>CM055121.1:432165743-433439698 GCA_029206835.1 Rana muscosa | reverse complement strand
TGACTGTCCTCTTTACTACCCAATACTTTCACTTTTTTATTATCATCATTGATGGTACTATTGCTTTGCTCTCTTTTGTACAATGATGATCGGGGCTATCAAACGGCCTCTTCGTTGGGACTCCCCCTCAATGCCGGCGTCACATTTTGGCCATTGAGCCAATAGCAGAGTGACGGCCGACACACAGGAAGTGACTGAGTCCGTCCACTTCCGGTTTTCGTGGAACGCAGACAGGTCTGTTTGCGCTCCTTGCGCGGCTTGTCAGCCGGGGGGGGGGTATGATCGTGCGAGCGAGCGGTAAGTACTACAGCGCCGCCAGCCCCATCAAATAGTAAGTGCCTGGAGGTGACCTTTTGTCACTTGGCCGCATCGCCTGCTGGTGACATCCGGACTACACCCTGTGCCCACAGTCTGTGCCCATGCCCTTTATGTGGTTGCCATTTAGTGGTCCCTAATATCGATTAGAGCTGTGCTGATAAATGGAAGTATGACCTGTTTAGCAGTTCTAGTCTAAGTATATGACTCACGAGCACCCTGTGTCAGCACCCGATGTATTTTGATGGGGTCATTAATACCCAGTGTATGAGTACCGTGTTTGGACAGCCCCTCTGCTACCATCTTGTGGGTCTAGTCTATCAGCTGTGTTGGTTTTCTGTAGTGGGGTGGGAGGGGTTTGTTTCCCTGGCCCCGCCCTCTGATTGTGCTGGAGCTCTCATATCCATGTGTCTATAAATGGTGTGCTACATGAGGTGTAAGCACTGCTGGGCTCTGAGGAAGAAGTGTATGACTTTGAAACGCGTAAGCCGGCAGTGGCTCCATTCATATGCGCGGTGCGTCTGTGGAGTATGGTTTCGAGCTCATGTCTCAGCTGCCATCTATTTGGAATATCATTGCACTGCAAGTTTTTTTCTGCTACACTTGTAAGTAGTATCTATGCTTTTTTAATAAAATCTATCCTAAACGATAATACACTAGGCTGGTGCACCCTTGTTTCCTTTCTTCTATTCTGCACTAGGACACCCCTGTCCATGAAGGGCTGCAAAGCCGGTGTTAGCATCGTGCAAGATTGACTGCTAGAGGATCCACTTGTGCGCAGGAGTTTTTGTGTGCTATTTAAGTTACCCAGACCTTGTGCGGATCATAAGGGACGAAGAAGCCCTGTTGAAGGACCAACAGGCGGTTGAGAAGACCACTCCCCTTCCCTCAGTGGGAGTCAGAGCAGCAGTAACTACTGAACGGGACTTAGAAGTGGAGACCTTAAAGTCCCAGATGACTCAAGTGCTGGACTTATTGACCTCTCTACTGGCAAGAACTCTGGAACCAAAGAGCAAGAGGAGATCAAGAAGGAACGACGCCAGAGTGTTTCCACTCCAACATCCCCACAGAGAAGAAGAGAAACCGTCTGTTTCAACTGTGGGGGAGTCGGCCATTTTGGAAAAGTGTGCCCCAGTCCAAGGAAGAACCGAGGCACTTACCACCAGCCGGCGGAAAACTTCAGAGGGCCCTGGTGAAGGAGTCAGCCGGGCGCCCACTATTTACAGAAAGCTCCAAAAAGATCCAAAAGCCAGAAGAGGGAAAGAGAAACAATGCCCCTCCTAAGATACTTGATGCCACTTGTCAGGAGTTGAAATATAACAACCAAAGGGAAATCAATGCATACCAGGCCCAACAAGGGTTGAGATCCAGAAAGAAATGGAAAAAAAAGAAAACCTCAAAAGGAAAGTCCAAGAGCCCAAAGAAAGAGACCCCTCAGAAGAGTTTTCCAGCTAAGTTAATAGGGCCCTCCCCCCTAGTTCCCATTCAAGTGGAGGGAGTCTACACCAAAGCCATTCTGGACACAGGAGCCCAAGTGACCCTCTTGTATAAAGACTTTTACCAGAAACAACTGAGTCACGTGCCCCTACAAAAGCTGGAAGACTTAGAGATATGGGGAATTGGTACTCACAAGTTTCCGTACGACGGTTATGTTTCAATTAGGCTGGCCTTTGACCCCTCTGTGACAGGAAAGGCAGAAGTCTTTGACACCCTGGCAGTAGTTTGCCCTCGCCCACCAGGAGCCAACACAAGTTCTCTGATCATAGGGACCAACACTGATCTGGTCAGGAGACTGCTGACTCCTCTAGTACAGGAGCAGGGTGCTTCAGGAGACAGGATCCACCCCATGCTGCAGCAGGTCTACCGGAAGTTGGTACTGGAACAGAAGACCCCGGAAGAGGGGGTGGGGAAAGTCTGGAGACTGTCAAGGAAGGAGAAGATGTTGCAGCCTGGTGAGATGACCTGCCTGCAGGCTACTGTGAAACTCTCATGGGAGCAGCCTGGCCCCTTTGTGGTCCTGGAGCCAGACCCCCAAGACACCCACCCAGGGTTGGAAGTGATCCCCAAAGTGGTCCCATTGAGGGCATTGAAGAAGGCGAGGGGCCAAATCCCAGTGAGCATCAGGAATGTCACTAGTTCTCCCATGAAGATTCCGGCCCGGATGTTGCTGGGGAGAGTAAACCCTGCCACCCCAGTGGCCCTGTCCAACTTGGAGAAGGCTTAAGGAGGAGAACACTCTCTAGAGAATCTCTGCCTAGAGACCACCACCCTGCCACCAGTGTGGAAAGAGAGAGCCAAGGCCCAGCTGGCTAGATGGAGAAAAATATTCTCGAAGGACGAGTTCGATGTAGGGTGTGCAAGGAGTGCCACCCATAAGATCCGTCTGCAGGAAGACAAACCTTTCCGGGAGAGGGTCCGGCGAGTCTCCCTGGCTGACCTAGAAGATTTACGTGAACAGTTGACGGAGCTTAAGAGAACTGGGGTTATTCGGGAGTCCAGAAGCCCATATGCCTCCCCTATCGTGGTAGTCAGGAAAAGAATGGGTCGCTGAGACTTTGCATAGACTACAGGACTTTCAATAGAAGGACCATACCCGACCAGTATACCACCCCCAGGATAGAAGATGCCTTACAAAGTCTGTCTGGAGCCAAGTGGTTCAGCGTCATGGACCTGAAGAGTGGGTATTACCAAATCCCAATGCACCCTGATGACAGAGAAAAGACAGCATTCATCACCCCAGTGGGATTCTATGAGTTCAACAGGATGCCTCAGGGCCTGTCATGGGCCCCTGCCACTTTCCAGATGTTGATGGAGAAGACGGTGGGGGACATGAATCTTATTGAAGTCTTGGTGTATCTAGACGACATCATTGTCTTCGGGAAGACTCTGGAGGAGCAAGAAGAGAGGCTGGAGAAAGTCCTGAAGAGACTCAGTGAAGAGGGACTTAAACTCTCCAGGGAGAAGTGTCAGTTTTACCGGTCCTCAGTTCACTATCTGGGACCCATAGTGTCTGAAGAAGGAGTTTCTACCGACCCTGACAAACTGGAAGCAGTTACCTCCTGGCCCCGACCAACCACAGTGACTGAGCTCAGATCCTTCCTGGGGTTTTGCTCCTACTACCGCAGGTTTGTGGAAGGGTTTGTAAAAATTGCCAAACCCCTGAATGAGTTACTGAAGACAGAAGGAGAGGAGGATGATACTGGCCCCAGGAAGCCCGGAGAGTCCGTGGAAGACCAGTGGACAGAGAAGTGTGAAGAGGCCTTCGAAATGCTGAAGAAAAGCCTGACCACTGCCCCGGTCTTGGCCTATGCTGATACTAAGAGACCATATGAACTGCATGTGGACGCCAGCCATGATGGGCTGGGAGGTGTACTGTACCAGGAGTATGAAGGACAACTCAGGCCAGTCGCCTATGTAAGTAGGAGTCTAACACCAGCGGAGAAGAACTACCCCACCCACAAATTGGAGTTCCTGGCCCTGAAGTGGGCAGTTGTGGATAAACTGAAAGACTACCTGTATGAAGCGGACTTTACAGTAAAGACAGATAATAACCCACTCACCTACCTTTTCACCACAGCCAAGCTGGATGCCACTGGCCACCGTTGGTTGGCAGCCCTTTCTGGATTCAACTTTAGCCTCAAGTATAGGCCGGGATTGGAAACAGGGATGCGGATGCATTGTCCAGGAGGTCTCATGCTCCCACTTACCATACAGAAGACTGGACCCAGATGGGGTGCGGGCTTTATGTCAAGGAGCCCAACTTCAAGCTAGTGGCGGATCCAGGTCAGAAGAGATTGGAGTTTCGGTAGTGGGGGTGCCCAAATGCTACTGTGACGTTACCCAGATTGGCGAATACGACTTGCCAAAATTATCCAAGGACATAAGAAGGGATCAGTTGGAAGACCCCTGGGGAAGATTGGCTTTGGAAGCTCTAGAAGACCAGGATCCGGACAGGCTCTTGCAAAATCCCTCAAAGGAGGCTCGATTAATCCACAAAGAATGGGATAAGTTACAGGTACATCAAGGGGTGGTCTACCAAAGGGGCCCCTCTGATGACCTGTAGTGATGAGCCGAACACCCCCGGGTTCGGTTCGCACCAGAACCCGCGAACGGACCGAAAGTTCGTACGAACATTAGAACCCTATTAAATACAATGGATGCGAACGTTCGAATTCTAAAGTGCTAATTATAACAACTATTATGCATGTTATTGTCCTAAAAAGGGTTTGGGAACCCGGGTTCTGCACCAGGGGACATGTATCAATGCAAAAAGAAGTTTTAAAAACGGTCGTTTTTCGGGAGCAGTCATTTTAATGATGCATAAAGTGAAAAAAAAAAAATCAAATATTCCTTTAAATATCGTACCTGGGGGGTGTCTAAAGTATGCCTGTGAAGTGCCACGTGTTTCCCGTGTTTAGAACTGTCCCTGCACAAAATGACACTTCTAAAGGAAAAAAAAGCCATTTAAAACTGCTTGCGGCTTTAATGTAATGTCTGGTCCCGGTAATATGGATGAAAATCTTTAAGAAAAATGGCATAGCTACCCCATGACCCCCCCCCCTACCCCAGCCCATTACCAGCCCCTTTGGGTCTTGTATGGATATTAAGGGGAACCCCGCACATAAAATAAAAAAGGCCCTATATACTCTGAACAGCCGTATACAGGCGGTGCATACAAGACAGGGACTGTAGGTTTGTTCTTATGTAGAATCTGTTTGTAATTTTGAACAGGTACATTGTTTAAGTGTAGCTCCAGCCCAAAAATCTATTTTTAAACTTTTTGGAAAACATAGGTAAGGGTTATCACCCCTGTAACATTTGTTTTGCTGTCTGTGCCCCTGTTCAGAACATTTCACCTCACTTTCCGTCCCAATGACAACTGTTTTTGAAATGTGGTGTTTTTCTTGAAACAAGGATTGCTGATAAAGCATCAGTACAAAGGAGACACCTTTCTCCCATATTAATTCTTACAGGAGAGAATTTTCCTTCCAAGGGGTAGATTTCCTCTCACTTCCTGTTGTCTTCTTGCGTTTGCAAGTAGGAGTCGTTTGTAAGTTGGATGTTTGAAAATAGGGACCTGCCGTATATACTCTGCAGAAATAGGCCCCTTAGTTGTTGGTGTTGGCACAACACTGTAAGCACTCACAGTTACTCTTGGTTGGTGCTGGAATGCCCTGCTGCCAACTATTATATCAGGAATTTTAATTACATATAATTGTTGAACAGTGGTAGTAAAAATTGGGCCTTTGATGGTGGTGCTGGTGCCACAACACTGTAAGCCCTGACAGTTACTCTTGGTGGGTGCAGCAATGGGCCCTGCTGTGAATTATTAGATCAAGAATTGTAATTGCATGCCCCTGTTGAACAGGGGCTGAAAAATTGGGCCTTTCGTGGTGGTGGTGGTGGTGTTGCCACAACACTGTAAGCCCTCAGAGTTACTCTTGGTGGGTGCAGGAATGGGCCCTGCTGTGAATTATTAGATCAAGAATTGTAATTACATGCCCCTTTTGAACAGGGGCTGAAAAATTGGGCCTTTCGTGGTGGTGGTGGTGGTGGCGTTGCCACAACACTGTAAGCCCTCAGAGTTACTCTTGGTGGGTGCAGCAATGGGCCCTGCTGTGAATTATTAGATCAAGAATTGTAATTACATGCCCCTGTTGAACAGGGGCTGAAAAATTGGGCCTTAGGCACTGGTGGCACAACACTACAACCCCTCACAGATACTGTACTTGGAGCACAGCAATGAGCCCTGTTGCAAAGTATTGCTTCAAAAATTGTAATGACACGCCCCTGTTAAACAGGGGCTGAAAAATTGGGCCTTAGGCACTGGTGGCACAACACTCCAACCCCTCACAGATACTGTACTTGGAGCACAGCAATGAGCCCTATGGCAAATTATTGCTAAAAAAATTGTAATTACACGCCCCTGTAAAACAGGGGCTGAAAAATTGGGCCTTAGCCACTGGTGGCGGCACCCATAAACAAAAATGATCTTCCAAGCTATCATCATCAATCGTATCATTGAGGACTCGGAGGAGGAGGATAGCCAGTCAACATAACAGCACAGGCACTCAGCATCAGCATCAGTCTTGAAGGGATGTGACATGTTAAAATCAATTAGTCTGTTATATCAGCATCAGGTGTGTGGTAGCTGGTGGTGATCCAAGACTGGTTCATCTTGATGAAAGTCAGTCGATCAACCGAGTCGGTGGACAGGCGCACCCTGTGATCCGTGACAAATCCTCCAGCAGCACTGAATGTGCGTTCCGAAAGAACGCTGGATGCAGGACAGGCCAGTAGCTCAATTGCATACTGTGCAAGCTCTGGCCAGTGATCCATCCTCAAGACCCAGTAAGCCAGAGGATTTTCGGTGGGGAAGGTGTCCAAGTCTGACCTTGCCCCTAGATATTCCTGCACCATGTTTATCAGACGCTGGCGATGGTTGCTGGAACCGATCATACTTTGGGGCTGCGGACTAAAGAATTGTCTGAACGCATCGGTCAGACGGCCACCTTCCCCACCGCTCCTTCTTTGACTGGCCGAAGCCTCAGCAACTCGTTGTCCAGGACCAGGAGTTTGTAACCTCCCAGTCTCTGGGAACGCGTTGCACAGACCTTTCTGCAAAGCCTCCCGGAGTTGTCTCATCCTCTGCTCCCTCTGCGACGGTAACATAAGGTCCGCAACCTTACCCTTGTACCGTGGATCAAGGAGAGTGGCCAGCCAGTAATGGTCCCTCTCCTTGATCCGAAGAATACGAGGATCCTTCCGCAGACTTTGCAGGATCAGGGAGGCCATGCAGCGTAGGTTTGCTGAGGCATTCGGTCCGGAGTCCTCTGGGTCACTAAGGACGACATGATCCGCAGCCACCTCCTCCCAGCCACGTACAAGTCCACTGGTTTCTTGGGACTGTAAATCATCCCTAAAAGACTGCTGCTGATGATGCTGAGTGCCAGCCTCCACCTCCATGCTGACACAATCCTCCTCCTCCTCCTCCTCCTCCTCCTCTTCCTGTGCGATGGGTGGGACAGAAGGAACACTGTCTGGGTAAAGGGGGCCTTGAGAGGCAAGGAAGTCCTCCTCTTCCTGCCTCTGTTCTGCCTCAAGTGCCCTGTCCATTATTCCACGCAGCGTGTGCTCCAACAGGTGGACAAGAGGTACAGTGTCACTGATGCATGCACTGTCACTGCTCACCATCCTCGTGGCCTCCTCAAATGGTGCCAGGACAGTGCATGCATCCCTGATCATGCCCCACTGGCGTGGAGAAAAAAAACCAAGCTCCCCTGACCCTGTCCTGGTGCCGTAGTCGCACAGGTACTCATTGATGGCCCTCTGCTGCGTGTGCAGCCACTGCAGCATGGCCAACGTTGAGTTCCACCTGGTGGGCATGTCACATATAAGGCGGTTCTTGGGCAGGTTCAACTCCTTTTGCAGCTCAGCCAGGCGAGCACTGGCATTATAAGATCTGCGGAAATGCACACAGACTTTCCTGGCCTGCCTCAGGACATCCTGTAAGCCCGGGTACCTGCCCAAGAACCGCTGCACCACCAGGTTAAGGACGTGAGCCACACAGGGCACATGGGTCAGTTGTCCCTGTCGGAGGGCGGAGAGGAGGTTGGTGCCATTGTCGCAAACCACCATTCCTGGCTTAAGCTGGCGTGGCGTCAACCACCTCTCGGCCTGGCCCTGCAGAGCAGACAGGACCTCTGCCCCAGTGTGGCTTCTGTCCCCCAAACACACCAGCGCAAGCACGGCATGGCATCTTTTTGCCTGCGTACTTGCGTAGCCCCTTGAACGGCTACGGAGCACCGCTGGTTCAGAGGACAAACCACAGGAAGAGGCCATGGAGGAAGAAGAAGAGGAGGGGGTGGAGGAGAGAGGTGTGTCACAACCAGTAGTAGCATTTTGGAGGCGTGGCGGTGGAACAACCTCCAACACTACTGCACCTTGTCCTGCATCCTTCCCAGCTGCCAAAAGAGTGACCCAATGGGCCCGTGAAAGAAAGGTAACGTCCCTGTCCATGCCTGCTGGACCATGAGTCAGCGGTAATATGCACCTTACCGCTGACCGCCCTGTCCAGCGAGGCCAAGACATTGCCTTCCACATGCCGGTAGAGAGCCGGAATAGCCTTCCGTGAGAAAAAGTGGCGTTTGGGAACCTGCCACTGAGGAACCGCACATTGCACAAACTCACGGAAGGGGGCCGAGTCTACCAACTGAAAAGGCAGAAGTTGAAGCGCTAGCAATTTAGCCAAGCTAGCATTCAACCGCTGGGCATGTGGATGGCTGGGAGTGAACTTCTTTCGACGGTCCAGCAGCTGGGGCAGGGAAATTTGCCTGCTAGAATCGGACGTCGGTGTACTGCTAGCAGAGTGGCCGCAAGTACTTGGCTGTGACACACCTAATTCTACACCTTCATTCCTCTCAGTGCATGTTTCAGAGAGGACTGAAGTTATAGTGGGGTTGGAGATCCCAGCTGATGCGGTGCAAGGAGAGGTCCGCTTTGTTCTTTGGTGTGGGTCTTTGAGGTAGGCTTGCCAACGAGCTGCATGGCAGGTCAACATATGTCTGGTCAGGCATGTGGTACCCAAGCGGCTGATGTTTTGGCCACGCGATATACGCTTGAGACATATGTTGCAAACAGCAGCTGTGCGATCTGATGCACTAGCCTCAAAAAAGGCCCACACCAAAGAACTTTTTGAATGACGGGCAGAGGCAGCGCCCTGCACAGGCGGAGCTCTGCGGTGTGATTCCGTCGGTGTACTGCCCTTACGCTGGCCACCAAAGGGCATCCTGCCTCGTTGGAGATGTGCCTCCTCATCCTCCTCCTCCTCCTCTCTCCTATTAGGCACCCACGTGGAGTCAGTGACCTCATCATCCCCTCCCTCCTCATCACTGGAGCCAATCTGGCAGTATGCTGCAGCTGCTGGAACATGACTGCCAGATTGGTGTCCTTCTTGAGCATCCCCTCTGTCTGCTCTCACGCTACTGCCTTCCTGTAGCTGGGTTTCATCATCAGACCCTTCGAAACGCTGGGCATCCTCCTGGAGCATGTACCCAACACTGTGCTCAAACAGTTCGGGGGACTCCTCAGGAGGAGGACATGGTGGGTCTAGGGAAGGAGTGACTGATGATGAGTCTGACATTGATACCAGGGAAGAGGACGCTTTGGCAGCTGCTTTGCCAGTACCCTGAGCCTGGGTGAGAGAGGATGAGGAGGAGGAGGAGGGCTTGGTCATCCACTCTACCAAGTCTTCGGCATGATGTGGCTCAACATGTCCAGCTGCCGAAAAGAAGGACAAGCGTGTCCCATGGCCATGTGCTGATGACAATGCACCGCGTCCACGACCAGCACTGTTGCCCCCAGACACAGAGCCTGCTTGCCCTCTTTTATTGCCTCCTGACTGTCTGCCTCTCCTTGTTTGCCTTCCAGACATTCTAATAGATGGCCTGCAGGGAGATGGGAAAAAAGCAATAAGGGCTACCTTCAGGTGTCCTTCTCTGTCCCTTTACTTAAGGATTTCTAAATATGGTTGAGGATGATTGCTTTCGCACAGAATAGCACAACGACAATTTCCCTGACTGTCCAAAAAACAAGGATTTCAAAGATGGTTGATGAGGAATGCTTTAGCACACTATAGCACAAGGAGAATTTCCCTCACTGTCCTTCCCTGTCCCTAGAAACAAGGATTATCACAGTGAAAGAAACTGACACTCTTCCTACCTATAGTTTTCTGTCCCTAGAAAAAATGTTTTTTTAAAGACGGTTGATGATCAATGCTTTAGCACACTATAGCACAAGGAGAATTTCCCTCACTGTCCTTCCCTGTCCCTAGAAACAAGGATTATCACAGTGAAAGAAACTGACACTCTTCCTACCTATAGTTTTCTGTCCCTAGATCAAATGTTTTTTTAAAGACGGTTGATGATCAATGCTTTAGCACACTATAGCACAAGGAGAATTTCCCTCACTGTCCTTCCCTGTCCCTAGAAACAAGGATTATCACAGTGAAAGAAACTGACACTCTTCCTACCTATAGTTTTCTGTCCCTAGAAAAAATGTTTTTTTAAAGACGGTTGATGATCAATGCTTTAGCACACTATAGCACAAGGAGAATTTCCCTCACTGTCCTTCCCTGTCCCTAGAAACAAGGATTATCACAGTGAAAGAAACTGACACTCTTCCTACCTATAGTTTTCTGTCCCTAGAAAAAATGTTTTTTTAAAGATGGTTGATGATCAATGCTTTAGCACACTATAGCACAAGGAGAATTTCCCTCACTGTCCTTCCCTGTCCCTAGAAACAAGGATTATCACAGTGAAAGAAACTGACACTCTTCCTACCTATAGTTTTCTGTCCCTAGAAAAAATGTTTTTTTAAAGATGGTTGATGATCAATGCTTTAGCACACTATAGCACAAGGAGAATTTCCCTCACTGTCCTTCCCTGTCCCTAGAAACAAGGATTATCACAGTGAAAGAAACTGACACTCTTCCTACCTATAGTTTTCTGTCCCTAGAAAAAATGTTTTTTTAAAGCTGATTGATGATCAATGCTTTAGCACACTATAGCACAAGGAGAATTTCCCTCACTGTCCTTCCCTGTCCCTAGAAACAAGGATTATCACAGTGAAAGAAACTGACACTCTTCCTACCTATAGTTTTCTGTCCCTAGAAAAAATGTTTTTTTAAAGACGGTTGATGATCAATGCTTTAGCACACTATAGCACAAGGAGAATTTCCCTCACTGTCCTTCCCTGTCCCTAGAAACAAGGATTATCACAGTGAAAGAAACTGACACTCTTCCTACCTATAGTTTTCTGTCCCTAGAAAAAAAGTTTTTTTAAAGATGGTTGATGATCAATGCTTTAGCACACTATAGCACAAGGAAAATTTCCCTCACTGTCCTTCCCTGTCCCTAGAAACAAGGATTATCACAGTGAAAGAAACTGACACTCTTCCTACCTATAGTTTTCTGTCCCTAGAAAAAATGTTTTTTTAAAGCTGATTCATGATCAATGCTTTAGCACACTATAGCACAAGGAGAATTTCCCTCACTGTCCTTCCCTGTCCCTAGAAACAAGGATTATCACAGTGAAAGAAACTGACACTCTTCCTACCTATAGTTTTCTGTCCCTAGAAAAAATGTTTTTTTAAAGACGGTTGATGATCAATGCTTTAGCACACTATAGCACAAGGAGAATTTCCCTCACTGTCCTTCCCTGTCCCTAGAAACAAGGATTATCACAGTGAAAGAAACTGACACTCTTCCTACCTATAGTTTTCTGTCCCTAGATCAAATGTTTTTTTAAAGACGGTTGATGATCAATGCTTTAGCACACTATAGCACAAGGAGAATTTCCCTCACTGTCCTTCCCTGTCCCTAGAAACAAGGATTATCACAGTGAAAGAAACTGACACTCTTCCTACCTATAGTTTTCTGTCCCTAGAAAAAATGTTTTTTTAAAGACGGTTGATGATCAATGCTTTAGCACACTATAGCACAAGGAGAATTTCCCTCACTGTCCTTCCCTGTCCCTAGAAACAAGGATTATCACAGTGAAAGAAACTGACACTCTTCCTACCTATAGTTTTCTGTCCCTAGAAAAAATGTTTTTTTAAAGACGGTTGATGATCAATGCTTTAGCACACTATAGCACAAGGAGAATTTCCCTCACTGTCCTTCCCTGTCCCTAGAAACAAGGATTATCACAGTGAAAGAAACTGACACTCTTCCTACCTATAGTTTTCTGTCCCTAGAAAAAATGTTTTTTTAAAGACGGGTGATGATCAATGCTTTAGCACACTATAGCACAAGGAGAATTTCCCTCACTGTCCTTCCCTGTCCCTAGAAACAAGGATTATCACAGTGAAAGAAACTGACACTCTTCCTACCTATAGTTTTCTGTCCCTAGAAAAAATGTTTTTTTAAACATGGTTGATGATCAATGCTTTAGCACACTATAGCACAAGGAGAATTCCCCTCACTGTCCTTCCCTGTCCCTAGAAACAAGGATTATCACAGTGAAAGAAACTGACACTCTTCCTACCTATAGTTTTCTGTCCCTAGAAAAAATGTTTTTTTAAAGCTGATTGATGATCAATGCTTTAGCACACTATAGCACAAGTAGAATTTCCCTCACTGTCCTTCCCTATCCCTAGAAACAAGGATTATCACAGTGAAAGAAACTGACACTCTTCCTGCCTATAGTTTTCTGTCCCTAGAAAAAATGTTTTTTTAAAGCTGATTGATGATCAATGCTTTAGCACACTATAGCACAAGTAGAATTTCCCTCACTGTCCTTCCCTGTCCCTAGAAACAAGGATTATCACAGTGAAAGAAACTGACACTCTTCCTACCTATAGTTTTCTGTCCCTAGAAAAAATGTTTTTTTAAAGATGGTTGATGATCAATGCTTTAGCACACTATAGCACAAGGAGAATTTCCCTCACTGTCCTTCCCTGTCCCTAGAAACAAGGATTATCACAGTGAAAGAAACTGACACTCTTCCTACCTATAGTTTTCTGTCCCTAGAAAAAATGTTTTTTTAAAGCTGATTGATGATCAATGCTTTAGCACACTATAGCACAAGGAGAATTTCCCTCACTGTCCTTCCCTGTCCCTAGAAACAAGGATTATCACAGTGAAAGAAACTGACACTCTTCCTACCTATAGTTTTCTGTCCCTAGAAAAAATGTTTTTTTAAAGATGGTTGATGATCAATGCTTTAGCACACTATAGCACAAGGAGAATTTCCCTCACTGTCCTTCCCTGTCCCTAGAAACAAGGATTATCACAGTGAAAGAAACTGACACTCTTCCTACCTATAGTTTTATGTCCCTAGAAAAAATGTTTTTTAAAAGATGGTTGATGATCAATGCTTTAGCACACTATAGCACAAGGAGAATTTCCCTCACTGTCCTTCCCTGTCCCTAGAAACAAGGATTATCACAGTGAAAGAAACTGACACTCTCCCTACCTATAGTTTTCTGTCCCTAGAAAAAATGTTTTTTTAAAGATGGTTGATGATCAATGCTTTAGCACACTATAGCACAAGGAGAATTTCCCTCACTGTCCTTCCCTGTCCCTAGAAACAAGGATTATCACAGTGAAAGAAACTGACACTCTTCCTACCTATAGTTTTCTGTCCCTAGAAAAAATGTTTTTTTAAAGACGGTTGATGATCAATGCTTTAGCACACTATAGCACAAGGAGAATTTCCCTCACTGTCCTTCCCTGTCCCTAGAAACAAGGATTATCACAGTGAAAGAAACTGACACTCTTCCTACCTATAGTTTTCTGTCCCTAGAAAAAATGTTTTTTTAAAGATGGTTGATGATCAATGCTTTAGCACACTATAGCACAAGGAGAATTTCCCTCACTGTCCTTCCCTGTCCCTAGAAACAAGGATTATCACAGTGAAAGAAACTGACACTCTTCCTACCTATAGTTTTCTGTCCCTAGAAAAAATGTTTTTTTAAAGCTGATTAATGATCAATGCTTTAGCACACTATAGCACAAGGAGAATTTCCCTCACTGTCCTTCCCTGTCCCTAGAAACAAGGATTATCACAGTGAAAGAAACTGACACTCTTCCTACCTATAGTTTTCTGTCCCTAGAAAAAATGTTTTTTTAAAGCTGATTGATGATCAATGCTTTAGCACACTATAGCACAAGTAGAATTTCCCTCACTGTCCTTCCCTGTCCCTAGAAACAAGGATTATCACAGTGAAAGAAACTGACACTCTTCCTACCTATAGTTTTCTGTCCCTAGAAAAAATGTTTTTTTAAAGACGGTTGATGATCAATGCTTTAGCACACTATAGCACAAGGAGAATTTCCCTCACTGTCCTTCCCTGTCCCTAGAAACAAGGATTATCACAGTGAAAGAAACTGACACTCTTCCTACCTATAGTTTTCTGTTCCTAGAAAAAATGTTTTTTTAAAGACGGTTGATGATCAATGCTTTAGCACACTATAGCACAAGGAGAATTTCCCTCACTGTCCTTCCCTGTCCCTAGAAACAAGGATTATCACAGTGAAAGAAACTGACACTCTTCCTACCTATAGTTTTCTGTCCCTAGAAAAAATGTTTTTTTAAAGACGGTTGATGATCAATGCTTTAGCACACTATAGCACAAGGAGAATTTCCCTCACTGTCCTTCCCTGTCCCTAGAAACAAGGATTATCACAGTGAAAGAAACTGACACTCTTCCTACCTATAGTTTTCTGTCCCTAGAAAAAATGTTTTTTTAAAGACGGTTGATGATCAATGCTTTAGCACACTATAGCACAAGGAGAATTTCCCTCACTGTCCTTCCCTGTCCCTAGAAACAAGGATTATCACAGTGAAAGAAACTGACACTCTTCCTACCTATAGTTTTCTGTCCCTAGAAAAAATGTTTTTTTAAAGATGGTTGATGATCAATGCTTTAGCACACTAAAGCACAAGGAGAATTTCCCTCACTGTCCTTCCCTGTCCCTAGAAACAAGGATTATCACAGTGAAAGAAACTGACACTCTTCCTACCTATAGTTTTATGTCCCTAGAAAAAATGTTTTTTTAAAGATGGTTGATGATCAATGCTTTAGCACACTATAGCACAAGGAGAATTTCCCTCACTGTCCTTCCCTGTCCCTAGAAACAAGGATTATCACAGTGAAAGAAACTGACACTCTTCCTACCTATAGTTTTCTGTCCCTAGAAAAAATGTTTTTTTAAAGCTGATTGATGATCAATGCTTTAGCACACTATAGCACAAGGAGAATTTCCCTCACTGTCCTTCCCTGTCCCTAGAAACAAGGATTATCACAGTGAAAGAAACTGACACTCTTCCTACCTATAGTTTTCTGTCCCTAGAAAAAATGTTTTTTTAAAGATGGTTGATGATCAATGCTTTAGCACACTATAGCACAAGGAGAATTTCCCTCACTGTCCTTCCCTGTCCCTAGAAACAAGGATTATCACAGTGAAAGAAACTGACACTCTTCCTACCTATAGTTTTCTTCCCTAGAAAAAATGTTTTTTTAAAGCTGATTGATGATCAATGCTTTAGCACACTATAGCACAAGTAGAATTTCCCTCACTGTCCTTCCCTGTCCCTAGAAACAAGGATTATCACAGTGAAAGAAACTGACACTCTTCCTACCTATAGTTTTCTGTTCCTAGAAAAAATGTTTTTTTAAAGCGGTTGATGATCAATGCTTTAGCACACTATAGCACAAGGAGAATTTCCCTCACTGTCCTTCCCTGTCCCTAGAAACAAGGATTATCACAGTGAAAGAAACTGACACTCTTCCTACCTATAGTTTTCTGTCCCTAGAAAAAATGTTTTTTAAAATGGTTGATGATCAATGCTTTAGCACACTATAGTACAAGGAGAATTTCCCTCACTGTCCCTTCCCTGTCCCTAGAAACAAGGATTATCACAGTGAAAGAAACTGACACTCTCCCTACCTATAGTTTTCTGTCCCTAGAAAAATGTTTTTTTAAAGATGGTTGATGATCAATGCTTTAGCACACTATAGCACAAGGAGAATTTCCCTCACTGTCCTTCCCTGTCCCTAGAAACAAGGATTATCACAGTGAAAGAAACTGACACTCTTCCTACCTATAGTTTTCTGGTCGCCGCTAGAAAAAATGTTTTTTTTAAAGACGGTTGATGATCAATGCTTTAGCACACTATAGCACAAGGAGAATTTCCCTCACTGTCCTTCCCTGTCCCTAGAAACAAGGATTATCACAGTGAAAGAAACTGACACTCGTCCTACCTATAGTTTTCTGTCCCTAGAAAAAATGTTTTTTTAAAGACGTTGATGATCAATGCTTTAGCACACTATAGCACAAGGAGAATTTCCCTCACTGTCCTTCCCTGCCCCTAGAAACAAGGATTATCACAGTGAAAGAAACTGACACTCTTCCTACCTATAGTTTTCTGTCCCTAGAAAAAATGTTTTTTTAAAGACGGTTGATGATCAATGCTTTAGCACACTATAGCACAAGGAGAATTTTCCCTCACTGTCCCTTCCCTGTCCCTAGAAACAAGGATTATCACAGTGAAAGAAACTGACACTCTTCCTACCTATAGTTTTCTGTCCCTAGAAAAAATGTTTTTTTAAAGACGGTTGATGATCAATGCTTTAGCACACTATAGCACAAGGAGAATTTCCCTCACTGTCCTTCCCCTGTCCCTAGAAACAAGGATTATCACAGTGAAAGAAACTGGACACTCTTCCTACCTATAGTTTTCTGTCCCTAGAAAAAATGTTTTTTTAAAGACGGTTGATGATCAATGCTTTAGCACACTATAGCACAAGGAGAATTTCCCTCACTGTCCTTCCCTGTCCCTAGAAACAAGGATTATCACAGTGAAAGAAACTGACACTCTTCCTACCTATAGTTTTCTGTCCCTAGAAAAAATGTTTTTTAAAGATGGTTGATGATCAATGCTTTAGCACACTAAAGCACAAGGAGAATTTCCCTCACTGTCCCTTACCCTGTCCCTAGAAACAAGGATTATCACAGTGAAAGAAACTGACACTCTTCCTACCTATAGTTTTATGTCCCTAGAAAAAATGTTTTTTTAAAGATGGTTGATGATCAATGCTTTAGCACACTATAGCACAAGGAGAATTTCCCTCACTGTCCTTCCCTGTCCCTAGAAACAAGGATTATCACAGTGAAAGAAACTGACACTCTTCCTACCTATAGTTTTCTGTCCCTAGAAAAAATGTTTTTTAAAGACGGTTGATGATCAATTGCTTTAGCACACTATAGCACAAGGAGAATTTCCCTCACTGTCCTTCCCTGTCCCCTAGAAACAAGGATTATCACAGTGAAAGAAACTGACACTCTTCCTACCTATAGTTTTCTGTCCCTAGAAAAAATGTTTTTTTAAAGATGGTTGATGATCAATGCTTTAGCACACTATAGCACAAGGAGAATTTCCCTCACTGTCCTTCCCTGTCCCTAGAAACAAGGATTATCACAGTGAAAGAAACTGACACTCTTCCTACCTATAGTTTTCTGTCCCTAGAAAAAATGTTTTTTTAAAGATGGTTGATGATCAATGCTTTAGCACACTATAGCACAAGGAGAATTTCCCTCACTGTCCTTCCCTGTCCCTAGAAACAAGGATTATCACAGTGAAAGAAACTGACACCTCTTCCTACCTATAGTTTTCTGTCCCTAGAAAAAAATGTTTTTTTAAAGCTGATTGATGATCAATGCTTTAGCACACTATAGCACAAGTAGAATTTCCCTCACTGTCCCTTCCCTGTCCCTAGAAACAAGGATTATCACAGTGAAAGAAACTGACACTCTTCCTACCTATAGTTTTCTGTCCCTAGAAAAAATGTTTTTTTAAAGACGGTTGATGATCAATGCTTTAGCACACTATAGCACAAGGAGAATTTCCCTCACTGTCCTTCCCTGTCCCTAGAAACAAGGATTATCACAGTGAAAGAAACTGACACTCTTCCTACCTATAGTTTTCTGTTCCTAGAAAAAATGTTTTTTTAAAGACGGTTGATGATCAATGCTTTAGCACACTATAGCACAAGGAGAATTTCCCTCACTGTCCTTCCCTGTCCCTAGAAACAAGGATTATCACAGTGAAAGAAACTGACACTCTTCCTACCTATAGTTTTCTGTCCCTAGAAAAAATGTTTTTTTAAAGACGGTTGATGATAAATGCTTTAGCACACTATAGCACAAGGAGAATTTCCCTCACTGTCCTTCCCTGTCCCTAGAAACAAGGATTATCACAGTGAAAGAAACTGACACTCTTCCCACCTATAGTTTTCTGTCCCTAGAAAAAATGTTTTTTTAAAGACGGTTGATGATCAATGCTTTAGCACACTATAGCACAAGGAGAATTTCCCTCACTGTCCTTCCCTGTCCCTAGAAACAAGGATTATCACAGTGAAAGAAACTGACACTCTTCCTACCTATAGTTTTCTGTCCCTAGAAAAAATGTTTTTTTAAAGATGGTTGATGATCAATGCTTTAGCACACTATAGCACAAGGAGAATTTCCCTCACTGTCCTTCCCTGTCCCTAGAAACAAGGATTATCACAGTGAAAGAAACTGACACTCTTCCTACCTATAGTTTTCTGTCCCTAGAAAAAATGTTTTTTTAAAGCTGATTGATGATCAATGCTTTAGCACACTATAGCACAAGTAGAATTTCCCTCACTGTCCTTCCCTGTCCCTAGAAACAAGGATTATCACAGTGAAAGAAACTGACACTCTTCCTACCTATAGTTTTCTGTTCCTAGAAAAAATGTTTTTTTAAAGACGGTTGATGATCAATGCTTTAGCACACTATAGCACAAGGAGAATTTCCCTCACTGTCCTTCCCTGTCCCTAGAAACAAGGATTATCACAGTGAAAGAAACTGACACTCTTCCTACCTATAGTTTTCTGTCCCTAGAAAAAATGTTTTTTTAAAGACGGTTGATGATCAATGCTTTAGCACACTATAGCACAAGGAGAATTTCCCTCACTGTCCTTCCCTGTCCCTAGAAACAAGGATTATCACAGTGAAAGAAACTGACACTCTTCCCACCTATAGTTTTCTGTCCCTAGAAAAAATGTTTTTTTAAAGACGGTTGATGATCAATGCTTTAGCACACTATAGCACAAGGAGAATTTCCCTCACTGTCCTTCCCTGTCCCTAGAAACAAGGATTATCACAGTGAAAGAAACTGACACTCTTCCTACCTATAGTTTTCTGTCCCTAGAAAAAATGTTTTTTTAAAGATGGTTGATGATCAATGCTTTAGCACACTAAAGCACAAGGAGAATTTCCCTCACTGTCCTTCCCTGTCCCTAGAAACAAGGATTATCACAGTGAAAGAAACTGACACTCTTCCTACCTATAGTTTTATGTCCCTAGAAAAAATGTTTTTTTAAAGATGGTTGATGATCAATGCTTTAGCACACTATAGCACAAGGAGAATTTCCCTCACTGTCCTTCCCTGTCCCTAGAAACAAGGATTATCACAGTGAAAGAAACTGACACTCTTCCTACCTATAGTTTTCTGTCCCTAGAAAAAATGTTTTTTTAAAGATGGTTGATGATCAATGCTTTAGCACACTAAAGCACAAGGAGAATTTCCCTCACTGTCCTTCCCTGTCCCTAGAAACAAGGATTATCACAGTGAAAGAAACTGACACTCTTCCTACCTATAGTTTTATGTCCCTAGAAAAAATGTTTTTTTAAAGATGGTTGATGATCAATGCTTTAGCACACTATAGCACAAGGAGAATTTCCCTCACTGTCCTTCCCTGTCCCTAGAAACAAGGATTATCACAGTGAAAGAAACTGACACTCTTCCTACCTATAGTTTTCTGTCCCTAGAAAAAATGTTTTTTTAAAGATGGTTGATGATCAATGCTTTAGCACACTATAGTACAAGGAGAATTTCCCTCACTGTCCTTCCCTGTCCCTAGAAACAAGGATTATCACAGTGAAAGAAACTGACACTCTCCCTACCTATAGTTTTCTGTCCCTAGAAAAAATGTTTTTTTAAAGATGGTTGATGATCAATGCTTTAGCACACTATAGCACAAGGAGAATTTCCCTCACTGTCCTTCCCTGTCCCTAGAAACAAGGATTATCACAGTGAAAGAAACTGACACTCTTCCTACCTATAGTTTTCTGTCCCTAGAAAAAATGTTTTTTTAAAGACGGTTGATGATCAATGCTTTAGCACACTATAGCACAAGGAGAATTTCCCTCACTGTCCTTCCCTGTCCCTAGAAACAAGGATTATCACAGTGAAAGAAACTGACACTCTTCCTACCTATAGTTTTCTGTCCCTAGAAAAAATGTTTTTTTAAAGACGTTGATGATCAATGCTTTAGCACACTATAGCACAAGGAGAATTTCCCTCACTGTCCTTCCCTGCCCCTAGAAACAAGGATTATCACAGTGAAAGAAACTGACACTCTTCCTACCTATAGTTTTCTGTCCCTAGAAAAAATGTTTTTTTAAAGACGGTTGATGATCAATGCTTTAGCACACTATAGCACAAGGAGAATTTCCCTCACTGTCCTTCCCTGTCCCTAGAAACAAGGATTATCACAGTGAAAGAAACTGACACTCTTCCTACCTATAGTTTTCTGTCCCTAGAAAAAATGTTTTTTTAAAGACGGTTGATGATCAATGCTTTAGCACACTATAGCACAAGGAGAATTTCCCTCACTGTCCTTCCCTGTCCCTAGAAACAAGGATTATCACAGTGAAAGAAACTGACACTCTTCCTACCTATAGTTTTCTGTCCCTAGAAAAAATGTTTTTTTAAAGACGGTTGATGATCAATGCTTTAGCACACTATAGCACAAGGAGAATTTCCCTCACTGTCCTTCCCTGTCCCTAGAAACAAGGATTATCACAGTGAAAGAAACTGACACTCTTCCTACCTATAGTTTTCTGTCCCTAGAAAAAATGTTTTTTTAAAGATGGTTGATGATCAATGCTTTAGCACACTAAAGCACAAGGAGAATTTCCCTCACTGTCCTTCCCTGTCCCTAGAAACAAGGATTATCACAGTGAAAGAAACTGACACTCTTCCTACCTATAGTTTTATGTCCCTAGAAAAAATGTTTTTTTAAAGATGGTTGATGATCAATGCTTTAGCACACTATAGCACAAGGAGAATTTCCCTCACTGTCCTTCCCTGTCCCTAGAAACAAGGATTATCACAGTGAAAGAAACTGACACTCTTCCTACCTATAGTTTTCTGTCCCTAGAAAAAATGTTTTTTTAAAGACGGTTGATGATCAATGCTTTAGCACACTATAGCACAAGGAGAATTTCCCTCACTGTCCTTCCCTGTCCCTAGAAACAAGGATTATCACAGTGAAAGAAACTGACACTCTTCCTACCTATAGTTTTCTGTCCCTAGAAAAAATGTTTTTTTAAAGATGGTTGATGATCAATGCTTTAGCACACTATAGCACAAGGAGAATTTCCCTCACTGTCCTTCCCTGTCCCTAGAAACAAGGATTATCACAGTGAAAGAAACTGACACTCTTCCTACCTATAGTTTTCTGTCCCTAGAAAAAATGTTTTTTTAAAGCTGATTGATGATCAATGCTTTAGCACACTATAGCACAAGTAGAATTTCCCTCACTGTCCTTCCCTGTCCCTAGAAACAAGGATTATCACAGTGAAAGAAACTGACACTCTTCCTACCTATAGTTTTCTGTCCCTAGAAAAAATGTTTTTTTAAAGCTGATTGATGATCAATGCTTTAGCACACTATAGCACAAGTAGAATTTCCCTCACTGTCCTTCCCTGTCCCTAGAAACAAGGATTATCACAGTGAAAGAAACTGACACTCTTCCTACCTATAGTTTTCTGTCCCTAGAAAAAATGTTTTTTTAAAGACGGTTGATGATCAATGCTTTAGCACACTATAGCACAAGGAGAATTTCCCTCACTGTCCTTCCCTGTCCCTAGAAACAAGGATTATCACAGTGAAAGAAACTGACACTCTTCCTACCTATAGTTTTCTGTTCCTAGAAAAAATGTTTTTTTAAAGACGGTTGATGATCAATGCTTTAGCACACTATAGCACAAGGAGAATTTCCCTCACTGTCCTTCCCTGTCCCTAGAAACAAGGATTATCACAGTGAAAGAAACTGACACTCTTCCTACCTATAGTTTTCTGTCCCTAGAAAAAATGTTTTTTTAAAGACGGTTGATGATCAATGCTTTAGCACACTATAGCACAAGGAGAATTTCCCTCACTGTCCTTCCCTGTCCCTAGAAACAAGGATTATCACAGTGAAAGAAACTGACACTCTTCCCACCTATAGTTTTCTGTCCCTAGAAAAAATGTTTTTTTAAAGACGGTTGATGATCAATGCTTTAGCACACTATAGCACAAGGAGAATTTCCCTCACTGTCCTTCCCTGTCCCTAGAAACAAGGATTATCACAGTGAAAGAAACTGACACTCTTCCTACCTATAGTTTTCTGTCCCTAGAAAAAATGTTTTTTTAAAGATGGTTGATGATCAATGCTTTAGCACACTAAAGCACAAGGAGAATTTCCCTCACTGTCCTTCCCTGTCCCTAGAAACAAGGATTATCACAGTGAAAGAAACTGACACTCTTCCTACCTATAGTTTTATGTCCCTAGAAAAAATGTTTTTTTAAAGATGGTTGATGATCAATGCTTTAGCACACTATAGCACAAGGAGAATTTCCCTCACTGTCCTTCCCTGTCCCTAGAAACAAGGATTATCACAGTGAAAGAAACTGACACTCTTCCTACCTATAGTTTTCTGTTCCTAGAAAAAATGTTTTTTTAAAGACGGTTGATGATCAATGCTTTAGCACACTATAGCACAAGGAGAATTTCCCTCACTGTCCTTCCCTGTCCCTAGAAACAAGGATTATCACAGTGAAAGAAACTGACACTCTTCCTACCTATAGTTTTCTGTCCCTAGAAAAAATGTTTTTTTAAAGACGGTTGATGATCAATGCTTTAGCACACTATAGCACAAGGAGAATTTCCCTCACTGTCCTTCCCTGTCCCTAGAAACAAGGATTATCACAGTGAAAGAAACTGACACTCTTCCTACCTATAGTTTTCTGTCCCTAGAAAAAATGTTTTTTTAAAGACGGTTGATGATCAATGCTTTAGCACACTATAGCACAAGGAGAATTTCCCTCACTGTCCTTCCCTGTCCCTAGAAACAAGGATTATCACAGTGAAAGAAACTGACACTCTTCCTACCTATAGTTTTCTGTCCCTAGAAAAAATGTTTTTTTAAAGATGGTTGATGATCAATGCTTTAGCACACTAAAGCACAAGGAGAATTTCCCTCACTGTCCTTCCCTGTCCCTAGAAACAAGGATTATCACAGTGAAAGAAACTGACACTCTTCCTACCTATAGTTTTATGTCCCTAGAAAAAATGTTTTTTTAAAGATGGTTGATGATCAATGCTTTAGCACACTATAGCACAAGGAGAATTTCCCTCACTGTCCTTCCCTGTCCCTAGAAACAAGGATTATCACAGTGAAAGAAACTGACACTCTTCCTACCTATAGTTTTCTGTCCCTAGAAAAAATGTTTTTTTAAAGACGGTTGATGATCAATGCTTTAGCACACTATAGCACAAGGAGAATTTCCCTCACTGTCCTTCCCTGTCCCTAGAAACAAGGATTATCACAGTGAAAGAAACTGACACTCTTCCTACCTATAGTTTTCTGTCCCTAGAAAAAATGTTTTTTTAAAGATGGTTGATGATCAATGCTTTAGCACACTATAGCACAAGGAGAATTTCCCTCACTGTCCTTCCCTGTCCCTAGAAACAAGGATTATCACAGTGAAAGAAACTGACACTCTTCCTACCTATAGTTTTCTGTCCCTAGAAAAAATGTTTTTTTAAAGCTGATTGATGATCAATGCTTTAGCACACTATAGCACAAGTAGAATTTCCCTCACTGTCCTTCCCTGTCCCTAGAAACAAGGATTATCACAGTGAAAGAAACTGACACTCTTCCTACCTATAGTTTTCTGTCCCTAGAAAAAATGTTTTTTTAAAGCTGATTGATGATCAATGCTTTAGCACACTATAGCACAAGTAGAATTTCCCTCACTGTCCTTCCCTGTCCCTAGAAACAAGGATTATCACAGTGAAAGAAACTGACACTCTTCCTACCTATAGTTTTCTGTCCCTAGAAAAAATGTTTTTTTAAAGACGGTTGATGATCAATGCTTTAGCACACTATAGCACAAGGAGAATTTCCCTCACTGTCCTTCCCTGTCCCTAGAAACAAGGATTATCACAGTGAAAGAAACTGACACTCTTCCTACCTATAGTTTTCTGTTCCTAGAAAAAATGTTTTTTTAAAGACGGTTGATGATCAATGCTTTAGCACACTATAGCACAAGGAGAATTTCCCTCACTGTCCTTCCCTGTCCCTAGAAACAAGGATTATCACAGTGAAAGAAACTGACACTCTTCCTACCTATAGTTTTCTGTCCCTAGAAAAAATGTTTTTTTAAAGACGGTTGATGATCAATGCTTTAGCACACTATAGCACAAGGAGAATTTCCCTCACTGTCCTTCCCTGTCCCTAGAAACAAGGATTATCACAGTGAAAGAAACTGACACTCTTCCCACCTATAGTTTTCTGTCCCTAGAAAAAATGTTTTTTTAAAGACGGTTGATGATCAATGCTTTAGCACACTATAGCACAAGGAGAATTTCCCTCACTGTCCTTCCCTGTCCCTAGAAACAAGGATTATCACAGTGAAAGAAACTGACACTCTTCCTACCTATAGTTTTCTGTCCCTAGAAAAAATGTTTTTTTAAAGATGGTTGATGATCAATGCTTTAGCACACTAAAGCACAAGGAGAATTTCCCTCACTGTCCTTCCCTGTCCCTAGAAACAAGGATTATCACAGTGAAAGAAACTGACACTCTTCCTACCTATAGTTTTATGTCCCTAGAAAAAATGTTTTTTTAAAGATGGTTGATGATCAATGCTTTAGCACACTATAGCACAAGGAGAATTTCCCTCACTGTCCTTCCCTGTCCCTAGAAACAAGGATTATCACAGTGAAAGAAACTGACACTCTTCCTACCTATAGTTTTCTGTCCCTAGAAAAAATGTTTTTTTAAAGATGGTTGATGATCAATGCTTTAGCACACTAAAGCACAAGGAGAATTTCCCTCACTGTCCTTCCCTGTCCCTAGAAACAAGGATTATCACAGTGAAAGAAACTGACACTCTTCCTACCTATAGTTTTATGTCCCTAGAAAAAATGTTTTTTTAAAGATGGTTGATGATCAATGCTTTAGCACACTATAGCACAAGGAGAATTTCCCTCACTGTCCTTCCCTGTCCCTAGAAACAAGGATTATCACAGTGAAAGAAACTGACACTCTTCCTACCTATAGTTTTCTGTCCCTAGAAAAAATGTTTTTTTAAAGATGGTTGATGATCAATGCTTTAGCACACTATAGTACAAGGAGAATTTCCCTCACTGTCCTTCCCTGTCCCTAGAAACAAGGATTATCACAGTGAAAGAAACTGACACTCTCCCTACCTATAGTTTTCTGTCCCTAGAAAAAATGTTTTTTTAAAGATGGTTGATGATCAATGCTTTAGCACACTATAGCACAAGGAGAATTTCCCTCACTGTCCTTCCCTGTCCCTAGAAACAAGGATTATCACAGTGAAAGAAACTGACACTCTTCCTACCTATAGTTTTCTGTCCCTAGAAAAAATGTTTTTTTAAAGACGGTTGATGATCAATGCTTTAGCACACTATAGCACAAGGAGAATTTCCCTCACTGTCCTTCCCTGTCCCTAGAAACAAGGATTATCACAGTGAAAGAAACTGACACTCTTCCTACCTATAGTTTTCTGTCCCTAGAAAAAATGTTTTTTTAAAGACGTTGATGATCAATGCTTTAGCACACTATAGCACAAGGAGAATTTCCCTCACTGTCCTTCCCTGCCCCTAGAAACAAGGATTATCACAGTGAAAGAAACTGACACTCTTCCTACCTATAGTTTTCTGTCCCTAGAAAAAATGTTTTTTTAAAGACGGTTGATGATCAATGCTTTAGCACACTATAGCACAAGGAGAATTTCCCTCACTGTCCTTCCCTGTCCCTAGAAACAAGGATTATCACAGTGAAAGAAACTGACACTCTTCCTACCTATAGTTTTCTGTCCCTAGAAAAAATGTTTTTTTAAAGACGGTTGATGATCAATGCTTTAGCACACTATAGCACAAGGAGAATTTCCCTCACTGTCCTTCCCTGTCCCTAGAAACAAGGATTATCACAGTGAAAGAAACTGACACTCTTCCTACCTATAGTTTTCTGTCCCTAGAAAAAATGTTTTTTTAAAGCTGATTGATGATCAATGCTTTAGCACACTATAGCACAAGTAGAATTTCCCTCACTGTCCTTCCCTGTCCCTAGAAACAAGGATTATCACAGTGAAAGAAACTGACACTCTTCCTACCTATAGTTTTCTGTCCCTAGAAAAAATGTTTTTTTAAAGACGGTTGATGATCAATGCTTTAGCACACTATAGCACAAGGAGAATTTCCCTCACTGTCCTTCCCTGTCCCTAGAAACAAGGATTATCACAGTGAAAGAAACTGACACTCTTCCTACCTATAGTTTTCTGTTCCTAGAAAAAATGTTTTTTTAAAGACGGTTGATGATCAATGCTTTAGCACACTATAGCACAAGGAGAATTTCCCTCACTGTCCTTCCCTGTCCCTAGAAACAAGGATTATCACAGTGAAAGAAACTGACACTCTTCCTACCTATAGTTTTCTGTCCCTAGAAAAAATGTTTTTTTAAAGACGGTTGATGATCAATGCTTTAGCACACTATAGCACAAGGAGAATTTCCCTCACTGTCCTTCCCTGTCCCTAGAAACAAGGATTATCACAGTGAAAGAAACTGACACTCTTCCCACCTATAGTTTTCTGTCCCTAGAAAAAATGTTTTTTTAAAGACGGTTGATGATCAATGCTTTAGCACACTATAGCACAAGGGGAATTTCCCTCACTGTCCTTCCCTGTCCCTAGAAACAAGGATTATCACAGTGAAAGAAACTGACACTCTTCCTACCTATAGTTTTCTGTCCCTAGAAAAAATGTTTTTTTAAAGATGGTTGATGATCAATGCTTTAGCACACTAAAGCACAAGGAGAATTTCCCTCACTGTCCTTCCCTGTCCCTAGAAACAAGGATTATCACAGTGAAAGAAACTGACACTCTTCCTACCTATAGTTTTATGTCCCTAGAAAAAATGTTTTTTTAAAGATGGTTGATGATCAATGCTTTAGCACACTATAGCACAAGGAGAATTTCCCTCACTGTCCTTCCCTGTCCCTAGAAAC
Organism: Rana muscosa; assembly: GCA_029206835.1. Taxonomy (NCBI): domain Eukaryota; kingdom Metazoa; phylum Chordata; class Amphibia; order Anura; family Ranidae; genus Rana; species Rana muscosa. The sequence goes on along the minus strand of CM055121.1, from coordinate 433,412,490 downwards.
AAGGATTATCACAGTGAAAGAAACTGACACTCTTCCTACCTATAGTTTTCTGTCCCTAGAAAAAATGTTTTTTTAAAGATGGTTGATGATCAATGCTTTAGCACACTAAAGCACAAGGAGAATTTCCCTCACTGTCCTTCCCTGTCCCTAGAAACAAGGATTATCACAGTGAAAGAAACTGACACTCTTCCTACCTATAGTTTTATGTCCCTAGAAAAAATGTTTTTTTAAAGATGGTTGATGATCAATGCTTTAGCACACTATAGCACAAGGAGAATTTCCCTCACTGTCCTTCCCTGTCCCTAGAAACAAGGATTATCACAGTGAAAGAAACTGACACTCTTCCTACCTATAGTTTTCTGTCCCTAGAAAAAATGTTTTTTTAAAGATGGTTGATGATCAATGCTTTAGCACACTATAGTACAAGGAGAATTTCCCTCACTGTCCTTCCCTGTCCCTAGAAACAAGGATTATCACAGTGAAAGAAACTGACACTCTCCCTACCTATAGTTTTCTGTCCCTAGAAAAAATGTTTTTTTAAAGATGGTTGATGATCAATGCTTTAGCACACTATAGCACAAGGAGAATTTCCCTCACTGTCCTTCCCTGTCCCTAGAAACAAGGATTATCACAGTGAAAGAAACTGACACTCTTCCTACCTATAGTTTTCTGTCCCTAGAAAAAATGTTTTTTTAAAGACGGTTGATGATCAATGCTTTAGCACACTATAGCACAAGGAGAATTTCCCTCACTGTCCTTCCCTGTCCCTAGAAACAAGGATTATCACAGTGAAAGAAACTGACACTCTTCCTACCTATAGTTTTCTGTCCCTAGAAAAAATGTTTTTTTAAAGACGTTGATGATCAATGCTTTAGCACACTATAGCACAAGGAGAATTTCCCTCACTGTCCTTCCCTGCCCCTAGAAACAAGGATTATCACAGTGAAAGAAACTGACACTCTTCCTACCTATAGTTTTCTGTCCCTAGAAAAAATGTTTTTTTAAAGACGGTTGATGATCAATGCTTTAGCACACTATAGCACAAGGAGAATTTCCCTCACTGTCCTTCCCTGTCCCTAGAAACAAGGATTATCACAGTGAAAGAAACTGACACTCTTCCTACCTATAGTTTTCTGTCCCTAGAAAAAATGTTTTTTTAAAGACGGTTGATGATCAATGCTTTAGCACACTATAGCACAAGGAGAATTTCCCTCACTGTCCTTCCCTGTCCCTAGAAACAAGGATTATCACAGTGAAAGAAACTGACACTCTTCCTACCTATAGTTTTCTGTCCCTAGAAAAAATGTTTTTTTAAAGACGGTTGATGATCAATGCTTTAGCACACTATAGCACAAGGAGAATTTCCCTCACTGCCCTTCCCTGTCCCTAGAAACAAGGATTATCACAGTGAAAGAAACTGACACTCTTCCTACCTATAGTTTTCTGTCCCTAGAAAAAATGTTTTTTTAAAGACGGTTGATGATCAATGCTTTAGCACACTATAGCACAAGGAGAATTTCCCTCACTGTCCTTCCCTGTCCCTAGAAACAAGGATTATCACAGTGAAAGAAACTGACACTCTTCCTACCTATAGTTTTCTGTCCCTAGAAAAAATGTTTTTTTAAAGATGGTTGATGATCAATGCTTTAGCACACTATAGCACAAGGAGAATTTCCCTCACTGTCCTTCCCTGTCCCTAGAAACAAGGATTATCACAGTGAAAGAAACTGACACTTTTCCTACCTATAGTTTTCTGTCCCTAGAAAAATGTTTTTTTAAAGACGGTTGATGATCAATGCTTTAGCACACTATAGCACAAGGAGAATTTCCCTCACTGTCCTTCCCTGTCCATAGAAACAAGGATTATCACAGTGAAAGAAACTGACACTCTTCCTACCTATAGTTTTCTGTCCCTAGAAAAAATGTTTTTTTAAAGATGGTTGATGATCAATGCTTTAGCACACTATAGCACAAGGAGAATTTCCCTCACTGTCCTTCCCTGTCCCTAGAAACAAGGATTATCACAGTGAAAGAAACTGACACTCTTCCTACCTATAGTTTTCTGTCCCTAGAAAAAATGTTTTTTTAAAGATGGTTGATGATCAATGCTTTAGCACACTATAGCACAAGGAGAATTTCCCTCACTGTCCTTCCCTGTCCCTAGAAACAAGGATTATCACAGTGAAAGAAACTGACACTCTTCCTACCTATAGTTTTCTGTCCCTAGAAAAAATGTTTTTTTAAAGATGGTTGATGATCAATGCTTTAGCACAGTATAGCACAAGGAGAATTTCCCTCACTGTCCTTCCCTGTCCCTAGAAACAAGGATTAGCACAGTAAAACACACTGACACTCTCCCTACCTATAGTTTTCTGTCCCTAGAAAAAATGTTTTTTTAAAGCTGGTTGATGATCAATGCTTTAGCACACTATAGCACAAGGAGAATTTCCCTCACTGTCCTTCCCTGTCCCTAGAAACAAGTATTATCACAGTAAAACACACTGACACTCTCCCTACCTATAGTTTTCTGTCCCTAGAAAAAATGATTTTTTAAAGATGGTTGATGATCAATGCTTTAGCACACTATAGCACAAGGAGAATTTCCCTCACTGTCCTTCCCTGTCCCTAGAAACAAGGATTCGCACAGTAAAACACACTGACACTCTCCCTACCTATCCTTCTCTTTCCCTAAACTAAAGGAATCCAGGTTAAGCAAGAAAAAAAAAATGTCACTGTCCCTGCCTATGCTTCTCTTTCCCTGCTCCGGAACACACTACACTAGGCCGCCGTGCTGGCGGCCTTTTATAGTGTGGGGCGTGTACTAAACACCCTCAGCAATAATTGGCCACAGGCATCCTGCCTGTGGCCAATCATTGCTCTCCTCGCTGCCGGCGCTGTGATTGGCCAAGCATGCGGGGTCACAGTGCATGCTTGGCCAATCACAGCGCCTGGATGACACTGCGATGGCGTAGTGCATTGTGGGCCGTTCGCGTCACTCGAATTAGGCGCGAACGGCCCAAATCGTTCGATCTTCGTCGAACGATCGAACAGCCGATGTTCGAGTCGAACGTATGTTCGACTCGAACACCGAGCTCATCCCTAATGACCTGGAAGAGAAGTGGCAGCTGTTTCTGCTGGAAAAACACAGAAGAACTGTCTTGGCTGCCCTACATGATAACCATGGCCACTTAGGGGCCGAACAAACTTTCCAGCTTGTACGGAATATATTCTATTGGCCTTGTATGCGAGCTGAAGTGGAGGAGTACTGTCACTCATGTGCTCTCTGCATACAGAGGAAGACATTGCCACGTCAAGCTGCCCCAATGGGCCATCTGCAGAGTCAAGGGCCCTTGGACTTGGTATGCATCGACTTTCTCTGTCTGGGACCTGACTTGAGTGGACATGGAAATGTTCTGGTGATAACCGACCATTTCACCCGTTATGCCCAGGCCTTTCCAACTAAAGACCACAAGGCCTCCACTGTAGCCAAAATCTTGGTGGAGAAGTACTTTGTGCATTACGGGTTACCTCAATGCCTTCACTCAGACCAAGGGAGAGACTTTGAGAGCCGACTGATTCGGAAGTTGCTGGACTCTTTAGGCATAAAAAAAACCTAATACTACCCCTTATCACCCTCAAGGTGATGCTCAACCAGAAAGATTCAACAGGACTCTGTTAAATATGTTGGGGACTCTGAACAGTGAGGAGAAGCAACATTGGGGCAAGCACATAGCTGTCATAGTGCACGCCTATAATAGTACAGCCAGTGATGTCACAGGATATTCCCCTTACAGACTTATGTTTGGAAGAGAGGCAAGACTACCAGTGGACTTGGCTTTTGGTACCTCCATGGACCATACATCTGTCACATCACACAAAGTATACGTGGATAGACTGCGGAAGAGCTTGAGACTGGCCTATGAGAAGGCCCAATCGGTTTCTGAGCAGAGAGGAGCCCGGAACAAACTGAACTTTGACCTTAGGGTCCGTATTCAAGATTTACAACCTGGAGACAGAGTGTTGCTGAGGAATTTGGGAGTCCCAGGAAAGCACAAGCTGGCTGACAGATGGAGATCAGAACCTTATGTGATTTGTAAGATGCTGCCTGGTCTACCCGTGTACCAGCTGAAACCTGAAGGAAGGGTGGGGCCGCTGAAGATCTGGCACAGAAACCATCTGCTACCCCTTTCTGAAGCAGTCAGGATGCCTCCTACCTGGATTCCCCCGAGCTACCTTCAAGCTCGAATACTCCCAGACCCAACACTATGTCTCAGACAACTCCGTCAGGAGAAACGGATATCACCACTCAGAGTGAAGATGAGGAACTGGAAGTTGAATGGCTGTGGCCACCCCAGGCACCTGAACCTCTGTCCATAGACCTTCCATCCTCTGAGGATGCCCCTGATGATACTTTAAATCCGGAAGCCACTGAGTTTATTCCATCCTATGCTCCGACGGAGGAGTGGGAAGATGCTATAGAATCCTTCCCTGTTGACGATCCAAGGGACTCCAAGTATCTTTCTGCATCTGATTCGGGTGCCTCAGAAACAGGAGAAACTCCTGCACCTATCCCAGTGGAAGAACCCATAGTCTCTGAGGCATTGACCCCCAGAGAACAAAGAGCTAAAAGAACCATACGTCCTCCCCGGAAGCTAACCTATACACAGATGGGAGAAAGCTCTGAGGACACTGTAACTACCGCAAGAAGGACAATACAAAAGCCTGATCCCTCCACTGTGCATTTGGTGGAGGGCAACCCCAGCTCGCTTTCTGGCACAGTTAGGCAGGCCACCATCACTGACGTGACCTGTGGGCAGGGCAATCCCCCTCCCCGATTTTGGTGGGAGCTTCCTCTGCCGACCTCCCTTGCAGCCCTTAATGACTTTGTCTGTACACATTGTTAATGTTGTCTTTAGGGACCAAAGATTCTAAGTGGGGGGAGTGTGTAGCGGGGTATTGCCTTTTGAATCCCTCAGAGACTACATTACCCAGTACACTTTTAGGCACCCAGGGTGCCTTGCCCCACGCAAGGACTGCTGGGGTGGACTTTATAAGTGAGAGGCGGGGCCCAGTTCTTTCTCTTTTGACACCACCCGCCCAGCAAGCTGAACTGCTGTCTGAGCTCCTGTGACTTTAGGCCAGAAGCCTGGCCGTTTTTTCCAAAGAGCCTTCCGCACGCACTGAGGAACCTGAGGGACGTCTCTCCTTGATACTGCACCTTTGCCAGGAGGACCGAAGACCCGGATGTCGATGGATCGGTGTACTTAGACACCGCAGCGGAAGAGACGGATGCGGACTGGTCCGGTTGGGTGAGAGAGCACCTGCTCACAGACAGACACAGTACCTTTGTTGCCTTGGTGGATTACAAATTCTGTTCTTCAAGTGCACCACTGTTGCTAGCGAAGATTTCCCTTTAGAACTTCCATTTAGTTCAGTCAGGCCTGACTGGGTAGCGCAGACATTCCTGGGCAACATATTGTCCACGAGGGTAAGTAGCTGCAAAGGGGACTGTTAGAGTTGCATAGCATTGAATAGTTGTCTGTTTGTTTAACACTGTTTATTGCAGGGCTCTGCATATGACTTGTACCCACTTGTTTTACTGCTTACACACTAATATAAGTAAACATACAAGGGTTAAGTATATTGGCGTCTGTGTTCTTTACTTTACAGAAGAGATAGGCAAAGGAAGGTTTAAAATTTCACTGTGTGTCCTTGCCATAGGATTGTGCGGCTGTGAGTTACAGGCCTCACAATCCTATCATCCCCTACTAACTGTGCCAAGGGAGGTTAGAGCCAATTGCCAGGGGTTGACAGTGGTGCACTACAGGGCCCAAAATCATACAGGCAGCCCTCTTAACTGGGGGTATCGCTACATATATATATATATATATTGAAGTTGAATAAAAATTATGTGATGTGATGATGTGAAAATTAGTAGGGAAAGTGAGGTAAAGGACAGCCAAAATTTGACAAAATAGATTTAAGTGCTGATTAATAATTTGTGATGGAATGCATCATAGGTGTGTATAAATAATTGATTAAATGTAATGTAATTTAATACAAATGAATTTGCTAAAAATAAGTGAGTGAAATCTATATGTGAAATTTGATAAATAAGTGTGATGCTCTTAATAAAATTCTCAATAAATATGGTATTTACTTGTGATATATTAAGTGTACTTATTAATATGATGTGGTGGACAACTCCGTCTACAATTTGATGTGCAAATAAATCTTGGATAATAAAAGTTGGGTATCATGTGGATGGCCACGTTGTAGTAAATGCCAACAGCGGGTTCCATATTAATGTGTAGTTTTATCATGAATGATGGGTAATGTTATTTTCATGTGAATGCCAGGGCTCATTTTTTATAACTTTAATGAATTTGTAAATTGCTTTTTGATAAAATAAAATAATTTTAATAAAAAATGTTAATACTTTCACTATCCAATACTTTTCTTGGCTGCTAAAAAACCCTGTGAGGGAATATTCCATTTTGTATAACGTTTTGAGGTGTGCAGCACCAGCAGCTCACATACATGTGTTATTCCATTTTATATTTTATTCTGTTTTTTCATGTGACAACACTGAAGAAATTACACTTTGCTACAATGTAAAGAAGTGAGTGTAGAGCTTGTATAACAGTGTAAATTTGCTGCCCCCTCAAAATAACTCAACACACAGCCATTAATGTCTAAACCGCTGGCAACAAATGTGAGTACACCCCTAAGTGAAAATTTCCAAATTGGGCCCAATTAGGCATTTTTCCTTCCCGGTGTCATGTGATTTGTTAGTGTGACAAGGTCTCAGGTGTGAATGTGGAGCAGGTGTGTTAAATTTGGTGTTATCGCTCTCTCTCTCTCATACTGGTCACTGGAAGTTCAACATGGCACCTCATGGCAAAGAACTCTTTGAGGATCTGGAAAAAATAGTTGTTGCTCTAGATAAAGATGGCCTAGGCTATAAGACGGTTGCCAAGACCTTGAAACTGAGCTGCAGCACAGTGGTCAAGACCATACAGCGGTTTAACAGGACAGGTTCCACACAGAACAGGTCTCGCCATGGACGACCAAAGAAGTTGTGTGCACGTGCTCAGCGTCCTATCCAGAGGTTTTCTTTGGGAAATAGACGTATGAGTGCTGCCAGCATTGCTGCAGAGGTTGAAGGGGTGAGGGGTCAGCCTGTCAGTGCTCAGACCATACGCCGCATACTGCATAAAATTGGTCTGCCTGGCTGTTGTCAGAGAAGGAAGCCCCTACTAAAGATTATGCACAAAAAAGCCCGCAAACAGTTTGCTGAAGACAAGCAGACTAAGGACATGGCTTACTGCAACCATGTCCTGTGGTCTGATGAGACCAAGAAAGCGTATTTGGTTCAGATGGTTTCTGTACAGTGACAAAGACAAGTGTGTCTTGTCTACAGTCAAGCATGGTGGTGGGAGTGTCATGGTCTGGGGCTACATGAGTGCTGCTGGCACAGGGGAGCTACAGTTTATTGAGGGAACCATGAATGCCAACATATACTGTGACATACTGAAGCAGAGCATGATCCCCTCCCTTCGGTGATTTGGGTGCAGGGCAGTATTCCAGCATGATACTGACCCCAAACACACCTCCAAGATGACCACTGCCTTGCTAAAGAAGCTGAGGGTAAAGGTGATGGACTGGCCAAGCATGTCTCCAGACCTGAAACGAAAGGTGGAGGAGCACAAGGTCTCTAACATCCACCAGCTCCATGATGGCGTGAAGTGGAAGAGGACTCCGGTGGCAACCTGTGAAGCTCTGGTGAACTCCATGCCCAAGAGGATTAGGGCAGTGCTGGAAAATAATGGTGGCCACACAAAACATTGACACTTTGGGCCCAATTTGGACATTTTCACTTAGGGGTGTACTCACTTTTGTTGCCAGTGGTTCAGACATTAATGGCTGTGTGTTGAGTTATTTTGAGGGGACAGCAAATTTACACTGTTATACAAGCTGTACACTCACTACTTTACATTGTAGCAAAGTGTAATTTCTTCAGTGTTGTCACATGAAAAGTTATCATAAAATATTTACAAAAATGTGAGGGGTGTACTCACTTTTGTGAGATTTTGTATGTATAAGCAAGTGGATGCTTTTGATACTGTGTAGAGCTTTTTCTTTCTTTGCTTGGTTTTACACTATGTCACCTTACATGGCTGCCTAGCATAGACATGACATTTAAATCTAACAGTTTTTGTCACCAACTTGCGCATTGTGGGGAAAATAAGGGTGGCACTGTACGACTACCACATTCTCTCTACTCAGAAGGGTGGATAGCGTGAACAGAGAAATTAGCTCACCAACTTGCTCCGTAACTGCATTGTCTAATCACAGTCTGTAGATAAGGTGGTAACCAAGCTGTATAGGTTAAAGCAACTCTGTCGCTAAAAACCCCTATAAAAAAAATGAAAGGAAAGCATTCAGAATCTGCCATTTCTGACATTTTACAGGAATACAAGTGCTTGGGAAAAGGAGAAGTCTATTAGCTATATGCAATTGCAATGATATCAATCATATCTTAGACTGTTATACTGTATACTGTATATGACAAGCAGAAAAGTTGACAAAAAAGAAAAGAAAACACCTAACTTGATCATTCAAAGCACAGCAGGATGCAGGTGTTCATATACTGGTCTGGAAGCTTTGGTACTCCAACCCCCACAATGCAAGTCTCTCTATTGGTCAATTTGTACACTGCACTGAAAGATCTGGAAGCCACCCTACAGATCTCACAGAGTGCTTTAGAAGATAAAGGAAAGTCCAGACCACCTTGGGGTCCTCACAGACAGCATTTAAGGAGTCAGCCCCTCCCTGTTGTGAGATCTTTGTGTTTCTATGGATTTTTTGAAGAACACAAAAGCAATAGGAACAGTCAAGGGTGAATAGAACATTCAAAATACCAAGATGGACTCAAATAGAGCTGGAATTTATGATAAGGTGGTCTGGTTGCTGGAGTCTCTAAGAGATATAAGAAGACAGTGGGTGACTTACCCAGCAACCTACACCTATAAATAACACTGTATTTTGGGTGGAATCTCCCTTTACATTGCAGTCAAGTATTTGTTTTCAATTTTCATAAATTTGTCATAATTAGGTGTATTTTTCAGCCAGCCAGAAGAGCAATGTGCAAAGCACTATTAGTTAAAATGGCCAGCAGCAGTTAGAACGGCCTGTTTTGGAAATTATTTTAAAATGCTGGCAATTATATTCTTTGCATTCTATAATGTTAAAATGCATTGGGGAATTCGCTTTTGCCTTTTTCTCAAAATATCCCCTTGAAACATACTCCTTTATAGAAGCAAAAATTGACATATATTGATGATTTTTATGAATTTATTTTGTTAAGTTTGATATAAGTATCTGATCCTAATAGCCCAGCTGGAGCGAAGACAGGCCATTTTGACAATCAATCTTCTACTCATAAGGATACACTGTGACACCGGAATGTGATTTTATGAGTAATATGGCCAAAGGCAATAAAAGACAAAGTTTCAGATATTCATGACTGTCCTACAATAGTGTGTCCCTGTGTCAGAGTGAATATGCTTTTTTCATATTGGACATTTTGTGATGTCACTCGCCTACTATGATTCAGGCCAAGATGTTCTTAAATAAAAAATAATCACATTTTTGTGCTAATGGTAGAAAACAGTATAATTTATTATCAAATAGTTTAATGTGGTCAGCAGTCATTACAATGTTAGGAAGCTTAACTTCTTAGGAACTAGCTTTTGCTATGTTTCATTAAATTTACTAGAATTTTATACTTCAAATTTCACAAGAGTGTAAGAAGTTTTCTTTACTACAGTCATCTTTAGTGATAGCAAAGAAAAAAAAAAAAAAAAAAAAAAAACGAAAAAGGGTAGATGTGAAATATTTAAACTATACTTAAAGTGGTTGTAAACCTTTGTGTTTTTTCACCTTAATGCATCCTATGCATTAAGGTGAAAAAACACCTTGCAGTCACCACCCCCGAGCCCCCGTTTTACTTAACTGAGCCCCGAATCTCCGTGGGCGTGATCCCGCGTTGCTTTCCCCAAGTCTTGTTGGCTCTTCATTTGATAGATTGGTAGCAGTGCAGCTATTGGCTCCCGCTGCTGTCAATCAAATCCAATGACGCGGCCGCCGGGGGTGGGGCCGAGTCATACAATCGGATGCCAATTGTATGGCACGGGAGCATGCCCACAAGCTAACCCCCCTTTTGAGAGAGATTCCAAGAGGGGGTTCGCTCTTGCAGGGAGGAGCCGCGAGAGCCACCGTGGGACCCAAGAAGAGGATGTTTGGGGCCACTCTGTGCAAAACAAACTGCACAGTGGAGGCGAGTATGATATGTTTGTTTTTAAAAAAAAAAAAATAATAGCTGAACCTTTACAACCCCTTTAAACCCAAACCTTTAGGCCTTGCTCACACTGGTGTACTAAATTGTGCACCCATGTGAAGGGCCGTGTTTGCACAAGTGTTGTTCCCTTCAAAACACAAAGCCAAGTGCACAAAGTCCTTGGGAGGAAAAATTGTACCAGAGATGCCAAGCCAAAAAGTATCAGATGTATAGATTGCGGACAAAAATTTACACACTTTAACAATCAATCAATCAATGCCCAGTCCCAATGGGTTGAAGAAAGTTGCTGTAGGAGCCAAAGTCCATTATCCACTTCAATACTGGGCAGAGCTTTCTTTGGATGGTATTTAATCACCACTGTATTTTTTATTTATTTTTTGTAAATAAATTAAAAAAGACTGAAAATGTTGAAAAACGAAAAACATAGCATTTTTCTTCATTTCTGTTGTACAATTTTGAAAATAAATAATCTTTAAATAAAACTTCTTTATAAATTTTGGCCAGTGTGTATTCTGCTACATGTCTTTGGTGAAAATAACCCAAATCAGTGTTTATTATTTAGTCTGTAGGAAAGTTATAAATTCCATAAACTATGTATACTGTATATATCTAAAAACTGATCAATCCTGATGTACTGGCGGCCTATCTCATTTCTTGAAGCCCGAAAACACTAGAACAGTACAGATATCCTTCAAATTAACCTTTTTTGGAAAGTAGAGAGCCCAAGGTATTTAGTAATGGTGAGTTTTTTGAAGTCGTAATTTTTTCCCACAATTCTTGGGAAAATTAAGAAATGAAGAAAAAATTGGATTTTTTACTCACCGTAAAATCCTTTTCTCTGAGTCCATGGACCGACACAGCTTCTCTATTGACAAATTGGGTATTATCCGTTAATTAGGAGTGACTAGGCAGAAAAACTTGTAAAAAGTGTTGCATCACACCTTCTACAGTACCGCCCAGGGGGCGGACCCTCTGGGTATACCCTCTCAGTCTGCACATCGCAGATCAGTTCGTCAAAAAGCAGTACAAACTTAAAAGGAGGGGTGGGTGCTGTGTCGGTCCATGGACTCAGAGAAAAGGATTTTACGGTGAGTAAAAAATCCTATTTACTCTTTCGTCCATGGACCGACACAGCTTCTCTATTGACAAAGTGGGACGTCCCAAAGCAGTGTCAGAGAAAAAACGAGGGGTGGTAACAGCATAAAAACAAACTTCACCCCAAAACACAAAACAGCACTCCTCCAACGGAGGAGTTGCAACTCTAAACAGCCGCCTGCAAAACCTTGCGGCCGAAAGAGGCATCCGAAGATGCACCTACATCAACTTTGTAGAATTTTGTGAAAGTGTGAGCGGACGACCAAGTCGCCGCTTTACATAGTTGGGAAACAGACGCTTGATGTCGGAAAGCCCAAGAGGCACCTATTGCCCTGGTCGAATGCGCCGTGACAGGAAAGGGGGGCGCCTGACCCTTTAAGGCGTAAGCCTGGATTACTATCTGTCGGATCCACCTAGAGATGGTGGCCGATGAGACTGCTTGGCCCTTCTTGGGACCAGCCACCGAAACAAACAGTGAGTCTGACTTCCGGAACAGGGAAGTAGCAGATATGTATACTCTCAAAGCTCGGACAACGTCCAAGGAATGCAACGCCGACTCCTTAGGATTCGACGGCTGAGGACACAAGGATGGAAGTACAATGTCTTCGTTGAGATGAAAAGCCGAAACGACCTTCGGAAGAAAGGAAGGCTGCGGCCGCAGCACCACCTTATCCTTGTGGAAAATCAAATAGGGAGCCTTGCAGGACAAGGCTGCCAGCTCAGAGACTCGTCTAACTGACGTAACAGCCACCAAAAAGACCACCTTCTGAGAAAGTGTCAACAGGGGAATATCTCTAATATTCTCAAACGGTGCCTTCTGAAGCACCGAGAGGACCAGGTTCAAGTCCCACGGAGGTAACGGGGGGCGGACCGGAGGGGCCACATGTCGAACCCCCTGCACAAATGTACTCACGAGAGAGTGAGTCGCCAGGGGTCGCTGAAAAAAGACAGCCAGGGCAGATATCTGTCCCTTAATCGTACTTAGGGCAAGCCTTTGGTCTACCCCATGCTGTAAAAACAGCAGGATTCTGGAAACCAAATAGGTACGCGGATGCCATTTCATTTCCTCACACATGGAGATGTAGGCCCTCCAAGTGCGGTGATAGACCTTCCTAGAGGACGGTTTCCGAGCACTTCTCATAGTAGAAATTACTGAGTCTGACAGGCCCCGGTCTCTCAGTACCTGGTTCTCAACAGCCATGCCGTTAAAGCCAATGACTGTAAAGCAGGATGGAATATGGGACCTTGCGACAGCAGGTCCTTCCGTAGTGGTAGGCGCCAGGGGACGTCTGCTACCAGACGTACTAGATCGGCGTACCAAGGACGCTGAGGCCAATCTGGAGCGATTAGGATCATTGGAATTCCCTCTGCCTCCACTCTGCGGAGCAGAAGAGGAAGAAGCCTTAAGGGAGGGACGGCATAGATTAGCCGATACTGGCCCCACGATGCTACCAACGCGTCCGTTGCGTCTGCCCATGGGTCTCTTGACCGGGCCACAAACCTCAATACCTTCCGATTGAGTCGGGAAGCCAGAAGATCTACGTCTGGTGTGCCCCATCTTTGGCAGAGGAGTTGGAACACCTCCGGGTGTAAGGACCATTCTCCCTGGTCCAGCATCTGGCGGCTCAGGTAGTCCGCCTGCCAGTTTTCCACACCCGGAATGTACACGGCCGACAGTGCCGGTACGCTCCTCTCTGCCCACTTCAGGATGCGAGCGATCTCCGATGCTGCAGCTGAGCTTCTTGTTCCTCCTTGATGATTGACATATGCCACTGCTGTGGCGTTGTCTGACTGGATCCTGACTGGACGCCCTTGCAGTCTCTGAGACCATTTGAAGAGGCACAGCTTGATCGCCCGGATCTCCAGGACATTGATCGGCAGGAGGGCTTCCTCTGGGGTCCAGCGACCTTGCGCCGACTGGACACCCCAGACTCCCCCCCAACCTGTAAGGCTGGCGTCCGTCGTGATCACTATCCAGTAAACCGGAAGAAATGACTTCCCGGCCATTAGAGCCGGTGCTGTCAGCCACCATACCAGGGATCTCCTGACTAGGTGGCTCACTCGGATTTGATAATCCAGAGATGAAGGGCATCTGTTCCATCTGGACAGAACTTCCCTCTGTAACACTCGAGTGTGGTATTGAGCATATGGGACCGCCTCGAAGGAGGCTACCATGAGGCCCAACACTCGCATGCAAAAACGGAGTGACGACCAATTCCTGGAAGTCAGCTGCCGTACTGCAGCCCGGAGGGTCTGCAACTTCTCCACAGGGAGGAATACCTTTGCCTCTGAGGAATCCAGAATCAACCCCAGGTACACTAGGCGTTGAGTGGGCACCAATACTGACTTTTGCGTGTTTAGTATCCAACCACAGTCTCGAAGAGTCTGACAGGTAATGGACACGCTTACCTCTAATTCTGAGCTTGAAGGGCCCTTCAGCAGAAGGTCGTCCAAGTAACCTGTGATAGCGATACCCCGCTGTCTTAGAAGTGCCAAAATCGGAGCGAGCACCTTGGTGAACGTCCTGGGTGCTGAGGCAAGGCCAAACGGGAGGGCCACAAACTGGTAGTGGTTCTTCCCGATAGCAAATCGCAGAAACCTCTGGTGTCTGGAGTATATGGGGACATGCAGGTATGCGTCCTTGATGTCCAAGGAGGCCAGAAAGTCCCCCGGATGGAGAGCCGTGACTACGGATCGAACCGACTCCATCCGAAATCTTTGTACCTTCACAAAGCAATTGAGGGCTCTGAGATCCAAGATTGGACGAACCCCCTCCTTCTTTGGCACAATGAACAGATTTGAGTAAAAACCCTGACCCCGTTCCTGTTCTGGAACTGGAATAACTACCCCGCGTTCCAGTAGACCCTGGACCGCCCCATACAGGGCCTCCCGACGGGTCGGTAGTAGCTGGAGATTGGAGGTGATGAATCTGTCTGGTGGACAAGAGAGAAATTCTATCTTGTAGCCTGAGGAGATTACTTCGCAAACCCACCTGTCGGAGACTAGAGCAGTCCACTGAGTCGCGAATTTGCGAAGACGTCCCCCCACCCGAGAGCTGGGTGGGGGCGGACCTTCATGTGGACGCAGATTTGTCCACAGGCTTGTTGGGTCTGCGGGACCAAGGACGCTTTTGTCCTTGGGCAGGCGCTTTATCGGCCTGGGGTCTTTTCCCTGTCGCCTTAAGAGGGCGAAAAAACCGCTTACGTGCAGTAAAGGAGGGCCCTTGCCCTTGGCGTGGTCCCCTACCCTTGCTAGTTTGGGGAAGCAAAGTGCTTTTACCTCCTGTAGCATCCTTGATGATGTCATCCAGAGAAGCCCCAAAAAGTCTGTCGCCCTTAAAAGGCAGATCCAATAGGGCTTTCTTGGAAGTCTGGTCCGCAGACCAGCCCTTTAGCCAGATCAGGCGGCGTATTGCTACTGCATAAACCGAAGCTCTTGACAGCAGGGGAATAGTATCCATGTCTGACTCGCAGACAAACTTAAGGCCCTGGACCAACTGGTCGGCCAAAGTTATCTCATTAGGAGGAGCATCTCGCTCCTTTAACCCCTGGAGTAGCAATTTTGCCCATTCAGTAAGTGTCTGAGACACTAGGGCCCCCGCCAATGCCGGGCGTACTGCTGAGCCTACCACTGAGTATAGGTAGCGAGCGAGTGCTTCAGCCTTCTTATCCACAGGGTCCTTGAAAACAGGAGCCCCTTCTACTGGAATAGTGGTGGCTCTATTAAGTCTGGACACCGAAGGGTCCACTATAGGGGGAGAGGTCCATATCTTCAGAAAACTCTCCTCAAAGGGGTACCGTACTGCAAACCTCTTTGGGGCTGTAAAGACCCTCAGTGGGTTCTCCCATTCCTTGTATAAGAGTTTGTCAAAATAAGACACACAAGGGAACACCTTAGCAGTGCGGGCAGGTTTACGAAACCCAAAGGGGACTGGAGTATCTGCTACTTCTTCAGTCCTTTCCAACTTTAGCGTATCCCGCACTGCAGTAATAAGGTCAGATACCAAAGCCGTCTCGCGTACTGACCTGGACTTGGAGTCCTCCTCACTGTCCGATCGGTCACGGTCTGCAGTCTCTGATGCATCAGAATCTGGGCCATGAGCCGTAGCTGGACCTGGTTCTGCATCAGAAATATCCCCAGAAGATTGCAGGGGACGGGGGCGTTTATTACCCCCTGTATTCCCGTGTGCTGCTTCCACCCTGGCAGCAAACGCCTCTAGGATTGCCGACATAGCGTCCATAGACACCTCAGGGACACCAGCTGCTAAATCTGGTGTTTCAGGGGAGAAGACATCTGGCTCAGATGCCATGCTGACCACACGCTGACACTCACAGGGCTCCAGGCAAGATATCAATAGGCCACCCTCCTGCGCTGCAGAGATGCTGGGTTACCCAGAGGACTCACCACCCTGGATAGGTACTGCTATGCTGCGCCTATGATGCTGTCCCCTTGCTGCTGTGTCAGTCTGCTTCTTTTATCAGCACTTCCTGTGTGAATTTTCGTGCCAGTGTAATGCACCCTAGAGGCCGGAGGCTCTCGCAAAATGGTTGCCAAAACCGTCTGTATGGAAGATAATGTGGGCTCTAAGAAAATGGCCGCCGACAGAAGATAGAGGTCAGGCAGCCATAGCCCACAAAAAAGATGGCCGCCGAACGGCAATATCTGCATACAGGGTGGACAAACATGGCCGCCGATCACCTGATAGGGGCCAGTGGGTGTGGCCGAACTACAGGAAGATGGCCGCCAGGCAGTTACAAGAGGCCAAACTTGGCATGGACCACCTCAAAATGGCCGCCGACAGCATGGAGACACAGAAACACAGGTAAGCAAAAATGACATTTCTTTTAAATGTTAGTTACAGCCAGCCCCGCTCCAGTGGGACCCCCTAGGTGACCCCCAGCACCCAGCAACCTTTAGCTAGAAGCCCAGGGAGGAGGGAAAGGCAGGGAGAGAGGGAAGAAAGGGGCCACAACCACTTACTTGATCTCTCCAGGAATGTCCAGCTAAATCACCCAGCCGAGGCAGGGGAGTTTTACTTACCTATCCTGCATGTATTCTGCTGGAAGACATTCCAAACAGATCATCGTCCGCGCACGGAAGGTGACTGTTGGCCAGGCATGCTGTGATTGGACCCAGAAGGGACGATCATATGTATGCCCTGGAGCATGACGCTCACCGGACAGGCTGCTGCGACTCGGCCGTAAGGTCAGCCGAAGCTGAGCGGTCCGATGCAAGCCTTGGAGCGTAAGCTCACCGGCCAGGCTGCTGCGACTCGGCCGTAAGGTCAGCCGAAGCTGAGCGGTCCGATGCAGGCCCTGGAGCGTAGGCTCACCGGCCACCCGTGGAGCGACGGGCATGTCGTGGAAAACCCAGCGCGTAGCTAGGGTCGGCACACGCTCGATGGCCGAAACTGGGGAGACTACAAGGATCGAGGATCCAGCCTGTCACCCAGTCGGCAGTTGATCGAAGATCGCAGGAAACAACAAATGTAGCAAAAAAATAAAAAATATATATATCTTTTTTCCCCGGACCAATGAGCCCGAAGGGAGCCATGTCCTACTCCTTGCTAGACAGAAAAAAACTGATCTGCGATGTGCAGACTGAGAGGGTATACCCAGAGGGTCCGCCCCCTGGGCGGTACTGTAGAAGGTGTGATGCAACACTTTTTACAAGTTTTTCTGCCTAGTCACTCCTAATTAACGGATAATACCCACTTTGTCAATAGAGAAGCTGTGTCGGTCCATGGACGAAAGAGTAACATTTTTTTTTTCACATTTTTTTTTTTTTTTTACATACTGTCACCAGTGCAAGTAGAGCATCATCATATAATTAGTGTGGCAGTGATCAGGGACACTGACTGGTGACAATATGTAAAAAAATAAAAGAAATAGTGTAGCGGGTATTTAAATTTAGGGGGGCGCATCTGGGTGGTAGTATGACCAGGATGCACTGATTGTTAGGGAATTTGGGACCATTTTCGTTCGTGGAGGATCCCAGTGGTGTGCAGTTCCTTGCGGCCTGTGGGTGGCGCTGTCGCCCTGGGTCGGGGTTGAACCATCACTGTAGTGCTGTGCCCTTTTTGTCCTGTTTCGGCAGCGGTACGGCGGGCGGGGAACCTGCTGTGCCTGTCGGGAGAGGAGATAAAGGGGACAGACGCCCTCGACACGGGGTCAGTCGGAGGAGGTCACATCCGCACCCCTGGCACCTTCAGCCTGGGTGCTGGTGTTCCGGAGTTCCGGGCCGAGGTTCCCTTGACCTGGCTGGAGCGGGAGATGGAGTCCATCCCAGGCACCTTCAGCCTGGGGTGAGGTACTACTGAGGAGGCCCGGGGCCCAGTACCTTCGACTGGGTTCCGCAAGGGTGGAAGAGTCCGAGGGGCCCTAAGGTGTTGGGCGCCCGAATCTGAGACTAGGAGGCCAGGGAGCATAACCCCTCCGAACAGTCCGGTATAGCATTGCTGGTGACGGCGGGGCCTCTGGTAAGTCTCTTGGAAGGATGTCTTCCCTCTGACAGGGGCTGCACTTAGTGAAGGTAATTCTATTCCTGTTCTACGCGGTCCATGGCAGCGGCTGTGCGACATAACCGATGGTGACACCACAATGGTTAGTTCTATTTAAGGATTGTGCCTCGACTTACTCCCCACCTATACTGAACTGTTCTTTGGGTTACAACCTGTCTGCTGTTAAAGGACGATTTATTGCTGTCAGAGAATAAATAAGAGTTGGACCTTTTCAGTGGTGTGGAACTTCAGTTACTGGGAGCAAAGGGGGGTCATCTGCAGAACAGTCTTGGCTCTGGGTTATGCACACGACCCGAAGGTAAACAGGTGTTGGCTTTCACCTCTACACATTAGAGGACATGGGCCGTAGTGTACCGCACCCCTCCTCCCTGATCCCCCTAGACAAGACAACAAGCCGAGAAGAAGGGGTGAGAGGGGTGAGGTCGCTACACGTGGGGGCGTCGTCCGGGATGTGTGATGTACAGATGGAGCTGAGAATGTCTGCATTTGAACTTTGCTGCCCGGAGGAGTTCCGAGTAGGTCGGCCATGTTGGCCAGCGCGCCAGGAGGCACACCATAGCTGCGAAGTTCGTGAGCGGGGAGAAGAGAAAGCCCGCGAACAAGTGCAGAGTATGGGAGGAGTCTGGCCATGTGGAAGAACACACGTGGAGATTCCGGCGCAAATTGGTCAGTGCGCAATGGAGCAGCAGACAGTCGGGATGACCTCAAGTGCCCCGTGGATTCCGGTTCCTTCCACCACGAGAATGACTTCCTTTGCTGCTCCGATCACAGACACAGGAATAAGACTAAGGCCCCGAGGACGTTTGGCTCTGTATACATGCAGAGACATAGAGGCCCTCGGTGTGATCTGTCCCGGCTGTTCGGGACTGGTCGTTCACTTGAAGCCGTTCGGGCGATGTGAGGCCTGCAAGGAGTTCCTCTTTGAGGTGGAGCCATCCACAGAAAGGCCTCGCGCCTTCCACTTCAACTGTCTCACAGGCACCGCTACTCCGGCGGGGGAGATCAGAGCCCATGCGGACATTCCTGCGCGCACTGACCGGGGCGAGGAGAAGGCCCCAGCGGAGACTGAGAAAGAGAAATCCGAGGATGCTGCACATTAGAGGACATGGGCCGTAGTGTACCGCACCCCTCCTCCCGGATCCCCCTAGACAAGACAACAAGCCGAGAAGAAGGGGTGAGAGGGGAGAGGCCGCTACAATAGTTTTCTCTCAATTTTGTTTGTGACCAGAGCAATACAGTGTTACCATATTGTACTAGTATTTTTTTTTTTTACAAAGTCAACGGTGAATTTCTGTTATAAGCAACCATTTTTACCGAATGAAATTGATTCAGTGTGTTGTGATTAGCTGTGATTGGTAACAGCTAATCACATGGTACAGATGGGCTGTGATTGGCTTTGTCTGTACAATGTGATCACTGTGACCAATCATAGCTAGCGACATAATTGTACACAAAGAATGTTTTGAAAGGAAGCCAACCATTGTTTACAATTGTCATGTGATGTGCTGTGATTGGTCACAGTGATCACATGGTACTGGCAGTACCCTGGTACAGTGGTCTGTCATTGGCTGTGTCCAGTGGACACAGTTGGTGACAGATCTCACCATAGCAGGGCCTGTGGGGTGCATGGAAGGCGGGCTCCAAGAGGACATCATATGACGTCCACCCTGAATGACGAAGGTCCCGCCCAGCTGTCATTTGACAATAATCTGGGCTGGAAGTGGTTAAAGTACATGTCCATATAATAAATAAAAGAACACTTACTGCATCCTGAGACCTCTGCGATTTATGAAATCTGGAGCGCAATATTCTGAATAAGGTGTCAGTCCCCAAAGAGTGGCCAAACTGTATGAGGGTATATGTAATACAGGTATAATAGTGTATCCCCCCTAATAGTGGGCAGCTAGGGCAAGCACAGACACTCCGCTGTACTCGACCAGAGCCGTGTCACCGGAAGTGACACGCTGGAATTACATTATAAGCTGCCGTGATCCTGGAAGTGACACCCAGTGCAATCTCCGGAGGAACTTAAAGGGAATGAAGGATCTCTGGTCTCCAAGATGATGCATTCGGAAGTGTCGCCTCTTTGTCGAGATTAAACAAAGGAATGTCTACACACAAATGCATTTTCAGCACTTTACTGCTTCACATAGCTTCCGTGATACTGTATATCAAATATGACATACTAACAGAATCTTTGGTGCGGAATGCCACATGCAAGGCTAGACATTCTGTAGCAGTCATTTGCAGGGCACAAGTACACATCTTTAACCCCTTCTTGCCGCCAGCTCCCGGCCATTTAAGAGCTTCTAAATGCTGGGAAGTGGGCATTTGGGTCATGTGACCACTGTGATTGGCTCTCACAGTGGTCACATGATTTGAAAGCTCTCGATGGCCAGTATCCATTGGGAGATCTCAAGTCCCTGCCGGCGACTGTGCTGTAGGCATGCTCTTAGCCCAGAAAATGGTTTACATAAGGCCGCATATATGCATCCTCTCGGCATTAAAGCCCAGCCACCGAGAGGCCGCATTGGCGGTAAGTAATTAATTTAGCCATCTTCCCTCTCCTCCATTCCTCTCCTTGAGAGCACCACAGTGTTGGGACCACTGCCTCATGTATACTAAGTCCACAAATACAAAAACAGAGATTGGAGGAATTAGTATACGGGCTGTGTGCCGACTATGCATAAATATACATGATGCCGGTGGCCAAAAAAACATGCAAAAAGAACCCCATGGCAAAGGCACCCCAAAAAAGCTGCCATCAAAAACAGGACCCTCTGGCATTCCACCAGTCACAGCATAAGTGATATGCAGATGCAGGATGAATGAATGAAAAAAAATACTTTTATTGTATCATAGTAAAATATAAAGACAAAACCTACCCACACCACATTGTGGCTAGTTTTTGTCTTTATATTTTACTATGATACAATAAAAGTTATCTTTTTATTCATTAATTCTGCATCTGTATATCACTTATGTTTTGGCTGGGGGAATGTTGCAGGGTCCTATTTTTGATATATATATATATACATATATATATATATATATATATAAAAGGGGAGGGGTCTGCACATGGCCAGGTGAGCAAGTGAGAGACACGAGCTCCTGGCTCCAGCCTGCTCCGTATGCTTTAAATGCGGGTGCTCGATGCATGTCAGTGCAGAGTGCACTGTCTTGCGTTGCGTGCGATGCAATAAGTTTGGGCATGCAGCTGAAACTTGCAGCCTGATATGCTGCAATTTGCGTGGTGAAATGGGTCATCCGTTTAGCAGGTGCCCCAAAGCCTTCAGGGGTGAAGCCTCTGGAGGTAGGGATGGTGGTAGGTTTCAGGCTGGGTCTCAGACTGGTGGGGAGGAGAGGCCTGAGGACCCGGGTGCCCGTGCTTCTCGGGTGCAGGTCACCCCGTTTCCCCAAAGGAGGTCGGAGAGGAAAAGGCAGGGGGTAACCACGGCAGGTTGTGCTAATAAGGACAGGCTGGAGGGAAACCGGCAGGTTGTTCCGGGTTCCTCTGAGCCAGTCCCGGTAAGACTCGGGAAGACGGGCAATACTGTGGCATCAGGTGAGTCCTCTGCTAAAGTTTCCCCTAAGAGGCCTTCTTTCCCTCCTCCTTCTCCTCATCCCACCTTTTCCTCATCCCCCTCCTCCTTCCTCTTCTTCTCACCATCCTCCTCCCTCTTCCCCCTCTCCTCCTCCTCCCTCTTCTCCCACTCTTCCCCCACCTTCTTCTCTTCCTTCTGGAGTTCCTTTCAGTCTTACTCAGGAGGATATGGAGGTAACTGAGGCTGCAAGAGGCTCGCAGAAGTGACCAAAAGCGGTCTCCAGTGGAAGATCAGATGATGATGGGGAGAGGGAGTGTCCGCTGGGTGTGTCAGTTGAGATAAAAAGAAAAAAAAGAAGAAAAAAAAAGAGGAAGGGTGTTGAGCCGGGTGAGGGTGTGGCTGCTTCGCCCGGGGCCAGTGGTAAGGGTGGTGTAGGTGGACCTATGTCACTGGCACTTGGAAACAGGTACGGGGTCTTTTCCTCCTCTGATTCGGAGGAGGAGAATGATGTTTAGGTATCGTATGAGGTTTTGGAAGAGAATGTAAACCACCCTAATCATTAAGGACGGCAGTACCCTCTCTAATACGCCTTGTGACCATTAATGTCGCAAGTGTTCATTCTGCAAAGGCTCGTTTTGCGGCCTTTGATTTTTTCAGCCATATTGATGCTGATATTTTGTTTTTGCAAGAGACCTGGCTGACATCTGTGGCAGAGATGAATCTAGCAAAGAGGGAGTGGAGGTGTGGTAACGAGCCTTGCAGTGGAGTAGCGGTCCTTATTAAGACTGGTTTGGTGGCTTGCCGATGAGTGATTGAGGTGGAGATTGGTAGATGTCTGGTGGTGTACGCTGTCGTGAGGGGGCAATTCCTCTGTTTGTTTCATTTCTACGGCCCTCAAACTATGAGGGAAAGGAAGAGCCTCCTTACGGCAGTCGAACCTTACCTGTTTACGTCCCAGCAGGTGATTTTTGGTGGTGACTTTAAAATGATTACTAGGTCCAAAGATCGGGCAGGCACCACCAGGCCTCTGGAATCTGATAGTGTTTTTTTGAATAGTGTAGTGAGGGAAGCCGGGCTGGTGGATGTGCATGGTCGTCACCTCCCCAACCACACTGGGTACACATATGCCCGAGGTAATTGTAGTAGTAGATTAGATCATTTTTTTTGAAGGGGGACTCTGTCTTTGCGGCCCCTATGCTGCAGGCGGTGGAGTTCTCTGATCACTGTTTGGTATCCGTTGCTCTGAATGTGGCTGAAACACTTCAGAAAGGGCGGGGTCTGTGGCGCCTGAATGGGTCGCTACTTGAGGACTCTGTGGTGTGGGAGGCCTATGAGACCTTTTTTACGGATCAAACCTCGCTCCTTGAGAGCGACTGCTCTCGCCAGAAATGGTGGGAGGTAGTGAAGAAGAGATCGGAAGGTTTTTTTCGTGAGGTCTCTAGGTACAGGGCAGCGTCCAAGTACCAGGCTTATCAGAGGTTTACGCAGGCAATTGGATCGCTTGGTTTCCTCGGGTGGCCCTCAAGGGCAGATATCTGATCTAAAGGTTCAGATGAAGGAGTGCCAATACGACCATTTCACCTCCCTGGTCCTTGAAAGGGATTATGGGAAGTTTTCCTCCCCAGATCCCTACAAGAGCTGTGGTGATGCAGTGAGTTAGAAGGTCGTACACGGCCTGAAGGATTCCGCGGGGTCCCTGATTCGGTCCAGATCGGGGATCCTGGGTATCGTAAGGAACCACTTTTCAGGCATCCTGAAGAAGAAACCTTTGGATATGGAGAAAGTCAGAGTTTTCCTTGATGAGACTCCGCTTCAGGTGGAGCCTGATCTCCCTGCCTCTTTGACGGATGAGATTTAGGTGGCTGAAGTAGAACAGGCCATAGACTCATTGTCACATAAAAAGTTGCCTGGGCCTGATGGGCTCACGGAAGAATTTTACAAAGCCTTTAAGAGCTTATTGCCTCCTCATTTGAGGGAGGATTTCAATGAGTGTTTGACGATGGGTCTGTTACCCCCCTCAATGAGAAGGTCGGCTTTGATCCTTTTGTCAAAGGGGAAAGACTCGTCCGTGGTGGAGAATTGGCATCCATTCGCCCTTCTCACTACGGATAGGAAGATACTGGCAAAGATTTTGTCTATACGTCTGTCTGCAGTTGCAGACAGGGTGCTGTCTGCATCTCAGCACTGTGCAATTCCCGGCTGGGCACATTTGGTGCCGTCCTGAACATCCGGGAGGCCGTGTAGAGGTGCAGGGCTGGGGGCGATGGGCAGTATCTACTGACGCTAGATCAGGCGAAAGCTTTTGACCGAGTGAGCCATGAGTACCTCTGGCTTCTTCTGAGGAAATATGGCCTACCTAACCAATTCGTCAATTGGCTGTAAGTGTTGTATAGGAGGGCTGAGAGCTTCCCTCTTATTAACGGTTGGGTGGGTCCCTCCTTTTCTGTGGACTCTGGTGTCAGGCAGGGTTGCCCGCTAAGTCCTCTTCTCTACATTTTTGCGGTAGATCCCTTTGTAAGGAGGCTTGACTGCGAGTGTTTAAGGGGGGTCTTGATGGAGCCAGGCAGTGGTCCAGTTTCGGCAGTGAGGGTGGTGGCCAAGCGGACGATGTCTCGTGGTAGTGTCTAGCCGAGAGGAGGCCCTTTTTGTGGAAACACAGACTGGGGGCTACTCTAAGGCATCTGGTTCGTTAGTCAATTGGAGTAAGAGTGAGGGTTTCTGGATGGGGAAGGAGGGTGAGCAGTTCCCCCTGGATGTGTTCCCCCTGCCAGAGATCAAAATTCTAGGCCTCTTTTTCGGCCCAGGTGATTATCCCAAGCAAAACTGGGAGCGTAGGTTGGTAGGTGCCACTCAGAAGGTCAATGCCTAGAAGGGCTGGAAGCTGTCATTAGGGGAAAGGGTGAGCTTGGTCAAAACCTATTTGCTGCCTGAATTTCTCTACGTTAGTTACGTTTGTTTGTTGCCAGCATCCCTCTATGCACGGGTCTGTGGTCTGTTGTTCCTGCTCTTGTGGGGAAACAGACTGAACCTAATCAAGAGGGAGGTCACGTACCAGCAGAGAAGGCATGGTGGGTTGGATATGGTCAACCCGGTGGTGTTCTTCACTACCATTTTTTTAAAGTTCAATTTACAGTCCATATTTGTGGACTTGCCTTCTTTGTGGGAGCGTTTGTGCAAGGACTGGCTCTTGCTGTTCTTGAGAAAGTGGGAGGGCGGGGGGTGACCCGGTGGTCTGAGAAGAGCGCATGGGTACCTCCCGTCTTATGTCCCTCAGGCATGGAAGGTACTGAGGCAGTGGCGGATAACTGCCCTCGAGGTGGGCTCGTTGGGTCGGCGTGAGCTGTACCTGAGGGTTCTGGCCTTGGACATTTTGAGGCCACTGTCTTTGCGGGATTGCCCTGAGAGAGTCCTCGGGGAGGGACTAGCCTTCTTGAATTCTCAGAGAATTCAGAATACGTTTTGGGACCTTGCGTGGAGGTCGTTCCATGGACGATTGTATGTCCGCGCAAACCTAAAATGGAAGAACCCAGAGGACAGAGGCTGTCCTCATCAGGAATGTGGGGCGGTGCTGGAGACCATGGACCATTTCTTGGTCCAGTGCCCTTTCAACATGGAGGTTCTTGGGGGGTATGGGATGCTGTTGGCTATCCGCGCCTTCCCGCCTTGTCCCTTTCTGAGAGGGTGTACGGCAACTTTAGAGCTCGCAGAGGGTTTGAGTTGTCGTCACTTTTTATAGTTAATACGGTAGTTATGTATTACACTTGGAATGCTCAGTGTTTGGTGTCCACTAGGGACAAAATCCTGCCCATGCATGAGGTGGTGGGTGATATCTTTCGGGAGATGGTGAAGGTAAGGAATCTTGAAAGAGACAGGGTTGGGCCAGAGAGGAGTGCCCGTTTATGGAGGGGTTTTTCCTTCCAGACTCCTTGAGGTTTGCAGCCCTGTCTCTTGATCTGGTGGTGGGGTGCACTATCCTTTTCACTCCCCTAGATTTTTTTCCTTTATTTTTGAAGTAAGGTTGCAGTCATTTTTTTTTTTTTTTTCACAAAATTTTTATTAGGATGTATGAAAAATAACAGCAGTTACAAGACATGTTATAAAGTAATTTTCAATTTTTTCAAATAGAGAAAAAAGAGAAGGAGAGAGAGAGAAAAAAAAGAAAAACATACCAAAGGGAGGCATATTAAGGGCAAGAATAAGCGTACTGTATACGCAGCTTAATCTCGGACTCTTATAGGATAGAATCAGCGTGGTATATCATTGAAAAACATATAGAGAAAGCAGAGGAACAAAAGACCTACGTACTTTATCTGTTGTCTACTAGAGGGTAACTGGATGGATCAAATAGAGTATCTACCTAGAGTCTCAAGTATTACAACAGAATAACCAACCAAAAAAATAAAAATAAAAATGTCTGGGAACAACACAGGGGAGAAGGGAGGGAGGAGGAAGGGTGGGAGGGGGGGAGGGCATTAGCCAAGTCCAGAGAGAAGTAAGTATGAGTAAGCTTATTTCGGGTAACAGTTAGAGATCGTTGGTGGCGGATTGACCGTCAGGGGAGATTTCCTCTCCTGGGCTTGAAGAGTGGGGGGTAGATTTGAGGTAAGAGAAAGAGTACTGATCAAAGCTGGCTATATCCTCCGGAGATAAAGCTGAGCGCATGAAGGGTTCCCAAACGGAGTAGAAACGGCTCTTAGAGACTGCAGATGTGAAGTCTGCATTAGCTCTTTCTTTAAATAGGAGAAGAAGGAGGTCCCGTTTGATTTGAGTGGTAGCAGGGCAGTGGGAAGAAATCCATTGCTTTAGTATGGTTCTCCGTGCGATCAGGAGGCAGATCAAGGACCAATCTTTGTGAGTGTGACCAAGGTTTGGGTGAACAGTGTTAGTTGAGTTCGTCACTCGGGACCAAGGCAGTAGTTGGGGGTCCCAGTAACCAAAGATGAGGAGGAGCGGATCCTTCGGAAGCTTCAGTAGAGTTATTTCGAAAATGTAGTTTAGAACCTGATCCCAAAAGGAGGAGATGAAAGAGCACGCCCAAAAACGGTGGGTTAGGGAGGGTCTCATATGGTGGCAGAGGGGGCATTTAGCACAGTTTTGACCCGTATCGGAGTAAATGAAGGGTATATGTGCACGGTGGACTATTTTCAGTTGAGATTCTCTCCAAATTTCATTGGGTGTTAGTCGTTGCACTTTGTTGAGTCCGATTAGAATTTTGTCTATCAGGTCATCATCTGGGAAGTCTTTTCCCCAATTGGCTGCAGATGAGAATGCCAGCGGAGGGGTGGACTTTTGAAGTAATGGTTTGTATATGTCCGATATCGTATATGATCTTTCCAGGAGTAGCAGGTCTGTGAAACTTGGTGTGAACCACTTATAGTCCTCTTTGCATGCAGTTCTTAAGTAGCTGGTACATTGCCAAAAGTGAAAGTCATGTGATCGTGGGAGTGAATAAATTTCAGCAACGGTTGAAAAGGATAAAGGACGACCCGTTTTAGTGTCACATAAAGATGCAAATTTTGTGAGACCGTTTTCTTGCCAAATCTTGAAAGGTTTATGTTCCAAGCCAGGTGGAAAGTTTGGGTTTCCTTGTATTGGCAGATGGCTTGACATGAAAGGGGAGAGCTTGAGGCTCTTTCTGGTTTCTCTCCAGGCGATGGCCGTGTCTCTCAGTAGTAAGTTGTGTTGATACAAAGGTGGGACCGATTTCCACTTGCAGTGAAGAAGAGCTGTTAGCGAGAAGGGATGTGCCATTGCGGACTCCAAGGAGTAGTTGGAATACCTCGAGGACTGTGAAATCCAGTCTAGACTAGTTCTTAATAAACATGCTAGGTTATAGGTTCTGACATTCGGGAGACTTATACCCCCTTTACTTCTGGGAAGATATAGTTTCATTAAAGCTATGCGTGGTCTTTTGCCATGCCATAGAAATTTTGAGATGGCCGTATTGATGAGTTTAACATCTTTGTGGTGAAGTAGCAAGGGGATAGTTTGCAGTGGATATAGTAGTCTGGCAAAACTGACCATTTTTATCAAGTGGCATCTTCCCAGGAGCGAGAGGGGCAGATCCATCCAGTTAACCATTTCCTGAGAGAGCCTAGAGAGCAAGGGAGGATAATTGAGGTGGTACAGGGAGGAAGGCAGTTTGCCTATTTTGATGCCAAGATAGATGATATGGGATCTAGCAACAGAAAAAATGGAGTGTTGGACCCAGGTAGGGTTGGATAGAGTACCTATGGGGAGGATTTCGCTTTTGCCGTAATTTATGCGGAGGCCAGAACAGGATCTAAAATCATCAAATACCTCTTTGATGGTGAACATGTCTGAGGAGGGGTTCGCTGAAAAGATAAGTACATCATCGGCAAAGAGGGATGTGCGGAGATCGTGATTTCCTATTTTTATGCCATGCAAGGGGGCTTTTTGGGTAAGGTGTCTGGATAAGGGTTCTAGTGCAATGTTGAAGAGGAGGGGGGATAGGGGGCAGCCTTGTCGTGTACCTTTGTGGAGGCGGAAGTCATCTGAGAGTAGGCCCGCTGCCACCAGCTTAGCTGAGGGGGTTGTGTACATGGCGTTTATTAGATGGCAGAAGGGGCCTGTAAAGCCCATCTTTGTCATGGTCATGGAGAGCCAATCGAAGCTGACATTATCGAAGGCTTTCTCCGCATCTAACGTAATGATGGCAAAATCGCCGCCGGGATTTTGTTTGGCGTGTTCCAAGGCCAACATGACCTTACGAATGTTTAGGGTGGCCGTTCTGCCTTTCACAAAACCAGATTGCGCTGGATGTATCAGAGATGGGATGATGGCAGCAAGCCTAGAGGCGACAATCTTGGATAGGATTTTGACATCCAGGTTTAAAAGGGAGATGGGCCTATAAGATCCTGGTTCCTGGGGGTCCTTGCCTTTTTTTGCGAGTAATTTAATAGTGGCCTGGTTTCCCGAGGGTAGGTAGGGGCCGCCCGTCCATATGCCGTTATAGACCTTGTGGAGGGTGGGTTCTATTATGTTTTGGAGGGTCTTGTAGAATTCGCTAGTGAATCCGTCGGGGCCCGGGGCCTTAGAGGGGGTCAACTTTCGTATGGTGTTTGAGACTTCGGAAAGGGAGATGGGAGCATTAAGGTACTCAAGTTGTGAGGGAGTGACTTTGGGAATGGCTAAGTTCTCTAGGAAAAAGCCGGCTGCCTGTTTGTTTATAGGGTCTGGGGCATAAAGCTTAGCGTAGTATTGAAGCATAGCTTTATTTATCGTTTGCGGTGTGGTGTTCACTTTGCCTTTAGCATCTTTTAGAGATGTAATGTGAGTTGGGCGAAAGGGCCCCTTGCAGAGCCTGGCTAGTAATTTTCCTGATTTATTTCCGAATTTATGGAAGGAGGCATCTGAGTGTGCTTTCTTAGTTAGTTCAAGTGTGTCTGCCCAAGTATCAAAAGATCTCTTGGCTGCATGCCATTCGTTTCTATTATCAGTGGAGTCCATGGTGTATAAAGATCTTTGCGCCTGGTGGAGCCGGGAGCTAGCCAACTTGTACTTTGATAAGGTATTCCTCTTGAAAGAGGTCGCATAAGAGATGATCCGACCCCTGAGGAACGCTTTACCGGCGTCCCAGAAGAGGTTCGGGACATCAGAGTGTGGAGCATTGGCCGTGGAATATTCTGTCCATGACCTTGCCATGAATTGCTGGAAATCAGAGTTGTTGTAGAGGTATGAGGGAAAGCGCCAAATCTTGGGATGTGGAGGTAGGTCGAGGTTGTCAAATTGGGCCGAGATTGGTGCGTGGTCAGATATGGCAATGTCGAGGATGTCTATATCAGTTAACATGGGTACTAGGTTGTCAGAGCCAAAAAAATAATCTATTCTGGTGAATACGTTATGTGGGTTGGAGTAGAAGGTAAATTCCCTGTCCACTGGATGTTTTAAACGCCAAAGGTCCTGGAAGTGAAGGGATTCCATGGTGGATGCAAAGAGTGTGGGGGAGACAGGGTCAAGGCCTGGCGAGGGGCGTCTAGGGGATGATCTGTCATCAGTTTGGTGTATAACGTCGTTGAAATCACCTCCTATTAAGTGGGGGAGGTGGGTGTTATGAAGCAACCATGCCGAAAGTTCACTATAAAAGGTCGTGCCAGGGCTGTTGGGGGCGTATATGTTGGAAATTACCAATTCCGTGGAACCTAGTTGGACATGAGCTGTGACAAGCCGTCCGTGATCGTCTGAATTTACCGTTAGGACCGTGCAGGGAAGGTTCTTATGAATCAGGAGAAGGACTCCAGCTTTACGGCCGCAGGCCCCCGAGCCTAGGACCGTGCCTACCCAGAGTTTTTTCATGCGATGAAAATCAGGAGCTGATAAGTGAGTTTCCTGGAGTAGGGCGATATCAGTGTTGAGTCGTTTTAGATGACGGAGGATCTTCATTCTTTTATTGGGGGACCTAAGCCCTTTCACGTTCCAAGAAACTATTTTCATGTTGGGGATATTGGGAAATGGAATTGTGAGGAAGTTATAGCTAATCTACCGTGTAAGCGGCGTTTTAAGGTAAATACCGGATGAAGAGGAAAGGTGTTATACCTGTCTTGGGAGACAGGTGACAGGAGGACTGTTACCACGGATGTTCCTAGGCTAAAGGGGGGAAGGGAGGGGGAGGAGATAAGAGGTGGGACCTGAAAGAAAAGCAAAAATAACATAAACAACATAAGCAAACGCAAGAACTTCACTTTTTTCTGCAAGGAGTCACTGTGTAAGTCGGTTCCCAAAAGCACGGCTCTGATGTAGGGTGGCCGAGAGCCCGCGTTAGGAGAGGGTTTTTTTATGCGATCGGCGAGGGACGCAAACGGAGGGGGGATGTTGCGGCTATACACAGTGAGGCCGGGAAGGGTACACATAAAATAATGAACACCGTTTGGAGAGCATCCAAAAGAAAGCTGATCCTATCTGGGCAAGGATATCATAGAAAGCATAACTAGTTGAGCAGTCATCTGTAGGGTACAAATGTATATAACTGTGTAGCTGTGTAAAACTGCCACTGCGTTGTAAGCAGCATCGAGGATTTGAGGAATAAGTGCAAGAGTCACTTCAACCATTTTAACGCTGGGTTAGCTGGAATTGGACTGGGGCAGAAGCTCTGAAACGTTTGGGGGAGTCCTTTCGTGGGCTTCTTTGGTCCAGAGGACGGGTGAGTGGTGCGGCTTTCGATGGAGTGTGAGGGTGCGAGTCGTGCCGGGAGGCCCGCAGGAAGGCTTCCGCCTCGGAGGGGTCATGGAAAGTCAGTTGTTCGCCAGTAGAGGCTTTGAGGCGGAGAACTGCTGGAAAAGCCAGAGTGAATTTGATTTGCTGATTATAGAGTTCCGTGCAGACCTGCTGAAAAGCTTTCCTCTTTTTTGAGACCTCTATGGAGTAATCAGCAAATATGAGGACTCTTATTCCGTCAATTTGAAGTGAGCGGGTTTGTCTGAACTTTTGTAGAATGAGGGCCTTGTCAGAGTAGTTAAGGTATTTGGCAATTATTGGCCGGGGATTTTTGCGGTCAGAATTGAAAGCTCCCACGCGATGTGCCCTTTCCACTGTGCAGGGGCCCGGGAGGCCTAGGGCTTCCGGAATGCGCACAGCGCAGAAATCTGAAATGGCAGAGGCCTGCAGCGATTCCGGGATACCTACGAATCGCAGGTTACTCCTCCTGGCCCTGTTCTCTAAATCATCTAACTTTTGGATGATGTATTGATTAGTCTTATCCTGGGCTTGCTCTGTGGCCTGTGCCTGGTATAACTCCTCTTCCACGCTGGATAGGCGGTGCTCCAGCTCATTGAGTCTGGTGCTGTGTTCCCCTAACTGGGACTTGATCTGGGCCATCCCTGCATTCACTGCCTTCTCCACAGATGCTGCTATCATGGGGGACAAGAGAGCAGCCACAGCCTGTGCTATGCGGTCTGTTGTGTTGTCACAAGGTGGCTGGGATGCTGAGGCATGAGGGGAGGTAGGAGGACTAGGGCAGCTGCTTACCTCCATCCCTGTCAGCGGTGGTGGTGGAGAAGGAGCCGTGTAGGCCAAGACCGGGGCCTCGATTTGCGGCTGGGCCGTCAGGGCCGTTTGCGACCGCGCACCGGATTTTTCCACGAATCGGTCCATATAGAAGGCGGGGAGTGCCCTGAGGTGTAGGGGTGACCGTCGGGCGTCTCAGGCCGGTTTTTTAGGCCGTTTTGTTGCCGTGATGCGGGAGCCGAGGAGAGAAGCAGTCACTCCATGCGGCGCCGGAACCGGAAGTGCAGTCATTTTAAGATCTCTATGTTCTCTTCCATAGTAGGAGTTTGTTGTGTGATTTGCTTTGTGTTTAGACAGTGAATTTTGTATAGTTAGTAGTAGGTTATCCCTAGTCGGGTATTATGGCTGGTTGTCGCTTCTCCAGTTGCCGGGGCCTGTCAAAGTTTGGCACCGGTTAAGGTTCTGAGGAAGCAGTAATAAAGTCCCCGGTATTGATCCAGTGCAGTGGTTCATAGTGCAGGATTGCTTTCCGGTAAATGAACCAGCATTAGTGAACTGGGTTTTTCTTGTTTCTGAGCAAAAGTTAAATTGTAACCCAAAATATGTAAGTGGTTTGTTTTCTTTGTCTATTGTTTTTACTGTTGTAATGTTTGGCAGCAGTTTTTCCTAAATAAAAATTTTCAACCTCCCCCTATAGCCGGTCCAACGCACGCTTGAAAAAAAAATACCGGCCTCCAACCTCCCCTTATAGCCGGTCCAACACACGCCTGAAAAAAACCCACGCCTGAAAAAAAAAATACCGGCCTCCAACCTCCCCTTATAGCCAGTCCAACACATGCCTGAAAAAACGCAAGCTTGAAAAAAACAATACCGGCCTCCAACCTCCCCTTATAGCCTTTCCAAAACACGCCTGAAAAACGCACGCCTGAAAAAAAAATACTGGCCTCCAACCTAGCCTTATAGCCGGTCCAACACATGCCTGGAAAAAAATACCGGCCTCCAACCTCCCCTTTTAGCTGGTCCAACACACGCCTGAAAACAACGCACGACTGAAAAAAATTACCGGCCTCCAACCTCCCCTTATAGCAGGTCTAACACACGCCTGAAAATATGAACGCCTGAAAAAAAATACCGGCCTCCAACCTCCCCTTTTAGCCGGATCAACAGACGTCTGAAAAAACACACTTTTTAAAAAAACACACGCCTGAAAAAAACGCAGAGCCTGAAAAAATACCGCCCTCCAACCTCCCCTTATAGCCGGTCCAACACACCCCTGAAAAAACGCACGCCTGAAAAAAAATACCGGCCTCCAACCTCCCCTTATAGCCAGTCCAACACACGCCTGAAAAAAACGCACACTGGAAAAAAACGACCTCCAACCTCCCCTTATAGCCAGTCCAACACACGCCTGAAAAAAACGCATGCATGAAAAAAATACTGGCCTCCACCCTCCCCTTATAGCCAGTCCAACACACGCCTGACAAAAACACACACTTGAAAAAAAAACGACCTCGAACCTCACCTTATAGCCGGTCAAACACACGCCTGAAAAAACGCACGCTTGAAAAAAACACACGCCTGAAAAAAACTCACGCCTGAAAAAATAAATACCGGCCTCCAACCTCCCCTTATTGCCGGTCCAACACACACCAGAAAAAAATGTACGCCTGAAAAGAAACATACCGGCCTCCAACCTCCCCTTATAGCCGGTCCAACACACGCCTGAAAAAAATGCATGCCTGAAATAAAATACCGGCATCCAACCTCCCCTTATAGCCTGTCTAATACACGCCTGAAAAAAAATAATGACCTCCAACCTCCCCTTATAGCCGGTCCAACACACTCCTGAAAAAACGCACGCTTGAAAAAAAATCCCGACCTCCAAGCTCCCCTTATAGCCGGTCCAACACACGCCTGAAAAAAACGCACACCTGAAAAAAAATACCAGCCTCCAACCTCCCCTTATAGCCGGTCCAACACACGCCTGAAAAACGCACAACTGAAAAAATACCGGCCTCCAACCTCCCCTTATAGCCGGTCCAAAACACGCCTGAAAAAAAATACCTGCATCCAACCTCCCCTTATAGCCGGTCCAACACACGCCTGAAAATACGCACGCCTGAAAAAAAATACCAGCCTCCAACCTCCCCTTATAGCCGGTCCAACACACGCCTGAAAAAAACGCACGCTTGAAAAAAACAAACTCCTGAAAAAATGCACGTCTGAAAAAATAAAATACCGGACTCCAACCACCCCTTAAAGCCTGTCCAACAAACGCCTGAAAAAAATGCATGCCTGAAAAAAATTACCGGCCTCCAACCTCCCCTTATAGCCAGTCTAACACACTCCTGAAAATATGCATGCCTGAAAAAAAATACCAGCCTCCAACCTCCCCTTATAGCCGGTCCAACACGCCTGAAAAAAAATACCGGCCTCCAACCTCCCCTTATAGCCAGTCCAACACACGCCTGAAAAAAATACCAGCCTCCAACCTCCCCTTAAAGCCTGTCCAACAAACGCCTGAAAAAATGTATGCCTGAAAAAAATACCGGCCTACAACCTCCCCTTATAGCCGGTCCAACACGCCTGAAAAAAAATACCGGCCTCCAACCTCCCCTTAAAGCCTGTCCAACAAACGCCTGAAAAAGCGTATGCCTGAAAAAAATACCAGCCTATAACCTCCCCTTATAGCCGGTCCAACACGCCTGAAAAAAAAATACCGGCCTCCAACTTCTCCTTATAGCCGGTCCAACACACGCCTGAAAAAAAATACCAGCCTCCAACCTCCCCTTAAAGCCTCTCCAACAAACGCCTGAAAATATGCATGCCTGAAAAAAAAATACCAGCCTCCAACCTCCCCTTATAGCCGGTCCAACATGCCTGAAAAAAAAATACCGGCCTCCAACCTCCCCTTATAGCAGGTCCAACACATGCCTGAAAAAAAATACCAGCCTCCAACCTCCCCTTAAAGCCTGTCCAACAAACGCCTGAAAATACGCACGCCTGCAAAAAAATACCGGCCTCCAACCTCCCCTTATAGCCAGTCCAACACACGCCTGAAAAAAATGCACACTTGAAAAAAACAAACTCCTGAAAAAATGCACGTCTGAAAAAATAAAATACCGGCCTCCAACCTCCCCTTAAAGCCTGTCCAACAAACGCCTGAAAAAAGTATGCCTGAAAAAAATTACCGGCCTCCAACCTCCCCTTATAGCCGGTCTAACACACGCCTGAAAATATGAATGCCTGAAAAAAAATACCGGCCTCCAACCTCCCCTTATAGCCGGTCCAAAACAAGCCTGAAAAAAACGCACGCTTGAAAAAACAATACCGGACTCCAACCTCCCCTTATAGCCTTTCCAACACACGCCTGAAAAAAACACACGCCTGAAAAAATATACTGGCCTCCAACCTAGCCTTATAGCCGGTCCAACACACGCCTGAAAAAAAATACCGGCCTCCAACCTCCCCTTTTAGCCGGTCCAACACACGCCTGAAAAAAAATACCGGCCTCCAACCTCCCCTTAAAGCCGGTCAAACACACGCCTGAAAAAACGCACAACTGAAAAAATACGGGCCTCCAACCTCCCCTTATAGCCGGTCCAACACACGCCTGAAAAAAAAATACCTGCCTCCAACCTTCCCTTATAGCCGGTCCAACACATACCTGAAAAAAAACACACACCTGAAAAAAAATACCGGCCTCCAACCTCCCCTTATAGCCGTTCCAACACACGCCTGAAAAAACGCACAACTGAAAAAATACGGGCCTCCAACCTCCCCTTATAGCAGGTCTAACACACGCCTGAAAATATGAATGCCTGAAAAAAAATATCGGCCTCCAACCTCCCCTTAAAGCCGGTCAAACACACGCCTGAAGAAACGCACAACTGAAAAAATACGGGCCTCCAACCTCCCCTTATAGCCGGTCCAACACACGCCTGAAAAAAAAATACCTGCCTCCAACCTTCCCTTATAGCCGGTCCAACACATACCTGAAAAAAACACACACCTGAAAAAAAAATACCGGCCTCCAACCTCCCCTTATAGCCGGTCCAACACACGCCTAAAAAAAATACCGGCCTCCAACCTTCCCTTATAGTCGGTCCAACACACGCCTAAAAAATAAATACCGGTCTCCAACCTCCCCTTATAGCCGGTCCAACAAACGCTTGAAAAAAACGCACGCCTGAAAAAATACCAGCCTCCAACCTCCCCTTATAGCTGGTCCAACACACGGCAAAAAAAATTACCGGCCTCCAACCTCCCATTATAGCCAGTCTAACACAGGCCTGAAAATATGCACGCCTGAAAAAAAATACCGGCCTCAAACCTCCCCTTATAGCCGGTCCAACACGCCTGAAAAAAAATACCGGCCTCCAACCTTCCCTTATAGCCGGTCCAACACACGCCTGAAAAAAATACCGTCCTCCAACCTCCCCTTATAGCCGGTCCAACACACGCCTGAAAAAAATACCGGCCTCCAACCTCCCCTTATAGCCGGTCCAACACACGCCTAAAAAAAATACCGGCCTCCAACCTTCCCTTATAGCCGGTTCAACACATACCTGAAAAAAACACACACCTGAAAAAAAATTCCGGCCTCAAACCTCCCCTTATAGCCGGTCCAACACACGCCTAAAAAAAATACCGTCCTCCAACCTTCCCTTATAGCCGGTTCAACACATACCTGAAAAAAACACACACCTGAAAAAAAATTCCGGCCTCAAACCTCCCCTTATAGCCGGTCCAACACACGCCTAAAAAAAATACCATCCTCCAACCTCCCCTTATAGCCGGTCCAACAAACGCCTGAGAAAAAAATCCCGGCCTCCAACCTCCCCTTATAGCCGGTCCAACACACGCCTAAAAAAAATACCGGCCTCCAACCTTCCCTTATAGCCGGTCCAACACACGCCTAAAAAAAAATACCGGTCTCCAACCTCCCCTTATAGCCGGTCCAACACACGCCTGAAAAAACGCACAACTGAAAAAATACGGGCCTCCAACCTCCCCTTATAGCCGGTCCAACACACGCCTGAAAAAAATACCTGCCTCCAACCTTCCCTTATAGCCGGTCCAACACATACCTGAAAAAAACACACACCTGAAAAAAAAAATACCGGCCTCCAACCTCCCCTTATAGCCGGTCCAACACACGCCTAAAAAAAATACCGGCCTCCAACCTTCCCTTATAGCCGGTTCAACACATACCTGAAAAAAACACACACCTGAAAAAAAATTCCGGCCTCAAACCTCCCCTTATAGCCGGTCCAACACACGCCTAAAAAAAATACCGTCCTCCAACCTCCCCTTATAGCCGGTCCAACAAACGCCTGAGAAAAAAATCCCGGCCTCCAACCTCCCCTAATAGCCGGTCCAACACACGTCTGAAAAAAACGCATGCCTGAAAAAAATATGAGCCTTCAACCTCCCCTTATAGCTGGTCCAACACACGGCAAAAAAAAATACCGGCCTCCAACCTCCCATTATAGCCAGTCTAACGCACGCCTGAAAATATGCACGCCTGAAAAAAAAAAACGGCCTCCAACCTCCCCTTATAGCCAGTCCAACACACGCCTGAAAAAAACGCATGCATGAAAAAAATTCTGGCCTCCACCCTCCCCTTATAGCCAGTCCAACACACGCCTGACAAAAACACACACTTGAAAAAAAAAACGACCTCGAACCTCACCTTATAGCCGGTCAAACACACGCCTGAAAAAACGCACGCTTGAAAAAACACACGCCTGAAAAAAACTCACGCCTGAAAAAATAAATACCGGCCTCCAACCTCCCCTTATTGCCGGTCCAACACACACCAGAAAAAAATGTACGCCTGAAAAGAAACATACCGGCCTCCAACCTCCCCTTATAGCCGGTCCAACACACGCCTGAAAAAAATGCATGCCTGAAATAAAATACCGGCATCCAACCTCCCCTTATAGCCTGTCTAATACACGCCTGAAAAAAAAATAATGACCTCCAACCTCCCCTTATAGCCGGTCCAACACACTCCTGAAAAAACGCACGCTTGAAAAAAAATCCCGACCTCCAAGCTCCCCTTATAGCCGGTCCAACACACGCCTGAAAAAAACGCACACCTGAAAAAAAATACCAGCCTCCAACCTCCCCTTATAGCCGGTCCAACACACGCCTGAAAAACGCACAACTGAAAAAATACCGGCCTCCAACCTCCCCTTATAGCCGGTCCAAAACACGCCTGAAAAAAAATACCTGCATCCAACCTCCCCTTATAGCCGGTCCAACACACGCCTGAAAATACGCACGCCTGAAAAAAAATACCAGCCTCCAACCTCCCCTTATAGCCGGTCCAACACACGCCTGAAAAAAACGCACGCTTGAAAAAAACAAACTCCTGAAAAAATGCACGTCTGAAAAAATAAAATACCGGACTCCAACCACCCCTTAAAGCCTGTCCAACAAACGCCTGAAAAAAATGCATGCCTGAAAAAAATTACCGGCCTCCAACCTCCCCTTATAGCCAGTCTAACACACTCCTGAAAATATGCATGCCTGAAAAAAAATACCAGCCTCCAACCTCCCCTTATAGCCGGTCCAACACGCCTGAAAAAAAATACCGGCCTCCAACCTCCCCTTATAGCCAGTCCAACACACGCCTGAAAAAAATACCAGCCTCCAACCTCCCCTTAAAGCCTGTCCAACAAACGCCTGAAAAAATGTATGCCTGAAAAAAATACCGGCCTACAACCTCCCCTTATAGCCGGTCCAACACGCCTGAAAAAAAATACCGGCCTCCAACCTCCCCTTAAAGCCTGTCCAACAAACGCCTGAAAAAGCGTATGCCTGAAAAAAATACCAGCCTATAACCTCCCCTTATAGCCGGTCCAACACGCCTGAAAAAAAAATACCGGCCTCCAACTTCTCCTTATAGCCGGTCCAACACACGCCTGAAAAAAAATACCAGCCTCCAACCTCCCCTTAAAGCCTCTCCAACAAACGCCTGAAAATATGCATGCCTGAAAAAAAAATACCAGCCTCCAACCTCCCCTTATAGCCGGTCCAACATGCCTGAAAAAAAAATACCGGCCTCCAACCTCCCCTTATAGCAGGTCCAACACACGCCTGAAAAAAAATACCAGCCTCCAACCTCCCCTTAAAGCCTGTCCAACAAACGCCTGAAAATACGCACGCCTGCAAAAAAATACCGGCCTCCAACCTCCCCTTATAGCCAGTCCAACACACGCCTGAAAAAAATGCACACTTGAAAAAAACAAACTCCTGAAAAAATGCACGTCTGAAAAAATAAAATACCGGCCTCCAACCTCCCCTTAAAGCCTGTCCAACAAACGCCTGAAAAAAGTATGCCTGAAAAAAATTACCGGCCTCCAACCTCCCCTTATAGCCGGTCTAACACACGCCTGAAAATATGAATGCCTGAAAAAAAATACCGGCCTCCAACCTCCCCTTATAGCCGGTCCAAAACAAGCCTGAAAAAAACGCACGCTTGAAAAAACAATACCGGACTCCAACCT
The DNA here is from genome assembly GCA_029206835.1 of Rana muscosa. Classification (NCBI taxonomy): domain Eukaryota; kingdom Metazoa; phylum Chordata; class Amphibia; order Anura; family Ranidae; genus Rana; species Rana muscosa. The sequence goes on along the minus strand of CM055121.1, from coordinate 433,373,487 downwards.
CCCCTTATAGCCTTTCCAACACACGCCTGAAAAAAACACACGCCTGAAAAAAAATACTGGCCTCCAACCTAGCCTTATAGCCGGTCCAACACACGCCTGAAAAAAAATACCGGCCTCCAACCTCCCCTTATAGCCGGTCCAACACACGCCTGAAAAAAAATACCGGCCTCCAACCTCCCCTTAAAACCGGTCAAACACACGCCTGAAAAAACGCACAACTGAAAAAATACGGGCCTCCAACCTCCCCTTATAGCCGGTCCAACACACGCCTGAAAAAAAAATACCTGCCTCCAACCTTCCCTTATAGCCGGTCCAACACATACCTGAAAAAAAACACACACCTGAAAAAAAATACCGGCCTCCAACCTCCCCTTATAGCCGTTCCAACACACGCCTGAAAAAACGCACAACTGAAAAAATACGGGCCTCCAACCTCCCCTTATAGCAGGTCTAACACACGCCTGAAAATATGAATGCCTGAAAAAAAATATCGGCCTCCAACCTCCCCTTATAGCCGGTCCAACACACGCCTGAAAAAACGCACGCTTGAAAAAAACAATACTGGCCTCCAACCTCCCCTTATAGCCTTTCCAACACACGCCTGAAAAAAACACACGCCTGAAAAAAAATACTGGCCTCCAACCTAGCCTTATAGCCGGTCCAACACACGCCTGAAAAAAAATACCGGCCTCCAACCTCCCCTTATAGCCGGTCCAACACACGCCTGAAAAAAAATACCGGCCTCCAACCTCCCCTTATAGCCGGTCCAACACACGCCTGAAAAAAAATACCTGCCTCCAACCTTCCCTTATAGCCGGTCCAACACATACCTGAAAAAAACACACACCTGAAAAAAAAATACCGGCCTCCAACCTCCCCTTATAGCCGGTCCAACACACGCCTAAAAAAAATACCGGCCTCCAACCTTCCCTTATAGCCGGTCCAACACACGCCTAAAAAAAAATACCGGTCTCCAACCTCCCCTTATAGCCGGTCCAACACACGCCTGAAAAAACGCACAACTGAAAAAATACGGGCCTCCAACCTCCCCTTATAGCCGGTCCAACACACGCCTGAAAAAAAATACCTGCCTCCAACCTTCCCTTATAGCCGGTCCAACACATACCTGAAAAAAACACACACCTGAAAAAAAAATACCGGCCTCCAACCTTCCCTTATAGTCGGTCCAACACACGCCTAAAAAATAAATACCGGTCTCCAACCTCCCCTTATAGCCGGTCCAACAAACGCTTGAAAAAAACGCACGCCTGAAAAAATACCAGCCTCCAACCTCCCCTTATAGCTGGTCCAACACACGGCAAAAAAAATTACCGGCCTCCAACCTCCCATTATAGCCAGTCTAACACAGGCCTGAAAATATGCACGCCTGAAAAAAAATACCGGCCTCAAACCTCCCCTTATAGCCGGTCCAACACGCCTGAAAAAAAATACCGGCCTCCAACCTTCCCTTATAGCCGGTCCAACACACGCCTGAAAAAAATACCGTCCTCCAACCTCCCCTTATAGCCGGTCCAACACACGCCTGAAAAAAATACCGGCCTCCAACCTCCCCTTATAGCCGGTCCAACACACGCCTAAAAAAAATACCGGCCTCCAACCTTCCCTTATAGCCGGTTCAACACATACCTGAAAAAAACACACACCTGAAAAAAAATTCCGGCCTCAAACCTCCCCTTATAGCCGGTCCAACACACGCCTAAAAAAAATACCGTCCTCCAACCTTCCCTTATAGCCGGTTCAACACATACCTGAAAAAAACACACACCTGAAAAAAAATTCCGGCCTCAAACCTCCCCTTATAGCCGGTCCAACACACGCCTAAAAAAAATACCGTCCTCCAACCTCCCCTTATAGCCGGTCCAACAAACGCCTGAGAAAAAAATCCCGGCCTCCAACCTCCCCTTATAGCCGGTCCAACACACGCCTAAAAAAAATACCGGCCTCCAACCTTCCCTTATAGCCGGTCCAACACACGCCTAAAAAAAAATACCGGTCTCCAACCTCCCCTTATAGCCGGTCCAACACACGCCTGAAAAAACGCACAACTGAAAAAATACGGGCCTCCAACCTCCCCTTATAGCCGGTCCAACACACGCCTGAAAAAAATACCTGCCTCCAACCTTCCCTTATAGCCGGTCCAACACATACCTGAAAAAAACACACACCTGAAAAAAAAATACCGGCCTCCAACCTCCCCTTATAGCCGGTCCAACACACGCCTAAAAAAAAATACCGGCCTCCAACCTTCCCTTATAGCCGGTTCAACACATACCTGAAAAAAACACACACCTGAAAAAAAATTCCGGCCTCAAACCTCCCCTTATAGCCGGTCCAACACACGCCTAAAAAAAATACCGTCCTCCAACCTCCCCTTATAGCCGGTCCAACAAACGCCTGAGAAAAAAATCCCGGCCTCCAACCTCCCCTAATAGCCGGTCCAACACACGTCTGAAAAAAACGCATGCCTGAAAAAAATATGAGCCTTCAACCTCCCCTTATAGCTGGTCCAACACACGGCAAAAAAAAATACCGGCCTCCAACCTCCCATTATAGCCAGTCTAACACACGCCTGAAAATATGCACGCCTGAAAAAAAAAAACGGCCTCCAACCTCCCCTTATAGCCGGTCCAACACGCCTGAAAAAAAATACCGACCTCCAACCTTCCCTTATAGCCGGTCCAACACACGCCTGAAAAAAACGCAAGCTTGAAAAAAACAATACCGGCCTCCAACCTCCCCTTATAGCCTTTCCAACAAACGCCTGAAAAAACGCACGCCTGAATAAAAAAAAATACTGGCCTCCAACCTAGCCTTATAGCCGGTCCAACACACACCTGAAAAAAAATACCGGCCTCCAACCTCCCCTTATAGCCGGTCCAACACACGCCTGAAAAAAAAGCACGCTTGAAAAACAATACCGGCCTCCAACCTCCCCTTATAGCCGGTCCAACACACGCCTGAAAAAAAAAACGCACGACTGAAAAAAATAACCGACCTCCAACCTTCGTTTATAGCCGGTCCAACACATACCTGAAAAAAACACACACCGGAATAAAAAATATCGGCCTCCAACCTCCCCTTATAGCCGGTTCAACACACGCCTAAAAAAAATACCGTCCTCCAACCTCCCCTTATAGCCGGTCCAACACACGCCTAAAAAAAATACCGGTCTCCAACCTCCCATTATAGCCGGTCCAACACACGCCTAAAAAAAATACGGGTCTCCAACCTCCCCTTATAGCCGGTCCAACAAACGCCTGAAAAAAACGCACGCCTGAAAAAAATACCAGCCTCCAACCTCCCCTTATAGCTGGTCCAACACACGGCAAAAAAAATTACCGGCCTCCAACCTCCCATTATAGCCAGTCTAACACACGCCTGAAAATATGCACGCCTGAAAAAAAATACCGGCCTAAAACCTCCCCTTATAGCCGGTCCAACACGCCTGAAAAAAAATACCGGCCTCCAACCTTCCCTTATAGCCGATCCAACACACGCCTGAAAAAAATACCGGCCTCCAACCTCCCCTTGTAGCCAGTCTAACACACGCCTGAAAATACGCACACCTGAAAAAAAATACCAGCCTCCAACCTCCCCTTTAGCCAGTCCAACACACGCCTGAAAAAAATACACGCTTGAAAAAAACAAACTCCTGAAAAAATGCACGTCTGAAAAAATAAAATACCAGCCTCCAACCTCCCCTTAAAGCCTGTCTAACAAACGCCTGAAAAAAATGCATGCCTGAAAAAAATTACCGGCCTCCAACCTCCCCTTATAGCCGGTCCAACAGACGCCTGAAAAAACTGCACGCCTGAAAAAAATACTGGCCTCCAACCTAGCCTTATAGCCGGTCCAACACATGCCTGAAAAAAAATACCGGCCTCCAACCTCCCCTTATAGCCGGTCCAACACACGCCTGAAAAAAACGCACGCTTGAAAAAAATACCGGCCTTCAACCTCCCCTTATAGCCGGTCCAACACATGCCTGAAAAAACGCACGACTGAAAAAAATAACCGGCCTCCAACCTTCCTTTATAGCCGGTCCAACACATACCTGAAAAAAACACACACCTGAAAAAAAAAAATATCGGCCTCCAACCTCCCCTTATAGCCGGTCCAACACACGCCTAAAATAAATACCGTCCTCCAACCTCCCCTTATAGCCGGTCCAACACACGCCTAAAAAAAATACTGGTCTCCAACCTCCCCTTATTGCCGGTCCAACAAACGCCTGAAAAAAAATCCGGGCCTCCAACCTCCCCTAATAGCCGCTCCAACACACGTCTGAAAAAAATGCACGCCTGAAAAAAATACCAGCCTTCAACCTCCCCTTATAGCTGGTCCAACACACGTCTGAAAAAATTGCACGCCTGAAAAAAATACCAGCCTTCAACCTCCCCTTATAGCTGGTCCAACACACGCCTGAAAAAAATACCGGCCTCCAACCTAGCCTTATAGCCGGTCCAACACACGCCTGAAAAAAAATACTGGCCTCCAACCTCCCCTTATAGCCGGTCCAACACACGCCTGAAAAAAACGCATGCTTGAAAAAAAATTACCGGCCTCCAACCTCCCCTTATAGCCGGTCCAACACACGCCTGAAAAAAAATAGCAGCCTCCAACCTCCCCTTAAAGCCTGTCCAACAAACGCCTGAAAAAAACGTATGCCTGAAAAAAAATACCGGCCTACAACCTCCCCTTATAGCCGGTCCAACACGCCTGAAAAAAAAATACCGGCCTCCAACCTCCCCTTATAGCCGGTCCAACACACGCCTGAAAAAAATACAGGCCTCCAACCTCCCCTTATAGCCAGTCTAACACACGCCTGAAAATACGCACGCCTGCAAAAAAATACCGGATTCCAACCTCCCCTTATAGCCAGTCCAACACACGCCTGAAAAAAATGCACACTTGAAAAAAACAAACTCCTGAAAAAATGCACGTCTGAAAATAAAATACCGGCCTCCAACCTCCACTTAAAGCCTGTCCAACAAATGCCTGAAAAAAGTATGCCTGAAAAAAATTACCGGCCTCCAACCTCCCCTTATAGCCGGTCTAACACACGCCTGAAAATATGAATGCCTGAAAAAAAATACCGGCCTCCAACCTCCCCTTATAGCCGGTCCAACACACGCCTGAAAAAAAATACAGGCCTCCAACCTCCCCTTATAGCCAGTCTAACACACGCCTGAAAATACGCATGCCTGCAAAAAAATACCGGCCTCCAACCTCCCCTTATAGCCAGTCCAACACACGCCTGAAAAAAATGCACACTTGAAAAAAACAAACTCCTGAAAAAATGCACGTCTGAAAAATAAAATACCGGCCTCCAACCTCCACTTAAAGCCTGTCCAACAAACGCCTGAAAAAAGTATGCCTGAAAAAAATTACCGGCCTCCAACCTCCCCTTATAGCCGGTCTAACACACGCCTGAAAATATGAATGCCTGAAAAAAAATACCGGCCTCCAACCTCCCCTTATAGCCGGTCCAACACACGCCTAAAAAAAATACTGGTCTCCAACCTCCCCTTATTGCCGGTCCAACAAACGCCTGAAAAAAAATCCCGGCCTCCAACCTCCCCTAATAGCCGGTCCAACACACGTCTGAAAAAAATGCACGCCTGAAAAAAATACCAGCCTTCAACCTCCCCTTATAGCTGGTCCAACACACGTCTGAAAAAATTGCACGCCTGAAAAAAATACCAGCCTTCAACCTCCCCTTATAGCTGGTCCAACACACGCCTAAAAAAAATACCGTCCTCCAACCTTCCCTTATAGCCGGTTCAACACATACCTGAAAAAAACACACACCTGAAAAAAAATTCCGGCCTCAAACCTCCCCTTATAGCCGGTCCAACACACGCCTAAAAAAAATACCGTCCTCCAACCTCCCCTTATAGCCGGTCCAACAAACGCCTGAGAAAAAAATCCCGGCCTCCAACCTCCCCTTATAGCCGGTCCAACACACGCCTAAAAAAAATACCGGCCTCCAACCTTCCCTTATAGCCGGTCCAACACACGCCTAAAAAAAAATACCGGTCTCCAACCTCCCCTTATAGCCGGTCCAACACACGCCTGAAAAAACGCACAACTGAAAAAATACGGGCCTCCAACCTCCCCTTATAGCCGGTCCAACACACGCCTGAAAAAAATACCTGCCTCCAACCTTCCCTTATAGCCGGTCCAACACATACCTGAAAAAAACACACACCTGAAAAAAAAATACCGGCCTCCAACCTCCCCTTATAGCCGGTCCAACACACGCCTAAAAAAAAATACCGGCCTCCAACCTTCCCTTATAGCCGGTTCAACACATACCTGAAAAAAACACACACCTGAAAAAAAATTCCGGCCTCAAACCTCCCCTTATAGCCGGTCCAACACACGCCTAAAAAAAATACCGTCCTCCAACCTCCCCTTATAGCCGGTCCAACAAACGCCTGAGAAAAAAATCCCGGCCTCCAACCTCCCCTAATAGCCGGTCCAACACACGTCTGAAAAAAACGCATGCCTGAAAAAAATATGAGCCTTCAACCTCCCCTTATAGCTGGTCCAACACACGGCAAAAAAAAATACCGGCCTCCAACCTCCCATTATAGCCAGTCTAACACACGCCTGAAAATATGCACGCCTGAAAAAAAAAAACGGCCTCCAACCTCCCCTTATAGCCGGTCCAACACGCCTGAAAAAAAATACCGACCTCCAACCTTCCCTTATAGCCGGTCCAACACACGCCTGAAAAAAACGCAAGCTTGAAAAAAACAATACCGGCCTCCAACCTCCCCTTATAGCCTTTCCAACAAACGCCTGAAAAAACGCACGCCTGAATAAAAAAAAATACTGGCCTCCAACCTAGCCTTATAGCCGGTCCAACACACACCTGAAAAAAAATACCGGCCTCCAACCTCCCCTTATAGCCGGTCCAACACACGCCTGAAAAAAAAGCACGCTTGAAAAACAATACCGGCCTCCAACCTCCCCTTATAGCCGGTCCAACACACGCCTGAAAAAAAAAACGCACGACTGAAAAAAATAACCGACCTCCAACCTTCGTTTATAGCCGGTCCAACACATACCTGAAAAAAACACACACCGGAATAAAAAATATCGGCCTCCAACCTCCCCTTATAGCCGGTTCAACACACGCCTAAAAAAAATACCGTCCTCCAACCTCCCCTTATAGCCGGTCCAACACACGCCTAAAAAAAATACCGGTCTCCAACCTCCCATTATAGCCGGTCCAACACACGCCTAAAAAAAATACGGGTCTCCAACCTCCCCTTATAGCCGGTCCAACAAACGCCTGAAAAAAACGCACGCCTGAAAAAAATACCAGCCTCCAACCTCCCCTTATAGCTGGTCCAACACACGGCAAAAAAAATTACCGGCCTCCAACCTCCCATTATAGCCAGTCTAACACACGCCTGAAAATATGCACGCCTGAAAAAAAATACCGGCCTAAAACCTCCCCTTATAGCCGGTCCAACACGCCTGAAAAAAAATACCGGCCTCCAACCTTCCCTTATAGCCGATCCAACACACGCCTGAAAAAAATACCGGCCTCCAACCTCCCCTTGTAGCCAGTCTAACACACGCCTGAAAATACGCACACCTGAAAAAAAATACCAGCCTCCAACCTCCCCTTTAGCCAGTCCAACACACGCCTGAAAAAAATACACGCTTGAAAAAAACAAACTCCTGAAAAAATGCACGTCTGAAAAAATAAAATACCAGCCTCCAACCTCCCCTTAAAGCCTGTCTAACAAACGCCTGAAAAAAATGCATGCCTGAAAAAAATTACCGGCCTCCAACCTCCCCTTATAGCCGGTCCAACAGACGCCTGAAAAAACTGCACGCCTGAAAAAAATACTGGCCTCCAACCTAGCCTTATAGCCGGTCCAACACATGCCTGAAAAAAAATACCGGCCTCCAACCTCCCCTTATAGCCGGTCCAACACACGCCTGAAAAAAACGCACGCTTGAAAAAAATACCGGCCTTCAACCTCCCCTTATAGCCGGTCCAACACATGCCTGAAAAAACGCACGACTGAAAAAAATAACCGGCCTCCAACCTTCCTTTATAGCCGGTCCAACACATACCTGAAAAAAACACACACCTGAAAAAAAAAAATATCGGCCTCCAACCTCCCCTTATAGCCGGTCCAACACACGCCTAAAATAAATACCGTCCTCCAACCTCCCCTTATAGCCGGTCCAACACACGCCTAAAAAAAATACTGGTCTCCAACCTCCCCTTATTGCCGGTCCAACAAACGCCTGAAAAAAAATCCGGGCCTCCAACCTCCCCTAATAGCCGCTCCAACACACGTCTGAAAAAAATGCACGCCTGAAAAAAATACCAGCCTTCAACCTCCCCTTATAGCTGGTCCAACACACGTCTGAAAAAATTGCACGCCTGAAAAAAATACCAGCCTTCAACCTCCCCTTATAGCTGGTCCAACACACGCCTGAAAAAAATACCGGCCTCCAACCTAGCCTTATAGCCGGTCCAACACACGCCTGAAAAAAAATACTGGCCTCCAACCTCCCCTTATAGCCGGTCCAACACACGCCTGAAAAAAACGCATGCTTGAAAAAAAATTACCGGCCTCCAACCTCCCCTTATAGCCGGTCCAACACACGCCTGAAAAAAAATAGCAGCCTCCAACCTCCCCTTAAAGCCTGTCCAACAAACGCCTGAAAAAAACGTATGCCTGAAAAAAAATACCGGCCTACAACCTCCCCTTATAGCCGGTCCAACACGCCTGAAAAAAAAATACCGGCCTCCAACCTCCCCTTATAGCCGGTCCAACACACGCCTGAAAAAAAATACAGGCCTCCAACCTCCCCTTATAGCCAGTCTAACACACGCCTGAAAATACGCACGCCTGCAAAAAAATACCGGATTCCAACCTCCCCTTATAGCCAGTCCAACACACGCCTGAAAAAAATGCACACTTGAAAAAAACAAACTCCTGAAAAAATGCACGTCTGAAAATAAAATACCGGCCTCCAACCTCCACTTAAAGCCTGTCCAACAAATGCCTGAAAAAAGTATGCCTGAAAAAAATTACCGGCCTCCAACCTCCCCTTATAGCCGGTCTAACACACGCCTGAAAATATGAATGCCTGAAAAAAAATACCGGCCTCCAACCTCCCCTTATAGCCGGTCCAACACACGCCTGAAAAAAAATACAGGCCTCCAACCTCCCCTTATAGCCAGTCTAACACACGCCTGAAAATACGCATGCCTGCAAAAAAATACCGGCCTCCAACCTCCCCTTATAGCCAGTCCAACACACGCCTGAAAAAAATGCACACTTGAAAAAAACAAACTCCTGAAAAAATGCACGTCTGAAAAATAAAATACCGGCCTCCAACCTCCACTTAAAGCCTGTCCAACAAACGCCTGAAAAAAGTATGCCTGAAAAAAATTACCGGCCTCCAACCTCCCCTTATAGCCGGTCTAACACACGCCTGAAAATATGAATGCCTGAAAAAAAATACCGGCCTCCAACCTCCCCTTATAGCCGGTCCAACACACGCCTAAAAAAAATACTGGTCTCCAACCTCCCCTTATTGCCGGTCCAACAAACGCCTGAAAAAAAATCCCGGCCTCCAACCTCCCCTAATAGCCGGTCCAACACACGTCTGAAAAAAATGCACGCCTGAAAAAAATACCAGCCTTCAACCTCCCCTTATAGCTGGTCCAACACACGTCTGAAAAAATTGCACGCCTGAAAAAAATACCAGCCTTCAACCTCCCCTTATAGCTGGTCCAACACACGCCTGAAAAAAATACTGGCCTCCAACCTAGCCTTATAGCCGGTCCAACACACGCCTGAAAAAAAATACTGGCCTCCAACCTCCCCTTATAGCCGGTCCAACACACGCCTGAAAAAAACGCATGCCTGAAAAAAAATACCGGCCTCCAACCTCCCCTTATAGCCGGTCCAACACACGCCTGAAAAAAAATACCAGCCTCCAACCTCCCCTTAAAGCCTGTCCAACAAACGCCTGAAAAAAACGTATGCCTGAAATAAAATACCGGCCTACAACCTCCCCTTATAGCCGGTCCAACACGCCTGAAAAAAAAATACCGGCCTCCAACCTCCCCTTATAGCCGGTCCAACACACGCCTGAAAAAAAATACAGGCCTCCAACCTCCCCTTATAGCCAGTCTAACACACGCCTGAAAATACGCACGCCTGCAAAAAAATACCGGCCTCCAACCTCCCCTTATAGCCAGTCCAACACACGCCTGAAAAAAATGCACACTTGAAAAAAACAAACTCCTGAAAAAATGCACGTCTGAAAAATAAAATACCGGCCTCCAACCTCCACTTAAAGCCTGTCCAACAAACGCCTGAAAAAAGTATGCCTGAAAAAAATTACCGGCCTCCAACCTCCCCTTATAGCCGGTCTAACAAACGCCTGAAAATATGAATGCCTGAAAAAAAATACCGGCCTCCAACCTCCCCTTATAGCCGGTCCAACACAAGCCTGAAAAAAATGCACGCTTGAAAAAACAATACCGGCCTCCAACCTCCCCTTATAGCCTTTCCAACACACGCCTGAAAAAAACACACGCCTGAAAAAAAATACTGGCCTCCAACCTAGCCTTATAGCCGGTCCAAAACACGCCTGAAAAAAATACCGGCCTCCAACCTCCCCTTATAGCCGGTCCAACACACGCCTGAAAAAAAATACCGGCCTCCAACCTCCCCTTATAACCGGTCCAACACACGCCTGAAAAAACGCACAACTGAAAAAATACGGGCCTCCAACCTCCCCTTATAGCCGGTCCAACACACGCCTGAAAAAAAATACCTGCCTCCAACCTTCCCTTATAGCCGGTCCAACACATACCTGAAAAAAACACACACCTGAAAAAAAATACCGGCCTCCAACCTCCCCTTATAGCCGTTCCAACACACGCCTGAAAAAACGCACAACTGAAAAAATACGGGCCTCCAACCTCCCCTTATAGGAGGTCTAACATACGCCTGAAAATATGAATGCCTGAAAAAAAATACCGGCCTCCAACCTCCCCTTATTGCCGGTCCAACACATGCCTGAAAAAAACGCACGCTTGAAAAAAACAATACCGGCCTCCAACCTCCCCTTATAGCCTTTCCAACACACGCCTGAAAAAAACACACGCCTGAAAAAAAATACTGGCCTCCAACCTAGCCTTATAGCCGGTCCAACACACGCCTGAAAAAAAATACCGGCCTCCAACCTCCCCTTATAGCCGGTCCAACACACGTCTGATAAAAAATACCGGCCTCCAACCTCCCCTTATAGCCGGTCCAACACACGCCTGAAAAAATGCACAACTGAAAAAATACGGGCCTCCAACCTCCCCTTATAGCCGGTCCAACACACGCCTGAAAAAAATACCTGCCTCCAACCTTCCCTTATAGCCGGTCCAACACATACCTGAAAAAAACACACACCTGAAAAAAAAATACCGCCTCCAACCTCCCCTTATAGCCGGTCCAACACACGCCTAAAAAAAAATACCGGTCTCCAACCTCCCCTTATAGCCGGTTCAACAAACGCTTGAAAAAAACGCACGCCTGAAAAAAATACCAGCCTCCAACCTCCCCTTATAGCTGGTCCAACACACGGCAAAAAAAATTACCGGCCTCCAACCTCCCATTATAGCCAGTCTAACACACGCCTGAAAATATGCATGCCTGAAAAAAAATATCGGCCTCAAACCTCCCCTTATAGCCGGTCCAACACACGCCTGAAAAAAAATACCGTCCTCCAACCTCCCCTTATAGCCGGTCCAACACACGCCTGAAAAAAACATACACCTGAAAAAAAATACCGGCCTCCAACCTCCCCTTATAGCCGGTCCAACACACGCCTAAAAAAAATACCGGCCTCCAACCTTCCCTTATAGCCGGTCCAACACATACCTGAAAAAAACGCATGCCTTAAAAAAATTACCGGCCTCCAACCTCCCCTTATAGCCGGTCCAACACACGCCTGAAAAAAACGCAAGCTTGAAAAAAACAATACCGGCCTCCAACCTCTCCTTATAGCCTTTCCAACACACGCCTGAAAAAAAGCACGCTTGAAAAAAAATACCGGCCTCCAACCTCCCCTTATAGCCGGTCCAACACATGCCTGAAAAAAACGCACGACTGAAAAAAATACCCGGCCTCCAACCTTCCTTTATAGCCAGTCCAACACATACCTGAAAAAAACACACACCTGAAAAAAAAATATCGGCCTCCAACCTCCCCTTATAGCCGGTCCAACACACGCCTAAAAAAAATACCGTCCTCCAACCTCCCCTTATAGCCGGTCCAACACACGCCTAAAAAAAATACCGGTCTCCAACCTCCCATTATAGCCGGTCCAACACACGCCTAAAAATAATACGGGTCTCCAACCTCCCCTTATAGCCAGTCCAACAAACGCCTGAAAAAACGCACGCCTGAAAAAAATACCAGCCTCCAACCTCCCCTTATAGCTGGTCCAACACACGGCAAAAAAAATTACCGGCCTCCAACCTCCCATTATAGCCAGTCTAACACACGCCTGAAAATATGCACGCTTGAAAAAAACAAACTACTGAAAAAATGCACGTCTGAAAAAATAAAATACCGGAATCCAACCTCCCCTTAAAGCCTGTCCAACAAACGCCTGAAAAAAACGCATGCCTGAAAAAAATTACCGGCCTCCAACCACCCCTTATAGCCGGTCCAACACACGCCTGAAAAAACTGCACGCCTGAAAAAAATACTGGCCTCCAACCTAGCCTTATAGCCGGTCCAACACACGACTGAAAAAAAATACCGGCCTCCAACCTCCCCTTATAGCCGGTCCAACACACGCCTGAAAAAACGCACGACTGAAAAAAATAACCGGCCTCCAAGCTTCCTTTATAGCCGGTCCAACACATACCTGAAAAAAACACACACCTGAAAAAAAAATATCGGCCTCCAACCTCCCCTTATAGCCGGTCCAACACACGCCTAAAAAAAATACCGGTCTCCAACCTCCCCTTATAGCCGGTCCAACAAACGCCTGAAAAAAAATCCCGGCCTCCAACCTCCCCTAATAGCCGGTCCAACACACGTCTGAAAAAAATGCACGCCTGAAAAAAATACCAGCCTTCAACCTCCCCTTATAGCTGGTCCAACACACGGCAAAAACAATTACCGGCCTCCAACCTCCCATTATAGCCAGTCTAACACACGCCTGAAAATATGCACGCCTGACAAAAAATACCGGCCTCCAACCTCCCCTTATAGCCGGTCCAACACGCCTGAAAAAAAATACCGACCTCCAACCTTCCCTTATAGCCGGTCCAACACACGCCTGAAAAAAATTACCGGCCTCCAACCTCCCCTTATAGCCAGTCTAACACACGTCTGAAAAAAACGCACGCCTGAAAAAAATACCAGCCTCCAACCTCCCCTTATAGCTGGTCCAACACACGGCAAAAAAAATTACCGGCCTCCAACCTCCCATTATAGCCAGTCTAACACACGCCTGAAAATATGCACGCTTGAAAAAAACAAACTCCTGAAAAAATGCACGTCTGAAAAAATAAAATACCGGCCTCCAACCTCCCCTTAAAGCCTGTCCAAGAAACGCCTGAAACAAACGCATGCCTGAAAAAAATTACCGGCCTCCAACCTCCCCTTATAGCCGGTCCAACACACGCCTGAAAAAAATACTCGCCTCCAACCTAGCCTTATAGCCGGTCCAACACACGCCTGAAAAAAAATATCGGCCTCAAACCTCCCCTTATAGCCGGTCCAACACACGCCTGAAAAAAAATACCGGCCTCCAACCTCCCCTTATAGCCGGTCCAACACACGCCTGAAAAAAACGCATGCTTGAAAAAAAATACCGGCCTCCAATGTCCCCTTATAGCCGGTCCAACACACGCCTGAAAAAAAACGCACGACTGAAAAAAATAACCGGCCTCCAACCTTCCTTTATAGCCGGTCAAACACATACCTGAAAAAAACACACACCTGAAAAAAAATATCGGCCTCCAACCTCCCCTCATAGCCGGTCCAACACACGCCTAAAAAAAATACCGTCCTCCAACCTCCCCTTATAGCCGGTCCAACACACGCCTAAAAAAAATACCGTCCTCCAACCTCCCCTTATAGCCGGGCCAACACAGGCCTAAAAAAAATACCGGTCTCCAACCTCCCCTTATAGCCGGTCCAACAAACGCCTGAAAAAAAATACCGGCCTCCAACCTCCCCTAATAGCCGGTCCAACACACGTCTGAAAAAAATGCACGCCTGAAAAAAATACCAGCCTTCAACCTCCCATTATAGCCAGTCTAACACACGCCTGAAAATATGCACGCCTAAAAAAAAATACCGGCCTCCAACCTCCCCTTATAGCCGTTCCAACACGCCTGAAAAAAAATACCGACCTCCAACCTTCCCTTATAGCTGGTCCAACACACGCCTGAAAAAAAAAAACGGCCTCCAACCTCCCCTTATAGCCAGTCTAACACACGCCTGACAATACGCACGCCTGAAAAAAATATACCAGCCTCCAACCTCCCCTTTAGCCAGTCCAACACACGCCTGAAAAAAATGCACGCTTGAAAAAAAAAACTCCTGAAAAAATGCACGTCTGAAAAAATTAAATACCGGCCTCCAACCTCCCCTTAAAGCCTGTCCAACAAACGCCTAAATAAAACGCATGCCTTAAAAAAATTACCAGCCTCCAACCTCCCCTTATAGCCGGTCCAACACACGCCTGAAAAAAACGCAAGCTTGAAAAAAACAATACCGGCCTCCAACCTCCGCTTATAGCCTTTCCAACACACGCCTGAAAAAAACGCACGCCTGAAAAAAAAATACTGGCCTCCAACCTCCCCTTATAGCCGGTCCAACACACGCCTAAAAAAAATACCATCCTCCAACCTCCCCTTAAAGCCTGTCCAACACACACCTGAAAAAAATGCACGCTTGAAAAAAATACCGGCCTCCAACCTCCCCTTATAGCTGGTCCAACACACGCCTGAAAAAAACGCACGATTGAAAAAAATAACCGCCTCCAACCTCCCCTTATAGCCGGTCCAACACACGCCTGAAAAAAAAATACTGGCCTCCAACCTCCCCTTATAGCCGGTCCAACACACGCCTAAAAAAAATACCATCCTCCAACCTCCCCTTATAGCCGGTCCAACACACGCCTAAAAAAAATACCGGTCTCCAACCTCCCCTTATAGCCGGTCCAACACACGCCTAAAAAAAATACCGGTCTCCAACCTCCCCTTATAGCCGGTCTAACACACGCCTGAGAAAAACTAACGCCTGAAAAAAATATCCCGGCCTCCCACCTCCCCTTATAGCAGGTCCAACACACGTCTGAAAAAAACGCATGCCTGAAAAATAAATACTGGCCTCCAACCTACCCTTTTAGCCGGTCCAACACACGTCTGAAAAAAATGCACGCCTGAAAAAAATACCAGCCTCCAACCTCCCCTTATAGCTGGTCCATCACACGGCAAAAAAAAAATACCGGCCTCCAACCTGCCCTTATAGCCGGTCCAACACACGCCTAAAAAAATACCGGTCTCCAACCTCCCCTTATAGCCAGTCCAACACACGCTTGAAAAAATACACGTTTGAAAAAAACACACGCCTGAAAAAAACGCAGAGCCTGAAAAAAATACCGGCCTCCAACCTCCCCTTATAGCCGGTCCAACACACCCCTGAACAAACGCACGCCTGAAAAAAAAACGGCCCCCAACCTCCCCTTATAGCCAGTCCAACACACGCCTGAAAAAACACACGCTTGAAAAAAAACACATGCCTTAAAAAAAACGCACGCCTGAAAAAAATACCGGCCTCCAACCTCCCCTTATAGCCGGTCCAACACACCCTTGAAAAAAACACACGCCTGAAAAAAAAATTCCAGCCTCCAACCTCCCCTTATAGCCGGTCCAACACATGCCTGAAAAAACACACGCCTGAAAAAAATACCGCCCTTCAACCTCCCCTTATAGCCGGTCCAACACACGCCTGAAAAAACGCTTGAAAAAAAATACCGGTCTCCAACCTCCCCTTATAGCCGGTCCAACACACGCCTGAAAAAAAATACCGGCCTCCAACCTCCCCTTATAGCCGGTCCAACACACCCTTGAAAAAAACACACGCCTGAAAAAAAAATTCCAGCCTCCAACCTCCCCTTATAGCCGGTCCAACACAAACCTGAAAAAAACACACACCTGAAAAAAAAATACCGGCCTCCAACCTCCCCTTATAGCCGGTCCAACAAACGCCTAAAAAAAATACCGGACTCCAACCTCCCCTTATAGCCGGTCCAACACACGCCTAAAAAAAATACCGGTCTCCAATCTCCCCTTATAGCCGGTCCAATACACGCCTAAAAAAAAATACCGGCCTCCAACCTCCCCTTATAGCTGGTCCAACACACGGCAAAAAAAATACTGCCCTCCAACCTCCCCTTATAGCCGGTCCAACACACGCCTGAAAAAAATGCACGATTGAAAAAAACACACGCCAGAAAAATGCATGCCTGAAAAATAAATACTGGCCTCCAACCTCCCCTTTTAGCCGGTCCAACACACGTCTGAAAAAACACACGTTTGAAAAAAACACACGCCTGAAAAAAATGCAGAGCCTGAAAAAAATACCGGCCTCCAACCTCCCCTTATAGCCGGTCCAACACATCCCTGAAAAAACGCATGCCTGAAAAAACATACCAGCCTCCAACCTCCCCTTATAGCCAGTCCAACACACGCCTGAAAAAAACGCACACTGGAAAAAAAACGGCCTCCAACCTCCCCTTATAGCCAGTCCAACACACGCCTGAAAAAAACGCATGCATGAAAAAAAATACCGGCCTCCACCCTCCCCTTATTGCCAGTCCAACACACGCCTGAAAAAAAACACACGCTTGAAAAAAAACACATGCCTTAAAAAAACGCACGCCTGGAAAAAAAATACCGGCCTCCAACCTCCCCTTATAGCCGGTCCAACACACGCTTGAAAAAACACACGCCTGAAAAAAAAATCCAGCCTCCAACCTCCCCTTATAGCCGGTCCAACACACGCCTGAAAAAACGCACGCCTGAAAAAAATACCGGCCTCCAACCTCCCCTTATAGCCAGTCCAACACACGCCTGAAAAAACGCACGCTTGAAAAAAATATACCGGCCTCCAACCTCCCCTTATAGCCGGTCTACACATGCCTGAAAAAACGCACGCTTGAAAAAAATACCGGCCTCCAACCTCCCCTTATAGCCGATCCTACACACGCCTGAAAAGGAACGCATGCCTGAAAAAAAAATACCGGCCTCCAAACTCCCCTTATAGCCGGTCCAACACACGCCTGAAAAGAAACGCACGCCTGAAAAAAAATACCGCCTCCAACCTCCCCTTATAGCCGGTCCAACACACACCTGAACAAAATTACCAGTCTCCAACCTCCCCTTATAGCTGATCCAACACACGCCTGAAAAAAAAATACCGGCCTCCAACCTCCCCTTATATAATGTATATAGCGTATACAGTGTCTTCACAAGACATATTGGAATTGAATGTTATTAGAAATTACTTTTCCTTTTCATTCTGTAATATTCTGTAAAATACAATATGACAACCTGGAGGAATTATGTACACAGATGGGATTCAGAACTCCACCCAGATACGTAATTTGCTGTGTTGTGATTGGCTCACTGCTTTTCCCAGAAGTCTGCACTAAGATACAAGTCAGATTTGAGCATCTCCTGCAGCAGAAATTTCATTTTTGGTGGGATCCTCTAATAGGTTGGATTCACACTTGAGTACGGAGCGGCTCTCATGGGGTCCGATGTGTCTCCATTCATTGGTTCAGGTCAGATTTCAGACAGAATTTTGAGCTGAATTCGGACCTGAAACGGACCAAAGACGCACAGAACTCTTTGCAATTCACACTGGAGCCGCTGTGGAGATAAGTGAGCCGACTCCATAGAGAGCCAATTACAATCTCCTGTGGGGAAACCCACATCCAATTTGCTTAGGTGTGAACCCAGCCAAAAGGAAATCACGTCTAAAGGGATGCAGACCCTGACACTTTTCACTGTTTGCTCCGGGCTGCTTGTAGCTGCACATCAATGGCCCGTGGATTTAAATGGGATGTACCAGTACGGCAGGAGCAATGTCTCATTTAGCTTTATGGAATGTTGGTGTAATGGTGCAGGTAGGCCAGCGCTATATTTTTACTGGCCGGGCTGCATATTTGAAGCTCGCTGCCATTGGAGGAGACAAATAAGGACCTGTGGGGTCAGGGGAGAGGACGGGGGGTTGTATTAGGGAACATGTGGGAATTCATAGTAAAAAGTGATCAAGTTGTTTATTGGATGGCTAGTTGAAGACTTGTGACAATAATTAATCATCAGTATAGGAAATACCAGGTGAAAGGGTTACAAAGCGTTGTAGAGTCAGGAACAATTAGAGGAACTTACTTTTATTGGCAAGTCTCAATCATGGATGTTTGCAGAATAAAACAGAATAGTAATAAATTCCTATATGGCTTGTAGGGAAAGGTACATTGATAGGAAGATGCAAGCTGAGTTCAGTCTTCTCTATGGCAAGCAGGGATGAGCCGAACACCCCCCTGTTCGGTTCGCACCAGAACCTGCGAACAGACAAAATGTTCGTGTAAACTTTAGAACCCTATTAAATACAATGGACTCGAACGTTCGAAATCTAAAGTGTTAATTATAAAGGCTAATATGCAAGTTATTGTCCTAAAAAGTGTTTGGGGACCCGGGTCCTGCCCCAGGGGACATGTATCAATGCAAAAAGAAGTTTTAAAAACGGCCGTTTTTTCGGGAGCAGTGATTTTAATAATGCTTAAAATGAAAAAATAAAAGTGAAATATTCCTTTAAATTTCGTACCTGGGGGGTGTGTATGATATGCATGTGAAGTGGCGCATGTTTCCCGTGCTTAGAACTGTCCCTGCAAAAAATGTCATTTTTGAAAGAAAAAAATGCATTTAAAACTGACTCGCGGCTATAATGAATTGTCGGCTCCCGGCAATACATTCAAAAGTCATTGATAAAAAAAAAAAAAAAAAAAAAAGCGTGGGGGTTCCCCAGAATTCAATTACCAGGCCCTTCAGGTCTGGTGTGGATAATAAGGGGAACCCTGCCGCAAATTGAAAAAAAAATTGACATGGGGTTCCCCCAAATATCCATTCCAGGCCCTTCAGATCTGGCATGGATTTTAAGGGGAACTCCACCCCAAATTTAAAAAAAAAATGGCGTGGAGTCCCCCTAAAAATCCATACCAGACCCCTTATCCGAGCACGCAACCTGGCCGGCCGCAGGGGAAAAGGGGGGGACGAGAGAGCGACCCCCCCTCCCTCCTGAACCGTACCAAGCCACATGCCCTCAACATGGGGAGGATGTCCCCATGTTGATGGGGACAAGGGCCTCATGCCCACAACCCTTGCCCGGTGGTTGTGGGGGTCTGCGGGCGGGGGGCTTATCGGAATCTGGAAGACCCCTTTAACAAAGGGGACCCCCAGATCCCGGCCCCCCCCCCCTATGTGAATTGGTAAGGGATACATTGTACCCCTACCATTTCACGAAGAAAGCTTAAAAAAATGTTTAAAAAAAACACACAAACACCTTGAAAAAGTCCTTTATTAAAAGTGAGAGCAGTTCCCCATCAGGTCCGCCCCCTCGGTATGTCGGACCCGCCTACGTCATTGGCTTGAGCGGGGAACTTCCTTCACTATGTAAATTTAAATTACACAGTGAAGGAAGTTCCCCGCTCAAGCCAATGACTTAGGCGGGTCCGACATACCGAGGGGGCGGACCTGATGGGGAACTGCTCTCACTTTGGTAATACATGTATAGACCCGCCCCTTCTCATGTTCCGCATCTGGTCCGCTGAGCGGACCTGATGGGGAACTTTAGAAGGGGCGGGTCTATACATTTAAAATACTGAGAGGGAGTTCCCCATCAGGTCCGCTCAGGCACAACCAATGAAGGACAGCGCTGGACATCGGGATCGCCGCGGGACACTGGATTTCACGGCTGGAATTTTTTTTTTATTTTTTTTTAAATAAAGGACTTTTTCAAGGTGTTTGTGTGTTTTTTTAAACATTTTTTTACGCTTTCTTCGTGAAATGGTAGGGGTACAATGTACCCCTTACCAATTCACATGGGGGGGGCCGGGATCTGGGGGTCCCCTTTGTTAAAGGGGTCTTCCAGATTCCGATAAGCCCCCCGCCCGCAGACCCCCACAATCACCGGGCAAGGGTTGTGGGGATGAGGCCCTTGTCCCCATCAACATGGGGACATCCTCCCCATGTTGAGGGCATGTGGCTTGGTACGGTTCAGGAGGGAGGGGGGGCCGCTCTCTCGTCCCCCCCTTTTCCCCTGCGGCCGGCCAGGTTGCGTGCTCGGATAAGGGGTCTGGTATGGATTTTTAGGGGGACTCCACGCCATTTTTTTTTTAAATTTGGGGTGGAGTTCCCCTTAAAATCCATGCCAGATCTGAAGGGCCTGGAATGGATATTTGGGGGAACCCCACGTCAATTTTTTTTTAAATTTGCGGCGGGGTTCCCCTTAATATCCATTCCAGACCTGAAGGGCCTGGTAATTGAATTCTGGGGAACCCCCCAGGAGGGAGGGGGGGCCGCTCTCTCGTCCCCCCCTTTTCCCCTGCGGCCGGCCAGGTTGCGTGCTCGGATAAGGGGTCTGGTATGGATTTTTAGGGGGACTCCACGCCATTTTTTTTTTAAATTTGGGGTGGAGTTCCCCTTAAAATCCATGCCAGATCTGAAGGGCCTGGAATGGATATTTGGGGGAACCCCACGTAAATTTTTTTTTAAATTTGCGGCGGGGTTCCCCTTAATATCCATTCCAGACCTGAAGGGCCTGGTAATTGAATTCTGGGGAACCCCCACGCTTTTTTTTTTTTTTTTTATCAATGACTTTTGTATGTATTGCCGGGAGCCGACAATTCATTAATAGCCGCGAGTCAGTTTTAAATGCATTTTTTTCTTTCAAAAATGACATTTTTTGCAGGGACAGTTCTAAGCACGGGAAACATGCGCCACTTTACATGCATATCATACACACCCCCCAGGTATGAAATTTAAAGGAATATTTCACTTTTATTTTTTCATTTTAAGCATTATTAAAATCACTGCTCCCGAAAAACGGCCGTTTTTAAAACTTCTTTTTGCATTGATACATGTCCCCTGGGGCAGGACCCAGGTCCCCAAACACTTTTTAGGACAATAACTTGCATATAAGCCTTTATAATTAACACTTTAGATTTCTCCCATAGATTTTTCGAATTTGCCGCGAACACCCCAATTTGTTCGCTGTTCGGCGAACGGGCGAACAGGCAATGTTCGAGTCGAACATGAGTTTGACTCGAACTCGAAGCTCATCCCTAATGGCAAGCTCTCAGCATGAAGTAATATCCGGTTTGTCCACCAGGTGGCGAAGGAGTCTGCAAAATCTTGCAGCCATTTTACATTATTGTCATCCTGCAGATTTTGGTGTTTTTTTAGTTAAATTGTTTAAATATTTTTTTACTTTTTGTGTTACTCAATTAGAAACCAATTCTGGTGGAAAAAACTTTAAAATAATTTATAAAGCACTTTACTGACATCACAAAAGAATTTCAGGTATACTAAGACTATTTTTATTGCAAATGGTCATTGAAGTCAAATGTGATATCAGGAGAAAGCTTTTGGCTGTGCCTACATTTTGTACATCATTAACCACTTAACGACCACCCACTGTAAATATACGTCGGCAGAATGGCACCGACAGACAGAATCACGTACATATACGTGACTGCCTTTGTATAGTTGGGGGGTCCGATCGGACCCCCCTTCTTTACAGTGAGCGGTGGTTAACTGATCGGGAGTGATCAGGCATGAGGGGACGGCCGTTCGATTCCGGCCACCCCCTCTCGATCGCTCCCGGCGAATGAGAGAGCTTCCCCTGCCTGTGTAATGTTTACACAAGCAGAGGAAGTGATGTCATCTCTCCTGCGGCGCTCACATATACCGAGCGCCGTACAGGAGAAGATGCCAGGTTAGTGCACAAAACACTACACTGACACCAGGACACATAGGTACATAAATCGCCCCCCCAGGCCCCCCCAGACACCCCCAGATCACCCCCCAGATCACCCCCCAGCCCCCAGCCACAGTGTCACTGATTGCAGTGACCATTTATTTACTGATCACTGCAATCAGTGACATTTGTGACTGTAAAAGTGTCACCAAAGTTTAGTTTTAGGTCCAGTGTAGCCCCCTAACCCCCCCTAATAAAGGTTTAACCCCCTGATCGCCCCCCAGATAACCCTTTCACCCCTATCACCACTGTCGCTAAGCGATCATTTTTCTGATCGCCGTCTTAGCGTCGGTGATGCCGATCGGTAGCCAGTAATTTTTTTTAGGTTCGCCGCAGGTTTTTATAGCGTCGAGTACCCCCATATATTACCTAATAAAGGTTTAACCCCCTTGATTGCCCCCCCAGGTAACCCTTTCACCCCCTAGCACCGCTGTCACTAAGCGATCGTTTTTCTGATCGCTGTTTTATTGTCGGTGATGCCGATCGGTAGCCAGTTTTTTTTAGGTTCGCCACAGATTTTTATAGCGTCAGGTACCCCCATATATTACCTAATAAAGGTTTAACCCCCTTGATCGCCCCCCAGGTAACCCTTTCACCCCCTATCACCACTGTCGCTAAGCAATCGTTTTTCTGATCGCTGTCTTATTGTCGGTGATGCCGATCGGTAGCCAGTTATTTTTTTTAGGTTTGCCGCAGGTTTTTATAGCGTCAGGTACCCCAATATATTACCTAATAAAAGTTTAACCCCTTGATCGCCCCCCAGGTAACCCTTTCACCCCCTATCACCACTGTCGCTAAGCGATCATTTTTCTGATCGGTCTTATTGTCGGTGATGCCGATAGGTAGCCAGTTATTTTTTTTAGGTTCGCCGCAGGTTTTTATAGCGTCAGGTACCCCCATATATTACCTAATAAAGGTTTAACCCCCTTGATCGCCCCCCAGGTAACCCTTTCACCCCCTATCACCACTGTCGCTAAGCGATCGTTTTTCTGATCGCTGTCTTAGTGTTGGTGATGCAGATCGGTAGCCAGTAATTTTTTTTAGGTTCGCCGCAGGTTTTTATAGCGTCAGGTACCCCCATATATTATCTAATAAAGGTTTTAACCCCCTAATTGCCCCTAGTTAACCCTTTCACCAGTGATCACCATATAAGTGTTACGGGTGACGCTGGTTAGTTAGTTTGCTTTTTATAGTGTCAGGGCACCCGCCGTATATATAACCCAATAAAGGTTTAACCCCCTGATCACCCGGCGGGTGATATCAATTAGGTTTTAGCGTCAGAGAGGGTCTGCGTCACACCCCAGGCAGCGTCAGGTTAGTGCCAGTAATGCTAACACCCACGCGTGAAGCATACACCCCCCTTAGTGGTATAGTATCTGATCAGATCAATATCTGATCTGATCAGATCTATACTAGCGTCCCCAGCAGTTTAGGGTTCCCAAAAACACAGTATTAGCGGGATCAGCCCAGATACCTGCTAGCACCTGCGTTTTGCCCCTTCGTCCAGCCCAGGCCACCCAAGTGCAGTATCGATTGATCACTGTCACTTACAAAACACAACACACATAACTGCGGCGTTCGCAGAGACAGACCTGATCCCTGCGACTCCAGTGCTGTAGGAGGTGATTTCACCACCACAGTTAAAAAAAAAAGCATATATGCCGAAGCATTGGGGCAGCAGGGGCGGAGGAGCGGAGGAGCGATTTTGCTCCTAATGCCGCGTACATACGGTCGAAATTCCGACGGAGGCTTGCCCGTGGAAAAGTCCGACCATGTGTTGCGGCATAACTTTTTTGCGGGAGGATGCCCCCATGCTTCGGCATATATAAATGGTGCATGTATGCCCATAATTAGAAGTGGGTGGATGAAGGGCGGTATTCTAATGGTGGGCATACCCACCGATCAATCTCTTTTTTCGTTCAGCCAACTGGCTGCATGAAAAAAAAAGATTACAATACATATCCAACAAGGACCAGCAACGTACTGGTATGTTGCTGGACTTTGAATGTTTATACCAGAATGATGCCTGCAGGTTTAGGTATCATCTTGGTATCATTCTTTTCAGCCAGCAGCCGGCTTTCATGGAAAAGCAATCCTAGTGGCTAATTAGCCTCTGGACTGCTTTTACAAGCAGTGGGAGGGAATGTCCCCCCCCCGGATATAAAAAGCGCCATTGGGAAATTGGGAAAGCATTTTATCACACCGATCTTGGTGTGGTCAGATGCTTTGAGGGCAGAGGAAAGATCTAGGGTCTAGAAGACCCCAGTTTTTTCAAAAAAGAGTACCTGTCACTACCTATTGCTATCATAGGGGATATTTACATTCCCTGAGATAACAATAAAAATGATTAAAAAAAAATATGGAAGGAACAATTTAAAAATAAAATAAAAAAGCAAAATTAATAATAAAAAATAAAATGAAAAAAGCACCCCTGTCCTGCCCTGCTCTTGCCCAATAGCGAACGCAAGCGTCGGTCTGGCGTCATATGTAAACAGCAATTGCACCATGCATGTGAGGTATCACCGTGAAGGTCAGATCGAGGGCAGTAATTTTAGCAGTAGACCTCCTCTGTAAATCTAACGGGGTAACCTGTAAAGGCTTTTAAAGGCTTTTAAAAATGTATGTAGTTTGTCGCCAATGCGCGTTTGTGCGAAATTTTAAAGCATGTCGTGTTTGGTATCTATGTACTCAGCCTAAGATCATCTTTTTTATTTCATCAAACATTTGGCCAATATAGTGTGTTTTAGTGCATTGAAATTTAAAAAAGTGTATTTTTTCCCCAAAAAATGCGTTTGAAAAATCACTGCGCAAATACTGTGTAGAAAAAAAATGCAACACCCACCATTTTAATCTGTAGGGCCTTTGCTTTAAAAATATATATAATGTTTGGGGGTTCAACATAATTTTCTTGCAAAAAAAAAAAATGTTTTCATGTAAACAAAAAGTGTCAAAAAGGGCTTTGTCTTCAAGTGGTTAGAAGAGTGGATGTAAGCTTCCTAATGTTGTGTATAAAATGCCAGAACAGTTCAAAACCCCCCCAAATGACCCCATTTTGGAAAGTAGACACCCCAAGCTATATACTGAGAGGCATGTCGAGTCCATGGAATATTTTATATGTTGACACAAGTTGCGGAAAATAGACAATTTATATATATATATTTTTTTTTTTTGCACAAAGTTGTCACTACATGATATATTGCTCAAACATGCCATGGGTATATGTGGGATTACACCCCAAAATACATTCTGCTGCTTCTCCTGAGTACGGGGATACCACATGTGTGAGACGTTTTGGGAGCCTAGCCGCGTACGGGACCCCAAAAACCAAGCACCGCCTTCAGGCTTTCTAAGGGTGTAAATTTTTTATTTCACTTCTCACTGCCTATCACAGTTTCGGAGGCCATGGAATGCCCAGATGGCACAAACCCCCCCCAAATGACCCCATTTTGGAAAGTAGACACCCCAAGCTATTTGCTGAGAGGTATTGTGAGTATTTTGCAGATCTCGCTTTTTGTCACAAAGTTTTGAAAATTGAAAAAATAAATTTCTTTCTTCATTTTCAAAAACAAATGAGAGCTGTAAAATCTCACCATGCCTCTCAGCAAATAGCTTGGGGTGTCTACTTTCCAAAATGGGGTCATTTGGGGGGGGGGGTTTGTGCTATTTTGGCATTTTATGGCCTTCGAAACTGTGATAGGTAGTGAGGAGTGAAATCAAAAATTTGTGCCTAGAAATCCTGAAGGCGGTGCTTGGTTTTCGGGGTCCCGTACGCGGCTAGGCTCCTAAAAAGTCCCACACATGTGGTATTCCCGTACTCAGGAGAAGCAGCAAAATGTATTTTGGGGTGTAATTCTACATATAACCATGGCATGTGTGAGCAATATATAATTTAGTGACAACTTTTTGTAATTTTTTTTTTTTTTTAGTCATTATTCATTCACTTGAGACAAAAAAAAAAAATATTCAATGGGCTCAACATGCCTCTCAGCAATTTCCTTGGGATGTCTACTTTCCAAAATGGGGTCATTTGGGGGGGTTTTGTACTGCCCTGCCATTTTAGCACCTCAAGAAATGAGATAGGCAGTCATAAACTAAAAGCTGTGTAAATTCCAGAAAATGTACCCTAGTTTGTAGACGCTATAACTTTTGCGCAAACCAATAAATATACACTTATTGACATTTGTTTTTACTAAAGACATGTGGCTGAATACATTTTGGCCTAAATGTATGACTAAAATTGAGTTTATTCGATTTTTCTTATAACAAAAAGTAGAAAATATCATTTTTTTTTCAAAATTTTCGGTCTATTTCCGTTTATATCGCAAAAAATTAAAATCGCAGAGGCAATCAAATACCATTAAAAGAAAGCTATATTTGTGGGAAGAAAAGGATGCAAATTTTGTTTGGGTACAACATTGCATGTCCGCACAATTTACAGTTAAAGCAGCGCAGTGCAAAATTCTGAAATCACCTCTGGTCCTCTAGCTACCAAATGGTCCGGAGCTTAAGTGGTTAATGACAAATTAATATAAAAGAAGAGTCCCCTAGGTGCCTTTTAGAACAGCATTGGCTGAAATATTCACCTTCTCTCTGATAGTAATTATTTTATTCCACTAGATGTCCTGAGTCTTCCAGGTTCAATGACTCCCAGCATACTTCAGTCCAGAAGACTGAGGACATACTTTGAGTACAGGGCGTCATGGACTCTTAGGCCTGGTTCACATCGATGCAGGTTGCAGTTTGCATATTCCGGGTGCATTTTGCTTTTTTCAATACACATTTTTGATCCATTGAAGTCTATGGAACCAAAAACCAGAAAAAAGTCTCGGGTCCTTTCCATAAAATGCACAGATGTGAACGTAACCCATAGGAAACAATGTTAAATGGACTGTAGTGTGTTTCTGCAAAACTAAAAATGCACTAAAAAATGCATAGGTGTGAACCAGGCCTAAGTGTAATGATGCAGAAAGCGGAACTGTTCTTTCCATTATTAAGAACTGCCCACCGCTAGATAAGGAAGTAGCAAAAATTACAGCTGGGGGTCATCTCCAGGAAAATGTGGTGGGGAATCCCAGAATTTGGCTTAAAGGAGTTGTAAAGGCATTCTGTGCGTTCAGATAAAAAACCTTTTGTGAGTAGCAGCCCCCCCAGCACCCCCTAGTTACTTTTCTGACCCCCATCTCTCTCCATGATCACAGGTGTCTGAGCCACCCGGGGCTCTCCTCCTGATTGGCTGAGACACAGCAGCAGCGTCATAGCCTCCCGCGGCTGTCAATCAAAGTCAGTCAGCCAATCGGGGCTCTGTGTCTAAATGGATAAAAAGGAGCTGTGACTCGACTTAGGTGCCCCCCCATAGGAAGCTGCAGGCTGAGGGGGCACTCGATAGGAGAGAGGGGCAAGGAGCAGCTGAGAGGGACCTGAGAAGAAGAGGATCCAGGCTGTTCTGTGCAAAACCAACTTCACAGAGGAGGAAAGTATAAAATGTTTGTTATTTTAAAAAAAACAAGGCTTTACAATCACTTTAAATCAATGATAAGATGGCTACAAGAGCATGTTAGTGAAATATTGTGGACAGCACTTGTGAGAGAACTGTGAGTACCCCGGCCTTGTCAAATGTACCAACAATAAACTGGGACCAGGCCAGGAAATTACTAGTTCAATGCTGGTAGAAAAGGAAGGCGAAGGAATGGGACTTTACATGAGGCATGCCGATGTAAATAATGATGAATGAAGAACATATAACTGTGATTGAATTTGTCATATAGAAATGTAATAATTCATAATATAAAAAGACACAATGTACTATATCAATAATTACCATAAAATAATCATAAAGAATGAATGTTTTAGACATAATAATAATAATAATAATGATAAAGTATTTAATAAATGTTCAAACAGACATGATTGGTACAATACATACAGCATAAATAATGGCAGACATAATGTGCACATGAATAACAGAGTATACCCACATAAACTCATACATCAATGATAAAAACATATACAGTGAAACCTCGGATTGCGAGAAACGCGGTTAACGAGCGTTTCACAATACGAGCATTTTTTTTTATAAATCCGGACTCGGTTTCCGAGTGTTGTCTCGCAAAACGAGAAAGATTCAAGCCACAGCAGTGTGCAGTATCGCATTTGGCCAGAGGTGCGGGACAAATTATTTTTGTTTCCATTGACTTCTATGGGAAAACTCGCTTTGATATGCGAGTGCTTTGGAATACAAGCATTCTCCTGGAACGGATTATGCTCGTAATCCAAGGTTCCACTGTACAGATAAAAAAATTCATACTTCTAAACTACAAGTTAATGACTAGATGGTACTATACACCTACGAGACTACGTAGGTTTTTTCCGGAGGCCTCAGATCAATGCTGGAGATGCAATATGAGGCAGGGAACTCTGTTGCACATTTTTTTGGACATGTCCTAAGATTAGACATTACTGGTTGGAAGTCCAAAGGATTTCCCAAAAATTTACAATTTACCCAGTGCTGGATGACCCTGCCTTCTTTTTGCTACACCTTTCACAAATACTAATCCAGACATATAAAAAATTGAAAATTGTATACTCACCTTTCCGTAACTTTCCTTTCCTGACGCACCCAATGGCAGCACACACACTGGGTTGTGACTCCGCCCCCACAACCTGATAGGACTGATTAACTATAAGTGTTGAAGAGGAGCCCCTCGCCACATTCTCAGTATATATTACCTCATACGGGTGGTATCTGTGTGCTGCCATGGGGTGCGTCAGGAAAGGAAAATTACGGAAAGGTGAGTATACAATTTTCCATTTTCCTGACGCACCATGGCAGCACACACACTGGGAAATAACTCGCAACAAGGGTGGGTGCTTTTAAACACATATATATATATATATTTTTTTTTATTATTCACAAGATATGGAAGAATTCGTTTAGATGACCGCTCTTCCAAATTCCACCATCGTTAACCGTGCCGGGTCTATTCTGTAGTGAGACATGAACGTGATTCTAGAAGACCAAGTTGCTGCCTTACATATCGTTTCTGGTGACACTCTACAGTATGCTGCCCAAGATGTCGCCACTGCCCTGGTCGAGTGAGCCTTTAGGTCATTAGGTATTGGAAGGAGTTGAATTGTATATGCTCTTTTGATGATTTTAACCAGCCAAGATGCTATTGTCCTGGAAGAGGCTGCTTGGCCTTTCTTAGGGCCGTTCGGTATGACGAACAGACTCTCCGATTTTCTAAATGGGTTAGTCACCTCCAGATATGAGGAAATAATGGACTTGATATCCAATGGATGCGGATCCCCCTGGTTAGTGAGAAAAACTGGTAGGTTGATTTCTGGATTGAAATGGAAGGCAGATGCTACCTTTGGAAAAATTGTTCGGACGGTCTTAGAACGACTCTGTCGGGATAGAAGATTAAGTGAGACTCTTTCATAGACAGTGCTTGCAGCTCGGATACTCTCTTTGCGGAGGTTATTGCAACCAAAAATGCCAATTTAAGTGTTAAGTCCCCTAAAGATATCTCCTTTAGAGGAAAAAAAGGCTGTTTTGACAAGGCTTCTAGAACTATTGACAGGTCCCAGGTTGGGAAGGTCGGTTTTCTTGGTGGTCTTATTTTCAGGCATGCTCTTTGAAACTGAATTATGAGAGGGTTAAATGCCCATTTTATTCCCGTCATGGCCGACAAGGCAGACGTCTGAACTTTTAGGGTGCTCGAACTTAGGCCTCTATCCAGGCCTAGTTGAAGGAATTCAAGAACTTGTGCCACCGTAGGAGAAAGTGGGTCCCATGACTGCTGTTGTGCTAACGTAGTGAATCTTTCCCAAACCCTGCTATAGACGCTGTTAGTTGATTTTTTCCTGGCCTGTTGCAATGTAGCCACTACTCTTAGGGAACATCCTTGGTCTAATAGCCTCCCCCTCTCAATTTCCAGGCTATTAGATGGAGCCTTTCTGGTATTGGGTGTAGGAACTGGCCTTGTGAAAGTAGATCCAGAGTTATTGGAAGAATCAGTGGATCTTCTATACTCAGTTGTAGGATGGTCGTAAACCATGGCCTCCTTGGCCAAAAAGGTATCACCGCTATAACTGTCGACGTTGAGTTACTCAGTCTGGCCAGTAACCTGGCTATTAAGGAAATGGGAGGAAATATGTAGCCCAGGCGAAACCTCCAAGGATGAAGGAGACAGTCGATGCCCTCTGCCATTGGATAAGCCGTTCACGCTAAAAACTTGGGACATTTGTTGTTCATCGGTGTTGCTGCCAAATCGATGTTGGGAGTTCCCCACCTCTGTGTTATAAGGGAGAATGCCTGGTGACTCAGTAACCATTCGTTGTTTGAGATGCTTCGTTGATTGAAATTGGAAGTGTTGTTGTCCTATTGCAAAGCGTAGGTACTTTTGAAAATCTTGGTGTATAGGAATATGAAGATAGGCGTCGGATAAATCTATTGATAACATCCAATCTTTTGTGTTGATCGCTAGTAGTATGGATTGGAGACTCTCCATTTTGAAGGATTCCACTTGTATCGATCTGTTAAAGTTCTTTAGGTCCTCAGATCCCCGTCTTTTTCTTTACGAGAAAGAGAGGGGAATAAAATCCTTTGGTTTTTTGGTTTTGGGGTACCTCCATCACTGCTTGCTTCTGAGTTAACTCCAATACGTATTTGATTAGAAGTTTTCTTTTTAATAGGTGCGATGGAATCGGGGTAACTTGAAAATGGTCTTTGGGGGTTCTGCTTTTGAAACCCCATCTGTGTCCTTCTCTGATCGTGGATATTGTCCATGGGTCCTTTATATGGTCTTCCCATACCCGAGTAAATAGTTTGAGCCTTGCTCCCACTGGTGCAGGCTGGGTGACGATCCATCAAAACGACTTCTGCTGCTCTCCTGTAATAGCAAGCTTGGGTTTCTGTGTTCTTAAATAAGACGATTGAGTATTTCTCCAGTTGCGTTTGAAGTCTTTCCCTGGTCTATATGATCTTGCTTCCCAGTATCTCTCCGGGAGGTTTCTTCTAAAGGGAGGAGGTTTTTGCTGTTTTGGCCTCCTATCTGATGGTATCAGGCCCGATTTTCCACCTGTGACCTTTGATATTGCTAGGTCTAATTTTGGACCGAATAAGTTGGTTCCATTGTACGGAATCTTGCACCAGTTTGACTTGGATGTTCCGTCTGCGACCCATGGTTTTAGCTAGAGGGCTCTTCTGGATGTGACTGACGCTAGCATCGATTTCGCTGATGATCTAATAATGTTGACCGATGCTTCGGCTACGAAGTCTCCCGCCAGGCTACGTTCCTGTAGTGCAGACACTATTTTGCCCTGGTCCGCTGCTTCCAGTAGTAGCTTCTCGACGTTTGATGTCCAGCTGGTAATTGCTCTGCCAACCGCAGCTAGGGTGATAGCTGGCCTGCAGGCACCACCAGCCGATGAATAGGCCTTCTTTAATTCAAGGTCCATTTTCCTATCCAGACGTCTCTGAAGGTTACCGCGTCTTCTATTGGTAGGGTCACGTGTCTTGCCAATCTCATTAGAGAGGAGTCTACTAGGCTTGTGCAATTCGTTTCGTAATGAATCGAAATTCGTCCGAATTTAGCAACTTTCGGACATTCGGAAGCATTCGAATTTCCGAACAAAGCAATTACGAATAAAACCGAATCCGAAATAAATTATACCGCAAAATAGCGAATGCCCGAATGTCTTCGGCATAATTCGTTATGAAAAAAGTTACGAATGTACGAATCCATTCGAAGCACAATAACACTCACTCTGCTCTCTGCTTCTCCCTCACCATGCTGAACTCCCTCTCAAAATGGTGTACAGGGGCGGAGGCTATAGCCGCATGAAAAAACGAAAGTAAAATACGAGATTTCGAATCCATTCGAAGCACAATAACACTCTGCTCTGCTCTCTGCTTCTCCCTCACCGCGCTGAACCCTCTCAAAATGGTGTACAGGGGCGGAGGCTATAGACGCATGTAAAAAACGAAAGTAAAATACGAGATTTCGAATCGTTACAAATAACCGCAATGTATTTAGAAAAGTACAAATCCATTCGAAGCACATTAGGCATAATAGGCAGCGTCGTTGTGAGAGAGACACGGAAAATTACGAATCAACGAACCCAAAAAAAGTTACGAAAGTAGGAGTGTTGTCCAGAATCAAAGAAAAACAACGTACCCTACCGAAAGTACGAAATATAAATCAACTAAAAATTCTACGAAAAATTACGCTTGCGAAAATACGAATTAGTCCGAACACGAAAAATCCCGTCTAGCAAAATTACGAATGATTACGAATCAACAGGACCGAAAAGAAACGAACCGAAACTAAACAAATTTTTCCGTTGTGCACAAAAAACGAACCGAAACTAAACAAATTTTTCCGTTGTGCACAAGTCTAGAGTCTACTACAGGAGCTGAGATGAGGGGGTTCACTGCTGGCTCTTTTAAAGGATATAACTTTGCTATCCTATTGTCAGGTTTTTCCCACTCATCCTTGATTAGTTTTTCGAGTTCGTCAATGAAGGGAAAGGTTTCCGGATCACTCTTTAGGTTAGGGAAATATTTTCTGAGTTTACGAGGTGTCTCTTTGGATTCATCCCAGCCAATAGCTTCTTTTACCGATCTTGTAAAAGGTTCTATAAAGGAAAAATCGAAACCAACCGATATTGGGGAATCCTCTTCAGCTACGGATTAGTTGGACCCCTGCACGGTGTAAGGGGTTGACGCTGGTGTTGCCTGGGCCAACATTACCGGTTCTGTGACAGAGGCTTCCATAATCGATTATTTTACAGAATCCCTGATAATGTTTGATACCTCAATTGCACCCGACTCTGTGTCTTTTGTAGCTTCATCAGCACAGGATTGGCAGGCCAATTTACTTGGAAGGGCCTGTGCTCCACACACCCAGCAGGCATTAGCCGCAGGACGGGTCTGATGGTGATGTCTTTTATGAGAGGATGATTTGCTGTGATGGTGGGAGGATGTTCTCGATCTACTTCTTCTGGAGTGCGAGCGTCTTGAGGGCGAACGTTCCCTACGTCTGGAGTGAGACGATCTTGAGGATCTGTCAGGGCTATCAGAGAAGTGATATTAATGGCTTGGCTCTCTTTTGTCTCCTCTTCACTACTTACCATATCTTTGCTGCCTCTTACCTTACTGGCTGTGGATGGTCTGCTTGGGCAGCGGCTTCCATGGGTGATAGAGAGAGTGTACCTGGAGAGAGGGAGAGTAAGGATAAAAGGGATCCCAAGGAGAACAAAGGAAATGTTGTCTAAGGGTGCTCCTGCATAATTAGTAGAGATTGAAGGCAGTGCTTACCAGGTTAGAAGATCTTGCTATGGGAGGTCCAGGATTCTCTGGCAGCATGTATCTGCAGAGTATGGTGAGCGGTCAGCAAAAAATAAATTTCCACAGCTGTTTTTAAATGTACCGCAGTCGCCGCGGAAATGACGTGGTGCCGCGCATGCACACTAGCGATTTGTTGCGCCGCCGCCATCTTTGAGACTGGCGAGATGAGAAAACATTGAGGTCACTTCCGGTCGCGGTGGCGATCAGTACAGCATCATGATGGGAAAGGCAAGGAAGCCTGAGGGACTAGAAGGCTCAGTAAACGCTGGAGTAAAGGCAAAAAAAAGTATGAAAGAATGGAAAGAGGTGGGGAATGAAATGGAAGCCGTGCCCAGTGTTTTGAAGCCTGTTTAAGGCTTGTGACAAAAGACATACTTACAGCGCCCCTGAGACCATCAGAGTGGGGTCCCTGTATAGAGCTCATTTAGAGACTGTACAGACAGGGCTTCCAACTAGGAGAGGCTGAACCTAGCTGGGGTGAAAGTGGTAAGAGGTCTTATGCTTCATGCTGTCAATCCTGGTCTGATGAGGAAAAAAGAGAGAATGTGGCGGGGGGCTCCTCTTCAACACTTATAGTTAATCAGTCCTATCAGGTTGTGGGGGCAGAGTCACAACCCAGTGTGTGCTGCCATGGTGCATAAGGAAATTCTGTTCTGTGTCATCTTGTTAACGAGGCTAAGGCAGGTATTGCTTGATGTTGGAAAAACCCTAAACCGCCATTAATTGCAGAATGGCTAAATAGAGTTAGAAATGTGGGAGCCATAGAGGACTGGGTGCTCTCGGCCCAAGATAAGAAAGAGCAATATACTAAAAATTGGACAATATGGAATGTATTTATTTATTCAGATTAAGGGAGGAAGTTGCTAGGAGGGGATTGAGTCTTCTCTATTTTTGAAATGATAAGGGGGTACCCTCCGTCTCATTGGAAGAGGGACGGAGAAGAGGACCGAAGAGTGGGAAAAAGGGCCGAGGACCGAAGAGTGGGAAAAAGGGAAAGAGGACCGAAGAGTGGGAAAAAGGGGGGGGGTTCCTGTTTTTTTTTTTTTTGGGATTAGATAGGGGGACAATCAAAGATTTTCTTTTTGGGGGGGCGGATAATAAGAAGATATAAAAGGAGGGGGCGGAGGGAGTAAGCTGTATCCGACACAGGGCAGGGATAATAATAAAAAGTAAAGGGGCTATGGAAGTAAATACATATGACCTTTAGGATCTATTTCGTTTGAACTGTAAAGCCCCGTACACACGATCGGTTTAACTGATGAAAACCGTCCGATGGATGGTTTTCATCAGACAAACTGATCGTGTATGGTACCCATCGGTCTTTTTTTCCATCGGATGGAAAAAATAGAACTTGTTTTAAAATTTTCCGATGGATCAAAAACCGATGGTAATTTCCGATCGTCTATGGGCAAGTCCATCGGTTAAAAAACCCACGCATGCTCAGAATCAAGTCGACGCATGCTCAGAAGCATTAAACTTCATTTTTCTCAGCTCATCGGAGTGTTTTACGTCACCACGTTTGGAACGGTCGGTTTTTTGACTGATGGTGTGTGGCCAAGACTGATGAAAAACAGTTTCATCGGATTTCCGATGGTCAAATCCATCGGACGAAAATCCATAGGTTATCCGATCGTGTGTACAGGGCTTAAGACTTAATCAGAGATGGATTAAGTGGATATTACGAGACACTCTCGCTTATTTTCTTTAAAAGCATATAGGTTGTCCCTTAGTTTGTAGAGGATTTGACTGCTAGTGTCTTTTGTGATTCTTTTTTTTGAATAAACTGAGTAAACCCGAGAGGTTAATATTTGAATGACGGAAAATGTAATATATATGTAGCGGGGGTTTAAATTTAGGGGGATACACCTGGGTGGTAGTATGACCCAGGTGTGTATAAATCATGAAGGGATTGGACCATTGTCAATTCGTGGAGGACTGGGTGGTATATTATTCTCCTTGGCCTGTGGGTGGTGGTGTTCCCACAGGCCTAAGGTAGATTCACTGCCGTAGTGCTGGCCTTTTTGTCCCTTTCCGGCGATGGCGCGGCAGGGGCGGGGAATCTGCCGTGACGTCGCAGGAGGAGATAAAGGAGAGAGACGCCCTCGCCACGAGGTCTTTTTCCTGCATCACGCGCCCAGACACCTTCGGGCTGGGTGTGGGCGGTTCGGAGTTCCGGTCCAGGTGCCCTAGGCCTGGCCGGAGCGGAGTTGGCGTCCATCCCAGGCACCTTCAGCCTGGGGTGAGGTACTAAACCGGAGGCCTGGGGCCCAGTGACTTCAACTCGGTCCCGCGAGGGCGGAGGAGTCCGAGGGTCCCTGAGGTGGATGGGGCCCAAGTCTGAGGTGAGGAGGCCGGGGAGGTCACCCGTCCGGAGAGTCCGGAGCAGCATCAACCCGGTGACGGATGGGCCTCCGGTAACTCCCTTGGAGGGACATCTCCCCCTGACAGGGGCCACAACGCAGCAAAGGTACTCCTATCTACATTCTCTTGAGTCACTGGTAGAGACTCACAAGTTCTAAGTTCTCTCTCTAGCCAAGGCTCTAGTAACCGCTGGTGAAACCACAGTGGTTTAGCGTACAATCAGGATAGTGCCTCGACCTGCTCACCGTGTTGAACTGTTATTGGGTCTCAACCAGTTGGCTGGTAAAGAACTGTTTGATTGTGAGTGTGACAATAAAACAAGAGTTGGACCCTAATCGGTGTGTGGTACTCTGGTTAATGGGAGCAAAGGGGAGTGTCAGCACAGCAAGACTTGATCCTTAACTGAAACACACAGGCCCGAGGAAAATATCTGGTACTGGCCTTTACCTCACCCACTGCCATGGGGAGGACATGGGCCGTAGCGTATCTCACCCTCACATACGAAATACCCCTAGACAAAGAAGGTGAGGTGAGGGCGCTACATATATATATATGTAGCGGGTATTTGAATTTAGGGGAAGCATCTGGGTGGTAGTGTAACCCAGATGCACTAATTGCTAGGGGATCCGGGACCTTTTTCTGGTTCTTGGAGGACTCTGGTGGTGTGAGGTTCCTTGTGGTCCACAGGTGGCGCTGTTGCCCTGGGGGCCGGAGCTGAACTCACATCGCAAGACTGTGCCTTTTTGTCCTTCCCTGGAGCTGGTACAGCGGGGCGGGGAACCCCCCCTCCCATATGATACCCTCTATGGGGGGGGGGGAGAGAGAAACAGCATGTAAACAAGCCAATTCTCAATTACTCACAAAGCAGCTCTAATGCCGTGTACACACGATTGGAAATTCTGACAAGAAAAGTCTGATGTGAGCTTTTGGTCGGAAATTCCGTGTGTAGGCTCCATCGGAATTTGTCTGTCAAAAAAAATTTGAGAGCTGGTTCTCAAATTTTCCGACAAGAAAAGTTCCTTGGAGGAAATTCTGATCGTTTGTATGCAATTCCGACGCACCAAAAACCATGCATGCTCGGAATCAAGTCGACGTATGCTCGGAAGCATTGAACTTAATTTTTCTTGGCTCGTCGTAGTGTTGTACGTCACCGCGTTCTTAAAGGTCGGAATTTTGTGTGACCGTGTGTATGCAACACAAAGTTGAGCAAGAATTCCGTCGGAAAAAAATCCACTCATTTCTTGTCGGAATTTCTGATCGTGTGTACGTGGCATTAGGCTGAGACCGGATCCTATGGGGGAGACCAGCTCCTATAGGGGAGTGAGTGGTGGTCCTGGATAGGTTGTCTCAATGCTGTTGAGAATTGTAATTTTGTTTAACCAGACTGCTCTGTGCAAAACCATTACACAGAGCAGGTAAGTATGACATGTTTGTTATTTAACCACTTTCACCGCCTTCCTGCCCAAGCCATTTTTCAGCTTTCAAGCCTCGTACACACGACCGAGTTTCTCGTCGTAACAATCTCGTCATTTTTTTCGACGAGATTCTTGTTAACCTTGACAAGTTTCTCGTCAAGCTTTCCATGCGTACACACTGACAATTCCAAATCTCGTCGTTGTTCTCCGTGGTCACGTCCAGCACGTACAATGGCAGTATAAAGGGGAAGATCGATTTCCTTGGCGCCACCCCTTGGGCTGCTTTTTCTGATCTCGTGTTACCGCGTGTGAAGTAAAAGTTTGGGAAGAGACGATTCGCGCTTTTCAGTCTTCGTGCTTTTCAGTTCGTTTTCTGCGGTTCAGTTTGTGCTTGTGGGTTCGTATCTTGACTTTCAGGGCGTCTAGGCAGGTCGTATCT
Organism: Rana muscosa; assembly: GCA_029206835.1. NCBI lineage: Eukaryota > Metazoa > Chordata > Amphibia > Anura > Ranidae > Rana > Rana muscosa. Next base: position 433,335,783 of record CM055121.1, on the reverse strand, counting down.
GTTTTACAGTGCGTTCTTGCCCGTTCGTTTCTGATTTTCAGTTCGTTATTCATAGGCCTTGCTGTTCTAAAGTGCGTTCTGTTCTGTACGTTCTGATAAGAAGACCGTTTCCTAGCCATGTCGCCTGGACGTTCTCGTCGTCGAGTTCGTGCTGTGCGTGCGCTTGGTGTTGGTCTGCTTGTTTTGGACCAAGACCAGTCCATGAACGGTGTGAGGAGGAGTTCATGGACCAAGAATTGGTTGCTCCAGCGGGACCAATTCTGCCATATGCCTCTGCTGCGGGAGATCGTCGAGAATAATCCTGAGGACTACAGGAATTTTCTGCGGATGTCTGACCCCGTTTTTCAGGAACTGTTGGCTTTGGTGTCCCCCTATATTACCAGGAAGGACACCGTTATGCGGGAAGCCATCAGTGCTGAGCAGAGGCTCATCACCACGTTACGTTATCTGGCGACAGGGAGAAGTCTTCAGGACTTGAAGTTCACGACAGGCATCTCCCCCCAGGCTCTGGGCCTCATAATCCCAGACACCTGTTCTGCCATTATACAAGTCCTGCAGGAGGACTATATTAGGGTAAGTTTTCTCCATTAACATCACATTTTATGTATTCCATGTATGCTAATGTATTGTATTTCTTTCATCCTTCCCTAATTACCATGATTGTAATATGCTGAGAATGTCCCCTTTGTCCCCATGCATGCTGGAAGTTTTTAAATGCCCCTTTTTTCTCCTCCATGCATATTTCCCTTCACTAAGCTTTCCAGCAGGGGCGTCTGTTGCTCCAAATGTTTGGGGGTCCAACCCCAATTTAGGAAATAAACTTCCTCCTTTTTTGCGACTGTGCCTATTAAACGCCCCCAGTTGCCCCCTCCAATGCAGCGATTTTGTTCCCTCCAATGCAGCGATTTTGTTCCCTCCAATGCAGTTATTTTGTTCCCTCCAATGCAGCCATTTTGTTCCCTCCAATGCAGCCATTTTGTTCCCTCCAATGCAGCCATTTTGTTCCCCCCAGCCCTGCACTTACCTTCTTGTGGTCAGCGCCATCCTTCTTCTGTCCTTGATGTCTTCTCCTGCCCTTGATGTTGCATCAGCCAATCATGTTACCATTAAACAGACTTGGTGAACATGATTGGCAGAGCAGCCTGTCAGTGTTTACCCAAGGAATGTCCCCCCCCCTGCGTCACCTGTTTAACTTTTATGAAGCCAATTACATCCCTCAGGCTGTAATGTGCAAGCCTATTTGCCTCCCTGTTTCTGATATGCAATTTTCACCACATAAATGCTGCAGTTATTCATATGTTGGTCGCTTAACAGGGGGCCATCCACCAGAATAGTGGGCGGCATTGACAATACATAGGTTAATGCAAGGCATGAACCGATGTATTGTTCGGAGTGACGGGCACAGGAGAGAGGTGGCAGTGCTCCAGCGCCCACTCTGGACGCACCGCCACTGCAATGCTATCCTGTGGCCAAACACATCTACCCCCCCCCCAAAATATTTTTTTAATGGACCATCAGAGGGGGTGATGAATATGAAACATGAGCCTTCCATTATACTTCTTAAAAACAGATTAATAAACGGAGAATTTGATTGATGTTGGCCTCTAATGTTTTTTATTATAATCTCCTTGTAATGTAATATTTTAAAATTCTAATTTTTTTCATCTTGTTTGACTCCCCAGCTTCCTTCCACGCCACAGGAATGGCAGACTGTGGCATCGGAGTTTGCCACGCGGTGGGACTTCCCCAACTGCGGTGGTGCCATAGACGGGAAGCACGTCCACATCGTGCCGCCACCCCGTTCTGGGTCCTACTACTTCAACTACAAGGGGTTTCATAGCATTGTGCTGATGGCGGTGGTGTCAGCACGGTATTAATTCCTCTATGTTGATGTAGGGAAGAATGGCCGGATGTCCGATGGGGGATCCTTCATCCAGACGGAGTTTGCCCTCCGTCTCCAGAGTGACGACCTTGCATTGCCACCGGATGCAGGGAATGTTGAAGGACTCCCCTTTGTTTTTTTGGCTGATGAAGCCTTCGGGCTCGGACCGCATCTTATGAGGCCATTTCCTCAGAGGACCCTGACCCCAGAGAAGAGGGTGTTCAATTACCGGCTGGCCAGGGGCCGAAGAGTCGTTGAAAATGCCTTCGGCATAATGGCCAGCCGGTTCCGCATTTTTATGACTTCCATCCACTTGGCGGACTACAAAATAAACTATGTAGTTTTATGCTGCTGTGTGCTACACAACTTTCTCAGCAGAAAATCCACTTCTTATATGGCCACAGTATTGCCTGAGGCTGGACTTTCATCTGCCAATCCCCTGCCGGGCCTTGAATCTGCCCGTCCTGGCTTGCCCCCCCAAAATGCCTGTGAGGTTCGGGAGAAATATATGCAATATTTCACGGGCAGGGGGGCAATTTCTATGCCAGGCTATGCCTAAAGATTCATGGAGAATGAGCTAAATAAAATTCTGATTTCAACTTTTAACTTTTGTTTGTTTCCTGTCTCCTAGTTTGTCTTAGTGCATTTGTAGTGCCAAGTAGGGATGAGCTCGGTGTTCGAGTCGAACATACGTTCGACTCGAACATCGGCTGTTCGATCGTTCGACGAAGATCGAACGATTTGGGCCGTTCGCGCCTAATTCGAGTGACGCGAACGGCCCACAATGCACTAAGCCATCGCAGTGTCATCCAGGCGCTGTGATTGGCCAAGCATGCACTGTGACCCCGCATGCTTGGCCAATCACAGCGCCGGCAGCGAGGAGAGCAATGATTGGCCACAGGCAGGATGCCTGTGGCCAATTATTGCTGAGGGTGTTTAGTACACGCCCCACACTATAAAAGGCCGCCAGCACGGCGGCCTAGTGTAGTGTGTTCCGGAGCAGGGAAAGAGAAGCATAGGCAGGGACAGTGACATTTATTTTTTCTTGCTTAACCTGGATTCCTTTAGTTTAGGGAAAGAGAAGGATAGGTAGGGAGAGTGTCAGTGTGTTTTACTGTGCGAATCCTTGTTTCTAGGGACAGGGAAGGACAGTGAGGGAAATTCTCCTTGTGCTATAGTGTGCTAAAGCATTGATCATCAATCAGCTTTAAAAAAACATTTTTTCTAGGGACAGAAAACTATAGGTAGGAAGAGTGTCAGTTTCTTTCACTGTGATAATCCTTGTTTCTAGGGACAGGGAAGGACAGTGAGGGAAATTCTCCTTGTGCTATAGTGTGCTAAAGCATTGATCATCAATCAGCTTTAAAAAAAACATTTTTTCTAGGGACAGAAAACTATAGGTAGGAGGAGTGTCAGTTTCTTTCACTGTGATAATCCTTGTTTCTAGGGACAGGGAAGGACAGTGAGGGAAATTCTACTTGTGCTATAGTGTGCTAAAGCATTGATCATCAATCAGCTTTAAAAAAACATTTTTTCTAGGGACAGAAAACTATAGGTAGGAAGAGTGTCAGTTTCTTTCACTGTGATAATCCTTGTTTCTAGGGACAGGGAAGGACAGTGAGGGAAATTCTCCTTGTGCTATAGTGTGCTAAAGCATTGATCATCAATCAGCTTTAAAAAAACATTTTTTCTAGGGACAGAAAACTATAGGTAGGAAGAGTGTCAGTTTCTTTCACTGTGATAATCCTTGTTTCTAGGGACAGGGAAGGACAGTGAGGGAAATTCTCCTTGTGCTATAGTGTGCTAAAGCATTGATCATCAATCAGCTTTAAAAAAACATTTTTTCTAGGGACAGAAAACTATAGGTAGGAAGAGTGTCAGTTTCTTTCACTGTGATAATCCTTGTTTCTAGGGACAGGGAAGGACAGTGAGGGAAATTCTACTTGTGCTATAGTGTGCTAAAGCATTGATCATCAATCAGCTTTAAAAAAACATTTTTTCTAGGGACAGAAAACTATAGGTAGGAAGAGTGTCAGTTTCTTTCACTGTGATAATCCTTGTTTCTAGGGACAGGGAAGGACAGTGAGGGAAATTCTACTTGTGCTATAGTGTGCTAAAGCATTGATCATCAATCAGCTTTAAAAAAACATTTTTTCTAGGGACAGAAAACTATAGGTAGGAAGAGTGTCAGTTTCTTTCACTGTGATAATCCTTGTTTCTAGGGACAGGGAAGGACAGTGAGGGAAATTCTACTTGTGCTATAGTGTGCTAAAGCATTGATCATCAATCAGCTTTAAAAAAACATTTTTTCTAGGGACAGAAAACTATAGGTAGGAAGAGTGTCAGTTTCTTTCACTGTGATAATCCTTGTTTCTAGGGACAGGGAAGGACAGTGAGGGAAATTCTACTTGTGCTATAGTGTGCTAAAGCATTGATCATCAATCAGCTTTAAAAAAAACATTTTTTCTAGGGACAGAAAACTATAGGTAGGAAGAGTGTCAGTTTCTTTCACTGTGATAATCCTTGTTTCTAGGGACAGGGAAGGACAGTGAGGGAAATTCTACTTGTGCTATAGTGTGCTAAAGCATTGATCATCAATCAGCTTTAAAAAAACATTTTTTCTAGGGACAGAAAACTATAGGTAGGAAGAGTGTCAGTTTCTTTCACTGTGATAATCCTTGTTTCTAGGGACAGGGAAGGACAGTGAGGGAAATTCTACTTGTGCTATAGTGTGCTAAAGCATTGATCATCAATCAGCTTTAAAAAAACATTTTTTCTAGGGACAGAAAACTATAGGTAGGAAGAGTGTCAGTTTCTTTCACTGTGATAATCCTTGTTTCTAGGGACAGGGAAGGACAGTGAGGGAAATTCTACTTGTGCTATGGTGTGCTAAAGCATTGATCATCAATCAGATTTAAAAAAACATTTTTTCTAGGGACAGAAAACTATAGGTAGGAAGAGTGTCAGTTTCTTTCACTGTGATAATCCTTGTTTCTAGGGACAGGGAAGGACAGTGAGGGAAATTCTACTTGTGCTATAGTGTGCTAAAGCATTGATCATCAATCAGCTTTAAAAAAAACATTTTTTCTAGGGACAGAAAACTATAGGTAGGAAGAGTGTCAGTTTCTTTCACTGTGATAATCCTTGTTTCTAGGGACAGGGAAGGACAGTGAGGGAAATTCTACTTGTGCTATAGTGTGCTAAAGCATTGATCATCAATCAGCTTTAAAAAAACATTTTTTCTAGGGACATAAAACTATAGGTAGGAAGAGTGTCAGTTTCTTTCACTGTGATAATCCTTGTTTCTAGGGACAGGGAAGGACAGTGAGGGAAATTCTACATGTGCTATAGTGTGCTAAAGCATTGATCATCAATCAGCTTTAAAAAAACATTTTTTCTAGGGACAGAAAACTATAGGTAGGAAGAGTGTCAGTTTCTTTCACTGTGATAATCCTTGTTTCTAGGGACAGGGAAGGACAGTGAGGGAAATTCTACTTGTGCTATGGTGTGCTAAAGCATTGATCATCAATCAGCTTTAAAAAAACATTTTTTCTAGGGACAGAAAACTATAGGTAGGAAGAGTGTCAGTTTCTTTCACTGTGATAATCCTTGTTTCTAGGGACAGGGAAGGACAGTGAGGGAAATTCTACTTGTGCTATAGTGTGCTAAAGCATTGATCATCAATCAGCTTTAAAAAAACATTTTTTCTAGGGACAGAAAACTATAGGTAGGAAGAGTGTCAATTTCTTTCACTGTGATAATCCTTATTTCTAGGGACAGGGAAGGACAGTGAGGGAAATTCTCCTTGTGCTATAGTGTGTTAAAGCATTGATCATCAATCAGCTTTAAAAAAACATTTTTTCTAGGGACAGAAAACTATAGGTAGGAAGAGTGTCAGTTTCTTTCACTGTGATAATCCTTGTTTCTAGGGACAGGGAAGGACAGTGAGGGAAATTCTACTTGTGCTATAGTGTGCTAAAGCATTGATCATCAATCAGCTTTAAAAAAACATTTTTTCTAGGGACAGAAAACTATAGGTAGGAAGAGTGTCAGTTTCTTTCACTGTGATAATCCTTGTTTCTAGGGACAGGGAAGGACAGTGAGGGAAATTCTACTTGTGCTATAGTGTGCTAAAGCATTGATCATCAATCAGCTTTAAAAAAACATTTTTTCTAGGGACAGAAAACTATAGGTAGGAAGAGTGTCAGTTTCTTTCACTGTGATAATCCTTGTTTCTAGGGACAGGGAAGGACAGTGAGGGAAATTCTACTTGTGCTATAGTGTGCTAAAGCATTGATCATCAATCAGCTTTAAAAAAACATTTTTTCTAGGGACAGAAAACTATAGGTAGGAAGAGTGTCAGTTTCTTTCACTGTGATAATCCTTGTTTCTAGGGACAGGGAAGGACAGTGAGGGAAATTCTACTTGTGCTATAGTGTGCTAAAGCATTGATCATCAATCAGCTTTAAAAAAACATTTTTTTCTAGGGACAGAAAACTATAGGTAGGAAGAATGTCAGTTTCTTTCACTGTGATAATCCTTGTTTCTAGGGACAGGGAAGGACAGTGAGGGAAATTCTACTTGTGCTATAGTGTGCTAAAGCATTGATCATCAATCAGCTTTAAAAAAACATTTTTTCTAGGGAGAGAAAACTATAGGTAGGAAGAGTGTCAGTTTCTTTCACTGTGATAATCCTTGTTTCTAGGGACAGGGAAGGACAGTGAGGGAAATTCTCCTTGTGCTATAGTGTGCTAAAGCATTAATCATCAATCAGCTTTAAAAAAACATTTTTTCTAGGGACAGAAAACTATAGGTAGGAAGAGTGTCAGTTTCTTTCACTGTGATAATCCTTGTTTCTAGGGACAGGGAAGGACAGTGAGGGAAATTCTACTTGTGCTATAGTGTGCTAAAGCATTGATCATCAATCAGCTTTAAAAAAACATTTTTTCTAGGGACAGAAAACTATAGGTAGGAAGAGTGTCAGTTTCTTTCACTGTGATAATCCTTGTTTCTAGGGACAGGGAAGGACAGTGAGGGAAATTCTCCTTGTGCTATAGTGTGCTAAAGCATTGATCATCAATCAGCTTTAAAAAAACATTTTTTCTAGGGACAGAAAACTATAGGTAGGAAGAGTGTCAGTTTCTTTCACTGTGATAATCCTTGTTTCTAGGGACAGGGAAGGACAGTGAGGGAAATTCTACTTGTGCTATAGTGTGCTAAAGCATTGATCATCAATCAGCTTTAAAAAAACATTTTTTCTAGGGACAGAAAACTATAGGTAGGAAGAGTGTCAGTTTCTTTCACTGTGATAATCCTTGTTTCTAGGGACAGGGAAGGACAGTGAGGGAAATTCTACTTGTGCTATAGTGTGCTAAAGCATTGATCATCAATCAGCTTTAAAAAAACATTTTTTCTAGGGACAGAAAACTATAGGTAGGAAGAGTGTCAGTTTCTTTCACTGTGATAATCCTTGTTTCTAGGGACAGGGAAGGACAGTGAGGGAAATTCTACTTGTGCTATAGTGTGCTAAAGCATTGATCATCAATCAGCTTTAAAAAAACATTTTTTTCTAGGGACAGAAAACTATAGGTAGGAAGAATGTCAGTTTCTTTCACTGTGATAATCCTTGTTTCTAGGGACAGGGAAGGACAGTGAGGGAAATTCTACTTGTGCTATAGTGTGCTAAAGCATTGATCATCAATCAGCTTTAAAAAAACATTTTTTCTAGGGAGAGAAAACTATAGGTAGGAAGAGTGTCAGTTTCTTTCACTGTGATAATCCTTGTTTCTAGGGACAGGGAAGGACAGTGAGGGAAATTCTCCTTGTGCTATAGTGTGCTAAAGCATTAATCATCAATCAGCTTTAAAAAAACATTTTTTCTAGGGACAGAAAACTATAGGTAGGAAGAGTGTCAGTTTCTTTCACTGTGATAATCCTTGTTTCTAGGGACAGGGAAGGACAGTGAGGGAAATTCTACTTGTGCTATAGTGTGCTAAAGCATTGATCATCAATCAGCTTTAAAAAAACATTTTTTCTAGGGACAGAAAACTATAGGTAGGAAGAGTGTCAGTTTCTTTCACTGTGATAATCCTTGTTTCTAGGGACAGGGAAGGACAGTGAGGGAAATTCTCCTTGTGCTATAGTGTGCTAAAGCATTGATCATCAATCAGCTTTAAAAAAACATTTTTTCTAGGGACAGAAAACTATAGGTAGGAAGAGTGTCAGTTTCTTTCACTGTGATAATCCTTGTTTCTAGGGACAGGGAAGGACAGTGAGGGAAATTCTCCTTGTGCTATAGTGTGCTAAAGCATTGATCATCAATCAGCTTTAAAAAAACATTTTTTCTAGGGACAGAAAACTATAGGTAGGAAGAGTGTCAGTTTCTTTCACTGTGATAATCCTTGTTTCTAGGGACAGGGAAGGACAGTGAGGGAAATTCTACTTGTGCTATAGTGTGCTAAAGCATTGATCATCAATCAGCTTTAAAAAAACATTTTTTCTAGGGACAGAAAACTATAGGTAGGAAGAGTGTCAGTTTCTTTCACTGTGATAATCCTTGTTTCTAGGGACAGGGAAGGACGGTGAGGGAAATTCTACTTGTGCTATAGTGTGCTAAAGCATTGATCATCAATCAGCTTTAAAAAAACATTTTTTCTAGGGACAGAAAACTATAGGTAGGAAGAGTGTCAGTTTCTTTCACTGTGATAATCCTTGTTTCTAGGGACAGGGAAGGACAGTGAGGGAAATTCTCCTTGTGCTATAGTGTGCTAAAGCATTGATCATCAATCAGCTTTAAAAAAACATTTTTTCTAGGGACAGAAAACTATAGGTAGGAAGAGTGTCAGTTTCTTTCACTGTGATAATCCTTGTTTCTAGGGACAGGGAAGGACAGTGAGGGAAATTCTCCTTGTGCTATAGTGTGCTAAAGCATTGATCATCAATCAGCTTTAAAAAAACATTTTTTCTAGGGACAGAAAACTATAGGTAGGAAGAGTGTCAGTTTCTTTCACTGTGATAATCCTTGTTTCTAGGGACAGGGAAGGACAGTGAGGGAAATTCTCCTTGTGCTATAGTGTGCTAAAGCATTGATCATCAATCAGCTTTAAAAAAACATTTTTTCTAGGGACAGAAAACTATAGGTAGGAAGAGTGTCAGTTTCTTTCACTGTGATAATCCTTGTTTCTAGGGACAGGGAAGGACAGTGAGGGAAATTCTCCTTGTGCTATAGTGTGCTAAAGCATTGATCATCAATCAGCTTTAAAAAAACATTTTTTCTAGGGACAGAAAACTATAGGTAGGAAGAGTGTCAGTTTCTTTCACTGTGATAATCCTTGTTTCTAGGGACAGGGAAGGACAGTGAGGGAAATTCTCCTTGTGCTATAGTGTGCTAAAGCATTGATCATCAATCAGCTTTAAAAAAACATTTTTTCTAGGGACAGAAAACTATAGGTAGGAAGAGTGTCAGTTTCTTTCACTGTGATAATCCTTGTTTCTAGGGACAGGGAAGGACAGTGAGGGAAATTCTACTTGTGCTATAGTGTGCTAAAGCATTGATCATCAATCAGCTTTAAAAAAACATTTTTTCTAGGGACAGAAAACTATAGGTAGGAAGAGTGTCAGTTTCTTTCACTGTGATAATCCTTGTTTCTAGGGACAGGGAAGGACGGTGAGGGAAATTCTACTTGTGCTATAGTGTGCTAAAGCATTGATCATCAATCAGCTTTAAAAAAACATTTTTTCTAGGGACAGAAAACTATAGGTAGGAAGAGTGTCAGTTTCTTTCACTGTGATAATCCTTGTTTCTAGGGACAGGGAAGGACAGTGAGGGAAATTCTCCTTGTGCTATAGTGTGCTAAAGCATTGATCATCAATCAGCTTTAAAAAAACATTTTTTCTAGGGACAGAAAACTATAGGTAGGAAGAGTGTCAGTTTCTTTCACTGTGATAATCCTTGTTTCTAGGGACAGGGAAGGACAGTGAGGGAAATTCTCCTTGTGCTATAGTGTGCTAAAGCATTGATCATCAATCAGCTTTAAAAAAACATTTTTTCTAGGGACAGAAAACTATAGGTAGGAAGAGTGTCAGTTTCTTTCACTGTGATAATCCTTGTTTCTAGGGACAGGGAAGGACAGTGAGGGAAATTCTCCTTGTGCTATAGTGTGCTAAAGCATTGATCATCAATCAGCTTTAAAAAAACATTTTTTCTAGGGACAGAAAACTATAGGTAGGAAGAGTGTCAGTTTCTTTCACTGTGATAATCCTTGTTTCTAGGGACAGGGAAGGACAGTGAGGGAAATTCTACTTGTGCTATAGTGTGCTAAAGCATTGATCATCAATCAGCTTTAAAAAAACTTTTTTTCTAGGGACAGAAAACTATAGGTAGGAAGAGTGTCAGTTTCTTTCACTGTGATAATCCTTGTTTCTAGGGACAGGGAAGGACAGTGAGGGAAATTCTACTTGTGCTATAGTGTGCTAAAGCATTGATCATCAATCAGCTTTAAAAAAACATTTTTTCTAGGGACAGAAAACTATAGGTAGGAAGAGTGTCAGTTTCTTTCACTGTGATAATCCTTGTTTCTAGGGACAGGGAAGGACAGTGAGGGAAATTCTACTTGTGCTATAGTGTGCTAAAGCATTGATCATCAATCAGCTTTAAAAAAACATTTTTTCTAGGGACAGAAAACTATAGGTAGGAAGAGTGTCAGTTTCTTTCACTGTGATAATCCTTGTTTCTAGGGACAGGGAAGGACAGTGAGGGAAATTCTACTTGTGCTATAGTGTGCTAAAGCATTGATCATCAATCAGCTTTAAAAAAACATTTTTTCTAGGGACAGAAAACTATAGGTAGGAAGAGTGTCAGTTTCTTTCACTGTGATAATCCTTGTTTCTAGGGACAGGGAAGGACAGTGAGGGAAATTCTACTTGTGCTATAGTGTGCTAAAGCATTGATCATCAATCAGCTTTAAAAAAACATTTTTTCTAGGGACAGAAAACTATAGGTAGGAAGAGTGTCAGTTTCTTTCACTGTGATAATCCTTGTTTCTAGGGACAGGGAAGGACAGTGAGGGAAATTCTACTTGTGCTATAGTGTGCTAAAGCATTGATCATCAATCAGCTTTAAAAAAACATTTTTTCTAGGGACAGAAAACTATAGGTAGGAAGAGTGTCAGTTTCTTTCACTGTGATAATCCTTGTTTCTAGGGACAGGGAAGGACAGTGAGGGAAATTCTACTTGTGCTATAGTGTGCTAAAGCATTGATCATCAATCAGCTTTAAAAAAACATTTTTTCTAGGGACAGAAAACTATAGGTAGGAAGAGTGTCAGTTTCTTTCACTGTGATAATCCTTGTTTCTAGGGACAGGGAAGGACAGTGAGGGAAATTCTCCTTGTGCTATAGTGTGCTAAAGCATTGATCATCAATCAGCTTTAAAAAAACATTTTTTCTAGGGACAGAAAACTATAGGTAGGAAGAGTGTCAGTTTCTTTCACTGTGATAATCCTTGTTTCTAGGGACAGGGAAGGACAGTGAGGGAAATTCTCCTTGTGCTATAGTGTGCTAAAGCATTGATCATCAATCAGCTTTAAAAAAACATTTTTTCTAGGGACAGAAAACTATAGGTAGGAAGAGTGTCCGTTTCTTTCACTGTGATAATCCTTGTTTCTAGGGACAGGGAAGGACAGTGAGGGAAATTCTACTTGTGCTATAGTGTGCTAAAGCATTGATCATCAATCAGCTTTAAAAAAACATTTTTTCTAGGGACAGAAAACTATAGGTAGGAAGAGTGTCAGTTTCTTTCACTGTGATAATCCTTGTTTCTAGGGACAGGGAAGGACAGTGAGGGAAATTCTACTTGTGCTATAGTGTGCTAAAGCATTGATCATCAATCAGCTTTAAAAAAACATTTTTTCTAGGGACAGAAAACTATAGGTAGGAAGAGTGTCAGTTTCTTTCACTGTGATAATCCTTGTTTCTAGGGACAGGGAAGGACAGTGAGGGAAATTCTACTTGTGCTATAGTGTGCTAAAGTATTGATCATCAATCAGCTTTAAAAAAACATTTTTTCTAGGGACAGAAAACTATAGGTAGGAAGAGTGAAAATTTCTTTCACTGTGATAATCCTTGTTTCTAGGGACAGGGAAGGACAGTGAGGGAAATTCTCCTTGTGCTATAGTGTGTTAAAGCATTGATCATCAATCAGCTTTAAAAAAACATTTTTTCTAGGGACAGAAAACTATAGGTAGGAAGAGTGTCAGTTTCTTTCACTGTGATAATCCTTGTTTCTAGGGACAGGGAAGGACAGTGAGGGAAATTCTACTTGTGCTATAGTGTGCTAAAGCATTGATTATCAATCAGCTTTAAAAAAACATTTTTTCTAGGGACAGAAAACTATAGGTAGGAAGAGTGTCAGTTTCTTTCACTGTGATAATCCTTGTTTCTAGGGACAGGGAAGGACAGTGAGGGAAATTCTACTTGTGCTATAGTGTGCTAAAGCATTGATCATCAATCAGCTTTAAAAAAACATTTTTTCTAGGGACAGAAAACTATAGGTAGGAAGAATGTCAGTTTCTTTCACTGTGATAATCCTTGTTTCTAGGGACAGGGAAGGACAGTGAGGGAAATTCTCCTTGTGCTATAGTGTGCTAAAGCATTGATCATCAATCAGCTTTAAAAAAACATTTTTTCTAGGGACAGAAAACTATAGGTAGGAAGAGTGTCAGTTTCTTTCACTGTGATAATCCTTGTTTCTAGGGACAGGGAAGGACAGTGAGGGAAATTCTCCTTGTGCTATAGTGTGCTAAAGCATTGATCATCAATCAGCTTTAAAAAAACATTTTTTCTAGGGACAGAAAACTATAGGTAGGAAGAGTGTCAGTTTCTTTCACTGTGATAATCCTTGTTTCTAGGGACAGGGAAGGACGGTGAGGGAAATTCTACTTGTGCTATAGTGTGCTAAAGCATTGATCATCAATCAGCTTTAAAAAAACATTTTTTCTAGGGACAGAAAACTATAGGTAGGAAGAGTGTCAGTTTCTTTCACTGTGATAATCCTTGTTTCTAGGGACAGGGAAGGACAGTGAGGGAAATTCTCCTTGTGCTATAGTGTGCTAAAGCATTGATCATCAATCAGCTTTAAAAAAACATTTTTTCTAGGGACAGAAAACTATAGGTAGGAAGAGTGTCAGTTTCTTTCACTGTGATAATCCTTGTTTCTAGGGACAGGGAAGGACAGTGAGGGAAATTCTCCTTGTGCTATAGTGTGCTAAAGCATTGATCATCAATCAGCTTTAAAAAAACATTTTTTCTAGGGACAGAAAACTATAGGTAGGAAGAGTGTCAGTTTCTTTCACTGTGATAATCCTTGTTTCTAGGGACAGGGAAGGACAGTGAGGGAAATTCTCCTTGTGCTATAGTGTGCTAAAGCATTGATCATCAATCAGCTTTAAAAAAACATTTTTTCTAGGGACAGAAAACTATAGGTAGGAAGAGTGTCAGTTTCTTTCACTGTGATAATCCTTGTTTCTAGGGACAGGGAAGGACAGTGAGGGAAATTCTACTTGTGCTATAGTGTGCTAAAGCATTGATCATCAATCAGCTTTAAAAAAACTTTTTTTCTAGGGACAGAAAACTATAGGTAGGAAGAGTGTCAGTTTCTTTCACTGTGATAATCCTTGTTTCTAGGGACAGGGAAGGACAGTGAGGGAAATTCTACTTGTGCTATAGTGTGCTAAAGCATTGATCATCAATCAGCTTTAAAAAAACATTTTTTCTAGGGACAGAAAACTATAGGTAGGAAGAGTGTCAGTTTCTTTCACTGTGATAATCCTTGTTTCTAGGGACAGGGAAGGACAGTGAGGGAAATTCTACTTGTGCTATAGTGTGCTAAAGCATTGATCATCAATCAGCTTTAAAAAAACATTTTTTCTAGGGACAGAAAACTATAGGTAGGAAGAGTGTCAGTTTCTTTCACTGTGATAATCCTTGTTTCTAGGGACAGGGAAGGACAGTGAGGGAAATTCTACTTGTGCTATAGTGTGCTAAAGCATTGATCATCAATCAGCTTTAAAAAAACATTTTTTCTAGGGACAGAAAACTATAGGTAGGAAGAGTGTCAGTTTCTTTCACTGTGATAATCCTTGTTTCTAGGGACAGGGAAGGACAGTGAGGGAAATTCTACTTGTGCTATAGTGTGCTAAAGCATTGATCATCAATCAGCTTTAAAAAAACATTTTTTCTAGGGACAGAAAACTATAGGTAGGAAGAGTGTCAGTTTCTTTCACTGTGATAATCCTTGTTTCTAGGGACAGGGAAGGACAGTGAGGGAAATTCTACTTGTGCTATAGTGTGCTAAAGCATTGATCATCAATCAGCTTTAAAAAAACATTTTTTCTAGGGACAGAAAACTATAGGTAGGAAGAGTGTCAGTTTCTTTCACTGTGATAATCCTTGTTTCTAGGGACAGGGAAGGACAGTGAGGGAAATTCTACTTGTGCTATAGTGTGCTAAAGCATTGATCATCAATCAGCTTTAAAAAAACATTTTTTCTAGGGACAGAAAACTATAGGTAGGAAGAGTGTCAGTTTCTTTCACTGTGATAATCCTTGTTTCTAGGGACAGGGAAGGACAGTGAGGGAAATTCTCCTTGTGCTATAGTGTGCTAAAGCATTGATCATCAATCAGCTTTAAAAAAACATTTTTTCTAGGGACAGAAAACTATAGGTAGGAAGAGTGTCAGTTTCTTTCACTGTGATAATCCTTGTTTCTAGGGACAGGGAAGGACAGTGAGGGAAATTCTCCTTGTGCTATAGTGTGCTAAAGCATTGATCATCAATCAGCTTTAAAAAAACGTTTTTTCTAGGGACAGAAAACTATAGGTAGGAAGAGTGTCAATTTCTTTCACTGTGATAATCCTTGTTTCTAGGGACAGGGAAGGACAGTGAGGGAAATTCTCCTTGTGCTATAGTGTGCTAAAGCATTGATCATCAATCAGCTTTAAAAAAAAAAAAATTCTAGGGACAGAAAACTATAGGTAGGAAGAGTGTCAGTTTCTTTCACTGTGAAAATCCTTGTTTCTAGGGACAGGGAAGGACAGTGAGGGAAATTCTACTTGTGCTATAGTGTGCTAAAGCATTGATCATCAATCAGCTTTAAAAAAAACATTTTTTCTAGGGACAGAAAACTATAGGTAGGAAGAGTGTCAGTTTCTTTCACTGTGATAATCCTTGTTTCTAGGGACAGGGAAGGACAGTGAGGGAAATTCTACTTGTGCTATAGTGTGCTAAAGCATTGATCATCAATCAGCTTTAAAAAAACATTTTTTCTAGGGACAGAAAACTATAGGTAGGAAGAATGTCAGTTTCTTTCACTGTGATAATCCTTGTTTCTAGGGACAGGGAAGGACAGTGAGGGAAATTCTACTTGTGCTATAGTGTGCTAAAGCATTGATCATCAAACAGCTTTAAAAAAACATTTTTTCTAGGGAGAGAAAACTATAGGTAGGAAGAGTGTCAGTTTCTTTCACTGTGATAATCCTTGTTTCTAGGGACAGGGAAGGACAGTGAGGGAAATTCTCCTTGTGCTATAGTGTGCTAAAGCATTGATCATCAATCAGCTTTAAAAAAACATTTTTTCTAGGGACAGAAAACTATAGGTAGGAAGAGTGTCAGTTTCTTTCACTGTGATAATCCTTGTTTCTAGGGACAGGGAAGGACAGTGAGGGAAATTCTACTTGTGCTATAGTGTGCTAAAGCATTGATCATCAATCAGCTTTAAAAAAACATTTTTTCTAGGGACAGAAAACTATAGGTAGGAAGAGTGTCAGTTTCATTCACTGTGATAATCCTTGTTTCTAGGGACAGGGAAGGACAGTGAGGGAAATTCTCCTTGTGCTATAGTGTGCTAAAGCATTGATCATCAATAGGGATGGGCCCGGTGCTCGATTCGAACCCATGTTCGAATCGAGCATCGGGCGTTCGCTCGCTCGTCGAGCCCAGAACTATTTGGGCCGTTCGCATCACATTCGTGTGATGCGAGCGGCCCCGCAATGCATTGCGGCCGGCGCGGCCGGCGCAGTGCATTGCTGGCTGATGATTGGCCAAGCATGCACTGTGACCCCGCATGCTTGGCCAATCACAGCGCCCGAAACTCGGAGAGCAATAATTGGCTACAGGCAGGACGGCTGTAGCCAATTACAGCTCAGGGGCTTTAGTACACGCCCCACCATTTAAAAGGCCGCCACGCCATCGGCCCCGGTCACATGAGTTCCGGCTTTAGGAGAGATTAGTCTGCTGATTCTGTCTTTGCTTGATACTGAAAGATTTGCTCTTCTTTGCTAAACCATTGGCTATTTCTTTGCTAAACCATTGCTACCTAAGTCATTGATCGTTCATTGCTGCTGATTGCACAGTTAGTGTGTTATTAGCTGCTGCTGGGGATTAGTCTGGTGCGTGCTTACTGTTAGTACAGTATTGCAGTAGTACCAACCGCAGTGCTGTTAGCACAGCATTGCACCCCAACAGCACCCATAGGACTTCTAGTGTGTTAGTGGCAGCAAACAGAGCTCCTATATTTTCTTCTCAGCAGCACCCATAGGACTTCTAGTGTGTTAGTGGCATCACACAGAGCTCCTATATTTTCTTCTCAGCAGCACCCATAGGACTTCTAGTGTGTTAGTGGCAGCAAACAGAGCTCCTATATTTTCTTCTCAGCAGCACCCATAGGACTTCTAGTGTGTTAGTGGCAGCAAACAGAGCTCCTATATTTTCTTCTCAGCAGCACCCATAGGACTTCTAGTGTGTTAGTGGCAGCAAACAGAGCTCCTATATTTTCTTCTCAGCAGCACCCATAGGACTTCTAGTGTGTTAGTGGCAGCAAACAGAGCTCCTATATTTTCTTCTCAGCAGCACCCATAGGACTTCTAGTGTGTTAGTGGCAGCAAACAGAGCTCCTATATTTTCATCTCAGCAGCACCCATAGGACTTCTAGTGTGTTAGTGGCATCACACAGAGCTCCTATATTTTCTTCTCAGCAGCACCCATAGGACTTCTAGTGTGTTAGTGGCAGCAAACAGAGCTCCTATATTTTCTTCTCAGCAGCACCCATAGGACTTCTAGTGTGTTAGTGGCAGCAAACAGAGCTCCTATATTTTCTTCTCAGCAGCACCCATAGGACTTCTAGTGTGTTAGTGGCATCACACAGAGCTCCTATATTTTCTTCTCAGCAGCACCCATAGGACTTCTAGTGTGTTAGTGGCAGCAAACAGAGCTCCTATAGTTTCTTCTCAGCAGCACCCATAGGACTTCTAGTGTGTTAGTGGCAGCAAACAGAGCTCCTATATTTTCTTCTCAGCAGCACCCATAGGACTTCTAGTGTGTTAGTGGCAGCAAACAGAGCTCCTATATTTTCTTCTCAGCAGCACCCATAGGACTTCTAGTGTGTTAGTGGCATCACACAGAGCTCCTATATTTTCTTCTCAGCAGCACCCATAGGACTTCTAGTGTGTTAGTGGCAGCAAACAGAGCTCCTATATTTTCTTCTCAGCAGCACCCATAGGACTTCTAGTGTGTTAGTGGCATCACACAGAGCTCCTATATTTTCTTCTCAGCAGCACCCATAGGACTTCTAGTGTGTTAGTGGCAGCAAACAGAGCTCCTATATTTTCTTCTCAGCAGCACCCATAGGACTTCTAGTGTGTTAGTGGCAGCAAACAGAGCTCCTATATTTTCTTCTCAGCAGCACCCATAGGACTTCTAGTGTGTTAGTGGCAGCAAACAGAGCTCCTATATTTTCTTCTCAGCAGCACCCATAGGACTTCTAGTGTGTTAGTGGCATCACACAGAGCTCCTATATTTTCTTCTCAGCAGCACCCATAGGACTTCTAGTGTGTTAGTGGCAGCAAACAGAGCTCCTATATTTTCTTCTCAGCAGCACCCATAGGACTTCTAGTGTGTTAGTGGCAGCAAACAGAGCTCCTATATTTTCTTCTCAGCAGCACCCATAGGACTTCTAGTGTGTTAGTGGCAGCAAACAGAGCTCCTATATTTTCTTCTCAGCAGCACCCATAGGACTTCTAGTGTGTTAGTGGCAGCAAACAGAGCTCCTATATTTTCTTCTCAGCAGCACCCATAGGACTTCTAGTGTGTTAGTGGCAGCAAACAGAGCTCCTATATTTTCTTCTCAGCAGCACCCATAGGACTTCTAGTGTGTTAGTGGCATCACACAGAGCTCCTATATTTTCTTCTCAGCAGCACCCATAGGACTTCTAGTGTGTTAGTGGCAGCAAACAGAGCTCCTATATTTTCTTCTCAGCAGCACCCATAGGACTTCTAGTGTGTTAGTGGCAGCAAACAGAGCTCCTATATTTTCTTCTCAGCAGCACCCATAGGACTTCTAGTGTGTTAGTGGCATCACACAGAGCTCCTATATTTTCTTCTCAGCAGCACCCATAGGACTTCTAGTGTGTTAGTGGCAGCAAACAGAGCTCCTATATTTTCTTCTCAGCAGCACCCATAGGACTTCTAATGTGTTAGTGGCATCACACAGAGTTCCTATATTTTCATCTCAGCAGCACCCATAGGACTTCTAGTGTGTTAGTGGCATCACACAGAGCTCCTATATTTTCTTCTCAGCAGCACCCATAGGACTTCTAGTGTGTTAGTGGCAGCAAACAGAGCTCCTATATTTTCTTCTCAGCAGCACCCATAGGACTTCTAGTGTGTTAGTGGCAGCAAACAGAGCTCCTATATTTTCTTCTCAGCAGCACCCATAGGACTTCTAGTGTGTTAGTGGCATCACACAGAGCTCCTATATTTTCTTCTCAGCAGCACCCATAGGACTTCTAGTGTGTTAGTGGCATCACACAGAGCTCCTATATTTTCTTCTCAGCAGCACCCATAGGACTTCTAGTGTGTTAGTGGCAGCAAACAGAGCTCCTATATTTTCTTCTCAGCAGCACCCATAGGACTTCTAGTGTGTTAGTGGCAGCAAACAGAGCTCCTATATTTTCTTCTCAGCAGCACCCATAGGACTTCTAGTGTGTTAGTGGCAGCAAACAGAGCTCCTATATTTTCATCTCAGCAGCACCCATAGGACTTCTAGTGTGTTAGTGGCATCACACAGAGCTCCTATATTTTCTTCTCAGCAGCACCCATAGGACTTCTAGTGTGTTAGTGGCAGCAAACAGAGCTCCTATATTTTCTTCTCAGCAGCACCCATAGGACTTCTAGTGTGTTAGTGGCAGCAAACAGAGCTCCTATATTTTCTTCTCAGCAGCACCCATAGGACTTCTAGTGTGTTAGTGGCAGCAAACAGAGCTCCTATATTTTCTTCTCAGCAGCACCCATAGGACTTCTAGTGTGTTAGTGGCAGCAAACAGAGCTCCTATATTTTCTTCTCAGCAGCACCCATAGGACTTCTAGTGTGTTAGTGGCAGCAAACAGAGCTCCTATATTTTCTTCTCAGCAGCACCCATAGGACTTCTAGTGTGTTAGTGGCATCACACAGAGCTCCTATATTTTCTTCTCAGCAGCACCCATAGGACTTCTAGTGTGTTAGTGGCAGCAAACAGAGCTCCTATATTTTCTTCTCAGCAGCACCCATAGGACTTCTAGTGTGTTAGTGGCAGCAAACAGAGCTCCTATATTTTCTTCTCAGCAGCACCCATAGGACTTCTAGTGTGTTAGTGGCATCACACAGAGCTCCTATATTTTCTTCTCAGCAGCACCCATAGGACTTCTAGTGTGTTAGTGGCAGCAAACAGAGCTCCTATATTTTCTTCTCAGCAGCACCCATAGGACTTCTAATGTGTTAGTGGCATCACACAGAGTTCCTATATTTTCATCTCAGCAGCACCCATAGGACTTCTAGTGTGTTAGTGGCATCACACAGAGCTCCTATATTTTCTTCTCAGCAGCACCCATAGGACTTCTAGTGTGTTAGTGGCAGCAAACAGAGCTCCTATATTTTCTTCTCAGCAGCACCCATAGGACTTCTAGTGTGTTAGTGGCAGCAAACAGAGCTCCTATATTTTCTTGTCAGCAGCACACATAGTACCTATAGTGTGTTAGTGTCAGCACCCATAGGACCTACAGTGTGTTGTGAGCACACATAGGAGTTCTATTTTTTATACTATATACACTACCGACTACAATGGCTGGAAGACCGCCAAGGAGAGGCAGAGCGTGCCGAGGCAAGAACACAGGGCAGGCAGGCTCTGTTTCTAGAGACAACAGTGCTGGCCGTGGACGTGGTCGTGCATCGTCATCAGCACGTGGCCATGGGACACGCTTGTCTTTGTTTTCGGCAGCTGGACATGTGGAGCCGCATCATGCCGAAGGCTTGGTAGAATGGATGACCAAGCCCTCCTCATCCTCCTCATCCTCTCTCACCCAGGCTCAGGGTACTGGCAGAGCAGCTGCCAACGCGTACTCAATGGCATCATCAGCCACCCCTTCCCTAGACCCACCATGTCCTCCTGAGGAGTCCCCCGAACTGTTTGAGCACAGTGTTGGGTACATGCTCCAGGAGGATGCCCAACGATTCGAAGGCTCGGATGATGATACCCAGCTTGAGGAAGTCAGTAGTGTGCGCGCAGAGAGAGGGGATGCTGAAGGACAGCAATCTGGCAGTAGTGTTCCACCAGCTGCAGCTTACTGCCAGGTTTGCTCTAGTGGTGAAGAGGGAGGGGATGATGAGGTCACTGACTCCACGTGGGTGCCTGAAGGGAGAGAGGAGGAGGAGGAGGAGGATGCAGCGTCACATGTCCAACGAGGCAGGATGCCCCCTGGAGGCCAGCTAGAGGCCAGCACAGCAACTGTACCACACCGCAGAGCTCCGCCTGTGCAGGGCGCTGCCTCTGCACGTTATCACAAAAGTTCTTTGGTGTGGGCCTTTTTTGAGACGAGTGCATCAGATCGCACCACTGCTATTTGCAATATTTGTCTCAAGCGTATCTCGCGTGGCCAAAACATCAGCCGCTTGGGCACCACAAGCATGAGCAGACATATGTCGACCTGCCATGCAGCTCGTTGGCAAGCACACATAAAAGACCCACACCAAAGAACAAAGCGGACCTCTCCTTGCTCCTCATCAGCTGGGATCTCCATCCCCACTATATCTTCAGTCCTCTCTGAAAGCTGCTCTGAGAGGACTGAAGGTGTAGAATTAGGTGTGTCACAACCAAGTACTTGCAGTACACCGACGTCCGATTGTAGCAGGCAAATTTCCCTGCCCCAGCTGCTGGACCGTCGAAAGAAGTATACTCCCAGCCATCCACATGCCCAGCGGTTGAATGCTAGCTTGGCTAAATTGCTAGCACTTCAACTGCTGCCTTTTCAGTTGATAGACTCGGCCCCCTTCCGTGAGTTTGTTCAATGTGCGGTTCCTCAGTGGCAGGTTCCCAAACGCCACTTTTTCTCACGGAAGGCGATTCCGTCTCTCTACTGGCATGTGGAAGGCAATGTCCATGCCTCGCTGGACAGGGCGGTCAGCGGTAAGGTGCATATTACCGCTGACTCATGGTCCAGCAGGCATGGACAGGGACGTTATCTTTCTTTCACGGCCCATTGGGTCACTCTATTGGTAGCTGGGAGGGATGCAGGACAAGGTGCAGTAGTGTTGGAGGTTGTTCCGCCACCACGCCTCCAAAATGCTACTACTGGTTGTGACACACCTCTCTCCTCCACCCCCTCCTCTTCTTCTTCCTCCATGTCCTCTTCGAGTGCTCTGTCCTCGGAACCAGCGATGCTCCGTAGGCGTACAAGGGGCTACGCGAGTACGCAGGCAAAAAGATGCCATGCCGTGCTTGCGCTGGTGTGTTTGGGGGACAGGAGCCACACTGGGCCAGAGGTTCTGGCAGCTCTGCAGGGGCAGGCCGAGAGGTGGTTGACGCCACGCCAGCTTAAGCCAGGAATGGTCGTTTCTGATAATGGCACCAACCTCCTCTCCGCCCTGCGACAGGGGCAGCTCACCCATGTGCCCTGTATGGCTCACGTCCTCAACCTGGTGGTGCAGCGGTTCTTGGGCAGGTTCCCAGGCTTACAGGATGTCCTGAGGCAGGCCAGGAAAGTCTGTGTGCATTTCCGCCGATCTTATAATGCCAGTGCTCGGCTGAGTGAGCTGCAAAAGGAGCTGAACCTGCCCAAGAACCGCCTAATATGTGACATGCCCACCAGGTGGAACTCAACGTTGGCCATGCTGCAGCGACTGCACACGCAGCAGAGGGCCATCAATGAGTACCTTTGCGACTACGGCACCAGGACAGGGTCAGGGGAGCTTGGCTTTTTTTCCCCACGCCAGTGGAGCATGATCAGGGATGCATGCACTGTCCTCTCACCATTTGAGGAGGCCACGAGGATGGTGAGCAGTGACAGTGCATGCATCAGTGACACTGTACCTCTTGTCCACCTGTTGGAGCATACGCTGCGTGGGATAATGGACAGGGCACTTGAGGCAGAACAGAGGCAGGAAGAGGAGGACTTCCTTGTCTCTCAAGGCCCCCTTTATCCAGACAATGTTCCTTCTGTCCCACCCATCACACAGGAAGAGGAGGAGGAGGAGGAGGAGGATTGTGTGAGCATGGAGGTGGAGCCTGGCACTCAGCATCAGCAGCAGCAGTCTTTTAGGGATGATGTACAGTCCCAACAAACCAGTGGACTTGTACGTGGCTGGGAGGAGGTGGCTGGCGATCATGTCATCCTCAGTGACCCAGAAGACTCCGGACCGAATGCCTCAGCTAACCTACGCTGCATGGCCTCCCTGATCCTGCAAAGCCTGCGGAAGGATCCTCGTGTTCTTCGGATCAAGGAGAGTGACCATTACTGGCTGGCCACTCTCCTTGATCCACGGTACAAGGGTAAGGTTGCGGACCTTATCTTGCCGTCGCAGAGGGAGCAGAGGATGAGACATCTCAGGGAGGCCTTGCAGAAAGGTCTGTGCAACGTGTTCCCAGAAACTGGGAGGTTACAAACTCCTGGTCCTGGACGACAAGTTGCTGAGGCTTCGGTCAGTAGCAGAAGGAGCGGTGGGGAAGGTGGACGTCTGACCGATGCGTTCAGACAATTTTTTAGTCCGCAGCCCCAAGGTATGATCGGTTCCAGCAACCATCGCCAGCGTCTGATATACATGGTGCAGGAATACCTAGGGGCAAGGTCAGACTTGGACACCTTTCCCACCGAAAATCCTCTGGCTTACTGGGTCCTGAGGATGGATCACTGGCCAGAGCTTGCAC
This sequence comes from Rana muscosa, assembly GCA_029206835.1. Classification (NCBI taxonomy): domain Eukaryota; kingdom Metazoa; phylum Chordata; class Amphibia; order Anura; family Ranidae; genus Rana; species Rana muscosa. Next base: position 433,312,676 of record CM055121.1, on the reverse strand, counting down.
AGTATGCAATTGAGCTACTGGCCTGTCCTGCATCCAGCGTTCTTTCCGAACGCACATTCAGTGCTGCTGGAGGATTTGTCACCGATCATAGGGTGCGCCTGTCCACCGACTCGGTTGATCGACTGACCTTCATAAAAATGAATCAGTCTTGGATCACCACCAGCTACCAGACACCTGAAGCGGATATAACGGAATAATTTATAATGTCACATCCCTTCAAGACTGCCTATGCTGATGCTGAGTGACTGTCCTGTTATGTTCACTGACTATCCTCTTCCTCCTCCTCAATGATCCATGCCACCACACCAGTGCCTAAGGCACAATTTTTCAGCCCCTGTATAACAGGGGCGTGTAATTACAATTTTTTAAAAAGATGCTTCGCAACAGGTGTGACTGCTGTGCTCAGAGTACAGTATCTGTGAGGGGTTGCAGTGTTGTGGCACCAGCACCAGTGCCTAAGGCACAATTTTTCAGCCCCTGTTGGGGCGTGTAATTACAATTTTTAGGCAATGCTTTGCAACAGGTCTCATTGCTGTGCTCAGAGTACAGTATCTGTGAGGGGTTGCAGTGTTGTGGCACCAGCACCAGTGCCTAAGGCACAATTTTTCAGCCCCTGTATAACAGGGGCGTGTAATTAATTTTTTTTAAAAAGATGCTTCGCAACAGGTGTGACTGCTGTGCTCAGAGTACAGTATCTGTGAGGGGTTGCAGTGTTGTGGCACCAGCACCAGTGCCTAAGGCACAATTTTTCAGCCCCTGTTGGGGCGTGTAATTACAATTTTTAGGCAATGCTTTGCAACAGGTCTCATTGCTGTGCTCAGAGTACAGTATCTGTGAGGGGTTGCAGTGTTGTGGCACCAGCACCAGTGCCTAAGGCACAATTTTTCAGCCCCTGTATAACAGGGGCGTGTAATTACAATTTTTTAAAAAGATGCTTCGCAACAGGTGTGACTGCTGTGCTCCAAGTACAGTATCTGTGAGGGGTTGCAGTGTTGTGGCACCAGCACCAATGCCTAAGGCACAATTTTTCAGCCCCTGTTTAACAGGGGCGTGTAATTACAAATCTTGATCTAATAGTTCACAGCAGGGCCCATTCCTGCGCCCACCAAGAGTAACTATGAGGGCCTACAGTCTTGTGGCAACACCGTCCACCACCACCACCACCACCAAAGGCCCAATTTTTCTGCCCTGTTCAACAGGTGCATGCAATTACAAATCTTGATCTAATAACTCACAGCAGGGCCCATTCCTGCACCCACCAAGAGTAACTGTGAGGGCTTACAGTCTTGTGGCAACACCGTCCACCACCACCACCACCACCACCAAAGGCCCAATTTTTCTGCCCGGTTCAACAGGTGCATGCAAGTACAAATCTTGATCTATTAACTCACAGCAGGGCCCATTCCTGTGCCCACCAGTCTTGTGGCTACACCAACATCTAATAGGGCAAATTTCTGCAGAGTATATACGGCAGGCCCCTACTTTCAAACATCCAACTTACAAACGACTCCTACTTGCAAACGGCAAGAGAAAACAGGAAGTGAGAGGAAATCTACCCCTAGGAAGGAAAATTCTATCCTGTTAGATTTAATTTGGGAAAAAGGTATCTCCTCTCTACTGATGCTTTATCACCAATCCTTGTTTCAATTAAAACCCCACTTTTCCAAAAACATTTGTCATTGGGACGGAAAGTGAGGTGACATGTTCTGAACAGATGTGCAAAGACAGCAAATGTTACAGGGGTGATAACCCCTCCCTATGTTCTCCAAAAAGCTTAAAAATTGATTTTTTTGGGATGTAGCTACACTTCATAATGTACCTGTTCAGATTCTACTTAAGAACAAACCTACAGTCCATGTCTTGTTTGCACCACCTATATACTGCTGTTCAGAGTATATAGGGTTGTAGGTATAGGGTTTTATTTTGGGTGCGGGGTCCCCCTTAGTATCCATACAAGACCCAAAGGGGCTGGGGTGGGGGGGGGGTGATGGGGTAGCCATGCCATTTTTCTCAAGGATTTTCAGCCATATGGCGGCCAGGACAAGACATGACATTAAAGCCGCAAGTGGTTTTAAATGGCTTCTTTTTTTCCTTTACAAATGTCATTTTGTGCAAGGACAGTTCTAAACACGGGAAACACATGCCACTTCACAGGCATACTTTAGACACCCCCCAGGTACCATATTTAAAGGAAAATTTCACTTTTTTTTTTTCACTTTATGCATCATTAAAATGACTGCTCCCGAAAAAACTTTAGTTTTTAAAATTTCTTTTTGCATTGATATATGTCCCCTGGGGCAGGACCCGGGTCCCCAAACCTGTTTTTTGACATTAACATGCATATTGGCCGTTGTAATTAGCAATTTTGATTTCGAACGTTCGCGTCCATTATAACGAATAGGGTTCGAAAATTCGCGCGAACTTTCGGTCCGTTCGAAGGTTCTGGTGCGAACCGAACCCGGGGGTGTTCGGCTCATCCCTAATCATCAATCAGCTTTAAAAAAACATTTTTTCTAGGGACAGAAAACTATAGGTAGGAAGAGTGTCAGTTTCTTTCACTGTGATAATCCTTGTTTCTAGGGACAGGGAAGGACAGTGAGGGAAATTCTCCTTGTGCTATAGTGTGCTAAAGCATTGATCATCAATCAGCTTTAAAAAAACATTTTTTCTAGGGACAGAAAACTATAGGTAGGAAGAGTGTCAGTTTCTTTCACTGTGATAATCCTTGTTTCTAGGGACAGGGAAGGACAGTGAGGGAAATTCTACTTGTGCTATAGTGTGCTAAAGCATTGATCATCAATCAGCTTTAAAAAAACATTTTTTCTAGGGACAGAAAACTATAGGTAGGAAGAGTGTCAGTTTCTTTCACTGTGATAATCCTTGTTTCTAGGGACAGGGAAGGACGGTGAGGGAAATTCTACTTGTGCTATAGTGTGCTAAAGCATTGATCATCAATCAGCTTTAAAAAAACATTTTTTCTAGGGACAGAAAACTATAGGTAGGAAGAGTGTCAGTTTCTTTCACTGTGATAATCCTTGTTTCTAGGGACAGGGAAGGACAGTGAGGGAAATTCTCCTTGTGCTATAGTGTGCTAAAGCATTGATCATCAATCAGCTTTAAAAAAACATTTTTTCTAGGGACAGAAAACTATAGGTAGGAAGAGTGTCAGTTTCTTTCACTGTGATAATCCTTGTTTCTAGGGACAGGGAAGGACAGTGAGGGAAATTCTCCTTGTGCTATAGTGTGCTAAAGCATTGATCATCAATCAGCTTTAAAAAAAAAATTTTTCTAGGGACAGAAAACTATAGGTAGGAAGAGTGTCAGTTTCTTTCACTGTGATAATCCTTGTTTCTAGGGACAGGGAAGGACAGTGAGGGAAATTCTCCTTGTGCTATAGTGTGCTAAAGCATTGATCATCAATCAGCTTTAAAAAAACATTTTTTCTAGGGACAGAAAACTATAGGTAGGAAGAGTGTCAGTTTCTTTCACTGTGATAATCCTTGTTTCTAGGGACAGGGAAGGACAGTGAGGGAAATTCTACTTGTGCTATAGTGTGCTAAAGCATTGATCATCAATCAGCTTTAAAAAAACATTTTTTCTAGGGACAGAAAACTATAGGTAGGAAGAGTGTCAGTTTCTTTCACTGTGATAATCCTTGTTTCTAGGGACAGGGAAGGACAGTGAGGGAAATTCTACTTGTGCTATAGTGTGCTAAAGCATTGATCATCAATCAGCTTTAAAAAAACATTTTTTCTAGGGACAGAAAACTATAGGTAGGAAGAGTGTCAGTTTCTTTCACTGTGATAATCCTTGTTTCTAGGGACAGGGAAGGACAGTGAGGGAAATTCTACTTGTGCTATAGTGTGCTAAAGCATTGATCATCAATCAGCTTTAAAAAAAAAAAATTCTAGGGACAGAAAACTATAGGTAGGAAGAGTGTCAGTTTCTTTCACTGTGATAATCCTTGTTTCTAGGGACAGGGAAGGACAGTGAGGGAAATTCTACTTGTGCTATAGTGTGCTAAAGCATTGATCATCAATCAGCTTTAAAAAAACATTTTTTCTAGGGACAGAAAACTATAGGTAGGAAGAGTGTCAGTTTCTTTCACTGTGATAATCCTTGTTTCTAGGGACAGGGAAGGACAGTGAGGGAAATTCTACTTGTGCTATAGTGTGCTAAAGCATTGATCATCCATCAATCAGCTTTAAAAAAACATTTTTTCTAGGGACAGAAAACTATAGGTAGGAAGAGTGTCAGTTTCTTTCACTGTGATAATCCTTGTTTCTAGGGACAGGGAAGGACAGTGAGGGAAATTCTACTTGTGCTATAGTGTGCTAAAGCATTGATCATCAATCAGCTTTAAAAAAACATTTTTTCTAGGGACAGAAAACTATAGGTAGGAAGAGTGTCAGTTTCTTTCACTGTGCTAATCCCTGTTTCTAGGGACAGGGAAGGACAGTGAGGGAAATTCTCCTTGTGCTATAGTGTGCTAAAGCATTGATCATCAATCAGCTTTAACCACTTAACGACCGCCCACCGCCGATTTACGTCGGCAGAATGGCACGGACAGGCAGAATCACGTAGATCTACGTGATCGCCTTTGTGCAGTTGGGGGGTCCATCCGGACCCCCCTTCACTGCAGTGAGCGGCCGTTAAGTGTTCGGGAGCGATCAGGCATGAGGGGGCGGCCGCTCGATTCCGCCCCCCCCTCGCGATCGCTCCCGGCCAATGAAATTGCTTCCTCCGCCATGTGATGTAAACACAGGCTGGAGGAAGTGATGTCATCTCCCTCGCCGCGGTCTTTTCGTTCCCGGCGCCGAGGAGTGAAGACAGAGGTTAGTGCTCCAACAGTCCACTGACACGTAGGTACACATAGGCACACAAATCACCCCCCAGTCACCCCCAGATCACCCCCCAGGTCACCCCAAAGCCCCCAATCACAGTGTCACTGATTGCAGTGATCATTTATTTTACTGATCACTGCATTTAGTGTCATCTGTGATTGTAAAAAGTTGCAAGGCAGTTAGGATTAGGCCCCTTTAGGTCCAGGGTAGCCCCCTAACCCCCCCTAATAAAGGTTTAACCCCTTGATCACCCCCCAGGTAACCCTTTCACCCCCTAACTTCAGCGTCACTAAGCGATTGTTTTTCCGATCGCTGTATTCGTGTCGCTGGTGTTTTAGATAGGCAGTTATTTTTTTTTTAGGTTCGCCGCAGGTTTTTATTGGTGTCAGGTACCCCCATATTTAACCTAATAAAGGTTTTAACCCCCTGATTGCCCCTAGTTAACCCTTTCACCAGTGATCACCATATAAAGGTTACGGGTGACGCTGGTTGATTAGTTTGCTTTTTATAGCATCAGGGCACCCGCCGTATATAACCCAATAAAGGTTTAACCCCCCTGATCGCCCGGCGGGTGAGATCAATTAGGTTTTAGCGCCAGAGAGGGTCTGCGTCGCCCCAGGCAGTGTTAGGTTAGTGCCAGTAACGCTAACACCCACGCGCAAAGCATACACCCCCCTTAGTGGTATAGTATCTGATCAGATCTATACTAGCATCCCCAGCGGTTTAGGGTTCCCAAAAACGCAGTGTTAGCGGGATCAGCCCAGATACCTGCTAGTACCTGCGTTTAGCCCCTCCGCCCAGCCCAGCCCAGCCCACCCAAGTGCAGTATCGATCGATCACTGTCACTTACCAAACACAACACACATAACTGCAGCGTTCGCAGAGACAGGCCTGATCCCTGCGATCGCTAACAGTTTTTTTGTAGCGTTTGATATATTTGCTGACGACAGTCAGGTGCTTTTTTTCCTGTGAATCTTACTAGTGTACCCCTAAATTTAGAGCCCAAAATGGCAAGTCGAAGGTACACTAGTAAAGAGGCCTACGAGATTCTGAGCATGACAGATAGTGAAGAGGAGGTCACGTATCTGTCAGATTCAGGCTCAGAATATCTTCCCGTAGAAGACAGTGACGTCAGCGGCCCCACGTCAGATAGCTCTGACGACGAAGTTGAGGTCCCTGCTAAGGTCAGGCGTACCCGATCCCGATCTTCTGAGGTTGTTGAGGAGCAAGAACCGCAGGTCTCTCGTATCATGGAGCAGAGTAGTACTAGCGCCGCTATTCCTTCTGGTGAACTGGCAAGCACCAGCGGCCTAGTACAGCCTGGACGTACATCCAGCACTGCAGTAACACTTGGTGACGTGGCGAGTCCCATAAGTGCAGTTCAAGCTGGCGAGGTGGCAAGCACAAGTAGTGTCCCGCTGCCACCAAGAAGACAAAGGCAGGCCCGTCGTGCCCATACTGCCCTTCCTGCAGAATTCGCCTATCCTGATTGGGTCCCCACCACTTCTGCAGAACCCGTACTTCCCCCATTCACTGCCCAACCCGGTATTCAGGTGGAAACAGCTGATTTTATGCCAATCGATTTTTATTCGCTGTTTTTCACGGAAGATCTCTATAGATCTATTGTGGACCAGAGTAATTTATATGCTGGTCAATTTATCGCCGCTAACCCCCAGTTGCCTAAAATTACCAGAAATTGGAAACCAATTACGGTTTCCGAATTTAAGACCTTTCTGGGCCTTTCCCTCAACATGGGCACACATAAATTTCCGTCATTGCGTGCTTATTGGTCCACGCACCCAATTGACCACATGCCCGTGTTCTCTGCCTCCATGTCCAGGGCACGATACGAGCAGATTTTGCGGTTCATGCACTTCAACGACAATGAACTTTGTCGTCCACGTGGGGACCCTGAATACGACCGGCTCTATAAAATTCGGCCCCTCATAAACCACTTCAACGAACGTTTTGCAGCCTTGTTTACTCCCGATCAAGTTGTCTGCGTTGATGAGTCCCTGATTAAATTTTCTGGCCGCTTGTCTTTCAAGCAGTACCTTCCCAGCAAGCGTGCCAGATACGGGGTCAAGCTCTACAAGTTCTGTGACAGGGCAACAGGCTATGTAGTGAACTTTACGGTTTATGAGGGAAAAGACAGTCAGATTGAGTCGGTCAACTGCCCGGATTACATAGGGAGCGCTGGCAAGATAGTGTGGAACTTGGTGTCACCCTTATTCGGAAAGGGGTACCACTTGTATGTGGACAATTATTACACGAGCGTGCCACTGTTTAGTCACTTGTTTGATCATAAGATTGGAGCATGTGGCACCGTGCGACCTAATCGCCGGGGCTTTCCCCAGCGGCTTGTAGATGCCCGTCTTAGGCTGGGGGAGAGAGCCTGCTTGAAGTGTAATAACTTGCTCGCTATGAAGTGGAGGGACAATAAGAATGTTTTCCTTCTTACCTCCCTTCATGCAGACACGACAGTCCAAATTCCTACGGCGACTGGTGTTGTGGAGAAACCCCTCTGTGTCCACGAATATAACCAAAATATGGGAGGGGTGGACCTCAACGACCAGTTGATGGCGCCGTATCTAATTGACCGTAAGGCGAGACGCTGGTACAAAAAAGTGTCTCTATCATTATTCCAATTGGCTTTGCTGAACGCTCATGTGCTATACAGAGCTTCAGGCGGGACGTTATCTCTTCTAAAATTCCAGAATGAGATAGTCACAGAACTCCTGTATCCAGGCGGTTCTGCACCTCACCATCCCCAACCAAATGCAGTAAGCCGGCTGCATGAGAGGCATTATTCGTATGTCCTCCCGAGTACCCCTACCCAAAGCCACCCCCAAAAAAGATGTCGTGTCTGTAGCAAGCGCGGATTTAGGCGTGACACCCGTAGTTTTTGTCCACGCTGTCCTGACAAGCCTGGTCTTTGCCAAGGTGAATGTTTTGAACGCTACCACTCAAAAGTGAAGTTTTAGCGTAGGGTACAGCATTTCACAGACTAGGACACACTTACACAGGGTCTCCCAAGATGCCATTACATTTTGAGAGACCCGAACCATTACAGTTGTAAAGTTACAAAAAAAAGTGTAAAAAAGAAAAAAAAAACGTAAAAAACAAAACACAAAAAAAATATAAAATAAAAAAACCAAAAATAGTTGTCGTTTTATTGTTCTCTCTCTCTCTCTATTTTCTCTCTATTGTTCTGCTCTTTTTTACTGTATTCTATTCTGCAATGTTTTATCATGCTTGCTTTTCAGGTATGTAATTTTTTGTTTTCAGGTGCGCCATTCAACTGCAGCGCGGAATTATTTATCTTGACAGCAACAGCGTTTGCTCCCACGATACATAAAGCCGTGACTCCAGTGCTGTAGGAGGTGATTTCACCACCACAGTTAAAAAAAAGAGCATATATGCCGAAGCATGGGGGCAGCAGGGGCGGAGGAGCGATTTTGCTCCTAATGCCGCGTACATACGGTCGAAATTCCGACCGTGTGTACGCGGCATAACTTTTTTGCGGGAGGATGCCCCCATGCTTCGGCATATATATATTTTAGGCACAGGTTGCGTTAAAACATTTTTTTATTTTTTACTAGGTTTTGTTTTGGTATTTGCTTTGCAGGTATGGCATGGTAAGGTCTTACTGTTGTACTGTAATGTTACTTTGTTTTAATGTTAACCACCATTTGCTTAGCAGGTACGCCATTCAGTTGCAGCGCGGATCTATTTATCTTGACAGCAACAGCGTTTGCTCCCACGATACATAAAGCCGTGACTCCAACGCTGTAGGAGGTGATTTCACCACCACAGTTAAAAAAAAGAGCATATATGCCGAAGCATGGGGGCAGCAGGGGCGGAGGAGCGATTTTGCTCCTAATGCCGCGTACATACGGTCGAAATTCCGACCGTGTGTACGCGGCATAACTTTTTTGCGGGAGGATGCCCCCATGCTTCGGCATATATATATTTTAGGCACAGGTTGCGTTAAAACATTTTTTTATTTTTTACTAGGTTTTGTTTTGGTATTTGCTTTGCAGGTATGGCATGGTAAGGTCTTACTGTTGTACTGTAATGTTACTTTGTTTTAATGTTAACCACCATTTGCTTAGCAGGTACGCCATTCAGTTGCAGCACGGATCTATTTATCTTGACAGCAACAGCGTTTGCTCCCACGATACATAAAGCCGTGACTCCAACGCTGTAGGAGGTGATTTCACCACCACAGTTAAAAAAAAGAGCATATATGCCGAAGCATGGGGGCAGCAGGGGCGGAGGAGCGATTTTGCTCCTAATGCCGCGTATATACGGTCGAAATTCCAACGGAGGCTTATCCGTGGAAAAGTCCGACCGTGTGTACGCGGCATAACCTTTTATGCCGCGTACATACGGTCGAAATTCCGACGAAGGCTTGACCGTGTGTACGCGGCATAACTTTTTTGCGGGAGGATGCCCCCATGCTTCGGCATATATGCCCATCATTAGAAGTGGGTGGATGAAGGGAGGTATTCTAATGGTGGGCATACCCACCAATCAATCTCTTTTTTTCGTTCAGCCAATAGGCTGTATGAAAAAAAAGATTACAATACATGTCCAACAAGGACCAGCAACGTACTGGTATGTTGCTGGACTTTGAATGTTTATACCAGAATGATGCCTGCGGGTTTAGGTATCATCTTGGTATCATTCTTTTCAGCCAGCAGCCGGCTTTCATGTAAAAGCAATTCTAGCAGATAATTAGCCTCTAGACTGCTTTTACAAGCAGTGGGAGGGAATGTCCCCCCCCCCCGGATATAAAAAGCGCCATTGGGAAATTGGGAAAGCATTTTATCACACCGATCTTGGTGTGGTCAGATGCTTTGAGGGCAGAGGAAAGATCTAGGGTCTAACCCCCCAATTTTTTTCAAAAAAAGAGTACCTGTCACTACCTATTGCTATCATAGGGGATATTTACATTCCCTGAGATAACGATAAAAATGGTAAAAAAATAAAATATGGAAGGCACAGTTTAAAAATAAAATAAAAAAGCCAAATAAATAATAAAAAAAAAAAAAAAAAAAAAGCACCGCTGTCCCCCCCTGCTATTGCGCAAAGGCGAACGCAAGCGTCGGTCTAGCATCATATGTAAACAGCAATTGCATCATGCATGTGAGGTATCACCGCGAAGGTCAGATCAAGGGCAGTCATTTTAGCAGTAGACCTCCTCTGTAAATCTAACGTGGTAACCTGTAAAGGCTTTTAAATGCTTTTAAAAATGAATGTAGTTTTGTCGCCGCTGCGCGTTTGTGCGCAATTTTAAAGCATGTCGTGTTTGGTATCCATGTACTCGGCCTATGATCATCTTTTTTATTTCATCAAACATTTGGGCAATATAGTGTTTTTTAGTGCATTAAAAATAAAAAAAGTGTGTTTTTCCCCCAAAAAATGCGTTTGAAAAATCGCTGCGCAAATACTGTGTGGAAAAAAAAATGCAACACCCACTATTTTAATCTGTAGGGCCTTTGCTTTAAAAAAATATATAATGTTTGGGGGTTCAACATAATTTTCTTGCAAAAAAAAAATTTCTTTCATGTAAACAAAAAGTGTCAGAAAGGGCTTTGTCTTCAAGTGGTTAGAAGAGTGGATGATGTGTGACATAAGCTTCCTAATGTTGTGCATAAAATGCCAGGACAGTTCAAAACCCCCCCAAATGACCCCATTTTGTAAAGTAGACACCTCAAGCTATTTGCTGAGAGGCATGTTGAGCCCATTGAATATTTTTTTTTTTTGTCCCAAGTGATTGAATAATGACCAAAAAAAAAAAAAATGTACAAAAAGTTGTCACTAAATTATATATTGCTCAAACATGCCATGGGCATATGTGGAATTACACCCCAAAATACATTCTGTTGCTTCTCCTGAGTACGGGGATACCACATGTGTGGGACTTTTTGGGAGCCTAGTCGCGTACGGGACCCCAAAAACCAAGCACCGCCTTCAGGATTTCTATGGGTGTAAATTTTTGATTTCACTCCTCACTGCCTATCACAGTTTCGGAGGCCATGGAATGCCCAGATGGCACAAAACCCCCCCAAATGACCCCATTTTGGAAAGTAGACACCCCAAGCTATTTGCTGAGAGGTATGTTGAGTATTTTGCAGATCTCGCTTTTTGTCACAAAGTTTTGAAAATGTAAAAAAAGAAAAAAAAAAGAAAAAAAAATGTCTTTCTTAATTTTCAAAAACAAATGAGAGCTGTAAAATACTCACCATGCCTCTCAGCAAATAGCTTGGGGTGTCTACTTTCCAAAATGGGGTCATTTGTGGGGGTTTTGGGCTATTTTGACATTTTATGGCCTTCAAAACTGTGATAGGTAGTGAGGAGTGAAATCAAAAATTTATGCCCTTAGAAACCTTGAAGGCGGTGCTTGGTTTTTGGGGTCCCGTACGCGGCTAGGCTCCCAAAAAGTCCCACACATGTGGTATCCCCGTACTCAGGAGAAGCAGCAGAATGTATTTTGGGGTGTAATTTCACATATAACCATGGCATGTGTGAGCAATATATCATTTAGTGACAACTTTTTGTACATTTTTTTTTTTTCTTTTTGTCATTATTCAATCATTTGGGACAAAAAAAAAAAATATTCAATGGGCTCAACATGCCTCTCAGCAAATAGCTTGGGGTGTCTACTTTCCAAAATGGGGTCATTTGGGGGGGTTTTGTGCCATCTTGGCATTTTATGGCCTTCAAAACTGTGATAGGTAGTGAGGAGCGAAATCAAAAATTTATGCCCTTAGAAACCTTGAAGGCGGTGCTTGGTTTTTGGGGTCCCGTACGCGGCTAGGCTCCCAAAAAGTCCCACACATGTGGTATCCCCGTACTCAGGAGAAGCAGCAGAATGTATTTTGGGGTGTAATTTCACATATGCCCATGGCATGTGTGAGCAATATATCATTTAGTGACAACTTTGTGCAAAAAAAAAACAGTTTGTCATATTCCCGCAACCTGTGGCAAAATATAAAATATTCCATGGACTCAACATGCCTCTCAGCAAATAGCTTGGGGTGTCTACTTTCCAAAATGGGGTAATTTGGGGGGGTTTTGTGCTATTTTGGCATTTTATGGCCTTCAAAACTGTGATAGGTAGTGAGGAGTGAAATCAAAAATTTACGCCCTTAGAAATCCTGAAGGCGGTGCTTGGTTTTTGGGGCCCTGTACGCGGCTAGGCTCCCAAAAAGTCCCACACATGTGGTATCCCCGTACTCAGGAAAAGCAGCAGAATGTATTTTGGGGTGCAATTCCACATATAACCATGGCATGTGTGAGCAATATATCATTTAGTGACAACTTTTTGTACATTTTTTTTTTTTTCTTTTTGTCATTATTCAATCATTTGGGACAAAAAAAAAAATATTCAATGGGGTCAACATGCCTCTCAGCAAATAGCTTGGGGTGTCTACTTTCCAAAATGGGGTCATTTGGGGGGGTTTTGTGCCATCTTGGCATTTTATGGCCTTCAAAACTGTGATAGGTAGTGAGGAGTGAAATCAAAAATTTATGCCCTTAGAAACCTTGAAGGCGGTGCTTGGTTTTTGGGGTCCCGTACGCGGCTAGGCTCCCAAAAAGTCCCACACATGTGGTATCCCCGTACTCAGGAGAAGCAGCAGAATGTATTTTGGGGTGTAATTTCACATATGCCCATGGCATGTGTGAGCAATATATCATTTAGTGACAACTTTGTGCAAAAAAAAAAAAGTTTGTCATATTCCCGCAACTTGTGGCAAAATATAAAATATTCCATGGACTGAACATGCCTCTCAGTAAATAGCTTGGGGTGTCTACTTTCCAAAATGGGGTCATTTGGGGGGGTTTTGTGCTATTTTGGCATTTTATGACCTTCGAAACTGTGATAGGTAGTGAGGAGTGAAATCAAAAATTTGCGCCCTTAGAAATCCTGAAGGCGGTGCTTGGTTTCCGGGGTCCCGTACGTGGCTAGGCTCCTAAAAAGTCCCACACATGTGGTATCCCCGTACTCAGGAGAAGCAGCAGAATGTATTTTGGGGTGCAATTCCACATATAACCATGGCATGTGTGAGCAATATATCATTTAGTGACAACTTTTTGTAATTTTTTTTTTTTTTTTTTTTTGTCATTATTCAATCACTTGGGACGAAAAAAATAAATATTCAATGGGCTCAACATGCCTCTCAGCAATTTCCTTGGGGTGTCTACTTTCCAAAATGGGGTCATTTGGGGGGGTTTTGTACTGCCCTGCCATTTTAGAACCTCAAGAAATGAGATAGGCAGTCATAAATTTAAAGCTGTGTAAATTTCAGAAAATGTACCCTAGTTTGTAAACGCTATAACTTTTGCGCAAACCAATAAATATACGCTTATTGACATTTTTTTTACTAAAGACATGTGGCTGAATACATTTTGGCCTAAATGTATGACTAAAATTGAGTTTATTCGATTTTTCTTATAACAAAAAGTAGAAAATATCATTTTTTTTCAAAATTTTCGGTCTTTTTCTGTTTATATCGCAAAAAATAAAAATCGCAGAGGCAATCAAATACCATTAAAAGAAAGCTCTATTTGTGGGAAGAAAAGGACGCAAATTTCATTTGGGTACAACATTGCATGTCCGCACAATTTACAGTTAAAGCAGCGCAGTGCCGAATCCCAAAAACAGGCTTGGTCCTAATGGCCCGAAATGGTCCGGGGCTTAAGTGGTTAGAAAAACATTTTTTCTAGGGACAGAAAACTATAGGTAGGAAGAGTGTCAGTTTCTTTCACTGTGATAATACTTGTTTCTAGGGACAGGGAAGGACAGTGAGGGAAATTCTACTTGTGCTATAGTGTGCTAAAGCATTGATCATCAATCAGCTTTAAAAAAACGTTTTTTCTAGGGACAGAAAACTATAGGTAGGAAGAGTGTCAGTTTCTTTCACTGTGATAATCCTTGTTTCTAGGGACAGGGAAGGACAGTGAGGGAAATTCTACTTGTGCTATAGTGTGCTAAAGCATTGATCATCAATCAGCTTTAAAAAAACATTTTTTCTAGGGACAGAAAACTATAGGTAGGAAGAGTGTCAGTTTCTTTCACTGTGATAATCCTTGTTTCTAGGGACAGGGAAGGACAGTGAGGGAAATTCTACTTGTGCTATAGTGTGCTAAAGCATTGATCATCAATCAGCTTTAAAAAAAAAAATTTCTAGGGACAGAAAACTATAGGTAGGAAGAGTGTCAGTTTCTTTCACTGTGATAATCCTTGTTTCTAGGGACAGGGAAGGACAGTGAGGGAAATTCTACTTGTGCTATAGTGTGCTAAAGCATTGATCATCAATCAGCTTTAAAAAAACATTTTTTCTAGGGACAGAAAACTATAGGTAGGAAGAGTGTCAGTTTCTTTCACTGTGATAATCCTTGTTTCTAGGGACAGGGAAGGACAGTGAGGGAAATTCTACTTGTGCTATAGTGTGCTAAAGCATTGATCATCCATCAATCAGCTTTAAAAAAACATTTTTTCTAGGGACAGAAAACTATAGGTAGGAAGAGTGTCAGTTTCTTTCACTGTGATAATCCTTGTTTCTAGGGACAGGGAAGGACAGTGAGGGAAATTCTACTTGTGCTATAGTGTGCTAAAGCATTGATCATCAATCAGCTTTAAAAAAACATTTTTTCTAGGGACAGAAAACTATAGGTAGGAAGAGTGTCAGTTTCTTTCACTGTGATAATCCTTGTTTCTAGGGACAGGGAAGGACAGTGAGGGAAATTCTACTTGTGCTATAGTGTGCTAAAGCATTGATCATCAATCAGCTTTAAAAAAACATTTTTTCTAGGGACAGAAAACTATAGGTAGGAAGAGTGTCAGTTTCTTTCACTGTGATAATCCTTGTTTCTAGGGACAGGGAAGGACAGTGAGGGAAATTCTACTTGTGCTATAGTGTGCTAAAGCATTGATCATCAATCAGCTTTAAAAAAACATTTTTTCTAGGGACAGAAAACTATAGGTAGGAAGAGTGTCAGTTTCTTTCACTGTGATAATCCTTGTTTCTAGGGACAGGGAAGGACAGTGAGGGAAATTCTACTTGTGCTATAGTGTGCTAAAGCATTGATCATCAATCAGCTTTAAAAAAACATTTTTTCTAGGGACAGAAAACTATAGGTAGGAAGAGTGTCAGTTTCTTTCACTGTGATAATCCTTGTTTCTAGGGACAGGGAAGGACAGTGAGGGAAATTCTCCTTGTGCTATAGTGTGCTAAAGCATTGATCATCAATCAGCTTTAAAAAAACATTTTTTCTAGGGACAGAAAACTATAGGTAGGAAGAGTGTCAGTTTCTTTCACTGTGATAATCCTTGTTTCTAGGGACAGGGAAGGACAGTGAGGGAAATTCTACTTGTGCTATAGTGTGCTAAATAGGGATGAGCTTCGTGTTCGAGTCGAACATACGTTCGACTCGAACATCGGCTGTTCGATCGTTCGACGAAGATCGAACGATTTGGGCCGTTCGCGCCAAATTCGAGTGACGCGAACGGCCCACAATGCACTACGCCATCGCAGTGTCATCCAGGCGCTGTGATTGGCCAAGCATGCACTGTGACCCCGCATGCTTGGCCAATCACAGCGCCGGCAGCGAGGAGAGCAATGATTGGCCACAGGCAGGATGCCTGTGGCCAATTATTGCTGAGGGTGTTTAGTACACGCCCCACACTATAAAAGGCCGCCAGCACGGCGGCCTAGTGTAGTGTGTTCCGGAGCAGGGATAGAGCAGCATAGGCAGGGACAGTGACTGTTATTTCTTTCTTGCTTAACCTGGATTCCTTTAGTTTAGGGAAAGAGAAGGATAGGTAGGGAGAGTGTCAGTGTGTTTTGTGCTTGTGCTATAGTGTGCTTAAAAAAAACATTTATTCTAGGGACAGAAAACTGTAGGTAGGGACAGTGTCAGTTTCTTTCACTCTGCAAGTCCTTGTTTCCAGGGACCTGGAAGGACAGTGAGTGAATTGTCCTTGTGCTATATTGTGCTTAAAAAAACATTTATTCTAGGGACAGAAAACTGTAGGTAGGGAGAGTGTCAGTTTCTTTCACTCTGCAAGTCCTTGTTTCCAGGGACCTGTAAGGACAGTGAGTGAATTGTCCTTGTGCTATATTGTGATTAAAAAAAACATTTTTTCTAGGGACAGAAAACTGTAGGTAGGGAGAGTGTTTTTTTTCTTTCACTCTGCAAGTCCTTGTTTCCAGGGACCTGGAAGGACAGTGAGTGAATTGTCCTTGTGCTATATTGTGCTTAAAAAAAACATTTTTTCTAGGGACAGAAAACTGTAGGTAGGGAGAGTGTTTTTTTTCTTTCACTCTGCAAGTCCTTGTTTCCAGGGACCTGGAAGGACAGTGAGTGAATTGTCCTTGTGCTATATTGTGCTTAAAAAAAAAACATTTTTTCTAGGGACAGAAAACTGTAGGTAGGGAGAGTGTTTTTTTTCTTTCACTCTGCAAGTCCTTGTTTCCAGGGACCTCTAAGGACAGTGAGTGAATTGTCCTTGTGCTATATTGTGCTTAAAAAAAACATTTATTCTAGGGACAGAAAACTGTAGGTAGGGAGAGTGTCAGTTTATTTCACTCTGCAAGTCCTTGTTTCCAGGGACCTGGAAGGACAGTGAGTGAATTGTCCTTGTGCTATATTGTGATTAAAAAAAACATTTTTTCTAGGGACAGAAAACTGTAGGTAGGGAGAGTGTTTTTTTTCTTTCACTCTGCAAGTCCTTGTTTCCAGGGACCTGTAAGGACAGTGAGTGAATTGTCCTTGTGCTATATTGTGATTAAAAAAAACATTTTTTCTAGGGACAGAAAACTGTAGGTAGGGAGAGTGTTTTTTTTCTTTCACTCTGCAAGTCCTTGTTTCCAGGGACCTGTAAGGACAGTGAGTGAATTGTCCTTGTGCTATATTGTGCTTAAAAAAAAACATTTATTCTAGGGACAGAAAACTGTAGGTAGGGAGAGTGTCAGTTTATTTCACTCTGCAAGTCCTTGTTTCCAGGGACCTGGAAGGACAGTGAGTGAATTGTCCTTGTGCTATATTGTGATTAAAAAAAAATTTTTTTCTAGGGACAGAAAACTGTAGGTAGGGAGAGTGTTTTTTTTCTTTCACTCTGCAAGTCCTTGTTTCCAGGGACCTGGAAGGACAGTGAGTGAATTGTCCTTGTGCTATATTGTGATTAAAAAAAACATTTTTTCTAGGGACAGAAAACTGTAGGTAGGGAGAGTGTTTTTTTTCTTTCACTCTGCAAGTCCTTGTTTCCAGGGACCTGTAAGGACAGTGAGTGAATTGTCCTTGTGCTATATTGTGATTAAAAAAAACATTTTTTCTAGGGACAGAAAACTGTAGGTAGGGAGAGTGTTTTTTTTCTTTCACTCTGCAAGTCCTTGTTTCCAGGGACCTGTAAGGACAGTGAGTGAATTGTCCTTGTGCTATATTGTGCTTAAAAAAAACATTTATTCTAGGGACAGAAAACTGTAGGTAGGGAGAGTGTTTTTTTTCTTTCACTCTGCAAGTCCTTGTTTCCAGGGACCTGTAAGGACAGTGAGTGAATTGTCCTTGTGCTATATTGTGATTAAAAAAAACATTTTTTCTAGGGACAGAAAACTGTAGGTAGGGAGAGTGTTTTTTTTCTTTCACTCTGCAAGTCCTTGTTTCCAGGGACCTGTAAGGACAGTGAGTGAATTGTTCTTGTGCTATATTGTGATTAAAAAAAACATTTTTTCTAGGGACAGAAAACTGTAGGTAGGGAGAGTGTTTTTTTTTTCTTTCACTCTGCAAGTCCTTGTTTCCAGGGACCTGTAAGGACAGTGAGTGAATTGTCCTTGTGCTATATTGTGCTTAAAAAAAACATTTATTCTAGGGACAGAAAACTGTAGGTAGGGAGAGTGTCAGTTTATTTCACTCTGCAAGTCCTTGTTTCCAGGGACCTGGAAGGACAGTGAGTGAATTGTCCTTGTGCTATATTGTGATTAAAAAAAACATTTTTTCTAGGGACAGAAAACTGTAGGTAGGGAGAGTGTTTTTTTTCTTTCACTCTGCAAGTCCTTGTTTCCAGGGACCTGTAAGGACAGTGAGTGAATTGTCCTTGTGCTATATTGTGATTAAAAAAAACATTTTTTCTAGGGACAGAAAACTGTAGGTAGGGAGAGTGTTTTTTTTCTTTCACTCTGCAAGTCCTTGTTTCCAGGGACCTGTAAGGACAGTGAGTGAATTGTCCTTGTGCTATATTGTGCTTAAAAAAAACATTTATTCTAGGGACAGAAAACTGTAGGTAGGGAGAGTGTCAGTTTATTTCACTCTGCAACTCCTTGTTTCCAGGGACCTGGAAGGACAGTGAGTGAATTGTCCTTGTGCTATATTGTGATTAAAAAAAAACATTTTTTCTAGGGACAGAAAACTGTAGGTAGGGAGAGTGTTTTTTTTCTTTCACTCTGCAAGTCCTTGTTTCCAGGGACCTGGAAGGACAGTGAGTGAATTCTCCTTGTGCTATATTGTGCTTAAAAAAAACATTTATTCTAGGGACAGAAAACTGTAGGTAGGGAGAGTGTCAGTTTATTTCACTCTGCAAGTCCTTGTTTCCAGGGACCTGTAAGGACAGTGAGTGAATTGTCCTTGTGCTATATTGTGATTAAAAAAAACATTTTTTCTAGGGACAGAAAACTGTAGGTAGGGAGAGTGTTTTTTTTCTTTCACTCTGCAAGTCCTTGTTTCCAGGGACCTGTAAGGACAGTGAGTGAATTGTCCTTGTGCTATATTGTGCTTAAAAAAAACATTTATTCTAGGGACAGAAAACTGTAGGTAGGGAGAGTGTCAGTTTATTTCACTCTGCAAGTCCTTGTTTCCAGGGACCTGTAAGGACAGTGAGTGAATTGTCCTTGTGCTATATTGTGATTAAAAAAAACATTTTTTCTAGGGACAGAAAACTGTAGGAAGGGAGAGTGTTTTTTTTCTTTCACTCTGCAAGTCCTTGTTTCCAGGGACCTGTAAGGACAGTGAGTGAATTGTCCTTGTGCTATATTGTGCTTAAAAAAACATTTATTCTAGGGACAGAAAACTGTAGGTAGGGAGAGTGTCAGTTTATTTCACTCTGCAAGTCCTTGTTTCCAGGGACCTGTAAGGACAGTGAGTGAATTGTCCTTGTGCTATATTGTGATTAAAAAAAACATTTTTTCTAGGGACAGAAAACTGTAGGTAGGGAGAGTGTTTTTTTTCTTTCACTCTGCAAGTCCTTGTTTCCAGGGACCTGTAAGGACAGTGAGTGAATTGTCCTTGTGCTATATTGTGATTAAAAAAAACATTTTTTCTAGGGACAGAAAACTGTAGGTAGGGAGAGTGTTTTTTTTCTTTCACTCTGCAAGTCCTTGTTTCCAGGGACCTGTAAGGACAGTGAGTGAATTGTCCTTGTGCTATATTGTGCTTAAAAAAAACATTTATTCTAGGGACAGAAAACTGTAGGTAGGGAGAGTGTTTTTTTTCTTTCACTCTGCAAGTCCTTGTTTCCAGGGACCTGTAAGGACAGTGAGTGAATTGTCCTTGTGCTATATTGTGATTAAAAAAAACATTTTTTCTAGGGACAGAAAACTGTAGGTAGGGAGAGTGTTTTTTTTCTTTCACTCTGCAAGTCCTTGTTTCCAGGGACCTGTAAGGACAGTGAGTGAATTGTTCTTGTGCTATATTGTGATTAAAAAAAACATTTTTTCTAGGGACAGAAAACTGTAGGTAGGGAGAGTGTTTTTTTTCTTTCACTCTGCAAGTCCTTGTTTCCAGGGACCTGTAAGGACAGTGAGTGAATTGTCCTTGTGCTATATTGTGCTTAAAAAAAACATTTATTCTAGGGACAGAAAACTGTAGGTAGGGAGAGTGTCAGTTTATTTCACTCTGCAAGTCCTTGTTTCCAGGGACCTGGAAGGACAGTGAGTGAATTGTCCTTGTGCTATATTGTGATTAAAAAAAACATTTTTTCTAGGGACAGAAAACTGTAGGTAGGGAGAGTGTTTTTTTTCTTTCACTCTGCAAGTCCTTGTTTCCAGGGACCTGTAAGGACAGTGAGTGAATTGTCCTTGTGCTATATTGTGATTAAAAAAAACATTTTTTCTAGGGACAGAAAACTGTAGGTAGGGAGAGTGTTTTTTTTCTTTCACTCTGCAAGTCCTTGTTTCCAGGGACCTGTAAGGACAGTGAGTGAATTGTCCTTGTGCTATATTGTGCTTAAAAAAAACATTTATTCTAGGGACAGAAAACTGTAGGTAGGGAGAGTGTCAGTTTATTTCACTCTGCAAGTCCTTGTTTCCAGGGACCTGGAAGGACAGTGAGTGAATTGTCCTTGTGCTATATTGTGATTAAAAAAAACATTTTTTCTAGGGACAGAAAACTGTAGGTAGGGAGAGTGTTTTTTTTCTTTCACTCTGCAAGTCCTTGTTTCCAGGGACCTGGAAGGACAGTGAGTGAATTCTCCTTGTGCTATATTGTGCTTAAAAAAAACATTTATTCTAGGGACAGAAAACTGTAGGTAGGGAGAGTGTCAGTTTATTTCACTCTGCAAGTCCTTGTTTCCAGGGACCTGTAAGGACAGTGAGTGAATTGTCCTTGTGCTATATTGTGATTAAAAAAAACATTTTTTCTAGGGACAGAAAACTGTAGGTAGGGAGAGTGTTTTTTTCTTTCACTCTGCAAGTCCTTGTTTCCAGGGACCTGTAAGGACAGTGAGTGAATTGTCCTTGTGCTATATTGTGCTTAAAAAAAACATTTATTCTAGGGACAGAAAACTGTAGGTAGGGAGAGTGTCAGTTTATTTCACTCTGCAAGTCCTTGTTTCCAGGGACCTGTAAGGACAGTGAGTGAATTGTCCTTGTGCTATATTGTGATTAAAAAAAACATTTTTTCTAGGGACAGAAAACTGTAGGTAGGGAGAGTGTTTTTTTTCTTTCACTCTGCAAGTCCTTGTTTCCAGGGACCTGGAAGGACAGTGAGTGAATTCTCCTTGTGCTATATTGTGCTTAAAAAAAACATTTATTCTAGGGACAGAAAACTGTAGGTAGGGAGAGTGTCAGTTTATTTCACTCTGCAAGTCCTTGTTTCCAGGGACCTGTAAGGACAGTGAGTGAATTGTCCTTGTGCTATATTGTGATTAAAAAAAACATTTT
This sequence comes from Rana muscosa, assembly GCA_029206835.1. Lineage (NCBI taxonomy): Eukaryota > Metazoa > Chordata > Amphibia > Anura > Ranidae > Rana > Rana muscosa. The sequence goes on along the minus strand of CM055121.1, from coordinate 433,291,669 downwards.
TTCTAGGGACAGAAAACTGTAGGTAGGGAGAGTGTTTTTTTCTTTCACTCTGCAAGTCCTTGTTTCCAGGGACCTGTAAGGACAGTGAGTGAATTGTCCTTGTGCTATATTGTGCTTAAAAAAAACATTTATTCTAGGGACAGAAAACTGTAGGTAGGGAGAGTGTCAGTTTATTTCACTCTGCAAGTCCTTGTTTCCAGGGACCTGTAAGGACAGTGAGTGAATTGTCCTTGTGCTATATTGTGATTAAAAAAAACATTTTTTCTAGGGACAGAAAACTGTAGGTAGGGAGAGTGTTTTTTTTCTTTCACTCTGCAAGTCCTTGTTTCCAGGGACCTGTAAGGACAGTGAGTGAATTGTCCTTGTGCTATATTGTGCTTAAAAAAACATTTATTCTAGGGACAGAAAACTGTAGGTAGGGAGAGTGTCAGTTTATTTCACTCTGCAAGTCCTAGTTTCCAGGGACCTGTAAGGACAGTGAGTGAATTGTCCTTGTGCTATATTGTGATTAAAAAAAACATTTTTTCTAGGGACAGAAAACTGTAGGTAGGGAGAGTGTCAGTTTATTTCACTCTGCAAGTCCTTGTTTCCAGGGACCTGTAAGGACAGTGAGTGAATTGTCCTTGTGCTATATTGTGATTAAAAAAAACATTTTTTCTAGGGACAGAAAACTGTAGGTAGGGAGAGTGTTTTTTTTCTTTCACTCTGCAAGTCCTTGTTTCCAGGGACCTGTAAGGACAGTGAGTGAATTGTCCTTGTGCTATATTGTGCTTAAAAAAACATTTATTCTAGGGACAGAAAACTGTAGGTAGGGAGAGTGTCAGTTTATTTCACTCTGCAAGTCCTAGTTTCCAGGGACCTGTAAGGACAGTGAGTGAATTGTCCTTGTGCTATATTGTGATTAAAAAAAACATTTTTTCTAGGGACAGAAAACTGTAGGTAGGGAGAGTGTTTTTTTTCTTTCACTCTGCAAGTCCTTGTTTCCAGGGACCTGTAAGGACAGTGAGTGAATTGTTCTTGTGCTATATTGTGATTAAAAAAAACATTTTTTCTAGGGACAGAAAACTGTAGGTAGGGAGAGTGTTTTTTTTCTTTCACTCTGCAAGTCCTTGTTTCCAGGGACCTGTAAGGACAGTGAGTGAATTGTCCTTGTGCTATATTGTGCTTAAAAAAAACATTTATTCTAGGGACAGAAAACTGTAGGTAGGGAGAGTGTCAGTTTATTTCACTCTGCAAGTCCTTGTTTCCAGGGACCTGTAAGGACAGTGAGTGAATTGTCCTTGTGCTATATTGTGATTAAAAAAAACATTTTTTCTAGGGACAGAAAACTGTAGGTAGGGAGAGTGTTTTTTTTCTTTCACTCTGCAAGTCCTTGTTTCCAGGGACCTGTAAGGACAGTGAGTGAATTGTTCTTGTGCTATATTGTGATTAAAAAAAACATTTTTTCTAGGGACAGAAAACTGTAGGTAGGGAGAGTGTTTTTTTTCTTTCACTCTGCAAGTCCTTGTTTCCAGGGACCTGTAAGGACAGTGAGTGAATTGTCCTTGTGCTATATTGTGCTTAAAAAAAACATTTATTCTAGGGACAGAAAACTGTAGGTAGGGAGAGTGTCAGTTTATTTCACTCTGCAAGTCCTTGTTTCCAGGGACCTGTAAGGACAGTGAGTGAATTGTCCTTGTGCTATATTGTGATTAAAAAAAAACATTTTTTCTAGGGACAGAAAACTGTAGGTAGGGAGAGTGTTTTTTTTCTTTCACTCTGCAAGTCCTTGTTTCCAGGGACCTGTAAGGACAGTGAGTGAATTGTCCTTGTGCTATATTGTGATTAAAAAAAACATTTTTTCTAGGGACAGAAAACTGTAGGTAGGGAGAGTGTTTTTTTTCTTTCACTCTGCAAGTCCTTGTTTCCAGGGACCTGTAAGGACAGTGAGTGAATTGTCCTTGTGCTATATTGTGCTTAAAAAAAACATTTATTCTAGGGACAGAAAACTGTAGGTAGGGAGAGTGTTTTTTTTCTTTCACTCTGCAAGTCCTTGTTTCCAGGGACCTGTAAGGACAGTGAGTGAATTGTCCTTGTGCTATATTGTGATTAAAAAAAACATTTTTTCTAGGGACAGAAAACTGTAGGTAGGGAGAGTGTTTTTTTTCTTTCACTCTGCAAGTCCTTGTTTCCAGGGACCTGTAAGGACAGTGAGTGAATTGTTCTTGTGCTATATTGTGATTAAAAAAAACATTTTTTCTAGGGACAGAAAACTGTAGGTAGGGAGAGTGTTTTTTTTCTTTCACTCTGCAAGTCCTTGTTTCCAGGGACCTGTAAGGACAGTGAGTGAATTGTCCTTGTGCTATATTGTGCTTAAAAAAAATATTTTTTCTAGGGACAGAAAACTGTAGGTAGGGAGAGTGTCAGTTTCTTTCACTGTGAAAGTCCTTGTTTCAAGGGACAGAGAAGGACACCTGAAGGTAGCCCTTATTGCTTTTTTCCCATCTCCCTGCAGGCCATCTATTAGAATGTCTGGAAGGCAAACAAGGAGAGGCAGACAGTCAGGAGGCAATAAAAGAGGGCAAGCAGGCTCTGTGTCTGGGGGCAACAGTGCTGGTCGTGGACGCGGTGCATTGTCATCAGCACATGGCCATGGGACACGCTTGTCCTTCTTTTCGGCAGCTGGACATGTTGAGCCACATCATGCCGAAGACTTGGTAGAGTGGATGACCAAGCCCTCCTCCTCCTCCTCATCCTCTCTCACCCAGGCTCAGGGTACTGGAAAAGCAGCTGCCAAAGCGTTGTCTTCCCTGGTATCAATGTCAGACAAATCATCAGTCACTCCTTCCCTAGACCCACCATGTCCTCCTCCTGAGGAGTCCCCCGAACTGTTTCAGCACAGTGTTGGGTACATGCTCCAGGAGGATGCCCAGCGTTTCGAAGGGTCTGATGATGAAACCCAGCTAGAGGAAGGCAGTAGCGTGAGAGCAGACAGAGGGGATGCTCAAGAAGGACACCAATCTGGCAGTCATGTTCCAGCAGCTGCAGCATACTGCCAGATTGGCTCCAGTGATGAGGAGGGAGGGGATGATGAGGTCACTGACTCCACGTGGGTGCCTAATAGGAGAGAGGAGGAGGAGGAGGATGAGGAGGAGGCACATCTCCAACGAGGCAGGATGCCCTTTGGTGGCCAGCGTAAGGGCAGTACACCGACGGAATCACACCGCAGAGCTCCGCCTGTGCAGGGCGCTGCCTCTGCCCGTCATTCAAAAAGTTCTTTGGTGTGGGCCTTTTTTGAGGCTAGTGCATCAGATCGCACAGTTTCTGTTTGCAACATATGTCTCAAGCGTATATCGCGTGGCCAAAACATCAGCCGCTTGGGTACCACATGCCTGACCAGACATATGTTGACCTGCCATGCAGCTCGTTGGCAAGCCTACCTCAAAGACCCACACCAAAGAACAAAGCGGACCTCTCCTTGCACCGCATCAGCTGGGATCTCCAACCCCACTATAACTTCAGTCCTCTCTGAAACATGCACTGAGAGGAATGAAGGTGTAGAATTAGGTGTGTCACAGCCAAGTACTTGCGCCCACTCTGCTAGCAGTACACCGACGTCCGATTCTAGCAGGCAAATTTCCCTGCCCCAGCTGCTGGACCGTCGAAAGAAGTTCACTCCCAGCCATCCACATGCCCAGCGGTTGAATGCTAGCTTGGCTAAATTGCTAGCGCTTCAACTGCTGCCTTTTCAGTTGGTAGACTCGGCCCCCTTCCGTGAGTTTGTGCAATGTGCGGTTCCTCAGTGGCAGGTTCCCAAACGCCACTTTTTCTCACGGAAGGCTATTCCGGCTCTCTACCGGCATGTGGAAGGCAATGTCTTGGCCTCGCTGGACAGGGCGGTCAGCGGTAAGGTGCATATTACCGCTGACTCATGGTCCAGCAGGCATGGACAGGGACGTTACCTTTCTTTCACGGCCCATTGGGTCACTCTTTTGGCAGCTGGGAAGGATTCAGGACAAGGTGCAGTAGTGTTGGAGGTTGTCCCACCGCCACGCCTCCAAAATGCTACTACTGGTTGTGACACACCTCTCTCCTCCACCCCCTCCTCTTCTTCTTCCTCCATGGCCTCTTCCTGTGGTTTGTCCTATGAACCAGCGGTGCTCCGTAGCCGTTCACGGGGCTACGCAAGTACGCAGGCAAAAAGATGCCATGCCGTGCTTGCGCTGGTGTGTTTGGGGGACAGAAGCCACACTGGGGCAGAGGTCCTGTCTGCTCTGCAGGGCCAGGCCGAGAGGTGGTTGACGCCACGCCAGCTTAAGCCAGGAATGGTGGTTTGCGACAATGGCACCAACCTCCTCTCCGCCCTCCGACAGGGACAACTGACCCATGTGCCCTGTGTGGCTCACGTCCTTAACCTGGTGGTGCAGCGCTTCTTGGGCAGGTACCCGGGCTTACAGGATGTCCTGAGGCAGGCCAGGAAAGTCTGTGTGCATTTCCGCAGATCTTATAATGCCAGTGCTCGCCTGGCTGAGCTGCAAAAGGAGTTGAACCTGCCCAAGAACCGCCTTATATGTGACATGCCCACCAGGTGGAACTCAACGTTGGCCATGCTGCAGCGGCTGCACACGCAGCAGAGGGCCATCAATGAGTACCTGTGCGACTACGGCACCAGGACAGGGTCAGGGGAGCTTGGTTTTTTTTCTCCACGCCAGTGGGGCATGATCAGGGATGCATGCACTGTCCTGGCACCATTTGAGGAGGCCACGAGGATGGTGAGCAGTGACAGTGCATGCATCAGTGACACTGTACCTCTTGTCCACCTGTTGGAGCACACGCTGCGTGGAATAATGGACAGGGCACTTGAGGCAGAACAGAGGCAGGAAGAGGAGGACTTCCTTGCCTCTCAAGGCCCCCTTTACCCAGACAGTGTTCCTTCTGTCCCACCCATCGCACAGGAAGAGGAGGAGGAGGAGGAGGATTGTGTCAGCATGGAGGTGGAGGCTGGCACTCAGCATCATCAGCAGCAGTCTTTTAGGGATGATTTACAGTCCCAAGAAACCAGTGGACTTGTACGTGGCTGGGAGGAGGTGGCTGCGGATCATGTCGTCCTTAGTGACCCAGAGGACTCCGGAGCGAATGCCTCAGCAAACCTACGCTGCATGGCCTCCCTGATCCTGCAAAGTCTGCGGAAGGATCCTCGTATTCTTCGGATCAAGGAGAGGGACCATTACTGGCTGGCCACTCTCCTTGATCCACGGTACAAGGGTAAGGTTGCGGACCTTATGTTACCGTCGCAGAGGGAGCAGAGGATGAGACAACTCCGGGAGGCCTTGCAGAAAGGTCTGTGCAACGCGTTCCCAGAGACTGGGAGGTTGCAAACTCCTGGTCCTGGACAACGAGTTGCTGAGGCTTCGGCCAGTCAAAGAAGGAGCGGTGGGGAAGGTGGCCGTCTGACCGATGCGTTCAGACAATTCTTTAGTCCGCAGCCCCAAAGTATGATCGGTTCCAGCAACCATCGCCAGCGTCTGATAAACATGGTGCAGGAATATCTAGGGGCAAGGTCAGACTTGGACACCTTCCCCACCGAAAATCCTCTGGCTTACTGGGTCTTGAGGATGGATCACTGGCCAGAGCTTGCACAGTATGCAATTGAGCTACTGGCCTGTCCTGCATCCAGCGTTCTTTCGGAACGCACATTCAGTGCTGCTGGAGGATTTGTCACGGATCACAGGGTGCGCCTGTCCACCGACTCGGTTGATCGACTGACTTTCATCAAGATGAACCAGTCTTGGATCACCACCAGCTACCACACACCTGATGCTGATATAACAGACTAATTGATTTTAACATGTCACATCCCTTCAAGACTGATGCTGATGCTGAGTGCCTGTGCTGTTATGTTGACTGGCTATCCTCCTCCTCCGAGTCCTCAATGATACGATTGATGATGATAGCTTGTAAGATCATTTTTGTTTATGGGTGCCGCCACCAGTGCCTAACGCCCAATTTTTCAGCCCCTGTTTAACAGGGGCGTGTAATTACAATTTTTGAAGCAATACTTTGCAACAGGGCTCATTGCTGTGCTCCAAGTACAGTATCTGTGAGGAGTTGCAGTGTTGTGCCACCAGTGCCTAAGGCCCAATTTTTCAGCCCCTGTTTAACAGGGGCGTGTCATTACAATTTTTGAAGCAATACTTTGCAACAGGGCTCATTGCTGTGCTCCAAGTACAGTATCTGTGAGGAGTTGCAGTGTTGTGCCACCAGTGCCTAAGGCCCAATTTTTCAGCCCCTGTTTAACAGGGGCGTGTCATTACAATTTTTGAAGCAATACTTTGCAACAGGGCTCATTGCTGTGCTCCAAGTACAGTATCTGTGAGGGGTTGCAGTGTTGTGCCACCAGTGCCTAAGGCCCAATTTTTCAGCCCCTGTTCAACAGGGGCATGTAATTACAATTCTTGATCTAATAATTCACAGCAGGGCCCATTGCTGCACCCACCAAGAGTAACTGTCAGGGCTTACAGTGTTGTGGCACCAGCACCACCATCAAAGGCCCAATTTTTACTACCACTGTTCAACAATTATATGTAATTAAAATTCCTGATATAATAGTTGACAGCAGGGCGTTCCAGCACCAACCAAGAGTAACTGTGAGTGCTTACAGTGTTGTGCCAACACCAACAACTAAGGGGCCTATTTCTGCAGAGTATATACGGCAGGTCCCTACTTTCAAACATCCAACTTACAAACGACTCCTACTTGCAAACGCAAGAAGACAACAGGAAGTGAGAGGAAATCTACCACTAGGAAGGAAAATTCTCTCCTGTAAGAATAAATATGGGAGAAAGGTGTCTCCTCTGTACTGATGCTTTATCAGCAATCCTTGTTTCAAGAAAAACACCACATTTCAAAAACAGTTGTCATTGGGACGGAAAGTGAGGTGAAATGTTCTGAACAGGGGCACAGACAGCAAAACAAATGTTACAGGGGTGATAACCCTTACCTATGTTTTCCAAAAAGTTTAAAAATAGATTTTTGGTCTGGAGCTACACTTCAACAATGTACCTGTTCAAAATTACAAACAGATTCTACATAAGAACAAACCTACAGTCCCTGTCTTGTATGCACCGCCTGTATAGGGCTGTTCAGAGTATATAGGGCCTTTTTTATTTTATGTGCGGGGTTCCCCTTAATATCCATACAAGACCCAAAGGGGCTGGTAATGGGCTGGGGTAGGGGGGGGTCATGGGGTAGCTATGCCATTTTTCTTAAAGAATTTCATCCATATTACCGGGACCAGACATTACATTAAAGCCGCAAGCAGTTTTAAATGGCTTTTTTTTCCTTTAGAAGTGTCATTTTGTGCAGGGACAGTTCTAAACACGGGAAACACGTGGCACTTCACAGGCATACTTTAGACACCCCCCAGGTACGATATTTAAAGGAATATTTGACTTTTTTTTTTTCACTTTATGCATCATTAAAATGACTGCTCCCGAAAAACGACCGTTTTTAAAACTTCTTTTTGCATTGATACATGTCCCCTGGTGCAGAACCCGGGTTCCCAAACCCTTTTTAGGACAATAACATGCATAATAGTTGTTATAATTAGCACTTTAGAATTCGAACGTTCGCATCCATTGTATTTAATAGGGTTCTAATGTTCGTTCGAACTTTCGGTCCGTTCGCGGGTTCTGGTGCGAACCGAACCCGGGGGTGTTCGGCTCATCACTAGTGCTAAAGCATTGATCATCAATCAGCTTTAAAAAAACATTTTTTCTAGGGACAGAAAACTATAGGTAGGAAGAGTGTCAGTTTCTTTCACTGTGATAATCCTTGTTTCTAGGGACAGGGAAGGACAGTGAGGGAAATTCTCCTTGTGCTATAGTGTGCTAAAGCATTCCTCATCAACCATCTTTGAAATCCTTGTTTTTTGGACAGTCAGGGAAATTGTCGTTGTGCTATTCTGTGCAAAAGCAATCATCCTCAACCATATTTAGAAATCCTTATGTAAAGGGACAGAGAAGGACACCTGAAGGTAGCCCTTATTGCTTTTTTCCCATCTCCCTGCAGGCCATCTATTAGAATGTCTGGAAGGCAAACAAGGAGAGGCAGACAGTCAGGAGGCAATAAAAGAGGGCAAGCAGGCTCTGTGTCTGGGGGCAACAGTGCTGGTCGTGGACGCGGTGCATTGTCATCAGCACATGGCCATGGGACACGCTTGTCCTTCTTTTCGGCAGCTGGACATGTTGAGCCACATCATGCCGAAGACTTGTTAGAGTGGATGACCAAGCCCTCCTCCTCCTCCTCATCCTCTCTCACCCAGGCTCAGGGTACTGGCAAAGCAGCTGCCAAAGCGTCCTCTTCCCTGGTATCAATGTCAGACTCATCATCAGTCACTCCTTCCCTAGACCCACCATGTCCTCCTCCTGAGGAGTCCCCCGAACTGTTTGAGCACAGTGTTGGGTACATGCTCCAGGAGGATGCCCAGCGTTTCGAAGGGTCTGATGATGAAACCCAGCTACAGGAAGGCAGTAGCGTGAGAGCAGACAGAGGGGATGCTCAAGAAGGACACCAATCTGGCAGTCATGTTCCAGCAGCTGCAGCATACTGCCAGATTGGCTCCAGTGATGAGGAGGGAGGGGATGATGAGGTCACTGACTCCACGTGGGTGCCTAATAGGAGAGAGGAGGAGGAGGAGGATGAGGAGGAGGCACATCTCCAACGAGGCAGGATGCCCTTTGGTGGCCAGCGTAAGGGCAGTACACCGACGGAATCACACCGCAGAGCTCCGCCTGTGCAGGGCGCTGCCTCTGCCCGTCATTCAAAAAGTTCTTTGGTGTGGGCCTTTTTTGAGGCTAGTGCATCAGATCGCACAGTTTCTGTTTGCAACATATGTCTCAAGCGTATATCGCGTGGCCAAAACATCAGCCGCTTGGGTACCACATGCCTGACCAGACATATGTTGACCTGCCATGCAGCTCGTTGGCAAGCCTACCTCAAAGACCCACACCAAAGAACAAAGCGGACCTCTCCTTGCACCGCATCAGCTGGGATCTCCAACCCCACTATAACTTCAGTCCTCTCTGAAACATGCACTGAGAGGAAAGAAGGTGTAGAATTAGGTGTGTCACAGCCAAGTACTTGCGGCCACTCTGCTAGCAGTACACCGACGTCCGATTCTAGCAGGCAAATTTCCCTGCCCCAGCTGCTGGACCGTCGAGAGAAGTTCACTCCCAGCCATCTACATGCCCAGCGGTTGAATGCTAGCTTGGCTAAATTGCTAGCGCTTCAACTGCTGCCTTTTCAGTTGGTAGACTCGGCCCCCTTCCGTGAGTTTGTGCAATGTGCGGTTCCTCAGTGGCAGGTTCCCAAACGCCACTTTTTCTCACGGAAGGCTATTCCGGCTCTCTACCGGCATGTGGAAGGCAATGTCTTGGCCTCGCTGGACAGGGCGGTCAGCGGTAAGGTGCATATTACCGCTGACTCATGGTCCAGCAGGCATGGACAGGGACGTTACCTTTCTTTCACGGCCCATTGGGTCACTCTTTTGGCAGCTGGGAAGGATGCAGGACAAGGTGCAGTAGTGTTGGAGGTTGTTCCACCGCCACGCCTCCAAAATGCTACTACTGGTTGTGACACACCTCTCTCCTCCACCCCCTCCTCTTCTTCTTCCTCCATGGCCTCTTCCTGTGGTTTGTCCTCTGAACCAGCGGTGCTCCGTAGCCGTTCAAGGGGCTACGCAAGTACGCAGGCAAAAAGATGCCATGCCGTGCTTGCGCTGGTGTGTTTGGGGGACAGAAGCCACACTGGGGCAGAGGTCCTGTCTGCTCTGCAGGGCCAGGCCGAGAGGTGGTTGACGCCACGCCAGCTTAAGCCAGGAATGGTGGTTTGCGACAATGGCACCAACCTCCTCTCCGCCCTCCGACAGGGACAACTGACCCATGTGCCCTGTGTGGCTCACGTCCTTAACCTGGTGGTGCAGCGCTTCTTGGGCAGGTACCCGGGCTTACAGGATGTCCTGAGGCAGGCCAGGAAAGTCTGTGTGCATTTCCGCAGATCTTATAATGCCAGTGCTCGCCTGGCTGAGCTGCAAAAGGAGTTGAACCTGCCCAAGAACCGCCTTATATGTGACATGCCCACCAGGTGGAACTCAACGTTGGCCATGCTGCAGCGGCTGCACACGCAGCAGAGGGCCATCAATGAGTACCTGTGCGACTACGGCACCAGGACAGGGTCAGGGGAGCTTGGTTTTTTTTCTCCACGCCAGTGGGGCATGATCAGGGATGCATGCACTGTCCTGGCACCATTTGAGGAGGCCACGAGGATGGTGAGCAGTGACAGTGCATGCATCAGTGACACTGTACCTCTTGTCCACCTGTTGGAGCACACGCTGTGTGGAATAATGGACAGGGCACTTGAGGCAGAACAGAGGCAGGAAGAGGAGGACTTCCTTGCCTCTCAAGGCCCCCTTTACCCAGACAGTGTTCCTTCTGTCCCACCCATCACACAGGAAGAGGAGGAGGAGGAGGAGGAGGAGGAGGAGGAGGATTGTGTCAGCATGGAGGTGGAGGCTGGCACTCAGCATCATCAGCAGCAGTCTTTTAGGGATGATTTACAGTCCCAAGAAACCAGTGGACTTGTACGTGGCTGGGAGGAGGTGGCTGCGGATCATGTCGTCCTTAGTGACCCAGAGGACTCCGGAGCGAATGCCTCAGCAAACCTACGCTGCATGGCCTCCCTGATCCTGCAAAGTCTGCGGAAGGATCCTCGTATTCTTCGGATCAAGGAGAGGGACCATTACTGGCTGGCCACTCTCCTTGATCCACGGTACAAGAGTAAGGTTGCGGACCTTATGTTACCGTCGCAGAGGGAGCAGAGGATGAGACAACTCCGGGAGGCCTTGCAGAAAGGTCTGTGCAACGCGTTCCCAGAGACTAGGAGGTTACAAACTCCTGGTCCTGGACAACGAGTTGCTGAGGCTTCGGCCAGTCAAAGAAGGAGCGGTGGGGAAGGTGGCCGTCTGACCGATGCGTTCAGACAATTCTTTAGTCCGCAGCCCCAAAGTATGATCGGTTCCAGCAACCATCGCCAGCGTCTGATAAACATGGTGCAGGAATATCTAGGGGCAAGGTCAGACTTGGACACCTTCCCCACCGAAAATCCTCTGGCTTACTGGGTCTTGAGGATGGATCACTGGCCAGAGCTTGCACAGTATGCAATTGAGCTACTGGCCTGTCCTGCATCCAGCGTTCTTTCGGAACGCACATTCAGTGCTGCTGGAGGATTTGTCACGGATCACAGGGTGCGCCTGTCCACCGACTCGGTTGATCGACTGACTTTCATCAAGATGAACCAGTCTTGGATCACCACCAGCTACCACACACCTGATGCTGATATAACAGACTAATTGATTTTAACATGTCACATCCCTTCAAGACTGATGCTGATGCTGAGTGCCTGTGCTGTTATGTTGACTGGCTATCCTCCTCCTCCGAGTCCTCAATGATACGATTGATGATGATAGCTTGGAAGATCATTTTTGTTTATGGGTGCCGCCACCAGTGGCTAAGGCCCAATTTTTCAGCCCCTGTTTTACAGGGGCGTGTAATTACAATTTTTTTAGCAATAATTTGCCATAGGGCTCATTGCTGTGCTCCAAGTACAGTATCTGTGAGGGGTTGGAGTGTTGTGGCACCAGTGCCTAAGGCCCAATTTTTCAGCCCCTGTTTAACAGGGGCGTGTCATTACAATTTTTGAAGCAATACTTTGCAACAGGGCTCATTGCTGTGCTCCAAGTACAGTATCTGTGAGGGGTTGTAGAGTTGTGCCACCAGTGCCTAAGGCCCAATTTTTCAGCCCCTGTTCAACAATTCTTGATCTAATAATTCACAGCAGGGCCCATTGCTGCACCCACCAAGAGTAACTCTGAGGGCTTACAGTGTTGTGGCAACGCCACCACCACCACCACCACCACCACGAAAGGCCCAATTTTTCAGCCCCTGTTCAAAAGGGGCATGTAATTACAATTCTTGATCTAATAATTCACAGCAGGGCCCATTCCTGCACCCACCAAGAGTAACTCTGAGGGCTTACAGTGTTGTGGCAACACCACCACCACCACCACCACCACCATGGGGTAGCTATGCCATTTTTCTTAAAGATTTTCATCCATATTACCGGGACCAGACATTACATTAAAGCCGCAAGCAGTTTTAAATGGCTTTTTTTTCCTTTAGAAGTGTCATTTTGTGCAGGGACAGTTCTAAACACGGGAAACACGTGGCACTTCACAGGCATACTTTAGACACCCCCCAGGTACGATATTTAAAGGAATATTTGACTTTTTTTTTTTTCACTTTATGCATCATTAAAATGACTGCTCCCGAAAAACATCAGTTTTTAAAACTTCTTTTTGCATTGATACATGTCCCCTGGTGCAGAACCCGGGTTCCCAAACCCTTTTTAGGACAATAACATGCATAATAGTTGTTATAATTAGCACTTTAGAATTCGAACGTTCGCATCCATTGTATTTAATAGGGTTCTAATGTTCGTACGAACTTTCGGTCCGTTCGCGGGTTCTGGTGCGAACCGAACCCGGGGGTGTTCGGCTCATCACTAGTGCCAAGTGTATTTTCCTTTAGTAAATAACAACCATTTCACTATGTAACCTTAAAAAAAACACAGGGCGTGGTCTGGTGCCGTTCCAGGATGGACGTGTAGTGTGCGAGCTCCCGTCCCGAGGTCCAGCAACTTCAGCTTATCAGCTTACCTGCTCCACCGGACATGGTGAGAACCGCTCGCAGTGCCTCGGCAACCCGTTCCCGATCCCCGCTGAACACCGACACCCCGCTGAGTCAGCAAATCCCCGAGATATTCCGGTCACGGCCTACGGCCAGGATGCAGGCCTCGCAAGCAGCCTCCTCCCAAGCGCCACGCGCCCAGAGCTCCAGCCCGCAGCGACCCGAGGAGCAGAGATCCCCAGGTCTGGCAACGGGGATGACTCACCCCCCGGCAGTGAGCCTTAATGACCTGCACAGCGTCGCTACGGATATTAAAAACACCCTCATGGCGGCCATCTTGGACATGAGGTCGGACATACACGCCATGACGCTTAGGGTGGAAGAGGTGGAATACGCTCAAGCCCGCCAAGACACAGTGATTTGTCACGTTCAACAGGTAACAGAGTCGCATGCGATCCACCTCAGGGAGATCAATCGCCACATGGAAGATTTAGATAATCGCGGAAGGCGTCACAACCTTAGAGTGAGGGGTATTCCAGAAATGATCGATGCCAGCCAGCTCCCAGTGGCAGTAACTACCATCTTTAACGATCTACTTGAAAGAGCCCCTGATACCCCGATCGCGTTCGAACGGCTCCACAGGGCACTGCGCCCGCGGGGAAGGGACACAGATCCCCCACGGGATGCAGTCTGCTGCCTCACAGACTTTCCCTTGAAGGAGGAAATATTACGCAAGGCCAGACACCGCAACCAACTGTCTTTCCAGGGAACGGATATCAGAATCTACCAGGACCTATCTAACATCACCCTGCAGCGCAGACGCGAGCTACGTCCCCTCCTGGAAACACTGAGGGCCAGATCCATAATCTACCGATGGAAGTTCCCCTTCTGCCTGACAGCAACTCACCAAGGCCGCACAGCCAATCTAAAAGTCCCGGAGGATTTAGACCACTTCTGCACGGCCATGGAGATACCGTATGTGGAAGTACCAGACTGGTACAGCGACTTCCGTATACCGCCACTCAGAAGAGTCACCTCCATGGAAGGTATCGCAGAAGCAGGCAACTTTAGTATCGGCCGCCGACGCTCTCACCCACCTCCTCCCCACACTCCTTCAAAGGATCAAAGAGCCCCGCGTAATGGTAGCCCGACGGCTTCTCCAGTGCCCCGCAAAGCACGCATCGCCTAACAAGAAACATGAATACCGTCCTTCTGTTTCCACCTCACAGCTGGACTCTGGACCACTCCAATTCGCAGGTAACTTTATACAGCAATCCCTAGGGAACACTGGCAGAACGGTTGGTACCCTCTTTCCCTCTAGGACAACTCCCGAAGGTTTCCCCGGTCGCCCTAACTTCCTTATGTCGGGTCAGAGACTACCTTCTCCCGCACTGATTGTCTTTTCCTCCTTCTCCTCACACTGTATTCATTCTTGCTCATCGGCTGTACCCTTTTTCTATTGAAACCTTCTTCCTACATCCTCCTATCTACTCCAATGCAGCTAATGACATGTCGATATATAATCCCCCGATTGCATTATGTGCTGTCTTTCTCCCCACAGGCCCTACTAGCTCCTAGCTCCTGAATTTTCTGCTTTACAGCACTGAGGGTGGTCGGGGATCCGAGGGGGACATGCACAGGTGTGTGGCCTACGTGGATGTCGGGTAGAATCCATTCTCAGGTTTGGGAATGGGCGTGCCCCCCTCGGATTTAGACAGCCTGCCCTTAACCCCTGGGTATGATTTTGTTTACTATGTTTTTGTTTACTATGTTTTGTTTGCTATGTTATCCATATTTGGATTTTTGATGTCAGCCATAACTGCAGATGCATACTTGTTCACGGTAACGCAAGCTGTACGTTCTGTTCTGTTCTGTTTTAACTAATTCACCATGTTACTGACTCTGTTCCCTGCATATTCCTCTAAACCAAAGTATATGCCCCCTATTCTCTGTCATGTGACATCTGAAATTTGAGCAATACACTTAATTTCTTATCCCCCTCTTCCACACAAACCCCCAGATTACACAATGCTAAACATCCTCCTCTAATTGCTGAATAAATGCCCTTACAACTTCACAGCCTTCATGCTTTATGAGAATAAGCCGTTACACACAGCCCTGACGTCACCTACGAATCACCCTCTCACCATGTCCTTATAGGATGACCTGTCCGTCATCTACACAACAAGATTACTCCTCTGACACCAAAATGAGCCATAGATGACGCTAACAATCAGCAGCGTCTGTTATCCTTAAGACCTCATAGAGAGACGCAGACCTCACCTCTCTCTAGTTGAACTCCACCTACCGCTCTCACACACAGCGGACTCTGGTAGACACCGCTGAACCTCACCGGTACCCCCACTCCTAATTGGTGGGCTTGCAGGTCAAGTCCCACACCCGGTATAATACCCCATCCCCCTACCTGTCCCCTCCTTCCTCCCTGGTTATCTTCCTCCTCAACGTCCTAACCTCACCTACCCCACATCTTCCCTTCTCCCCATCCGCATAACCCCCCCCCTTTCTTTTCCTCCCGTCTCTGACTTCCCCATATCCTCCCGCCCCCCACTCGCTTAAACCTCTACTACCAACATGAGTCCCGATAATGTCCGAGGCGCCAACCTGTCCCTAAAGGTAGTCTCCCTTAACGCCAAAGGACTGAACATACCTGAAAAGCGAACACAACTCTTTTCCCTCATGCGCAGCATGAAAGCTGACATAATCTTCTTACAGGAAACCCACTTTTGTAAGAAATCAGTTCCCAACATGACTAATCGCCTCTTCCCCCATAGTTTCCATGCCACCTCACCTATCTCGAAATCCAAAGGAGTCTCCATAATCATTTCCAAAAACCTTCCCATCCAAATTACAGACACTCACCTTGACGAACTAGGCAGGTATATCTTCCTAAAAGGGACACTCAGGAACAAACCAATCACTTTGGCTAACATATACAGCCCCAACTCGTCCCAAGTTCCCTTTTTTAGGGCTGTAACAAGACACCTAACCAATTTCCAAGAGGGTATTCTTATACTGGGAGGGGATCTCAATGTACCCCTGAACCCCCTTTTAGACACCTCGTCGGGGAAATCCCACCTACCATACAGGGCGCTCCGACAAATCAGAAAATGTTTCCAAGAACTCTTGCTCCACGACACATGGCGCACCTTACACCCGAACGTAAAGGATTTTACATTCTTCTCCGCCCCACATAACAAATATTCACGACTAGACTACATATTTCTTACCCAACAGGATCTCCCGTCCCTGAAAGCAGCAACCGTCGAACCGATGACCTTCTCGGACCACCACCCTATCTCAATGACCCTCACTTTCCCTGAAAAAGTATACCGCTCGCAAATTTGGAGACTAGACCCTTCCATCCTGACAGACAAAACCAAAGAATTAGAGATTCAAACTTGCCTAAGCAATTATTTCACTGAGAACAACACCCCGGACATTTCTAAACTTACTCAGTGGGCGGCTCACAAATGTGTTGTCCGAGGGAAATTGATTTCCCTGGGGGCCGCAATTAGAAAGGAAAAACGGGCCAAACTGGCTGATCTCTTTTCCAAACTTAATAAACTAGAAGCACTACACAAACGAAACCTGGCCCAGCAAACCCTCGTAGAACTACTAGAGACTCGTACACTCATTCAGGAAGAATTGGGCCATCACCTCAGGAAGAAATACACTCTATCTCAGAAACTTTTTTACGAATTCGGCAACAAAAGTGGCCATCTTCTTGCTCAAGCCTTACGCAAGAAAAGGGCTGCTAATACGATACACCACATACAATCCCCCACGGGTAAGACTCTCACGAATAACAATGACATAGCCAGAGAGTTTGAGAAGTACTACTCGTCCCTATATAATCTAGATAAATCCGAACCCCCTACTACCTTATCCAATGACAGACCCAATGATATTAACTCGTTCTTAGACCAATTTGCTCCAGGAAAGCTCCCCACTGACACCACCACGATTCTGGAATCCCCGATCTCTATTCAGGAATGGAAAAAAGCTTTAAAACAACTTAAGCCTGGTAAGAGCCCGGGACCTGATGGTCTTTCCGCCGTATATTTCAAGACATTCTCAGACCTTCTTCAACAACCCTTCCTTGACGCCTTCAATACACTCTCTCCCACAAATCCTTTCAAAAGCGAAATGTTAGAAGCACATATCGTTGTTATCCCCAAAGAAGATAAGGACCCCACCCAAACGGGAAATTATAGACCAATCTCATTATTGAATGTAGATGTCAAAATCTTTTCTAAGATTTTGGCAAACAGACTCTTACCGCTTCTCCCTTCCTTAATCTCTCATGACCAGACCGGCTTTATCCCTGGACGTGAAGCCAGGGACAACACTGTTAAAGCAATAAACTTACACCACCTTATGACACAGATAACCCAAAAAGGCCTGTTTTTGTCACTCGATGCGGAGAAGGCGTTCGACAGAGTAGCTTGGGACTATATGACAGCGGTTCTGAGGGCCATAGGATTGGGCCCATATATGTTAGGCCTAATCCTGTCACTATACACGGGACCATCTGCTAAGGTACGGGTCAACAATACTCTGTCGGACGCCTTTCCCATCGGAAATGGCACAAGACAGGGCTGCCCCCTGTCCCCCATCCTCTTTGTACTCACACTTGAACCATTCCTCCGTAAACTGACATACAACCCAGATATCCAAGGTATAAGTTCCTCCAAAAGAGAATATAAATACGCTGCTTTCGCAGACGATATTTTGTTGTTCCTGTCGAACCCACTGATCTCCCTACCAAACCTTCTTTCTGAATTTAAACAATTTCAGTTCCTCTCCCACCTTAAAATTAATTTCTCGAAATCCTTTGCCCTTAATATAACATTACCTCAACACATAGTTGATCAATGTAAGGCTAACTTCCCGTTCCAATGGAAACATGATTCCATCACATACCTAGGGATACAACTCCCTTCCAAACTCTCAAACCTCTACGCTAAAAACCATGTTCCTATCCTACACAGAATATCCTCTGATCTTGAAACATGGAACAAACCGCTTTTCTCTTGGTTTGGCAGAGCGGCGATCCTCAAAATGAATGCCCTCCCGAGAATACTCTATATATTGCAGGCGATCCCTATACATATACCTCCGGCCTTTTTTAAATCTTATAGAAACATATGCACTAAATTCTTATGGGGGAACCGTAGACCCAGAATCAGCTTTACGCAGCTCACCCGACCTAAAAGACTTGGGGGCATAGGCCTCCCCAACCTTCTCAATTATTACACTGCTACACACCTTACCAGGATAGTGGACTG
Source organism: Rana muscosa (assembly GCA_029206835.1). Taxonomy (NCBI): domain Eukaryota; kingdom Metazoa; phylum Chordata; class Amphibia; order Anura; family Ranidae; genus Rana; species Rana muscosa. The sequence continues at coordinate 433,273,638 of CM055121.1, read as the reverse complement.
GAATACTCAATCTCTCCACAAAGATTGGGTTTCCCTAGAAGCATCTTTTTCTGCTCTCCCTTTGGAGTCTCTCCCATGGTTACTCTCACCCCACGTCCCCTCTGAATTACACGTACACCCACATATAGGCCCAACCTTGCAATGCTTCAAAAAGCTTTGCTACCGATCACCCATATCTTCGATTCCCGGCCCACTGACACCTGTAAAAATGAACCCTGGGTTCCCACCAGGTATGCACGCAAAGTTTCTTACCGATAACTGGACACAGAGCCCAATTAGATCACATCAGTTCTTCCTCCGGGGCAAACTATTGTCTACATCCCAACTCTCCTCCCAACTAAACAAGCCACCCATTCCCCCTTGGACATATATTTTAATTGCTCATTTTCTAAAATCCCTTAACAAGAATATACAATGCTCCAGAGAACTCACCCCTTTCGAAAAGCTATGTATCCAAACGACACCCCAATCTCATCTAGTTTCTACCACACATGAACTCCTCTTCGCCGAGATGAAAGCTAACGAGACCTTAGCCTGTAAGAACTGGGAGTCAGACCTCTCGGTATCTCTTTCAGCGGAACAATGGGAACTAATTTTCCTCAACATACATAAAGGGTCGACGAATGTGTCGACCCAGGAAAACGGCTTTAAGATCCAATCTAGATGGTACCGCACGCCCACCCTTCTGCATAAATATAATCCCACAATCCCAGAGGTTTGCTGGAGATGTCTCCGGGAAAGGGGAACCCTTCTCCATATCTGGTGGTCCTGTCCATCTCTAAAAGACTTCTGGGAAAAGGTATGCCATATAACCTCTCGAGTCACCTCATATCATTTGGACCTTTCCCCTTCTCAATTCCTTCTACACCATTCACCCCTGTCGCACAATTCCTATCACAAATCCCTAGCAATGCACATGATCAATGCGGCAAAGCAGTGTATCCCTATACACTGGAAATCGACTCACCAACCAACCATAAAAGAATGGTTTAACAGAATATGCAAAATTGAGGAAATGGAAAATCTTATACATATTGCAAGAGAGACTCCGTCATCATTTAGTAAAAAATGGGCCTGCTGGTTACACTATAAAACGACCCCAGAATTTGCAAACTCCCTGAACCCTGACAAAGGATAAATTACTCCTCTGAGAATTGTCATTAAAAATCTACGACGTGCCAGGATCTCCCCTTAACCCTAAACCTTACAAAGACACCTCTCTCCTCCTATATCTCCCCCTATACAGATCCGCCCCTAGTTTCTCATAACACGCCCCTTGAACACCCCAAGGGGTCGGGGAAGTCAGAGACGGACCCCCTGCCAACGCCATCCCTTCCTGCCTCACTCCCCTCCCCTCGATCCCCACCCCACCCCTTCTCCTTCCACCACTTACCCCCTCCTACTTTCTCATCCACAAGCTTCTGTACAATACAACCACTAACATAGCTCCAGCCTACACTCCCGCATTCATACACTCTCAACGAAATAAACCTGTTTATAGCTCCTTCCCTCCCTTTCTGCCATATTGCACCTGTTGGCCTTTCCCTCCCACACAGACCAAAAGTCCATAACGGCATCCGTGAACCTACCTAGCTCTAACCTACCAACAAGATCTATCCCCGTCAATGGTAGTGGACTTTGACTAGACCCCACAACTACCTTGAATTAAGGTAGCCCACCCCAACACGGCCTAGTTCATGAAGGATGCACATAGCCATTTCATTTTCACTACCCGCAAGTTGAATTGCATGTGACACATGTTATTCATCCATGTTTTGTGGTTGTATTAATACCTTATTGTACTACTATTGTTCAAGATATCTGTAAATGCTTTTTACATTTCAATAAACTGTTTTTGGAAAAAAAAAAAAAAAAAAAACACAAATAAGGTTAGAGCGTATTGAAAAAAGAAGCTACACGTTGTTTCTGTTCAAACATTTTACTCTGTGCACATTCACACACATGTTTACTTTTTTTTTTTGTCCTGGCCACAAACCGCCAATATCTTTTCTTAGGAAAATACAAAAACAACAGTTGCATTCCAAAAAGTACAACTTTGGATATCTCTGAGCAATCTGAGACATTTACTTACACAAACTATGTCTCTATGTGCCCGTCATAATATGGGGTCTTGCCACCCCTTGCCCAGCCAAAAATTGAATATGCATACATTTTAAAGTAATTTCCAATAGGGATTTTAGACTCCTGATCCCTATTGTCAACATGTGCTATCTGCCATCAGGGGTGATCAATGGACGTGTTTTGGGGGTGCAACCCCTTCCTCAGTTCACCTATTTTAGATACGAGGAAGGGGTTGCACCCCCAAAAGACGTACATGGATATCCCCTGATGGCAGATAGCACATGTTGACACACTGTGTGCATATTCAATTTTTGGCTGGTTTGATTGTCAAAAAGAGTTTAAAAGGTTGAAGAACAGTCATTCCTGAAACAAAAATGGGGGTTTGGTTGACTTAATCGATTCTCCCCAATACATCTACAATGTCTTTAAATGTTTGATCCATCACATGAATTATTTGTTTTATTCTGTCCAGTTCCGTGCTACATTCCATCACTTGCTGTATTATTCGGAGGGCACTGTCAGCAGAGAAACGTGTACTATCCTTCACCACAACATTTACATCCCCTAAAAACAAAATAAAAAGGTATTATAACTCTGCAGGCCTACATCTCTTACCTGAAGCTGTGGTGACAGATACTGACCTGTTGTGGTGACCAGTTCCACAACGTCATCCACCTCTCCTTCCTGCACTTCTCCTTCCTCCACCTCAACTTCCTCAACATCCTTCGGTTGTGGGTCTTTTGGAGTTTGGGGTTTTTGTGAAGCTGTGGGTGTTCTCCTCCCAGTCTTCTCTCCCCTATGAGAATCAAACAAAAGGTCTATTTATCACACTGAAATTCTCTCAGAAAAATTAAAACAGGCTAAATTGTTTGGAAGTGTGTGTTTGTGCGGATTCTAAAGATGAATGCATTATTTGGAACCAAAAATAGGTTTAGTATTCACCTTTTGGATGTAAAGTTTTAGACATGGAGGCACCACAAAAATTCACTGATGCACCTGTGTGGGACACCCAAAAAAGGCGGTTCTGTTGGCCCACACTATAGTGCTTCAAAGTACAGATGTGGTACCAGCTGCTGAGTGTCCTCTCTTTTACACTGATTAAAGTTTGCATTTCATTCTCTTTACAAACACATCATCTAGCCGAAAATTTAGGAACAACAATTTGTAAAAAACAGGCAGATGTCTATTTTCTTTTGGGGCTGTAAAATAAGCCAAAACAGCGGATAGTGGCCGAATGAAGTGTCTGTAACGTAACGAACGATTACTGTGCCAAACCAAGTTCGAAATTAGGAAATTTTGGAATGGAGTCCAATATGAAAAAAAACAAAAAGGAGCAACATGTAATTTGAGAAAAACCTTAATAGCAGAAAAGTGTACATTTTACTTACTTTTTGCTAGCATTCTCTTAATGCTCCTTAACTGCTCTGGCTCCCTCAGTTTGAGGTCTGACCACCTCTTTCTGAGCTGCTCATTTGAGCGTTTCACCCCGAAATTCGTCTTCAGACTCTTCACGACTTTCCTCAGGATTTTGGCCTTCCTTCTATTAGGTTTGCTATATGGCCCATGCTTTGCGTCATAATCAGACTTGAGCAATATGTCCACCATCTCCGCCATCGCCGCAAAAGACATATTAGATGCCTTGAATCTCCTCCTTGATCGTGACGTTTCCTCGGTCTCCGGGCTTGTCTCCTCCTCGTTTTTGGAGGAATTATCAGACACCTGCTGTAAATCCGCCATATCTGTCTGCGCGCCGAAAGAGAAGGGGCGGGGAAAAGATGTTAGTTAGAACGTCATGGGCGGGCGACGTGTGCGGAGCGACGTGTGCGTAGTTTGACACATGCGTGGTGTATATATAGCAAACACACATGTGACTATACTATGTTCGTTGTGCGGAGAGAGGAGTTCAAGTGACGGACGTGCGAACGAAGGTATGTGATTTTGTGACTTTGACTAATTGTTGGCCTATACTGTCTGGAGAATGTTGTAGGATATATATGGTGACTAAAATTTTAAGGAGGTTAGACTGTGTGCCTCACATTAGTTATATATTATTTATTTTACTTGCAGATACAATATGAATGTCTTTATTAGCGACAAAGAATTCCTGGCGGAATTTATAGACCGGGTAAGGGAGCTGCCCGCTCTGTGGGAGACCAAAAACCCCATACACAAAAAAAAAGGGGTGAGAAAAGCAGCGCTGGAGACCCTGCTCCCATTTGTGCATACCAAGGTGCCCACAGCCACAGCAAAACAGGTGGACACTAAAATTGGGAGCTTGAGAGGCACATACAGGAATGAACGCTCTAAGGTCCTGGCTTCTCAGAGGTCAGGAGCAGCAGCAGATGATGTGTATGTCCCCAATTTGTGGTACTACAGCAGGATGTCCTTTCTGGATGACCACATTGAGACAAGACCATCACTCTCCACTCTTCCCCCCAGACTTCCCTGAAGCCAACCTGAGCCTTCTCTGGAGCAAGAGGAGGCAGCCATCCTGGATGAACCTGATTTGGCCATCTGGAGCCAGGTATAGTATTTATCGAAAATGTATTGGGATAAAATTAATGTTTGACAAATATGTCAAGATGACAAACATAAACTATTTTGGGTTCCACAAGTGAAATCAAGATCTCGAGACATTAGTCTGGCCTAAATTGGGTGCTAAATAGTCAATCTCATGTAGTTGTAAATTGGTCAAAATGATTTCTGGATTTACATTCGAATTGCTTCAATCATGATCTGAAATTTGGATGCAAAGATTAAACCAACATATTAAACTATGTCCCTTTTTCATACACAGGATGAAATCAGCCAGGAGGAGGGTCTGGAAACTGTCAGGCAGGAGGAGGCAGGGCCCAGTGGCAGGCAGGAGGTGGCAGGGCCCAGTGGCAGCCAGGAGGTGACAGGGCCCAGTGGCAGCCAGGAGGTGGCAGGGCAAAGGAGAAGCACCAGATCACAGGTGCCTCCCATCCGACTTCCCAAAAGAAGCAGGAGGGACAGGACCACCAGTGAGGCAGCAATGGCCCTTATTCGAGAGGCCCATGCCACCCTCAAGGAGCCCACATCCCCTGAAGAGGCCATTGCCGGCCTAGTGGAGGCAAAGTTCAAGGTGATGAGCATGGAGCAATGCCTCCTATGCGAGCCCCTGCTCATCACCTTGCTGAACAAGGGGGTGATGGAAAAAATTACCCCCAACACCGCTATTTGTCCCAACCTCAACCTCCTCCTCCACCTCCACCTTCTTCTTCTGCCCCACCCCCTCCTCCTCCACCTTCTTCTTCTGGCCCACCCCCTTCTCCTCAACCTCCACCTTCTTCTTCTGCCCCACCCCCTCCTCCTCCACCTTCTTCTTCTGTCCCACCCCCTTCTCCTCCACCTCCACCTTCTTCTTCTGCCCCACCCCCTTCTCCTCCACCTCCACCTTGTTCTTCTGCCCCACCCCCTTCTCCTCCACCTCCACCTTCTTCTTCTGCCCCACCCCCTTCTCCTCCACCTCCACCTTCTTCTTCTGTCCCACCCCCTTCTCCTCCACCTCCTCCTCCTCCTGACAGGAGTACCCCTCCAGTGGCCCAGCCTCCAGCCAAACGAAGAAGGAAGGCTGCAGGGAAGGCTTCAGGAAAGGTTGCAGGGAAGGTTGCCAGGAAGACGAGGAAGTGATGGCCTTGCTTCATTGTGGTCGGACAGAAGACAGCCTGTTGTAGTACCACACACTTGGGACATATATCTCACCTGCTGCTGTTCCTGACCTCTGGGAGGCCAGCATCAGATTGTGCTCAGAAATGTTGGCCTTCTCTCAAGCTCCCAATTTTAGTGTCCACACAGGGTTGATGTGTGGTCTGGGGTCCCTGGGATGCACAAATGGCAGCAGGTTCTCCAGCGCTGCCTTCTCTTTATTTTATTTGAAACATGAATAAATGTTATTTTTGTTTAAGTTCATACTTGACTATGTGTATTTTTTTAAAAATTACAATTTAGCTTTGGAGTAAGCAGAGACATTTGACAGCCAAAAAAAGGGACAGATACCAAACCCAAAAAAAGAATAACAATCTTATTTTAAAAAAATAGGGTGTAAAATTTAACAAATATATATTAAAATATTCAATGGGAGATCACTATCAAAACATTGCCAAATTACAATTAACATCAGTTTGAAAAATGTAAAAATGTAAAATATTCATAAAAACTTGCACGATATAATACACATAAATCTTCTTAAGAGCAGCATGAAAAAGGATAAAAAAAGATAGTCATAACTCTGTGAGAATATCAGCAGCAAAAGAAGTTCATTCGTTTGGATTAATGTACAGTAACACTCTAAAGAAGATTTCAATGCACACATTTAAACGATGCAATAATTTCGAGCGTGACGAATGTGCTATCTCCATTACGAAGGCTTGTTTTACCAGAAGATGCGCTCCCGTCTCATACTTGCTTCTGAGCATGCGCACTTTTTGAAGAGTCGTAAAAGCATACACACGAACCATTTTCTCGTCACAAAACAGGCCGACGAGAAACACGACGAGGAAATCTGGAATCCTGACGAGAAAATAGAGAGCAGGTTCTCTATTTTCTCGTCGAGATTCACGGCAATTTTCTCGTCGTAAAACCATACACACGAACGGTTTTCTCGAGGAAAAAGCTCTCGCGGCACTTTTCTTGCCGGTTTTGGACGAGAAAATCGGTCGTGTGTACGAGGTTTTAGCGCTATCACAATTTGAATGACAATTGCACAGTCATGCAACACTGTACCCAAATGAAATTTTTATCATTTTTTTTCCCACAAATAGAGCTTTCTTTTGGAGGTATTTGATCACCTCTGCGGATTTTATTTCTTGCACTATAAACAAAAAAAAGAGGGACAAGTTTGAAAAAAACACAATATTTTTTACTTTTTGCTATAACAAAATATCCATTTTTTTTTTAAACAAATTCTTTTCTCAGTTTAGGCCGATACGTATTCTTCTACATATTTTTTGTAAAAAAAAAACGCAATAAGCGTATATTGATTGGTTTGCGCAAAAGTTATAGCATCTACAAAATAGGGGATAGATTTATAGCATTTTTATATATATATATTTTTTTTTACTAGTAATGGCGGAGATCTGCGATTTTTATCATGTCTGCGATATTGCGGCGGACACATCGGACACTTTTGACACATTTTTGGGACCATTCACATTTATGCAGCGATCCCTGCTATAAAAATGCATTGATTACTGTATAAATGTGACTGGCAGGGAATGGGTTAACACTAGGGGGCGAGGAAGGGGTTAAATGTGTTGCCTGGATGTGATTCTTACTGTGGGGGGTAGGGACTGACTGGGGGAGGTGACCGAAGGTTGTCCCTATGGACAAGGCACACACCATCGGTCTCCTCTCCCTGACAGGACGTGGATCTCTGTGTTTACACACAGAGATCCACGGTCCTGCTCAGTTACTGGGCAATTGCGGATGCCTGGTGGCCATCGGGCACGCGCATCGGGTCCCCAGCGACACGCAGGCGTGCCCCCTAGTGGCTTCTGAAAGCGCGACGTCATATGACATCCGATCAGAACAATAGGGTCTTCTGCCCGCCGTCATTTGACGGTGGGCGGCGGACAAGCAGTCAGTTAAACAAAAAAAACAAGACTTTATTACTACTTTAACACAAGCATAGGGATCTTTGTTTACACCCATGTGACCGTCCATTTCAAATCCGATTGGACTCAGATGAAAATAACCCACTCTTCTGTTTAGAATAAGGACCCTTACCCTGGTGTTTTTTGCTTTGTAAATTGTATATGATTTATATTCCTTTTGTTTTATAAAATGTCCAGGTAGTTAAGCTTTTCCTATTTTTTTTTACTATGAGGAGCTTTGCTGTAAAAAAGATAAGTCCATCCTAACACTAAAATCTCTACATCTACAGACATCCACAATCTAACACTAACCTATCTAGCTCTGTAAAGAAGGAATCAGTATACATATATTTTTTTAAGCTGATCCGACCCGATCCCACACTGAGCTGTCAGCGGCGGTTTTGCTGTGTAGGTGGGTACAGAGGACACAGCCGACAACGGAAGCCCCATAGTAACTCTATGGGTGACGTCACTTCCCATTCCCAGCCGTTGTCGACTGTGTCCTCTGCAGAGCTTCCGCCACTGGAGATCAGATCGGATCGGCTTCAAACAAGGTATGTATAGTGATTTCTTCTTTACAGGGCTAGATAGGTTAGGCTTATATCGTGGATGTCTGTAGATGTAGCGATTTCAGTGTTAAGCCTCGTACACACGACCGATTTTCTCGTCCAAAACCGGCAAGAAAAGTGCCGCGAGAGCTTTTTTATCGAGAAAAACGTTCGTGTGTATGGTTTTACGACGAGAAAATTGCCATGAATCTCGACGAGAAAATAGAGAACCTGCTCTCTATTTTCTCGTCAGGATTCCAGATTTCCTCGTCGTGTTTCTCGTCGGCCTGTTTTGTGACGAGAAAATGGTTCGTGTGTATGCTTTAACGAGTCTTTCAAAAGCGCGCATGCTCAGAAGCAAGTATGAGACGGGAGCGCATCTTCTGGTAAAACAAGCCTTCGTAATGGAGATAGCACATTTGTCACGCTCGAAATTATTGCATCGTTTAAATGTTGTGCATTGAAATCTTCTTTAGAATGTTACATTAATCAAAACGAAAGAACTTCTTTTGCTGCTGATATTCACACAGAGTTATGACTATATTTTTTATCCTTTTTCATGCTGCTCTTAAGAAGATTTATGTGTATTATATCGTGCAAGTTTTTATGAATATTTAACATTTTTATATTTTTCAAACTGATGTTAATTTTAATTTCGCAATGTTTTGATAGTGATCTCCCATTGAATATTTTAATATATAGTTGTAAAATTTTACACCCTCTTTTTGGGAAATCAGATTCTTTTATTTTTTAGGGGGGTTGTTATCTGTCCCTTTTTTTGTCAGTCAAATGTCTCTGCTTACTCCAAAGCTAAATTTTAAATTTTTACAAATACACATAGTCAAGTATGAACTTAAACAAAAATAACATTTATTCATGTTTCAAATAAAATAAAGAGAAGGCAGCGCTGGAGAACCTGCTGCCATTTGTGCATCCCAGGGACCCCAGACCACACATTAACCCTGTGTGGACACTAAAATTGGGAGCTTGAGAAGGCCAACATTTCTGAGCACAATCTGATGCTGGCCTCCCAGAGGTCAGGAACAGCAGCAGGTGATATATATGTCCCAAGTGTGTGGTACTACAACAGGCTGCCTTCTGTCCGACCACAATGAAGCAAGGCCATCACTTCCTCGTCTTCCTGGCAACCTTCCCTGCAACCTTTCCTGAAGCCTTCCCTGCAGCCTTCCTTCTTCATTTGGCTGGAGGCTGGGCCACTGGAGGGGTACTCCTGTCAGGAGGAGGAGGAGGTGGAGGAGAAGGGGGTGGCGCAGAAGAACAAGGTGGAGGTGGAGGAGAAGGGGGTGGGGCGGAAGAACAAGGTGGAGGTGGAGGAGAAGGGGGTGGGGCGGAAGAACAAGGTGGAGGAGGAGGTGGAGGAGAAGGGGGTGGGGCAGAAGAAGAAGGTGGAGGTGGAGGAGAAGGGGGTGGGGCAGAAGAAGAAGGTGGAGGTGGAGGAGGAGGTTGAGGTTGGGACAGTTGTGCCACCTCACAAATTGCAGTATTGGGGGTAATTTTTCCCATCACCCCCTTGTTGAGCAAGGTGATGAGCAGGGGCTCGCAGAGGAGGCGTTGCTCCATGCTCATCACCTTGAACTTTGCCTCCACTAGGCCGGCAATGGCCTCTTCAGGGGATGTGGGCTCTTTGAGGGTGGCATGGGCCTCTTTAATAAGGGCCATTGCTGCCTCACTGGTGGTCCTGTCCCTCCTGCCTCTTTTGGGAAATCGGATGGGAGGCATCTGTGATCTGGTGCTTCTCCTTTGCCCTGCCACCTCCTGCCTACCACTGGGCCCTGCCACCTCCTGGCTGCCACTGGGCCCTGCCACCTCCTGCCTTCCACTGGGCCCTGCCACCTCCTGGCTGCCACTGGGCCCTTCCTCCTCCTGCCTGACAGTTTCCAGACCCTCCTCCTGGCTGATTTCATCCTGTGTATGAAAAAGGGACATAGTTTAATATGTTGCTTTAATCTTTGCCTCCAAATTTATAATCATGATTGAACCAATTAGAATGTAAATCCTGAAATCAGTTTCTAAAATTTACAACTACATCAGATTGACTATTTAGCACCCAATTAAGTGCAGACTAATGTCTAGAGATCTTGATTTCACTTGTGGAACTCTAAATAGTTTATGTTTGTCATCTTGACATATTTGGCAAACATTAATTTTATCCCAATACATTTTCATTTAATACTATACCTGGCTCCAGATGGCCAAATCAGGATCATCCAGGATGGCTGCCTCCTCTTGCTCCAGAGAAGGCTCAGGTTGGCTGCAGGGAAGTCTGGGGGGAAGAGTGGAGAGTGATGGTCTTGCCTCAATGTGGTCATCCAGGAAGGACATCCTGCTGTAGTACCACAAATTTGGGACATACACATCATCTGCTGCTGCTCCTGACCTCTGAGAAGCCAGGACCTTAGAGCGTTCAGTCCTGTAGGTGCCTCCCAATTTTAGTGTCCACCTGTTTTGCTGTGGCTGTGGGCACCTTGGTATGCACAAATGGGAGCAGGGTCTCCAGCGCTGCTTTTCTCACCCCTCTTTTTTTGTGGATGGGGTTTTTCGTCTCCCACAGAGCGGGCAGCTCCCTTACCCGGTCTATAAATTCCGCAAGGAATTCCTTGTCACTTATAAACACATTCATTTTGGGTCTGCAAGTAAAATAAATAATATATAACTAATGTGAGGCACACAGTCTAACCTCCTTAACATCGTAGTCACCATATATATTCTACAACATTCTCAAGACAGTATAGGCCAACAATTTGTCCAAGTCACAAAATCACATACCTTCGTTCGCACATCCGTAACTTGAACTCCTCTCTCCGCACACCGAACGTCGTATAGTCACATGTGTGTTTGCTATATATACACCACGCATGCGTCAAACTACGAACACGTCGCTCCGCACATGTCGCCCGCCCATGACGTTCTAACTAACATCTTTTCCCCGCCCCTTCTCTTTCGGCGCGCAGACAGATATGGCGGAGTTACAGCAGGTGTCTGATAATTCCGCAACTAACGAGGAGGAGACAAGCCCGGAGACCGAGGAAACGTCACGATCAATGAGGAGATTCAAGGCATCTAATATGTCTTTTGCAGAGATGGCGGAGATGGTGGACATCTTGCTCAAGTCTGATTATGACGCAAGGCATGGGCCGTATAGCAAACCAAATAGAAGGATGGCCAAAATCCTCAAGAAAGTCGTGAAGAGTCTGAAGACGAATTTCGGGGTGAAACGCTCAAATGAGCAGCTCAGAAAGAGGTGGTCAGACCTCAAACTGAGGGAGCCAGAGCAGTTAAGGAGCATTAAGAGAATGCTAGCAAAAAGTAAAATGTACACTTTTCGGCTATTAATGTTTTTCTCAACTTACATGTTGCTCCTTTTTGTGATTTTATCATATTGGACTCCCTTCCATAATTTAATAATTTGAACTTGGTTTGGCACAGTAATCGTTCGTTACGTTACAGACACTTCGTTCGGCCACTATCCGCTGTTTTGGCTTATTTTATAGCCACAAAAGTAATTAGACATCTGCATGTTTTTTTAACATTTTTGTTCAAAATTTTTAGGCTAGATGATGTGTTTGTAAAGAGAATGAAATGCAAACTTTAGTCAGTGTAAAGGAGAGGACACTCAGCAGCTGGTACCACATCTGTACTTTGGAGCACTATAGTGTGGGCCACCAGACCCGCCTTTTTTGGGTGTCCCACACAGGTGCATTAGTGATTTTTTGTGGTGCCTCCATGTCTAAAAACTGACAGCCAAAGGTGAATACTAAACATATTATTGGTCAGAAATAATGCATTCATCTTTAACTTCCGCCCAAACACACACTTGTACCCCACTTCCAAACAATTTAGCCTGTTTTTATTTTTCAGAGAATTTCAGTGTGATAAATAGACCTTTTGTTTGATTCTCATAGGGGAGAGAAGACTGGGAGGAGAACACTCCAGGGAGCACAGGAACCCCACAGCTTCACAACAACCCCAAACTCCCAAAGACCCACAACCGAAGGATGTTGAGGAAGTTGAGGTGGAGGAAGGAGAAGTGCAGGAAGGAGAGGTGGATGACGTTGTGGAACTGGTCACCACAACAGGTCAGTATCTGTCACCACAGCTTCAGGTAAGAGATGTAGGCCTGCAGAGTTATAATACCTTTTTATTTTGTTTTTAGGGGATGTAAATGTTGTGGTGAAGGATAGTACACGTTTCTCTGCTGACAGTGCCCTCCGAATAATACTGCAAGTGATGGAATGTAGCACGGAACTGGACAGAATAAAACAAATAATTCATGTGATGGATCAAACATTTAAAGACATTCTAGATGTTTTGGGGAGAATCGAATAAGTCAACCAAACCCCCATTTTTTTTTCAGGAATGACTGTTCATCAACCTTTTATACTGTTTTGGACAATGCAACCAGCCAAAAATTGAATATGCACACAGTGTGTCAACATGTGCCATCTGTCATCAGGGGATATCCATGTACGTCTTTTGGGGGTGCAACCCCTTCCTCGTATCTAAAGTAGGTGAACTGAGGAAGGGGTTGCACCCCCAAAACACGTCCATTGATCACCCCTGATGGCAGATAGCACATGTTGACAATAGGGATCAGGAGTCTTAAATCCCTAGTGGAAAATAATACAAAATGTGTGCATATTCAATTTTTGGCTGGGCAAGGGGTGGCAAGACCCCATATTAGGACGGGCACATAGAGACATAGTTTGTGTAAGTGAATGTGTCAGATTGCTCAGAGGTATCCAATGTTGTAATTTTTGGAATGCAACTGTTTTTGTATTTTCCTAAGAAAAGAATTGGCGGTTTGTGGCCAGGAAAAAAAATAAAAAAAAATTAAAAAGGAAACGTGTGTGAATGTGCACAGAGTAAAATGTTTGAACAGAAACAACGTGTAGCTTCTTTTTTCAATACGCTCTAACCTTATTTGTGTTTTTTTTAAGGTTACATAGTGAAATGGTTGTTATTTACTAAAGGAAAATACACTTGGCACTACAAATGCACTAAGACAAACTAGGAGACAGGAAACAAACCTAAGTTAAAATTAGAAATCAGAATTTTATTTAAATCATTCTCCAAGGAATCTTTAGCCATAGCCTGGCATAGGAATTGCCCCCCTACCCGTGAAATATTCCATATATTTGTCCCGAACCTCACGGGCATTTTGGGGGGGCAAACCAGGACGGGCAGATTCCAGGCCTGGCAGGGGATTAGCAGGTGAAAGTCCAGCCTCAGGCAATACTGAGGCCATGTATGAATTGGATTTTCTGCTGAGAAAATTGTGTAGCACACAGCAGCATAAAACTACATAGTTTATTTTGTAGTCCGCCAAGTGTATGGAAGTCATAAAAATGCGGAACCGGCTGGCCATTATGCCGAAGGCATTTTCAACGACTCTTCGGCCCCTGGCCAGCCGGTAATTGAACACCCTCTTCTCTGGGGTCAGGGTCCTGTGAGGAAATGGCCTCATAAGATGCGGTCCGAGTCCAAAGGCTTCATCAGCCAAGAAAACAAAGGGGAGTCCTTCAATATTCCCTGCATCTGGTGGCAATGCAAGGTTGTCACTCTGGAGACGGAGGGCAAACTCCGTCTGGATGAAGGATCCCCCATCGGACATCCGGCCATTCTTCCCTACATCAACATAGAGGAATTCATACCGTGCTGACACCACCGCCATCAGCACAATGCTGTGAAACCCCTTGTAATTGAAGTAGTAGGACCCAGAACGGGGTGGCGGCACGATGCGGACATGCTTCCCGTCTATGGCACCACCGCAGTTGGGGAAGTCCCACCGCGTGGCAAACTCCGATGCCACAGTCTGCCATTCCTGTGGCGTGGAAGGAAGCTGGGGAGTCAAACAAGATGAAAGAAAATTAGAATTTAAAAATATTACATTTCAAGGAGATTATAATAAAAAACATTAGAGGCCAACATCAATCAAATTCTACGTTTATTAAGGTGTTTTCAATAAGTATAATGGAAGGCTCATGTTTCATATTCATCACCCCCTCTGATGGTCCATTAATACATTATTTTGGGGGGGGGGGTAGATGTGTTTGGCCACAGGATAGCAGTGCAGTGGCGGTGCGTCCAGAGTGGGCGCTGGAACACTGCCCCCTCTCTCCTGTGCCCGTCACTCAGAACAATACATAGGTTCTTGCCTTGCATTAACCTATGTATTGTCAATGCCGCCCACTATTCAGGTGTATGGCCCCCTGTTAAGCGACCAACATATAAATAACTGCGGCATTTATGGGGTGAAAATTGCATATCAGAAACAGGGAGGCAAATAGGCTTGCACATTACAGCCTGAGGAATGTAATTGGCTTCATAAAAGTTAAATAGGGGACGCAGGGGGGGGGGGGGAGCATTCCTTGGGTAAACACTGACAGGCTGCTCTTCCAATCATGTTCACCAAGTCTGTTTAATGGTAACATGATTGGCTGATGCAACATCAAGGGAAGGAGAAGACATCAAGGACAGAAGAAGGATGGCGCTGACCACAAGAAGGTATGTGCAGGGCAGGGGACAAAATGGCTGCATTGGAGGGTTACAAAATGGCTGCATTGGAGGGTTACAAAATGGCTGCATTGGAGGGTTACAAAATGGCTGCATTGGAGGGGACAAAATGGCTGCATTGGAGAGTTACAAAATGGCTGCATTGGAGGGTTACAAAATGGCTGCATTGGAGGGGACAACTGGGGGCGTTTAATAGGCACCTTTGCAAAAATGGAGGAAGTTTATTTCCTAAATTGGGGTTGGACCCCCAAACATTTGTTGCAACAGGCGCCCCTGCTGGAAAGGTTAGTGAAGGGAAATATGCATGGAGGAGAAAAAAGGGACAATCTAAAGCTTCCAGCATGCATGGGGACAAAGGGGACATTCTCAGCATATTACAATCATGGTAATTAGGGAAGGATGAAAGAAATACAATACATTAGCATACATGGAATACATAAAATGTGATGTTAAAGGAGAAAACTTACCCTAATATAGTCCTCCTGCAGGACTTGTATAATGGCAGAACAGGTGTCTGGGATTATGAGGCCCAGAGCCTGGGGGGAGATGCCTGTCGTGAACTTCAAGTCCTGAAGACTTCTCCCTGTCGCCAGATAACGTAACGTGGCGATGAGCCTCTGCTCAGCACTGATGGCTTCCCGCATAACGGTGTCCTGCCTGGTAATATAGGGGGACACCAAAGCCAACAGTTCCTGAAAAATGGGGTCAGACATCCGCAGAAAATTCCTGTAGTCCTCAGGATTATTCTCGACTATCTCCCGCAGCAGAGGCATGTGGCAGAATTGGTCCCGCTGGAGCAACCAATTCTTGGTCCATGAACTCCTCCTCACACCATTCATGGACTGGTCTTGGTCCGAAACAAGCAGACCAACCCCAAGCGCACGCACAGCACGAACTCGACAACAAGAACGTCCAGGCGACATGGCTAGGAAACGGTCTTCTTATCAGAACGTACAGAATAGAATGCACTTTAGAACAGCAAGGCCTATGAATAACGAACTGAAAATCAGAAACGAACGGGCAAGAACGCACTGTAAAACAGATACGACCTGCCTAGATGCCCTGAAAGTCAAGATACGAACCCACAAGCACAAACTGAACCTCAGAAAACGAACTGAAAAGCACGAAGACTGAAAAGCGCGAATCGTCTCTTCCCAAACTTTCACTTCACACGCAGTAACACGAGATCAGCAAAAGCAGCCCAAGGGGTGGCGCCAAGAAAATCGGTCTTCCACCTTTATAGTGCCGTCGTACGTGCTGGACGTGAGCGCGGAGAACAATGAGGAAATTAGGAAATGTCAGTGGGTACGCATAGAAAGCTTAACGAGAAACTCGTCAAGGTTAACAAGAATCTTGTCGAAAAAAACGACGTGTTTTTAACGACGAGAAACTCGGTCGTGTGTACGAGGCTTGAGGGTGGACTTTCCCTTTAAAATGTATAAGGCTTCATTCCCACCTGAGCAGAGCGAGTTTAAGGCGTTTTTATTGAATTGGAGTTTTTGAGCATTTTGTTGCATGTGTTACAAGGGTTTTTCTTGTTAAATTTATTTATTGAGAAAAAAAGGCATGGGGAATATAACAGACCATTTAGAGGAAGTTCAGATGCAACATCCATAATGGAAAGAACAGAACTATTACAAGCATTTTATTAGCTTCAGGGGTTTTTGTTTAGCCAATAGAAATCACTAGGGTGTTCTTTGAGCAGAAAACAGGCAACAAAACAG
This sequence comes from Rana muscosa, assembly GCA_029206835.1. Classification (NCBI taxonomy): domain Eukaryota; kingdom Metazoa; phylum Chordata; class Amphibia; order Anura; family Ranidae; genus Rana; species Rana muscosa. The sequence continues at coordinate 433,257,135 of CM055121.1, read as the reverse complement.
CTCATACAAAGCTCATGTTGTACTTTGTTTTCAGCAGTTCCCATTGAAGTCTATGGGGCCCAATTTTCCTCCAATCTGCCAAAAAAATAAGTACTTTGAGCGACAGACATTTTGCTTCAGGCAACAGAACACTCAAATGTGAACAGGGGCCATTGTAATAAATGGGATTTGGCTTGTTGAGCGTTTTAGAGCTTTTAGAGGTGTGAACGGGGCCTAAATCAGGAATTCTTAATCTTCTTTCAATCACGAAAGTATGCAAAATCTTGAGATACATTAGTCTAAAATTTTAAAAAACAAAAGACATGTGGTCCCCCAAAATCCACACTAGACCTTTTTTTCGATGAGCACCTGGTATGGATTTTAAGGGGGGGGGGAGTGGGGGTTCCCTCCCAAAATTCATACCAAACCCTTATCCAAATATGAAGACTGACTTGCCAGGAAAGGGGCCTGAACCATGCCCTCAAGGCCACATGCCCTCAATATGGGTGGGAAAGCTCTGGAAAGGCACTCTGTGTACAGAAATACTCCATGTAGCCATATTGCATTGCATTTAAAGGAAATTGCAGTGGCTGCAGATTAACCACTTGACAACTGGGCACATAACCCCCTTCCTGCCCAGGCGAAATTTCAGGTTTCAGCGCGTCACGCTTTGAATGACAATTGCGCGGTCATGCGACGTGGCTCCCAAACAAAATTGACGTCCTTTTTTTCCCACAAATAGAGCTTTCTTTTGGTGGTCTTTGATCATTTCTGCGGTTTTTATTTTTTGCGCTATAAACAAAAATAGAGCGACAATTTTGAAAAAAACACAATATTTTTTAATTTTTCCTCAGTTTAGGCCGATACGTATTCTACATATTTTAGGTCAAAAAAAAAAATCGCAATAAGCGTATAGTGATTGGTTTGCGCAAAAGTTATAGCGCCTACAAAATAGGGAATAGAATTATGATTTTTTATTTATTATTTTTTTATTTATTTTTTTACTAGTAATGGCGTCGATCTGCGATTTTTTTTTGCGACTGTGACATTACGGCGGACACATCGGACACTTTTGACACATTTTTGGGACCATTCACATTTATACAGCGAACAGTGCTAAAAATATGCACTGATTACTGTATAAATGTGACTGGCAGGGAAGGGGTTAACCACTAGGGGGCGATCAAGGGGTTAATATGTTCCCTGCTAGATGTTCTTACTGTGGGGGGAGGGGACTGACTGGGGGAGGTGACTGATGGTTGTCCCTATGTAGAAGGGACACACCATCCGTCTCCTCTCCCTGACAGGACGTGGATCTCTGTGTTTACACACAGAGATCCACGTCCCTGGCTCTGTGACAGCTGATCGCTCGTACCTGGCGGACATCGCGGCCGCCAGGCACGCGCATCGGCGCTCGCCTGACACGGCGGGCACAGTTTTTCCCCGATGCGCGCCCGCGGTGGCGCACATCGCGGAAGTAAATAAGAGGATGTCCATAGACGTCCTATCAGCAATTGACGACCGCTTTGCGGACGTCTTTTCCTTATAGCCCGGGCGCGAAGTGGTTAAAAAGGAAAGGTAATTTTTAATAACATTCAATTACAATATGACTTGTATCACAATTGTACACACTATATTATTTTTTCTTTATTTGCTATTTTTTTCCCACAAAAGTGGAGTTACCCTTTCAGTTTGTAGATAACAAAAAACGGAGGTTATTAAGACCAAATGTAAGTAGGTGTACAGAGACAGGCAAAGTGCGTGTCTCTTTACGTTATGTAGCAGGAAGCGTGTTTGCTGCATTCTCCTCCCCGCCCCACCTGTCACTGGTTGGTAAATAAGCTGTCGGCTTTACAGCTGACAGCCTCCTAGCAACCATAGATGCGGAGAGTAGGTGGAGCCTGATGGGGGAAGATGAGACTCTAGTTCCCCATCAGGTCCACAATCTGCCTGAGATTGACAGCAGGCAGTGGGCGCGTTCTGTAGCCAATAGCAGGCTTTCGATTGGCTATGGATTCCAGCCACTGCCTGCTGTCAATTACAAGGGGAGTGAACCTGATGGGAAACTAGTATCTCAGCGGCTCCATCAGGCTTCACCCACCCAGCCATAAAACTTTGCCGCAGCGGCTAGAGGGAGCTCTGCTGCCCCGAGGACAGGGTGTCCACATAGACAATTTGGTCTCAGTGTGCTTCCACATGTGGTGCATGCCCCTGATTCATGTACCTATTTACAAAAGGTAGAGGAAATAGTCCCCAGCACCAACATTTGTCCTGCGGAGGCACTCTTTATGAATTCCCTTGATTGTTGTATATAAATGTAGCAGAGGACAATATGTGAATAGCTTTAAAAAGGTCCAAAAACACACTGAGACCTTATCTCAGCTATAGTCTCCTGCTCAGCTTCCCCGGACTTCCTGCTGGGGAGTGAACATCCATAGTACCAACACAAGTCACATGACCTATTCCCCTTCTCAAGACCAGAGGTGTAGCACCTGCCCTCCTGTATGGGGTCCAGGCAGGAGTGGGCACGGTTACTGGAGCCAATTCCCCTGTGGCCCTCCCTGTGTTTACAAATGCTTCAGTTTATAAATGAACAGGGAGACTGTATAGAGAGCTTCCTGTTCATTCAGTCTGCAGCTAGTGCCGCAGAGAAAGGATTGAAGAATCTGTGTCCTCAATCTCTTTCTCTGTCTCAAAAGTGAGATTTGGGTGTCTGTTTAGACCCCTGATATTTCACCAACCCCCACAGGGCTGTTCAAAAAATAAATAAAAAATGGGCTCATTCTGGTTGCATGAATGAGTGGTTTGTTCATACGGCTGAAGCCACTTGTTAGGCTTGGTGACTGTCACCTAGGCTGTACGGGGCCCCATGACTTCTAATAGCAGCCCTGCTCAAGACTAAAAGTCCCATCATGCCTATTGCCTGTGTACATGCATGCCCCAATCCTTCACAAAATTTGGTGTCGCATTTACTCCCAACAGAGGCAGCAACCTCACACCGGCATGTAGGCCTCCCCTCTAGCACATTCAACAGGGTTGCTCCAGAGCAGTGGTTCTCAACCTCAGTCCTCAAATACCCCCAAACGAGCCATCTTTTCAGGTTTTCCTTTACTTTGAACAGCTGCTTTAAATCAATATCAATGACATGGTATTGATAAGAGCTATTTGATGTAAGGGAAGTTCCCAAAACATGCCCCGTTGGGGGTACTTGAGGACTGCTCCAGAGGAGCCTGCAAGCCAAGGAAGCTACCTTGAAACTGGGAACGGGAGCAGAAGTCAGGGAAACCGGGATGGAATGCTGGGGTAGGCAATCTTTAGGCCTCATGCCCACGGACGTTTTTACAGCCACGTTTTTGAGCGTTTTTTACAGCTTAAAAACGCCTGTCCATGTTAGTCTATAGCTTCATGCCCACCTAGGCGTTTTTGAGCTGCAAATAGCATAGGCGTTTTTAAGCTGTAAAAAAACCCCAGGACCAGTGCGTTCCTCGGCGTCGGCGTTAGGCATAAAAAACCGCGAAGCGTTAAAAAACGCACAAAAACTTGCGAAAACGCGCAAAAATTTGCAAAAACGCCGCAATAACATGGACAAGCGTTTTTAAGCTGTAAAACACGCGGCTGTAAAAACGTCCATGGGCATGAGGCCTTAAAGTTTAGGGAGCTACACACGGTGTTAAAAATAGTTAAAGTTAAAAAGTAAAACTATAAACAGCAGGTTTACAGTGTACAGGTAGAATTTCATTCAGCAACACTTGTTTGTAATTCTTCTCATCCGAAAAGCTTGAAGTGTTGTACTTCGAAGAGCTTGCTGAAATCCAGAGAGGACAGAGTTGTCTCCAGGTCCATCATGATCACTATGTACCCCTGGAGGAAGAGAGGAAACCGAGGTCAGGCTTTACCTATTCAACATTCTGCTGCACATGCTGTGCGTTGTGTAAGTATTCAAGTATTGTCGGTAATAAAACTGGTAAATGTGGTTAGGCTCATTCACATGTGCTGCCCCTCTGAAAAGCGACCCCATGGTGGATCACTTTTCATAGGTATTTGACAGGTGGTGAGGAGGGGGTATGTTGCATCCTTGCTGCTTGATTTAACCAAGCATGTCATTGACTAGAACCACAATCACTCCCGTGCATGTCTGAACATTTATTCGTTCATGGCACAGGACTTGGAAGGAACGACACTCATGGCCGTTCCTTCAGAGCGCATGCGCCAGTGATGTCACTGGCTGCATGTAATCTAAATATCTCCTATACGGCGCACGTTTAGGAGATATTTACACCACCTATAGGTAAGACTTCTTATAGACTTACCTATAGGCTCCAGGCTGGAGAGGAGACAAGCTTGCCGCCAGTGCCTTTTAATTTTTAACCTCCAGGGGGAGTTTTTAAAAAATTTAGCCCAATTTTGGGGTTTAAAGTGAGTCCAGCTGAAACTGTTTTTCAAAGTTTTGGAAGGTGCAGGGAAGGATTACCACCCCTGTAAGGTTTTTACTTCCATCCAGGGCCCTATTTGAAATATTTGCGATAGCAGTGTTAGGAAAAACTCTCCGACTGCAACACAGTCTGCAATAAAAGCCTCTTTCACACGTGTGGGCGACAAGCCGTAAAAATAAGTGATTAAAGAGTAAGTTCCTCTTTACAGAAAATCTGTAAGGTGAACTTACACTGGACACCACCCCCCCGTCCCACTCTCACTCTACCTGAGGCCAGGGATCACCTGCTAGGAGACATCGAGTCGCCGCTTTACTAGTCCAGGGATTTGAAATCCCAGCGGCTTAATTTCCTGAACAGGCATTCTTAATTTATACATTTTTATTAAGATATATACCATCATACATTGTCACAACAATAGATTACATATTGTCTACTTGCAACCTATGTTGACATGCACATATTATTTTTTAGGTATATAAATACCTCTCGCTTATTCGTCTAAAATATAACCCCGGGGGGAAGAAAAAGCAAAGAATTATAAGTAAAAAACAAAAAAAGAGTGGGGGGGGGGGGGAATGGGGAAGGGTATTCCACTACTTGCCCTACACAGTTCCATTTTATAATTTTTTATAATATACAAACGAATGCCTTAGTACTCCAACAAGGACCTGACCATTCGAACGGGAACATCCCTATGTCTCTAAACTACACACACAAAAAAATAAAAAATTATACGAAATGTCGATTTCTTACAATCCTGACCAGCATTATATTAAGAGCAAAAAATATCAAGTCCAGTGCAAAAGTGAAGTTGGTGTGAAATAAAAAAAAAAAAGAAAAAAAGTGCAACATGTTTCCTCTGAGCCGCCTGTAAAATGCCTCTGGAAGGCGACCAGAAGGTTTCTTTTCAGAGAGAGGGCAAACACTGCAGCACATGTAAAGGAGCCCTTGGTGTAGGGTAAGGTTGTAGCCAGATTTTTATGGCTCTCTATGTCCCTGTTGCTGATTTTCCCTTACTTTTTTTGCCTGATGTAACCATTGTCAGCAGGACAGAAAGTGAGGGGAAATGAAGTTGGAACGATTCTTATCTCAGACACTTTGATAAGGGAGACCTAAATTCTTTACCCGCATAAGGTGAACCACAGGATTCTGGAGGCGGGGCATGTTCATGGACAGCGGAATGATATTCTTGAGGTGCCCTATAATTGGATTAAGCAGAAATGTCAAAGGTCATATAAAGAGATTTTTGGATGAATAGGATAATGCCAGCCACACATATTAAATATCGAAAAACCTTTGGCAAGATTTTTGTTACCATGTACATGTCTCCAAGATTTGTAATAGAGAACAGGCATACATGAGGCATGTAGGTAACGATCTTAAAGCATTCAGAAGGATGAAAAAAACAATTAGGGGCCAACTCACCATTGAGGAATGGAAGAAGCAGGGGAGGGCTGGGCCAGGGGGCAGGGTGGCAATTGCCTCCCAGGCCAACCTAACTTATGTTCAAAATGGCCGGCAGCCGCTACCCGCTACCATTTTCTTTTTTATTCTGGTCTAGGAAGTCGGGCCGGGGGCATGGCCATGGCGGCCGACCACTAGCTGTTGCATTCTGAAAGTTGTAGTCCGCACTCAAGCTTCTGGTGGGTGGAAAACACAGCAGCGCAGAGGAAACTACAACTCCCTGGGACCGGATTCTTGGAAGCAGGCAGAGGCAGGGCATTCCAGGGAGTCGGGACGCAGGGCTTCAGGGCTGGGTGCTGGCTGCAACTTGACCCCGGGATCAGGAGCGTTACCCCCCAAGGAGACCGTGGCATGCAAGGACCTGCTGAGCTGAAATCGCTGAGGTGAGAGACCCTGACACCCCTAGCTGACCCGACATCTCCCCCCCATACACCCCATGTAACCTGGCCCAGTGGTCAGGCTGCATTGATGGGCACTGGAGTTGGCTGCACTGATGGGCACTGGTGAGGCTGCATTGAAAAACCAGGTGGGCCATGGATGGTGAGCTGATTTGGCGGTTCAATGGGCCACTTGACTGGACTTGCCCCCCAGGCCTAAGGCCGCCAGCCCTCCCCTGGGAAGAAGAATATCCAGGGCACAGTTCAGCGTTTTCTGCATGGCAGCTACCTACAGACAAAAGGGGGAAAATGCTAAGTAATTCTACAATGTACAACAGGGTCACAAATCTGTAAAATTTGCATTTGCATTATCTGCATTGTTCCCATTTATACAGACTCTTTATAGAAAAAAATTACATGGCTATTCATCTATCACAACTTGTAAATCCATTCTGTGCGAATGGAGCAAACTCTAATATTCTCAGGCTAATGGAAGAAAATACCACATTATAGGCACTAGATGGAGCCGATATGGTGCCCATGCGGTTTGAACAACCTACCTTTGCCTATATTATATTTGTTTGAATTTTATGTTTTTCATTTTTTTATGATATTAATTTATTACACTGTTTGATTTAGCGCTGCACACTTTTCCCCCTCTCTTTGTCTGTTGGATGATTTATGAATTTAGACTTTCATTTTATATTCATAGTGCCTATCATGTTCATTATTAATATCCTATATATATACACAAGTATATGCTGATTACTATGCCATACATGTAAAGGTGTGTTCAGAAATGTTGGTTATTTAGAAGGTAACCTTATTGTTTTGTGGGTATCTTAAATGTTTTCATGGGTTAGGGTTGTACTTTGGATGATATAAATGTTGTAACTTTGTACTTTGCTGCTTTTTGGTATTTTATAAAGTAGTTTTGGGGTTGCAGTGTAGTGTTGGGACGTTTTTTCCAGCATGCAGAGGTGGTGCAGCTCCAACAGGTGGACAAGAGGTACAGTGTCACTGATGCATGCACTGTCACTGCTCACCATCCTCGTGGCCTCCTCAAATGGTGCCAGGACAGTGCATGCATCCCTGATCATGCCCCACTGGCGTGGTGAAAAAAACCCGAGCTCCCCTGACCCTGTCCTGGTGCCGTAGTCACACAGGTACTCATTGATGGCCCTCTGCTGCAGTGTGCAGCCGCTGCAGCATGGCCAACGTTGAGTTCCACCTAGTGGGCATGTCACATATAAGGCGGTTCTTGGGCAGGTTCAACTCCTTTTGCAGCTCAGCCAGGCGAGCACTGGCATTATAAGATCTGCGGAAATGCACACAGACTTTCCTGGCCTGCCTCAGGACATCCTGTAAGCCCGGGTACCTGCCCATGAACCGCTGCACCACCAGGTTAAGGATGTGAGCCACACAGGGCACATGGGTTAGTTGTCCCTGTCGGAGGGCGGAGAGGAGGTTGGTGCCATTGTCGCAAACCACCATTCCTGGCTTAAGCTGGAGTGGCATCAACCACCTCTCGGCCTGTCCCTGCAGAGCTGACAGAACCTCTGCCACAGTGTGGCTCCTGTCCCCCAAACACACCAGCACAAGCACGGCATGGCATCTTTTTGCCTGCGTACTTGCGTAGCCCCTTGAACGCCTACGGAGCACCGCTGGTTCCGAGGACAAAGCACAGGAAGAGGCCATGGAGGAAGAAGAAGAGGAGGGGGTGGAGGAGAGAGGTGTGTCACAACCAGTAGTAGCATTTTGGAGGCGTGGCGGCGGAACAACCTCCAACACTACTGCACCTTGTCCTGCATCCTTCCCAGCTGCCAAAAGAGTGACCCAATGGGCCGTGAAAGAAAGGTAACATCCCTGTCCATGCCTGCTGGACCATGAGTAGCAGTAATATGCACCTTACCGCTGACCGCCCTGTCCAGCGAGGCCAAGACATTGCCTTCCACATGCTGGTAGAGAGCCTTCCGTGAGAAAAAGTGGCGTTTGGGAACCTGCCACTGAGGAACCGCACATTGCACAAACTCACGGAAGGGGGCCGAGTCTACCAACTGAAAAGGCAGCAGTTGAAGCGCTAGCAATTTAGCCAAGCTAGCATTCAACCGCTGGGCATGTGGATAGCTGGGAGTGAACTTCTTTTGACGGTCCAGCAGCTGGGGCAGGGAAATTTGCCTGCTAGAATCGGACGTTGGTGTACTGCTAGCAGAGTGCCCGCAAGTACTTGGCTGTGACACACCTAATTCTACACCTTCATTCCTCTCAGAGCAGGTTTCAGAAAGGACTGAAGGTATAGTGGGGTTGGAGATCCCAGCTGATGCGGTGCAAGGAGAGGTCCGCTTTGTTCTTTGGTGTGGGTCTTTAAGGTAGGCTTGCCAACGAGCTGCATGGCAGGTCAACATATGTCTGGTCAAGCATGTGGTGCCCAAGCGGCTGATGTTTTGGCCATGCGATATACGCTTGAGACATATGTTGCAAACAGCAGCTGTGCGATCTGATGCACTCGACTCAAAAAAGGCCCACACCAAAGAACTTTTTGAATAACGGGCAGAGGCAGCGCCCTGCACAGGCGGAGCTCTGCGGTGTGATTCAGTCGGTGTGCTGCCCTTACGCTGGCCCCCCGAGGGAATCCTGCCTCGTTGGAGATGTGCCTCCTCCTCATCCTCCTCCTCCTCCTCTTTCCTATTAGGCACCCACGTGGAGTCAGTGACCTCATCATCCCCTCCCTCCTCATCACTGGAGCCAATCTGGCAGTATGCTGCAGCTGCTGGAACATGACTGCCAGATTGGTGTCCTTCTTGAGCATCCCCTCTCTCTGCTCTCACGCTACTGCCTTCCTCTAGTTGGGTATCATCATCAGACCCTTCGAAACGCTGGGCATCCTCCTGGAGCATGTACCCAACACTGTGCTCAAACAGTTCGGGGGACTCCTCAGGAGGACATGGTGGGTCTAGGGAAGGAGTGACTGATGATGACATTGATACCAGGGAAGAGGACGCTTTGGCAGCTGCTTTGCCAGTACCCTGAGCCTGGGTGAGAGAGGATGAGGAGGATGAGGAGGACTTGGTCATCCACTCTACCAAGTCTTCGGCATGATGCGGCTCAACACGTCCAGCTGCCGAAAAGAAGGACAAGCGTGTCCCATGGCCATGTGCTGATGACAATGCACCGCGTCCACGACCAGCACTGTTGCCCCCAGACACAGAGCCTGCTTGCCCTCTTTTATTGGCTCGTGACTGTCTGCTTCTCTTTGTTGGCCTTCCAGACATAGCAATGGCCTGCAGGGAGATGGGAAAACCAGCAATAAGGGGTAGCTTCAGGTGTATATTTTGCAGGAAGCACACAACGCCCGCTGTAAGTGCTGCAGATGACTGCATGTGTTACACAACAGGAAAAAACAGCAATAAGGGCTAGCTTCAGGTGTTTATTTTGCAGGAAGCACACTCCGCCCGCTGTAAGTGCTGCAAATGCCTGTTAGTGTAACACACCAGGAAAACACAGCAATACGGGCTAGCTTCAGGTGTATACTGTGCAGGAGGCTTAGCAACAATGACACTGACACTGTCCCCTGCCTATCCTTCTCTCTCCCTGCACACAAGGTTTAGCAAAGAATATGACACTGACACTCTCCCTGCCTATCCTTCTCTCTCCCTGCACACAAGGTTTAGCAAAGAATATGACACTGACACTGTCCCCTGCCTATCCTTCTCTCTCCCTGCACACAAGGTTTAGGAAAGAGAATGACACTGACACTGTCCCCTGCTTATCCTTCTCTCTCCCTGCACACAAGGTTTAGCAAAGAATATGACACTGACACTCTCCCTGCCTATCCTTCTCTCTCCCTACACACAAGAATAGCACAAAGAATAGCACAATGACACTGTCCCTGCCTATCCTTCTCTTTCCCTGCCACAGAACACACTACACAAGGCCGCCGCGCTGGCGGCCTTTTATAGTGTGGGGCGTGTGCTAAACCCCCTGAGCTATAATTGGCCACAGGCAACCTGCCTGTGGCCAATTATGGCTCCCCTAGCTGCCGGCGCTGTGATTGGCCAAGCATGCAGGGTCACAGTGCATGCTTGGCCAATCACAGCGCCGGGATTGTGGGCCGTTCGCGTCACTCAAATTTGGCGCAAACGGCCCAAATAGTTAGATCTTCGTTGAACGATCGAACAGCCGATGTCCGAGTCGAACGTATGTTCGACTCGAACACCGAGCTCATCCCTAGTCATATGTATCAGCGCCCGGCAGCCATGTTGGGTGGCGCACTGTGGCGGAGCCAGCCGGAGCCTTGGTGGAGTGCCTGCTGCCTGTGAGTTATCATAATGCTGATGATGTTAACCAGTTGCTGATCGCCTGATAGCAGATTTACGACTACAGGACAGCCGCGCTGCGCAGGATCACATATATACAGCACCCTGCATTTCTGGGTATGAGAGCCAATCAGCGGCTCGGGTGGACTCGATGTCCACCGGTACCCGCTGATCGTTATGTTCAAAGACAGAACTGTGGTCTGCCTATGTAAACACGGCAGATTGCCGTTCTATGCCTTCCCTTAGTAAAAGCACCTTCCCACAGTAAAAACACTTGTTAGGCACACATTTAACCCTTTGATTGCCCTAGATGTTATCCCCTTCCCAGCCAGTGTCATTAGTACAGTGACAGTGCATATTTTTAGCACTGATCACTGTATTAGTGTCACTGGTTCTCACAAAGTGTCATTAGTGTCCAATTTGTCCACCGCAATATCGCAGTCCCGCTATGAGTCGCTGATCGCTGCCATTTTTCATTTAAAAAATCTGGTCACCTTAAGTTTGGGGGCCCCTTACCTTGTAGTGGTAAGGGCCCCTGACAGTGTACAGCAAAGAGAGCCATCACCCTGTATACCTGAAAGGGTAAGGGGCCCCTCACTGTGCAGGGCTGAGGGGGAGGAGGGGCCCCCTAAAAGTATACTGTGACCCCCTGCCCCACATATATGTTAAAGCAGAGTTCCGCCGGCGAAAAAAAAACTAAAAGTCAGCAGCTACAAATACTGCAGCTGCTGACTTTTAATACAGTAATACCTCGGCTTGCGAGTAATGCGGTTAACGAGCTTTTCGCAATATGAGCTATTACTTTTAAAAAATACTGACTCGGTTTGCGAGTGTTGTCTCGCAAAATGAGCAGGATTCAGGCCTCTGCGGTGTGCAGTACCGCATTTGGCCAGAGGTGCAGGGGCGCCGGTGACACTCGGAGCCGTTCGGATGCACTTGGAAACACTCGGAAATACTCTGTTCCTGAACCTTTCCGAGCGGCTCCGAGTATTTCTGAGTCTCTCCGGTACCACCCCCACCTCTGGCCAAATGTGGTGCTGCATACAATAGAAGTCAATGTGGAATCGCCAAATAGTCCCGAGAAAAGGGGACACTTGATAGTACTCAGTATGGGGGGAGGTGAGGAATCTTTCTCTTGGGGACACCTGGTCTGGTGACAACTGTCTAATGGGGGGAATTCCTTTCACTTCCTTTTGTGTCTGTGGGAGAGGAAGTCAAAGTTCTCATTACGGTGCTAACTCTTCCCAAAACTATAGAATAGGGAGGGAGGGAGATAAGCTACATAATGTATACTGTTCCACCCCCCTTCCCCCTACTAAATATAGACAGTATACACTATGTAGCTTCTCTCCCTCCAGGCCTTTTCTATAGTTTGGGAAGAGTTAGCACCGTTATGAGAAATTTGACTTCCTGTTCCACAGACACAACAGGAAGTCAAAGGAATTCACCCCCCCCTCCTAACATTTGAATTTCCCCCTCACTATCTCTAAGACAGCTGGGCTGCTCCTCGAGCCCACACCGCCCATTCAATATACTGCATTGCCGGGGGGCGGAGACTAGAGTTAAGCTAAGAGTGAAGGGGAGGAGCTGGAGAGGAGTACCCACCCCCCCCCCATAGGTGTCAGTGCAGATAAAGTGTAACAGAGGGGTCAGCACATGGGTGTGACGTAGGGTTGCCACCTTTTCTTCAAGTCAAACCCGAACACTTTAGTGGCGCACAGCATTTTTATTTCATAGTATAAACCAGGGGTCTCCAAACTTTTTAAACAAAGGGTCAGTTTACTGTTCTTCGGACTTTAGGGGGGCCGAGTATAGCCAGTGGGAGTAGAAAATGTCCTGGCATCAATGGGGGTAAACAGTGCTCTATCTTTAGTATTAGGGGGAGAAATTGTGCCCCATCATTGGTGTCAGTGGGAAGAATAGTGCCCTATCATAGGTGTCAGTGGGAGAAATGGTAACATATCATTGGTGTCAGGGGGAAGAATTGCCCTATCATAGATGTCAGTGGGAGAAATGGTAACATATCATTGGTGTCAGTGGGAAGCATAGTGCCCTATCATAGGTGTCAGTGGGAGGAATGGTAACATATCATTGGTGTCAGTGGGAACAGTAGTTCCCCATCAGTGTCAGTGGGAGAAATAGTGCCCCAAGGGCCAGATAAGGGCAAGCAAAGGGCCACAGTTTGGAGACCCCTGATATAAACTAGAAATATATACAAGAGTCCCCCCCCCATACATCAGAGTCCACAGAGTTCCCCCCTTACATCTGAATCCACAGAGCTCCCCTTTCAAATCTGAATCCGCAGAGCTCCCATTTTACATCTGAACTGGCAGAGTTCCCTTACACTAGGGTGACCAGACATCCCTGGTTTCTGGGGACAGTCCCCGGATTGAGGACACTGTCCCCAGACCAAGTCTTCCCCGGTTTTGTCACCGGATTGGATTTGAACAGGGGCTGGGGCAATTTCAAAGACAGTCAGTGCAGAATAAAAAAAATAAATTCTGAGTTACACCCCCCCGCTCCGCCGCTCCTACTAGCTTAGGGAGTGTATTTTTTTCCATTATCTGTGCCCCTTTCTGATGATCATGTGCTGGTCGGTGTGGAGGGAATATTTCTTCAGTTTCGAGCGCATGCCCATTCAGTTCCGCTCGCTTGTTCTTCTGCCTTGGCTCAAGTCTCGGCCAGCCGCCTGCCTGCTTATCTCCTTGCCTTCCCTGGCGGAGTGATCTTCCTCCGCTCCCCACCCAGTAGTAGCCGGGGCACGGAGAGTAAGACTTGACAGGCTGTGAGGCGGGCGGCGGCGGGCAGAGAGTCGCTGTTTGCCATCATTACTAGAAAAATAAATATGTCCCCGGATTTCATTTTAAAAATCTGGTCACCTTACCTTACACTGTAAGGGGAAACTCTGGGGTCTCTGACATAAGGGATGCTCTGAGAACCCTGATTTAATGGGGAACATTGAGAACTCTGATGTAAGGGGGAACACTGTGGCCTCTGATGTAAGGGGTGCTCTGAAAACCCTGATTTACCTAAGTATACTCACTAAGAAACAGGGGAGAGAAGGGGGAGGGGGGGAGACTTCAGTCACAGACAGGGGTGGATGGTGAGCTCACTCACCCCTTGGCTGGGTAGCACAGTGCTGGGTGGGCAGACACAGAGGGGTAGGGGTGGGAGGAAGAGGAGCAAATCAAGCCCTCTTTCCTCTCCTGTGTGTGTGTGTGGGTGGGGGGGGGGGTACTGTTAGTGCTAGCTTTGGGCAGTGTGAAAGAGAGTGTAACGCACTCTCGGCTTAGACAACTGCAGCCAGCAACCCTGCTGGGAAGCCATAGTCCAGTCTAAATAATGTGTCCGGGTTTCAGGCAGTCTGAAACCTGGACACAAGATTCAAAACCCGAACTGTCCGGGTGAATCCCGGACAGGTGGCAACCCTAGTGTGATGTCATTGTGTAGAGAGAAAAGTGTCATGAGAGGAGATCTCTATGTGAGTGATAGTGATCAGAGGAGAACAGAAGACATCAGAGATCACACATTGCCTTCACTTTCCCTTCTCCTCTGGTCACTATCACTCACATTGTGACAGAGAGAGAGACCCTTCCTGGAGACAACAAGGTGTCCTGCATTCCCCCTCCCCCATACGTTTATAAACGTCCTGGGATGGGAAGGGTGATATCACTGATGGCTGCAGCAATGATGGAGATCTCAGCCATTCTGCACAAGATAAAAGTCATCCATGCAAACAAGCCGCTGTATTCCTTTTACAGGGAGTCCCACCGTGGCCGCCTTTACCAGGCCATCGGCTGCATTGGAGGCCAGAGGAGAGATTTGGGGTCTAATAGAACCCCACATCTCTCCATAAAGAGGACCTGTCATGGCCCATGCTATTTCAAGGGATGTTCATCTATTGTGATAACAAAGCGGATTAGAAAAAAAGTGAAGTGAAAAGGTGCAGCGTTAAAAAAAATGAAAATAAAATGAAACAAAATTTAAAGCGCCCCCGGTCCCCCGTGCTCGTCCCCAATTCCAACACGGCAAACATTTTAGCGCCAAACCTCCTGTGCAACTCTAAACTGGTAACTTGTAAAGGATTTAACCCTTTTGCTGCCAGAACCATGCCGCCCAATTGTTCACATGCCCCTGGTACTGGTCCCCCCCCCCCCCAGGCTCTGCTTGCTGATCTGCATGTCGGGGACTGAATCTGTTTACGCCTGATGCTCCATAGAGGTGAATGGAGGGTTAGATTGGGTCCGCCTAAAAAACAGACAGGTGGACTTGATTGGACTGATCGTGTGAAAGGGGCCTAATGCAGATTTTTGTCTTCAGATTTACCAAAACCATATAATATGAGGTCAAACCTTAATGCCGCGTACACACAACCGTTTTTAATGTCATTGAAAAAACAACGTTTTTCTCGACGTGATTCTTCTCAAGCCTGCCTTGCCTACACACGATCCTGAAAAAAAATGCTAGAGCAAAGCGCGGTGACGTACGAAACGTACAACGGCACTATAAAGGGGAAGTTCCATTCGGATGGCGCCATCCTTTGGGCTGCTTTTGCTGATCCTTGTGTTAGTAAAGTTTGGTGAGAGACGATTCGCGCTTTTCAGCCTCGTGCTCTTCAGTCTGTTACAGCGTGATGAATGTGATATCTCCATTACGAACGCTAGTTTTACCAGAACGAGAGCTCCCGTCTCATAACTTGCTTCTGAGCATGCGCGTTTTTTTTCACGTCGTTAAAGCATACACACGGCCGTTTTTCACGACGACGTGAACAACGACAAGAAAAAAATAGAGCATGTTCCAAATTTTTAATGCCCATTTTTCACGTCGTGAAAAATGCTCTGGAGCCTACACACGATCATTTTTAATGACCAAATTAAAAAATGGCATTTTTCTCATCATGAAAAACGGTTGTGTGTACATGACATAAGGGTTTCAATTTGTATGCAATCAGGCAGGCCCTTCACTACATGGTTTTGGTAAATCTGAAGAAAATCTAATAGTGTCTATGGGGCTTAAGGCTGCAATCACACTGATGTGCTGTGGTTTACCCGCACTGCAGGTGTAGCGCAGTGCACCTGTGGCTTTCCTGGGTTAGCTGCACTTTGCCATAGAATTCTATTATATCCTGCAGGTGTAGTGCACTTTATGAAAGCATACCAAACCCGCAGGTAATAAAATAAGTCTTTAGCTTAGTGCAGGTAACCCGTGGGTGCACTGCACTCCACCTGCGGATCAGTTTGAAAGCAGTCCAGTGTAGCTAGTGTACCAGTGTAGAGAACAGATATGCCCATTGCTGCTTAATTAAAAACTGACCTTAATCTTCACTTCTTCCTCAGGATTCCTGCAGATATCGCTTGCTGCTGCTGTCTTGCAAGCGGGTATGGCTGGCTGCTGCCCCCAAGGCGGGTATGGCTGACGGCTGCTGCATCGCCCAGGGCGGGTAAGGCTGGCGGCTCCTGCTGTCCCCCAGGCGGGTATGACTGGCAGCTGCTGCATCTCCCAGGGTGGGTTGTTTGCTGGTACTGTCCCAGGAGGCAGAGTGCTATTGGTATCACTACGTCTGTGACAGGAGCCGACGCTATACTGGAAGCATCAGCTGTGCTCTCTACTGCAGCCACATGCTTCCTCTACCGCCGGCTCTTTACACTGATGCTCTGGGATTTCGGGTCAGGAACCTGCTATCTGGGCTTGCCAACCCAGGACAGGAGGTCGCGGGCCACATCAGAGAGCTCCACGGGCCACAAAGTGGGCACCCCTGTCTTAACCGTTGACTGTATACAGTATATATACGGCGGCAAGGCGGCTCTCCAGGTCTGGGGTGCACACACGCACACCGCCGACGATTGAACTGTTATTGGACACATCAGGAGTCAATCAGTGGGTCTGGTGGACTCAATGTCCGCCAGGATCCGCCGATCGTTTCTGAGAGAAGCAGAACAGCGGTCTGCCTATGTAAACAAGGCAGATCACCATTCTGTCAGTTGGCAAAGGTAGTGATCCTGTGTTTCTGCTAAGCAGGAACATGGATCCTTGCTAGGGTGACCAGACATCCCCGGTTTCTGGGGACAGTCCCCGGATTGAGGACACTGTCCCCGGACCCAGTCTGTCCCCGGTTTTGTCCCTGGATTGGATTTGAACAGGGGCTGGGGCAATTTCAAAGACAGTCAGTGCAGAATAAAATAAAAAAAATCAGAATTACACACCCCCGCTCTGCCACTCCTACTAGCTTAGGGGGGTCTATTTATTTCCATTATCTGTGCCCCTTTCTGATGATCATGTGCTGGTCGGAGTGGAAAGAATATATCTTCAGTTTCGGGTGCCCATTCAGCTCCGCTTGCATGTTCTTCTGCCTTGGCTCAAGTCCCACAGGCCTGTTTATCTCCTTGCCTTCCCTAGCGGAGTGATCTTCCTCTGATCCCCACCCAGTAGTAGCCGGGGCACGGAGAGTAAAGCTCTGTACACACGATCAGACATCCTATGGATTTTCGTCTGATGGATTTGTCCATCAGAAATCCGATGAAACTGTTTTCCATCAGTCTTGCCCACACACCATCAGTCAAAAAACCAACCGTTCCAAACGTGGTGACGTAAAACACTCTGATGAGCTGAGAAAAATGAAATTCAATGCTACTGAGCAGGCATGAGCTTCGTGTTCGAGTCGAACATACGTTCGACTCGAACATCGGCTGTTCGATCGTTCGACGAAGATCGAACGATTTGGGCCGTTCGCGCCAAATTCGAGTGACGCGAACAGCCCACAATGCACTACGCCGTCGCAGTGTCATCCAGGCGCTGTGATTGGCCAAGCATGCACTGTGACCCCGCATGCTTGGCCAATCACAGCGCCGGCAGCGAGGAGAGCAATGATTGGCCACAGGCAGGATGCCTGTGGCCAATTATTGCTGAGGGGGTTTAGTACACGCCCCACACTATAAAAGGCCGCCAGCGCGGCGGCCTTGTGTAGTGTGTTCCGGAGCAGGGAAAGAGAAGCATAGGCAGGGACAGTGTCATTTTTTTTCCTTTACTAATCCTGGATTCCTTGTTTGTAGGGACAGAGAAGGACAGTGAGGGAAAGTGTCAGTGTGCTATTCTGTTCTAAACCAATCTTGCTGAACCGTATTTGAAATCCTTGAGTTTAGGGACAGAGAAGGACACTCGGGGAAACTGTCAGTGTGCTATTCTGTGCTAAACCTTGTTTGTAGGGACAGAGAAGGAGAGTGAGGGAAACTGTCAGTGTGCTATTCTGTGCTAAACCAATCTTGCTGAAACATATTGCAAATCCTTGTGATTAGGGACAGAGAAGGATAGGCAGGGGACAGTGTCAGTGTCATTGTTGCTAAGCCAACTGCACAGTATACACCTGAAGGTAGCCCTTATTGCTGTTTTTCCCATCTCCCTGCAGGCCATCCATTAAAATGTCTGGAAGGCAAACAAGGAGAGGCAGACAGTCAGGAGGCAAAAAAAGAGGGCAAGCAGGCTCTGTGTCTGGGGGCAACAGTGCTGGTCGTGGACGCGGTGCATTGTCATCAGCACATGGCCATGGAACACGCTTGTCCTTCTTTTCGGCAGCTGGACATGTTGAGCCACATCATGCCGAAGACTTGGTAGAGTGGATGACCAAGCCCACCTCATCCTCCTCATCCTCTCTCACCCAGGCTCAGGGTACTGGCAAAGCAGCTGCCAAAGCGTCCTCTTCTCTGGTATCAATGTCATCATTAGTCAATCCTTCCCTAGACCCACCATGTCCTCCTCCTGAGGAGTCCCCCGAACTGTTTGAGCACAGTGTTGGGTACATGCTCCAGGAGGATGCCCAGCGTTTCGAAGGATCTGATGATGATACCCAGATAGAGGAAGGCAGTAGCGTGAGAGCAGAGAGAGGGGATGCTCAAGAAGGACACCAATCTGGCAGTCATGCTCCAGCAGCTGCAGCATACTGCCAGATTGGCTCCAGTGATGAGGAGGGAGGGGATGATGAGGTCACTGACTCCACGTGGGTGCCTAATAGGAGAGAGGAGGAGGAGGAGGATGAGGATGAGGCACATCTCCAACGAGGCAGGATGCCCTTGGGTGGCCAGCGTATGGGCAGCACACCGACGGAATCACACCGCAGAGCTCCGCCTGTGCAGGGCGCTGTCTCTGCCCGTCATTCAAAAAGTTCTTTGGTGTGGGCCTTTTTTGAGGCGAGTGCATCAGATCGCACAGCTGCTGTTTGCAACATATGTCTCAAGCGTATATCGCGTGGCCAAAACATCAGCCGCTTGGGCACCACATGCTTGATCAGACATATGTTGACCTGCCATGCAGCTCGTTGGCAAGCCTACCTTAAAGACCCACACCAAAGAACAAAGCGGACCTCTCCTTGCACCGCATCAGCTGGGATCTCCAACCCCACTATACCTTCAGTCCTCTCTGAAACCTGCACTGAGAGGAATGAAGGTGTAGAATTAGGTGTGTCACAGCCAAGTACTTGCGGCCACTCTGCTAGCAGTACACCGACGTCCGATTCTAGCAGGCAAATTTCCCTGCCCCAGCTGCTGGACCGTCGAAAGAAGTTCACTCCCAGCCATCCACATGCCCAGCGGTTGAATGCTAGCTTGGCTAAATTGCTAGCGCTTCAACTGCTGCCTTTTCAGTTGGTAGACTCGGCCCCCTTCCGTGAGTTTGTGCAATGTGCGGTTCCTCAGTGGCAGGTTCCCAAACGCCACTTTTTCTCACGGAAGGCGATTCCGGCTCTCTACAGGCATGTGGAAGGCAATGTCTTGGCCTCGCTGGACAGGGCGGTCAGCGGTAAGGTGCATATTACCGCTGACTCATGGTCCAGCAGGCATGGACAGGGACGTTACCTTTCTTTCACGGCCCATTGGGTCACTCTTTTGGCAGCTGGGAAGGATGCAGGACAAGGTGCAGTAGTGTTGGAGGTTGTTCCACCGCCACGCCTCCAAAATGCTACTACTGGTTGTGACACACCTCTCTCCTCCACCCCCTCCTCTTCTTCTTCCTCCATGGCCTCTTCCTGTGCTTTGTCCTCGGAACCAGCGGTGCTCCGTAGGCGTTCAAGGGGCTACGCAAGTACGCAGGCAAAAAGATGCCATGCCGTGCTTGCGCTGGTGTGTTTGGAGGACAGGAGCCACACTGGGGCAGAGGTCCTGTCTGCTCTGCAGGGGCAGGCCGAGAGGTGGTTGACGCCACGCCAGCTTAAGCCAGGAATGGTGGTTTGCGACAATGGCACCAACCTCCTCTCCGCCCTCCGATAGGGACAACTGACCCATGTGCCCTGTGTGGCTCACGTCCTTAACCTGGTGGTGCAGCGGTTCTTGGGCAGGTACCCGGGCTTACAGGATGTCCTGAGGCAGGCCAGGAAAGTCTGTGTGTATTTCCGCAGATCTTATGCCAGTGCTCGCCTGGCTGAGCTGCAAAAGGAGTTGAACCTGCCCAAGAACCGCCTTATATGTGACATGCCCACCAGGTGGAACTCAACGTTGGCCATGCTGCAGCGGCTGCACACGCAGCAGAGGGCCATCAATGAGTACCTGTGCGACTACGGCACCAGGACAGGGTCAGGGGAGCTCGGGTTTT
Organism: Rana muscosa; assembly: GCA_029206835.1. Lineage (NCBI taxonomy): Eukaryota > Metazoa > Chordata > Amphibia > Anura > Ranidae > Rana > Rana muscosa. The sequence goes on along the minus strand of CM055121.1, from coordinate 433,236,990 downwards.
TTTCACCACGCCAGTGGGGCATGATCAGGGATGCATGCACTGTCCTGGCACCATTTGAGGAGGCCACGAGGATGGTGAGCAGTGACAGTGCATGCATCAGTGACACTGTACCTCTTGTCCACCTGTTGGAGCACACGCTGCGTGGAATAATGGACAGGGCACTTGAGGCAGAACAGAGACAGGAAGAGGAGGACTTCCTTGCCTCTCAAGGCCCCCTTTACCCAGACAGTGTTCCTTCTGTCCCACCCATCGCACAGGAAGAGGAGGAGGAGGAGGATTGTGTCAGCATGGAGGTGGAGGCTGGCACTCAGCATCATCAGCAGCAGTCTTTTAGGGATGATTTACAGTCCCAAGAAACCAGTGGACTTGTACGTGGCTGGGAGGAGGTTGCTGCGGATCATGTCGTCCTTAGTGACCCAGAGGACTCCGGACTGAATGCCTCAGCTAACCTACGCTGCATGGCCTCCCTGATCCTGCAAAGTCTGCGGAAGGATCCTCGTATTCTTCGGATCAAGGAGAGGGACCATTACTGGCTGGCCACTCTCCTTGATCCACGGTACAAGGGTAAGGTTGCGGACCTTATCTTACCGTCGCAGAGGGAGCAGAGGATGAGACAACTCCGGGAGGCCTTGCAGAAAGGTCTGTGCAACGCGTTCCCAGAGACTGGGAGGTTACAAACTCCTGGTCCTGGACGAGTTGCTGAGGCTTCGGGCAGTCAAAGAAGGAGCGGTGGGGAAGGTGGCCGTCTGACCGATGCGTTCAGACAATTCTTCAGTCCGCAGCCCCAAAGTATGATCGGTTCCAGCAACCATTGCCAGCGTCTGATATACATGGTGCAGGAATACCTAGGGGCAAGGTCAGACTTGGACACCTTCCCCACCGAAAATCCTCTGGCTTACTGGGTCTTGAGGATGGATCACTGGCCAGAGCTTGCACAGTATGCAATTGAGCTACTGGCCTGTCCTGCATCCAGCGTTCTTTCAGAACGCACATTCAGTGCTGCTGGAGGATTTGTCACGGATCACAGGGTGCGCCTGTCCACCGACTCGGTTGATCGACTGACTTTCATCAAGATGAACCAGTCTTGGATCACCACCAGCTACCACACACCTGATGCTGATATAACAGACTAATTGATTTTAAAATGTCACATCCCTTCAAGACTGATGCTGATGCTGAGTGCCTGTGCTGTTATGTTGACTGGCTATCCTCCTCCTCTTCCTCAATGATCCGATTAATGATGATAGCTTGGAAGATCATTTTGGTTTATGGGTGCCGCCACCAGTGGCTAAGGCACAATTTTTCAGCCCCTGTTTAACAGGGGCGTGTAATTACAATTTTTGATGCAATACTTTGCAACAGGGCTCATTGCTGTGCTCCAAGTACAGTATCTGTGAGGGGTTGCAGTGTTGTGCCACCAGTGCCTAAGGCCCAATTTTTCAGCCCCTGTTCAACAGGGGCATGCAATTATAATTATTGATCTAATAATTCACAGCAGGGCCCATTGCTGCGCCCACCAAGAGTAACTGTCAGGCCTTACAGTGTTGTGGCACCAGCACCACCATCAAAGGCCCAATTTTTACTACTACTGTTCAACAATTATATGTTATTACAATTCCTGATATAATAGTTGACAGCAGGGCGTTCCAGCACCCACCAAGAGTAACTGTGAGTGCTTACAGTGTTGTGCCAACACCAACACCTAAGGGGCCAATTTCTGCTGAGTATATACGGCAGGTCCCTACTTTCAAACATCCAACTTACAAACGACGCCTACTTGCAAACGGAAGAAGACAACAGGAAGTGAGAGGAAATCTACCCCTAGGAAGGAAAATTCTCTCCTGTAAGAATTAATATGGGAGAAAGGTGTCTCCTCTCTACTGATGCTTTATCACCAATCCTTGTTTCAATAAAAACACCACATTTCAAAAACAGTTGTCATTGGGACGCAAAGTGAGGTGAAATGTTCTGAACAGGGGCACAGATAGCAAAACAAATGTTACAGGGGTGATAACCCTTCCCTATGTTTTCCAAAAAGCTTAAAAATTGATTTTTTGGCTGGAGCTACACTTAAACAATGTACGTGTTCAAAATTACAAACAGATTCTACTTAAGAACAAACCTACAGTCCCTGTCTTGTTTACACCGGTCTTGTTTGCACCGCCTGTATACTGCTGTTCAGAGTATATAGGGCCTTTTTTATTTTGTGTTGCGGGGTTCCCCTTAATATCCAAACAAGACCCAAAGGGGCTGGTAATGGGCTGGGGTAGGGGGGGGGGTGATAGGGTAGCTATGCCATTTTTCTTAAAGATTTTCATCCATATTACCGGGACCAGACATTACATTAATTTCAGAATTTTGCACTGCGCTGCTTTAACTGTAAATTGTGCGGACATGCAATGTTGTACCCAAACGAAATTTGCGTCCTTTTCTTCCCACAAATAGAGCTTTCTTTTAATGGTATTTGATTGCCTCTGCGATTTTTATTTTTTGCGATATAAACGGAAAAAGACCGAAAATTTGGAAAAAAAATGATATTTTCTACTTTTTGTTATAAGAAAAATCGAATAAACTCAATTGTAGTCATACATTTAGGCCAAAATGTATTCAGCCACATGTTTTTAGTAAAAAAAATGTCATGTTTTTAGTTTTAAAAAACGCCGGGACTGACACGATCGCAAAGGCACTGGGCAAGGCTGCAGATGGACAGATGGACACTGGGCAAGGCTGCAGATGGACAGATGGACACTGGGCACGGCTGCAGATGGACAGATGGACACTGGGCACGGCTGCAGATGGACAGATGGACACTGGGCACGGCTGCAGATGGACAGATGGACACTGGGCAAGGCTGCAGATGGACAGATGGACACTGGGCAAGGCTGCAGATGGACAGATGGACACTGGGCAAGGCTGCAGATGGACACTGGGCAAGGCTGCATGCTGCATTTAAATGTAAGTTTTTTTTCCTTGAATTTCCCTCCTAAAAGTTTTTTTCCTTAAAATTCCCTCCTAAACTTGGGGTGCGTGTTATACGCCGGTGCGTGTTATACGCCGATAAATACGGTACATGCTTTTACCGGAGTATAAACCTGTTAGGACTGTATTTAATGTTATACATAATACATTTTTAACATGCATTATTGTATATTATTTTTGGAATTTTGCTGCTAAAAAAACCCATTGGGGGAACTTTCCATTCTTCTTGTAATTTTCGGGGTGCGCAGTGCCTTTCACTCCCAGTATACGTGTCCTTCCCATTCTTTCACTTTTTAACCACTTTCAGGCATAATCTGCAGCCGCATGTCCAGATGAATACATTAACCACTTAACCAGCCGCCACAGTTATACTAAGGCAGGTTGGCTCTCCTGGGCGAATTGTCGTTCCTGTATGGCGGCCGCTTTAAGACCTCTAGGGGGAGCGTGCCACAGGAGCTAATTCACGTGCCCCGCAGCCGGCGATGTCCGCCAGGTACCCGCGATCATTCCTGGCAGAGACAGAACTGAGATCTGACAATGTAAACAGACAGACCTCCGTTCTATCAGGGAAGTAGAGAGTGATTGTCTGTTCCTAGTAATTAGGAACAGCGATCGGTCTCCTCCCCCAGTCAGTCCCATCCCCCACAGTTAGAATCACACCGAGGGAACACATTTAACCCCTTGATTGTCCCCTAGTGTTGTCCGCTGCAATTCCGCTAAAAATCACTGATTGCCGCCATTACTAGTAAAATAAAAATGCCATAAATATATCCCCTATTTTGTAGACACTATAATTTTCGCTCCCTTAAATCAGGTGCTCCCAGCAGAGTGCCCCCTTAAATCAGGTGTCTACCCATCAGAGTGCCCCCTTAAATCAGGTGTCCCCATCAGAGTGCCCCCTTAAGTCAGGTGTCCCCATCAGAGTGCCCCCTTAAATCAGGTGTCCCCATCAGAGTGCCCCCTTAAATCAGGTGCTGCCATCATAGTCCCCCCTTAAATCAGGTGCTCCCAGCAGAGTCCCCCCTTAAATCAGGTGCTCCAATCAGAGTACCCCTTAAAGTGGTTGTAAAGCTTTAAAAATAAATCTTTTAAAATAACAAACAGGTCATACTTACCTCCACTGTGCAGCTCGTTTTGAACAAAGTGGCCCCAATCCTCGTCTTCTGGGGTCCCTTGGCGGCTGTCTCGGCTCCTCCCCGCTTCTGGTAACCCCCCTGAGAAGCACTTTCCCAAGGGGGTTACGTTTCCGAGTCCTGTATTTGGTGTCCATAGCCGCCAACTACAGGACTTGGCCCCGCCCCCGCGTCATTGCAGTTGATTGACAGCAGCGCAAGCCAATGGCTGCACTGCTATCAATCTATCCAACGAAGAGCTGAGAAGACCGGGCGGAGATCAAGCGCGTTCTTGACGTGGGACTTTCGAGGGCTTAGGTAAGTAAACTGGGGGAGGGGGCGGGGGGGCCAAAAAACATCAGATGTTCTTTCACCTTAATGCCTAGGATGCATTAAGGTGAAAAAACATGAACCTTTACAACCCCTTTAAATCAGGTGTCCCCATCAGAATCCCCCCCTAAAAACAGGTGTTCTTATCAGAGTCCCCCTTTAAATCAGATGTTCTTGTCAGATTTCCCCCTTAAATTAGGTGCTCCCATCAGAGAGCCCCCTTAAATCAGGTGCTCCCATCAGAGAGCCCCCTTAAATCAGGTGTCTCCATCAGAGTGCCCACTCAAAACAGGTGTTCCCGGCAGACTGCCCCCTTAAATCAGGTGTTCCCATCAGAGTCCCCCTTTAAATGAGATGTTCTTGTCAGATTTCCCCCTTAAATTAGGTGCTCCCATCAGAGAGCTCCCTTAAATCAGGTGCTCCCATCAGAGAGCCCCCTTAAATCAGGTGTCTCCATCAGAGTGCCCACTCAAAACAGGTGTTCCCGGCAGACTGCCCCCTTAAATCAGGTGTTCCCATCAGAGTCCCCCTTTAAATCAGGTGTCCCCATCAGAGTCCTACTTTAAATCAGGTGTTCCCATTAGAGGGCCCCCTTTAAATCAGGCGTTCCCATAAGAGTCCCCACTTAAATCAGGTGCTCCCATCAGAGTCCCCCCTTAAATCAAGTCCTCTCATCAGAGTCCCCCTTAAATCAGGTGCTCTCATCAGAGTTCCCCTTAAATCATATGTCCCCATCAGAGTCCCCCCTTAAATCAGGTGCCCCCAGCAGAGTGTCCCCCTTAAATCAGGTGCTCCCAGCAAAGTGGCCCCCCTTAATTCAGGTGTCCCCATCAGAGTGCCCCCTTAAATCATGTGTCCCCATCAGAGTCCCCCCTTAAATCAGGTTCTCCCAGTAGAGTGCCCCCTTAAATCAGGTGTCCACCCATCAGAGTGCCCCCTTAAATCAGGTGTCCACCCATCAGAGTGCCCCCTTAAGTCAGGTGCTCTCATCAGAGTCCCCCCTTAAATCAGGTGCTCTCATCAGAGTCCCCCCTTAAATCAGGTTTCCCCATCAGAATCCCCCCTTAAATCAGGCGCTCTCATCAGAGACCCCCTTAAATCAGGCGCTCCCAGCAGAGTGCCCCCTTAAATCAGGTGATCCCAGCAGAGTGCCCCCTTAAATCAGGTGCTCCCAGCAGAGTTCCCCCTTAAATCAGGTGCTGCCATCAGAGTCCCCCCTTAACTCAGGTGTCCCCATCAGAGTCCCCCTTAAATCAGGTGCTCCCAGCAGAGTGCCCCCTTAAATCAGGTGCTCCCAGCAGAGTGCCCCCTTAAATCAGGTGCTGCCATCAGAGTATGTAAAGAAAAAACTACTGCGCAAGTCAAAAATTAATATAAAGAAAAATAAAAAAAATGATACCACCAGTGATAAATTAGTGGCCGCTGCTGCGACTGAAAATGTGGATACACACATATGAGGACAATGTAAAAAATAACAGTTGCGCTGCGTGATGCTGGCACACTACTACCAATAAGGCGTGACACCCTATGGATGTGGCATGATTACAATACACCATATGCAATGAAAATATAAAGTGATAAGTAAATTATACCAAAATGTACCAAAATGACTATTTGACATATGACCAAGTCAATTTATCATTCCAATAATCATAGTTGAAAATAATTAATTAACAAGCAATTCTTCTTAGGAATGTCCAAAAAAGAGCTGGGAAATGACATGTCTCATAATAGAAAAAGGTTCCAAGATGACGTTGATTCAAAAAGTTCTACTAGGCAAGTGAATATTGGTGACTTCACACTTAAACACCCAAGAAGAAAGTGTAGTGATGGAAAAGACAGAGATCCTCCACCTCCAATATCGAATCTCCTTACCAGCTCTTGTGGATCCCTGGTAAAAGAGATCGTAAACACCTGCGGCTATTTCCCCCGCCAAGGGTCTTTGAGTAGTATATCAGAATATAGTATCTTCCTCCACACTAAGGGCTCCTCAGTATAATCCCCGGATATATCATTCTAAAAAAGATATAAGGGCCACCATAGTGAAGTACTTAATAACAGTTTAATCAAAAAATATTGAAAATACACTTACAAGAAAGTGGTGATATAAAAGCATATAAAATCGTTCGTAAGCCGGCCGGCATAAACTATCCGCCCGTCCTTCCAGGATAGCGTTGTTTGTTCATTGGTGACATCAGCACGCCGCTACTCCCTACGCCGTTTCGTCAGAGATGACGTCTTCCAGGGGCACACGACTGCCATCAGAGTCCCCCCTTAAATCAGGTGTCCCCAGCAGAGTGCCCCCTTAAATCAGGTGCCCCCAGCAGAGTGCCCCCTTAAATCAGGTGCTCCCAGCAGAGTGCCCCCCTTAAATCAGGTGCTGGCATCAGAGTCCCCCCTTAAATCAGGTGTTCCCATCAGAGTCCCCCTTTAAATCAGGTGTCCCCATCAGAGTCCTACCTTAAATCAGGTGTTCCCATTAGAGGGCCCCCTTTAAATCAGGTGCTCCCATCAGAGTCCCCACTTAAATCAGGTGCTCCCATCAGGGTGCCCCCTTAAATCAGGTTTCCCCATCAGAATCCCTTCCTTAAATCAGGTGTCCCCATCAGAGTCCCCCCTTAAATCAGGTGCTCTCATCAGAGTCCCCCTTAAATCAGGTGCTCCCAGCAGAGTGCCCCCTTAAATCAGGTGTCCCCATCAGAGTGCCCCCTTAAATCATGTCCCCATCAGAGTCCCCCCTTAAATCAGGTGCTCCCAGTAGAGTGCCCCCTTAAATCAGGTGTCCACCCATCAGAGTGCCCCCTTAAATCAGGTGTCCCCATCAGAGGGCCCCCTTAAGTCAGGTGCTGCCATCAGAGAGCCCCTTAAATCAGGTGTCCCCATCAGAGTCCCCCCTTAAATCAGGTGCTCTCATCAGAGTCCCCCCTTAAATCAGGTGCTCTCATTACAGTCCCCCCTTAAATCAGGTTTCCCCTTCAGAATCCCCCCTTAAATCAGGTGCTCCCAGCAGAGTGCCCCCTTAACTCAGGTGTCCCCATCAGAGTCCCCCTTAAATCAGGTGCTTCCAGGCTCCCTTAAATCAGGTGCTCCCAGCAGAGTGCCCCCTTAAATCAGGTGCTGCCATCAGAGTCCCCCCTTAAATCAGGTGTCCCCAGCAGAGTCCCCCCTTAAATCAGGTGTCCCCAGCAGAGTCCCCCCTTAAATCAGGTGTCCCCAGCAGAGTGCCCCCTTAAATCAGGCGTCCCCAGCTGAGTGCCTCCTTAAATCAGGTGCCCCCAGCAGAGTGCCCCCTTATATCAGGTGCCCCCAGCAGAGTGCCCCCCTTAAATCAGGTGCTGGCATCAGAGTCCCCCCTTAAATCAGGTGTCCCCATCAGAGTGCTCCCTTAAATCAGGTGTCCCCATCGGAATGTCATACAATCATTTCTGGGAAGTCTCCTCCATCACAGAACATGTCCATCCTCTCCCGGCTCTCCCCTCCTCTGATGAGATCCGTGTGACGTAGTAAATAAAGGGGCGAGGCAATCGTCATCGAGGAGGCGGGCACGCGCAGGTTGGACACGTGGATGGCTGCGCGCCGCTCTGCAGGGTTTACATTGAGTTGCTAGGTAACCTGAGGAGCCGCGCGGCGCTGAGTGGCCTGTGATTGGCCGGTACAGCCAGTGTTCTCCCGAGAAAGATTCGCCCAGTGGATTTTGACCTCCTTGTACTGCGCAGGCGCAGCACGAACAACAACGAAGCCATCGAAAATAGCCGAAGAGGAATAGCTGAGAGTCAGCTGTACTCGGCGCCTGCGCAATGACCACAACATTGTGCCAGACGCAGCGGCCTGCTCCCGATGCTCGTGCAGAGCAAGGGGCGGGTGTATTACTGTTATCTCATGTAAGGGGCGGATCTGCAAGAGGTGGGTGTATTAATGTTATATCGTGCAAGGGGCAGATGGCTACAGACAGGGCCGCCATCAGGAATTTTGGGGCCCCTTACACAGCTTCAGGCATGGGCCCCCTGGAGCAGAGGAGACCCGGGGGGGGGGGTTGCTGCCGGCGCCAATTGAGAAGGGGGGGCAGCCGCGAATTAAGAAGCGGGGGGTGCCACAAACATAAAAAGAACAACAAAAAAAAAAGGGGGGTTGCCATCCGGGGCCCTGGGGACCTCTGGGCCCCTTACAAAAAAAATAATAATAATAATAATTTATAAAAATAAAAAATTATTTTTATTAAAAAAAAAAAGGGGGGTTGCTATCCGGGGCCCTGGGGACCATCCGGGGCTCTGGGACCCTTACAAAAAAATGTAGAAAAAATATAATATAAAAAATACATAAAAAAGGGGGTTACCATCCGGGGCCCTGGGGACCTCTGGGCCCCTTACAAAAAAAAAGGGGGGTTGCCATCCGGGCCCCTGGGGACCTCCGGGCCCCTTACAGGTGTACTGCCTGTACCCCCCTGATGGTGGCCCTGGCTACAGAAGAGGACACATTTTTAATTGATTTAGCACACCTGCCCCTTGCAGATCCGCCCTTTGCACGAGATAACATTAATACACCCGCCCCTTGCTCTGCACGAGCATCGGGAGCGTGCCGCTGCATCGTGGTCATTGCGCAGGCCCCTGTAATAGCTGACTGACAGTTATTCATCTTTGGCTATTTTCGGAGGCTCCGTTGTGGTTTGTACTGCGCAAGCGCCGCGCCTGCGCAGTACAGTGGGGGTCATTATCCGCCGGGGATCTTTTTCGGCAGGACACCTGTGTCCGTGAGACATAGTAAATAAAGGGGCGGGCCAATCGTCATCGAGGCGGCGCGTACGCAGTGTTGACATTGGGTTGCTAGGTAACCTGCACGCTGTGCCTGAGGAGCCGCGTGGCGCTGAGTGGCCTGTGATTGGCCGGTACAGCCGGGGTTGTGATAGTAGTTTGTCGGATACTAATGAGCGTGACTTGAAATTGGACAGCTGGGCTGCTCCTTGAGCCCGTGCCGCTCATTCAATGTACTGCATGACAGGGGGCGGAGACTGAAGGTCAGTAGAGAGCGAAGGGGAGGAGCTAGAAAGGAGAGCCCACCCCCTCTCACCACGACAAACACCTAGCGTCTGTAACCATGACAACAACTTGGGAGCGTCTCTGCCACGACTCCATCCCTCTTTTTAGATGTCTATCGTCACCTTTTTACCAACACCATGGCCTAGATCCGCCCATGGTTTCCTCCCATCCTTTAGTAAAAATGTCCGACTGGGCTTTAGTAAATGCCCACCCCCTATCTCTCTAAATCCCCTAGTTACAATCGCCACCCTCTTACCGGCCAAAGGTGTTGCTTCAGGAAGACATCCAGGTGGGCGTGACGGAGAACCGGCGGATTGTGCGGCTCCTCTAGCTGACTGATCGCTGACTGCGCCTCCTTTAAAGTGACGCCCTCTCGCCGCGCGCTCACACCTGATTGGCAGTCTCCGTAGCAGGCTCCGCCCCTTCAAATGCTGTCTGTCAGCTCGCGGCCCAGCCTCTCGCCAGTAGGCGTGGCCTATGTGCTGTCGACAGGACACTTGTTATTGGCGTCTGTAACCATGACAACAGCTTGGGGGCGTCTCTGACACAACTCCACCCCTCTTCTGAGATGTCTATTGCCACATTTTTCCCAACAGCGGCGTAAAATTAAAATCCGCCTCCACAGCGTCAGTAGTGGAGAAGGGTTGTGGGTTAGTAAAAATTGTCCGACTGGCTTCAGTAAATCCCCGCCCCCTATCTCTCTAAATTCCCTAGTTACAATCTCCGCCCTCTTGCCGGCCATAGGTCGGTGTCTTTAGGAAGACATCAAGGTGGGCGTGACGGAGAACAGGCGAATCGTGCGGCTCCTCTAGCTGGGCTAATCGCAGACTGAGCCTCCGTCAGAGTGACGCACTAAGACAATGCCCCCTCGCACCTGATTGGCGGTCTCTGTAGCTCCGCCCCTTCATTGCTGCTGTCTATCAGCTCGTGGCCCCGCCTCTCAGCTGTAGGCGTAGCCTGTGTTCTCTAGGGCCCTGGCTCCTCCCCCACATTCTCTGACTAGCTGGCAGGAAAAAAACAAGGGCGGCGCCAGGTGGGTGCTAAATATCTCATAGCACCCCCATCAGTAGCAGTAAGATATTTACATTTTGCTTGCCATGATGACTGTAGGGTGGACCCGGTGTTCTGCCGAATAAGTTCCCCCCGGCGGATAAGGACCCCCCTGTACTGCACAGGCGTGAACTGAGCTCCGAAAATAGCCGAACGTGTAGAGCTGAGAGTCAGCTCTAGACGGCGCTTGCACAATGAAATAGTTCTTGCAACAGGTCCAGGGCGACGTGGACCTCGCTGTAAGTGGCCAGTCGGCCTCAGGTCCTCGCTTCGCTCGCTTGGCCTCGTTTATTGATTGGTTTGCGCAAAAGTCATAGCGTTTACAAAATAGGGGGTAGTTTTATGGCATTTTTATTAAAAAAATTTTTTTACTAGTAATGGCGGCGATCAGTGATTTTTTTCGTTACTGCGACATTATGGCGGACACGTCGGACACTTTTGACACCATTTTGGGACCATTCACATTTATACAGCGATTAGTGTTATAAAAATGCACTGATTACTGTATAAATGTGACTGGCAGGGAAGGGGTTAACACTACGGGACGAGGAAGGGGTTAAATGTGTGCCCTATTAGTGATTACTACTGTGGGGGGAGGGGACTGACTGGGGGAGGTGACCGATCTGTGTGCCTATGTACAAGGGACACAGCATCGGCCCCCTCTCCCTGACAGGACGTGGATCTCTGTGTTTACACACAGAGATCCACGTCCTTGGCTGTGTACCGGCCGATCGCGGGTACTTGGCGGACATCGCGGCCGCCAGGCACGCGCATCGGCATGTCAGTGACACGCCAGGCGCGCGCCCCCTAGTGGCCGGAGGAGCGGAGGCCGTAAAAGACGGCCTCCCGGATTTCTAGAGCCACCTTGTGGCCGTATTTTGTACATGGCCCAGGTCTGAAGAAGTTAATAATGTATGCCAAAACGTGTATCACTCTAAGTGATCAACCTGTGCATATAATAACAAAGAAAAAATATGTAACAATAAAATGAAGGTGTATAGCACAAAACTAAAAATGGTGAAAATCTCCAAAAAAAATAAAAAAATCCTGAAAATAATGGTGGCGGTATATGGTAAAAGTGTATAGCACAGAACTGTGAACAAAGAAATCCTCCAAAAACTTCCTGTAAATAATATAAAAAAATCCAATGTGTAGCAAGTCCCATCACCCGTAGAGTGCTTGAAAGAAGAAACTCCTGTGCAAATCCACCCAGTGCTCACTAGCAGCTTACCTCCCTGCTGGGAACAGACAGCATTGCACTGGGGCTTCTAATGTGAACAGCGATGCAGCAATCTTGCATGGAAGTATGATCTCATTCACATAGATGCATGGAAATACACAAGCAAAAAAAAAATTTATAGCGTAACTCTGTGGGTTCAGCAGACAAGTGACCAAAGGATGTATTCTCACACACATCAAACTAGTGAGCGTGGACATCAATCCTACGAACGCCGAGCTCGTATATATGCAGGCTATGATGATTCCAATCATGTGGTCCTCAAGCTTGCAGAAACCTCCCTGCTGGGAAGAGACAGCATGCACTGGGGCTTCTAATGTGGACAGCGATGCAGCAATCTTGCATGGAAGTATGATCTCACTCACATGGATGCATAGAAATACACAAACAAAAAATACATTTATAGCATAACTCTGTGGGTCCGGCAAACAAGTGACCAAAGGATGTATTCTCACACTCACATCAAACTAGTGATCGTCATGTGAAGAAGTCATTCTAAAGAAGTCATGTGACATGACGATATGTACGTTAGGATCAGCACAGATACACCGACAGCTGCAGGAGAGGAGACGAGCTCGGCGTTCGTATGAGATTGTTATTTCCCTTATCTATGAAATGTGAGTGTTTTACAAGTTTTATAATAAATGCCCCAGTGGTCACAAACCTACACCATGTGCACCTTGTATGTTTCTCACACATGTTCCACCGGCACTCTGAGGTTGCTGCAAGCTTGAGGACCACATGATTGGAATCATCATAGCCTGCCTATATACAAGCTCGGCGTTCGTAGGATTGATGTCCACGCTCACTAGTTTGATGTGAGTGTGAGAATACATCCTTTGGTCACTTGTTTGCTGTACCCCCAGTTACGCTATAAATTTCTTTTTTGTTTGTGTATTTCTATGCATCCATGTGAGTGAGATCATACTTCCATGCAAGATTGCTGCATCACTGTTCACATTAAAAGCCCTAGTGCATGCGGTCTCTTCCCAGCAGGGAGGTTGCTGCAAGCTTGAGGACCACATGATTGGAATCATCATAGCCTGCATATATACAAGCTTGGCGTTCGTAGGATTGCTGTCCACGCTCACTAGTTTGATGTGAGTGTGAGAATACATCCTTTGGTCACTTGTTTGCTGAACCCACAGAGTTACGCTATAAATTTCTTCTTTTTTGCTTGTGTATTTCCATGCATCTATGTGAGTGAGATCATACTTCCATGCATGACTGAAGTATTGCTGATTCGTTGGCTAACCCCAAGACATAGAATTTGTCTTTACCACTTTATGCAAATGAAGACACAACTACTTTAATTGGGATTTAAGCGGCCGTAGCCACCATTTTATTAACAAAAACAAATTAAACAAATGTATCATTTTATTTCCTGAAAGATTAACATTTTCAATGACTGTGTAATACTGACTATATTAAATGCAGGTATTTTGGAGGCAAGCATGGTCTACCGAATCGGCTGTATCAAGTACCAAGTCCCTTACCATGGCCCTCAGCCGCAATTACACCGACTCGAGGACAATTAGTTACCACATTACCACTCGATACAGCCCCAGCACTAATATCACCATACTGACGTCACATCTACGGGAAGGTACCCATACCAAAGATGGGCCCAAACCATAATTCTCCACAGACAATTTGACCATGCCGACCTTCAAAAGCCTGAAACCCCTGCCACAGACGACCAAGTGGGAAACCTCACACTTGGGCGGCCCGCCACAAACGATAAGCTCTCTGAACACCGTCCTGCAACCCCAGGAACCACATATCAACGCCAATGGCGTTCAGGTGAACCCCATCCCCCCGCAAATAGATCCCATTGTCCCCTTCCAATTCAGCATGGCGAACTGCCAAGCCCCCATTTCTGCCAAAAAAATTTGCCACCTCCTTGTTAACTTTAACACGTGCCGCATTGAGCCTGTCAACTGAGCGGGCCATGCGCCACGCGGACCTGGCCACAATATCAGACCAGACCAAAATGGCATCCGGACAACAAGATCTAATGCGGAGGAAATCCAGTTTAATGTCTCGAATAAGTTCCCGAGCCGCCCGCTGTCCAAGATCATTGCCCCCAACATGCAAAAGCAATACATCTGGGGACCGATCCATTCTGACATAATGATGGACTTCAGGCTAGACATTTGCATTAGTTTTCGTCCGAATGCATTTTCGTTCGAATTTCAGGTATTTTCGTTATCGTTTTAACAAACGAAAACGAAAATGCAGAATCCGAAAACCGAAAGATCCGACATAAACAAATGCTTAATTTTCGTTTTCGTTGCAACAACAGTTCGATATAGATAGGAGATTCGACATGAGGCTGACAATAACAATCTGTGTCCATCGAACCTGTGGTTGAATGTGCCTAACCTTAACTCTATTAGTCCAAGATTATTCTACAGAGAGAGAGAAAAGATTTGACATAGAGAGAAAGGATTCAACATTATAGAGAGAAAAGATTCAACATTATAGAGAGAAAAGATTTGACATAGAGAGAAAAGATCGCTGCTGGAATTGGGTGGGGGAAGTAAAATAAAAAAATTATGATGATGAATGTTATTGGCTGATTGTAACCAAAGAGGAGGAGCAGTAAAATAGCTAGAACTAACTTGACAATTCAACATGAACGACGAAGATTCGACAAAGCATCGAAAAACATACAAATGTCGAATCTGTCATTGAAGACTTATGGTGTCTGTTGAAAGTTCTAACAAGATTTGACGGAGCAGATAAACTGTACGACGCTGCAATCGTACATTTCTGGTCAAATGCTCGGCCCATAGGCTATAGAAGAATTCTACTGTTGGTTGACTAGTAATAATAATTAATAAATATAATTATTACTAGTCATACAACATTATAATTCTACTATAGCTAGCTTGTAGGCGGAACATTCGACCTGAAATGTATGATTGCAGCATCGTACAGTTTCGCTGCTCCGTCGAATCTTCTTTGAACATTCGTCAGACACCATAAGCCTTCAATGACAGATTCGACCTTAATTAATTCAGATTTTCGGACGAATGGAATTTCTAACGAAAAACGAAATAAATAAAAACGAATTTCGGGAGTAACTAAATACATTTATTTTTCTAACGAAAACGAAATTCCGAAACAAAATATTTCAGTGTGCACATGTCTACTTCAGGCAGCACCCGGGACCACAGCATGCCCGGGACACCAATCCACCTGACACTTGCGGAACTCCGAGGAAGCCCCAACTGCCTGCTTTCCGGTCTGACCGTAGCCCTCCTTGCACCCCAATAAACGTAGGAGTGCCTGAGAATCCACACCAAAGATTCGCTGCCTGAAAAACATAAAAGCATAACACTCACCAGCAATGTAACATCCACAGGCCGACAGACAGGGACAACAAATACTCAAGCGGACTCACAGCAAAACAACACAGCGGGGAAACGACACCAACCAGAAAAAACTCACAAGAGATGAGGACGAACATATAAACGGAAACGCCGAGATCCCCAACGCCCAATGCGTTGCAAAGCCCGGTCACCCAGGCCCCACCTAGCGGCCTCCGTGGCCGCCCCAATCCTGAAAGAATGAGAAGCGAAGTCCGTAGGGGAATACCCTGTGGCCGTCAAGCACTTCCGAAAAACCGACACAAACTGAAACCTCGACAACGCCGACCCATCAGAATGAATCAAAAAAGGCCCAGGCCCCTGGGGCCTCAGCGCTAGCCACTCGATCACAGCCGCAACCGGGCACGCCGCAGAATGAAGAACCCGGCCACGCTCCACCCTCGACCCCCTACCCAATTGATCAGTTTTTGACCTACGAATACACAGAGAAACCTTATCACCCAGGAGGCTGACATCCGCAGCCCCCAAGCCTCCCCCGACCCGTGTAGAAGGGCTAACCAAATCACCCACTCGGAAAGCCCCGAAGAAGGCCAGAACAAAAGCGGTCTGGAAAAGAGTCGCCTCGAAAGGAGACGAGCAAACAGAGGGCAAATGACCCAGGATCACCACCAACAGTTCAAACGAAACAGGTCGACGAGCATCAGGTACTCGCTTGCCCTTTCGGTAACCCTGCAAGGCCTTCCGAATCAAAAAGGATTTGGTCGCATCCGGCAACCCAGAGAGCCGGAACAGAAATGCCAAACCGGACAGCTTGCGGTTCAAAGAAGAAACCGACACACCATCCTCCAAATTTTTTCCGATGAAGTACAACAAAATGTGCTCCCTGTCCTCTTCCCGAAAGCACCCCCCCACGGAACTTACCAACTCATGCCATTCCTGCCAGACCCGATTGTACGCCGTCCACGTGGAAGGGGAAACCGACTGCTTTATCAACTCCGCTACGGTGGCAAGGCAACGTCCCACAAATGACTTGGACACGGGATTCCCAGCTGCTCCGCCTCCGATGCCAACTGACGGAATTTTTCCCACTGTAGGCGAGAAAGGGCATCAGCCACCACGTTACACACACCCGGCACATGAACAACATACACAAAAGCATTCAGTCAAACATTGCAACACCAAACGCCTCAGCAAACGCACCACCGGCGGGGAAGAAGCGGTAACGGTGTTAATGGCACTGACCACCCCCATGTTATCGCAGTTAAAACGAACTCGCCTATTCCGAAACGCCTCCCCCCAAATCTCCACCGCCAACACTATCGGAAACAACTCCAATAGCACAAAAGTTGCGGACTAACTCAGAATCCTTCCAGGTCACCGGCCAGCGACCCGCGCTCCACTGACCCTGAAAGAAGGCCGCATAGCCCACCGAACCGGCCGCGTCCGTAAACAGCTCCAATTCAACGTTGGACACCACCACCTCCATCCACAAGGACCGCCCGTTATACTCATCAAGGAACATTTCCCAGACAAGCAGATCCTCCCGGTGTTCCGAGTCCAGACTCACAAAATGATGAGGCGACCGAACCCCTGCCGTGGCCGCCGCCAGCCGCCTACAAAACACTCGGCCCATAGGCATGATGCGGCAGGCAAAATTAAGCTTGCCCAGAAGCGACTGAAGGGCGCGCAAGGTGATTTTCCTATCATGGCGAGCCATGGCCACCGACTCCCGCATTTCCACCAACTTGTCCAAGGGAAGCCGACATTCCACCTGCAAGGTATCAATAATGATCCCCAAGAATTTTAGCACCTCAACGGGACCCTCAGTCTTCTCGGGTGCCAACGGAACCCCAAATACCTCAAACACATGCTGGATTGTGGCCAACAGGATCTGACAAGTTCGAGCCCCCGGAGGCCCGACCACCAAGAAGTCATCCAAATAATGGATTACCGACTGGAGGCCAGACACCTCCCGCACCACCCGTTCAAGAAAAGAACTGAACGCTTCAAAAAACGAGCAAGAAATGGCACAACCCATTGGCAGACAGCGGTCAACAAAATACTGACCCTGCCATACACAGCCCAATAGGCGACAACTCTGAGGATAAACGGGCAGCAGCCTAAAGGTAGACTCAACGTCGGTCTTGGCCAGCAGTGCGCCCTTGTCAAACTTGCGCACCCAAGCAATGGCATCATCAAAAGAGGCATAGGACACTGCGCATAGGTTGGGATCAATTGCGTCGTTCACAGACCCCCCCGAGGGTGAGACAAATGGTGGATGAGGCGAAACTGGCCCAGATCCTTCTTGGGAATGACCCCAAGAGGGGAAACCACTAAGTCGGCCAGGGGCGGAACCTCAAATGGACCCGCCATCCTCCCCAAGGCCACTTCCTTGGCCAATTTAGCCAAAACCACCCCAGCATGCAGCCGAGCCGACCGTAAATTCCTCACCACCGGGGGGACACTAGACAACGTACAAGGAATCAAAAAACCGACAGTAAACCCCTGCAGCAAGAACTGCGCAGCGGCCCTATCCGGGTACCTACGGAGAAAGGGTGCCATTTTTTCCACCCGCACCGGGGTTCTCCCCTTTTCCAGCGTCGGTCGACTTATTCTTCCCTTGCTTAAACACTTGGACAGGGGGTGAGAACCCCCGCATCCCAAGCAAGCGTGGCGATACCGGCAGGATCCACCGAATCTATAGGTCCCCTTGTTGAACTGCCAGCAATAGCCCTTCCTGAGTGTGGCCGATGCTGCTGAGGTAGAAGCACCCCCGGCCCCCTGAAAGGGCTGAGAAACAGTCCTCGCCTGGGTCAACAGTTTCATCCACAAGCTTATGTCCTTGTGGTTCCATCTGAGTGAAGGCCTAACCGCCATGCGCTGCTCATCATAGCGCAGCCAAGCGACGCCCCATACACGCGCTGGGCCTCACCAATGGAGTCCAGATAACCGAAAAGAGCCGAACAATGCTCCGGAGCCTTCTCGCCAATCACACTGGCCAAAATATTGAAGGCCTGGAGCCAGTTCCCAAAAGTCCTAGGAATCAAGCGGTAACGAAGCTTTTCCTCCTCTTCCTTCTTGCTCTCGTCTGGCTTCACCTTGTCCAAATTACATTTTTCCAGCGGTAAGAGGGAAAATATCTCAACATATTCTCCCTTCCATATCTTCTCCCTCACCTCAGGCTTAAGATGCGTGCCTAACGGGCCCTCGAAGCAGACGTAAATCTCGCATTTCGCGTTGTCCGATAAATGTACCCCATCAGAGGCACCGTCCGCCTTCTTGGCATCCACCGTAGTCCTTTGCGCCCCGTCCGACGAGGCCCCGGCAGAGGCCGCAACCCTAGCTCCTGTTGCTCCACCCCCGGACGAAGCTGCGCCATCAAACTCCACCGCAGGAGGACCCGGCGCGGATCCCGAAGTTCCTGCGACGGCCGCATTCAGATCCCCCGAAGCAGTCCAGGCCGACACCGGTGACCCTACCTGAGGAGAAGGCACCCCCGTGGCCCCCCGAACCAACAGATCTCTGCAACCCGCTACCAGGGTCTGCAGCACTTGCGCCAACAACCCCTCCTGTCCAGCCAGCCCAGCAGCGACTGCATCCGCAGCAGCGACACCCTGACCACCCACATAGCCACACACCGATGGGCCCCCCGACCCATCACCCGCAGAGGCAGACGCAAGGGACAACACAGAACCACCCACAGCAGGGAAAATAGGAGAAAGGACAGACAGACAGGCAGACTTACCAGGCTGACCCGGGGTATGAAGCCGCACAGCCGAGTCACCGGATCCCTGCCGAGCACCCGCTCCTGCAGCAGCCACCTCCTCTTCCCGGGACACCTCTTCTCCCTCCGACGCCGTGAGCTCCCCCTCCGAGCGCTCGTCCTCTCCGCTATTCGTCCCAGCCAGGGTAGGGTTAACGAGCCCCGACAGGCGCCCGCTGATGACGTCACGAGCCGCCGCCACACGTCTGGCACGGCTGTCCCGCACACCACTTCCGCGCTGAGCACGCTGACCTGCCGCCGACCTCTCAGGAACCCGGGACGGCGACGAAGATTCCGCACGACGGGGACCTCCACTTCGTCCAGACGGAGCCCCGGCCGCTCCAGGGGGTGGGCCGGCACCCGCAGGTAAGTCGCTCCCATGCCGGGCCGCGCGCGCAGCAGGGGGAGGCCCCGCCGCGACGGCCGTACTGTCTTGACTAACCGCAGAAGGGGGCAGGGAGTGAGAGGTAGCTTGTGTACTCCCGCCCGGGTCCCGCCAAAGGTGAGGATTCCTACCTGCCCCGGCAGCCTGCAGAGGAGGTGGTCTCTTGGCCTTGGGGGCAGAAGGGTCCCGTATGGGGCTCCTAGCGCTGCGGCCGACCCTAGGGGTCACTTCAGGGCTGAGGCGCGCAGGAGGCCTTGACCTCCTCGCCCGTGACACGATGGGGACAGGCGTAGCAGTAACCTGCCCCGACCCCTGCAGCATGGCAGCGAGTTGGGATTCCAGCCACTGGGGGCCATTCACCACCGCTGCTGCCATTATCTCAGAGAGCATACCCTCAATGTCCGCCATAATGTGAAGGGGGGCTCAGCAGTACAGGTTAGAAAGTTCTCCTAGCAGAAAGTTCTCCTGGCTGACTTCTCCACTAAATGAGCTGTGACCTCCTACAGCCCACTAACAGCCCTAATGCTCCACCCTGCCCCACCTTCTTGCCGTCCAATCATATTGGACCTGTAAACTGCCCAGCAACAGCCTTGACTGCAAACTCAGTCATGTAGGCCTTCTACTTAATGCTGGAGCATAACGTTCCAGGCCTGTTCTAGATTGCTGCATCGCTGTTCACATTAGAAGCCCCAGTGCAATGCTGTCTCTTCCCAGCAGGGAGGTAAGCTGCTAGTGAGCACTGGGTGGATTTGCACCGGAGTTTCTTCTTTCAAGCACTCTACGGTGATGGGACTTGCTATACATTGGATTTTTTGATATTATTTACAGGAAGTTTTTGGAGGATTTCTTTGTTCACAGTTCTGTGCTATACACTTTTACCATATACCGCCACCATTATTTTCAGGATTTTTTTATTTTTTTTTAGATTTTCACCATTTTTAGTTTTGTGCTATACACCTTCATTTTACTGTTACATATTTTTTCTTTGTTATTATATGCATAGGTTGATCACTTAGAGTGATAAACGTTTTGGCATACATTATTAATTGTCCACTGTTGGTTACACACCTTTCAGGTGTACAGGTGTGATTCATTCAGTTTATGTACATATTATTTATGTTACACATTGGTTGTCAACACTCTACTGCATCTGGTTGGTTTACACAGAGGACTAGTATCAGGGTTAAATTTGTGGATTATGTCTGGTGTTTTATACCATCTGGAATATATCTTAAATCCATTCTCCTGAGTTAAGACATTTAGGGAACCTTTATGAATGTATGTAAAAATATGTTCCCATTCATTTCTAATTATGTCATCTTTAGGATTGATGTCAGCAAAAGTCAGAGCATAAATGGTCGATATAGTGTGTCTTTGTGGTTCCGATTTTGTGCATAGTTTTTCAAAGGGTGTCAGATCTTTGTACCATTGAGAAGGCGAAACAGAATCAAGTAAGAGACTTAATCCGGATATATTCAAGAAAGGAGATACCTCTGTCTGGAATCAGTGCAGTAAAGCCGTAGAATGAAATGAACTTCTCTTTATCAAAAAGAGATTTTGCTCTAATGGAAGAAGTAAAAGGCGAACCATGTATGTCAAGTTTAGAGATTTTTAAGAGAAAGTCTGGATTACGGTCAATAGGAGCAATGGGTCCAGGAAATTATGCAATATTAATTTTGTCAAACTACCGTATTTTTCGGACTATAAGACGCACTTTTTTCCCCCAGAAATATGGGGGAAAATGTCCCTGTGTCTTATAGTCCGAATACATGACAGGCCCCGCCCCCCCCCGTCGCTGGCACCGCCCCTGCCATCCGCTCTCATTGCTCCCGTAGCCGCTGGAATCCCCTGACCACCGCCACTGGCTCCGCCCCCCACCGCTGGCACCGCCCCTTACACATTGCTCGCATTGCAATCCAATTAGAGCCGCTCTCTCTTTCTTTTCTCCCTTCGGGTTACAGAAGGGGAAGGGGGGCGGCGGGGGAGATATACAGACAGCCCGCAGCTCTCCTCTCCCTGTCACAGCGCCGCTGCCAAGTTCTCTGGCAAATAGAGCAGCGGCGCTGTGACAGGGAGAGGAGAGCTGCGGGCTGTCTGTATATCTCCCCCGCCGCCCCCCTTCCCTTTCTGTAACCCGAAGGGAGAAAAGAAAGAGAGAGCGGCTCTAATTGGATTTGCTGGCCGCCACCCAGCTTACTGCCCACTGTTTCCCTTCCCATGATTGGCCACAGCAGAGGGCCAATCAGAAGACACTGGGGGCATCATGGGAAATGAAGTCACGGCAGAGTTCTGGCACCAGTTCCTCCAGCATGCAAACACTCTGCTGGAGGGGTTGTTAGAAGAGGAGCAAAAGAGTATACTCTGCTGGGGAACACGCTGTACCCCACACCACCAGAGAGCCACGCTGTACCCCGCACCACCAGAGAGCCACGCTGTACCCCGCACCACCAGAGAGCCACGCTGTACCCCGCACCACCAGAGAGCCACGCTGTACCCCGCACCGACAGAGAGCCACGCTGTACCCCGCACCGCCAGAGAGCCACGCTGTACCCCGCACCGCCAGAGAGCCACGCTGTACCCCGCACCGCCAGAGAGCCACGCTGTACCCGCACCACCAGGGAGCCACGCTGTACCCTGCACTGCCAGGGAGCCACGCTGTACCCCGCACCGCCAGAGAGCCACACTGTACCCGCACACCGCCAGAGAGCCACGCTGTACCCGCACTGCCAGAGAGCCACACTGTACCCGCACACCGCCAGAGAGCCACGCTGTACCCTGCACCACCAGGGAGCCACGCTGTACCCTGCACCACCAGGGAGCCACGCTGTACCCTGCACCACCAGGGAGCCACGCTGTACCCTGCACCACCAGGGAGCCACGCTGTACCCCGCACCGCCAGAGAGCCACACTGTACCCGCACACCGCCAGAGAGCCACGTTGTACCCGCACTGCCAGAGAGCCACACTGTACCCGCACACCGCCAGAGAGCCACGCTGTACCCTGCACCCCCAGGGAGCCACGCTGTACCCTGCACCACCAGGGAGCCACGCTGTACCCTGCACCACCAGGGAGCCACGCTGTACCCTGCACCACCAGGGAGCCACGCTGTACCCCGCACCACCAGGGAGCCACGCTGTACCCCGCACCACCAGGGAGCCACACTGTACCCGCACCGCCAGAGAGCCACACTGTACCCGCACACCGCCAGAGAGCCACGCTGTACCCACACCGCCAGAGAGCCACACTGTACCCGCACACCGCCAGAGAGCCACAATGTACCCGCACCGCCAGAGAGCCATGCTGTACCCGCACCACCAGAGAGGGAGCCACACTGTTCCCGCACCACCAGAGAGGGAGCCACACTGTAACCTCTGTACCCGCACCACCAGAGAGGGAGAAAGACCGAGCCGCTTCCAGGATACAGACATGCAACACTACTGACTAGAGTCACCCCGGGCAACCCAGAGTGAGCGAACGTCCAGCCAGAGGGATCACTGTTGCGATTTCGCTGGGTCTGGTAAGAGGGCCTGTTGGCCATTATCCATTACTATTCCCAGGGACTGAGCCATTAGGAAGTGCCTAGCCTGCTATCCTCTAGGCCTTATTGACTGCCACAACGTCCCCTCTGTCCTCTTCCCACGGCGTCCCCTCTGTCCTCTTCCCACGGCGTCCCCTCTGTCCTCTTTCAACGGCGTCCCCTCTCTCCTCTTCCAACGGCGTCCCCTCTCTCCTCTTCCAACGGCGTCCCCTCTGTCCTCTTCCAACGGCGTCCCCTCTGTCCTCTTCCCAGGGTGTCCTACCACTGATGGCATGGTCACTCTACGTTTACTATGACAATGGTCACTCTGCGTTTACTATGGCAATGGTCAGGCTGCATTTCATGGGCACTGGAAAATATTTTAGTACACCATTTGGTTCAGAATATTTTTTTTCTTGTTTTCCGCCTCTAAAACCTAGGTGCGTCTTATGGTCAGGTGCGTCTTATGGTGCGAAAAATACGGTATACCAATTAAATTACCTACCTCTTTCTTTGCTACTTATAAAAGGATTTGTCTTAAATTTGTCTGGGCATCTAAACAACCCAGAGTGAAATGGGACAAGTTAACTACTCCCAAATTATTGGGTGGAATTGGCCTACCCGACATTCAAAAATACTACTGGTCCTGTCACTTATCCTGTATAATTGACTGGCACCTCCATAATGAGACCAAGGCATGACTAGGACTGGAAGCAGCAGTTTCCGATATACCATTGCACCATTTACCTTGGATTAACCCTCGCAAAATTCCTGGCGGATATAAAAAACACCCCCTTACTGGTCCTACCTTACTGATCTTTCGTTCACTTTGTAAAAAAATTAATATTGCATCATTTCCTGGCTCTTTTTTTATCATCTCCATGTCCGTGGGGATGGTAAGGAATGAGCCTGGATGTCAGAAGTGTAGCACCACCGCCTCGGCAGTACAATTTGGTGTGCGCAGGCGCCATCTAGAGCTGACTCCTAGCTCTACATGTTCGGCTAAGGTCACGCCTGCACAGTACAGGGGGGAGTCCTTATCCGCCAGGGGAACTTTTTCGGCAAGACACCTGCCTCTGCTTTCAGCAGCGCTCCGCCCCCAGCCCGCCCCTTTGTGTCCAGAGATCAGCAAACAGCAAGCCAGATACAGGACTATATGGCGTAATTCCTGTGCCCTGTGCAGCATAGGGAGGGAGGGAGGGGTCTTGGAAGCACCTACAAAGTCTTATCCAATCATGCTTTGTCTGTGCTGCAGCCCCTCCCCTTTGTTTTGATTTCAAGAAGAAGCAGCCAGACCCATCATCTCTGTAACTCCCACGTGAGTCTTTATTAATGTTATACTTCAGGGAGGGGAGAAGCAAGTTGTACAGCAGCCTGGACAGTGATAGGTTTGTTGTTTAGTGCAGACAAGGGACAGGACAAGAAAACATATTCTTAGTGTTGCAATGACTCTGACACCAGGCTGATATTTAAAAGTAAGTTTGCAAAAAGTTAATACAAAAAAAATGTATTTGATCTATCTAAAGATTCTGTCACTAATTGATATTTTTTTTTTCCATTATTCTCTATGGGCATTTTATCTCCCTGTTAAAGTCTATGGGCATTCCGTTTTGTAATTCCTTTTAGTATGTCCCCACTTTTACCCCCTTCCTGCCCAGGCCAATTTTCAGCTTTCCGCTCTGTCACACCTTCAGGCTGGCTTTACACTATTGCCAACACAGACATTGCATGTCATTCACATCGCATTGCTGTGCAGATCTCATGCCATGTCTGTGTGATGCCAATTCAGTCAGTCATACAGTTGTATGGGTGAACTCGCATTACAGTCACATGAAAATGCTGCAGGAACCCTTTTTTCCCCGCACTGGAATCGGGGCGCACGGGTCTTCACACCCAATGTGATTCGATTCCTGTCCGAATTGACAGTTCGCACTGCGATCTGTGAACCGATCTGGAAATGATGGTGTGGTACAGGCCGCCTCTGAAGGATTTGTCACTATCAAGATCAACAGTAAAAAGTTTGTGAACCTTTATTACTTTTGTAGCGGGGTCTCCTTTAAGGCCCCGGGACTACGTTACCCAGAACCCCGTTCAACACCCATGGTGCATTTAGCCACCGCAGAGACTCATGGGAGGGGCTATATAAGAAGAGGGCGAGGCTGAGCTCGGCCTCTTTGGACACCGCGCTGCAATCAACAGGTCTTCCTGTGCGGATCTGCAGCAGTGTAGGGCCGGAAGCCAGGGCCTTACACAACTTCCAGAGAGCCTTCCACCCCACTGCGGAGCTTGGGTGGCACCTGACTTTGTCGAGTTTGGACATCAGTTGGACCGGAGACCCGGTCATTGCGGATACTGTGTGCGGAGACACAGTAGGTGGAGGTTCCGGACTGGGATCGTGTCCGGAGTGGTGAGCGAGCACCTGCTCATTCATATAGACTGTACTTTGATTCGGCCTAGAGACTGCCTTGGCCCTCCGGGTTCTATTTTACTGTCCCACAGGAGACTAGTGGCGGGACTGGGTTGAGTAGTCTCCTGTGAGGACTTTCATTCTCCTTTTATTTTCCTAAACCTTGGAAGAACATGAAGAAAGGCTGGAGAAAGTTTTGAGAAGACTCAGTGAAGAGGGACTCAAGCTCTCACCTGAAAAATGCCAGTTCTATCAGTCATCAGTCAACTATCTGGGACACATAGTGTGCGAGGATGGGGTAGCCACAGACCCCGAGAAGTTGGAGGCCCACCACCGTGACAGAAATCAGATCCTTCTTGGGGTTCTGTTCTTATTATAGGAGGTTCGTGGAAGGGTTTGCTCGGATAGCCAGGCCTCTGAATGAGTTGCTCAAGAAGGAGGGGGAAGAGGATGACTCGGGTCCCAGAAAGCCAGGGGAGTCAGTCAAGGACCAGTGGAACGGGAAGTGTGAAGATGCCTTCCAGATGTTGAAGAGAAACCTAACCACTGCCCCTGTCCTGGCCTACGCAGACCCAAAGAAGCCTTATGAACTTCAGGTAGATGACAGTCATGATGGTCTGGGAGGAGTGCTCTACCAGGAGCATGAAGGGCAACTGAGACCCGTTGCATATGTGAGCAGGAGTCTGACTCCCTCTGAAAAGAACTACCCCACCCATAAGTTGGAATTCCTGGCCCTTAAGTGGGTGGTAGTTGACAAACTCAGAGACTATCTGTATGGGGAAGAATTCACAGTGAAAACCGATAACAACCCCCTCACCTATCTTTTCCCCACAGCAAACCTGAATGCCACTGGACATAGATGGCTGGCGGCACTGTCTGCCTTTAATTTCAGCCTAAAATACAGGCCTGGAGCTGGAAATCGAGATGTAGACGCCTTGTCTAGAAGATCTCATATCCCCACCACAAGTGCAGAAGATTGGACCCAAGTGGCACCCGACGGGGTGCGGGCCCTCTGTCAAGGGGCTGAACTCCAAGCCAGTGGCGGCTCAAGAGCAGAAGAGATAGGGGTTACCATAGTAGGAGTTCCCAAGCAATACTGTGGGGTAACCCAGCTGGAGGAAGATAACTTGCCAAGACTGTCAAAGAAGGAGTTGAGGCGTGACCAACTGGAAGACCCCATGGGGAGATTGGTTCTAGAGGCCCTGGAGAATCAGGATCCAAATCGACTCCTGCATCACCCTTCAAAGGAAGCCTGCCTGTTGAGGAAGGAGTGGGACAGGTTGCAGGTGCATCAGGGAGTGGTCTACCGAAGGGGCCCCTCTGATGACCTAGAAGACAAATGGCAGTTATTCCTGCCCGAGAAACACCAAGAGGCTGTCTTGGTTGCTTTACATGACAACCATGGCCACCTAGGGGCGGAAAGGACCTTCCAACTCGTTAGGAATCGTTTCTATTGGCCTTGCATGAGGGCCGAAGTTGAAGAATACTGCCACTCATGTGCACGATGCATCCAGAGAAAGACTTTACCCCATCAAGCTGCCCCAATAGGCTACCTGCAAAGTCAAGGCCCCCTGGATCTGGTATGCATTGATTTTCTCTGCCTCGAACCCAATTTAAATGGACTAGGGAATGTTCTGGTAGTAACCGACCATTTCACCCGGTATGCCCAGGCCTTCCCAACCAAAGACCAGAAGGCTTCCACTGTAGCCAAAGTTCTCATGGAGAAGTACTTCATACATTATGGGCTACCACAACGGCTTCACTCAGATCAGGGAAGGGATTTTGAAAGTCGGCTGATCCGGAAGCTCCTGGATTCCTTGGGGATCAAGAAGACACAAACTACCCCCTATCATCCACAAGGTGATGCTCAGCCGGATAGGTTCAACCGAACCCTGCTCAACATGCTGGGGACCTTAAGCGGTGAAAAGAAGCAGCATTGGAGTAACCACATAGCGGCAGTTGTGCATGCATACAATAGCACCACCAGTGACGCTACAGGGTACTCACCCTATCGACTTATGTTCGGAAGAGAAGCAAGACTACCGGGAGATCTGGCCTTTGGCACCTCCATAGACCATTGTTCTGCCACTTCCCACAAAGGATATGTTGATAGACTCAGACACAATATGAAGATGGCCTATGAACAGGCCCAGGCGGCCTCAGAACAAAAGGGGGGCCGCAACAAGAAAAGCTTTGATCTGAAAGTTCGGATTCAAGACTTACAACCTGGAGACAGAGTGTTGCTACGGAACTTGGGGGTCCCTGGAAAACACAAGCTTGCAGACAGATGGAGACCTGAACCCTATGTTATTTGCAAGAGACTACCGGGCCTACCCGTTTACAGACTTAGGCCAGAAGGGAGGGTGGGGCCCTTAAAGACCTGGCATCGGAACCACCTACGCCCACTAGCTGAAGCAGTTCGGATACCCCCTGAGAGGGATTTCACTGAGCCAACTTCCATCCTGGACACTCCCAGACCAAACACTCGGTCCCAGACCCCTCGGATGGGGGAGACAAAGACCTCGGAGCGAAGATGAGGGAGAAGAACTTGATTGGCTTTGGCCTTCCCAGGCCCCAGAAACTTCTGCTATTGATCTTCCACCTGAAGAAGACACCATGGACAGAACACTGAATGCAGAAGCTACTGAGTTCATCCCGTCCAGCCCTTTGTCGGATTCTTGGGAAAATGCCTGTGACATACTCCCCGAAGAGGACTCAAGAGATTCCATGTACCTCCCTGCTCCGGAGTCAAGTGTTCCTGAACTAATGGAAACTCCCGAGTCGGTTCCAGAAGAGGGACCTGTTCCAGCTGAACCAGAAAACCCAGGAGGACAAAGGATGCGAAGGGCTTTATAAAGCCTCCCAGAAGATTAACTTACCCACAGATGGGGAGGAGCTCGGAAGACACTGTGGTTACTACCAGGAGGAGTATGGAAGACCCTAATCCCTCCACTGTTCATTTGGTGGGGAGAAACCCCAACTCACTCTCTGGCACAGTTAGGCAGGACACTAATGATGGTGTGACCTGTGGGCTGGGGAGTTCACCTCCTTATTTTTGGTGGGAATTTCCTCTGCCAACATCATACGCAACTTTGGCTGATGTTGTGCGTACTATAATTTGATGTCATCTTTGGGGACCAAAGAGTTTAAGTGGGGGGAGTGTGTAGCGGGGTCTCCTTTAAGGCCCCCGGGACTATGATACCCAGAACCCCGTTCAACACCCAGGGTGCATTTAGCCACCGCAGAGACTCATGGGAGGGGCTATATAAGAAGAGGGCAAGGCTGAGCTCGGCCTCTTTGGACACCGCGCTGCAATCAACAGGTCTTCCGGTGCGGATCTGCTGCAGTGTAGGGCCGGAAGCCAGGGCCTTGCACAACTTCCAGAGAGCCTTCCACCCCACTGCGGAGCTTGGGTGGCACCTGACTTTGTCCAGTTTGGACATCAGTTGGACCGGAGACCCGGTCGTTGCGGATACTGTGTGCGGAGACACAGTAGGTGGAGGTTCCAGACTGGTGAGCGAGCACCTGCTCATTCATATAGACTGTACTTTGATTCGGCCTAGGAGACTGCCTTGGCCCTCCGGGTTCTATTTTACTGTCCCACAGGAGACTAGTGGCGGGACTGGGTTGAGTAGTCTCCTGTGAGGACTTTCATTCTCCTTTTATTTTCCTACCCTTTGGATTACAAATTACCATTCCTGTTGTGCACCACCAGTCAAGTTGCATGCGAAGAAATTGATCTTCTAGAGACTGAGTTTAGATCTGGGTCAGGCCTGATCTGTAGTTAGGACTTTGGTTGCTGCGCCATAAGGGGACATAGTTAGAGGTAGCTGTATTTGGCGGGTAACCGCCTGCGTTATATTTTCTGCTGCAGGGCTCTGCATACATATATGTGTTATGTGTTAACCTTATGCCTTTTACCCAAAGTAAAGACATTTTATAATTTATCTGCTGCTATCGGTGTGTTGTCTCTATACAAATAGATTATGTGCATAAACTGTTAGATTGTGATAGGAGAACAATCCCTAGACAAGCTGTGCCAGAGTGGGTCGAGTAGATTGCCAGGGGTTGGCGGAGCTGTACACAGGGCCCGAAACAAATCCAGCGGCTCTCTTAACTGGGGGTAGCGCTACACTTTAATTTTATGTAATAAGCAGTATTTCATAAAGTGTCTGATTCAAGATCCATCTGTATTTCCCATGGCTGTGTAATAATAAATCCATTCTTCCATGATTAACGTCTGTGAAGGTTCCTATGTATCCAGGTTATAGCAGAGCAAGCAGTAGTCACATTCAACTGGACTTGTTCTGTAATGTTGAAGGCCCATCATACCTTCTCCAGAACTGAAGAAGTGGGATGAGGAAGCTATAAAATGACTTCAACATTACAGAAAGTCTGGCTGAATGTGACAATCTACTACCAGCTATGCTAATAATATATTGCTAGACAGGGTTGGTAAAGGTTGGCATACTCAGCCTGAGGACTGACAGCTGCTGGACTGTTGTCAGGGCATGTTAGGAGGCAACAACTGGACAACCAAAAGATAACCACATGGTTGAATGTGACGATCTTCCACCAGCTAAAGCCGGCCATAGACAATTCGAATCTCAGCCAGTTAAGCAGGGACCAGCCAAGATTTGAACCATGTAAGGGCAGGCTGATTGTAACCAAGTTGATCGATCCTCAAGAGGGATTTCTCCATCAACACTTAGGCCGTTTCACTGATTGTGGTGTGATTCAGGTCTGCATTTTTCCCTGAATTCGTACCTGAACTGGACCCAAAGACGCACAGGACCCTTTTGGAATGTGGATCGCGGCTGCCCCGGACCTGTGTGAACCGACTCCAATGCGAGCCGGCCATGCAAATTGGATGCAGGAAAACCTGCATCCAATTCACACATTTGTAAACCCGGCCTTACTGTGATGACGAGGAAATCCAGCAATTTTTTTTATCCCTCCTGCAACCCGTGGTTTCTGGCAAGAAAATCGCTACATCTATGGTCAGCTTAAAGGGTAACTCCACGTTCGTGGGAAAAAAAAAAATATAATAACGTATATACAATTGCGACACAAGTCATATTGTAATTGAATGTTATTAAAAATTACCTTTCCGTTTCAATCTGCAGCTCTGTAATTTTCTGTAAAATGCAACAAAATATGGCAACCTCCCTCCCCCCTCCAGAAACATAAATTTTCTTATTGTGTGATTGGCTTACTGATTTTCCCTGAAGTCTACACCAAGATAAAAGTCCAATATCGGGCATCCCCTGCAACAGAAATGTCATTTATGGTGAGAAATCACATCTGAAGGGTAGCAGACCCTACAATTTTTCTCATTGGACTATTAGTTAAGTCCAAGGAGGTGCATGATATCTCCTGGGCTTACACTATCTCTATTTATATCTGACTGTTTTATATGGAGCAAACACTGACACTCAGGGCTGTGAGAGGGGAAAGAGGCACACAGGGCAGCTATGCTCACTTCTCTCCTCTGCTGCCCATTCACAGAAGCCTTTGCAATTTGTGAGTGAGCTCACATAATACAAAGGCTTCTGTGTTTGGGCAGGAGGAGGGAAGAGGCGGGCAAAGCAGCTACACCTCAAAGAAAAAAATCTCTCACCTCCCCAAAAATATTTGACTTGGGAAGTGACACGATACACAAGAAGATCTTAATTCAAATCAGATTGCATCCATAAAATGGTCATCCAGCCTTAAAAGAGTTGTAAAGGCAGGTGGTTTTGTATCTTAATGTATTCTATGCATAAAGATAAAAAGCATTCTGTGTGTAGCAGCCTCCACAGCACCCCCTAATATTTACCTGAGCCACCTCTCCAGGCAGCGATGTCTACGAGTCCGTCGGCCTTCCGGGACTCTCCTCCTGATTGGCTGAGACACAGCAGTGCCATTGGCTCCCGTGGCTGTCAAAGTCAGTTAGCCAAGCAGGAGAGAGAGGGGGTGGGGAAGAAAAAAGAAAAAAGAAAAAAGAAAAAAGAAAAAAGAAGAAAGAAGAAAGAAGAAGAAAGAAAGAAGAAAGAAAGAAGAATTCATATGGGAAATAGGAGGAGAGCTCCACATAGTGTAAGACCATTCAAGTATTTATTTTAATCAGCCAGCAAATACACTTACATTTAAATGTGTCATGCCAGTCAAAAGGGGATTGTTAGCATTGTTACATGCACTGTCGGCTCCAGCCATGAACGTGTGTTTGAGGCTGGAGCCGGCGGTGCATGTTAAAACATTAACAATCCCCTTGTGTCGGGCATGAGTAAAATAAATATGTGAATGGTTTTACACTATGTGGAGCTCTCCTTCTGTTCCCCATATGAATATTGAACTGCTTGATATGGTGATGTCCCAAATTATCAATTCTGAGTGAATCAAGGCGAGGAGCATTTAATCTTCAATGCTCGGTTCACACTGCCGCGACATGGGATCTGACCCCAAGTCGCATGACACGTCAAATTCAATGTTTCCCTATAAGAGCCATCCTAAGACCCCTTTCACACTGGGCCGTTTTGCAGGCGCTATTGTGCTAAAAATAGCACCTGCAAACAGACCTGAAACAGCCGTTGCTGTGTCTCCAGTGTGAAAGCCCCGATGGCTTTCACACTGGAGCGGTGCGCTAGCAGAACGGTAAAAAAAGTCCTTTTTGGAGTGATGTGTATACCGCTCCTCCACCGCTCCTTCCCATTGAAATCAATGGGACACTGTGGTGCAATGCGGTGGTTTTGAACCCTTTCTCGGCCGCTAGCGGGGGTAAAACCGCGCCGCAAATCTGACGGTAATGACTCTGACACCAGGCTGATATTTAAAAGTAAGTTTGCAAAAAGTTAATTACAAAAAAATGTATTTGATAGGTCTAAAGATTCGGTCACTAATTGATATTTTTTTTTCCATTATTCTCTATGGGCATTCCATCTCCCTGTTAAAGTCTATGGGCATTCCGTTCTGTAATTCCTTTTAGTATGTCCCCACTTTTACCCCCTTCCTGTCCAGGCCAATTTTCAGCTCTGTCACACCTTCAGGCTGGCTTTACAATATTGCCAACACAGACATTGCAAAAAATAGCTGCGCTTTACCGCCGACGCACCTCCCGCCCCAGTATGAAAGGGGCCTTACTGATACTACCCAGGTCGCTCAGGCTTTAAAAAAAAACACCCTTGTACAGGCTCCTAAATAGCATCCAAGTCTGAAGGAAGTCACAGGGCAAAATCGTGAACAACACTGTGAACCGATCCTAGGGCTCGATGACCCTTTTATGGATACAATCTGATTAAATTGTTTCACTTCCCAAGGTAAATATTTTTGGGGAGGGGAAAGACACTGGGTTATATTTTCACTATTTATTATATGTTTTCACTTTTTTTTTTTTGTGGAATAATTTTGAACACGGATTTGATGGACTTTATAAAATTATATGGGACTTTGATTTATCAATATATTTCATGTAAATTTACCTTATTTATTGATTCTGCACAGGCACATTTTTTTCTCCTCCAGACTGCTGCTAATGAAGACGCAGTTTATGCGCCCCCCCCCCCATCCTGGCGCCCCTTCCCTTGCGGCACATTCCCCCCTAATTTCGGCCCTGCTTTCAGTAATGTTCAAAGGCAAAAAAACAATATAGTAGTTAGCATTTCTGCCTTCTAGCACTGGGGTCTTTGGTTCACATTCCTTCCAGGAAACTATCTGCACAAGGTTTTCATGTTCCCCCAGTGCTCGTGTGGGTATCCCCTGTCGACCCCGGTTTCCTTTTAACTAGCTCTAGTGTATAGCACAGCAACCATAGGTTGAAAGTGTAGTTAATGACTGATTATATATATATATATATATATATATATATATATATATATATAGAGAGAAATAAAATGTTTGGGGGTTCTACTAACACCCTAGAGAATAAAATGGCGGTCGTTGCACAATACCTTTTGTCACACTGTATATGTGCAGCGATCTTACAAGCGCACATTTCTTAATTAAAAAAGATAAAACAGTAAAGTTAGCCCATTTTTTTTTTTTTATATTGAGAAAGATAATGTTACGCCGAGTAAATTGATACCCAACATGTCACGCTTCAAAGTTGCGCCCGCTCGTGGAATGGCGACAAACTTTTAGCCTTAAAAATCTCCATAGGCGAGATGTTTTGAGTTGCAGAGGAGGTCTAAAGCTAGAATTATTGCTCTAACGATTGCAGCGATACCTCACATGTGTGGTTTAAACACTGTTTTCATGTGCGGGCGCTGCTTACATATGCGTTCGCTTCTGCACGCAAACTCGGCTGGACGGGGACGTTGAATTATTATTTTTTTTTTCCTCCTTATTTTACCTTTATTTAATTTTTTTACACTGCTCTTTTAAAAAAAATTAAATTGGGTCAGTTTTATTTTCTATTACAAGGAATGTAAACATCCCTTGTAATAGAAAAAAAGCATGATAGGACCTCTTAAATATGAGATTTAGGGTCAAAAAGACCTCAGATCTCATATTTACACAAAACTTCAATAATTTTTATTTTTATGTCATTTAAAAAAAATATAAAATAAAAAAAGGCCCTTTAAGAGCATTGGGCGGAAGTGACATTTTGACGTCGCTTCCGCTCTGCAATGATATGGAGATGGGTGGGGGCCATCTTCCCCTCACTAGTCTCCATGTCACACAAGGGAACAGACCCTGATCGCCTCCAACGCTACCAACGGCTCCGGTAAGCGGCGGAGGACAATGGAGAGCGGCGGGAGAAGGGGGATGGGGCCCTCTCCCGCCGCAGATAAAAGTGATCTCGTGGCGAATCCGCCACAGAGACCACTTATCTTGAAGAGGATACCGGGCTTATGGCAGCTAGATGCTACCGTAACAACGGTATTCCTCTTCAAAGTAGCGTAAGTGGTTAAAACCTCACAATAGGTATAAGTTGTTATTAGATAAACAAGCATAAAGCAATAATGTACATATTATTATACACAATTTATATAGCGCCAACAGTTTACACAGCGCTTTACAATGTAGAGGGGAACAGCACAATTACAGTACAGTTCAATACAGAAGGGACAGGAGGGCCCTGACATAGACCGTTACATGAATTTTTAGCCTCAGATAGTTCATAGCAAACAGGCTCTTGCACAAATCTCTCAACGTGTTTCACAAGCCAACACTCACTTCATCATATGTGAGAACTCAGGTGTCTGTGAAGGTAAGACCAGGTCGTTAGAAAGGTTTATATATTTAAAAAAAAAAAAAAAAAAAAAAAAAAAAAACACACACACACAAAAAATAAAAATAAACAAACAAAAAGAGGAACCACATTGGAAAGGTGCATTCATCCATTACAAAAAATGTAAAAGCGTAAATTGATAGTATATAAATGGCGATAATAAATGTGTATATTTGATATTATGTTTTACTCATTGGTCTTCTCTTTAAAAAGGATAAACTCTGGAAAATACTTTAATCTTTTAGCAATGAGACAGATCCCATACCAGCCATTGTCATCTTCTCCCTGAGCTGTGAACTTTAAGGAACTAGATTTTCGGCCTCTTGATTGGCTGTTGGGAAGGACATTGTTTCACGTGCACGAGAGTCAGCCATTCCAGTACAGAGTGTGCCACAAATAAATGCAGAGTGTACATTCAATATGAGACTGCAAGAAGTCAGGTAGGTGTGTCATGGCATGCACATCTCTTCTGCAAAAAAAAAAAAAAAAAAAGTGCTGCCTGCTCACTGTTTTTTACATTTTGGGTTTAGTTCTACTTAAATATTTTAACCAGTTGAAGTGCATATCTGCTATTGGTTTTTCGTTTTCTGCAAATATACAAGTTAAAACGCCAACAAGCTTTTTCTTTTTGTAAAAAAACAAACAAAACACACACACACACACACACACACAATATATCTCTCCTGGAGTTCAACTTTAAGAAACCTGGAGTCCCGATTTAAGAAAATCATTAACTTCCAGTTACTGATTTTCCCTTGCCTCCAATGGTCATGCCCAACTAAAAAATAAATAAAATAAAAACCACACCCCATGGATCTGTGTATGGTCACCCCTCCTCAGAGTTCCATATACCTGGCACTGGTGGTGGGGTAGGCACAGGCAAAGTGTGGTTCCCTCTGACTACCAATGGTTTTAAACAAGAGTGGGTGCAGACAAGTATTGATTTAGGATGTATAGTTAGGTACATAGACCCAGATGGTTGTGCTTATGCGCCTAGGGAATGACGGGCGTTTCATGCAGTCAGCATGTCAAAATCAATGACTAGCTGAGAGATGGAGCACCAGTATGGCTCTTCCCACACATGCCAGTGCTTACATCTGTACAGGGACAGACAAACAGCTCTGGACGCAGACGGCACAAAGATGGATGAGGTGTAGTAACTTACTGCAACCAAGCACAGATCAGCCTTTTGTAGCCTGACCATTCCGAGTCTGATTTCTAATTGGTTGCCATCTTTTCCAGCTTATGGGAGAAAGGACCAACCAACACTGTTTCAAACACTTCCCACTTTGTCAGAAAAAATCTGTCCAAGCAATCAGCTTAATTTGTAGCAGACAATAGACGGTATGTCTATGGTTGTGGACATTCTTGAACACCGCTCACACATAGGTAGTCCAGGATTTACAATTGTCTTAGCCTTTGGTTCTCTGTACCCATTTCCAGGACTAAAAGCGTTATCTTACATGCTTTAATGTTCAAAGTCCAAAGTGGAAGGTTTCACCAAGTTCAGTTTTCCTTCTTTTTCTCCCTGGCACTTTTCCTCTTCTTCTGCAAAGTTTTAAGTTCTGTCATCACGCACAAGGTTTTATAAACCCAATGGACCTGTTATAAATAAGGCAAGCACAGATTATCAACCTAATAATGTATGGGTGCAGATATTTAAACTTCAGATGATGTGTCAGTTTATGGTATCAAGGTATATAAACATGATAAATAGTAACACAGGAAAAACCGTGTAACATACTGCGCTCACCCCCAGGAGAGTGTCTTCTGTTAATTAATAAGCTGCAATGAGCCCAGTGAGAAACTCCACTGGCAGAACAATAATCAAAGCCTAATTGGGGTTTTGTGAGTGTGAACAAAGAAACAAAAACCTCCTGAAATTAGGCTAAAATGTGCAATGTGCATGTAGCGCATGGGTAAATCCATACACACAATAGAAAATAATTAAACACAAATTATGTATAATAAAATATCAATAAGCAGGTAGCCCTGTGGAGAGAGAACAGCACACACCCCATAGTGTAGCATGCATAAAAATAATTTAATAATGCAAATCAATGATTGCACTCACAAACAACTGAGAGGTATAGAGACTTGACAGGTGGTTTAGTCCAGGGTCAGTGCATGAGTAATCCTAGAACCCCATCTTGGCCACTGGCCAGGGGAACAAGTGGGCTGATGTTGAAGGACACTGCCGGCAGGGATGGATTGAGCCACTGCAAGGACTGGAGTCTAGAACCAAGAGCCTCCTGCTGTAACCACTGTGTACCCCAATAACCAGGGGATGTGTTTTGAAGCGATGTTGCTTCTTTATCAACCTGTATAAAACTGGGCTACCCACCGAAAATAAAGGTTACCCTGGGGGCCAGTCCAGAAGTCTGTGCAGCTCTCCCTGAAGCCGCTATCTCCGAGACAGGATTGTGTAAATCACAATCCAAACATAGATATAAAATAGTATGTATGTACAAACTTCATCCACAATGAGAAAAGGAAAAAAAAAAAAAGCGACATAAATGTGTATAAAAATTGTTATCATATAAAGAAATAAAAAAATGTAATTAGGGAGTTTGTGAAATGTCTAAACAGACCTGACAATACCAAAAGGAGTATTTAAAAGGATAAGTTCACCTTTGGGAACATGTTCCACTTGTTTTTAGGGTGGAACGTGTAACATGTTCCCAGTGCTGCAGCCGCCACCCCCCTTTCCCTGTGGTAGCAGTATGGGGGAAAGTTCCTCGTAATAGCTGTCACAGTTTGAAAACAGCGTGGCTATGCAGGGCTCCGCCAACACGGCCGCATCATTCAGACACACAGCTCTGTGTGTCTGAATGAACTACAAGCCCCAACATCATTAGCGGGGCTTGTAGTGCACTGAGATAGTTTGAGTCTTCCTGTCAGGGAGTATTGATGTACCCGTACAGGGTGTACAGGCAGATACACTGACAGTGTGCGGGAGACCTGCATGGCATCAGCGATCTGCTGATCACTGGTGCAATACTTTACAGGCTCCTACCACAAAAAAAAAAAAAATTCACGTGAAAAAAAGTGCATGAATTTTTTTTTTTTTGTAAAAGAAGTGAACTTATCCTTAAAATTATTGTTTATATGGGACTTTATTCACATCAAAAGTTCATTTGTGTAAGCCTTAATTAAGGACCGGTTTACATTTTGTATTGTAAATGTGTAAAGATGATTGAATAAAAAAAATAGCCACATCTAAATGAACAGTGTAAAAGATCTCTCCATGCATGAGAGCAGCATGGAAGGAATGTGAGTAAATACATCCATCAAAAGTAGAGAATTTAACAAACCAAACACAGATTCATACAACAAAGTAAAAACATAGTTGACAAAATGGATACATGGTAAACAACAGGATTGTGTAATGTGAACCCAACCTGCATTATATTACTAGTGATAATGTTAAATGTTGTATGGACTGGAAATCATGAAAAACTGACATAATTTTTTTTTATAAAATGGAACACATAATACATACATACATACATACATACATACATACACACACACACACACACACACTTAAAACCACGTGCATGTATATCTGCAAATAGAGAGATTATATATATATATATATATATATATATATATATATATATATATATATATAAAAAATTACACACACACACACACACACACACACGTATCTCTATCTATATCTCAATATCAGTGGTGGAAAAAAAAAAGAAAACACAACAGTATTCTTGGGATAAAGGAACTAGCCAATCAGACAAGAGATTGAGTCACAATTGGGTCTATAACCTACAGACCTGGCTGATTGGGTAGTGACTCAAATAATGGTTATTGGCTGTTCACAGAATGTGCTCCCAGGAACTGCTCCCAGTGTGAGGACTACAGAATGGTATTATCAAGTTCCTTGTTTAGACCATTGGAAGACATGGTATGTAGTTTGAAAATCCAATATGTCTCTCTGGCATACATTTAAAACGTCCGTCTTCAGACAGAGGCAGAAATGGATTTAATGACATGGGGGTTATTTACGAAAGGCAAATCCACTTTGCACTACGAGTGCACTGCAAGTGCACTTTACAGTGACTGCACTTGAGATCGGAGGGGGACATGCAAGGGAAATAAAAAACAGCATTTTTGCTTGCACGATTGGATAAAATCAGCAGAGCTTCTCCTAATTTCAGCGCTACCCCTCAGATCGACAGCCATCTACAGCGACTGCACTTACAAGTGCACTTGTAGTGAAAAGTGGATTTGCCTTTCGTAAATAACCCCCATGGACTCTCTGGCAATCTGGGTTATCGTCATGATGCAACAAACAATGCCTGGAGATATTAAATTTAGGCAAGTATTTCTCCACACTTATACAGTACCCACCAAAGCAGGCCCAAAGTGATCTTAAAGTTCATCCCACATATTTCATACCAGAAGAGCAGTTGATACGGTACACTACAAAAAGTAGTGGAGCAGGTGTAGAAGCCATTTATTGAATGGCGAGGGCCTTCGTGATCAGTGAAAATATGAATATGTGTTGGTTTGTTACATGGTCTACTTTTGATAGATGTATTAAATGCACACATTCCTTCCATGCTGCTCTTATGCAGGGAATATTGGCATCAATGGGCACAGAACAGAAATTGGAATTCTTCAAAAAGACTGTTTGTGAACTCACTGCAAAGTATATTCCCATCGGCAATAAGTTTGTGGCTCACGGCCAAAGTTAAAAAAAGCTACAAAAAAAAAAACTACAAGAAAAGAGCTTTTAAAAAATATAAAAAATGAGGGAACACTAGTGTCATTTAAATGTTACAAAGAATATAAACAGGATATGTAAAAAGAAAATCAAGGATGCAAAAATTCAAAACGAACGACAGATTGCAAAAGATAGGACAAACCCCAAAAAATTCTTCAAATATATTAATAGTAAAAAGGTCAAGTCTGAGCATGTAGGCCCTTTACAAAATAATCTAGAGTGGGTGACTGGGGACAAAGAGAAGGCTAATTTATTAAATACTTTCTTCAGCTCTATGTATACAAAGGAGCATGGGGGAGTTCATGTCCAAAATGGGGGGTAGTAGTGACACAGCCCCAAATCCACAATAGCTCAAAAGTGATATGGTCCAGAAATATTTAGACAGAATAAAGGTGGATAAAGCACCTGGACCAGATGGCATACACCCACGGATCCTAAAATAATTGAGCTCTGCAATTTCAAAACCATTGTATCTCATTTTTAGGGACTCATTAATGCCGGGAATAGTACCACTGGATTGGCGCAGGGCCAATGTGGTGCCTATATTTAAAAAGGGAACAAAGTCTTTACCAAGTAACTATAGACCTGTTAGTTTAAGTTTAACTTCTATAGTTGTGAAGATACTGGAGAGATTAGAAAAAAGAAAGACCACATAGACGAGTTCTTGCTGGAAAAAAAGATTTTAAGCAACAGACAGCATGGATTCATGAAAGACAGAAGTTGTCAGACAAACCTGATTTCTTTTTATGAAAAGCTAAGTAAAATCTTGGACAGAGGGGTGGATGTGGACGTGGTATACTTGGATTTTGCAAAAGCGTTCGATACAGTTCCCCACACACGGCTCATGTGTAAGGTAAAGTCTGCAGGATTGGAAAGATCAGTTTGTAAATGGATAGAAAACTGGCTAAAAGACAGAATTCAGAGAGTCGTGGTTAATGATTCTTACTCTGAATGGTCTAAGGTTATCAGTGGTGTACCCAAAGGTTCAGTGTTGGGTAAATTCTCTATTTTAATCTTAGCTTTTATAAATCACAAAATAACCCTAAAATGCATCTGACACTTTGCAAAAACAAACAAAACGTATAGACATCAGTTTTAGGCATAAGGTGCTAAAGTGTTTAGTCCAAGCCTCTTTTGTAAAAGAGAAAAAAAAAAAACGTACACACTTTTCCTGCCATGGGGGTACGTGGTGATCAGTAGTGTGGTGTGGTGTGTCGCTCTCACACACCGCATCTCCGACCTCAGTAAAGAGCGTATGACATAGGCTCTTTACAATGTGATCAGCTATGTCCAATTGCAGGTGATCACATCGTAACCAGCAAGTGCCGGTTATTGCTTTTTCTCTATTCACGCTGACAGGGCGCGAGTAGGAGAAGAGCTGATCAGTGGCTCTCCTGACAGGGGGTGGGTCTGCGCCGATAATCAGCACATTGGTTATTAGTGCAGACCCATCAGTAGTGCCCACGGGGATGCCTGTCAGTGCCCATCAGTGCTGCATATTAATGCCTCATCATCAGTGCCCGTCAGCGAAGGAGAAAAAACGCATTTACAGAATTTTATAACAAACAAAAAAAACTATTACATTTATTTTTTCTTTCAAAATTTTTGGTCTTTTATTTGTTTAGCAAAAAAAAAAAAAAAAACCCACAGTGGTGATCAAATGCCACCAAAAGAAAGCCGATTTGTGGGAAAGAAAAGGATAAAAATTTCATACGGGTACAGTTTTGCATGACCGCGCAGTCAAAGTGCGACAACACTGAAAGATGAAAATTTGCCTGGGAAGGAAGGGGGTGAAGGTGCCCAGTATTGAAGTGGTTAAGCCAAGTATACACTACTGTGCAAACGTTTTGATCAGGAGTGGAAAAAAATAATAAATGGGGAATTAAAAAACAGAAGAGAAATCCAAATCAAATCAATATTTGGTGTGACCACCCTTAGCCTTCAAAACAGAATCAGTTCTTCTAGGTACACTTGCACACAGTTTTTGAAAAAAACTGGAGCAGGTAGATTGTTGTTCCAAACATCTTGGAGAACCAACTACAGATTTTCTGTGGATGTAAGCTGCCTCAAATCCTTCTATCTCTTCATGTAATCCTAGACTTCCATGAAGACTTCTGGACAGACTTCTTCGGACAGTAGATGGGTGTACCTGGGTTCCACTGCTGTCTGCCAGTTCCGTGCTAATGGCTGATTCTGATGTTGAAGGGAAGTAAGCATGGTGGGTCTTTCACCTGCTGCATTGTTTCCTTATCAGACAACTGAGTCTATGGTTCTCATCGTTGTCTGTTTCTTTGTGCTTCTTCAAAAGAGCTTGAAGAGCACATCTTGAAACCCTAATCTGCTTTGAAAGCTTTGCCTGGATGAGAAGTTGTTAAATGTAGTATACCTACCTTGTGTCTTGCTGCTTTCCTCAATCTTGCCATGGTGCATGACCTGCGACATAAAACTGTCTTCCACAACCGCACATTAGTAGAAGAAAAAAGAAGAGCGAGTAGTGGGACTTTATATGAAGCACACAGCTTCAAGTCAAGTGACTGGGAAATAATGTTTATTTATATTGTATAATCTCATGTAGAACATTTTGGGCAAATAACCTCTAAAAAACATTTGATCGTTTTCAACATAAGTTACATAGTAATCCGCAATCCACTAGATATTCAGGCATTATAAATAGAACAGGTAGTTATATACACTTATAAACATAGCCAAGATAAAATTGAAGCCTAACCCCCTCTTCTCTCATTTAATTAATTAGGGATGGAAGCACACGGCAGCAGTTACTGGTAATTATAATACCATCTTAAACCCACGCATGGCCGTTGACACCAATGGCCCTGTCAATTTCTAGTTGAAATGTATCTCTCCTCCCCATATTGAGTAAGTCCCCTGTTTATTATATTGATTATTGTATTCATAATTGTTATTTATTTTGTCTTGGTTGCTATGTGCATCGGTGTCTGTGCGATTGGTTTTGCCAATCTGCCTCTAATCCGGAAGCTGTGATGCGCAGCATATGTCCAGCCCCCCCCGTCGCCGCCTCCCTGGGAGGCGGGACGGGAGGACGCGCTTTCCCCACGTGTTGACGTCACGTTGCACGCGTCGGGTGCGGAGCGTCTACGTGGTATGCCATCGCCAGCGGAGTGTCTCACACCGGCAGACACACGAGAGGGTTGGGTAGGCGCTAATCGCTGGACGGCTGAGCCGCCCAGGTGAAAACGTTCCTCCCTCTTTTGTTGTGTTGGCCCAAGTGACGCTTGGGGCGGAGCTGTGGTGGTACACCTATATAGGCACCTCCTTTGGCCGGTTCACACACACACATCACTCTTTCCCTACACCTTGGATCACCCACATGTCCATGGATCTTGACCTCCCTCTGTTATCAACAGTGTAACGGGTGGGCCACTGGAACCCAGAAGTTCTTAGAAAGTATGAGCCAGAAAATAAATGGACATTGAGAATATGTCTTGGATTGCTTTAAAATGGGTCTGTAATATTAATCCACAATATTCCCCAGGATATCTGTAAAGAACTATTTACTGTGTGTTTGATTCTGAATTCAACATGTTAGTTAGTTGAAAGATGTTAATGTCATCACCTCCAACCAGCTGGACGCCTGTTGTAATGTTAATGAATCCAGACTAGCTTCTAAAGACCTTTTCATTGTTGTTTGTGGTGATGTGGATTGGAGCTTGGTAGACAGCCTGGCTGCCTATTATGGGATGTTTAAGTGTCTTGCTGTGAGGAAAGGGGGTGGGGGAATCACTCCAGCAACCCCCCCCCCCCCTGCTAAGACTGTTTACTGAAGGAGAAGTTTCAACACACCTGTCCTGTATCACCATTGCCATTGGACAGTTTAACCCGCCCTGTTCCCCAAGAAGGATGGGAGGGAAGCGTTTTGAAGAGAAGTGTGTTACCATGTGCTTGCAATAAAGATTCATTCCCTGTTTGAACCTCATACAGAGAGTTTGTCTGGTATCTGGGGGAGAATTATTCCTATGGGCCTCGGTCGCCTGACTGTGGAGTGTCGGTAGCTGATGTGTGTTCGGAAAGGGAATATCCTTAAACGGCGGTAACACCTGCCGTTACAAACAAGTACCCATCCACTTCCACCATTCACCTCCTTTGTTTTTCATCTTGTGTTCCTTTTTATTTCTTGCCGTTTTCAGTCCTTTATCCCCATCCCACTCCCTTTCACCCACTCCTTTTTTACACTTCCATTCACTCGCCACTCACATAACCTCTGCACGCATGCACGCACGCACGCACACACACACCCACACACAATTGTATACATTTTTTAACATAGGTCCCCCCACTGGGGTTACTAATTCCACCCCTCATCAGGGTTATTCAGCCACACTCAGGGCCTAGGATCTGTCTGTGCTGGTTATCGCCTCTGCAAGCGACCATGGCGCCCGGAGATGAGACCCTGCGGTGTACTGGGGATTCTCGATGCCGCACTGCCGCTACACAGATGCAAGTTGGACATGCAACCTTGTATAATCCTTCCCATATTCTCTCCCCTTTATAATTTTCCTTGTTATTTGTTTTTACCCCTACCTCTCAATTATTTTTTGAGACCATCTAGAATTAATGCTCTCTGTTCCTAGAGATTTCCCATGGTTTATGCTCCTGCTATAGGGCTATAAAGCCGTGAAACTCATCGAGCCATCAACTCCTACTACCATTTCACCATGGACCAACCAAAAATTCCCTATGGTTTAACTTATGTTTTTAACAATCCATTATATTAAATTATGCTAACCCCCTCTTTTCTTCCCCTCCCTTCTTTTACCTTGAGTGGAATCTAGAAAGATCTAGGCCATTTAGGCTTCAATTTTATCTTGGCTATGTTTATAAGTGTATCTACTACCTGTTCTATTCATAATACATGAATGTCTACTGGATTGCAGATTACCATGTAATAAAATGTTTTTCAGAGTTTATATGCCCAAAATGTTCTATATGAGATTATACAATATAAATAAACATTATTTCCCAGTCACTTAAATCAATGATAGGGATGGAGGCAGGTACCCCTTTGGTTCCTGCTTCATTTAAAGTCCCAAAAACCCCCTCTTCTCTCATTTAGGCTGGGTTCACACTGGTACGTCACGACAGTCGTACTTATTTGGATCCGACTTTGCCCTGAGACGTGTCCGACTTCAATGAACGGGTATCCGACTTAAATCCCCGCCAATACCAGGCACGGTGTTTAGTATGAATCTTGAGGGGGAACTCCACGCCAAAAAACAAAACAAAAAAAAAACAGCATAGGTTCCCCCTCCAAGAGCATACCAGGCTCTTCGGTCTGGATTTTAAGGGGTACCCCCCTACGCCGAAAAAACGGCGTGGGGGTCCCTCCAAAATACATACCAGACCCTTATCCGAGCACGCAGGCCGGACGGTCAGAAAAGGGGGTGGGGATGAGCGAGCGCCAGGCCACATGCCCTCAACATGGGGGGGTGGGTGCTTTGGGGCAGGGGGCGCCCTGCGGCGCCCCCCACCCCAAAGCACCTTGTCCCCATGTTGATGAGGATAAGGGCCTCTTCTGGAAAATCGTGGCCTTTGGTTGTCGGGGTCTGTGGGCGGGGGGGCTAATTGGGATCCGGGAGGCCCCTATGAGTATGGGGTACATCGTACCCCTACCCATTCACCTGGGGGAAAAAAACAAACAAACAAACAAAAAACACACACACACACACACACA
Source organism: Rana muscosa (assembly GCA_029206835.1). Classification (NCBI taxonomy): domain Eukaryota; kingdom Metazoa; phylum Chordata; class Amphibia; order Anura; family Ranidae; genus Rana; species Rana muscosa. Next base: position 433,192,177 of record CM055121.1, on the reverse strand, counting down.
CACACACACACCAGGTTTTTAAAGTAATTTATTAGGCAGCTCAGGGGGTCTCTTCAGACTTCTCCGTGCTCTCCGGCCTCTTCTGCCAGGCTCCTTCGCCATCTTCTGCTCTTTTGCCCGGTCATTTGCTAGCAGTGGCCCGGTCTTCTCCATCGTCTTCTTCCGATGTTGACACGACGCTCTCTCCCGCTGTAATGCCGTGTGCGCAACGACTTATATTAAGCATGGGGCGTGGTCAAAGAGTGATGTCATCTGGTGACCCCCACCCCTTATGACGTCACCACCCGATCACCCCGTGACCACGCCTATATAATTTGTTGCGCACCGCGCACACGGCATTACAGCGTGAGAGAACGTTGTGTCAACATCGGAAGAGGGAAGAAGACGATGGAAAAGACCAGACCACCGCTAGCAAAAGAGCAGAAGACAGCGGAGGAGCCCGGCCGAAGACACCGGAGAGCGGTAGAAGAGGCCAGAGAGCACGGAGAAGTCAGAAGAGACCCCCCCAACGTTAGAAGAGACCCCCGGAGCTGCCTAATAAAATAAAATTAAATTACTTTAAGAACCTGTCTAGTGTGTTTTTTTATTGACACTTTTTTCCCCCCAGGTGAATGGGTAGGGGTACGATGTACCCCATACTTATTCACATAGGGTGGGGGGCTGGGTTCTGGTGGCCCCCTTATTAAAGGGGGCTCCCGGATTCCAATAAACCCCCCGCCCGCAGACCCCGACAACCAACGGCCAGGGTTGTCGGGAAGAGGGCATGCGGCCTGGTACGGTTCAGAGGGCCCACACCGTTTTTTCGGCGTAGGGGATTCCCCTTAAAATCCATACCAAACCGAAGGGCCTGGTATGTTCTTGGAGGGGGAACCCATGCCGTTTTTTTTTTATTTAAAATTTGGCGTGGAGTTCCCCCTCAAGATCATCAGAGGACTAGTCACATGGCAAAGTCGGATCAGGCAAGACGGTGTTCCGACTTTAATGATATTCAATGAGCTGAAGTAGGATCAAAGTCGGACCAAAGTAGTACAGGGAGCATTTTCAAAGTCGGACCGACACGTGTCGGACCAGTTAAGACGGCTCCCATAGGGAAACATTGATTTTCACATGTCATGCGACATGAGCTCCCAATGTCGGAGCGTTTGTCACACCAGTGTGAACCCGGCCTTAACATTAGTAGAAGAGTTTGGCTGTTCTTCACCCAGTTTTAAGCCTCATACACAGCTGTTTCAGTTAATGACTGTGTTTCAACCTAAATATGAAATTGATGAGCATTAGCACCTGCTTGGTATATTTAGTTATCATATACCCGACTCTAATCCTACAAAATCCCTGACTTTGTGCAAGTGTAAGAATTGATGCTGGATTGAAGCAAAAAAAAAAAAAAAAAAAAAAAAAAGTAGTCACAACAAATATTGATTTGATTTAGATTTTTCTTCTATTCGCTTACTTTGCAATAATATATATATTTTTTTAGAAAGCATTCTTACTTTACACCATTTCTCTAAGCCTCCTTTGGCACAGTAATATATACTTTTTTTTTTTTTATTACTTCAGTACAGGGCACTCTCATCCCCTTCCTGCCCAGGCAAATTTTCAGCACGGTCGCACTTTTTATATGACAACTGCGTGATCGTGTAACACTGCAACCATATAAAAAAAAAAATTCACACAAATAGAGAGTGTTCTTTTGGTGGTATTTATTCACCACTGGAATTTTTTGCTAAATAAATAAAAAAAAAAGGCTGAAAAATGTAATATGGCAACAGGTTGGCTCTCCTTAGCTATACGGCGGCCCTTTAAATGGCTTCAGCAAGCAGCGCGCATGCCCGCCTCTTGACGTAGGAGCCGATGCGCATGGCCGGCGGCCACGATGTCCGTCGGCCACCTACGATTGTTCCTTACATTGACAGATTCTGTCTCTGTAAACAGACAGATCCCCGTTCTGTCAGGGAAGTAGAGAGAGATCTGCTGTTCCTAGTAATCGTGTAGTAGTCCACTACCCCCACAGTTAGAAACACATTCCCTAGGACACACTTAACCCCTTGATCGCCCCCTAGTGTAAACCCCTTCCCTGCCAGTGTCATTTATACACAGTGATCAGTGGCTGTATAATGTCAATGGTCCCCAAAAAATAGTCTGATCTGGCCACCGCAGTGTCGCAGATATAGAGATTATTTATATATATATACACGTTATAACTTTTGCGCAAACTGATCAATATACACTTATTGCGATTTTTTTTTTACCAAAAATATGTAGCAGAATACATATTAGCCTAAACTGATGAAAATTTTTTTTGGGGATATGTATTATAGCGAAAAGTTTAAAATTGTTTTTTTTTGTCAAGTGTTTTTGTCTTTTTTTGGTTATAGCACAAACAATAAAAGCTGCAGAGGTGATCAAATACCACCAAAAGAAAGCTCTATTTGTGGGGGGGGGGGGGGGGAAGGACATACAATTTTGTTTGGGTACAACGTTGCATGACCACGCAATTGTCAGTTAAAGCAACGCAGTGCTGTATCGCAAAAAATGGCCCAGTCATTAAGGGAGCAAACCCTTCCGGTCCTTAAGTGGTTAAGATGGTCAGATGGAACTAAAATGTAATTTGGCCAAGTGATTCTGTTTTGGATTTTTCTTCCCCTGACATGTTGGTGTTATATATTGTACTTGGATGTTATAGGTTGCACTAGTAAATACAGCTGAATAAAACAAAAACTGTGTCTTAATTTCAGGCTGCAAAGCAACAAAAATGTGATTGGGGGGACGATTCTTTCCTATACCCACTGTATGTCTTCAAATTGGTCAATCCTGATGTACTGATGGCCCATCTCATTTCTTGAAGCCCGAAAAGCGTCAGGACAGTATAAAATATCCCCCCAAATTACCCCTCTTTGGAATATGGACAGTCCAAGGTATATAGTAAAGAGGGATGGCAAGTTTTTTGAAGTTGTATTTTTGTCGCAAGCTTTTGGAAAATGAAAAATATTTTTTATTTATTTTTTACATACTTTCACCAGTGCAGTACAGCGTTATCATATAATGGGTGTGGCGGTGATCAGAAACGCTGACTGGTGACCGTATGTAAAAAACATAGACAAATACATATTGGCCTGTAAAGGCACAACAATATGATCCTCACAGGATCATACATCATAGTGCAAAATACATCTATAGCCAGCGTTATAGAGAAAACACATAATAGTAGAAGTGCTAGTTATAAACATTATATAAAGTATGGTTATACAATATAGAAACTAAAATGGCGATTATGGATTTGTTTGTGTATGCCATATTACCATGTGCTTATCTTAAAAGTACCATTAGGAAATATACCAAGGGGACATGGGTCAGCATGGTACTGTCGCTCTGCTTGTGTGACTCTCTGATAAAACACCCTATAAAAGGGGGGTATAATCTGTATTGAATTCAGAGCATACTGTGACGGCCTTGTATGTGTGCTCTCCGTAATTATGTAATAACGTAACAAATAAACATGCTTTGGAACTCTGTCTGAAGGTAATTTCACAGGTTTCCTGTAGAATAGGGAACTGGAGATGAAATATCTATTCAGGCCTAAACTGATGAATTGCTTTAGTTTCAAAATTGTGTTGTTTTTTTTTGTTCATAGCGCAAAAAAATAAAAGCCTGCAGAGGTGACCAAAAAGCACCAAAAGAAAGGTCCATTTGTGGGGGGGGGGGGAGGACATCAATTTTGTTTGGGTACAATGTCGCACGACCGCGCAATTGTCAGTTAAAGCGACGCAGCAATGCTGGTTAACACACTGCCCAGAGCAATACAGTGTTATAGTGACACTGAACTACTCTGGGGAAGTGATCTGGATTTCTATTTATTTTTTTACACACACACACACACACACACACACACACACACACACACACACACACACTGCTTATACCAGTGAATTTCACTGGTATAAGCAACCGTTTTTACTGAATGAAACTGATTCATTCAGTGTGTTTTGTTGCGATTAGCTGTGAATGGTCACAGATAATCACATGGTACAGATGGGCTGTGACTGGTAACAGTAATCACTGTGACCAATCACAGCTAGCAACACAATTGTACACAATAGATGGCATGAATGGAAGCCATCCATTGTTTACAATTGTCATGTCATCTGCTGTGATTGGTCACAGCGATTGCATGGTACTGGCAGCAGGTCGGTACACTGATCAGTCATTGGCTGTGTCTGGTAGACACAGCCGGTGACAGATCACGCCGGATCGTTGGAGGAAGATGTCATATGAATGACGAATGTCCTATCCAGCCATCATTTGACAATAGACTGGGCAGAAAGTGGTTCATTTACCTATTACAGCAGGGAGCCAAGCTTTCCAGTTCAGATTTAGTTTGTGCAAAGCTACCATTTCAGCTAAAATGTGGACTGCGATTGACAGAATCACCCACTCAATATTTTCAAACTGTCAGCAGCATTTGGATCCCAGTCCTCTTCACATTGGTTTCTTCGGCACACTACGTGAAGTGAAATGTTGCATTGTATAAAATCATTAGACTGTGAAATCAATAGAAATGATTTAAAGAACTGAAGGCTCTACTCACCACAATTATTATAGTATTGCACAATAATGGAGCGGAAAAAGCCAATGAAATGAACATCCCAGAAGAATCGAAGTACTGTTGCTTTGAATACTTACTAGATGATAGAAAAACAAAAAATACAACCATGAATATGGAGAAAACGATACTTTAAGGCAACATACAACATTTCTAATAAAATAAAAACACATAATCCAGGTTCATTTACCAGAATGTTGTGTTCTCTGGAATACAAAACTGCATATGCTTGTTATTTAATCTTTACAACAGAACCTTACGGGCTCGTTATACGATGGCGTTAAGGTAACGCATGCTTTATCACAACGCAATAAACTTTACATGCTTTGACTATAATGCAGTGGCATTCATGCTGAATGGCAACTCAATGCTTCTTTCTGACAGAGGTGTGTTGTGGTGTGATGCCATAATGCATGAAAAACAGTCCATCAGTAAGATGCATTCGGGTGCCATTCAGAATGAAAGGCACTGGCATTGCACCAACTTCTGTGTTGGCGCGCGTTGCAGTACAGCACGCAACATAGCATGCATTACTGCAATGCATGGATACTGGTGTAAATGAGCCCTAAAGTGTATCTGAAGCCAACACTTTGTTTTTTCGTTTTTGATTTAAGCCATGTAAACAGGATGAGAATATTGAACGATCGTCCATATTTTCTCATATCAAAAATGAATAGGTTACTAAAGTTACGAAAATTCTCGTACGACAGAATACAACTTCGGAAGTGATGTATTGTTATGTATTTTTTCGTTTCTGAACATCGGTCTTGGTCACTCGATTTTTTTTTCCAGGCGAATACTGTACTGATTAAATAAAAATTGTTAGTTCTGGTATCGTAGAAAAAAAAATAAAAAATATTCGGGTTTGTCCCTTCGGATAATTTTGCATGAATGGTCGTGATCGGCTTTTGAAAGCTGTGTACCAACGATCAGATTATTGTACGATCGCTCCGAAAGTGGCATTTTTCATCCAAATGTCTCATCGTGTGTACTATGCATTACAGTTGCTGGAAAGGAGGTCATTCAATTAAGCCAAACAGGATAGAGTATCTCACAAAAGTGAGTACACCCATCACATTTTTGTAAATATTTTATTATATCTTTTCATGTGACAACACTGAAGAAATGACACTTTGCTACAATGTAAAGTAGTGAGTGTACAGCTTGTATAACAATGTAAACTTGCCCTAAAAATAACTCACACAGCCATTAATGTCTAAACTGCTGGCAACAAAAGTGAGGACACCCCATAGTGAAAAAGTCAAATATTTTGCGTGGCCCCCATAATTTTTTCCAGCACTCCCTTAACCCTCTTGGGCATGGAGTTCACCAGAGCTTCACAGGTTGCCACTGGAGTCCTCTTCCACTCCTCTATGACGACATCACGGAGCTGGTGGATGTTAGAGGCCTTGCGCTCCTCCACCTTCCATTTGAGGATGCCCCACAGATGCTCAATAGGGTTTAGGTCTGGAGACATGCTTGGCCAGTCCATCACCTTTATCTTCAGCTTCTTTAGCAAGGCAGTGGTCATCTTGGAGGTGTGTTTGGGGTCTTCATGTTGGAATACTGCCCTGCGGCCCAGTCTCCGAAGGGAGGGGATCATGCTTTGCTTCAGTATGTCACAGTACATGTTGGCATTCATGGTTCCCTCAATGAACTGCATCTCCCCAGTGCCGGCAGCACTCATGCAGCCCCAGACCATGACACTCCCACCACCATGCTTGACTGTAGGCAAGACACACTTGTCTTTGTACTACTCACCTGGTTGCCGCCACACACGCTCGACACCATCTGAACCAAATAAGTTTATCTTGGTATCATCAGACCACAGGGCTTGTCTTCAGAAAACTGTTTGCGGGCTTTCTTATGTATCATCTCTAGAAGAGGCTTCCTTCTGGGACTACAGCCATGCAGACCAATTTGATACAGCATGTGGCGTATGGTCTGAGCACTGACAGGCTGACCCCTCACCCCTTCAACCTCTGTAGCAATGCTGGCAGCACTCATACGTCTATTTCCCAAAGACAACCTCTGGATATGACGCTGAGCACGTGCACTCAACTTCCTTGGTGAACCATGGCGAGGCCTGTTCTGAGTGGAACCTGTCCTGTTAAACCGCTGTATGGTCTTGGCCACCATGCTGCAGCTCAGTTTCAGGGTCTTGGCAATCTTCTTATAGCCTAGGCCATCTTTATGTAGAGCAACAATTCTTTTTTCTAGATTCTCAGAGAGTTCTTTGCCATGAGGTGCCATGTTGAAATTCCAGTGACCAGTATGAGAGAGTGAGAGCGATAACACCAAATTTAAAACTGTAGCAAAGTGTCATTTCTTCAGTGTTGTCACATGAAAAGATATCATAAAATATTTACAAAAGTGTGAGGGGTGTACTCACTTTTGTAAGACGACAGTAATTAATGGTCATATTTGTGTGATTTATTTTAATACTCATTGAGCTAAAAGCTAATATAAAATGAACTGGTACTTATTTGAAGTTAGAATACACCCTTTAAAGCCTAAAGCCTCTTACACACGATCCAATTGTTGGCCAACCGAGCGTCCGATTTTTGTCTTAAGGACAGATGCCTGGACCTTGTCTTGCATTGTAACGGTACACAATTGTCGGCCAACAAACCCGTACTACGAGGAATTTCAGCTCAAGCACCACCCTTTGCGCCCCTTCTGCTAATTTTGTGTTTGGTGAGCATTGATTCCGAGCATGCGTGATTGTACTTTCAACTTGTGTGACAGATTTGTGTACTGACCATCAGAAAATCTGACAAACCGTTGTCCGCCGAAAATTTACTAGCCTGTCATCCAACATTTGTTGGCTGAAAGTTGGACAACAATTGTCAAAAGGAGCGTAGCAACAGTCAGATATTAGGACAACAGTCTGTCAACAGACAATCCCCTGCCAACAATCTGATCGTGTGTACGAGGCTTTACTCCAGGTTTCAATTGAAGATTAAAATAGGTTTGTTTGGACCCCTTTACATTACACAGCACCCTGCACCTCTGGACCCCTTTACATTACACTGCACCTCTGGACCCCTTTACATTACACAGCCCTTGGAACTCTGGACCCCTTTACATTACACTGCACCCTGCACCTCTTGACCCCTTTACGTTACACAGCATCCTGCACCTCTAGACCCCTTAAATTACACAGCCCCCCACAGCTCTGGACCCCTTTACATTACACAGTACCCTGCACCTCTAGATGCCTGTATGTTACACAGACACCCACCTTAACAGTTCTGGACCACCTGCATGTTACACAGACCCCCCTACAGTGCAGACCCCCCCCACAGTGCACAGACCCCCCCCCCACTTCAGATCCATAATGTACCTCAGAACACACACCACAGACAGAGAGCCCGAGGTAGTGGCTTTGCAGGGAGGGGAGGGGGGTGCAAGCACATCTGGGACCGGCGCAACGATCCCATTCTCTCCGTGGTCACGGCTCTGATCAGTCTCGGGCAGTGGCTGTCAGCCGAGCAGAGTGAAGCCGCCTCCCCCTCCTTCTTTAGGTCTATACAGTGCTTGTGCATGCAGGAGGAGGGGGAGGCAGCCTCACTCTGCTCGGCTGACAGCCACTGCACGAGACTGATCACAGCCGTGAGAGAAGGAGATTGTTGCGCCGGTCCCAGGATGTGCCAAATGGATCGGGTGCGGCTCGCACACCCCCCCCTCCCCTGCAAAGCCACTACCTGCTCGGGCACTCCATGTCTGTTCTGTCACCACGCGATGCTGCTGTTAAACCCACGCGCTGTCTCCTTTCATTCGTGGAGGGTGGGGGGGCGCCGGCCTGATACCCCCCAGTGTGTGGCACATGGTGCGGCACGCTCCCCCCCTTAGTACGCCACTGTTCCTACACATCCAGTTTATTCTTAAAGCATAACTGAAAGCAGTTAAACACAAAAACAAACATTTATTCTATTGCAGCTCATCAGTTCCTAAAGGTTATGGCTGCATTTGTATTCTTGTTTAGGCTTTCTTTCTTCTGTTTTCCCCAGCCACCAAGTCTGTTTTCCCAAAAGAACAAGCTCTCTTGGAGTTATAGGGATGAGACAGGCCATTTACCACTGGCACAGGTACTTACAATAATCAGCTTTTATTTATGGAAAACCTTTATCCCAAAAGGAAACAAAATGGTTTCCTGTAACTGCTTATAAAGTTTTAGCTGGAGTTTGGCTTTGAATTGTTAATGCAAGTTTAAATCTACTTATACAGATGTAACGGGAGGGCCCGGGGAACCCAGAATCTCTTAGAAAGTATGAGATACCCTTGCTTCAGCTTCCCCAATGCCTCTTATGTGTAAACCACCCTGTGTCTCTATTAGGGGCACAGGGTGAATGAAAACCCCACTATGATCTGTACTAATCAGATTCAATGCTGTATATACATTGTTGTGACAGGGGTCATTTTGGGCACAGGGTGAGCCAGGAAATAATGGACATTGAGAATATGTATTGGATTGTTTTAAAATGGGTCTGTAATATTATTCCCCAATATTTCCCAGGATCTGTAAATAACTATTTTGTTGATCCTGAACTCAACAGGTTAAATTAAGAGATGCTGATGTGTCACCTGTCTGCTTGTGTAATGTTAATGAACCTCAATTATGCTTCATTGTGAGGTGTGTATTGGGAGCTCGTTATGTATCTATTGTGTGAAGTCTTTTGAGAAATGGGAGACAGTACGGCTAGCCTAAAAGGTCATGCATAATCATTTAAACTGAAATGTGGATTGGGAGACAAAAGCTAGCCTAAAAGGTCATATGTCTGAGTCATCAAGCTGTAGTTAAGTAGATCATGCAAATTAGCTCTGGTCAAAGATGTATGGTGAGAAGAAAATAAGAAACTCCCCTCTATGTGTATAAAAGTTGCAATGTTTTTTCAATAAACAGAGTCTATCTTGGGAAGATACAGAGCGTGTTGTCTCGTTCTTCCGGAAGGATTAATCCTATGGGAAGCGGTCGCCTGACTGTGGAGTATCTGTAGCGAATGTGTGTCCAGGAGAGGGAATCGCTTAAGCGGCATTAACCCCCTTTCAGATTTGGGGTGCCGTTACAACATACAACACTCTCCTCCCTCTAGAATCTAGATTGACAATGCTGTTGTCCAAATGTGCCCCATGTGCTCCTTCATCCAGATTGAGGACATTCTAATACAGGAGATGTGTAATTGGCCAGATCACCAGGTGAAAATGAAGCCCAAAAAAAAGTAAACAAATGCATGCATCACATCTAATAATTGGTAAGCTGCAATATATTACATTTTTGGTTTTGGGTTTAATACCACTTCAAGCCTCTAACTAAAAAGTTGCAAGCAGGGAGGCAATTCCATGCTGTCTCTTCTGCAAGAAAATAAACCTACCTGCCTGTTTGCAGTCTTATCTAGAATGTATACTTGAGCTGTGCATGCATAGCGCAGTTTACATTCCAGCACAGATCCTGTGTGCCAAGATGTCTGAACTCTTGTGCAAATGCAGGAGTGACGTCATCATGCACCAACAAAGAAGATGACCCAAGCTCAGCATCCAGAGGCAAGTACAGTGCCTTGAAAAAGTATTCATACCCCTTGAAATTTTCCACATTTTGTCATGTCACAACCAAAAAAGGTAAATGTATTTTATTGGGATTGTATGCGATAGACCAACACAGTGGCACATAATTGTGAAGTGGAAGGAAAAGAATAAATGGTTTTCAACATTTTTCAGGCTGCATTCACACCTCAGCGTTTTCAGCTTGTAAAACACCCAAAAAAATGCCTGAGAAATGCCCAACAAGCAAAATCCCATTAATTTCATTGGCACCTGATCACATCTGAGTGTTTTGTCACCTGAAGAAAAAACGCCCCAAAAAAAATAACACGACTTTCTGCCTAAAAACAAAAACGCTCAGGTGTGAATGCAGCCTTACAAATAAATATGTGAAACGTGTGGCGTGCATTTGTATTCAGCCCCCCTGAGTCAATACTTTGTAGAACCGCCTTTCACTGCAATCACAGCTGCAAGTCTTTTTGGGGATGTCTCTACCAGCTTTGCACATCTAGGGAGTGAAATTTTTTGCCCATTCTTCTTTGAAAAATAGCTCAAGCTCTGTCAGATTGGATGGAGAGCATCTGAACAGCAATTTTCAAGTCTTGCCACAGATTCTCAATTGGATTTAGGTCTGGATTTTGACTGGGCCATTCTTAAGCCTCGTACACACGATCAGATTTTCCGACGGAAATTGTGCGATGACAGCCTAAAATCTGACCGTTTGTACGCTCCATCGGACAATTGTTGTCGGATTTTCTGCAGACAAATGTTGGATGGCAGGCGTATAAATTTTCTGTGGACAACGGTCTGTTAGATTTTCCGATCATGTGTACACAAGTCCGTCAGACAAAAGTCCAAAGTACAAACACAAGTTCATGGCCAACCCCCTTCGGACAAAAGTCTGACGCTTTGTCTGCGGAAAATCCAATCATGTGTACGAGGCTTAACACATGAATATGTTTTGATCTAAATCATTCCATTGTAGCTCTGGCTGTATGTTTAGGGTTTTTGTCCTGATGGAAGGTATACCACCGTCCGCAGTCAAGTCTTTTGCAGACCAAACAGGTTTTCTTCTAAAGCCCCGTACACACGGTCGGACTTTTGCCCAACAAACTTAGTTTTAAGCAAGTTGGACCAACAATCCGACCGTGTGTACGCTCCATCGGACAAACTTTTTTCGTTTGGTTTTGTTTTCATCGGACAAAAGTTGGGTCTGCGAACGGACAAACTTTTGCCCAACAAAAGTCCTATGGAGCAAAGTCCGACCGTGTGTACAGAAAACCATAGGACTTTTGTCCGATGGACAAAACAACTAATGTTAAAATCAACCAACAATAGCAGAAGTTGACCAAAGGGTGGCGGTAAAGAGCAGAAAAGAGCAGAAAAACCATGTGATGTTGCAAAAAGTTTAGGGAAAGTTTGCAGAAAAGTCCTGTGGGGTGTATGCTATGGGTGTGCCCGGCCAACTCCGTTCGGACAAAAATCCAAGGAAAAGTCTGATGGAAGTCCGACCGTGTGTACGAGGCTTAAGATTGCCTTGTATTTGGCTCCATTCATCTTCCCATCAACTCTGACCGGCTTCCCTGTCCCTGCTGAAGAAAAGCATCCCCACAACATGATGTTGCCACCACCATGTTTCACGGTGTGTTCAGGTTAATGTGCAGTGTTCGTTTAGCCCCACACATAGGGTTTTGCTTTTAGGCCAAAATGTTAAATTTTGGTCTCATCTGACCAGAGCACCTTCTTACACATATTTGCTGTGTCCCCCACATGGCTTCTCGCAAGCTGCAAATGGGACTTTTTATGGCTTTCCTACAACAATGGTTTTCTTCTTGCCACTCTTCCATAAAGGCCATATTTATGGAGTGCACAACTAATAGTTATCCTGTGGACAGATTCTCCCACCCGAGATGTGGATCTCTGCAGCTCCTCCAGGAGTTACCATGGGCCTCTTGGATGCTTCTCTGATTAATGCTCTCCTTGCCCGGCCCGTCAGTTTAGGTAGACGGACATGTCTTGGTAGGTTTGCAGTTGTGCCATACTCTTTCCATTTTCGGATGATGGATTGAACAGTGCTCTGTGAGATGTTCAAAGCTTGGGATATTTTTTTTCTTTTTTTTTTTTTATAACCTAACCCTGATTTAAACTTATCCACAACTTTATCCTGACCCGTCTGGGGTGTTCCTTGGCATTTATAATGCCATTTGTTCACTAAGGTTCTTTAACAAACCTCTGAGGGCTTCACAGAACAGATGTATTTATACTGAGATTAAATTACACACAGGTGGATTCTATTTACTAATTAAGTGACTTCTAAAGGCAATTGGTTCCACTAGATTTTAGTTAGGGGTATCAGAGTAAAGGGGGCTGAATACAAAATGCACGCCACACTTTTCACATATTTAATTTATTTGCAAATAAAAAAAATTGAAAACCAGTCCTTATTTTCCTTCCACTTCCCAATTATGCGCCACTTTGTGTTGGTCTATCACATAAAATCCCAACAAAATATATTAATGTTTTTGGTTGTAACATGACAAGATGTGGAAAATTTCAAGGGGTGTGAATACTTTTTCAAGGCACTGTATTGCAGACTTTAGGTCCACATGTAAGTGTTTTTTTTTTTAATGAAATATTTAAAATCAAGAAGAAGTTTTACTTACTACAAGTTCAGAGCAGCATATTCATTGATATATTCAGAACTGCTCACCAAGGCAACTGCAAAATGAACACGAAGGAGACCCCATCAATACATTATCCCCCAAATATATATTCTTATATGCAAATTTCATCAAACCTAAAGATAAACTCTGGGCATGATTATTTCATTGGATTACCATATTTCTGATCTGTCTGCTGATCTCCGCTGAGCAGGTGGATGATAGGTCTGTGCAGAAGAGCGGACATAGACACAGCCCGCTGCTCTCTTTGGTACTGCCCATAACGGACCGCGTGTCCGCTTCCATCCGACTGTCATCTGATACGATCCCCATTTGTTCATTTTTAGCGGACTGGATCAGATGTCAGCAGACGTGCCGCTCCATAAAGAGCAATAGATTTTCAGGCAGACCCAATCGGACAATTTGACAGGCAGACTTGATCGGTCCGTCCATGTGAAAAGGAGCCTTAAAGTGATACTAAAGCTTACATTTTTTTTTAAATTAAAAATAAACATGTTATACTTACCTGCTCTGTGTAATGGTTTTGCACAGAGCAGCCCCGATCTTCCTCTTCTCGGGTCCCCCACTGGCACTCCTGGCTCATGAGCTGCCCTGTGTGTCTATAGACATACACAGGGTGGCTCAGCCCCGCCCCCCAGCTCCCTTGTTACAGAATTGGATAGACAGCAGCAGAAGCCAATGACTATCAATCTGCCCGGTGACAAGGGAGAGAGCCGTGGCTCTGGTGCACAGTGCTGGATCGCGATTGGGCTCAGGTAAGTATAAGGGGGGCGGGGGGATACTTTGGCACAGAAGGTTAAGAATGCATTAAGTCAAAAAACCTTTAGCCTTACAACCAATTTAAATGTGCTTAGCTGCATATGCTTTTAGGCTCCCCCCCCCCTTTATCGGTGAGAGAACAAAAATGCCTCAACAGCCAGGAAAAGGCAAGCAAAGGGCCGCAGCCGGCTCATAGGCTCCAGTTTGGAAACCACTGCCGTAAAGGTTAGGAAGTTTTTCTTTTATAAAGACTGTCCAATCCTTTTAACCCTTTCTTACTTGCCCCGGCAGTCCCTAAAATAGTTTGGAACAGCCAAGGGCAGTAAGGATTGGCGACTACGTGACCATTGGCACAGTGGTCACATGATCAGAAGCTGGTCTCGCCAGCTATCAATCTTAAGCCTAGACCGATAGCGGTCTGCGACAGCTCGGTCCTTGTGCTAAGAGGGTGCAGTAAGCATGATCTCAGCACATAAACAATGACCGCAAAGCTACGCATTTGTGCAACAGGTGGGCATTAAAGCGGTAGTAAACTCGGTAACAAGAATCCCCAGCAAGCAGAACACCACTATCTATTGCATTTCTACACACAAGGGTATACTCTGGAGCATCAGAGAAGCTTTCTTACCATTTGTGCAGCCTTATTTATTTCTCTGTTCTGGCTGAAGCCAGTGCCATCTTTTCCGCTACCCTCCCAATTCCTTCTGCACTTCTGCCCTTTCTAGTACGTCGCTGTCAGAATGTGAAATACAAGTGAGCCAAGCCTCGTTTTCGTGTAAAGTTAGCATGGCGACTTTGCGCCGCATAATAAATGGTCAACAATCCTGCAGGATTTCAATGCAATGTCGTAAAGCAATGCAAATAGAGGCACGGCACGTAAATGCATGGATTGACGGCACACAAGCACGCAGGCGCCAGTAACGTCCTTGAAAGAAACAGTGGGCAAGAATTCCTAAACTGCACAAGTTAAAAAAACTTTTAAAGCCAACAACTCTTAAGTAGTTTTATATGGTGCAAAGTTGTCCAGGTGAGTTTACTACCAATTTATTAACCACTTCAATACAGGGCACTTTTACCACATTGTACTACTCTGTGGAAGTGATCAGGATTTTTTTTCTTTTCCTTTAACACATTATGATTGCTATAAAGCAATGCAATTCACTGCTATAAGAAAACATTTTAGTGAATAATTTTACTGATTCATTCAGTTTGTTTTATTGTGATCTAATCACATAGTACAGATAAGCTGTAATTGGCCCTGTCTGTACCATGTGATCACACTGACCAATCACAGCTAGCAACACAATTGTACACAATGGATGGCATGAAAAAAAGCGATCCATTGTTTACAACTGTCATGTGACCTGCTGTGATTGGTCACATGGTACCGGAGGCGAGCTGGTACACTAATCAGTCATTGGCTGTATCCAGTGGACGCAGCCAGTGACAGATCCTGCCACTGTGCGGCGTAATGTGAGAGGATGTCACTTGAGGTCCACTCAGAACGGTAAAGCCACTGCCTGGCCATTATTCTGCTATAAGCTGGGCGGGAAGGTGTTTAAGCGCACCCTTTTGCCATTGCACATATGTGTCAGGGATTTGTAAAGGGGTTAAAGACACAGAAAATGCCATTTTGCCATTCCTTACCCATTATCAGAAAGTGTACAATCTGGAATTTGTAGAATTTGAAGGAGAATATCGTTATTACAAAGCAGAGCACATGGAACACCAATAGTCCAATCACCAATGGTTCTGTCCAATCGACTGGCTGAAAACAAACACACAAGAATAGTTTAATTAAAATGAGAATACCGTATATACTCGAGTATAAGCCGAGGACCTAATTTTACCACAAAAAAAATAAAATGGGAAAACGTATTGACTCGAGTATAAGCCAAGGGTGAGAATGCAGCAGCTACTGTAACCGGAAAAGAGGGTCAACAATGCCCATTTGCACGCCTCACTGTGCCCATTTGCAAGCCTCACTGTGCCATACCTCACTGTGCCCATTGCAACCTCACTGCGCCCTAACTCACTGTGTCCATTGCAGTCTCACTGTGCCCGAGTACCTGAATTCTTGACAGGCGTCCATTTTTTAAAAAGTCGTGGCTTCCTCCTGGCGTTCCGTGATAGGCATTTGACACTGTGTTCCGCCCATCACAGAGGTCCTCTCATCCTCGGACTCAGTTTCCCAGCAGACACTGTGTTCAGTGTTCCGCCAATCACGGACATTCTTTCATTCCCGGACAAGAGGACATCCGTGATTGGCGGAACACTGAACACAGTGTCTGCTGGGAAACTGAGTCCTAGGATGAGAGGACCTCCGTGATAGGCATTTGACACTGTGTTCCGCCTATCACAGAACGCCAGGAGGAAGCCGCGAGTTTTTTTTTAAAAAAATTAACACCTGTCAAGAATTCAGGTACAAAAAAAAAAAAAAAAACAGACTTGAGTATAAGCCGAGGGGGGTATTTTCAGCCCTAAAAAAAAGGGCTGAAAATCCTTGGCTTATACTCGAGTATATACGGTAATCATTATTTATATATTCCTAGATCAGAATTATCTGACCACATCTCCCTCCTCCTCCCCCCATTCTCAAATGTAACCATGAATACCAGGCTGAGCAATCCTCATTATCAGGGGCGGCCTGGGCCGGGAGGCAGGGTGGAGATTTCCCCCCAGGCCGCCTACCTTTTTGTTAAAACGGCCGCTGCGCTGCCTCAGCCTGTGTTACTTTTTTTTTCAGTGTGACTGGCCGGTGCCCGGGTTACAATATAAGGCGGCCGCCGACTGTCTGGCTGCTGCTGCACTGCACTCTGGGAGTTGTAGTGCGGCCGCGCTCAAGTTCCTGGTGGTGGGAGGAACTTAGCAGCGCAGCAAACTACAACTCCCACCTCCCAGGAGTCTCAGAGGCAGGGCGAGTGGCACGTCAGGGGAGGGGACGCGTCAAGAGCATCACGTGTAATCACATAGGACGTGGGCTGGGGCCTTTGTTCTGTCGAGAATACCGCGTGGGTGCTGGCTTGAGGAGTGGGCATGGCTGCAGAGAGAAGAGAAGACGGGCCTAGAGATTCACCCCCCCGAAGGCCGTGCACATGCAAGGACCTGGTTGCGAGACAGACCCAGACCACCTTGACACCCCCCAGCTGACTTCCATGGGCACTGATGATGGGCACTGCACTGGTGAGGTGAGACTGCATTTATGGGCACTGATGATGGGCACTGGCACTGCACTGGTGAGACTGCATGTATGGGCACTGCACTGGTGAGACTGCATTTATGTGCACTGATGATGGGCACTGACACTGCACTGGTGAGACTGCATTTATGGGCACTGGACTGGTGAGACTGTATGGGCACTGATGATAGGCACTGACACTGCACTGGTGAGACTGCATTTATGGGCACTGGACTGGTGAGACTGTATGGGCACTGGCACTGCACTGGTGAGAGAGTGCCTCTCCGCGGCTCTCATTATTTTACCGCTGAATACTTATCTACGATTCTGTAAGTGCATTTTAATCCTTTATTAAATGAAATGATCATACATACTACACTATGGAAGCTTTCATCTTTTATCTTTGAGTAACACTGGATCAGCAATCATCGCTACGGAGATCTATAGGTTGTGGGGAAACCTCATTCCCTGGGCTAGGTGAGACTGTGCATCACAGTTACTGCTATCTGGTAAGCAGGATATCAATCACTTGGGTGTCACACCTGAAAAATCACGCTGTTCTTGGGAAGATTTGTATCACTCACTACTTTCTTGGCAATACCCTGGTTTATTTGGGGATTTTACTACTCACCAAACTTTATCTTCACTTTCTTGGCAAGCAATTTGTCTCTTTTTGGGAGTTAACCTTTCATGGATTTGTTCTTGGATTTAACCCTCCACGGACTGTGTTGTGTCTTTTTTGGACTCTGCATTCGTTTTCTTTTTAACTAATTTTTCATATATTATTTGTTTATATTCTAAGGTTTACCATTTATGTCACATATGTTATCAACCACATAGCGCTGCACTCTCCATTTTTTACTGTTATGCACTGGCGAGGCTGCACTAATGGGCACTGTCCACACTGGTGAGGCTGCATTGATGGGCACTGATGGTTCTATGGGCCACTTGACTGGACTTGCCCCCCAGGCCTAAGGATGCCAGCCCTCCCCTGCTCATTACCCCATGCTTGTCCAAGAGTGTAGGAAATTTATCCTTTAGATCAATATTGTTTATTATAAGAAGAATATTTTAAAGTGTGTTTAGTTTAGAATATAAAAATGTACCCTGACTTCTTGTCGTGCTGACAGTTTGCGTCCAGGGCCTAACGTCTACAGGTAATCGCGTGGTTCTAAAGGCTGAAGGTTTTATCTTCATGCATTCTATGCATAAAAGAACCAAAAAAGAAAGTAAAAGAACCTTCTGTGTGCAGCGCTCCCCTCCCCAGCCCGTCCAATCCTAACCTGAGCCCTCTCTGATCCAGCGATGTACACGATAGCCTCGGTTGTGTGGGGACTCTCCCTTCTCATTGACTGTGATTGACAGCAGTGGAAGCCAGTGAGCCAATGAAGAGAGGGCGGGGGCGAACTGTAGCTCTATGTGTCTTATGGACGCATAGAGCAGCAGCTTTAGGAGTGGTCATGCAGTGGTGCCCCCAGGGAAAGAGGCTTTTTCTGGGGATTTTGACAGGGCGCTCTTGGCAGAGATGCCTACCCTGCCCATGGACACATACACTATATTGCCAAAAGTATTGGGACGCCTGCCTTTACATGAACGACATCCCAGTCTTAGTCTGTAAGCAAATGCGACTAGAATTAGCGACCTAGCGCGCGCAGCCCCCCCCCCCCCCGTGCGCGATCGCGTGATCTCGACGGGCTACGCCGGCCGGTAATTTAGGCTGCGGCTTTCTGCAGGCCTAGGCTTCATTCTGTAATCTGGCACCATCTTGTGGTGGCCGTTGGTATGACAAGACAACCAGCAATGCTTGCCTGTTTCACTGCCCGCCCATCTCCTTCCCTTTACTTAGAAGTTAACCCCCAAACATTATATATATTTTTTATTCTAACACCCTAGAGAATAAAATGGCGGTCGTTGCAATACTTTCTGTCACACCGTATTTGCGCAGCGGTCTTACAAGCGCACTTTTTTTGAGAAAAATAAATAAAAATACACTTTTTTAAATAAAAAAAATAAGACAACAGTAAAGTTAGCCAAATTTTTTTTTATATTGTGAAAGATAATGTTACGCTGAGTAAATTTGATACCCAACATGTCACGCTTCAAAATTGCGTCCGCTCGTGGAATGGCGACAAACCTTTACCCTTTAAAATCTCCATAGGCGACATTTAAAAAAATTCTACAGGTTGCATGTTTTGGAGGTACAGAGGATGTCTAGGGCTAGAATTATTGCTCTTGCTCTACTGATCGCGGCGATACCTCACATGTGTGGTTTAAAATCCGCTTTCATATGCGGGCGCTACTCACGTATGCGTTCCCTTCTGCACACATTGGTCGTTAAAAAAAAAAAAAAAACCTGGCTCCTAACTTTTTTAGCTGGCTCCTAGATTCCAAGCAAATTTGTCAAGCCCTGGTCTATGGGAATGTTTGACCATTATTCCAGAAGCACATTTGTAAAGTCAGGCACTGATGTTGGACGAGAAGGCCTGGCTCGCAGTCTCCACTCTAATTCATACCAAAGATGTTCTATGGGGTTGAGGTCAGGACTCTGTGCAGGACAGTCTTTATGGACAAAAAAAATTGGTGATATAGTGTATGTGTGGTATAGTGGGTGTTTGCTGACACACACCTGTGTTACGTGGATAAGGGCTCGCTCACCGGTATTGTGCCGCACTGGATAAAAGGCGCTCACTACAAGGGTCCTAGGTTTTCATGAGACTTGCTCATGTCACAACACACATCAATGCAAAGCAACCCACATAAAAATGCATACGAATACACATGTATTGTCAGTGTACAGTATGTATATGTGTAGTGCGGTGTGTGAATAAGCCCTTACATGACACAATAAGACTCCAGGGGGCGCTATGGTGTGAACACATTGTCCTGTGCTGATCTATACAACTCAATAGAGCCACCCTATCATATCATCTGCTCTACTATCCCAGGTGACAGGCTCCCTGTACACAGAACCCTATCACCATAGTGACATAGGAAGTGATCGGCCATCACACCATACAAATAATCCCCCCCCATTGTACACTCACTGCACGCTGGAACAGCGACCACAGCCCGGACTCTCCCTCCATGTCACCTGGCTCAGGAAATGCCACTCTGACAGAGCAGGATAGAAGGCAGGCTCCTCCCACCGCCCCGCCTTCCACCTGTCGCTTAGTTTGGGACTGCAGCGGGTAGCCGAGATCCAGAATAGACTCCGCCCCCTCTCTGTCAACCCGTCCTGAAAGTAGGCTGCGGTAGGCGGAGGACCCAGCTCAGTCTCCTCCCACCGTCCCGCCCTCTGGCTCTCTGATCCTCCAGAGCGGCGTCGGAACTGCAAGCTCGTTCACTTCCGGGATCAGGCAGATCACGTGATGGCAGAAATCACCATAGTGAATGATGTGTACTGAACGGTCAATGGAAGTGAGCTGGAGCAGGAAGTCAGATAGGGAACAGTGTTAGAAATAATTAACCACCATGTGACAAACACACATGATTGCGACTAGTTCCCATCCTCCAGATTCACCTAGTCAATTCTGAGGATGGGAACTAGCTTGCTCAATGTGAACAGGCTAGTTCCCATCCCACAGAATAACCTTTTTGCCCCCTAGTGGTCAGGTTATGTATAAGGATGGGAACTAGACAGTTCACTGTGAAGGAGCTAGTTCCCATCCTGCTAAATGACCTTTCTTCATTATTACCATACAGGTCATAT
The DNA here is from genome assembly GCA_029206835.1 of Rana muscosa. Taxonomy (NCBI): domain Eukaryota; kingdom Metazoa; phylum Chordata; class Amphibia; order Anura; family Ranidae; genus Rana; species Rana muscosa. The sequence goes on along the minus strand of CM055121.1, from coordinate 433,171,709 downwards.
AGAGGGATGGGAACTAGACAGTTCACTATGAAGGAGTAGTGATGAGCCGAACACCCCCGGGTTTGGTTCGCACCAGAACCCGCGAACGGACCGAAAGTTCGCACAAACTTTAGAACCCTATTAAATACAATGGATGCGAACGTTCGAAATCTAAAGTGCTATTTACAACGACTAATATGCATGTTATTGTCCTAAAAAGGGTTTGGGAACCCGGGTTCTGCACCAGGGGACATGTATCAATCCAGAAAAAAGGTTTAAAAACGGTCGTTTTTCGGGAGCAGTCATTTTAATGATGCATAAAGTGAAAAAAAAAAGTCAAATACTCCTTTAAATATCGTACCTGGGGGGTGTCTAAAGTATGCCTGTGAAGTGCCACGTGTTTCCCGTGTTTAGAACTGTCCCTGCACAAAATTACATTTCTAAAGGAAAAAAAGCCATTTAAAACTGCTTGCGGCTTTAATGTAATGTCTGGTCCCGGTAATATGGATGAAAATCTTTAAGAAAAATGGCATAGCTACCCCATCACCCCCCCCCCCCCACCCCAGCCCATTACCAGCCCCTTTGGGTCTTGTATGGATATTAAGGGGAACCCCGCACACAAAATAAAAAAGGCCCTATATACTCTGAACAGCCGTATACAGGCGGTGCATACAAGACAGGGACTGCAGGTTTGTTCTTATGTAGAATCTGTTTGTAATTTTGAACAGGTACATTGTTTAAGTGTAGCTCCAGCCAAAAAATCTATTTTTAAGCTTTTTGGAAAACATAGGGAAGGGTTATCACCCCTGTAACATTTGTTTTGCTGTCTGTGCAGTGTGCACCTGTTCAGAACAGTTCACCTCACTTTCCGTCCTAATGACAAATGTTTTTTGAAAATTTGGGGTTTTTATTGAAACAAGAATTGGTGATAAAGCATCAGTGGAGAGGAGACACTTTTTTTCCCATATTAACTCTTACAGGAGAGAATTTCCCTTCCTAGGGGTAGATTTCCTCTCACTTCCTGTTGTATTCTTCCGTTTGCAAGGAGGAGTCGTTTGTAAGTTGGATGTTTGAAAGTAGGGGCCTGCCGTATATACTCAGCTGAAATTTGCCCCTTACATGTTGGTGTTGCCACAACACTGTGAGCCCTCACAGTTACTCTTGGTGGGCGCATGAATGGGCCCTGCTGTGAATTATTAGATCAAGAATTGTAATTGCATGCCCCTGTTGAACAGGGGCTGAAAAATTGGGCCTTTGGTGGTGGTGGTGGTGTTGACACAACACTGTAAGGCCTCACAGTTAGTCTTCGTGGGCGCAGGAATGGGCCCTGCTGTGAATTATTAGATCAAGAATTGTAATTACATGCCACTGTTAAACAGGGGCAGAAAAATTGGGCCTTAGGCACTGGTGCCACAACACTGCAACCCCTCACAGATACTGTACTTGGAGCACAGTAATGAGCCCTGCTGCAAAGCATTGCATAAAAAATTGTAATTGCATGCCCCTGTTAAACAGGGGCTGAAAAATTGGGCCTTAGCCACTGGTGCTGGTGCCACGACACAGCAACCACTCCCAGATACTCTAGTTGGAGTGCAGGAATGAGCCCTGCTGCAAAGCATTGCATAAAAAATTGTAATAACACGCCCCTGTTAAACAGGGGCTGAAAAATTGGGCCTTAGCCACTGGTGGCGGCACCCAGAAACAAAAATGTTCTTCCAAGCTATCATCATCAATCGGATCATTGAGGAGGAGGAGGATAGTCAGTCAACATAACAGGACAGTCTCTCAGCATCAGCATCAGTCTTGAAGGGATGTGACATTTGAAAATAAATTAGTCTGTTATATCAGCTTCAGCTGTTTGGTAGCTGGTGGTGATCCAAGACTGGTTCATCTTTATGAAGGTCAGTCGATCAACAGAGTCGGTGGACAGGCGCACCCTGTGATCCGTGACAAATCCTCCAGCAGCACTGAATGTGCATTCTGAAAGAACGCTGGATGCAGGACAGGCCAGTAGCTCAATTGCATACTGTGCAAGCTCTGGCCAGTGATCCATCCTCAAGACCCATTAAGCCAGAGGATTTTCGGTGGGGAAGGTGTCCAAGTCTGACCTTGTCCCTAGGTATTCCTGCACCATGTATATCAGACGCTGGCGATGGTTGCTGGAACCGATCATACCTTGGGGCTGCAGACTAAAGAATTGTCTGAACGCATCGGTCAGACGGCCACCTTCCCCACCGCTCCTTCTTTGACTGACCGAAGCCTCAGCAACTCGTTGTCCAGGACCAGGAGTTTGTAACCTCCCAGTCTCTGGGAACGCGTTGCACAGACCTTTCTGCAAAGCCTCCCGGAGTTGTCTCATCCTCTGCTCCCTCTGTGACGGTAAGATAAGGTCCGCAACCTTACCCTTGTACCGTGGATCAAGGAAAGTGGCCAGCCAGTAATGGTCCCTCTCCTTGATCCGAAGAATACGAGGATCCTTCCGCAGACTTTGCAGGATCAGGGAGCCCATGCAGCGTAGGTTAGCTGAGGCATTCGGTCCGGAGTCCTCTGGGTCACTAATGACGACATGATCCGCAGCCACCTCCTCCCAGCCACGTACAAGTCCACTGGTTTCTTGGGACTGTAAATCATCCCTAAAAGACTGCTGCTGATGATGCTGAGTGCCAGCCTCCACCTCCATGCTGACACAATCCTCCTCCTCTTCTTCCTGTGCGATGGGTGAGACAGAAGGAACACTGTCTGGGTAAAGGGGGCCTTGAGAGGCAAGGAAGTCCTCCTCTTCTTGCCTCTGTTCTGCCTCAAGTGCCCTGTCCATTATTCCACGCAGCGTAGGTTCCAACAGGTGGACAAGATGTACAGTGTCACTGATGCATGCACTGTCACTGCTCACCATCCTCGTGGCCTCCTCAAATGGTGCCAGGACAGTGCATGCATCCCTGATCATGCCCCACTGGCGTGGTGAAAAAAACCTGAGCTCCCCTGACCCTGTCCTGGTGCCGTAGTCGCACAGGTACTCATTGATGGCCCTCTGCTGCGTGTGCAGCCGCTGCAGCATGGCCAACGTTGAGTTCCACCTGGTGGGCATGTCACATATAAGGCTGTTCTTGGGCAGGTTCAACTCCTTTTGCAGCTCAGCCAGGCGAGCACTGGCATTATAAGATCTGCGGAAATGCACACAGACTTTCCTGGCTTGCCTCAGGACATCCTGTAAGCCCGGGTACCTGCCCAAGAACCGCTGCACCACCAGGTTAAGGATGTGAGCCACACAGGGCACATGGGTCAGTTGTCCCTGTCGGAGAGCGGAGAGGAGGTTGGTGCCATTGTCGCAAACTACCATTCCTGGCTTAAGCTGGCGTGGCGTCAACCACCTCTCGGCCTGCCCCTGCAGAGCAGACAGAACCTCTGCCCCAGTGTGGCTCCTGTCCCCCAAACACACTAGCGCAAGCACGGCATTGCATCTTTTTGCCTGCGTACTTGCGTAGCCCCTTGAACGCCTACGGAGCACCGCTGGTTCCGAGGACAAAGCACAGGAAGAGGCCACGGAGGAAGAAGAAGAGGAGGGGGTGGAGGACAGAGGTGTGTCACAACCAGTAGTAGCATTTTGGAGGCGTGGCGGTGGAACAACCTCCAACACTACTGCACCTTGTCCTGCATCATTCTCAGCTGCCAAAAGAGTGACCCAATGGGCCGTGAAAGAAAGGTAACGTCCCTGTCCATGCCTGCTGGACCATGAGTGAGCGGTAATATGCACCTTACCGCTGACCGCCCTGTCCAGCGAGGCCAAGGCATTGCCTTCCACATGCCGGTAGAGAGCCGGAATCGCCTTCCGTGAGAAAAAGTGGCATTTGGGAACCTGCCACTGAGGAACCGCACATTGCACAAACTCACGGAAGGGGGCCGAGTCTACCAACTGAAAAGGCAGCAGTTGAAGCGCTAGCAATTTAGCCAAGCTAGCATTCAACCGCTGGGCATGTGGATGGCTGGGAGTGAACTTCTTTCGACGGTCCAGCAGCTGGGGTAGGGAAATTTGCCTGCTAGAATTGGACGTCGGTGTACTGCTAGCAGAGTGCCCGCAAGTACTTGGCTGTGACACACCTAATTCTACACCTTCATTCCTCTCAGAGCAGGTTTCAGAGAGGACTGAAGGTATAGTGGGGTTGGAGATCCCAGCTGATGCGGTGCAAGAAGAGGTCCGCTTTGTTCTTTGGTGTGGGTCTTTAAGGTAGGCTTGCCAACGAGCTGCATGGCAGGTCAACATATGTCTGGTCAAGCATGTGGTGCCCAAGCGGGTGATGTTTTGGCCACACGATATACGCTTGAGACATATGTTGCAAACAGCAGCTGTGCGATCTGATGCACTCGACTTAAAGAAGGCCCACACCAAAGAACTTTTTGAATAACGGGCAGAGGCAGCGCCCTGCACAGGCGGAGCTCTGCGGTGTGATTCCGTCGGTGTGCTGCCCTTACGCTGGCCCCCCGAGGGCATCCTGCCTCGTTGGAGATGTGCCTCCTCCTCTCTCCTATTAGGCACCCACGTGGAGTCAGTGACCTCATCATCCCCTCCCTCCTCATCACTGGAGCCAATCTGGCAGTATGCTGCAGCTGTTGGAACATGACTGCCAGATTGGTGTCCTTCTTGAGCATCCCCTCTCTCTGCTCTCACGCTACTGCCTTCCTCTAGCTGGGTATCATCATCAGACCCTTCGAAACGCTGGGCATCCTCCTGGAGCATGTACCCAACACTGTGCTCAAACAGTTCGGGGGACTCCTCAGGAGGACATGGTTGGTCTAGGGAAGGAGTGACTGATGATGACATTGATACCAGGGAAGAGGACGCTTTGGCAGCTGCTTTGCCAGTACCCTGAGCCTGGGTGAGAGAGGATGAGGAGGATGAGGAGGGCTTGGTCATCCACTCTACCAAGTCTTCGGCATGATGCGGCTAAACACGTCCAGCTGCCGAAAAGAAGGTCAAGCGTGTCCCATGGCCACGTGCTGATGGCGATGCACCGCGTCCACGACCAGCACTGTTGTCTCTAGACACAGAGCCTGCTTGCCCTCTTTTATTGGCTCCTGACTGTCTGCCTCTCCTTGTTTGCCTTCCAGACATTCTAATGGCCTGCAGGGAAATGGGAAAACCAGCAATACAGTCTAAGTTCAGGTGTAATATGGTCAGGAGGCACACTCCGCCCGCTGTAAGTGCCGCAAAATCATGTTGGTGTAACACACCAGGAAAAAGCAGCAATACAGGCTAAGTTCAGGTGTAATATAGTCAGGAGGCACACTCCGCCCGCTGTAAGTGCCGCAAAATCCTGTTGGTGTAACACACCAGGAAAAAGCAGCAATACAGGCTAGGGGTGTCGAATTTAATCGCTGCATCGCGATTCGGGCGTCCCCGATGCGGCACCGATGCAGGGAAACCTATTAATCGATTATGCCGATGTCTAGCCCCGCCCCCTTCTCCCGGGAGAGCTGTTGCCTTTTTTTTTTCCTATGCTGCGCTCATGTGACTGCCCTCTCTCCTCTCTGCTTTCACGTCTCTCCTGGCGTCAGACGTGAAAGCAGAGAGGAGAGAGGGCAGTCACATGAGCGCGTCATGTAGACAGCACTGTTCCCCCCGCCGGATTCTGTTCTCTGTCACTCGGCTATCGGAACTCCGCCCCCCCCCTCAGCCTGTACATTGCCGCTCTCTCCTAGTACACTACTCACGAATGCAAATTCTTCTAATACCGCCCCGCCTCTCCAGCGCCGCTTACGCCTACGCCTCACGAATGCTGAGCAGAGGGCTGGAGAGGCGGGGCGGTATTAGGAGTATTTGAATTTGTGAGGAAGAGTAGGAGGGAGCGGCAATGTACAGGGCTGAGGGGGCGGAGTTCCGATAGTAGCCGAGAGACAGGGGCGAACAGAATCCGGCGGGGGGAACCATTCTGAATCTCGGCACAACAGGTATTTTTTTTTATACTTACCTGCTGATCTCCTGTACTATGTCCGCAGTCTGACCATCTCATGTACTATGTCCGCAGTCTGACCATCTCATGTAGTATGTCCGCAGTCTGACCATCTCATGTAGCGTGTCCGCAGTCTGACCATCTCATGTAGCGTGTCCGCAGTCTGACCATCTCATGTAGCGTGTCCGCAGTCTGACCATCTCATGTAGCGTGTCCGCAGTCTGACCATCTCATGAAGCGTGTCCGCAGTCTGACCATCTCATGTAGCGTGTCCGCAGTCTGACCATCTCATGTAGCGTGTCCGCAGTCTGACCATCTCCTGTAGCGTGTCCGCAGTCTGACCATCTCATGTAGCGTGTCCGCAGTCTGACCATCTCATGTAGCGTGTCCGCAGTCTGACCATCTCATGTAGCGTGTCCGCAGTCTGACCATCTCCTGTAGCGTGTCCGCAGTCTGACCATCTCATGTAGCGTGTCCGCAGTCTGACCATCTCATGTAGCGTGTCCGCAGTCTGACCATCTCATGTAGCGTGTCCGCAGTCTGACCATCTCATGTAGCATGTCCGCAGTAGCTGATCATCTGTAGCATTTCCGCAGTCTCTGATCATCTCCTGTACTAGGTCTGCACTCTCTGACCATCTCCTGTACTATGTACAAGTTGTTGTCTGCTTTGTTTAGACTTTGCTACATGCAGGGAGTGTTGTGGTTTTTTTTAAAAGAACAGATATAATTTAAAAAAATGGAGTTCTCCTGACTGCTTAAATTTTTTTTGTGAAAACCATGCGCACTTGCGCTGTAATCGTGATGCATCGCGGAATCGAATCGAATCGTTGACCTGATAATCGTAATCGAATCAAATCGTGAGGCCAGTGAAGATGCGCACCTCTAATACAGGCTAAGTTCAGGTGTAATATGGTCAGGAGGCACACTCCGCCCGCTGTAAGTGCCGCAAAATCCTGTTGGTGTAACACACCAGGAAAAAGCAGCAATACAGGCTAAGTTCAGGTGTAATATGGTCAGGAGGCACACTCCGCCCGCTGTAAGTGCCGCAAAATCCTGTTGGTGTAACACACCAGGAAAAAGCAGCAATACAGGCTAAGTTCAAGTGTAATATGGTCAGGAGGCACACTCCGCCCGCTGTAAGTGCCGCAAAATCCTGTTGGTGTAACACACCAGGAAAAAGCAGCAATACGGGCTATGTTCAGGTGTATAATGTGCAGGAGGCTTAGCAACAATGATACTGACACTGTCCCCTGCCTATCCTTCTCTCTCCCTGCACACAAGGTTTATCAAAGTATATGACACTCTCCCTGCACACAAGGTTTAGCAAAGAATATGACACTGTCCCCTGCCTATCCTTCTCTCTCCCTGCACATAAGGTTTATCAAAGTATATGACACTGACACTCTCCCTGCCTATCCTTCTCTCTCCCTACACACAAGGTTTAGCAAAGAATATGACATTGACACTCTCCCTGCCTATCTTTCTGTCCCTACACACAAGGTTTAGCAAAGAATGGATTTGACACTGTCCCTGCCTATCCTTCACTTTCCCTGCTCCGGAACACACTACACGAGGCCGTCGCGCTGGCGGCCTTTTATAGTGTGGGGCGTGTACTAAACCCCCTCAGCTATAATTGGCCACAGGCATCCTGCCTGTGGCCAATCATTGCTCTCCTCGCTGCTGGCGCTGTGATTGGCCAAGCATGCAGGGTCACAGTGCATGCTTGGCCAATCACAGCGCCGGGATTACACTGCGATGGCGCAGTGTATTGTGGGCCGTTCGCGTCACTCGAATTTGGCGCGAACGGCCCAAATAGTTAGTTGTTCGCCGAACGCGTGAACAGCCGATGTTCGAGTCGAACCTATGTTCGACTCGAACACCGAGCTCATCCCTATGAGGGAGCTAGTTTTCATCCCGCTAAATGGCCTTTCTTTAGTATTACCATACACAGGTCATTTAGAAGGATGGGAACTAGACGGTTCACTATGAAGGAGCTAGTTCTCATCCTGCTAAATGACATTTATTCAATATTACCCTACAGGCAGGGGTCGTTGCTAGGTGGCAAATAGAACAGGGGCTTCAGCTCCAAAGTCTGAGGCCGGCACCGGGGGGGGGGGGGGGGAATCCGGGGTGGTCGTGGCACGGGGGTTTTTGGCTGGGCGATGGGGTTGTGTGGCGGGGGAAAGCTCACTTGCAGCCTGGTTTACCAGTGCCCATCAATGATGATGACTATACTCGCCTACCTGACACACTGACCTACCTGACATACACTCACCTCACCTACCTGACATTCATACACTGACCTACATACACTGATCTCACCTATCTGACATGCATACACTGACCTACCTGACATTCATAGACCTACCTGACATACATACACTGACCGTCACTAGAGTTGAGCGGACACCTGGATGTTCGGGTTCGACAGGTTCGGCCGAAATTCGGAAAAAAGTTCGAGTTCGGGACTGAACTTGACCCCGAACCCCATTGAAGTCAATGGGGACCCGAACTTCTGAGGACTATTCGCGCTTGTTTCCCGTGCTTAGAACTGTCCTTGCACAAAGTGTCCTTTCTGAAGGAAAAAAGTAATTTAAAACTCACTCGCGGCTATAATGAATTGTTGGCTCCCGGCAATACATAGAAAAGTCATTGATTAAAAAAAAAATATGCGTGAGGGTTCCCCCAAATTCAATTACCAGGCCCTTCAGGTCTGGTATGGATTTTAAGGGGAACTCCACCCCAAGTAAAAAAAAATGGCGTGGAGTTCCCCCAAAAATCCAGACCAGACCCTTATCCGAGCACGTAACCTGGCAGGCCGCAGAAAAAGAGGGGGGACAAGAGAAAGCCCCCTCCTGAACCATACCAGGCCACATGCCCTCAACATGGGGAGGATGTCCCCATGTTGATGGGGACAAGGGCCTCATCCCCACAACCCTTGCCCGGTGGTTCTGCGGGCAGGGGGCTTATCGGAATCTGGAAGACCCCTTTAACAAAGGGGACCCCCAGATCCCGCCCCCCTATGTGAATTGGTAATGGGGTACATTGTACCCCTACCATTTCACAAAGAAAGTGTAAAAAAAATAAAAATACACAGACACCTTGGAAAAGTCCTTTATTAAAAAAAATAAAAAACAATATAAAAAAAAAACATTCCAGCGATGAAATTCACTGTCCCACGGAGATCCGATGTCCGGCGCTGTCCACACAAAATGTCATTGGCTGAGCCTGAGCGGACCTAATGGGGAACTTCCTCCACAGTGTAATAAATGAATAGACCCGCCCCTTCAAAATTTTCCCATTAGGTTCGCTCAGCCAATGACGTAGGTGTAAGGCTGAGGACCTGATGCGCAACGTGTTCATCCATCATAGGCACCGCTGGCTCCAGAAGGCGGGAATTACAATGCCACCGCGCCACATCATTTTGAGATCCCCGCTCGGGGCAAAAGGCTCTCCTCTCCTCCTCTGGCTGCCTGCCTGCCTGCTGTGACACATGATGGGCGCACCACACACCAAATACTACGGCTGACCTGCTATGTCACTCAGCGGCGCTCCAGATCATAGCGGTCCCCGCTCGGCGGCGCTCGGGGCTGACAATTGGACGGTGCATTCCTGACACCCGGGGCTTTTCGGGGACCCATTTGGGGCTCCAGCCCCCCCCCCCTCCCGACACCCCTGCATACAGGTCATGTATAAGGATGGGAACTAGACAGTTCACTATGAAGGAGCTAGTTTCCATCCCGCTAAATGACCTTTCTTCATTATCACCATACAGGTCATATAGAGGGATGGGAACTAGACAGTTCACTATGAGGGAGCTAGTTCTTTTTTGATATATATACCTTTAAGTATTTGGATTATTAGTATACGGGAATGTTAAGAGCAGACTTAGTGGTACTAACTTCACAATCCCTCATTATAGTTCTTCCACTCCAAAATACAAAGCCATGGTTTCCAGTAATTTACAGCATTTTTATTTTTTGAAGGATTTTTACACATGATTTAAAATATAAATTATATATCTATATCTTTTTAAAATTACAACTGAATATAATTGTATATATTATCAATGAACAAGCAGCAAAAATAGACCAGAAAAGCACCAGCACAGGATGGGCTGTGGGTGCCTATAATAACGCAGTGCCACGTCCTAAATATATTGAGTCAAATGTTGGAAGCACAAAGAATGGACTTTGTAGGCACCAATTATATGAAAATAGAAAGTATTTTTATTAACAAATTAACACATAGTTTAAAAAGAAACAAATCAAATAGGCTAAAAAAACTGCAGTGTAAGTACTGTGGCAACAAGATTTTCCAATAAAAGTCAGAAAAGGTCACCACATGTCACAGAGGGCATGTATGACCATAATAAATGGTAAAAAGATTGTTAGCTCAACATGTTTAGCGAAAACCGTGTTAATCTGCACAGCGTGCTTGGAAATTTTGTTTAAAAATGGTTAAATGGTACGTGGCTACAGCTTCCAAAATGAACCTTGTTAGATGCTTTAGTAAGGGAATTCTGTCATTTGAAAAAAAATAATAAAAATGATAATATACATTTAAATATATGTAGGAAACAGAACCAATGGATTACAGATAGCTATCAAAATTCAGGCCCTTAACTTTCGGGTAATTACAAGTGGTTTAGGTAGCGGCAGTAGTATAGCCGGGTAACCTTATCCGTCTAGAATAATTAAAGAATGCAAGGGATATTTGTAAATTAGCCTGTTTTTTTTTTTTAATATAAAAAGCAGGTTACAATGGAAGAGGTGTATGTAGTATACCTGTAGTGCCTGTTGAGACAAACAGTGTTCCCAGCATATTGGTAATTTGATCTATTTATAGCCACTGGAACAAGTGCATCAAAGAAAGCATACAGGGGTACATACTAGAGCTGCACGATTCTGGGAAAAATGAGAATCGCGATTCTTTTGCTTAGAACACAGATCACGATTCTCTCACGATTCTTTAAAATGGTAAATTTAAAAAAAAAAAAAAAAAAATTTGCTTGTCGTTTTTTACTTTTTTTTTATTTTTGCATAATTTTCTTATTTTTAATATTTTTCTTATTCTTTACTTTTTAATTACTTTATTTTATTAAATTAATTATTTATTTCTTTTTTTTTTAAATCTTTTTTTTCACTTAACTTTATTGCTATCACACAGGAGAAAACAATTCCCTGTGTGATAGCAATTGGAGGAGACAGGTTCTCTTTATTGACCCTCTCACTTCCAAAAACAGTAGTCCTGTCCTGTAGCCCTGTCACAGCTGAGAATGGAAGAGAGGAGACAGACTCTGCGGCGGGGGGGAGGACGACGACGACAACGGAGTCCCAAGTCCCAAAGACAGAGCCAGCAAAGTGTGGTAGGGGGGAGAGGGGAGGACGGAAGGCAGCACACATTTTCTCCTAGAAAGCAACTCACTGCCTGTATGTTGAAACGGTCTCCGGTCCGCTCTGCTCGCACACAGCCCCGCCTCCTCCTAACCTCGCGCTGTGATAGACAGAACGCATTCCAGCATTGGACCCGCATTCAGTCTATCACAGTGCAGAGTTAGGAGGAGGCGGGGCTGTGTGCGAGCAGAGCGGAAACAGTTTCAATGCATCACGCTCTATGATCCATTTGCGTTCCACGCTGGTTACGTGGAACCGGCGGGGATTTAAGAAAATCGCGGTAATCCAAGATCGAGATCGCGCGGGGGGGTGAATCGAAATCGCGATTCTCATACGATTAATCGTGCAGCTCTAGTACATACCACCAGACAATAGGGGCTGGAAACGTCCGGGTACAGAGAACCGCGGATGGAGATGCTGCCATAACGTGGGGCTACACACAAAGCCTTTTATATGTGTCCCAATCAAGTGTGCGGTGGGGACTTCCGCATCACCTGACCCGGCCATAGCAAGGACGCGCGCGCACCCACATCAGACCGCACATGCGTGGCTCGGGCGAGCCGCCATGGAGACGAATCAGTGAGGGCGAGCGTCCGAGAGGAACAGAGGAAGCCGCCAGCTCCCCCAGTGGCGCCTCCAGGAAGTGCCGCGTGACGGCACCTGGCTCGATGGAAAGTGGTGGCAGGCCATGTAGGGCAGCCAACAGGAAGAAGTGACAGCCAAATCTTCTCCGTGCCGCAGAGCAACAACCCACTAGTGAGAAGGGCTCGTGGCTATTTGGCCGCACAACGCCGCCCACAGTGCCAGCAATGCAGTTGAATGTCTAGACGACAGCAGGGGACAACATCTCTATGTCAGTCACATATAGGGTGACCACATTTCCAAACGGCCATTCAGGGACCCCCTTCCCAAAAATCAGCTTATGCTGTAATGAATCAAAGCACAGCTGGGACAGCGGATGCGCGCTCTACCCAAAAGTACTGATCACGCCCCCAAAAGTGGCATTGCCACTTTACTTACTGACAGCACTTGTCCTGACTGACCGAGACCCATTTTACCTTGTTCCAACGCTGGCATTACACTGCCCTGTTGGGATTAGACAAAAGAGGTGGGATTTATGATTTCTGCAATCACAAGCAGGGGGTGGGTATTGTGCCTCTCCAGACATTCCCGGCCAGGACAAGTGCCGTCAGTGAGTAAAGCGGCGATGTGATGCCTTTTTTGGTGGCAACAGATAATGGGGAGGGGTGGTGGCTGTGTCAGCTTCATTCCGGGACACTGTATTGTCCTGGAATGAAGGTGCTCGGGACCTGGGACAGACCTGCAAAATGCGGGACTGTCCCGGGCAATGTGGTCACCCTAGGGAGAGGTATACAGGGAGGTATACAGAGAGAGGTGGAGAGGTATACAGAGAGAGGTGGAGAGGTATACAGAGAGAGGTATACAGAGAGAGGTGGAGAGGTATACAGGGAGGTATACAGAGAGAGGTGGAGAGGTATACAGGGAGGTATACAGAGAGAGGTGGAGAGGTATACAGGGAGGTATACAGAGAGAGGTGGAGAGGTATACAGGGAGGTATACAGAGAGAGGTGGAGAGGTATACAGGGAGGTATACAGAGAGAGGTGGAGAGGTATACAGGGAGGTATACAGAGAGAGGTGGAGAGGTATACAGGGAGGTATACAGAGAGAGGTGGAGAGGTATACAGGGAGGTATACAGAGAGAGGTGGAGAGGTATACAGGGAGGTATACAGAGAGAGGTGGAGAGGTATACAGGGAGATATACAGAGAGAGGTGGAGAGGTATACAGGGAGAGGTATACAGAGAGAGGTGGAGAGGTATACAGGGAGAGGTATACAGAGAGAGGTGGAGAGGTATACAGGGAGAGGTATACAGAGAGAGGTGGAGAGGTATACAGGGAGAGGTATACAGAGAGAGGTGGAGAGGTATACAGGGAGGTATACAGAGAGAGGTGGAGAGGTATACAGGGAGGTATACAGAGAGAGGTGGAGAGGTATACAGGGAGATATACAGAGAGAGGTGGAGAGGTATACAGGGAGAGGTATACAGAGAGAGGTGGAGAGGTATACAGGGAGAGGTATACAGAGAGAGGTGGAGAGGTATACAGGGAGAGGTATACAGAGAGAGGTGGAGAGGTATACAGAGAGAGGTATACAGAGAGAGGTGGAGAGGTATACAGAGAGAGGTATACAGAGAGAGGTGGAGAGGTATACAGAGAGAGGTATACAGAGAGAGGTGGAGAGGTATACAGAGAGAGAGGTATACAGAGAGAGGTGGAGAGGTATACAGAGAGAGGTATACAGAGAGAGGTGGAGAGGTATACAGAGAGAGGTATACAGAGAGAGGTGGAGAGGTATACAGAGAGAGGTATACAGAGAGAGGTGGAGAGGTATACAGAGAGAGGTATACAGAGAGAGGTGGAGAGGTATACAGAGAGAGGTATACAGAGAGAGGTGGAGAGGTATACAGAGAGAGGTATACAGAGAGAGGTGGAGAGGTATACAGAGAGAGGTATACAGAGAGAGGTGGAGAGATATACAGAGAGAGGTATACAGAGAGAGGTGGAGAGATATACAGAGAGAGGTGGAGAGATATACAGAGAGAGGTATACAGAGAGAGGTGGAGAGATATACAGAGAGAGGTATACAGAGAGAGGTATACAGAGAGAGGTATACAGAGAGAGGTATACAGAGAGAGGTATACAGAGAGAGGTATACAGAGAGAGGTGGAGAGATATACAGAGAGAGGTATACAGAGAGAGGTGGAGAGATATACAGAGAGAGGTATACAGAGAGAGGTGGAGAGATATACAGAGAGAGGTATACAGAGAGAGGTGGAGAGATATACAGAGAGAGGTATACAGAGAGAGGTGGAGAGATATACAGAGAGAGGTATACAGAGAGAGGTGGAGAGATATACAGAGAGAGGTATACAGAGAGAGGTGGAGAGATATACAGAGAGAGGTATACAGAGAGAGGTGGAGAGATATACAGAGAGAGGTATACAGGGAGATATACAGAGAGAGGTGGAGAGGTATACAGAGAGAGGTGGAGAGGTATACAGAGAGATATACAGAGAGAGGTGGAGAGGTATACAGAGAGAGGTGGAGAGGTATACAGAGAGAGGTGGAGAGGTATACAGAGAGATATACAGAGAGAGGTGGAGAGGTATACAGAGAGAGGTGGAGAGGTATACAGAGAGAGGTGGAGAGGTATACAGAGAGATATACAGAGAGAGGTATACAGAGAGATATACAGAGAGATATACAGAGAGAGGTGGAGAGGTATACAGGGAGATATACAGAGAGAGGTGGAGAGGTATACAGGGAGATATACAGAGAGAGGTGGAGAGGTATACAGGGAGATATACAGAGAGAGGTGGAGGGGTATACAGGGAGATATACAGAGAGAGGTGGAGAGGTATACAGAGAGATATACAGAGAGAGGTGGAGAGGTATACAGAGAGAGGTGGAGAGGTATACAGGGAGATATACAGAGAGAGGTGGAGAGGTATACAGAGAGATATACAGAGAGAGGTGGAGAGGTATACAGAGAGATATACAGAGAGAGGTGGAGAGGTATACAGAGAGATATACAGAGAGAGGTGGAGAGGTATACAGAGAGGTATACAGAGAGGTATACAGAGAGGTATACAGAGAGATATACAGAGAGATATACAGAGAGATATACAGAGAGATATACAGAGAGATATACAGAGAGATATACAGAGAGATGTGGAGAGGTATACAGGGAGATATACAGAGAGAGGTGGAGAGGTATACAGAGAGATATACAGAGAGAGGTGGAGAGGTATACAGAGAGATATACAGAGAGAGGTGGAGAGGTATACAGAGAGATATACAGAGAGAGGTGGAGAGGTATACAGAGAGATATACAGAGAGATATACAGAGAGAGGTGGAGAGGTATACAGGGAGATATACAGAGAGATATACAGAGAGAGGTGGAGAGGTATACAGAGAGAGGTGGAGAGGTATACAGAGAGATATACAGAGAGAGGTGGAGAGGTATACAGAGAGAGGTGGAGAGGTATACAGAGAGATATACAGAGAGAGGTGGAGAGGTATACAGAGAGAGGTGGAGAGGTATACAGAGAGATATACAGAGAGATATACAGAGAGAGGTGGAGAGGTATACAGGGAGATATACAGAGAGAGGTGGAGAGGTATACAGGGAGATATACAGAGAGAGGTGGAGAGGTATACAGAGAGATATACAGAGAGAGGTGGAGAGGTATACAGAGAGATATACAGAGAGAGGTGGAGAGGTATACAGAGAGATATACAGAGAGAGGTGGAGAGGTATACAGAGAGATATACAGAGAGAGGTGGAGAGGTATACAGAGAGATATACAGAGAGAGGTGGAGAGGTATACAGAGAGATATACAGAGAGAGGTGGAGAGGTATACAGAGAGATATACAGAGAGAGGTGGAGAGGTATACAGAGAGGTATACAGAGAGATATACAGAGAGATATACAGAGAGATATACAGAGAGAGGTGGAGAGGTATACAGGGAGATATACAGAGAGAGGTGGAGAGGTATACAGAGAGATATACAGAGAGAGGTGGAGAGGTATACAGAGAGATATACAGAGAGAGGTGGAGAGGTATACAGAGAGATATACAGAGAGAGGTGGAGAGGTATACAGAGAGATATACAGAGAGAGGTGGAGAGGTATACAGAGAGATATACAGAGAGAGGTGGAGAGGTATACAGAGAGATATACAGAGAGATATACAGAGAGAGGTGGAGAGGTATACAGGGAGGTATACAGGGAGATATACAGAGAGATATACAGAGAGAGGTGGAGAGGTATACAGGGAGATATACAGAGAGATATACAGAGAGAGGTGGAGAGGTATACAGGGAGATATACAGAGAGAGGTGGAGAGGTATACAGGGAGATATACAGAGAGAGGTGGAGAGGTATACAGGGAGATATACAGAGAGAGGTGGAGAGGTATACAGGGAGATATACAGAGAGAGGTGGAGAGGTATACAGAGAGAGGTGGAGAGGTATACAGGGAGATATACAGAGAGAGGTGGAGAGGTATACAGAGAGAGGTGGAGAGGTATACAGAGAGAGGACGAGAGGTATACAGAGAGAGGTGGAGAGGTATACAGAGAGAGGTGGAGAGGTATACAGGGAGATATACAGAGAGGTGGAGAGGTATACAGGGAGATATACAGAGAGATATACAGAGAGAGGTGGAGAGGTATACAGGGAGATATACAGAGAGAGGTGGAGAGGTATACAGGGAGATATACAGAGAGAGGTGGAGAGGTATACAGGGAGATATACAGAGAGAGGTGGAGAGGTATACAGAGAGAGGTGGAGAGGTATACAGAGAGAGGTGGAGAGGTATACAGAGAGAGGTGGAGAGGTATACAGAGAGAGGTGGAGAGGTATACAGAGAGAGGTGGAGAGGTATACAGAGAGAGGTGGAGAGGTATACAGAGAGAGGTGGAGAGAGATATACAGAGAGAGGTGGAGAGGTATACAGGGAGATATACAGAGAGAGGTGGAGAGGTATACAGAGAGAGGTGGAGAGGTATACAGAGAGAGGTGGAGAGGTATACAGAGAGAGGTGGAGAGGTATACAGAGAGAGGTGGAGAGGTATACAGAGAGAGGTGGAGAGGTATACAGAGAGAGGTGGAGAGGTATACAGGGAGATATACAGAGAGGTGGAGAGGTATACAGGGAGATATACAGAGAGAGGTGGAGAGGTATACAGACATATATACAGAGAGGATATATAATATAAAAGACGATGGACAGACTCCAGAGAGAGGGAGAGACCTTCAGTATGAAAACGTGATCTGCTTGCAGCTTCTATTCACTTCACGTTCCCACCCTCTATTTCCTGCTTCCTGGTCACATGTTTCCTGTGACATCACACTACGTGAATCTGGAGGAAAGGAACTAGCCGCTATCAAACACACATCCGCTGCTGCAGGGATTTTTTTTTTTTTTAGAAAAGTAACTCAGTCCTTTATTTTCCACAATCCTCTGATTCCATGTGCCAGTTCACACCAGAACACGTAATCGCTTAATACCAGTTCCCCACACTTTCCAAATGCACTGCAGTTGCAATCTGCAGCAAGTGTCAATCTTAAAGGAGTTGTAAAGTCTCCAGGTTTTTCCCCTTAATACATTCTATGCATTGAGGTAAAAATCCTTCTGTGCTGCAGCTCCCCCAGAGCCCCCTTTTACTTACCTGAGCCTGATCGTTCCAGGGACGAGCATGAGCCTAGCGGCTCCAGCCACTGTCTCTGTCCTCATTGGATAGATTGAAAGCAGCGGGTGCCATTGGCTCCTGCTGCTGTCAATAAAATCCAGTGACATGAGAGTGGGGCCGAGTACTGCTGTCTGTGTCAATGGACGCAGCAGAGGGACTTGCAAGCGCACCCACACATGGGAAGCAGCTCTCCGAGGGGGCACCAAATGAAGAGGAGGGGCCAAGAACGCCACTGAGGGACCCAAGAAAAGGAGGATCAGGGCTGCTCTGTGCAAAAACACTGCACAGAGGAGGTAAGTATAACATGTTTTTTTTGTTTTTTTTTTAAACAAACCTTTACAATCACTTTAACCGCTTCAGATCCGTGCTAAAGCTGAATGACGGCTACAGCGTAGACCTACCTTGCCGTGAGGGCGTCAATAGAGGTCCTCCCGTGCTCGAGCGGCCTGTGCGCCCCCTGCAGGGAGCGCACGGCACACGCGGCGCTCTCTGTGATCAGCAAGTCTATGAGACTCGCTGGATCACAGATCAATCCCGACCCCTTACCACGTGATCAGCTGTCAGCCAATGACAGCTGATCATGTGATGTAAACAGAGCCGGTAATCGGCTATTTTTTCTCCACACAGCAGTTGTCAGAGGGATATCGGTCCCGATCAAGGAGAGCAACCACCAGCTCATCTGTGCCACCTGCAAGTGCACAACAGTGCCGCCTACCAGTGTCCACCAGAGCCACCTTCCAGTGCCCACAGTGCCACCCATCAGTGCCCACAGTGCCACCTATCAATGTCACCAATCAGTGCCTCATCAACAGTGCTGCCCATCAGTGTCACCTACCAGTGCCCATCAGTGTCACCTACCAGTGTCCATCAGTGCCACCTACCAGTGCCCATCAGTGCCATCTATTAGTGGCACCTATCAGTAACACCTATTAGTACCCTTTAGTGCCCATCAGTGCCACCCATCAGGGCCCATCAGTGTCATCTTATCAGTGGCCATCAGTACCGCCTTATCTGTCCCCATCAGTGCCACCTTATCTGTGCCTATCAGTGCTGCCTTATCTGTGCCTATCAGTGCCCATCAGAGCAGCCTATCAGTGCCCACAGGTGCAGCCTATCAGTGCCGCCTCATCAGCGCATGTCAATGAAGGAAAAAAATTACCTGTTTGCAAAATTTTATAACAAACTATGAAACATGATTTTTTTTTTTTTTTTTTTTACTTTTCCGTCTTTTTTTGTTTGTTTAGCAAAAGAAAGCTCTATTTGTGTGAAAAAAATGATAACGTTTTCATTTGGGTACAGTGTTGCATGACCGCGCAATTGTCATTCAAAGAGTGACAGTGCTGAAAGCTGAAAATTTGTCTGTGCAGGAGGGGGGTTTAAGTGCCCAGTAAGCAAGTGGTTAAAGTGGACCTCCACTTGTTTGCTTCCTCCACCCTTCCACTGCCACATATGGCACCTTTTGGGGGGAGTGGATACCTGTCAAAACCAGGTACCCGCTCCCACTTACGGATAACATCGCCGCACAACGATTGCGGCGATCTACGCAATTTCAAGCCCCTCCTCCCCCCCCTGCTGCCTTCTGGGAGACATACAGGTCCCAGAAAACAGCGGGACCATTTGTCAAAGCCGCACAGTTTGTTTTTATCTAGACGCCCTTTACCTGCATAGGCAGTTTTTTGGTGAAAGTGAACTATGCCTTTAAAGTTCACAGATAGGCCAATTTAAAGCGTAAGTAAACCCATCCATAAAACGGGACGGAAATGTAACACTCCCATTGGTTGTGCTCTCAACCAAACTGGTAAGCCATCCAATGGTGTCATAATTGATCACATGTGCAGCATCATGGCAGTTGTAGATTAACCACTTCCATACCGGGCTTATTCTGGCACTCCTGTCCTACATGTAAAAGTCATAATTTGTTTGCTAAATATTATATATGATTTTTTAGCAGAGACGACCTTAGGGAATAAAATGGTGGTGGTTGCAACTTTTTATCTTGCACAACAATTTTTCAAACGTGTTTGTTTTGGAAAAAAAAACTGTTTCATGAATTAAAAAAAACAAAACAGTAAAGTTAGCCCAATTTTTTTGTATAATGTGAAAAATGATTGTAGCACACAGACCCTTTTTCTCCTGCTTACCTCCACCTGCAGAGTAGGGCACACCATGCCACATGCCCGCATCCTCCTGGTATAAGAGGTTGAGCGGTATTCATACAATTTTTGGGTCCTGCAGCGAGTTACCTCCTTCCGTTGGTTCTCGTCCCTAGAGTGTAGGGAAAAGTCTATTCTCTTTCCTGAAAGAAGGCCAATGTCCAGACTGTTTTAAACTCCAACAGACGAGATTCTTTTTCTTGCTTGGAACTTAGTGGGGAAAACTGAAGATAGAGATAGAGTTGGGTAGGGAAGTAGGTTCAGGCACGCGGCACTCATCTACCCTCGTCGTCACTCAAGCCTGAGTGGGTATTGCTCACTCGGATAGATTCCTCTCACGGTTCCAGCAGCCGGAGTGAAGCCCGAACAGCCACTCTAGAGTTTTGTCCCCTCCAGGGACAGGTCCAGGAGATCCTCTGCTACAGAATCTCCCGGTCTCCAAATCCGGAACTCCCAAGCACCTGCAACTTTTAGAGACCACAGGTGCCAATGGGGCACGTCACAGGAGCTGTTTCAATGATCAGAGAATCCTTCCCTCTGACAGGCAACCAGGCCTCTCCCGAGACAGTGACTTCCTTCACCGATTCCCTGGACAGGTCCTCCCCTGGTTTTCTCTCCTTCAGAGCGGGTTACCCTCTCAAGGGCACCCTGGGAATTCTGTGGTTTGGTTTAGTTGTAGGCCTCAGTTAAAGGTACTGGGCCTACCTGGAACGATGCAGCCTCGGGCCAAAGGCGTCCGGGACTGACCACACATACGCACCCCTGGCCTGGAGGGCCAAAGGGCGCAAACCGAACTCCCCTGATCATGGCATCTGCCCCTTATGTATCCCCTCCCGGCATGCACAGCAGGTAGACCACGCCCACTGCACAGCTGCCGAGAGAGGACACCCAATCACGCCGCAACGCCACCTGTGGTTCGACCCAAGACCTGGGCAACAATGCCACCTACACGTCAAAGGGAACTATACAACCAGGTAGTATTCCAGCAGAGCAGAGTCCAATTTAGGCAAATCAAATAGCCTGAGCCAAACTATGGCTCAGGCTGCCCTCTAAATTTTGGGCATAGCGACCCCAAATGTGGAGGGTCCGCTACATGATGTTATGCCGAGTACATAGATACCCAACATGTCACACTTTAAAATTGCGTGCACACTCATAGAATGGCGCCAAACTTCGGTACTTAAAAATTTCCATAGGTCAACGTTTTTTGTTTTTTTTTACAGGTTACCAGTTTAGAGATACAGAGGAAGTCTAGTGCTAGAATTGTTGCTTGCGCTCTAACGCACACGGCGATACCTAACATGTGTGGTTTAAACAGCGTTTACATGTGTGGGCGGGACTTACGCGTGCGTTCACTTCTGAGCGAGAGCTCCCAGTGACAGGTGCGTTTTAATTTTAATTTTTTTTACTTAATTTTTTTTTATTTTTACACTTTCTTTTACATTTTTTTTTTTTTGATCACTTTTATGGTTTGTGACGACTCCTCTTTATGGAGAGATGCAGGGTCAATAAGGCCCCTTCCACACGTGGCGGACTCCGTCGATACGGAGTCCGCCAGCTCAGCGGGAGGTCAGTCCGTTGATCTCCGCTGAGCTGGCAGGTGACAGGTCCCTCTCTGCTCACTGAGCGGGGAGTGGCTTGTCGAGCGCCGCTGTATCCAATGGAGAGATCGGACGAAAACGGACAGCAAGTCCATTTTCAGCAGATCTCACCCGATCTGATCCGCCATGGATGGATGGGGACGTATCGCCATCCGTCTGATTTTAGCGGATCGGATCGGGTCGGATGTCAGCGGAGATGTCTCCGATGTCATCCGACGCGGCCAATTCTTTCTCCGAGTCCCCAATGGCACAGGAGAGCCCGGAGAAGCTGCGGGTGGCGGTGGGAGGGGGGATGTCCCCTCCCGTCGCCTGTAAGAACGATCAAGCGGCGGAACTGCCGCTATGATCATTCTTATGGTGCACAGAATCGCCGGCTGAAAACGAGGATATCTGAATGATGCCTGTAGCTGCAGGCATCATTCAGATATTCCCACTGAAATTCAAGGATGTCATATGACGGCCTTGGGTTGGAAGTAGGGTGACCACATTTCCAAACTACCATTCAGGGACACCCCCCCTTCCCAAAAATCAGCTTGTGCTGTAACGAATCACAGCACAGTGATTGGACACAAGAGGCAGGATTTATGATTCTCCAATCACAAGCAGGGTGCAGGGATTGTGCTCCTCCAGGCATTTCCAGCCAGGACAAGTACTGTCAGTGAGTAAAGCGGTGATGTGGCAGCCTTTTTTGGGGCAATCAGATTGGCCCGGGGGGTGGCTGTGTCAGTTTAATTCCGGGACACTGTATTGTTCTGGAATAAAGGTACCTGGGACAGACCTGCAAAATGCGGGACTGTCCCGGGCAATCCGGGACACATGGTCACCCTAGCTGGAAGTGGTTAAACAGAGGCAAAGATAGCAGCTTCCTTGGATGAAAACGATAGGAGGGTTTACCTCCTGTACATACCGCCCACTGTCATACCTCCACACTCCCCTCCTGTACATACCGCCTACTGTCATACCTCCACACTCCCCTCCTGTACATACTGCCCACTGTCATACCTCCACACTCCCCTCCTGTACATACCGCCTACTATCATGCCTCCATACTCCCCTCCTGTACATACCTCCACACTCCCCTCCTGTACATACTGCCCTCTGTCATCCCCTCCACACTCCTCTCCTGTACATACCGCCCACTGTCATCCCCTCCACACTCCCCTCCTGTACATACTGCCCTCTGTCATCCCCTCCACACTCCCCTCCTGTACATACTACCCCCATCATACCCTCCACACTCCTCTCCTGAAAATACTACCTACCCATTGCACTCATTTCCTGTACATAATGTCTTACACTTAGCACTCCCTTCCTGCACATACCGTAATACCCTCTGCACTTACCTCTGTAGTAATGGAAGAGTTTTTTTTTTTTTAATGATTGTACTGAGGTTTATACATGTCAGTGAGACTCTTGCTTGTGGCACAGCAAAGTGAGCATATTTTATTGGTACAAGAATGCTTTTGTTTTCTTTAATCATGCCCCTTTAGGTCCCTCCCATTTGTTAACACAATATGGCCACACCCACTGCATGCCGTGGAATGTTCGGGTTTGGCTTGAAGAAAAGGTGGCAACCCTAATCAGAACACCAGCAATTGTATGGATGTAAGCTTTAGGTGCACACTGTGTAAAGGACACTAAAGCAAAATACTGCAGCTCCCTGCCTGTATTTGTATCAGAACACCAGCAATTGTATTCAGGTAAGCTTTTGGTGCACACTGTGCAAAGGACACTAAAGCAAAATACTGCAGCTCCCTGCCTGTATTTGTATCAGAACACCAGCAATTGTATTCAGGTAAGCTTTTGGTGCACACTATGCAAAGGACACTAAAGCAAAATACTGCAGCTCCCTGCCTGTATTTGTATCAGAACACCAGCATTTGTATTCAGATAAGCTTTTGGTGCACACTGTGCAAAGGACACAGTATACTAAGTGAAACACTGCAGCTAGCACAATCACCTGCCTGCCTGTCAGTATAGAGAATAACAGGAACGGATCTAGATAAACTCAATACAGCATGTAAATATATATACAACACCTAGGATGCATATATATCCTCTACACATGGTAACTGCAGCTAACTGACTCGCCTGCCTGCTCTATCTAACTGAAATCAAATTACACTGTCTCTCTCTCTGTCTGTTTCCTTTAACCAACGCCAACACACTACACAAGGCCGCCAAGCCGGCGGCCTTATATAGTGTGGGGCGTGTACATACTCCTCTGAGCCACGATTGGCCAAAGCCACCCAGGCTTTGGCCAATTACGGCTCTCTGTACCTACAGCGCTGTGATTGGCCAAGCATGCGGGTCATAGTGCATGCTTGGCCAATCATCAGCCAGCAATGCACTGTGATGCCGCAGTGAATTATGGGCCGTGACACGCCACTCGAATTTGGTGCGAACGGCCCATAATGTTCGAAATTCGACGAACCGTCAAACAGCTGATGTTCGAGTGGAACATGGGTTTGACTCGAACTCGAAGTTCATCCCTAACAGAGAGAAAAGCCACTAAACTTAAAAGACTAGATGATGAGATCAAACTCATTAAAGATAAAATTGTTCCTTTCATGACGAGTGATGAGTATAGTGAAAGATCTAAACATTTACTGAAATTACTTGAGAAAGAGGAGAAGGAGCAAAAAATCTAAAAGAAAAAGAAATTTAATCGGGATATTGGGGATTACAACTCCAATATAGTCTTTGAGTGGCAGAAGAAGTTGCTGGCTGAGCAGAGGGCCGTGGCTGACCCTACCATGGATACCACTCAACCAACTGCCAGTCAGTCAACAGTTAGGCCTCAAGCTGTACCTTATCGTCACCTTTCCCCCAACAGAGGACGGGGGTGATCACCAGCGAGAGGCCCCCCAGTCGGTGGTCAAGGGGGTGGGAAACGACCCTCTGTACCTTACGGTGGTAATACAGGAAGGGGTGGTGGGAACCATCAAGGTGCTCCACAGCCCTCTCTGCGTCCACACGGATGGGGTCAATATTCCCAAGGTAATCCAGGTCCTCTGCGGGGTCAGGGGCGGAATTGGGCACATGGTCCACCTCCCCCGCAAGATCGTGGTTTTGTCAATAACAATAAAACCCAATATCAAGACCATCGTATAATAGCCCCACCTCATTTTCGTGGTCAAGGCCATAATCAACCTTATGTGTATGAAAACAGTCAGGTTGTTCATTATGACACTGATTATGAATCAGATTATAACATTACCACTCAAAATAGTTTTTTAGCACTGAGAGACATGGGCGGTTCTAATGATGAGATTTATCTTTCGAATATTGGTGCAAACAACAGTGGAGGATCTGGAGCTACTGTAGTTATTATGGCTTCAATTACGGTGATCATGGAGAGTCTAATCAAGAAAATTATGAACACCAGAATTGGTGTTTTCCCAGGCTCGGCCAAGGAATCAAAAGGGTGGTCGAACGAAGAGAGGAACTAGAGGGGGAGGTATGCTCAGTCCAAAAAGACAAAGAATATAACGGGTACTGGCATTTTCAATCTAAGCTCCCACCCACTGACAGCCCCTGAAGTAGCAGTTTTAGATAGAGGGCTAAAATATGCTCCACCTAGGAATATCAGTAAATTCCAGACCTATATGGACATCCATAAATATGTCCGTAAACTGAATTTTTTTTTATTTTTTTTGTAAATTTCTTTTTATTGAAGATTTTAATACAGACATACAAACATAAGCCGCACAACGCAGCAACACAACAAACCAGGTCCCGTTAGGTGGAACCAATGTCCCCAAATACACAAACTAAAAAAAAAACAAAAAAAAAAAACAATCAACCCCCCACCCCCCCCCCAAAAAAAAAAAAAAAAAAGAACCCCCCTAAGGAGGAAAACAAAGGAATGCACAGACTTCGAGTTCCCGAAGGAGACAGATACATAATCCGGCAGGGCAATGATGCCTCCGCCCACCAAGGGAGGTGTTGCACATATTACAGCTCCACCCCCCCACCACCCCATACCCCATCAGGAGAAATATGGACCCCACAGCCATCAGTACATTATTGATCTATAGTGTATTTATGTCAAAATCACCACCACCCCAGGATCTCAATCCACTTGTTCATGTAAGTTTAATAAGGATCACTCACCAAGTTACCTATGTGTTTAATCAGAAACTGTGTCTGTGGATGCCATCCAACCCCCCCAAACCTTTTCAAACTTGGCCTCTACCCCCCTACTCAAATAAGTTGCCTTATAAAAAGGAATTGCCTTGTTGATCAGGGACTTCCAAGAAGCCAGTGTCGGGGCAGTAGACTTTTTCCAGGACAGGATAATGAGTTTTTTGGCGTAGAACAGCAGGAGGGTGAGTAGAGTTCGTATAGGATATTTACATTCTAGCCTCACTAATGCCTCTACGTTTAACCCGCCTGGACATCTCTCTCCTTCATTGAAGGTTTTTAGGGATTTAGCTTTAAAAACCTTGATGAGATGCAAATTAAACAACATAAAAATAAAAAGGACATAGAATCAGGGATTGACTCCTTATGTGCCAATAAAAATTTGGTTATCCGCCCCGCTGACAAAGGAGGCGGTATAGTGGTTTTAAACAAATATGATTACATGCAGGAAATGTATCGAATTTTGGGAGATATTGCCACTTATACCCCTCTAACCTCTAACCCGGGAGTTAAATATAGGATTACCCTAGAAGATATTGTCGCTAGAGGTTTTAGTCAACATATTCTAAATAAAAAAGAATCTGCCTTCCTGATACCTAAATCACCTAGGACTCCGATCATCTACTATTTACCGAAGGTACATAAGAGTCTCACTTGCCCCCCGGGACGTCCCATAGTTAGTGGGATCGATTCCATTGCGTCCCGGGTGGGCAAGTATATAGATTTTTTCCTTCAACCACTTGTACGTTAGATGCCATCTTACGTGAAGGATACCCGCCATGTCATAAAACTTTTGTCCAATCTCAAGCCATGCAACAGTCTGTGGTTGGTGACCGCAGATGTCACTTCATTGTACATTGTGATCCCCCATCAGTTGGGTTTGGATGCAGTGGCTTATTTTTTGGATAGGGATTCAGGCTTACCTCGGGACCAAGTTGATTTTATTATGGAGTTATTGGAATATGCGGCCACCCATAACTTTTTTTGATTTAACGGTCAATATTACAGACAGGATAGAGGTGTCGCCATGGGGGCTAAATATGCCCCCAGTCTGGCGAACCTCTTTATGGCCAAATGGGAGGAGGATGTCGCCTGTGTTCACACCAGGCCGCAGGTTGTCCTGTGGGCCAGGTACATAGACGACATCCTCCTCCTGTGGAGTGGAAGCGAAGGGGACCTTGTGACATTCATGGATTCTCTTAACATCAACGATAGGGGCATCCACCTTAGTTTTGAGGCGAGCCAGGACAAAATAAATTTTGGGGATTTGACCAATTTTGTCGGTGTGGATAGTTTTATTACTTCAACCTACTTTAAATCCACCAACAGAAATGCCTTCATCCCGAGTGACAGTTGCCACCACGTCTCTTGGCTCAAGTCAGTGCCGAAAAGCCCGTACTTGAGGTTGAAGCGCAACTGTACGGAACAGACAACCTTTTTGGAACAGGCTCAGGTCCTGACTCAAAGGTTTATATATAAGGGTTATTCTCCAGAATCTCTTTCCAACACTCTTGAGCATGTAAAGAATGTGGATAGAGCTAACCTGCTAAAGGAAAAAACTGATAACATCGGCAGAGTGGGTTTTCGTAATCCTTTTATCACTAATTATTCTTGTCAACATGCCAACATCAAACATATAGTCAATAAATATTGGCATATTTTAAAAAATGACAAGGTCTTAAAAACTATTTTACCTGATAGGCCACAAGTAGTTTTTCGAGGGGCTCCTTCATTCAAGGACAAGCTAGCTCCAAACATTCTCAATCCCCCAACTACTAGATCCATGTTCTTCCCAGGTCTCACTGGCTATTACCAGTGTAGGAAGTGTCAGGTCTGTTCCCTTAATGGGTGTAGGACTAGGAGGACCACTAGTTTTAGCTCTACATGTACCTCTAAGAGTTACTCCATAGAGCCATTCATTACCTGCTCTACATCGGGAGTGGTATATATGCTCCAATGTCCATGCGGCTTGCAGTATGTGGGCAGGACCAAGCGCCCCCTGCAAGTACGTTTGAACGAACATATTAATAACATTAGGAGAGGTTTTACTAAACACTCCGTGTCGAAACATTATCTTACAGTGTATAACAGGGATCCAACTAATACAGTTTTTTTAACTATTGATAAATATTGCCCCCATTGGAGGGGTAGTTGTTTAGTTAGGAGCATCTCGAGATTAGAGATGGCATGGGTACATAAACTTAAATGCTACACGCCTTTTGGCTTGAACATTGAGGTTGATGTTAATTGCTTCATTGATAACTCCTAGGATCTCTTTATTCCCTTTTTGGTATTCACATCTTTATATATATTCCTTTTCATATGAATTTCCTTGTATCATTACCCTGATAACATTTAGTTTGAGACCGTAGGATATGTCTATGTTTTGTGAACTTGATGTGAGTCACGATTGGCTGCATTGCTATGTTGTTTTTTATTTATCAATCATTTTATTTAATTTTATATATTTTTTTAATCTAAATAAAAAAGGAATTTGCATTGATCGCAATTCGATGTCTTGGCTGACCGAATTGTGAGGAATGTTTTTTTTGGCATTCAGGGGCATGGTATCTTATGACATATCTCCATTTGAACCATCTTGGGTTTTCCATGTTACCTACTGTGAGTCTAGGTTATTATACAGTTTTTATTAATATTTCTATTTACAGTATTTTTAATAATGCCTATAGTAGTTGGTGATGACTTCAAAATTGTCCCTTAGTTGGCTGTACGCTGTTTCAGTCTGTACTAATCGTCCCCTAAGACTTTGTGTTGCACTCAGTCATCCATAGGTAATATCCTTACAGATGACTGATAGTTGTCCATACATACTCATGTTTGGCCTTACAGGTATGGAGTATATCATTAACATGTTAAGTCGTTTCCATCAGTTAAGATGGCGATTTAGCGGCCACTCGAGACTCACAACGAGGCTGTGTTGTTTACTATGGTATTTAAGCGGTGAATCAGAACGCCGCCCGTATCCCGTGACCACGTCCCTCTAGTGACGAAACGTTGGGAGGCACGACGTTCTAACGTCACCGCGTTCGTTCCCAGACCCGGAAGATACGGGCTGCTTATCGAGGAGCCGGCCGGCTCGATTTTTACATTGTCCTTTATAAGCGCCTTAACTGTAAGTGTGTTTTTATCTACCTCAAATAAAACTTTTAAAGGGTTTTATGCTATGCTGGTTCATTTATATTTCCATGTGGTGTGACTCGTGTGTTGCTGGTTGACATCTACATCCCTGTGAGCGGAGGTGTTTACTACAGACAACCCCAGGCTGGGTTATTAGCCTATGCAAATCCGGATCTCCTGTCATATGAGATCATATCCATCCGGTAAGCGGCAGTGTGTGCTTACGGTGGAGGTGTCTTTCTATCATCACATTCTTCTTAACTGATGCGGATCAAGTCTGGCACTGGTGTTTTCTATTATAAGTAGTGTTGAGCGAACCCGAACTGTAAAGTTCGGGTCCGTACCGAACTTTAGCTTTTTCCCGAACCCGGACTTTGCCCAAAAGTCCGGGTTCGGGTTCGGCAATCTAATTACGCATTTAGAAATGCTTCAGGGGCCAGCCAATCACCTTTTGATTAGCTGGTGTGCCTTTAGAGGCCATCATAGCCATGCCTACTAATGGCATGGCTGTGATTGGTCAGTGCAACATGTGACCCAGCTTCTATATAAGCTAGAGGCACACAGCACACATGTCACTCTGCTTCAGAATAGATAGGGAGAGGATCTAGTCTGCTGCTGCTGCTGCTTTTAGGGAGAGATAGAAAAATAGATGAGGTAGTCCTGATTCTACAATCTGAGGGAAAAGATAGAGAGATAGTGTAGTGTAGGGCCAGGTTCCTGTGTTGGTGCTTTCAGGGAGAGAGAATATTATATAGGAGTCCAGATTCAGAGATTAAAATCAGCGATCTGCATAGGTTTACCTGTTTGTGTTGCAGTGCAGTCTTTTTACACTGCCATGAGCCCAGTGTCAGAGAAAATCTAACTTTTAGTGGGAAAAAAAGGCACTTTATTGTGCTCTTTTCCAAAAGACCCATAGGGCAAAAAAAAAAAAAAAAAAGCATTTTATTTTGCTCGTGCAAAAAAAGACCCGTTTAGGGCAAAAATAAATAAATAAAAAATTTGCACTTTAATGTACGCTTGCAAAAAGAGCCATTCAGGGGCACAAAAAATAGTTTGCAGTGTGTTATACATATTTGGAGGTGTGTGAAATAAACAATTTCTATATAGTTTTCTCCTACTGTGCTATACTAAAAAAACAACATTTTTTTTGAATAGCATTTTCTGCAGTTCTGTAGCTGTGCGATTCAGCGGTTACGTACTGTGGGTGTGTTCTGCTCTTCCAAAAAACGCTGTTTAGGGGCACAAAAAATAGTTTGCAGTGTGTTATACATATTTGGAGGTGT
Organism: Rana muscosa; assembly: GCA_029206835.1. Lineage (NCBI taxonomy): Eukaryota > Metazoa > Chordata > Amphibia > Anura > Ranidae > Rana > Rana muscosa. The sequence goes on along the minus strand of CM055121.1, from coordinate 433,141,785 downwards.
GTGAAATAAACAATTTCTATATAGTTTTCTCCTACTGTGCTATACTAAAAAAAAAACATTTTTTTTTGAATAGCATTTTCTGCAGTTCTGTAGCTGTGCGATTCAGCGGTTACGTACTGTGGGTGTGTTCTGCTCTTCCAAAAAACGCAGTTTAGGGGCACAAAAAATAGTTTGCAGGGTGTTATACATATTTGGAGGTGTGTGAAATAAACAATTTCTATATAGTTTTCTCCTACTGTGCTATACTAAAAAAACAACATTTTTTTTGAATAGCATTTTCTGCAGTTCTGTAGCTGTGCGATTCAGCGGTTACGTACTGTGGGTGTGTTCTGCTCTTCCAAAAAACGCCGTTTAGGGGCACAAAAAATAGTTTGCAGTGTGTTATACATATTTGGAGGTGTGTGAAATAAACAATTTCTATATAGTTTTCTCCTACTGTGCTATACTAAAAAAAAAAACATTTTTTTTGAATAGCATTTTCTGCAGTTCTGTAGCTGTGTGATTCAGCGGTTACGTACTGTGGGTGTGTTCTGCTCTTCCAGAAAACGCCGTTTGGGGGCACAAAAAATAGTTTGCAGTGTGTTATACATATTTGGAGGTGTGTGAAATAAACAATTTCTATATAGTTTTCTCCTACTGTGCTATACTAAAAAAAACAACATTTTTTTTGAATAGCATTTTCTGCAGTTCTGTAGCTGTGCGATTCAGCGGTTACGTACTGTGGGTGTGTTCTGCTCTTCCAAAAACACCCATTTAGGGCAAGATCCTAAATTTGGAAAATATGAGGAGAAGGTCAAAGGGACGTGGTGGCCCCCGGTCGTGGTGCTGCTGGTGGAGCTCCTGTTGCAGGGAGAGGACGTGGTGGATCTGTGCCAGATACACGCACAAGTGAAACACCTTCCTCAGGTGCGAGTAGGCGACCGAGCCTGCGGCGGTATTTTGTCGCGCCTAATGAGGCTGTACGAATGTTTAGGCCAGGACAAGTACAGGCGATAGTAGATTGGGTTGCTGACAGTGCCTTGGGTTCCTTCACATTGTCTCCCACCCACTCTTCTGATGAAAGAACAGAGTTGGCACCTGAAACCCATGTCCATCAGTCTTTCACCTCACCCCCTTGCAAATCAGCCAAGCAGTCTGAGCCCCAAATCATGCAGCAGTCTCTTCTGCTTTTCGATGACTCTGTTAGCAGGGTTTCCCAGGGCCATCCACCTAGCCCTGCCCCAGAAGTGGAAGAGATTGAGTGCACCGATGCCCAACCACTTATGTTTCATGATGAGTACATGGGAGGACCATCGCAGTACGTCTCGGATGATGACGAAACACAGGTGCCAACTGCTGCTGCTTTCGCAATTGTGCAGACAGACAAGGAGGGCAGGGGTGAAGACTGGGTGGAAGATGATGTGGAGGACGATGAGGTCCTCGACCCCACATGGAATGAACGTTATGCAGGTGACCAGTGTAGTTTGGAGGAAGAGGCGGTGGTCGCACAGAGCCACCAGCACAGCAGAAGAGGGAGCAGGGTGCAAAAGCGGAGCGTCTGTCAGCTAGACAGTATGTCTGCTACTGCCCAACGCAGCAAGGGACCGAGCACACCAAAGCCAGGTCCAAGGAGTTCCCTAGCGTGGCAGTTCTTCACACAATGTGCTGATGACAAGACACGAGTGGTTTGCAGGCTGTGCAATCAGAGGCTGAAGCGAGGCATAAACGTTCTCAACCTGAGCACAACCTGCATGACCAGGCATCTAAGTGCAAAGCACGAGCTGCAGTGGAGTAGACACCTCAAAAACCAAGAAAGGTCTCTGGCTCCTCCTGCTTCCTATTCTGCTGCAGTCTCGGCCTCTTCATCCACCTCTGTAATGACAGTGGCACCTGCCACCCCGCAAACAGAGGATCTGCCAGCAACACTACCACCTGGGTCACCAACCATCTCCACAATGTCCCATGGAAGCGTTCAGCTCTCTATCTCCCAAACATTGGAGCGGAAGAGGAAGTACCCCCCTAGCCACCCACGATCCCTGGCCCTGAATTCCAGCATTTCAAAACTCCTGGCCTTTGAAATGCTGTCATTCCGTCTGGTGGAGACGCAGAGTTTTAAAAGCCTGATGGCATTGGCTGTCCCACAGTACGTCGTGCCCAGCCGCCACTATTTTTCCAGGCGAGCCATCCCTTCCCTGCACAACCAAGTGGGGGACAAAATCAGGTGTGCACTGCGCAACGCCATCTGTGGCAAGGTCCACCTAACTACGGATGCGTGGACCAGTAAGCACGGTCAGGGACGTTATATCTCCCTAACAGCACACTGGGTAAATGCAGTGGCGGCTGGGCCTGAGGCAGATAGCAGTTTGGCGCATGTCCTTCCACCACCGAGGATTGCAGGGCGCTTCAGTTTGCCTCCTGTTGCTAACTCCTCCTACTCCGCTTCCTCATCCTCTACCGCCTCCTCATCCGGTCAGCGTAACACCTTCACCACCAACTTCAGCACAGCCAGGGGTAAACGACAGCAGGCAGTTTTAAAACTTTCCTGTTTGGGGGGAAAACCCCACACCGCGCAGGAGTTGTGGAGGGACATGGAACAACAGACCAATGAGTGGTTGCTGTCAGTGAGCCTCAAGCCCGGCCTGGTGGTGTGCGATAATGGGCAAAATCTCGTAGCAGCTCTGGTCCTAGCCGGTTTGACGCACATCCCTTGCCTGGCGCATGTGCTGAACTTGGTGGTCCAGAGGTTCCTTAAAAATTACCCCAATATGCCAGAGCTGCTGCAGAAAGTGCGGGCTGTATGTGCGCACTTTCGGCGTTCTCACCCTGCTGCTGCTCGCCTGTCAGCGCTGCAGCGTAACTTCGGCCTTCCCGCTCACCGCCTCATATGTGACGTGCCCACAAGGTGGAACTCCACCTTGCACATGCTGGCCAGACTGTGCGAGCAGCAGCAGGCGATAGTGGAGTTTCAGCTGCAGCAATCACGCGTGAGTCGCTCTGCGGAACAGCACCACTTCACCACCAATAACTGGGCCTCCATGCGAGACCTGTGTGCCTTGTTGCGCTGTTTCGAGTACTCCACCAACATGTCCAGTGCCAATGACGCCGTTCTTAGCGTTACTATCCCAGTTCTATGCCTCCTTGAAAAAACGCTTCGGGCGATGATGGAAGAGGATGTGACACAGGAGGATGAGGAGGAGGAGGAGGAAGCGGGATCATTTCAAAGGCTTTCAGGGCAGTCTTTCACAAGTGGCTACGAGGGTGGGTTCCTGCACCAACAAACGCCAGGTACACAATTGTCCGGCAGAAAGGGCACAGTTCTGTAGGATGACGAGGTGGAGGAGGAGATGGAGGAGGAGGAGGAGGAGGAGCCATTTTCACAGCAGGGTGGCACCCAGACCAGCTCGTGGCCATCACTGGTGCGTGGCTGGGGGGATACAGAGGACACAGACGATACACCTCCCACAGAGGACAGCTTTTCTTTGCCTCTGGGCAGCCTGGCACACATGAGCGATTACATGCTGCAGTGTTTCCGCAATGACCGCCGAGTTGCCCACATTTTAACTGGTGCTGATTACTGGGTGGCCACCCTGCTGGATCCCCGTTACAAGGACAACGTACCGTCCTTAATTCCCTCACTGGAGCGGGATCGTAAGATGCGCGAGTACAAGCGCACGCTGGTAGACGCGGCGCTAGTGGCATTCCCACCTGACAGCGGGCGTACGGTGGAAGCACAAGGCGAAGGCAGAGGAAGAGGTCGCCAACGCAGCCGGGGCACCGGCAGCACCTCAGAAGGCAGGGTTAGCATGGCTGAAATGTGGAAAAGCTTTGTCAGCACGCCACAACAACCAGCACCACAGCTGAGATGGAACGTCTTAGCAGGAGGCAGCATTTCACCAACATGGTTGAGCAGTATGTGTCCACAGGCCTACACGTACTGGATGACGGGTCTGCCCCCTTTAACTTCTGGGTCTCCAAATTGGGCACATGGCCTGAGCTTGCCCTTTATGCCTTGGAGGTGCTGGCCTGCCCTGCAGCCAGTGTATTATCTGAACGTGTATTTAGCACGGCAGGGGGCGTTATCACAGACAAGTGCAGCCGCCTGTCCAGAGCCAATGTGGACAAGCTCACGTTCATTAAAATGAACCAGGCATGGATCCCACAGGACTTGTCCGTACCTTGTGCAGAATAGACATGTATACCGGTGTTGTGACAAAAACTGTCCGGCCATCGGATTGTGTCCGGCCCATACTGCGAAGGCGCAGCGCTTGCGCAGTACAGAGGACAAGGAGATTCACAAAATCTCCGAAGATGAACGGCGCCTGCGCTGTGAGTGCAGGTTCAAGCCCCACCATCCAAGTGGACATACGGTAGCACATAATAACAGGGCCCCTCACGGGCTCGGTTCGATCGCCACACTTCGGGCACGGCCTCACTTGGCTCGGCTTGAACCACGGATGGTGTGGCCTTCACCTGAACTCACCACGCAGGCGCCGTTCGTCTTGGGAGATTTTAGAAATCCCCTTGTCCTACATACTGAGCAAGCGCAGTACAGGGTGGACACTATTTGACGGGGGACAGAATTCGACACATCACCGGCCTTACCCAGCCATTGTTGTATTTTTGAATCAGTGTTGGCTACCTCGTCCTCCTCCACCGCCGCTTCCACCTACACAGCCACATCCACCGCCACCTCAACCTCCTACTCCATATGGACCTCGTCCTCCTAGGTCAAGATTATTATTTTTTATTTTTATTTTTTTTATGTTATTTTAAGTTATTTCCCTATCCACATTTGTTTGCAGAGCACTTGCCATGCTCTTAACAACATTTTGCTGCCATTTGCAGCCCTCTAGCCCTTTCCATTACTTTTTTAGAGCCTTTTTAGTCCTTAGAAGTCCGGGTCCCCATTGACTTCGGGGTCCCGAACCCAAACTTTTTTCCGAAGTTCGGCCGAACCCGAACATCCAGGTGTCCGCTCAACTCTAATTATAAGGAATTTTTCACTCTATTGGCTTTTTCATCAGGATACAGACTGTTTTCACTTACTTGTTTTTCATGGACTGAGTATATCAACACGTTTATTCATTTGCACTGGTTTAATTTGGATATCACTATCAATGTGGTTTATTTTTTCCATATTGTCTTTATATAGATACATGGTATATTGATATACATTGTCACTTTTAGCGCAACTTTCTTTTTTTCTATTTAACTACAAGTAATACACTTCTTAGCCTCAGAACTTAGGCCAGGTGGCTTAGAATGGCCAATAATGGGGGCTTTCTTGTATGCCAGCCCCTCGTTATAAAAGGCACCAGGTTCCCAGCAGACATACGGTACTGACAATGGGGTTGATTTACTATAGGTAACCAGGCTGTGCACTTTGCAAAGTGCAGTTGCATCCTGCTAGTGCAATTACTCCAGAGCTTAGTAAATGAGGTAAAGCTTCACTTTTACAAAGAATACACAATCCTGTACAAGGAAAAAAAAAAACAGCATTTTTGCTTGCACTTGATTGGATGATGGAAGTCAGCAGATCTTCTGCTCATTCACTAAGCTCTAGAGCAACTGCTCTTGCAGAGTGCACAGTCAATCTGCTTTTAGTAAATCAACCCCAATGTGCTTAACTGTGATGGAAAGTTTGTGGAGTGCTTCTGATAAAATGAACAAATTAGTATAGGGCTTGTAGTCACTGCTCATTTAAAGCCTTCCCTAAATGTCCTTTAGGTAGTACAATACTGTGTATCTTGGGGAATTTGGGGCGAGGGGGGTGGACATGCTAACAAGTCCTATACATACTTGCCAACTGTCCCGAATTTCCCGTGACATTCCCGGGATTTAGACCTTTGTCCCGAATTAATCGTTTTGTACCAATTTATCGCCGCCGGCCGCTAGAGGTCCGCAGCCGGCGGAGACAATGTCTCCCGCCGGCCACCATTTTCTAGGAGACCAGAAGATAATAGGCTGGCCGGGTTGCTACAATAGATATTGAGCTGCGGCGCCACCCACCCCCCACCCCGCTGCCAGTCTCTGTGACCTGTTATGGAAAGGGACGGGGGATGGGCAGCGCCGCAGCTCAATATCTATTGTATCCACGTGGCAGGTGTTCTGTCGAAAAGTGCCCTTTACCGAAAAGTGCCCAAGCCGCGATGCACATGCGCAGTTCCGAATGGCACAACAGCTGATTTTCCGATCAGCTGTTGTGACGGCGCATGCGTGGATCGTCAGCATAAAATAGCCGAAGGAACAATGTTATTGTCAGATTGTGCCTCGCGCTTGCGAGGCGTGTTCATTCTAGTGAAGGGCGGTATTTTATCTATTGATGGGCAGTGCTGCAAACGGAATGTTATTCTGTTATTATGCCTGGAACCTTGCGGGGCGTGTTTAGTGTGCTGAAGGGCTTTTTTTTTGGTCTTGATGGGTGTTCAGTGATTTGCAGGGCGTATTTACTGTAGCTAGCTAGCAGAGCAGATTTGCCACAGTATCAGTGCGAATTTGGACGAGTTTCAGGGTTGATTTGGCTTTGTTGCAGGACCGTGGAGTACGCCCTGCAAATAAGTGAACACCCACCCATCAAGACCAAAAAAAAACGCCCTTCAGCACACTTAACACACCCCGCAAGGTTCCAGGCATAATAGCAGAATAACATTCCATTTTCAGCACTGCCCATCAATAGATAAAATACCGCCTTTCACTAAAATGAAACCACCCCGCGAGCGCCGGGCACAATCTGACAATAACATTGTTCCGTCGGCTATTGTGGCTGACGATCTGCGCATGCAATGTCATGCTGTCACAACAGCTGATCGGAAAATCAGCTGTTGTGCCGTTCCATACTGCACATGCGCGCCGCGGGTCGGGCACATTTCGATAGAGGGCACTCATCGACAGAACACCGGCTCCGCCTCTATTTTGTTCCCCCTCGGCTTCTCTTCTGTAATGGCGGCGGAGACACCGTACAGATGTAAGGAGGAGCTCCGCTGGGGACACTGATGTATGGAGGGGCTCCACTGGGGACACTGATGTATGGAGGGGCTCCGCTGGGGACACTGTTGTAAGGAGGGGCTCCGCTGGGGACACCGATGTAAGGAGGGGCTCCGCTGGGTACACTGATGTATGGAGGGGCTCCGCTGGGGACACTGATGTATGGAGGGGCTCCGCTGGGGACCCTGATGTAGGGAGGAGCTCCACTGGGGACCCTGATGTAAGGTGGGGCACCACTGGGGACACTGATGTATGGAGGGGCTTCCCTGGGGACATCTGATGTAAGGTGGGGCTCCGCTGGGGACACTGATGTAAGGAGGAGCTCCGCTGGGGACCCTGATGTAAGGAGGGGCTCCGCTGTGGACACTGATGTATGGAGGTGCTCCGCTGGGGACACTGATGTAAGGAGGGGCTTCGCTGGGTACACTGATGTAGGGAGGGGCTCCGCTGGGGACACTGATGTATGGAGGGGCTCCGCTGGGGACCCTGATGTAGGGAGGAGCTCAGATGGGGACCCTGATGTAAGGTGGGGCTCCACTGGGGACACTGATGTATGGAGGGGCTCCGCTGGGGACATCTGATGTAAGGTGGGGTTCCGCTGGGGACACTGATGTAAGGAGGGGCTCCGCTGGGGACCCTGATGTAAGGAGGGGCTCCGCTGGGGACACTGATGTATGGAGGTGCTCCGCTGGGGACACTGATGTAAGGAGGGGCTCCGCTGGGGACACTGATGTATGGAGGGGCTCCACTGGGGACACCAGATGTATGGAGGGGCTCCGCTGGGGACACCAGATGTACGGATGGGCTCCGCTGGGGACACCAGATGTACGGAGGGGCTCCGCTGGGGATGCCTGATGTAAGGAGGGACTCTGCTGGGGACAGCTCTTTCTTTCTCTCCCTCTTTCTTTCTCTCCCTCTTTCTTTCTTTCTTTCTCTCTTTCTCTCCCTCTTTCTCACCTTTCTTTCTCTCTTTCTTTCTCTCCCTTTTTCTTTCTTTCTCTCTTTCTTTCTTTCTCTCCTTTCTTTCTTTCTCTCTTTCTCTCCCTCTGTCTTTCTTTTTCTCCCTCCATCCCTCACTCATCTCAAACTCTAACCACACCCCCTTCTGAGCCACGCCCATTTAAGCCACACCCACCATTCCGCGTAAACCACGGGCATTTTTTGCGCGACACATATTTCTGTTACGCTATGTCACGCCTACAAACGAATGCCCCACCCCTAATTATAACAAGGCTCCGCCTACATGCAAGTGTGCTGATTTATTTTTTTGCAATGTTGGCAACTATGCCTTTAGTATGTTAGCAGTCTCTAACCATCTCATGTTGCGTGTCTGGAGTCTCTGATAGCTTTGTGTAGCATTACATTATTGAATATTATGTGCAGCTCTTTGGGGATGTCAGCGGCAGCAATTATCGAGATATAATATTCTTCTTCCATCGATTCCCCACAAAGTGTCACGTCAGAAACCGTGAGCGACAAGGATTTTGTCACTTCAGTTTCAGTCTCATGTAAACAAACCATTACTTGGCTTGTAAAAAAAATCAGCGCCCCGTTTGATCTGATGCTTTGGAGGCCAGAGAAGAGAGATGGGGTCTCATAGACCCCACCTCCCTCCATAAAGAGGACCTGTCACAGCCCATGGTATCACAAGGGATGTTGTTCATCCTTTGTGAGAGCAATAAAGTTGATAAAAAATGTGAACAAGCACATAGGTCTCGCACACATATGTAAATGGCAATCACACCACAAATGTGAGGTAAGTCAAAGCGAGAGCAATAATTTTACCACCAGACCTGTGTAACTCTAAACTGGTAACCTGTAAAGGCTTTTAAAGCCTTGCCTGTGGAGATTTTAAGGTACCATAATTTGGCGCCGTTCCACAGAAGGGCGCAATTTTAAAGCGTGACATGTTTGGTATCTATTTACCTGGCATAACATCATCTTTCATATTTTACCAAGCAATTGGGTATTTTATTGTGTTTTTGTGTATGGAAATTCATAAAAGTGTATTGTTTTAAAAACATTTGCGTTTAAAAAACAGCTGTACAAGTAACGCATGCATAAAAATATCCAACACCCACCATTTTATTCTCTAGGGCCTCTGCCAAAAAAATTAAATAAAATAATGTTTGTGAGTTATAAGTAGTTTTCTAGCAAAAAAATGTTTAACATGTAGGAGAGGAATGTCAGAACTGGCCTGACTGGTGGTTAATCTCACCCTTATCTTAAACATGACACTTATAATTTAAACTAAGTCTTAACTCAGCTCTTTCTTCTGCATATGTGAGGAAAAGTGTAATCAAACCCCTGTCATTAAAAACTGTCAGTACATGCTTGGTTGGCCAGTGCACTTACCCCATCAATGGCAGGCAATCACAGGCGGTTTCCCCGGCTCTCCTCCGCGGGCATCACATTATTTCATAGTGGACATCACGAGCAGCTTCTCCTTCCCCTGCTCGACGACTTCCATCTCCTCCCTCCTCCTCGGTGGCCAATCAGAACGCTTCTCCTTTCAGCTAATTGGGAAACGGGTCTCAGACACGCACTTCCTGATTGGAGGAGAGGCAATTCAGTGTCAGATTAGGGAATATTCATTCACTGAGCATGCTCCAGTTTCAGTTCCCTTCTAAGCTGTTAATTTCCCCCTTTTTCTTATCTGTGCATTATAGAGTCACACATGTGATAGTAGCCCACTCCCTCTCTCCTCTTCCATGCCCACTAAACAGCTAAACACTATGGGGGCAGGATATTACATGTTTATTGATGCTGGCTTTGTCTCCCTGTGATTCTAAGCATATACAAACAGTAGGCACAGGCTATGATTGGCAGAGCCTCCCCCTAGATAGCCAATACAATGTTTTTGCACAGATTGGCAGACCCCACCTCCCTCCATAAAGAGGACCTGTCACAGCCCATGGTATCACAAGGGATGTTGTTCATCCTTTGTGAGAGCAATAAAGTTGATAAAAAATGTGAACAAGCACATAGGTCTCGCACACATATGTAAATGGCAATCACACCACAAATGTGAGGTAAGTCAAAGCGAGAGCAATAATTTTACCACCAGACCTGTGTAACTCTAAACTGGTAACCTGTAAAGGCTTTTAAAGCCTTGCCTGTGGAGATTTTAAGGTACCATAATTTGGCGCCGTTCCACAGAAGGGCGCAATTTTAAAGCGTGACATGTTTGGTATCTATTTACCTGGCATAACATCATCTTTCATATTTTACCAAGCAATTGGGTATTTTATTGTGTTTTTGTGTATGGAAATTCATAAAAGTGTATTGTTTTAAAAACATTTGCGTTTAAAAAACAGCTGTACAAGTAACGCATGCATAAAAATATCCAACACCCACCATTTTATTCTCTAGGGCCTCTGCCAAAAAAATAAAATAAAATAATGTTTGTGAGTTATAATAGGATTTTTATAACAGCTTACCTGTAAAATCCTTTTCTTAGGAGTACATCACGGGACACAGAGCGACATAGTCATTACTAATGGGTTATATAGATACCGTCAGGTGCTGGCACTGGCAACTTCCAAAACCGGAAGTACCCTCCCCTATATAAGCCCCTCCCATCCGGGAGCACCTCAGTTTTGTAGCAAAGCAATAAGTGTCCCCAAAGAGGGGCGGGAGCTCTGTGTCCCGTGATGTACTCCTAAGAAAAGGATTTTACAGGTAAGCTGTTATAAAAATCCTATTTTCTTTCTCGTACATCACGGGACACAGAGCGACATAGTCATTACTAATGGGATGTCCTAAAGCAATGCCCAATGAGGGGGGGGGGGGATACACCATATATAAGCTGAGCGCTATCAGACATGAGGATCTTTTGCGGCCTGCAACACACTGCGCCCAAAGGCGACATCCTCCTGACTTCTAACGTCCACCTGGTAGAACCTAGTAAACGTGTGAACTGAAGACCATGTTGCGGCCTTACAGATTTGAGCCAGGGAGGCCTGGTGATGCACTGCCCATGAAGTTCCAACTGCTCTCGTGGAGTGCGCTCTAACTTTGAACGGAGGCGGTCTCCTTCTCAAGCCATAGGCTTGCATTATGACCTGTCGAATCCACTTGGCTAAAGTAGATTTTGACGCTGCCTGACCCTTTCTGGGGCCTTCCGGCAGAATAAACAAAGTATCCGTTCTGCGAATCTGAGCAGTGGCTTTTAGATAAGCTTTAACTGTTCTTACTACATCCAAAGAATGCAATAACTTTTCCTCTACCGAAGTAGGTTTGGGGAAAAAAGAAGGAAGAACCACATCTTGGTTCAAATGAAACCTCGGTACCACCCTAGGAAGAAAGGCTGGATGAGGACGTAATACTACTCTATCCTTATGGATAACCAGATATGGCTCCTTACAGGACATAGCTGCTAATTCCGACACTCTTTTAGCCGAACAAATGGCTACTAGAAAAATCAATTTCCTGGTGAGAAGCACCAAAGAAATATGCTGTAATGGTTCAAATGTGTAGAACCGACAGAACCAAGTTTAGATCCCGTGGACATATGGGAATATTAACCGGAGGACTAATACGCATCACTCCTTGTATAAAGGCTTTGACTAGTGAATGCGAAGCCAAGGGCCCTTGAAAAAAATTGACAAGGCCGAAATCTGACCCTTGATAGTACTCAAGGCAAGCTTCCTATCTACAGCCCATTGTAGGAAGTCCAGAATCCTACCTATTACGTACTTATGTGGATGCCATTTCTTGGCCTCACACCACGCGATGTACGCCTTCCAGATTCTATATTAGATCTGCCTGGATACCGGCTTCCTGGCATTGATCATGGTAGATACCACAGGATTAGAGAGCCCTCTCTTTTTTAGAATGTGGGCTTCCATAGCCAGGCCGTCAAACTTAGGGCTGGTAAGGAAGGGTGGTATATCGGTCCTTGCGAAAGCAGGTCCGGACGACGTGGGAGAGTCCAAGGACTCCCCACTGAAATTTTACAATCTCCGCGTACCACGCTCTTCGGGGCCACGCTGGAGCCACCGGAATCACTGGTTTCTTTTCTACCCTGATTCTGCGGAGTAATCGAGGTAACCATTGTGGCGGTGTGAATGCATATATCAGCTTGAACTGATCCCAAGGGAACACTAGGGCATCCGAGCCGCAAGCTAGGGGATCCCTTGTCCGAGAGACAAACCTGTCCCCCTTTGCGTTGAATCTGGATGCTAGAAGATCTACATCCAATGTTCCCCACCGCTGACATATTGTCCAGAAAACCTCGGGGTGAAGGGACCCTTCCTCTGGGCCTAATTGCTGGCGACTTAGAAAGTCCGCCTTCCAATTCTCCACTCCTGGAATGAATACCGCAGATATGGCTGGGACATATTTTTCTGCCCATTTCAGGATGTAATTTACTTCCCTCTGGGCTGCACGACTCCTGGTGCCCCCCTGATGATTGAATTCTGACAGGGGACCCTTGGAGTTTGGATGTCCATGCTACTAGGGCATACCGGGCTGCTCGTATCTCTAAGAGATTGATGGGCAGGGCCTTTTCTGCATCCGACCATCTGCCCTGGAGAGACTATTGCTCCAGTACTGCTCCCCAGCCTATAAGGCTGGCATCTGTAGTGACCACCTTCCAAGAAATCAGACTGAAGGATTTCCCTTTTTCCAGATTCTGGGGAACCAACCACTAACGGAGGCTCTTGCGAATGGAAGGGGACAAGGACATTGTAAGTCTAGGGCCTGAACTTTTTTGTTCCAGGCTGACAGTATGGCCCCCTGCAAATTCCTTGAATGGAATTGACCGTAGGGTACTGCTTCGAATGATGCCACCATTTTTCCCAGCAGCCTTATGCACAGGCGTATGGACGGCTGTCTTTTTTGTACCCACTAAGTGGATCAAATCTTTCAAAGACAACACCTTTCCTCGAGGCAAGAATATTTTTCTCTGGCCTGAATCCAACCTTAGCCCCAAGTATTCCAGACTTTTGACTGGTTTTTAGGGCTAACTTGTCTCGGTTGATAATCCAACCGTGAGATTCCAGATACTTGATTGTCTTGTGAACGACCACGTCTAGTTTTTTCACTGAGTGGTCTATCAGCAACAAGTCATCTAGATATGCCATTATCATTACACCTTGTGTTCTTAGATTGGCCAATAAAGGGCCAGAATTTTTGTAAACACTCGTGGTGCTGTGGCCAAACCGAAGGGTAAGGCTCTGAACTGAAAATGGCGCCCTTCTACTGCAAAGCGTAGAAATTTTTGGTGGACTGGAAAGATGGGAATGTGCAAATAAGCATCTTTGATGTCGATCGCGGCTAACCAATCCTCCCCTTGTAGGGCAGTGGCCACCGATCGGATCGACTCCATCGGAAAGTCCTGATATACAGGAATTTGTATAGCCCTTTTTAGAATTAATATGGGCCTCCCGTCCGCGTTTGCTTCGGGACTGTAAAGAGGTTTGAGTAAAACCCAAACCCTCATTCTTACAGGGGAACCTCCATAATTACTCCTTGGAGCAATAGTTGTTCTAGTGCCAACAAGAGGGACTCTATCTTCCGGGGATCCCTTGGCACGTTTGACCTCAAAAATGGGAAGGAGGAGAGTCTTTTAACTCCAAACTGTATCCCAAACATACTGCGGAGAGCACCTATCTGTCTTGATCGTGTCCCGCCAGGTCTCTTGCGAACAACTGGAGTCCTCCCCCCACCCGACTGAGTGGGGGCAACCCTTCAATGAATTTAACTTTGGGGGAGGTTTTGTACCTCCCCTGACCCAGGGTTTCTCATTACCCTGCTATTGTCCCTGTTTTTTACCCCCGGGAATTGACCGAGGAGGCCGTCGGAACTGTTACACAGCCGATGCCCCAGGGACTGGAGAAGCAGGCCTCTTAAAGAGGGACCTCTAACTCTGTTTTTAACCGGCAAGAGCGTATTTTTACCGCTGGAAATTTTCTGGATATATTTGTCCAGGTTTTCCCTGAATAAGCGTTCACCATGAAATGGGACGCTAACCAGCCATTCTTTACAGGGAGCTTCAGCAGACCAGTTTTTGAGCCATAGAAGCCTACGCATATGTACTATAGACAGCGTAAGGCGGGAGGCCTGATGGACTGAATCCTTATGGCGTCAACCGCAAAGCCTAAGGCTCTAGGTAGATCAGCTAGGGCAAAGCCTGCTGATCTGTCAAGTCCCTCAAGACCTGTTTCAACTGATCCTTCACTGCTTAGCAGACCCCAATAGCTGCTACTGCTGGTTGTGTCACCAAGCTTGCTGTAGAAAGAAGCAGACTTTCATAAGGACTCCAATCTTTTATCTATTGGGTTCTTGAACATTTGGACATTATCCACTGGACATGTCAGTGATTTATACATACAAGAGATGGCTGCGTCCACTGTAGGGACCTTCCATTTTTTTTTTTTTTTTTTTTTAATGAACTTATCCTCCATGGGATAGACCACCGGAAATCTCTTGGGGGAATAAATATTTTCTCAGGACGTTCCCAATCCTGGTAAATAAGCCCTTTCAGTAAAGGGTGAAGTGGAAAAGAACAGACAGTCTGGGGGCTTCTAGCGACCCCAACGAGGATACAGTAGTGGTTGATGGTTCCGCAAGGTGCATTTTTAAATGCTGATCGGACCATGTTAGTCAGAGACTGAACCCATAATCTTTCAGCTTGAGATGCTGAGAAAAGGTTCCCCCACTGTTGACTCCTCTATAACAGAATCAACCTTATCCTGATCCCCTTCAGGCAGGTCGATCCCTGTATGGGACTGTTGCTCTGCTAACAGGCACTTTGAAGGAGGAGATGGAGATCGGCGTGCTTTCCCTGACAGGGAGGCAGCGATCAATGTTGACAATCTCTCTCTAATCCTCCCAGAGCTGAGGAAAAAACCTCCTCTGTTACATACACAGGAGCAGGTGAACTGAGGACAGCCACAGTACCAAGTACCCCTGCGGGGTCTCTACGGTCACTTACCTCTGAACTTCAGGGGAGACTGGTGCAGCAGAAGTATGCCCAAGATCCTCAGAGCCCGATGAGACCCCCTTCGCTTCCTGGAAGATTCAGTTCCGGAGCTTCTGGACGGCATATTCCTAAGCCTAAAGCTGAGGTATTCCAGCCGTAATACACCACTTTTACTGAGAATAGTCTAGCACAATTGCTGCTATATCACAGTTGGTGTCTACTAAAGTGCCTTTCTAGGGGATGCCTGCATCAACCGCCTCTATGTGCCTTTATATTGTTGCTAGCTCTGTCTGTGCACTTCAACAGCCAGCTATAATGTGCTTCAAAACACGCTGGACGCCCGCACATGCGCAGTAGCGCCGCGGCGCACACCTGAGCGTCATCCACCCGCTCCGCCCCTTTTTCCAGATCGCCTCTATGAATAGAGGCTCGTGCACGCGCACGCGCGCGGGCACGTGCGCCTTCGGCACCTTTTTTGAAAACAACAAGGAGCTAGATGGGAGCCAGGGTCCCTTTGCCGCAGGGCCGGGGCTGGATGAGCGCAGAAACAGGGCAGAGGAGACAGCTTCCCAGCAGAGAACATACCAACTGCCTGGATTTGATTCTGGAAGAAAAAAAAATCCACATTACAAGAAAAAGAACCATAGCAGCCTCTAGTGTCTAACACAGGTACCGCGGTCTTACATTTTTTTTTTTTCTTGCCTACTATTAAAATTTTTACATTTTCTCAGTAGTAACAGGCATACACAGAATATTAGCGGGAATACCGTTAGGTAACAGACAGAAAGACAAATTAGGCTTGGGGGTCCCCCAATAGAACCAAGTTCCTGGGGGCCCCCACTTACCTGTTCCCCGCCGCAGGACTTTGTTTGGTCCACAAAAGCCCAAACTTCACCTATCACGGCAGGCATTGTAATCAAACCTTCAGGGACCGGGTTCCCAAGGATTCCACTCCCCTGGACCTGTATAGCACCCTGCACAGAAAACATCTTGGTCGTGGGTATGACCAGAGCTCTGGATCCCAGGGTCCAGCTCTCCTAAGAGAAGCATTACAGGCAAAACCTTGCTCTTCTCTGCAAGGCCCGGGTACCGACCGTTTAGCTATGAAGCTTTTTTGGTCGGATCCGGAATAGCTTACTGAGGCCCAAAAGAACCTGTACGCAAGCTCAGTGAAAAACACATGTTTCTTCTTGGCCAACACCTTAGACACTGGCAAAAAACTGAGGTGCTCCCGGATGGGAGGGGCTTATATAGGGGAGGGTACTTCCGGTTTTGGAAGTTGCCAGTGCCAGCACCTGACGGTATCTATATAACCCATTAGTAATGACTATGTCGCTCTGTGTCCCGTGATGTACGAGAAAGAAAAGTAGTTTTCTAGCAAAAAAATGTTTAACATGTAGGAGAGGAATGTCAGAACTGGCCTGACTGGTGGTTAATCTCACCCTTATCTTAAACATGACACTTATAATTTAAACTAAGTCTTAACTCAGCTCTTTCTTCTGCATATGTGAGGAAAAGTGTAATCAAACCCCTGTCATTAAAAACTGTCAGTACATGCTTGGTTGGCCAGTGCACTTACCCCATCAATGGCAGGCAATCACAGGCGGTTTCCCCGGCTCTCCTCCGCGGGCATCACATTATTTCATAGTGGACATCACGAGCAGCTTCTCCTTCCCCTGCTCGACGACTTCCATCTCCTCCCTCTTCCTCGGTGGCCAATCAGAACGCTTCTCCTTTCAGCTAATTGGGAAACGGGTCTCAGACACGCACTTCCTGATTGGAGGAGAGGCAATTCAGTGTCAGATTAGGGAATATTCATTCACTGAGCATGCTCCAGTTTCAGTTCCCTTCTAAGCTGTTAATTTCCCCCTTTTTCTTATCTGTGCATTATAGAGTCACACATGTGATAGTAGCCCACTCCCTCTCTCCTCTTCCATGCCCACTAAACAGCTAAACACTATGGGGGCAGGATATTACATGTTTATTGATGCTGGCTTTGTCTCCCTGTGATTCTAAGCATATACAAACAGTAGGCACAGGCTATGATTGGCAGAGCCTCCCCCTAGATAGCCCATACAATGTTTTTGCACAAAAAAAACTAGAAATTATAAAGTGTAGCACTACACTTTATAATTTCTATATTGTTATAATATTTGTCTGATTGTTGTGTTAGCTGCTTTTATCTTGCACTTTACGGTTGGCACAGTATTTGCTGCTTTTATTGGTACAAAAAAACATAAAGATTTAAGTTCAAATACATATTTTGGTAATGTAAAACATTTATTTTATATTAATTATGCTTTATGAAGGCCGTTGTTTTTTTGAACATGTGACTAGAAGCTTTTCCTGCCAAAGCTTCCCTGCAGATGGACTGGGGAAGAGCGGGTCACATGACAGCTGTATATCCATTATGAAAAAAGGTTCTTATTGAAATAAATACAGTGCCATCATCCATATACATAAAAAGAAGGGGTACTGTAAATTAAACATTGTGTGCTTAGTATCACTTTAATATTCCCCCAGCAACATACACTCACCTTTCCTCGTTCCCATGCTGCCCTGGGGTAAAGTGAAATACTCTGCACTTCCAGATATGTGAGGAACATGTGACTTACCACTATTTTCCCATGACTGCCCTACTTAGTACTGACCTCTGAGTCACTTCTGAGCTCTGCATCCCTTTCTACAGAGTTCAGAGGTCAGTGCTCAGTACTAAGTAAGGCACAACCCGTGTGCATGCCTATGCTTGTATCTTAGTGCAGACTTCTGGAAAAATCAGTAAACCAATCACACAAGCAGGAAATTACATTTCTGGGGGGGGCGTTCTGTACACTATCTGTGTACAGAAAGCCTCAAGGTTGCCATATTACGTTAGATTTTACAGAAAATTGCAGCTCTGCAAATCGAAAAGGAAATGTAATTTGTAATCATTTGTAATAACATGCAATTACAATATGGCTTGTGTAGCAGTTCTATAAGCTATACTATATTTTTTTTTTATTCGATATTTTTTCCCAAGAAAGAGGTGTCATATATTAATGTAGTAACTCTGAAAGTGCAAATACACGTTACTGCCTTTTTAAAACAGTCCTTTAACCACTTGTGGACCAGCCACCGCAGTTATACTGCGGCAGGTTGGCTCCCCTGGGCGAATCGGCATCATGGTACGTTTAACCACTTACGCCCCGGACCATTTTTGCTGGCCAAAAGACCAGAGCATTTTTTGCGATTCGGCACTGCATCGCTTTAACTGACAATTGCGCGGTCGTGCGATGTGGCTCCCAAACAAAATCAACGTCCTTTTTTTCCCACAAATAGAGATTTCTTTTGGTGGTATTTGATCACCTCTGCGGTTTTTATTTTTTGCGCTATAA
The DNA here is from genome assembly GCA_029206835.1 of Rana muscosa. NCBI lineage: Eukaryota > Metazoa > Chordata > Amphibia > Anura > Ranidae > Rana > Rana muscosa. The sequence continues at coordinate 433,123,521 of CM055121.1, read as the reverse complement.
ACAAAAATAGAGCGACAATTTTGAAAAAAAATCAATATTTTTTACCTTTTGCTATAATAAATATCCCCCAAAAATCGATAAAAAAAATATAAATTTTCCACAGTTTAGGCCGATACATATTCTTCTACATATTTTTGGTAAAAAATTGCAATAAGCATTTATTAATTGGTTTGCACAAAAGTTATAGCATCTACAAAATAGGGGTAGTTTTATGGCATTTTTATTATTATAATTTTTTTTTCATGGTAATGGCGGCGATCTGCGATTTTTATCATGACTGCGACTTTATGGCGGACACATCGGACACTTTTGACACATTTTTGGGACCATTGTCATTTTTACAGAGATCAGTGCTATAAAAATGCACTGATTACTGTGAAAATGACACTGGCAGTGAAGGGGTTAACCACTAGGGGGCTAGGAAGGGGTTAAGTGTGTCCTAGGGAGTGATTCTAACTGTTCGGGGACGTGGCTACGAGTGACACGTCACTGATTGCTGCTCCCGATGAGAGGGAACAGACGATCAGTGACAGTGTCACTAGGCAGAATGGGGAGATGCATGTTTACACTTGCCTCTCCCTGTTCTGCAGCTCTGTGACCCGATCATGGGACACCGGCGGACATCGAGTCCGCGGCTCTTACGGGCACGGTCACGGAGCTCGTGACAGGGGCGTGCGGCATGGCGGGAATTTCAAAGTGACATAAATATACATTACTCTGCACAGCCGTGCCATTCTGCCGACGTAAATGTACATGAGCCGGTCCTTAACCGGTTAAGAGCTGTTGGGGGCGCGCGCCCTCGTGCCAGCGATGCGACGCTGGAGCCGATACGCGTGGCCGGCAGTCGCAATGCCCGCCAGCCACCCGCGATTGCTCCTGACAGAGACAGAACGGAGATGTGTCAATGTAAACAGACAGATCTCCGTTCTGTCAAGGGAGAGGAGAGGCAGATCTGCTGCTCCTAAAGATTAGGAACAGCCATATGTCTCCTCCTCCAGGCAGTCCCATCCTCCATATTTAGAACAAACATGAGGGAACACATTTAACCCCTTGATTGCCCCCTAGTGTTAACCCCTTCCCTGCCAGTGACATTTATACAGTAATCAGTGGCTATTTTTAGCTCTGATCACTGTATAAATGTCACTTGACCCAAAAAAGTGTCCGATCTGTCTGCCGCAATGTGGCAGTCCCGCTAAAAAATGCTAATCACCGCCATTACTAGTTATTGTGATTTTGTTTACCAAAAATATGTAGAAGAATATTTATTGGCCTAGACTGATTAAGACATTTTTTTTGTTTTGTTTTTTGGATATTTGTTATAGCAAAAAGTAAAAATTTTTTTTTTTTTTTTCAAAATTGTCACTCTTTTTTTGTTTATAGCGCCAAAAAAAACGAAAAATGCATTGGTGAGAAAAGAAGGACATCAAATTTGTTTGGGCACAGCGTTGCCGTAAAAGAGTGCCGCATCGCAAAAAGTGGCCTGGTCATTAACCACTTGTCCCCCGCCCACTGTCAATGACGGCGGGCGGAGGATACTCTCATTCTGGGAGGACGTCATATGACGTCCTCCCTTTAAAACGAGCTAGGAGGCGCGCGCCCGCCGCGTTCACAAGGCACCAGTGCGCGTGCCCGGCGGCCGCGATTGCCCGGGAAACGAGCAGGAAAGTGGATCTCTGTGTGTAAACACAGAGATCCACGTCCTGTGAGGGAGAGGGGACCGATGGTGTGTCCCTTGTACATAGGGACAACCATCGGTCACCTCCCCCAGTCAGTCCCCTCCCCCCACAGTAAGAACACTTTGAGGGAACATATTTAACCCCTTCCCGCCCCCTAGTGGTTAACCCCTTCCCTGCCAATCACATTTATACAGTAATCAATGCATTTTTATAGCAGGGATCACTGTATAAATGTGAATGGTCCCAAAAATGTGTCAAAAGTGTCCGATGTGTCCGCCGCAATATCGCAGTCACAATAAAAAATTGCAGATCGCCGCCATTACTAATAAAAAAATAAAAAAATAAAAATGCTATAAATCTATCCCCTATTTTGTAGACGCTATAACTTTTGCGCAAACCAATCAATACGCGCTTATTGCGATTTTTTTTTTACCAAAAATATGTAGAAGAATACGTATCGGCCTAAACTGAGGAAAATTTTATTTAAAAAAAAAAATGGGTATTTATTATAGCAAAAACTAAAAAATTGTGTTTTTTTTCCAAACTGGACGCTCTTCTTTTGTTTATAGCGCAAAAAATTAAAACCGCAGAGGTGATCAAATACCACCAAAAGAAAGCTCTATTTGTGGGAAAAAAAGGACACAAATTTCGTTTGGGAGCCACGTCGCACGACCGCGCAATTGTCATTCAAAGTGTGACAGCGCTGAAAGCTGAAAAATGGCTTGGGCAGGAAGGGGGTTTTCGTGCACAGTAGAGAAGTGGTTAAGGGGGCAAATCCTTCAGGTCCTTAAGTGGTTAAGCACCATTTGAAAAGGAAATCCATACTAAAAGAAGTGTGGGGTATACAATAATTGTCCTCTGCTTCTGTAAATGCGATTCCCTGGCTGTCATGCTTAATACTGGAATAAGTATGCAGATCGGGGGTTCAATAACTTTAACCTGTCTTTACATGTTATATACTTATTATATTATATGTTATGTCAGTAACTTAAATGTTCAAAACGGAGACAACCAGAAATATAGTATTTATGAAAGAGTTCAACAATGGCAGCCTCTCTCAGAACAGGGTTCCTTTCAACAACATCTTTTATGCCTAAAACAGAAAATAATCTGCTTGGCTGCATCAGTTAACGTGAAGCAAATGCACACAGAATGTCTTTTTTTTTTTTTTCCTCTGCTAAATTTTGTACCTTGTCCAAAGAAAAGTGGTGTAGCTATCTAGCTGATGTTTCATTGCAAAGTAGCCAATAAACACAACACCTACTTCAACACAGCGTAAAAAAAAGTGTATAATTAGAAAGTTACCACTAGATGGCAGTACATCACTTTGTATTTCTACTGATACATGGGCATAAGAAAGTGTTACTGCATAGTGTCTTGTAATTCTATCAAATACAGCTCATTTGTGCTGAAGAGCAGAGTGAAACTAAACTGAAGTCACTTTTACTTTTTAAATTCATATGTTCATGCTCAATAATTAGCTGTGAAAAAAAAAAAAAAACAGTCTCCGTATGCTGTAAATTCTTAGCAAAACTTTTACCCTTAAAAGAAGTGAACAGAGTGCATTATATATATGGCCACTGATGGCCTCCTTTTGAAAATGCTGGTTTCCTGTCTGTCTGTTTGACTTTAAAACAGATAACTTACTGAATATATATAAAAAGTGTTCAATGGCTGCATACTTTTCCCTGTCACTGAAAGGGGCCCTATTATGGGAGAAGTATGGAGGATGCCATTATAATGCCAATTGCCTAGCTGTGTTTCACACCAATACTTTTTGAGCCCTGGAACATGTATGCACATAATGCACAGCAGGAAAGTGTCAACATTCCTAATTTTTATACATTTTCCAAATCGGGGACTGAAGAAGCAATGAATCAGCATAAACGCCAGGGAACTAGCATTTTTAAATAGAGTGGCTAACAATGGTAGCCTTAATAATTTACTCATAATAAGTTTCATTCAGGCTGGGTTCCCACTATTACCACATGCCACTCACAGCAGGAGTCTGGTGCGTCCCCATTCACCGTTTCAGGTCCGATTACAGCCTGAGTTTTTGGGCTGAATTCGGACCTGAAATGGACCAAAAGGCGCCTAGGACCCCTGTGCAAATTCGCACCAGAGCCGCTCCGGTGATATGTGAACCGGCTCCATAGAGAGCCAGTTACAATGTCCTGCTATGCAAATTGGATGCGGAGAAACCCACATCCAATTTGCATAGGTGTGAACCCAGCCTTAAGGGTAACAAATAGGTATCATTGAAGCCAATGCATCAGCATAAATGCCAGGGAACAAGTGGTTTTACAACGGCAATTGTCTGATAATAGGTTTATTCACACTGACTTGCGCTAAAATGCATGTACGTTTCCATCCATTTTAGTCACGTTTTAACGTGCACTGACATCCATTGATTACACTTTGCCATTTAGCACAATGCAATGTTATAGTGTAAATAGGACACATTGGAAATGATTGTTTTTCAGATGTCCTTCCATTGATCTGTGTTTTACAGCTGCGCTAAAATGCCCTGGTTAAAAGTAGATGCAAACCTGATTCAAGAAATTTGACCTAAGCACATATATCTGTAGCATTTTCTTATCTCTCTCCAAAGCACTAAGTCCCCTGTCTTTCTTCTGTTTCTTTGCTCTGTTATCAGCATGATAACTTCTGACAAGTTCTCCATCAACCAAGATAAAACCAGCCTTAAATTTGTGTCGAGGTGGGTGCTATAAATAGATTAACAGAGAGCTTGTCTTGTCACAGCACAGCTCTGCACATTACTTCCTTCCTTTGCCTATGTGGTGGGGAGGGGGGGGGTGTGCCTTTCCTCCAATCAGCTGTCTTGGCTGTATGCCAAGAATCCACTCCCAGTGCTGAACAGCAAGAGAAAATCTCTAACAGGATCTGCACTTTCTAAACGATATATAAAGCTGAAGACAGCAGATAAACAATTAAGTCTTATATAGGGAAATTTGTTTAATCTCGGTTTATCATCTGAGGCTGTTCACTTCACTGGGTATATGTGAGGGTTTACATGCACTTTAAAGGATCATCATAACAGTTTTTTAACGCATCCAATTCGCATGACATGCAAGTATGACCGGCCCTCAATGGAGCTGGTTCACACATGCCTGGGGCAGCTGGGGTTCGGTTTCCAAAAGGGTCCTGCACGCTTTTGGGTCTGGTTCAGGTGCAAATTCAGGCTAAAATTTGGACCTGAATCGCACCTGAACCGGAGATTGGAAGCACACCGGACCCCAGGCTAGAAACCGTGGGCGCACATTTGTGAACCCGCCCTTACATCACACAAAAAAACGACACATAGTTGAACACTGCAATATCAATTATTCTTGTAGTAAAATGTGAGCAGAGAAATAGCCCTGAGAATGCTAAAAATGGCAACATATACGTTTTTATTAAAAGGGAAAAGAGATTTGTCAAAATGTCCCACTCCCAAGTCATTGGCATCAACTGTGCCATATTAGTGAACCATTGGCTTCAAGGGCACCACAGCGCCAAATATTCTGTAACATGACTGTCGACACAGGATTATCCAGGTTTAATAAAACATGTGTGTTTGCTATAGCTGGAGAAATGACTGACCTAAACAATTCATACTATAGTGCAGAAATTTGCCATTTCCTTTAACCACTTGATGACCGTATAACATACATATACGTCGGCAAGTAGGCTCTCCTGCGCCAGATCACGTACTAGGTATGTGATCCGGCATTTCCGGGTAGGGGCGAGTGCACCGTCGGCAACCTGACTGTGCTGTGATTAAACACAGCAGATGCCGTTCAGCGAGTGCCAGCAATGGATTACTGCCAGCATCCACCAATCATCTGGAATTCACACAGGACAGAGTCCTCTCTATGTAAACAAAGCAGAGCTCTGTCCTGTCAGCGGGGAAGTAATGGATTTTCTTTCGCCGCAAAGCAGGAAAAAAAAACATTACCTCCCTTAGTAAAAACACCACACACAGTACACCAAAACACTGGCTAGGCACACATGTAACCCTTTGATTGCCCTATATGTTTAAACCCTTCCCAGCCAGTGTCATTAGTACAGTGACAGTGCATATTTTTAGCACTGATCACTGTATTAGTGTCACTGGATCCTACAAAGTGTCAGTTGCTGTTTGAATGTCCGCCGCAATATTGCAGTCCCCGCTATAAGTTGCTGATCGCCACCATTTGTAGTAATAAATAAATAAATAAAAACTCAAGTATATATCCCTTAGTTTGTAGATGTTATAACCTTTGTGTAAACCAATCAATATACACTTATTGGGATTTTTTTTACCAAAAATAGGTAGCAGAATACATATTTGCCTAAATTTATGAACAAATTTGATTATTTTTTTACATTTATTTATTGGATATGTTTTATAGCATTAAGTAAAAAAATATAGTTTTTTTTTTAAATTGTCGGTCTTTTTTCATTTATAGCGCAAAAAATAAAAAACATAGTGGTGATCAAATACCACCAAAAGAAAGCTCTATTTGTGGGAAAATAATTAACACAAATTTTATTTGAGTACAGCATTGCATGACTGTGCAAATGTCAGTTAAAATAATGCAGTGCCATATAGCAAATAAATAGCCTGGTCGAGAAGGGGGGTAAATCTTCTAAAGGTCAGAGAGCAGGTTCTCTATTTTTCAGATGGAAAAAGTTCCTATCGTAAATTCCGATCGTCTGTATGCAATTCCGACGCGCAAAAAACCACGCATGCTCAGAATCAATTAGACGCATTCTCGGAATCATTGAACTTAATTTTGCTTGGCTCGTTATAGTGTTGTACGTCACCGCGTTCTTGACGGTCGGAATTTTGTGTGACCGTGTGTATGCAACACAAGTCTGAGCCAACATTCCGTCGGAAAAAAACACGGTTTTCTTGTCGGAATTTCTGATCGTGTGTACGTGGCATTACTGTTGTTTTTTCTCTGTTTCTGTCATTCATGTAAAGCATTATAGTATCATCTTTTGTCCCTCCTTCAGCAGCTACAGAAATATATATATAGGAAAGTGAGGGGAGAGGTGGAGGAGCTGGCCAGCACAGAAAGTAATTGGACCCTCTCAGAAGAGAAAAGGGCAATGACATGCATGAAAAAAAGGGACTGTACTGGAGACATGACTCTCCTGGAGTAATTTAATTTTCCAACAATTTTAAAAGCACAAATGAACAACAAAATTGTAAGCATTTAATATACTTGATTTTCTGTGCTTTTACCTGCAATCTTTTTAGGTTTGTGACTGGGTCTTTATAAATACACATACGGTATATACATTAACAGTTTTAATTATCGATCATTTGTTATGGTCTTCATTTTATCTAGTAATCCAGACCCCCTTATCAGTTTTTTTTTTACCTCAGTTTTCTCTGCTGCAGTTAATGGGTAACTTCACTTTCATGGAAAAAATAATATAGCATATACAATTGCTACACAAGTCATATTGTAGTTGATTGGTATTAAAAATGTTCTTTCCTTTTCAATCTGCAGTACTGTCATTTTCTGTAAAATGCAATATGGCTACCTGGAGGTGTTCTTTACACAGATGGTGTACAGAACACCTCCTAGAAATGTCAATTCCTGCTTGTGTGATTGGCTTACTGATTTTCCCAGAAGTCTACACTAAGATACAAGTCAGATTTTGGGCATCCCCTGCAACAAAAATTACATTTTTTGTGAGGTACTGCCAAAGGGAAATTATGTCTGAAGGGATGCAGACCCTGACACTTTCCTATTAGAACCCTGCAAGTCCAGCAGCTGATTGATAATTATGGAATCACTCACATTAGATTCCCTTTCCACATGGACAAATAAACAGCTGTTTCTTCAGAATAACAAAAGGTAATAATCTTCAACAAAGTTTGTTAAAATCCCTGCAATGTGCATAGATGAAAAAAAACTTCAAACGGTGCTAAATAAATGCAAATACCCAAATAGCTAAATAAATAAAAGTGCAAAATCTGTATTGGAATAGAATTAAAAGTACAAAGTTCATATACAGTGTCCAATAAAGTACACAAAATATTGTGTTGGGGAATGCCTAAACGATTAATTTAGTCAGCTAAATTGATCATTTTAATCAATTGATGAACCACAGTGCCTCCAATACAAGAATAATTTATAAAAATAATTTAACTGACGTTATTTTGCCAAGCAAAAATCTTTAAATGAAATGATAAGATCGGTGTCAGTGTACACTGCAAACTATAAAAAAATGTATTAAAATTTATTTACAAAAAGTCACTTACAAACGCCACTAACAGTTTGATTAATAGGTTGACACATTATAATTAGCAATGAAGTTTGAAAATTATTTATTACTGTAACAGAACATACCTATGAGATTGAATGCCATAATGAATTTCCCCTTCTGTAAATATCCTAACCAATTGGATACAATTTGGTAGATAGTAACCTGCAGTTTGCTGTTTGAACTGTATCTAAAGTTATGCCAATATGGCAAATTAAAATGACCAAATTTTAGGGTGTTAGGATATCTAATGGGGTAGCAAATCAGCTAGCATAAAATATTTGCACACAGAAAAATCAATAATAGATCTGAAACTATAGTTACCCTTTAAAATGGCTATTGGCCAGACTCTCCTAATATGGCTGCCGACTAATGGGTAGAGTTTGTCTTCCCCAAAATGTCATCTAGCTAGGCTGGAACTGTGTGTCCTGGCTTCAGTGAATTGTCAAATAATGAGATGTGATGAAGTCTGATATTATGTGATAATGAGTCTCCTTCAGATGATGCAATCCCTAGATGATGGGCATGTGTGTGTTTTGATGGCTTCATCCCTTTCTGTTATCTGACTTCCTATTTTATTGCGTGGCAGGCATTAAGTTCATAAAAATTTGATAAACCTGGCCCAGAAGGTGTAACCTTCTCTATGATTGGTGGGGCAGTATAATCATCAACCCTGTGTTTAACTACGTATTAACTCACTTTGCCATCAGATGGCACCATAGGGCCAGAAATGTAGATTTTAGTTTTTCAGGGAGAACAAATTTCATAAAATAATCTGTTATAGAATAAATTAATATTTTACTAAAACAAGTTGGACTATGTGATTCTAAATAGGGTTGCACCGATACCAGTTTTTTACCGGCGGGTACGAGTGCCGATAATTTTGGTCAAGTACTCCCTGAGTACCGATACCTTTGCCATACAAAATGAATGGTCTCCTTATATGGTCTCCCAGCCTGATACAATCATCATGTATGGATCACGCATGGATGTTTGGTAGAATGAAGAGAGACAAATGAATGGTTAAGGCTGGATTCACAATGTGTCCGTTGCATTCAGCTCGCATTATGGCACAATAAATGCACTTGAGCTGATGTGCATTCAATTTAATTTTATCAATGCATTGTTTTTGTTGATACGCCTTTTTTATACATTGCAGTGATATGCAGGTTTTCTGCCCCCGCCGCCATCCTCAGTGAGGGAATCAGGAAGTGCAGCCTTGCGGTTTCACTTCCTGGTTCCCTACTGTGCATGTGCGAGTTGCGCTGCACATCCTCACTGGTCTCTGCTGCGCATCCTCACGGACCTGTGTGTTTCCCAGAAGACAGCGGGGGAGGACAGTGTAGGCGCAGGAAGTGGCATAGGTCACTGCGATCACCGCTGTGATCTATGCCAGGAAGTGGGAGCAAATACCTGTATTACACAGGTATCTGCTCCCTCCTCGCCCCTGAAAGGTGCCAAATGTGACACCGGAGGGGGGGGGGATTCCATAAAGTGGAAGTTCCATTTTTGGGTGGAAATCCACTTTAATGTGCACTTCAGGGCACTGTGATGTGTTTATAGGGCAATGCAGTGTGTTAAATTTTCACAACGTGCACACCAACACATCACATTGGTTTGAACTGAGCCTATTGGAAACAATAGGTTTTGTCTTGGTCATGCCCTCAGAGTCTAGTTGTTATTATTATGCTAATAATTATTATTATTATTATGCAGTATTTATGTATCTCCAACAGTTTGCACAGCGCTTTAAAAAATAAAGGGAGACAGTACAGTTACGGTACATAACAATTCAAGACAAGAATATTAGGAGGGTCCCACCTGTGAGCGCTTACAATCTAAAAGGGATTGTAAAAGCGAGAGTAAAAATGATACCAACCTTTTTTCGGGGGCTAAACTTCTTTAAGGATACAAATAATCTAATAAACGTTTATGAGAATTATACACTGAAGTCAACACAATAATTTTGATACAGTGTAAAGAGTTATGTGAAATATAAAAATTTTACTATAAGGACATGAGAATCCGCCTATTAAAGTAGAACAAAAGGCAAAACTTTTAAAAACATTTTGATACAGTAAGGGAGGTTTAAAACCCCTGTCAGGTTTTTTCGCCCTCTATGTCCCATTGTGGGGATTTCCCTTCATTTCCTGTCTAATAGCCAAAGCAGGAAGTGAGAAAATTCCTGGTTGTCACCAGGGTCAGCAGAACTAATCAATTTATGTTAACTAAAAAGGGGTGCCAGGGTTTTGCAATCACATGGGGCCACTTAGTAATTTTTGTGGCCCTAACATGACTGGTACAGGCTTCCTGGCTGTGGCGGTCTGCAAAACACCTGGGGCTCCAGCTGTAGATATCTATAGTATATTTGGAGAAGTGGAAGTAAATATGTAGCGCTAATTTGGTGCAACAGTGAAATATATATAAATCACTAAGAATCAGAACCCAACAGGGTAAAATGAAAAGTGAAACAAAAAATAAGTCCATAAGTGAAACTTGTATGGTGACAATGTCCGTCACAAATAAATGAAGATTCTCACGGTGAAGATATCATAAAGGCTGTATGAACCATCACAAGGAATATGTCTTCAAATAAATGGTATGACTTAAACACGCTTACCGGAACCGTTGGACCCGACTGTCAGCGACAACGGATCAATCAGGGATGAATATTCCCAACCAGCAGGAAGACCAAACAATCCAAGGGATCCAGGGAAGCTCAAGATACTTCTATATATAGTATAATTGCCACACATTAGCCGATTTGGTCATGTGATTGAGGCCTAATTACACCGTACTGACAGGAAAACAGCAGCACCTTTCCCACAAGCAGTCTGTACACAGGGCCATGACGTTTGCTAAAGGGAAAACTTTTTTCTTTCTTTTTTTTAGTTTTAAATAATGGAGAGAGATTAGAGCCCCTCAAAGGTTTTTTATTGCTGTCTGTGCCTCCAGTAGGGAGATTCACCTTCTCTATTTTTTTCTGTTTACCATTATCCTCAAAAGTGAAAGTAAATGAAAATCCCAAATTTTGGCTTGACACCAGAAAATTAATAGAAGGTAAATCTTCTAATGGGGACACTAGTTCTGCTGACCCTGGTGATACCCCAGGATTCCCTCACTTTGGAGGGTAGTCTTCTAATGGGCACACTAGTTCTGGTGACCCTGGTGATACCCCAGGATTCCCTCACTTTGGAGGGAATTCTTCTAATGGGGACACTATTTCTGGTGACCCTGGTGATACCCCAGGATTCCCTCACTTTGGAGGGAAGTCTTCTAAAGGGGACACTAGTTCTGGTGACCCTGGTGATACCCCAGGATTCCCTCACTTTGAGGGTAATCTTCTAATTGGGACACTAGTTCTGGTGATCCTGTTGATACCCCAGGATTCCATCACTTTAGAGGGTAGTCTTCTAATGGGGATACTAGTTCTGATGACCCTGGTAATACCCCAGGATTTCCTCACTTTGGAGGGAAGTCTTCTAATGGGGACACTAGTTCTGGTGATCCTGGTGATACCCCAGGATTAGTGTAGGTATGAACAGAAAGTATATTTCTCCTGCGCTCGTAAAGGCGTTATTGATGTGAAGTGGTAGTAATTTCAGATGGTGAGTTTGTATAGGATAAACATGCGAATCCCGTTGCCTAGACTGACCTGGGGTGGTCCGTAGATAGCCAAGTGAAAAAAGAAGAAAAAGGTGCGTGATCTAACGCATGGATAAAATGGATACAGTTTATTAAAACCAAGTAGATAATACATAAATAAAAATAAATTACTACATATTCATAGAGACTAGGTTACAAAATGTTCATTTAAAATGAGTAGTGCCCATGCAAGGGCAGATGCTTAGTGTTAGTCTGACGCATTTCGAGGGGTTCCCTCTTCATCAGAGCCTTGGAGAATGAGAACAAATGTCTGCATAGTGCAATTGATTTATAGTTTCATATATAGAAGAGCGACTCCCTCTTCATCATTCTCCAAGGCTCTGATGAAAAGGGAACCCCTCGAAGCGCGTCAGCCTACCACTAAGCATCTGCCCTTGCATGGGCACTACTCATTTTATATTAACGTTTTGTAACCTAGTTGTCAGGTCACCTACGGCCAGGTGACAGATGCACACCGTAGGGGGACAGGAGTGCACCGCAAGGTAGTGAACCCTATGGCTGACTGCTGCGGATAGGAAACTGGGTTGTTGTGGAAAGCGGGACCAGAGGAGCACAACCGGGATCCTATAGGAAGCTAGAGCCAAGATTCCCCAGGGCGCGGAGTCTAAGACCCAGCAGGTCTTCTCCAGAGCCTCTAGTGGTGAGGATGTTATGCTGCAGGCTGGGTCCAGGTTGCGGCCACTAGAGTCTCCTAGCTCACGCCCCGTAGGATAAGGGGACAAGAGGGGAAGCAGCAGCACAGGATATAAGAGTAACGAATAACAAGCCGAAGGTCAAGGGTCACGAGCAGACAGGGATAGTCGGGGACAAGCCAATAACGTAACAGAGAGACAGACGTAGCACACGGCAGGCAGGAACCCAAACACACAATGCCTAACAAACACGTTGATCAGCAAAGCAGGCTTGCAGTGCACAGGTTAATATAGTGTTCTGTGATAGGGCCTGGGGTGGAGTCTGGCTGGGAGGAGATTATAAAGGAAGCCAGGTGAAGGGGGTCTGATCTCTAAGATGAACACATGAGGAGGAAAGGTAAGATGGCAGACAGACATTAATGCATATCCATGACAGTACCCTCCCTCTTACGAGGCCTCCCCCTTCCCCGCCTGGGCCCAGGTTTGGAGGGAAACGTCAGATGAAACTCCTTTAACAGACGAGGTGCAAAGACCTCAGATGCAGTGATCCAAGACCTCTCCTCAGGACCAAACCCCTTCCAATGAACGAGGTACTGAAGAATGCCTTTACAAAGTCGGGAGTCCAGAATTTGACTGACCTCGTACTCCTGATTATCCTCAGAGACAGGCGCCACGGTAGGGAGAGGACGAGAGAATTTATTGAGGACTAAAGGCTTCAGAAGGGCAACATGGAAGGAGTTAGTGATTTTAAGGCTCTTAGGAATCTGGAGTTTGAAACAAACTGGATTCAGTTTAGCAGTTACAGTGTATGGACCAATGAATCGTGGAGCAAACTTCAGAGAAGGAACTCGGAGCTTGATGTTCCTGGTGGAGAGCCAGACTTTGTCCCCTGGCTGAAGAGAAGGCGGTTTACGCCTGCGGCGGTCGGCAAAGCCTTTGAATTTTTCAGCAGCTGCCCGGAGGGAATCATGAACGTCACCCCAAACAGAATTGAGAGACTCCTGAACCGAAGCCAAAGCTGGAATATCTGGAGAACAGGTCATGGGAAGAGGAAGTTGAGGGTGTTTTCCATAAACAGTGAAAAAGGGTGTCTTCTGCGAGCTGGTATTCACATGATTGTTATGGGAGAATTCTGCCCACGGAAGTAGAGAGGACCAATCGTCATGATGAGAAGACACAAAGGTGCGAAGAAAGACCTCTAACTCCTGATTAACCCTCTCAGTCTGTCCATTGGATTGAGGGTGGTAGGAAGAGGAAAAATCCAAGACAATATTGAGGGATTTGCAAAAGGCTCTCCAAAAACGAGATGTAAATTGGACTCCCCTGTCGGAAACAATATGAGAAGGAACCCCATGGAGGCGGAAAATTTCTCGAATAAAAATGGGAACCAAGGCAGGAGCAGAAGGAAGACCAGGAAGAGGAACAAAATGAGCCATCTTGGAGAACCGATCAATTACCACCCAAATGACTGTATTATTCTCAGACAGTGGGAGGTCGGTGATAAAATCCATGGCAATATGAGCCCAGGGCTCCTTAGGGATGGGCAAGGGCATGAGGAGACCAGCAGGAGCTTGTGTGGAGGATTTAGACTGAGCACAGACATGACAAGCCTTAACGTAGTCTTTGACATCTGAGCGGAGATTAGGCCACCAGTAGTGACGACTAATGAGTAAGAAGGATCGGAGGAATCCAGAATGACCTGCCACCTTGGAATCATGTCCCCAACTAAGGATCTTAGCTCTTAGCTCAGTGGGGACAAAGGTCTTACCAGGCGGAATCTTTGACTTCAGGGTGGTAGAGTGGGCAGCAATGCACGAGGTTGGAATGATCGGCTCAGGTTCAGGGGCGGACTCCTCGTCAAAAGTGTCAAATGACCTAGAGAGCGCATCAGCCCGACCGTTGCAGGAACCAGGTTTGTAAGTAATCGTGAAATTAAAACGGGCAAAGAAGAGACTCCACCTGGCCTGTCTAGGATTCAGACGTTTAGCATTCTGTAGATACTGTAAATTCTTGTGGTCAGTAAAGATCGTTATGGAGTGAGGGGAACCCTCCAAGAGATGACGCCACTCCTCTAACCCCAATTTAATTGCGAGAAGTTCCCGATCACCGATGGCATAATTCCTCTCTGCCTGAGAATTTTTTTTGGAGAAGAACGCACATGGTTGACGTCTCTTCTCAAAGAATTGAAGAAGCACAGCTCCCACCCCCATTGAGGAAGCGTCCACTTCAATAAAAAATGCATCCCCAGGATTTGGTCTCCTCAAGAGAGGTCCAGAAACGAAGGCGTGTTTCAGGTCGTGAAATGCAGAGACAGCTTCGGGAGGCCAGTCTTTGGCATTCGCACCCTTCTTGGTTAAAGCGATAATAGGCGCAGCAATGAAAGAGTAATTCCTTATGAACTGCCTATAATAATTTGTGAAGCCAAGAAAGCGCTGTGTGGCCTTGAGGCTAGCAGGAAGAGGCCAGTTGGTAATAGCCAAGACCTTCGCAGGATCCATACGAAGACCCGAACATGAGACAAAGCACCCCAAAAACAGGACCTCAGAACATTCAAAGGAACATTTCTTCAGCTTGGCATAGAGATTGTTCTCTCTAAGACGCTGAAGTACAGTGCGGACATGGTTTCTGTGGATGAGCAGATTTTCAGAAAAGATCAGAATGTCATCCAGATAGATGACAACAAACTGGTACAGCAGATCTCTGAAGATTTCATTGACAAAGTTTTGAAACACAGCTGGGGCATTACACAAACCAAAAGGCATCACCAGGTATTCGTAATGCCCGTCTCTAGTGTTGAATGCAGTCTTCCATTCGTCACCCTCCCGTATTCGAATGAGATTGTACGCGCCTCTGAGATCCAACTTAGTGAAAATGGAGGCACCCTTCAACCTATCGAATAGTTCAGATATTAAGGGTAAGGGGTATCGATTTTTAATAGTAACCGCGTTTAAACCTCGATAGTCGATACAGGGTCATAGGGTACCATCCTTTTTGGCAACGAAAAAGAACCCTGCCCCTGCAGGTGATGCGGATTTCTGGATGAACCCTCTCTCCAGATTCTCTGCAACATACTCAGACATGGCCTGGGTCTCTGGGATGGACAGAGGGTAGGTACGACCCCTGGGCAGAGTTGCTCCGGGGACAAGATCAATAGCACAGTCAAAAGACCTGTGGGGAGGAAGCACCTCAGCTGATTTCTTACAGAACACATCCCGGTAATCGCTGTATGCAGCGGGAAGATCAGAAGAAACAGAAGTGGTAGCAACCGGAAGTCTCTCTTTGGGGGCCACCTTGAGAAGACATGACGAGAAACATGAGGGACCCCAAGCCAGGACCTGCCCAGAGGCCCAGTCCACATGTGGAGAGTGGAGCTGCAGCCAAGGAAGGCCCAATACAATGGGGGTAGAGGCCTTGGGTAGAATGAGAAAGGATAGCCACTCCTGGTGGAGAATCCCTACCGACATCCTAATGGGTAGCGTCTGGAAGCGAATAGGGCCCCCTGGGAGAACAGTGCCATCAATTGCCGAGACTACCAATGGGGTAGCGACAGGTGAAAAGGTAAGCTTCATAGAAGAAGCAGTTCCCCAATCCATAAAATTGCCGGCTGCCCCTGAATCCAGATATGCAAGGGTTGATTGAGGAGAAGTGCCTACATGAAGGAACACCGGCAGGAGAAGGCGAGAAGGTGATGTTTCAGGGTCCAATACTCCACCTTCCAAATGTATTAGGCCCAAGCGTTTCCCGGACAGAAGCGAGCAAAAGTCACGAAAATGACCCTTGCCCCCACAATAGAGGCACAAGCCCAGAGTTCTGCGCCTAGCACGTTCTTCGGGGGTTAGTCTGGTCCGCCATAGGTCCCTCAGCAGGCAGAAGATGCTCCACGGGACGAAGGGAGGGGAGCTCAGACTGGCTAGGACCCAGAGAGTGCTGGCGTCTTTTTTCTAGCGACCTCTCCTGAAAACGAATGTCGATCTGGTTGCACAAAGAAATTACATCATCCAGACCGACGGGAATGGCTCTTCCCGCTAATTCGTCTTTCACTCGGTCAGAGAGGCCATGTAAAAAGGTAGCGACCAGGGCCTCATTATTCCAGCTCAATTCAGCTGTGTGGATACGGAACTGAAGAGCGTATTGTCCCACTGAACTAGCTTCTTGGCGAAGACGTAAGATAGCACTAGGCGCTGAAGAAGCCCGAGCCAGCTCCTCGAAGATGTTCCGAAAGAGCTCCAAGAAGTCGGACAGGATGGAAACCACCGAATCATTCCTTTCCCACAGGGGGGCAGCCCAGGCTAAAGCTTCACCGGAGAGGAGGGAGATGATATAGGCTACCTTAGCCCGATTAGACAGGAAGTTTTGAGGCTGAAGCTCAAAATGGATCGTACATTGGCTGAGAAACCCCCTGCAGGCCTTGGAGTCCCCAGAGAAACGGAACGGAGCTGGCAGTTCTAGTGAGTGTGTGGCTGTGACTGATGAGAAAGGCGCAGCCGCTGGTTGTACTTGAGGTT
The DNA here is from genome assembly GCA_029206835.1 of Rana muscosa. Taxonomy (NCBI): domain Eukaryota; kingdom Metazoa; phylum Chordata; class Amphibia; order Anura; family Ranidae; genus Rana; species Rana muscosa. Next base: position 433,106,778 of record CM055121.1, on the reverse strand, counting down.
GCAGATTTGGGGTTCCCAAGGAGGTCTGAAGCTGCTCGAAGTGAGAAGCCAGATCCTGGAGGAATCGCATCACCTGAGTCTGATCTGATTCCTGGGTCTCAAGTCTACGGACTATGCCCTGTAATGGATCATCCGCAGGGAGCGGCCTGTCAGCCGGGTCCATGGCTGATCAAACTGTCAGGTCACCTACGGCCAGGTGACAGATGCACACCGTAGGGGGACAGGAGTGCACCGCAAGGTAGTGAACCCTATGGCTGACTGCTGCGGATAGGAAACTGGGTTGTTGTGTAAAGCGGGACCAGAGGAGCACAACCGGGATCCTATAGGAAGCTAGAGCCAAGATTCCCCAGGACGCGGAGTCTAAGACCCAGCAGGTCTTCTCCAGAGCCTCTAGTGGTGAGGATGTTATGCTGCAGGCTGGGTCCAGGTCGCGGCCCCTAGAGTCTCCTAGCTCACGCCCCGTAGGATAAGGGGACAAGAGGGGAAGCAGCAGCACAGGATATAAGAGTAACGAATAACAAGCTAAAGGTCAAGGGCCACAAGCAGACAAGGATAACGAAAGACAAGCCGAAGGTCAAGGGTCACGAGCAGACAGGGATAGTCGGGGACAAGCCAATAACGTAACAGAGAGACAGACATAGCACACGGCAGGCAGGAACCCAAACACACAATGCCTAACAAACACGTTGATCAGCGAAGCAGGCTTGCAGTGCACAGGTTAATATAGTGTTCTGTGATAGGGCCTGGGGTGGAGTCTGGCTGGGAGGAGATTATAAAGGAAGCCAGGTGAAGGGGGTCTGGTCTCTAAGATGAACACATGAGGAGGAAAGGTAAGATGGCAGACAGACATTAATGCATATCCATGACACTAGTCTCTATGAATACGTAGTCATTTATTTTTATTTATTTATTTATCTACTTGGTTTTAATAAACTGTATCCATTTGATCCATGCGTTAGATCACGCGCCTTTTTCCTCTTTTTTTCACTTGGATACCCCAGGATTCCCTCACTTTGGAGGGATTTCCTCTCATTTCCTGTTTTGGCTATGGGTCAAGAAGTGAAAGGAATTACCCCCTATGGGACACAGATGGCAAAAAAATAAAACCTGACTGGGGTTATAAACCTCCCTCAGGCCCCTTTCACATGGGGCAGAAGACGATCTTTCTTCTGAGCAGAGCAGGCAGATGACAGGTCTGTGTAAGCTCAGTTTTTGCAGAGCAGACATGGGTAGAGCCCTCTCTGCTCTATGGGTGGCTGGGTGTAAACAGACTCCACTGTCCCAATTACGCCCGACTTCCCTCTGATCCGATCTGCCTAGATGGTGGAGGACAGATCCCCTTACGTTATTTTTAGCAGACCGGATCTGAGGTAGGCGAGTGTAAATAGACACAAGCCTGTTTACATCAGCCAATAGGGATGAATGGACCATCTGATCAGTTCCGCCTAAAAAAACTGACAGGGGGACCTGATAGGACCCTTCATGTGAAAGGGGTCTTACTCTACACAAAATTACAGAATGGAAAAAATTAACTATTTGACTCTAGTTACACTTTAAGTACAGCGTGTACTAGTGTCCAGGCACTGCTCAAATGCTAAGACACCGATTTGAACATTAAAATATGTATTTACTGGCTTTTTAGGACCTGACAGGTTCACTTTGACTGAACATTGCAGCGTGCATTTGTCATACTGAGCTGACAAATGGATTTTTATCTCAGCATGGGTCTCAGCAGAATTCTCCCCCCCCCCCCCCCTTGTAACAAGAAGAGCAGAGAGAGTGATATACTACAGAATATGTTGAAGTTTCATTTCCTGACGAGGATCACCAATTTTAAAAGTGGAGATAATGTTGCCTATAGCAACCAGTAGTTTTCCAGCTGCTTTTTTTCTTACTTCCCTAGTAAAACGTGCTTGCTATGGAAAAAATACAGTTTTTTTCTTGGCTCACTGTTTTATGAGTTTTATTATTCACAGTATCATTATGTTTGCTTTAAATTCTAAACCTATTAATAATGTAAGTGGTTATAGGTTATCTTCGAGCGGTGTGTAGGATGATAGCTATATCGCAAGTAGATTTTCAAGAAGTCACAGCTCCACTTCTTCACCTCCTCATTTACAGCCCACAGTTAATTTTCTTTACTCAATATGCACACTCAAGGCTTGTTCAGTACGGGAAAGATGCATAGATAGGAGTAAATACATTGTTAGCAGCAAGGCTTTTTCATACCAATGTGGTGTTGTAATGCGTAGCAAAAAGTACTGCAGGATGCATTTTGGGTGCATTGACCTGCATTTTGCCATTTAAAGTGTTACTAAACCCACAACAGTAAAATCGATCTGTATATGCAGTAAAACATGCTTGTTATACTCACTATGGAACCTAAGGGGTTAATTCTCTGCATTGTGTAAAAAGGCTGTTTGATCCTGTATTCTGATCCTCCCCTTCTTCCACTGTCTCCAAAACATGTCTGAATAAGACAGAGTTACTGGAGTCAGGCTGCACATGCTCAGTTGGGTGTGTATTGCTAGAGAGGTTTTTTTTTTCTTGAGAGAGTGCATGTCATCAGCACAGGGCCAATCAGCACTGCCCAGATAGAGAGTCGGGGGTCCTGAATCCTGAAAGGTCAGCCAGTGCAATATGAAAACTCCTCCTACAAGCTTTAACCAGACACTGATAGAAGTCACAATACTACTATATACTGCTGATTAGAAAAGGTATTTAGCAGTCTATATTTAATAAAATAATTGCATTTCCATGTTCTGTGTACTGTGGGATACCAGATATAGTGAATGCAGTGTCCTGGGTTTAGTAACACTTTAAGTTAAATGGAGTCTTTAAAGGGACTTGGTCACAACAATATAGCTGGAATTACACCTTTGTCTAATGAGTTTTCCATTGAAACCCCCATAATACTTATCGTTGTATCATGTATCAAGACATGCAATGATGCAGGTGCATTATGAAGGGCATTAATCTGAAATGTAAAGTACATTGCAATAGTTGTTAAACTGCACGTTAATACACATTGACATGCATTTTAATGCATTTCCATTGGAAAACCAAAAATTCAAAGATGTGAATGGGCCCTGTCGCGGACACTGGCTGCATGCACCCTGCCACATTCACCCTGTTATTTGTTATTGCTATATGAATCTTTTTGTTACATTTTTGAGAGACTGTTTTCTTGGATTTGCCCAAAGACTATTCTTAAGCCTCGTACACACGGTCGGACTTCCATCTGACTTTTCCGTGGATTTTTGTCCGAACGAGGTTGGCCGGGCACACCCATAGCATACACACCACAGGACTTTTCTGCAAACTTTCCCAAAACTTTTTCCAACATCACATGGTTTTTCTGCTCTTTACCGCCACCCTTTGGTCAACTTCTGCTATTGTTGGTTGATTTTAACATTATTTGTTTTGTCCATCGGACAAAAGTCCGATGGTTTTCTGTACACACGGTCGGGGGGAGTATCCATGAGTCAGACCTACCTCGTTATCTAACCCATTGTGTTAAAAGTGTATAAAAAGTCTGTATTCTGTCCAATAAACCATTCAAGATGCTACAAGCTATTTCCGGCTAGACTTGTATTCAATGCAACCATAATAATATACAGTGGGTACGGAAAGTATTCACACCCCCTTAAGTTTTTTACTCTTTGCAGCCATTTGCTAAAATCATTTAAGTTCATTTTTTTTTCCTCATTAACCACTTAACGACCGCCCACTGTAATTATACGTCGGCAGAATGGCACGGACAGGCACAATCACGTGACGGTACGTGACTGCCTTCGTATGAGTGGGGGGTCCAATCGGACCCCCCTCCGGTACAGTGGGCGGCCGGGATGGCTTCGGGAGCGATCCATGATGAAGGGGCCGCCATTCGATTCTGGCCAACCCCTCGCGATCGTTCCCTGCGAATCAAATGCTTCCTCTGCCTGTGTAATGTTTACACAGGCAGGAGGAAGTGATGTCATCCCTCATGCGGCGCTCACATATACCGAGCGCCGCATGAGAGAAGATGTCAGGTTAGTGCACTAACACTACACTGACACCAGGACACATAGGTACATAAATCGCCCCCCCCAGGCCCCCCCAGATCACCCGCCAGCCCCCCAGATCACCCCCCAGCCCCCAGTCACAGTGTCACTGATTGCAGTGATCATTTATTTACTGATCACTGCAATCAGTGACATTTGTGACTGTAAAAGTGTCAGGGCAGTTAGTTTTAGGTCCAGTGTAGCCCCCTAACCCCCCCTAATAAAGGTTTATACCCTTGATCGCCCCCCCAGGTAACCCTTTCACCCCCTAGCACCGCCGTCACTAAGCGATCGTTTTTCTGATCGCTGTTTTAGTGTCGGTGATGCTGATCGGTAGCCAGTTATTTTTTTTAGGTTCGCCGCAGGTTTTTATAGCGTCAGGTACCCCCATATATTACCTAATAAAGGTTTAACCCCTTGATCGCCCCCCAGGTAACCCTTTCACCCCTTAGCACCGCCGTCACTAAGCAATCGTTTTTCTGATCGCTGTTTTAGTGTCGGTGATGCCGATAGGTAGCCAGTTATTTTTTTTAGGTCCGCCGCAGGTTTTTATAGCGTCGGGTACCCCCATATATTACCTAATAAAGGTTTAACCCCTTGATCGCCCCCCCAGGTAACCCTTTCACCCGTGTCACTAAGCGATCGTTTTTCTGATCGCTGTCTTAGTGTCGGTGATGCCGATAGGTAGCCAGTTATTTTTTTTAGGTTTGCCGCAGGTTTTTATAGCGTCGGGTGCCCCCATATATTACCCAAAAAAAGGTTTAACCCCTTGATCGCCCCCCAGGTAACCCTTTCACCCCCTAGCACCGCTGTCACAAAGCGATCGTTTTTCTGATCGCTGTCTTAGTGTCGGTGATGCCGATAGGTAGCCAGTTATTTTTTTGGGGTTTGCCGCAGGTTTTTATAGCGTCGAGTACCCCCATATATTACCTAATAAAGGTTTAACCCCTTGATCGCCCCCCCAGGTAACCCTTTCATCCCCTTTTGCCAGTGTCACTAAGCGATCATTTTTCTGATCGCTGTCTTAGTGTCGGTGATGCCGATAGGTAGCCAGTTATTTTTTTTTAGGTTCGCCGCAGGTTTTTATAGCGCCGGGTACCCCATATATTACCTAATAGAGGTTTTAACCCCCTGATTGACCCTAGTTAACCCTTTCACCAGTGATCACCATATAAGTGTTACGGGTGACGCTGGTTAGTTAGTTTGCTTTTTATAGTGTCAGGGCACCCGCCGTATATAACCCAATAAAGGTTTAACCCCCTGATCGCCCGGCGGGTGATATCAATTAGGTTTTAGCATCAGAGAGGATCTGCGTCACACCCCAGGCAGCGTCAGGTTAGTGCCAGTAACGCTAACACCCACGCGTGAAGCATACACCTCCCTTAGTGGTATAGTATCTGAACAGATCAATATCTGATCTGATCAGATCTATACTAGCGTCCCCAGCAATTTAGGGTTCCCAAAAATGCAGTGTTAGGGGGATCAGCCCAGATACCTGCTAGCACCTGCGTTTTGCCCTTCCGTCCAGCCCAGGCCACCCAAGTGCAGTATCGATCGATCACTGTCACTTACAAAACACAACACACATAACTGCAGCGTTCGCAGAGACAGGCCTGATCCCTGCGACTCCAGTGCTGTAGGAGGTGATTTCACCACAACAGTTAAAAAAAAAGCATATATGCCGAAGCATTGGGGCAGCAGGGGCGGAGGAGCGATTTTGCTCCTAATGCCGCGTACATACGGTCGAAATTCCGACGGAGGCTTGCCCGTAAAAAAGTCCGACCATGTGTGTGCGGCATAACTTTTGCGGGAGGATGCCCCCATACTTCGGCATATATAAATGGTGCATGTATGCCCATCATTAGAAGTGGGTGGATGAAGGGCGGTATTCTAATGGTGGGCATACCCACCGATCAATCTCTTTTTTCGTTCAGCCAACAGGCTGCATGAAAAAAAAGATTACAATACATGTCCAACAAGGACCAGCAACGTACTGGCATGTTGCTGGACTTTGAATGGTTATACCAGATTGATGCCTGTGGGTTTAGGTATCATCTTGGTATCATTCTTTTCAGCCAGCGGCCAGCTTTCATGTAAAAGCAATTCTAGTGGCTAATTAGCCTCTGGACTGCTTTTACAAGCAGTGGGAGGGAATGTCCCCCCCCCCCGGATATAAAAAGTGCCATTGGGAAATTGGGAAAGCATTTTATCACACTGATCTTGGTGTGGTCAGATGCTTTGAGGGCGGGGGAAAGATCTAGGGTCTAATAGACCCAAGTTTTTAAAAAAAAAGAGTACCTGTCACTACCTATTGCTATCATAGGGGATATTTACATTCCCTGAGATAACAATAAAAATGATTAAAAAAAAATATATGGAAGGAACAGTTTAAAAATAAAATAAAAAAGCAAAATTAATAATAAAAAAAAAAAAAAAAAGCACCCCTGTCCTGCCCTGTTCTTGCGCAATGGCGAACGCAAGCGTCGGTCTGGCGTCATATGTAAACAGCAATTGCACCATGCATGTGAGGTATCACCGCGAAGGTCAGATCGAGGGCAGTAATTTTAGCAGTAGACCTCCTCTGTAAATCTAACGTGGTAACCTGTAAAGGCTTTTAAAGGCTTTAAAAAATGTATGTAGTTTGTCGCCAATGCGCGTTTGTGCGAAATTTTAAAGCATGTCGTGTTTGGTATCTATGTACTCAGCCTAAGATCATATTTTTTATTCCATCAAACATTTGGGCAAATACTGTGTGGAAAAAAAATGCAACACCCACCATTTTAATCTGTAGGGCCTTTGCTTTAAAAAAAATATATAATGTTTGGGGGTTCAACATAATTTTCTTGCAAAAAAAAAAAAATGTTTTCATGTAAACAAAAAGTGTCAGAAAGGGCTTTGTCTTCAAGTGATTAGAAGAGTGGATGTAAGCTTCCTAATGTTGTGTATAAAATGCCAGGACAGTTCAAGCCCCCCCCCCAAATGACCCCATTTTGGAAAGTAGACACCCCAAGCTATATACTGAGAGGCATGTCGAGTCCATTGAATATTTTATATGTTGACACAAGTTGCGGAAAAAAGACAATTTATTTTTTTATTTTATTTTCTTTTGCACAAAGTTGTCACTAAATGATATATTGCTCAAACATGCCATGGGCATATGTGGAATTACACCCCAAAATACATTCTGTTGCTTCTCCTGAGTACGGAGATACCACATGTGTGAGACTTTTTGGGAGCATAGCTGTGTACGGGACCCCAAAAACCAAGCACTGCCTTCAGGCTTTCTAAGGGTGTAAATTTTTGATTTCACTCCTCACTGCCTATCACAGTTTCGGAGGCCATGGAATGCCCAGATGGCACAAAACCCCCCCAAATGACCCCATTTTGGAAAGTAGACACCCCAAGCTATTTACTGAGAGGTATGGTGAGTATTTTGCAGATCTCGCTTTTTGTCACAAAGTTTTGAAATTCGGGGTCCCATACGCGGCTAGGCTCCTAAAAAGTCCCACACATGTGGTATCCTCGTACTCAGGAGAAGCAGCAAAATGTATTTTGGGGTGCAATTCCACATATAACTATGGCATGTGTGAGCAATATATCATTTAGTGACAACTTTTTGTAATTTTTTTTTTAGTCATTATTCAATCACTTGAGACAAAAAAAAAAAAAATATTCAATGGGCTCAACATGCCTCTCAGCAATTTCCTTGGGATGTCTACTTTCCAAAATGGGGTCATTTGGGGGGGTTTTGTACTGCCCTGCCATTTTAGCACCTCAAGAAATGAGATAGGCAGTCATAAATTAAAAGCTGTGTAAATTCCAGAAAATGTACCCTAGTTTGTAGACGCTATAACTTTTGCGCAAACCAATAAATATACGCTTATTGACATTTTTTTTACTAAAGACATGTGGCATAATACATTTTGTCCTAAATGTATGACTAAAATTGAGTTTATTCGATTTTTCTTATAACAAAAACTAGAAAATATCTTTTTTTTTCAAAATTTTCAGTATTTTTCCGTTTATATCGCAAAAAATAAAAATCGCAGAGGCAATCAAATACCATTAAAAGAAAGCTCTATTTGTGGGAAGAAAAGGACGCAACTTTCGTTTCGGTACAACATTGCATGTCCGCACAATTTCCAGTTAAAGCAGCGCAGTGCAAAATTCTGAAAACACCTCTGGTCCTTTAGCTACAAAATGGTCCGGGGCTTAAGTGGTTAATGTACACACAGCACCCCATATTGACAGAAAAACACTGAATTGTTGACATTTTTGCAGATTTATTAAAAAAGAAAAACTGAAATATCACATGGTCCTAAGTATTCAGACCCTTTGCTGTGACACTCATATATTTAACTCAGGTGCTGTCCATTTCTTCTGATCATCCTTGAGATGGTTCTACACCTTCATTTGAGTCCAGCTGTGTTTGATTATACTGATTGGACTTGAGTAGGAAAGCCACACACCTGTCTATATAAGACCTTACAGCCCACAGTGCATGTCAGAGCAAATTGAGAATCATGAGGTCAAAGGAACTGCCTGAAGAGCTCAGAGACAGAATTGTGGCAGGGCACAGATCTGGCCAAGGTTACAAAAAAATTCTGCTGCACTTAAGGTTCCTAAGAGCACAGTGGCCTCCATAATCCTTAAATAGAAGACGTTTGGGATGACCAGAACCCTTCCTAGAGCTGGCCGTCCGGCCAAACTGAGCTATCAGGGGAGAAGAGCCTTGGTGAGAGAGGTAAAGAAGAACCCAAAGATCACAGTGGCTGAGCTCCAGAGATGCAGTCGGGAGATTGGAGAAAGTTGTAGAAAGTCACCCAACACTGCAGCCCTCCACCAGTCAGGGCTTTATGGCAGAGTGGCCCGACGAAAGCCTCTACTCAGTGCAAGACACATGAAAGCCCGCATGGAGTTTGCTAAAAAAAACACCTGAAGGACTCCAAGATGGTGAGAAATATGATTCTCTGGTCTGATGAGACCAAGATAGAACTTTTTGGCCTTAATTCTAAACGGTATTTGTGGAGAAAACCAGGCACTGCTCATCACTTGTCCAATACAGTCCCAACAGTGAAGCATGGTGGTGGCAGCATCATGCTGTGGGGGTGTTATTCAGCTGCAGGGACAGGACGACTGGTTGCAATCGAGGGAAAGATGAATGTGGCCAAGTACAGGAATATCCTGGATGAAAACCTTCTCCAGAGTGCTCAGGACCTCAGACTGGGCCGAAGGTTTACCTTCCAACAAGACAATGACCCTAAGCACACAGCTAAAATAACGAAGGAGTGGCTTCACAACAACCCCGTGACTGTTCTTGAATGGCCCAGCCAGAGCCCTGACTTAAAGGGGTTGTAAAGGTTTGTTTTTTTATTTTCTAAATAGGTTCCTTTAAGCTAGTGCATTGTTGGTTCACTTACCTTTTCCTTTGATTTACCTTCTAAATGTTTTTTTTCTTTGTCTGAATTTCTCACTTCCTGTTTCTCCTCACTAAAATTCACACCATCATCCAAGTGGTGTGGAGTCAGCCAGAACAGCTTACTGAACAGCTTACTGAGGAGGAACAGGAAGTGAGAAATTCAGACAAAGAAAACAAAGAAAAAAAATATTTAGAAGGGAAATCAAAGGAAAAGTTAAGTGAACCAACAATGCACTAGCTTAAAGGAACCTATTTAGAAAATAAAAAACGAACCTTTACAACCCCTTTAAACCCAATTGAGCATCTCTGGAGAGACCTGAAAATGGCTGTCCACCAACATTTACCATCCAACCTAACAGAACTGGAGAGGATCTGCAAGGAGGAATGGCAGAGGATCCCCAAATCCAGGTGTGAAAAACTTGTTGCATCTTTCCCAAAAAGACTCATGGCTGTATTAGATCAAAAGGGTGCAAATACTAAATACTGAGCAAAGGGTCTGAATACTTAGGACCATGTGATATTTCAGTTTTTCTGTTTCAAATTTCAACAATTCTATTTTTCTGTCAATATGGGGTGCTGTGTGTACATTAATGAGGAAAAAAATGAACTTAAATTATTTTAGCAAATGGCTGCAATATAACAGAGTGAAAAATTTAAGGGGGTCTGAATACTTTCCGTACCCACTGTATCTCTCTGATGGTCATACTGGAGGAAGCGGTATTACTGACGGAAGCACTCAGTGGAGTGTGGGATAGGATCCGTCACAGGCCCTAAAACTTGTAAATAAGCCCAGCCTGTAATGAAAAGACTAATAGCTCATTCTAATCTTTCTGCTTTGTTGAAGTGCATATTTTTCACATTAACTGGTTCCCGACAATGCTATAGCCAAAAGACGACTACAGCACGGTTGTCCAGTTCTGGGAGGGCATCCATGGATGTCCTCCCAGAGTCACAGATCGTGATAAGGGGCCAAACATGGTGGCCCTTTACCATATGATCAACTGTGTCCAATCACAGCTGATCACATGTAAACAGACTTGCCGGTTATCGGCAGTCCTTTCCTCACACACTGTGTCTGTGTGAGGAAAGGATTGCTGTTAACTGGCAATGCCCTGGTTATCAGTGCCAATCAGTGCAGCCTATCAGTGCTGCTTATCAGTGCCGCCTATCAGTGTCCATTAGTGCCGCCTATCAGTGCCGACTCATCAGCAGTGCCGCCTCATCAGTGCTGCCACATCAGTGCCGCCCATCAGTACTGCCTGCCTCATCAGTGCCCATCAGTGCAGCCTATCAGTGTCTATCAGTGCAGCCTCATCAGCGTACATCAGTGAAGGAGAAAAATTACTTATTTGTAAAATAAGAAAACGTTTTTTTTCAATAAATTCTTTCCAAATCTTCGGTCTTTTTTGTTTGTGTAGCACAAAAAAAAAAAAAAACCGTAGTAGTGATTAAATACCACCAAAGAAAGCTCTATCTGTTTAAAAAAAATGATAACAATTTCATATGGGTACAGTGTTGCATGACCGTGCAATTGTCATTCAAAATGTGACAGCACTGAAAGCTGAAAATTGGCCTGAGCAGGAAGGGGATGAAAGTGACCAGTATTAAAGTGGATAACATTTGTTGCACTAATGCAGCCCTTAAGGTGGTTACAAAGGCTAAAAGTCTTAGACAGGTATCTGCACCCCCCTCCCCCCTGAAAGGTGTCAGTTGTGACACCGGAGGGGGAGAGGGTTCCGATGAGCGGAAGTTCCACTTTAGGGTGGAGCTCCGCTTTAAGTCTCTAATTCAAAAACTGCGAGTAGACAGGCCCTTTATTGCAATATTATTTTATTGCAATAAAATAAACTTACCTGCCTGCTCACAGTCTTTAATAGAATGCACATTGAGCTGTGCATAAATAGCTTAGTTTCAATTCCGACACAGATCCTATGTGCCAAGATGACTAAATTCCTGTATATGCACAGGGGTGCCATCATCCTGTGGCAGCCAATGAAGACGGCCACATCTGGGTACCCAGAAGAAGCTGTTGAGGGACCCCATAAGTATTGTGGACTTTAGTCCCACATTAATTTATCCTTGCATCCAGCAGCTGCCAGGATTGTACACTGAGTTGTGTATGTGCAGCTCAGTGTACAGTGTAAAGAGTTGTGAGGAGGAGGATAAGAATGCTTTATTGCAAAAAGGACATTTGGGTTGATTTACTAAAACTGGAGCGTACAAAATCTGGTGCAGCTGTACATGGTAGCCAATCAGCTCAAAAACAAACAAACCAAAAAATTAAAGCCATCAGCTACACATACTGCAGCTTCTGGCTTTTAATAATAGGACACTTACCTGTCCTGGAGTCCAGCGATGTCGGCACCGCAGCTGATGTTTCCATCAGCTATCGGGTGTTGCCACCGTCATTGCTGGTAAGGAAACCTCGGCAGTGTAGCCTTACGGCTTCATACTGGGAACCGTACTGCACATGCACGAGGCCCCGCTCCCTTCTCCTACTGGCTCGGCGACAGGGGGAGGATGAGGGAGGAGAAGGGAGCCCCGCGGTGACGTCATGGGCCGCGGCGTTGACTCTCGGAAGTGAGAACAGGGTACCGGTCAAAGACAGGTATCCTGTCCCCCCTCCCCCCCGAAAAGGGACAATTGTGTCACCGGAGGGTGCGAGGAGACAAATGAGCGGAAGTTCCACTTTTGGGTGGAACTCTGCTTTAAACTTTGACAAAAAACTGGAAGCTGATTGGTTTCTAAGCAGAGCTGCACCAGATTTTTCACGCTCCAGTTTTAGTAAATAATCCCCATCGTATATCTCTTCTGCAAAAATAATAACAAAACAAAAAACCGCTAAGAAAGTTTATATTTTTAAAATAAAGTCCTGAATGAGCCACCGATACACCACAACTCAGGTTCTAATAGGCCTGCAGAATTTCACTGCAGAGCACTCTAATGTACAAATGGTTCATGTGGATGAACATGGAGCTGCATATGTGCGAGAAGCAGGGCTCTGACCTATTCTGCTCTAGGGACTGGGTATAGGTGGTAAGTATGGTATGATTTACTGGTATTTGTATCAGTAGCTACAAATGGGGGTTACTGGGAGGGGGGAGTTATGCATGTAAGAATGGGAGGACACAAGGGGGTATTCTGCAAGTAAGATGGGTATTTTTACCATCTGCAGGGGGTTTCTGGGGGAGGGGGTGTAGGTGAAGGGGTACCTGGGGAACACTAAGACTGTGTCATTAGGAGAGAGGTACTGGGGATACTTGCAGTTCAGTGGGATAACAAATTTATGAGTTTGAAAACTCTCAGCTTAAAAACTCTGATGGCGCTTCTATTGGAGCAATTATAGGGAAAAGGAAGACATACACTGTGTTTTTAAATTATGATGATCTCTGTGCTACCAAAGGCAATGGGCTCAGTAGTAGTGATGAGCCGAACACCCCCGGGTTCGGTTCGCACCAGAACCCGCGAACGGACCGAAAGTTCGCGCGAACATTAGAACCCTATTAAATACAATGGATGCGAACGTTCGGATTCTAAAGTGCTAATTATAACGACTATTATCCATGTTATTGTCCGAAACAGAGTTTGGGAACCCGGGTTCTGCACCAGGGGACATGTATCAATGCAAAAAGAAGTTTTAAAAACTGACGTTTTCCGGGAGCAGTCATTTTAATGATGCATAAAGTGGAAAAAAAAAAGTCAAATATTCCTTTAAATATTGTACCTGGGGGGTGTCTAAAGTATGCCTGTGAAGTGCCACGTGTTTCCCGTGTTTAGAACTGTCCTTGCACAAAATAACATTTCTAAAGGAAAAAAAGCCATTTAAAACTGCTTGCGGCTTTAATGCAATGTCTGGTCCCGGTAATATGGATGAAAATCTTTAGGAAAAATGGCATAGCTACCCCATCAACCCCCCCCCCCACTACCCCAGCCCATTACCAGCCCCTTTGGGTCTTGTATGGATATTAAGGGGAACCCCGCACACAAAATAAAAAAGCCCCTATATACTCTGAACAGCCGTATACAGGCGGTGCATACAAGACAGGGACTGTAGGTTTGTTCTTATGTAGAATCTGTTTGTAATTTTGAACAGCTGCATTGTTTAAGTGTAGCTCCATGCCAAATTCCTTTTTTTTAGCTTTTTGGAAAACATAGGGAACGGTTATCACCCCTGTCACATTTTTTTTGTTGTCTGTGCCCCTGTTCAGAACATTTCACCTCACTTTGCGTCCCAATGACAACTGTTTTTGAAATGTGGTGTTTGTATTGAAACAAGGATTGGTGATAAAGCATCAGTAGAGAGGAGACACCTTTCTCCCATATTAATTCTTACAGGAGAGAATTTTCCTTCCAAGGGGTAGATTTCCTCTCACTTCCTGTTGTCTTCTTCCGTTTGCAAGTAGTAGTAGTTTGTAAGTTGGATGTTTGAAAGTAGGGACCTTCCGTATATACTCTGCAGAAATTGGCCCCTTAGGTGTTGGTGTTGGCACAACACTGAAAGCACTCACAGTTATTCTTGGTGGGTGCTGGAACGCCCTGCTGTCAAGTATAATATCAGGAATTGTAATAACATATAATTGTTGATCAGTGGTAGTAAAAATTGGGCCTTTGATGGTAATGCTGGTGCCACAACACTGTAAGGCCTGACAGTTACTCTTGGTGGGCGCAGCAATGGTCCCTGCTGTGAATTATTAGATCAATAATTATAATTGCATCCCCCTGTTGAACAGGGGCTGAAAAATTGGGCCTTTGGTGGTGGTGGTGGTGGTGATGGTGGTGCTGGTGCCACAACACTGTAAGGCCTGACAGTTACTCTTGGTGGGCGCAGCAATGGGCCCTGCTGTGAATTATTAGATCAATAATTATAATTGCATGCCCCTGTTGAACAGGGGCTGAAAAATTGGGCCTTTGGTGGTGGTGGTGGTGGTGGTGATGGTGTTGCTGGTGGCACAACACTGTAAGGCCTGACAGTTACTCTTGGTGGGCGCAGCAATGGGCCCTGCTGTGAATTATTAGATCAATAATTATAATTGCATGCCCCTGTTGAACAGGGGCTGAAAAATTGGGCCTTAGGCACTGGTGGCACAACACTGCAACCCCTCACAGATACTGTACTTGGAGCACAGCAATGAGGCCTGTTGCAAAGTATTGCATCAAAAATTTTAATTACACGCCCCTGTTAAACAGGGGCTGAAAAATTGGGCCTTAACCACTGGTGGCGTCACCCATAAACCAAAATGATCTTCCAAGCTATCATCATTAATCGTATCATTGAGGAGGAGGAGGAGGATAGCCAGACAACATAACAGCACAGGCACTCAGCATCAGCATCAGTCTTGAAGGGATGTGACATTTTAAAATCAATTAGTCTGTTATATCAGCATCTGGTGTGTGGTAGCTGGTGGTGATCCAAGACTGGTTCATCTTGATGAAAGTCAGTCGATCAACCGAGTCGGTGGACAGGCGCACCCTGTGATCCATGACAAATCCTCCAGCAGCACTGAATGTGCGTTCTGAAAGAACGCTGGATGCAGGACAGGCCAGTAGCTGAATTGCATACTGTGCAAGCTCTGGCCAGTGATCCATCCTCAAGACCCAGTAAGCCAGAGGATTTTCGGTGGGGAAGGTGTTCAAGTCTGACCTTGCCCCTAGGTATTCCAGCACCATGTATATCAGACGCTGGCGATGGTTGCTGGAACCGATCATACTTTGGGGCTGCGGACTAAAGAATTGTCTGAACGGATCGGTCAGACGGCCACCTTCCCCACCGCTCCTTCTTTGACTGCCCGAAGCCTCAGCAACTCGTTGTCCAGGACCAGGAGTTTGTAACCTCCCAGTCTCTGGGAACGCGTTGCACAGACCTTTCTGCAAGGCCTCCCGGAGTTGTCTCATCCTCTGCTCCCTCTGCGACGGTACGATAAGGTCCGCAACCTTACCCTTGTACCGTGGATCAAGGAGAGTGGCCAGCCAGTAATGGTCCCTCTCCTTGATCCAAAGAATACGAGGATCCTTCCGCAGACTTTGCAGGATCAGGGAGGCCATGCAGCGTTGGTTAGCTGAGGCATTCAGTCCGGAGTCCTCTGGGTCACTAAGGATGACATAATCCGCAGCCACCTCCTCCCAGCCACGTACAAGTCCACTGGTTTCTTGGGACTGTAAATCATCCCTAAAAGACTGCTGCTGATGATGCTGAGTGCCAGCCTCCACCTCCATGCTGACACAATCCTCCTCCTCCTTCTCCTCTTCCTGTGCGATGGGTGGGACAGAAGGAACACTGTCTGGGTAAAGGGGGCCTTGAGAGGCAAGGAAGTCCTCCTCTTCCTGCCTCTGTTCTGCCTCAAGTGCCCTGTCCATTATTCCACGCAGCGTGTGCTCCAACAGGTGGACAAGAGGTACAGTGTCACTGATGCATGCACTGTCACTGCTCACCATCCTCGTGGCCTCCTCAAATGGTGCCAGGACAGTGCATGCATCCCTGATCATGCCCCACTGGCGTGGTGAAAAAAAACCGAGCTCCCCTGACCCTGTCCTGGTGCCGTAGTCGCACAGGTACTCATTGATGGCCCTCTGCTGCGTGTGCAGCCGCTGCAGCATGGCCAACGTTGAGTTCCACCTGGTGGGCATGTCACATATAAGGCGGTTCTTGGGCAGGTTCAACTCCTTTTGAAGCTCAGCCAGGCGAGCACTGGCATTATAAGATCTGCGGAAATGCACACAGACTTTCCTGGCCTGCCTCAGGACATCCTGTAAGCCCGGGTACCTGCCCAAGAACCGCTGCACCACCAGGTTAAGGACGTGAGCCATACAGGGCACATGGGTCAGTTGTCCCTGTCGGAGGGCGGAGAGGAGGTTGGTGCCATTGTCGCAAACCACCATTCCTGGCTTAAGCTGGCGTGGCGTCAACCACCTCTCGGCCTGCCCCTGCAGAGCAGACAGGACCTCTGCCCCAGTGTGGCTCCTGTCCCCCAAACACACCAGCGCAAGCACGGCATGGCATCTTTTTGCCTGCGTACTTGCGTAGCCCCTTGAACGCCTACGGAGCACCGCTGGTTCCGAGGACAAACCACAGGAAGAGGCCATGGAGGTAGAAGAAGAGGAGGGGGTGGAGGAGAGAGGTGTGTCACAACCAGTAGTAGCATTTTGGAGGCGTGGGGGTGGAACAACCTCCAACACTACTGCACCTTGTCCTGCATCCTTCCCAGCTGCCAAAAGAGTGACCCAATGGGCCGTGAAAGAAAGGTAACGTCCCTGTCCATGCCTGCTGGACCATGAGTCAGCGGTAATATGCACCTTACCGCTGACCGCCCTGTCCAGCGAGGCCAAGACATTGCCTTCCACATGCCTGTAGAGAGCCGGAATAGCCTTCTGTGCGAAAAAGTGTCGTTTGGGAACCTGCCACTGAGGAACCGCACATTGCACAAACTCACGGAAGGGGGCCGAGTCTACCAACTGAAAAGGCAGCAGTTGAAGCGCTAGCAATTTAGCCAAGCTAGCATTCAACCGCTGGGCATGTGGATGGTTGGGAGTGAACTTCTTTCGACGGTCCAGCAGCTGGGGCAGGGAAATTTGCCTGCTAGAATCGGACGTTGGTGTACTGCTAGCAGAGTGCCCGCAAGTACTTGCCTGTGACACACCTAATTCTACACCTTCATTCCTCTCAGAGCAGGTTTCAGAGAGGAGTGAAGGTATAGTGGGGTTGGAGATCCCAGCTGATGCGGTGCAAGAAGAGGTCAGCTTTGTTCTTTGGTGTGGGTCTTTAAGGTAGGCTTGCCAACGAGCTGCATGGCAGGTCAACATATGTCTGATCAAGCATGTGTTGCCCAAGCGGCTGATGTTTTGGCCACGCGATATACGCTTGAGACATATGTTGCAAACAGCAGCTGTGCGATCTGATGCACTCGCCTCAAAAAAGGCCCACACCAAAGAACTTTTTGAATGACGGGCAGAGGCAGCGCCCTGCACAGGCGGAGCTCTGCGGTGTGATTCCGTCGGTGTGCTGCCCATACGCTGGCCACTCAAGGGCATCCTGCCTCGTTGGAGATGTGCCTCCTCCTCATCCTCCTCCTCTCTCCTATTAGGCACCCACATGGAGTCAGTGACCTCATCATCCCCTCCCTCCTCATCACTGGAGCCAATCTGGCAGTATGCTGCAGCTGCTGGAACATGACTGCCAGATTGCTGTCCTTCTTGAGCATCCCCTCTCTCTGCTCTCACACTGCTGCCTTCCTCTAGCTGGGTATCATCATCAGATCCTTCCAAACGCTGGGCATCCTCCTGGAGCATGTACCCAACACTGTGATCAAACAGTTCGGGGGACTCCTCAGGAGGAGGGCATGGTGGGTCTAGGGAAGGATTGACTAATGAAGATAATGATACCAGAGAAGAGGACGCTTTGGCAGCTGCTTTGCCACTACCCTGAGCCTGGGTGAGAGAGGATGAGGAGGATGAGGTGGGCTTGGTCATCCACTCTACCAAGTCTTCGGCATGATGTGGCTCAACATGTCCAGCTGCCGAAAACAAGGACAAGCGTGTCCCATGGCCATGTGCTGATGACAATGCACCGCGTACACGACCAGCACTGTTGCCCCCAGACACAGAGCCTGCTTGCCCTCTTTTTTTGCCTCCTGACTGTCTGCCTCTCCTTGGCTGCCTTCCAGACATTTTAATGGATGGCCTGCAGGGAGATGGGAAAAACAGCAATAAGGGCTACCTTCAGGTGTATATTGTGCAGGAGGCTTAGCAACAATGACACTGTCCCCTGCCTATCCTTCTCTGTCCCTAAACACAAGGATTGAAAATATGGTTCAGCAAAAAAGTTTTAGAACAGAATAGCACACTGACACTTTCCCTCACTGTCCTACTCTGTCCCTCCCTACAAACAAGATTTAGCACAGAATAGCACACTGATAATTTCTACGAGTGTCCTTCTCTGTCCCTCAACTCAGGGATTGAAAATATGGAACAGCAAAATAGTTTTAGAACAGAATAGCACACTGTCAGTTTCCCTCACTGTACCTCTCTGTCCCTCAACTCAAGGATTGAAAATATGGAACAGCAAAATTGATTTAGAACAGAATAGCACACTGTCAGTTTCACTCACTGTAGCTCTCTGTCCCTCAACTCAAGGATTGAGAATATGGTTCAGCAAAATAGTTTTAGAACAGAATAGCACACTGTCAGTTTCACTCACTGTACCTCTCTGTCCCTCAACTCAAGGATTGAAAATATGGTTCAGCAAAATAGTTTTAGAACACAATAGCACACTGACACTTTCCCTCACTGTACCTCTCTGTCCCTCAACTCAAGGATTGAAAATATGGAACAGCAAAATAGTTTTAGAACAGAATAGCACACTGTCAGTTTCACTCACTGTACCTCTCTGTCCCTCAACTCAAGGATTGAAAATATGGTTCAGCAAAATAGTTTTAGAACACAATAGCACACTGACACTTTCCCTCACTGTAGCTCTCTGTCCCTCAACTCAAGGATTGAAAATATGGTTCAGCAAAATAGTTTTAGAACACAATAGCACACTGACACTTTCCCTCACTGTAGCTCTCTGTCCCTCAACTCAAGGATTGAAAATATGGAACAGCAAAATAGTTTTAGAACAGAATAGCACACTGTCAGTTTCACTCACTGTACCTCTCTGTCCCTCAACTCAAGGATTGAAAATATGGAACAGCAAAATTGATTTAGAACAGAATAGCACACTGTCAGTTTCACTCACTGTACCTCTTTGTCCCTCAACTCAAGGATTGAAAATATGGTTCAGCAAAATAGTTTTAGAACACAATAGCACACTGACACTTTCCCTCACTGTAGCTCTCTGTCCCTCAACTCAAGGATTGAAAATATGGTTCAGCAAAATAGTTTTAGAACACAATAGCACACTGACACTTTCCCTCACTGTAGCTCTCTGTCCCTCAACTCAAGGATTGAAAATATGGTTCAGCAAAATAGTTTTAGAACACAATAGCACACTGACACTTTCCCTCACTGTAGCTCTCTGTCCCTCAACTCAAGGATTGAAAATATGGTTCAGCAAAATAGTTTTAGAACACAATAGCACACTGACACTTTCCCTCACTGTAGCTCTCTGTCCCTCAACTCAAGGATTGAAAATATGGTTCAGCAAAATAGTTTTAGAACACAATAGCACACTGACACTTTCCCTCACTGTAGCTCTCTGTCCCTCAACTCAAGGATTGCAAATATGGTTCAGCAAAATAGTTTTAGAACACAATAGCACACTGACACTTTCCCTCACTGTAGCTCTCTGTCCCTCAACTCAAGGATTGAAAATATGGTTCAGCAAAATAGTTTTAGAACACAATAGCACACTGACACTTTCCCTCACTGTAGCTCTCTGTCCCTCAACTCAAGGATTGAAAATATGGTTCAGCAAAATAGTTTTAGAACAGAATAGCACACTGTCAGTTTCCCTCACTGTACCTCTCTGTCCCTACAAACAAGGATTAGCACAGAATAGCACACTGTCACTGACACTCTCCCTACCTATCCTTATTTGTCCCTAAACACAAGGAATCCAGGATTAGTAAAGGAAAAAAAATGACACTGTCCCTGCCTATGCTTCTCTTTCCCTGCTCCGGAACACACTACACAAGGCCGCCGCGCTGGCGGCCTTTTATAGTGTGGGGCGTGTACTAAACCCCATCAGCAATAATTGGCCACAGGCATCCTGCCTGTGGCCAATCATTGCTCTCCTCGCTGCCGGCGCTGTGATTGGCCAAGCATGCGGTGTCACAGTGCATGCTTGGCCAATCACAGCGCCTGGATGACACTGCGATGGCGTAGTGCATTGTGGGCCGTTCGCGTCACTCGAATTTGGCGCGAACGGCCCAAATCGTTCGATCTTCGTCGAACGATCGAACAGCCGATGTTCGAGTCGAACGTATGTTCGACTCGAACACGAAGCTCATCCCTACTCAGTAGTAGTTGACTTCTTCTTTGGCATGACTGCTTGACACCAAAGTATATCTAAAGTCAACTCTTTTTTTTATATTTTGGATAAAGTCGTTTGTGTTAAAACTTTCTGTTAACTCAACAGTAAGTGAGAGGATATCCCCTCCTAGACAATTGTCTCATGAACAAATGGTCCCCTTTATTTCTGTTCTGGTGGTAACTCACAATTTTGGATCTGACCTCATTTTAATTTCCATTGACATTGGTGATCAAGATAAATAGAGTGAATCTCCCTAACAGGGACAGAGACAGTGATAGAAGCCTAACAGGGGTTCTATTCCCCCACCGCTCCAAATCTTAAGAAAAGTTTTGCCTTCAGTTATAGTTTAAATTGTAATAACTAAATGTGAATACCTGGGACTATTGAGAGTTCTTGTTGTGAGATCTAGCCTCTGGGCAACACGTTGCATCTGGTATCACAGCAGGGAGTTTATCAATTAATTTACTGAGAAACTCCATATCTTAGTTATCATACATAAAAGTTCCTTTGCATTTTTAGCCAAGGACGGAACTATTTCCAAAACAGCTAATAAATAAAAGGAAATCTCTGAAGTTGCAAAGTTTCCAGTGTACTTGCAATGTGCCTGCTCAGAACATGAAACATATTTAGTATTACGGAAATTGTTTTGCTACTTGTTATGTTTCAGGCAATTTTGGCAATTACCAGAGGGGCTGATGTGCCTGAGACTCTTAGTATACTAGTTTGTGTTGATAAACTTGTTCTATAGCAATGTTATACTGTATAATAAGTGTAAAATTGCTACATACAGAATACAGTACCAAAAGGAAACAGTCAAAATCAATTTTTGTACTTGCAAAGTGAATTAGCTCTTAACACCTAATTGTGGTTGTGTAGAGGCAAGTGGAGGTGCCCACTAATACGCGGTACTTCACAAGCTCTTTTCTCCCATTAGGTACATTTAAAAATCATCTTATTTTTTTGTAACAACCAGTTTCCAGTCCCCCTGCACTTAAAAGAAGAGGTAAAAGCTGCCAACAAGTACACTAGCTTTTGAACATTTCTCATATATAGTATATTTATATCTATTTATAGAGTAGGTTTTGTATGTCAAGGTGTCGTCTATCAAGGTTTTATATGCTTTTCTTGCCAGCCAAGCTGTAGATGTATTGCCAGTGGCATCCATTAGGTGGCAAGTTGATGGCTGACATGGTTCTGTAAAGAGTACAATGACAGATGTGTGAAAAGTATGCTGACAGAAAAAGTCCTCAATACCCATAGCAACCAGAATCTTTGTTTCCTTCTCAGACCTGAACTGCAAAAATATAGCTAAAAGTTTATTATTTTCTCAGAGCAAGACATGATCTACATTTAACACACTTTTTATAGGGGTGGCCTGAATTTCAAAAAATCTGTTCCTGCTAGAGTTTTAACCAGTTTGACATTTTGAATTCTTAATTGCTCTCAAAAGGGTAGAAATACAGTATGTAACCTTAGAGGAACTTGTTACATGATTCTGTAGGACTAGTTGTTGTGGAGCAGAGGACCAAATTACATAATTGTAGAGGGTTGGCTTTGTATAGCATAGAAGAACCAGTTACTTAATTCTGGAAGCCTGCCTTCTTTGACCTAGAAGGACTTCCAGAGGGCTACATCAGGCTCAGAATAACCAGTTAAAACACTTTGAAGGATTGCCTTCTTCTCTCCCAGAATTGGCAGGTACATGATCCTCGAGGGCTGGCTTCTTTTGACTTGGAAGAACCAGTTACATGATTTTAGAAGGCTGTTTTCCTCTGGCTCAATAAATAGTTAAATAATTTTGAGGGATTTGCTTCTTCTGACTCAGAATGACCAGGTACATGATGCTGGAGGGCTGGCCTCTTCTGACCTAGAGTAAAGACTCGTACACACGACTGGTTTTCCTGCCAGGAAATCTGCCAAGAGAGCTTTTGGCCAGGAAAACCGGACATGTGTATGCTTCCTCACAGTTTTCCCGACAGGAAAACAGCCGGGAATCCCAGCGGACAAATAGAGAACCTGCTCTCTATTTTCCCATTGGGATTCACAGCGTTTTTTTTTCCGCCAGATTTACTACTACTTTCCTATGGGAAACATTGCGAGGCAGTGCCGATGGAGCATACACACGGCCGGGATTCCCGGCCGAGGCTCTCATGGCAGTTTTCCTGCCGGAAAACCCGGCCGTAGCCCTGTACACACGCTCCGTTTTCCCAGCGGTAAAAAGTCCGTCGGGAAAACCGAGGGGAAAGCCAAGAACCTGCTCGGTAGCTTTTTCCCCCTACACATGGCCGGGTTTCCCGGCAGGAAAACTGCCATGAGAGCTTTGGCCGGGAATGCCATCCGTGTGTATGCTCCATCGGCACTGCCTCGCAGTGTTTCCCATAGAAAAGTAGTAGTAAATCTGGCGGAAAAAAACCCGCCGGGAATCCCGAAGGGAAAATAGAGAGCAGGTTCTCTATTTTCCCGCCGGGATTACCGGCTGTTTTCCTGTCGGGAAAACTGCGAGGAAGCATACACATGTCCGGTTTTCCCAGTCAAAAGCTCTCTTGGCAGTTTTCCTGGCAGGAAAACCGGTCGTGTGTACGAGGCTCGTGTGTAGGGGAAAAAGCTACCGAGCAGGTTCTCGGCTTTCCCTTTGGTTTTCCTGGCGGACTTTTTACCACTGGGAAAACCGAGCGTGTGTACAGGGCTTCACTGTTACATTTTCTGGTGGGCTGACTTCTTCTGACCCAGAAGGACCTGTTATATGGTTCTGGAGAACTGGCTTATTCTGTCCTAGAAGGACCTGTTACATGACTCTGGATGGCTGTAGGATAGATAAGTGCTGAGTAATGCAAGTTGAAATGTGTGTGAGACAGGAAGGGAAAGGAATGACTGCTGGTTATCTTAGACTGCCCTTGGTGATTTCATGAGCTAAATTCTAGCAGTGGTTGCCAGATGGCTCATGAATAGGGATGAGCTTCGAGTTTGAGTCAAACCCATGTTCGACTCGAACATCGTCTGTTCGGCCGTTCGCCGAATTTCGAACATTATGGGCTGTTCGCGCCAAATTCGAGTGGCACGTCATGGCCCATAATTCACTGCGGCATCGCAGTGAATTGCTGGCTGATGATTGGCCAAGCATGCACTATGACCCGCATGCTTTGGCCAATCACAGCGCGGAAAAAACTGAGAGCCATAATTGGCCAAAACCAGGGTGGCTTTGGCCAATTATGTCTCAGGGGGTTTAGTACACGCCCCACACTATATAAGGCCGCCTGCGTGGCGGCCTTGTGTAGTGTGTTACGGCGGTGGTTAAAGACAGAGAGAGAGAGAGAGAGACAGTGTCATTTAATTTGAGTAAGATAGAGCAGGCAGGCGAGTCAGTTAGCTTCAGTTACCGTGTGTAGAGGATATATATGCATCCTAGGTGTATTCAGTTTAGCTAGATCTGTTCCTGTTATTCTCTTCATAATATACTGACTGGCAGGCAGGTGATTGTGCTAGCTGCAGTATTTTCACTTAGTGTACTGTGTCCTTTGCACAGTGTGCACCTAAAGCTTACCTGAATACAATTGCTGGTGTTCTCATACTAATACAGGCAGGGAGCTGCAGTATTTTGATTTAGTGTCCTTTGCACAGTGTGCACCTAAAGCTTACCTGAATACAATTGCTGGCGTTCTCATACTAATACAGGCAGGGAGCTGCAGTATTTTGATTTAGTGTCCTTTGCACAGTGTGCACCTAAAGCTTACCTGAATACAATTGCTGGCGTTCTCATACTAATACAGGCAGGGAGCTGCATTATTTTGATTTAGTGTCCTTTGCACTGTGTGCACCTAAAGCTTACCTGAATACAATTGCTGGTGTTCTCATACTAATACAGGCAGGGAGCTTCAGTATTTTGATTTAGTGTCCTTTGCACAGTGTGCACCTAAAGCTACCTGAAGACAATTACTGGTGTTCTGATCATATTAATACCACAGGCAGGCAACTTCAGTATTTACAGTTAGTGTACTGTGTCCTTTGCACAGTGTGCACCTAAAGCTACCTGAAGACAATTGCTGGTGTTCTCATACTAATAATACTACAGGCAGGCAGTTGATTTTTCTAGCTGCAGTATAATCAGTATAAATATAAATCCCAGCTTTGTGCAGCTACATCTCACTGCAGGCCATTAGTATGTCTGGAAGGCCAACAAGGAGAGGCAGACAGTCACAAGCCAAAAAAGAGGGCAAGCAGGCTCTGTGTCTAGAGGCAACAGTGCTGGTCGTGGACACAGTGCATCCTCATCAGCACGTGGCCGTGGGACACGCTTGTCCTTCTTTTCAGCAGCTGGCCGTGTTGAGCCGCAACATGCCGAAGACTTGGTAGAGTGGATGACCAAGCCGTCCTCATCCTCCTCATCCTCTCTCACCCAGGCTCAGGGTACTTTGTCTGGCAAAGCAGCTGCCAACGTGGCCTCTTCACTCGGCTCAATGGCATCAGTCACTCCTTCCCTAGCCCCACCATGTCTTCCTGAGTAGTCCCCCGAACTGTTTGACCACAGTGTTGGGTACATGCTCCAGGAGGATGCCCAATGTTTTGAAGGCTCCGATGATGGTACCCAGCTAGAGGAAGGCAGTAACGTGAGCCCAGAGGGAGGGGGTGCCCAAGAAGGACAGATATCTGGCAGTCATGTTTCCCCAGCTGCAGCATACTGCCAGGTTTGCTCCAGTGATGAGGAGGGAGGGGATGATGAGGTCACTGACTCCATGTGGGTGCCTGATAGGAGAGAGGAGGAGGAGGAGGAGGAGGCAGGATCTCCAATGAGGCAGGATGCCTTCCAGGGGCCAGCTTAAGGGCAGCACACCGACTGCATCAAACCGCAGAGCTCCGCATGTGCAGGCCGCTGCTGTCGCTGCGCGTTATTACAACAGTTCTTTGGTGTGGGCCTTTTTTGGGACGAGTGTATCAGATCGCACCGCTGCTATTTGCAACATATGTCTCAAGCGTATCTTGCGTGGCCAAAACATCACACGCTTGGGCACTACATGCTTGACCAGACATATGTCGACCTGCCATGCAGTTCGTTGGCAAGCGTACCTAAAAGACCCACACCAAAGAACAAAGCGGACCTCTCCTTGCTCCTCATCAGCTGGGATCTCCAACCCCACTATACCTTCAGTCCTCTCTGAAACCTGCACTGAGAGGAATGAAGGTGTAGAATTAGGGTAGTGTCACAGCCAAGTACTTGCGGACAATCTGCTATCGGTACACCAACGCCAGATTGTACCAGGCAAATTTCCCCTGCCCCAGCTGCTGCACAGCCAAAAGAAGTTCGCTCCCAGCCATCCACATGCCCAGCGGTTGAATGCTAACTTGGCTAAATTGCTATCACTTCAACTGCTGCCTTTTCAGTTGGTAGACTCTGCCCCCTTCCGTGAGTTTGTGGAATGTGCGGTTCCTCAGTGGCAGGTTCCCAAACGCCACTTTTTCTCACGGAAGGCGATTACGGCTCTCTACCGGCATGTGGAAGACAATGTCTTAGCCTCCTTCCACCCACCTAAATTAATGCTAGTACATAAATGTCGATACACCAATAAATAAATATCACAAACATAAAAGTGAATAACAAATAGTATGTGTAAACGATCAATAGATTTGCCACTAAAATGAACAACTCGCATCTGTAATGAACAATTAGTGCAGTGAAGCAAAAAATAGTCCCAAAAAACAATCTGTATACATTGATCTCCACATAAAAAATAATGGTAACCAGATCTGTCAAAGAAAATATTACTCCATGTGAGAAAGCAAATATCCAAAACATTCACGATAGTGATAAGCAGTCCTGGCCAAAGAAACACTAGTGCTGTGAATATAGTAATTCCTCCAAATAATAATTCCTCCGAATAGTAAAATACTATGTAGAATATTTTCTTGTGACTTTTTAGAATCCACCTTCACCGAAAAACACTGTCACCCGAGGTGTTTATGATAAAGATGGCAGCTTACCCCAACGAATTGACCCTTTTAGCTAAAAAAGAGGTCAAAACAGGCTTTGTGCAATTATCAAATTGCTTAGTGGCTGGTGTAGAGGATATCAGCTGGACAAACGATGTAATACGCTGGGATATGGAAAGCTTCGGTGGTATAAATTAAAAAAGAGAGGCAAAAATAGTGTAATCCTATTTATTGCAAGTAAAACATAATAAAAAAGCCAAATGTGCGCTTACTTTTAAAGTGCCCCGAACCCGGCACTGAGGCTGAAATAGCGTGGACAAGGTAAATGGCAGTCCCAAACACATAGAAGCTGGCGTGCGTTCCACCTCACGGAACAAGCAGCCGGCGGGGACCGGAAGTGA
The DNA here is from genome assembly GCA_029206835.1 of Rana muscosa. Lineage (NCBI taxonomy): Eukaryota > Metazoa > Chordata > Amphibia > Anura > Ranidae > Rana > Rana muscosa. Next base: position 433,080,027 of record CM055121.1, on the reverse strand, counting down.
CGTCAGTTGCGTGACCTGTATTGCGCCTCGACGTACGTTTCGGAATCCGTCATCAGGAAGCGCTTGGGACTGCCATTTACCTTGTCCACGCTATTTCAGCCTCAGTGCCGGGTTCGGGGCACTTTTAAAGTAAGCGCACATTTGGCTTTTTTATTATGTTTTACTTGCAATAAATAGGATTACACTATTTTTTGCCTCTCTTTTTTAATTTATACCACCGGAGCTTTCCATATCCCAGCGTATTACATCGTTTGTCCAGCAGATATCCTCTACACCAGCCACTAAGCAATTTGATAATTGCACAAAGCCTGTTTTGACCTCTTTTTTAGCTAAAAGGGTCAATTCGTTGGGGTAAGCTGCCATCTTTATCATAAACACCTCGGGTGACAGTGTTTTTCGGTGAAGGTGGATTCTAAAAAGTCACAAGAAAATATTCTACATAGTATTTCACTATTCGGAGGAATTATTATTTGGAGGAATTAATTACTATATTCACAGCACTAGTGTTTCTTTGGCCAGGACTGCTTATCACTATCGTGAATGTTTTGGATATTTGCTTTCTCACATGGAGTAATATTTTCTTTGACAGATCTGGTTACCATTATTTTTTATGTGGAGATCAATGTATACAGATTGTTTTTTGGGACTATTTTTTGCTTCACTGCACTAATTGTTCATTACAGATGCGAGTTGTTCATTTTAGTGGCAAATCTATTGATAGTTTTCACATACTATTTGTTATTCACTTTTATGTTTGTGATATTTATTTATTGGTGTATCGACATTTATGTACTAGCATTAATTTAGGTGGGTGGAAGGAGTGATTTTTGTGCATAACAGAGTAACTTCTCTTTTTTTTTTCTTCTTCTATTTCTATTGTTCACGAGCGCCCTCACCATCCAATTTTTTTCTACATGTTTTTCAGCTACCACTGAATTTTTGAGGCAGCAGCTTGTTTTATTATTTATTTGGTGGCGCGGGTTTTTTCCATTTTCAATGTCTTAGCCTCGCTGGACAGGGCGGTCAGCGGTAAGGTGCATATTAGCGCTGACTCATGGTCCAGCAGGCATGGACAGGGACGTTACCTATCTTTCACGGTGCATTGGGTGACTCTGCTGGCAGATGGGAAGGATGCAGGACAAGGTGCAGTAGTGTTGGAGGATGTTCCGGCACCACGCCTCCAAAATGCTACTACTGGTGATTCTGACACACCTCTCTCCTCCACCCCCTCCTCTTCTTCTTCCTCCATGGCCTCTTCCTGTGCTTTGTCCTCGGAACCAGCTTAAGCCAGGAATGGTGGTTTGCGACAATGGCACCAACCTCCTCTCCGCCCTCCGACAGGGACACCTGACCCATGTGCCCTGTTTAGCTCACGTCCTTAACTTGGCGGTGCAGCGATTCTTGGGTAGGTACCCGGGCTTACAGGATCTCCTGAGGCAGGCCAGGAAAGTCTGTGTGCATTTCCGCCTGTCATATAATACCAGTGCTCGGCTGGCTGACCTCCAAAAGGAATTTAACCTGCCCAAGAACCGCCTAATCTGTGACATGCCCACCAGGTGGAACTCAGAGGGCCATCAATGAGTATCTGTGCCAATATGGCACCAGGACAGGGTCAGGGGAGCTTGTTTTTTTTTTTTGCCACGCCAGTGGGTCATGATCAGGGAAGCATGCACTGTCCTGTCACCATTTGAGGAGGCCACGAGGATGGTGAGCAGTGACAGTGCATGCATCAGTGACACTGTCCCCCCTGTCCACCTGTTGGAGCACACGCTGCGTGGAATAATGGACAGGGCACTTGAGGCAGAACAGAGGGAGGAAGAGGAGGACTTCCTTACCTCTCAAGGCCCCCTTTATCCAGACAGTGTTCCTGCTGGCCCGCCTATCACACAGGAAGAGGACGAGGAGGAGGAGGATTGTGTCATCATGGAGGTGGAGCCTAGCACTCAGCATCAGCAGCAGTCTTCAAGGGATCAATTACATTCCCAAGAAACCCATGGACTTGTACGAGGCTGGGAGGAGGTGGCTGCGGATCATGTCGTCCTGAGTGACCCAGAGGACTCAGGACCGAGTGCCTCAGCAAACCTACGCTGCATGGCCTCCCTGATCCTGCAAAGCCTGCAGAAGGATCCTCGTATTCGTGCTATCAAGGAGAGGGATCATTACTGGCTGGCAACCCTCCTTGATCCACGTTACAAGGGTAAGGTTGCGGACCTTATCTTGCCTTCGCAGAGGATGAAACATCTTCGGGAGGCCTTGCAGAAAGGTCTGTGCAATGCGTTCCCAGAGACTGGGAGGTTACAAATTCCTGGTCCTGGACAACGTGTTGCTGAGGCTTCGGTCAGTCAAAGAAGGAGCGGTGGAGAAGGTGGCCGTCTGACCGATACGTTCAGACAATTTTTTAGTCCGCAGACCCAAGGTATGATCGGTTCCAGCAACCATCGCCAGCGTCTGGTGTACATGTTGCAGGAATACCTAGGGGCAAGATGAGACTTGGACACCTTTCCCACCGAAAATCCTCTGGGTTACTGGGTCTTGAGGATGGATCACTGGCCAGAGCTTGCACAGTATGCAATTGAGCTACTGGCCTGTCCTGCATCCAGCGTTCTTTCGGAACACACATTCAGTGCTGCTGGAGGCTTTGTAACTGATCACAGGGTGCGCCTGTCCACCGACTCGGTCGATTGGCTGACCTTCATAAAAATGAATAAGTCTTGGATCACCACCAGCTACCAAGCACCTGATGCTGATGTAACCGAATATTTTTTTTTGAAATGTCAGATCCCTTCAAGACTGCCTATGCTGATGCTGAGTGACTATCCTATTATGCTGAGTGACAGTGTTGTGGCACCAGCACCAGTGCCTAAGGCCCAATTTTTCAGCCCCTGTTTAACAGGGGCGTGTAATTACAATGTTTGATGCAATACTTTGCAGCAGGGCTCATTCCTGCGCGCCAACTAGAGTATCTGTGAGGGGTTTCAGTGTTGTGGGACCAGCACCAGTGCCTAAGGCCCAATTTGTCTGCCCCTGTTCAACAGGTGCATGTAATTACAATTCTTGATATAATAGTTCACGGCAGGGCGTTCCAGCGACCACCAAGAGTAACTGTGAGGGCTTACAGTGTTGTGGCAACACCAACACCTAAGGCCCAAATTTCTGCAGAGTATATAGGGCAGGCCCCTACTTTCAAACATCCAACATACAAATGACTCCTACTTGCAAACGGAAGGAGACAACAGGAAGTGAGAGGAAATCTACCCCTAGGAAGGGAAATTCTCTCCTGTAAGGCCTCGTACACACGGCCGAGATTCTCGTCGAACAAAACATGTCGTTTTTTTCGACGAGATTCTTGGACAAGAAACTTGTCCCGGCCGAGTGTACACACGCTCGATTCAAAGAACCCGCGGTTCTTTGAATCGAGCGAACGCGGTGACGTCATCGACTACGACGAGCATGCGCTCGTCACATTCGATGCCGTCGCCGCCATCTTGGTATACCCTACCTATGCCTAGGAAGCTACCGTGCATGCGTCGAATTAATTTCGAACATGCACGGGCTTCCGGGAGGACAGGTAAGTGTACACACACTCACTTTTCTCATCGAGAAACATGCCGACGAGAATCTCGATGAGAAAATAGAGAGCAGGTTCTCTATTTTCTCGTCGAGGTTACTTGTCGGTTTTCTCGACGAGAAACCCGATAGCCGCGTACACACGACCGATTTACTCGGCAAGACATCTCTGCCAGCAAGTTTCTTGCTGGTTCTTGCCGAGAAAATCGGTCGTGTGTATGAGGCCTAAGAGTTAATATGGGAAAAACGTGTCTCCTCTCCACTTATGCTTTATCACCAATCCTTGTTTCACTAAAAACCCCAAATTTTCAAAAAACATTTGTCACTGGGACAGAAAGTTAGGTGAAATCTTCTGAAGAGGTGCACAGACAGCAAAACAAATGTTACAGGGGTGATAACCCTTCCCTATGTTTTCCAAAAAGCTTAAAAATAGATTTCCGAGGGTGCGATCCCGCGCTGTTCTCTCCATGGCTGATCGGCTACTCATAAAGTCAACATGTGCTATCTGCCAGCATGGGGGATCAATGGATGTGTTTTGGGGGTGCAAACACTTCCTCTCACTTACTTGAGTAGCGAGGAAGGGGTTGCACCCCCAAAACTCAGACATAGATATCCTGTGATGGCAGATAGCACATGTTGACACACTGGGGCTGATTTACTAATAGTGTGCTGCGCTGCTTCTAACCTTAATTGGTGCGCCGGATAACTCCTTCACTGGGCGCAGGAAGCAGCGGCGCACTGTTAAAGTAAATAGAAATGTCAGCGGCGCTCTATTGAAAATGAATGGTTCCCTATGGGAGCCCATTGATTTGAATAGAGGTCGCCCGGGAAGTCGGATCCGACTTGCGGGCGACTCGTGTGCCGGCTGACACAGGGACAGCGCGACTTTGCGAGGCGACCTGGACACGACCTGAGCATGAAGCAGCCGCTCAAGTCGTGTCCTAGAGGCTACTAGCTGGCCGAGAATGTGTCCAGCGTGATGTCATCGCGCTGGTCCTCAGCAGCCTCGCTGTCCCATGTTTGGTATGAATCATGAAGGGGAACTCCAGGCCAAATTTTTATGAAAAAACCGGCATGGGTTCCCCTTCAGGAGCATACCAGGCCCTTAGGTCTGGTCTGGATTCTAAGGTGAACCCCCTAAGCCAAAAAACGGCGTGGGGGTCCCCCCAAAATCCAAACCAGACCCTTAGGTCTGGTCTGGATTTTAAGGTGAACCCCCTTAAGCCGAAAAATGGCGTGGGGGTCCCCCCAAAATCCAAACCAGACCCTTATCCGAGCACGCAACCTGGCAGGCCGCAGGGGAAAAGGGGGGATGAGAGAGCGGCCCCCCTCCCTCCTGAACATACCAGGCCGCATGCCCTCAACATGGGGGGTTTGGTGCTTCAAAGCAGGGGGGCGACCTGCGGCCCCCCCACCCCAAAGCACCCTGCCCCCTGGCCGTTGGTTGTCGGGGTATGCGGGCGGGGGCTTTTCGGAATCCGGGTGCCCCCTTTAAAAAGGGGGTCCTCAGATGCCGGCCCCCCACCCTATGTGAATGAGTATGGGGTACATCGTACCCCTACCCATTCACCTGGTGGCAAAATAAGTCAATAAAAAAAGACAACACAGGTTTGAAAAGTAATTTATTGGGCAGCTCCGGGGATCTTCTTCCGACTTCGGGGGTCTTTCTGCCGGGCCCCCGCTATCTTCTGCTAGCTCTTTTGCTTATGGGGGACCCGGGCTTCCTTGCCATTTTCGGGGGTCTTTCTGCCGAGCCCCCGCTATCTTCTGCTAGCTCTTTTGCTAGCGGGGGTCCCGGGCTTCCTCGCCGTCTTCGGGGGTCTTTCTGCCGGGCCCCCGCTATCTTCTGCTAGCTCTTTTGCTAGCGGGGGTCCCGGGCTTCCTCGCCGTTAGTGATGAGCCGAACACCCCCGGGTTCGGTTCGCACCAGAACCCGCGAACGGACCGAAAGTTCGCACGAACTTTAGAACCCTATTAAATACAATGGATGCGAACGTTCGAAATCTAAAGTGCTAATTATAACGACTATTATGCATGTTATTGTCCTAAAAAGGGTTTGGGAACCCGGGTTCTGCACCAGGGGACATGTATCAATCCAAAAAAAAGTTTTAAAAACGGCCGTTTTTCGGGAGCAGTCATTTTAATGATGCATAACGTGAAAAAAAAAAAGTCAAATATTCCTTTAAATATCGTACCTGGGGGGTGTCTAAAGTATGCCTGTGAAGTGCCACGTGTTTCCCGTGTTTAGAACTGTCCCTGCACAAAATTACATTTCTAAAGGAAAAAAAGCCATTTAAAACTGCTTGCGGCTTTAATGTAATGTCTGGTCCCGGTAATATGGATGAAAATCTTTAAGAAAAATGGCATAGCTACCCCATCACACCCCCCCCCCCCCCCACCCCAGCCCATTACCAACCCCTTTGGGTCTTGTATGGATATTAAGGGGAACCCCGCACACAAAATAAAAAAGGCCCTATATACTCTGAAAAGCCGTATACAGGCGGTGCATACAAGACAGGGACTGTAGGTTTGTTCTTATGTAGAATCTGTTTGTAATTTTGAACAGGTACATTGTTTAAGTGTAGCTCCGGCCCAAAAATCTATTTTTAAGCTTTTTGGAAAACATAGGGAAGGGTTATTACCCCCGTAACATTTGTTTTGCTGTCTGTGCAGTGTGCACCTGTTCAGAACAGTTCACCTCACTTTCCGTCCTAATGACAAATGTTTTTTGAAAATTTAGCGTTTTTATTGAAACAAGAATTGGTGATAAAGCATCAGTGGAGAGGAGACAATTTTTTTCCCATATTAACTCTTACAGGAGAGAATTTGCCTTCCTAGGGGTAGATTTCCTCTCACTTCCTGTTGTATCCTTCCGTTTGCAAGGAGGAGTCTTTTGTAAGTTGGATGTTTGAAAGTAGGGGCCTGCCCTATATACTCAGCTGAAATTTGCCCCTTACATGTTGGTGTTGCCACAACACTGTGAGCCCTCACAGTTACTCTTGGTGGGCGCATGAATGGGCTCTGCTGTGAATTATTAGATCAAGAATTGTAATTGCATGCCCCTGTTGAACAGGGGCTGAAAAATTGGGCCTTTGGTGGTGGTGGTGGTGGTGTTGACACAACACTGTAAGGCCTCACAGTTACTCTTGGTGGGCGCAGGAATGGGCCCTGCTGTGAATTATTAGATCAAGAATTGTAATTACATGCCCCTGTTAAACAGGGGCAGAAAAATTGGGCCTTAGGCACTGGTGCCACAACACTGCAACCCCTCACAGATACTGTACTTGGAGCACAGCAATGAGCCCTTTTGCAAAGTATTGCATCAAAAATTGTAATTACACGCCCCTGTTAAACAGGGGCTGAAAAATTGGGCCTTAGCCACTGGTGCTGGTGCAACGACACTGCAACCTATCCCAGATACTCTAGTTGGAGTGCAGGAATGAGCCCTGCTGCAAAGCATTGCATAAAAAAATGTAATAACACGCCCCTGTCAAACAGGGGCTGAAAAATTGGGCCTTAGCCACTGGTGGCGGCACCCAGAAAAAACAATGTTCTTCCAAGCTATCATCATCAATCGGATCATTGAGGAGGAGTAGGATAGTCAGTCAACATAACAGGATAGTCTCTCAGCATCAGTCTTGAAGGGATGTGACATTTGAAAATAAATTAGTCTGTTATATCAGCTTCAGGTGTTTGGTAGCTGGTGGTGATCCAAGACTGGTTCATCTGTATCGGGGGGAGGAGCTCATGCACGGACGTCACCCGCTGCCATCTCCATGCTGGACGGATGTCCACAAGCGTTCATTCATATTGTCAGTTCCGGCTGTATACCGGCTTTTTATCTAGGCGCAGAGCGCCAATGTTGTTTTATTTACATTGACTTTTAATAAATTTTTGCGGAGTGCACTTAGGCTGTCTCCCTTCTTCCTTTTTTTGGGACCATTGGATACTATATCATTGCATCCGGCACCATTCTTAGGAGGATATCTATACCACCTTTTGGCCACCAAGTCCGGCTATCTGTGGAAGGATTCGTGCTGCAGTCACTCGATTCCATTATCCCAGGGTGGATACATGCCTGTATGACCTTCTCTTAGCGGAGAGGTCCATTGTATCTGGTAAGCCTAATATATTTACGGTGGAGGATTGTATCAGCACAATTTGGGCAGAAGATTGCATCCCCCTCCTTTCATCACATGAGGAATCTCATCCCTTTTTCCTGCTATACCATTCTGGGAACTTAAGAGGACTTTTCTCTCTCAGTGATAGAATTGTATTAGATCTTATATTGCCGACCACATATTTGATGGTGTTTTATATATTGTTCTTATGCGCTGCACATACCCCTGTTTTTGCTGGTTCATCTGACAAATCCTCCAGCAGCACTGAATGTGCGTTCTGAAAGAACGCTGGATGCAGGGCAGGCCAGTAGCTCAATTGCATACTGTGCAAGCTCTGGCCAGTGATCCATCCTCAAGACCCAGTAAGCCAGAGGATTTTCGGTGGGGAAGGTGTCCAAGTCTGACCTTGCCCCTAGGTATTCCTGCACCATGTATATCAGACGCTGGCGATGATTGCTGGAACCGATCATACCGTGGGGCTGCGGACTAAAAAATTGTCTGAACGCATCGGTCAGACGGCCACCTTCCCCACCGCTCCTTCTTTGACTGACCGAAGCCTCAGCAACTCGTTGTCCAGAGCCAGGCGTTTGTAACCTCCCAGTCTCTGGGAACGCGTTGCACAGACCTTTCTGCAAGGCCTCCTGGAGTTGTCTCATCCTCTGCTCCCTCTGCGACGGTAAGATAAGGTCCGCAACGTTACCCTTGTACCGTGGATCAAGGAGAGTGGCCAGCCAGTAATGGTCCATCTCCTTGATCCGAAGAATACGAGGATCCTTCCACAGACTTTTCAGGATCAGGGAGGCCATGCAGCGTAGGTTAGCTGAGGCATTCGGTCCGGAGTCCTCTGGGTCACTAAGGACGACATGATCCGCAACCACCTCCTCCCAGCCACGTACAAGTTCACTGGTTTCTTGGGACTGTAAATCATCCCTAAAAGACTTCTGCTGATGATGCTGAGTGCCAGGCTCCACCTCCATGCTGACACAATCCTCCTCCTCCTCCTCTTCCTGTGCGATGGGTGGGACAGAAGGAACACTGTCTGGGTAAAGGGGGCCTTGAGAGGCAAGGAAGTCCTCCTCTTCCTGCCTCTGTTCTGCCTCAAGTGCCCGGTCCATTATTCCACGCAGTGTATGTTCCAACAGGTAGACAAGAGGTACAGTGTCACTGATGCATGCACTGTCACTGCTCACCATCCTCGTGGCCTCCTCAAATGGTGCCAGGACAGTGCATGCATCCCTGATCATGCCCCACTGGCGTGGTGAAAAAAAACCGAGCTCCACTGACCCTGTCCTGGTGCCGTAGTCGCACAGGTACTCATTGATGGCCCTCTGCTGCGTGTGCAGCCGCTGCAGCATGGCCAACGTTGAGTTCCACCTGGTGGGCATGTCACATATAAGGCGGTTCTTGGGCAGGTTCAACTCCTTTTGCAGCTCAGCCAGGCGAGGACTGGCATTATAAGATCTGCAGAAATGCACACAGACTTTCCTGGCCTGACTCAGGACATCCTGTAAGCCCGGGTACCTGCCCAAGAACCGCTGCACCACCAGGTTAAGGACGTGAGCCACACAGGGCACATGGGTCAGTTGTCCCTGTCGGAGGGCGGAGAGGAGGTTGGTGCCATTGTCGCAAACCACCATTCCTGGCTTAAGCTGGCATGGCGTCAACCACCTCTCGGCCTGCCCCTGCAGAGCAGACAGAACCTCTGCCCCAGTGTGGCTCCTGTCCCTCAAACACACCAGCACAAGCACGGCATGGAATCTTTTTGCCTGCGTACTTGCGTAGCCCCTTGAACGCCTACGGAGCACCACTGGTTCCGAGGACAAAGGACAGGAAGAGGCCATGGAGGAAGAAGAAGAGGAGAGGTGGAGGAGAGAGGTGTGTCACAACCAGTAGTAGCATTTTGGTGGCGTGGCAGCGGAACAACCTCCAACACTACTGCACCTTGTCCTGCATCCTTCCCAGCTGCCAAAAGAGTGACCCAATGGGCTGGGAAAGAAAGGTAACGTCCCTGTCCATGCCTGCTGGACCATGAGTCAGTGGTAATATGCACCTTACCGCTGACCGCCCTGTCCAGCGAGGCCAAGACATTGCCTTCCACATGCCGGTAGAGAGCCGGAATCGCCTTCCGTGAGAAAAAGTGGCGTTTGGGAACCTGCCACTGAGGAACCGCACGTTACACAAACTCATGGAAGGGGGCCGAGTCTACCAACTGAAAAGGCAGCAGTTGAAGCGCTAGCAATTTAGCCAAGCTAGGATTCAACCGCTGGGCATGTGGATGGCTGGGAGTGAATTTCTTTTGACGGTCCAGCAGCTGGGGCAGGGAAATTTGCCTGCTAGAATCGGACGTCGGTGTACTGCTAGCAGAGTGCCCGCAAGTACTTGGCTGTGACACACCTAATTCTACACCTTCATTCCTCTCAGTGCAGGTTTCAGAGAGGACTGAAGGTATAGTGGGGTTGGAGATCCCAGCTGATGCGGTGCAAGGAGAGGTCCGCTTTGTTCTTTGGTGTGGGTCTTTAACCACTTCCCGCCCAGTCAATAGCATATTGACGTCCGGGAAGTGGTTCTGTTATCCACACTGGACGTCATATGACGTCCTGCAGGTTTACAGCGCCGCGCGCCCGGGGGGGGGGGGGGGCGCGCATCGCGGCGATCGGTGGAGCGGTGTGTCAGTCTGACACACCAATACACTGATCTCGGTAAAAAGCCTCCGGCGGAGGCTTTATACCACGTGATCAGCCGTGTCGAATCACGGCTGATCAGGATGTAAACAGGAAGAGCCGTTGATCGGCTCTTCCTCACTCGCGTCTGACAGACGCGAGTAGAGGAGAGCCGATCGGCGGCTCTCCTGACAGGGGGGGTTCGCACTGATTGTTTATCAGCGCAGCCCCCCCTCGGATACCCACACTGGACCACCAGGGAAGCCCCCCAGGACCACCAGGGAAGCCCCAAGCATGTGGATGGCCCCCATGGCCATCCACATGTAGTAAAACAAAAAAATATATAAAAAAATATGCAAATCAGTGCCCACAAATGGGCACTGACTGGCACTATCATGGCACGACCACAATGTGTGGTGCCTGGCATTGCTGGGCATCAGTGTCACCAGTGCCACCTACTCGTGCCCATCTGTGCCCATAAGTGCCCACCTATCAGTGCCCGTCAGTGCCACCTATCAGTGCCACCCATAAGTGCCCATCAGTGCCGCCTATAAGTGCCCATCAGTGCCGCCTATAAGTGCCCATCAGTGCCGCCTATGTGTGCCAATCAGTGCCGCCTATGAGTGCCAATCAGTGCCACCTATGAGTGCCCATCAGTGCCTCATACCAGTGCCACGTATCAGTGCCCATCAGTGCCGCCTATCAGTGCCCATCATCAGTGCCCATCAGTGCCACCTCATCAGTGCCACCTCATTGGTGCCACTTCATCGGTGCCCATCAGTGTCGCCTTATCAGTGCCCTTCAGTGCCGCCTTATCAGTGCCCGTCATTGAAGTAGAAAAGGTACTTATTTACAAAACAAATTAACAGAAACAAAGAAAAACATAGTTTTTTTCAAAATTTTCGCTCTTTTTTTATTTGTTGTGCAAAAAATTAAAATCGCAGAGGCGATCAAATACCACCGAAAGAGAGCTCTATTTGTGGGAACAAAATGATAAAAAATTTGTTTGGGTACAGTGTAGCATGACCGCGCAATTGTCATTAAAATTGCGACAGCGCTGAAAGCTCAAAATTGGCTTGGGCAGGAAGCTGTATAAGTGCATGGTATTGAAGTGGTTAAGGTAGGCTTGCCAACGAGCTGCAACGAGTAACACACCAGGAAAACACAGCAATACAGGCTAACTTCAGGTGTATAATGTGCAGGAGGCAAACTCCGCCCGCTGTAAGTGCTGCAAATGCCTGTTGGTGTAACACCAGGAAAACACAGCAATACAGGCTAACTTCAGGTGTATAATGTGCAGGAGGCACACTCCGCCCGCTGTAAGTGCTGCAAATGCCTGTTGGTGTAACACACCAGGAAAACACAGCAATACGGGCTAACTTCAGGTGTATAATGTGCAGGAGGTACACTCCGCCCGCTGTAAGTGCTGCAAATGCCTGTTGGTGTAACACCAGGAAAACACAGCAATAAAGGCTAACTTCAGGTGTATAATGTGCAGGAGGCACACTCCGCCCGCTGTAAGTGCTGCAAATGCCTGTTGGTGTAACACACCAGGAAAACACAGCAATACGGGCTAACTTCAGGTGTATAATGTGCAGGAGGCACACTCCGCCCGCTGTAAGTGCTGCAAATGCCTGTTGGTGTAACACACCAGGAAAACACAGCAATACGGGCTAACTTCAGGTGTATAATGTGCAGGAGGCACACTCCGCCCGCTGTAAGTGCTGCAAATGCCTGTTGATGTAACACCAGGAAAACACAGCAATACAGGCTAACTTCAGGTGTATAATGTGCTGGAGGCACACTCCGCCCGCTGTAAGTGCTGCAAATGCCTGTTGGTGTAACACACCAGGAAAACACAGCAATACGGGCTAACTTCAGGTGTATAATGTGCAGGAGGCACACTCCGCCCGCTGTAAGTGCTGCAAATGCCTGTTGGTGTAACACACCAGGAAAACACAGCAATACGGGCTAACTTCAGGTGTATAATGTGCAGGAGGCTTAGCAACAATGACACTGACACTGTCCCCTGCCTATCCTTCTCTCTCCCTGCACACAAGGTTTATCAAACAATATGACACTGACACTCTCCCTGCCTATCCTTCTCTCTCCCTGCACACAAGGTTTAGCAAAGAATGTGACACTGACACTGTCCCCTGCCTATCCTTCTCTCTCCCTGCACACAAGGTTTATCAAAGAATATGACACTGACACTCTCCCTGCCTATCCGTCTCTCTCCCTGCACACAAGGTTTAGCAAAGAATGTGACACTGACACTGTCCCCTGCCTATCCTTCTCTCTCCCTGCACACAAGGTTTATCAAAGAATATGACACTGACACTCTCCCTACCTATCCTTCTCTCTCCCTGCACACAAGGTTTAGCAAAGAATGTGACACTGACACTGTCCCCTGCCTATCCTTCTCTCTCCCTGCACACAAGGTTTAGCCAAGAATATGACACTGCCACTCTCCCTGCCTATCCTTCTCTCTCCCTACACACAAGTTTGAGGTACAAATAGCACTGACACTGTCCCTGCCTATGTAACTCTTTCCCTGCGCCGGAACACACTACACAAGGCCACCGCGCTGGCGGCCTTTTATAGTGTGGGGCGTTTGCTAAACCCCCTGAGCTATAATTGGCCACAGGCAACCTGCCTGTGGCCAATTATGGCTCTCCTAGCTGCCGGCGCTGTGATTGGCCAAGCATGCGGGGTCACAGTGCATGCTTGGCCAATCACAGCGCCGGGATTGCACTGCGATGGCGCAGTGTATTGTGGGCCGTTCGCGTCACTCGAATTTGGCGCGAACGGCCCAAATCGTTCGATGTTCGCCGATCGGTCGAACAGCCGATGTTCGAGTCGAACTTATGTTCATCCCTGCTCGCCGTCTTCTTCCGACTTCGGGGGTCTTTCTGCCGGGCCCCCGCTATCTTCTGCCAGCTCTTTTGCTAGTGGGGGTCCCGGGCTTCCTCGCCGTCTTCTTCCGACTTCGGGGGTCTCTTGTTCTGTTCTCCGGTTGTTCTCCCGCTCTCCGATGCCTTCTCCACGATCTCCGGTTCTTTCTGCCGGACGCCCCGCTATCTTCTGCCAGCTCTTTTGCTAGCGGGGGCCGGTCTTCTTCTTCGCCTTCTTCCCTCTTCTCTTCGCCCGATGTTGCCTCGTCGCTGTCCACCGCTGCAATGATCTGTCCGAGCAGCGGTGCCACTTTTATTGGCATGGGGCGTGGTCACCGGGTGATGCCACCGCTGACCCCGCCCCCATTTCACGTCACAGTCCCATCATTCCCTGGGACATCATCAACATCGGGCAAAGAGAAGAGGGAAGAAGGCGACGAAGAAGACCAGCCCCCGCTAGCAAAAGAGCTGCGAGAAGATAGCGGGGCGCCCAGCAGAAGGCAGAAAGAACCGGAGATCGTGGAGAAGACACCGGAGAAGAACCGGAGAACAGAACAAGAGACCCCCTAAGTCGGAAGGAGACGGCGAGGAAGCCCGGGACCCCCGCTAGCAAAAGAGCTAGCAGAAGATAGCGGGGGCCCGGCAGAAAGACCCCCGAAGACGGCGAGGAAGCCCGGGACCCCCACTAGCAAAAGAACTAGCAGAAGATAGCGGGGGCCCGACAGAAAGACCCCCGAAGTCGGAAGAAGACCCCCGGAGCTGCCCAATAAATTACTTTTCAAACCTGTGTTGTGTTTTTTTATTGACTTAATTTGCCACCAGGTGAATGGGTAGGGGTACAATGTACCCCATACTCATTCACATAGGGTGGGGGGCAGGTATCTGGGGTCCCCCTTATTAAAGGGGGCTCCCGGATTCCGATAAGCCCCCCGCCCGCAGACCCCGACAACCAATGGCCAGGGTTGTCGGGAAGAGGCCCTTGTCCCCATCAACATGGGGGCAGGGTGCTTTGGGGTGGGGGGGCCGCGCAGGTCGCCCCCCTGCCCCGAAGCACCAAACCCCCCATGTTGAGGGCACGTGGCCTGGTATGGTTCAGGAGGGAGGGGGGCTGCTCTCTCGTCCCCCCCTTTTCCCCTGCGGCCTGCCAGGTTGAGTGCTCAGATAAAGGGTCTGGTGTGTATTTTTAGGGGACCCCACGCAATTTTTTTTGGTTTTTGGCGCGGGGTTCCCCTTAAAATACATGCCAGACCTGAAGGGCCTGGTATGGATTCTGGGGGAACCCCCACGCCAGTTTTTTTTTCATTTTTTGGGGGGTCCCCTTTGAATCCATACTAGACCCAAGGGCCTGGTATGGACCTGGGGGGGGACCCCACGCTGTTTTTTTTTTTTTTTTTAACCGTTTTTTGTTTTTTTTTTACATTTCCTTTAACAACCAGCTATAAACAGGTAAAACAAAAAATCGCCGCAAAATAGTGGTACTTGCGTTTTGGATGCGGGTCCATTGAATTCTATTACATCCAAAACACTGTTTTTGGCCTGGCAAAAAAAATCTGCAGTTGCGTTTAAAATCGTTTTTCACAAACCCTCAAAATGCCTTCAGACGCCAAAGATTTCCACGTTTCAGACGCGGTACCAGCGTTTAGCCGCATTTTAGTTTAGAAGCGTTTTTAAAGGTGACCTATTTTTTTACATTGATAAACTCCAAATTTATGGCAAATGAGGAAAAACCAAATATATATATATATATATATATATATATATATATATATATATATATATATATAAATGAAATTGCTTCCATTGCATTGTGGACAATCCACAACTTGGGGCAGCTGACGTGGCAAGTGGACAATCCACAACTTGTGGCAAGTGATGTGGCAAGTGACACGCTAAATACAACTACACTGCTGCTCTCAGCTGCTGATATCACTCTGGTCTCACTAAATAGCTAAAATCGTAAATAATACTGTTTTTTGAGCTTAGGGCGGCTCCTTATCATAAACACGCAAATGTGGTGAAACACGGCATGCAAACGCCACAAAGCGCGCCTTTCTAAACGCCACTTTCAACCTTAGTTCAGAACACTTTGCACCAGCGTCCCGTCTACATGGGGCCTAAAAACGCCTATGCCATTTACAGCTCAAAAACGCCATGGTGGCCATGAGGCCATAGGCTAACATGGAGAGATGTTTTTAAGCTGCAAAAAACGCTCAAACAAGCGGCTTGAAAAACGTCTGTGTGCATGTAGCCTTATATTAACCACTTGCGCACTGCCCAGACCAAGTTTCACATTTCAGCGCTGATGCACTTTTAATGACAATTGCACGCTCATACAACACTGTAACCCAATGAAAATTTTTTATTTGTTGGCACACAAATAGAGCTTGCTTTTGGTGCTATTTGATCACCTTTGTGTTTTTTTTTGTTTTTTTTTTCTATAAATACAAAAGACCGAGTTTAAAAAAAAAAAATGGATATTTTACCTACTTCAGCACTGGGCCTATTCTGGCACTTCTCTCCTTCATGTAAAAATCATACATTTATGGCTATAAAATTACTTCTAAACACCAAACATTATATATGTTTTTGGAGCAGACACCCTAGGGAATAAGAGGGCGGTCATTGCAAATTTTTATCTTGCTCGGTATTTGCGCAATAAATTTTCAAACGCCTTTTGTTTGCTAAAAATATTACAAAACAGTAAAGTTACAGCCAATTTTTTGGTATAATGTGAAAGATGTTGTTATGCTGAGTAAATAGATACCTAACACGTCACGCTTTAAAATTGCGCACACTCATGAAATGACACCAAACTTCAGTAATTAAAAATCTCCCTAGGCGATGCTTTAAATTTTTTTACACGTTACCATTTTGGCATTACAGAGGAGGTCTAGTGCTAGAATTGTTGCACTCGTTCTAACGCACACAGCAATAACTCACATGTGTGGTTTGAACGGCGTTTACATATGTGGGCGGGACTTACGTGTGTGTTCGCTTCTGAGCGCGAGCTACCGGGGACATGGGCGTTTTTTCGTATTTTTGCTTATTTTTTTTATTTTGTTTTTTTACTTTTTTGTATTTCTTACTCTTTTTTTATTTTTTTTTATTTTTTTGGATCACTTTTATTCCTATTACAAGGAATGTAAACATCCCTTGTAATAGGAATGTGTGTGACAGGTCCTCTTTATGGAGAGATGCGGGGTCAATAAGACCCCGCATCTCTCCTCCAGGCTGGAAAGCATGATATTGGTCCAAAAAAATCACCAATCTCATGCTGACAGCCGAGATCACGGCTTGGTTAACATACGGGAACACGGCGTGATGTCATAACGTATGGCGTGGAGTCCCCCTAAAAATCCACACCAGACCCTTTATCCGAGCACATAACCTGTCCGGCCGCAGGAAAAGAGGGGGGGACGAGAGCGGCCCCCCCTCCCTCCTGAACCGTACCAGGCCACATGCCCTCAACATGGGGAGGATGTCCCCATGTTGATGGGGACAAGGGCCTCATCCCCACAAGGTAAGTGGACCCAGAGGGGAACTGAAGAACTGAAGCGTCGCACAGCGGGAACCTCCAATTCAAACGGAGCAGCCGGAGAAGAAAGAAGAAGGGAAGAAGCCGGAGCAAGATGCGGACGAGAACACCGAAGGAAGAAGGAAGATGAAGATGAAGATGAAGATGGAGGAAGAAACCCGAATGGAGAAAAGAAGAGGATGGAAGAAGATGGAAGAAGAAGATGGAGGAAGATGGAAGAAGAAGATGGAGGAAGATGGAAGAAGAATATGGAAGAAGATGGAAGAAATGAAAAGACATTAATAAAGGAATTGTCAAAAACCGGCTCTTGTCATTTTTTAAATTTTTTACACTTTCTTTGTGAAATGGTAGGGGTACATTTGTACCCCATTACCATTTCACATAGGGGGGAGGCCGGGATCTGGGGGTCCCCTTTGTTAAAGGGGTCTTCCAGATTCCGATAAGCCCCCCGCCCGCAGACCCCCACAACCACCGGGCAAGGGTTGTGGGGATGAGGCCCTTGTTGAGGGCATGTGGCCTGGTACGGTTCAGGAGGGAGGGGGGGCCGCTCTCATCCCCCCTCTTCCCCTGCGGCCGGCCAGGTTACGTGCTCGGATAAGGGTCTGGTGTGGATTTTTGGGGGGACTCCACGCCATATTTTTTTTACATTTGGGGTGGAGTTCCCCTTAAAATCCATGCCAGATCTCAAGGGCCTGGTATGGATATTTATGGGGAACCCCACGTAATTTTTTTAAGAAATTTGCAGCAGGGTTCCCCTTAATATCCATTCCAGACCTGAAGGGCCTGGTTATGGAATTTGGGGGGACCCCACGCTTTTTCTTTTTGGTTAGCAATGACTTTCTATGACTTTTCTCTATATTGCCGGGAGCCGACAATTCATTACAGCCGCGGCTGCTTTTAAATGTTTTTTTTTTCCTTTAGAAATGTCATTTTGCTGGCACAAATTTGTGGTAAAACAACAAGAGCAAAATAAAAAAAGGGGGGGTCAGACTATTCGCCCCAAAATATCAATGATGTTTTTATATTTTTGCTCAATCACATTCATCCTATTCCTCATAATGTCCATTTCGCTACTACATTCCATTATTTATTGAATTATGATTTGGGCACTAGCACTTGAGAAAAGAGTAGTAGGAGTTTCTGACACACCACCATGTTCATCCCCTAAAAAAAAAGAAAACGTATTAGCAAGATGCAGGCCTACATCTCTTTACCTGAAGCTGTGGTGACAGACACTGACTGACCTGTTGTGGTGATAAGCTCCACCTCTCCTTCCTCCACCTCTCCTTCCTCCACCTCTGCTTCCTCCACCTGCTGATCTTGGGGTTCTTTTAGAGCTTGGGGTTCTTTCTGTGGTCTGTGCTTCCTAGGCTCCTCAGATTGGTGTCCTCCCAGTCTTCTCTCCCCTATGAGAATGAAAAGAAAGGTATCCTTACCACACAGATATTTGAGGGCATAAATTGGAAACATTGCTTGGAAGTGGGGTACAATTGTTTGTTTTGGCAGAGTTCCAAAATGAACACATGAGATTTTTGAAATTCCACAAAGCAAGAATACTTTCATATTTGGTCCAAAGTAACACACATGGAGACATCCTAAAGTATCCACTGGAGCACCTGTGTGGGACACCCTAAAAAGGTTGTTCTGGTGGCCCACACTATAGTGCTCCTGAGTCCAGATGTGTAACCAGCTGCTGAGTGTCCTCTCCTTTACACTGAATCTAGTTTAGCATTTCACATTCTACTTACAAACACATCATCTAGACAACAATGTTTATAAACGTTGTTTCAACACAAAAAAGGCCTAACCACATGTGGTTTACGTGTATCTGTGCAAAACATGTGATTTAAGACGATCGCTGTTTACTAAAACCATTCCAAAATTTGGCCACTAAACTAACATGAAAGTTGCCGACCCCTCCACTAGCGAAAGAGCTACCAAGAAGTTAGTGGAGGGGCCGGCAGAAGGACAACGGAGAGCCGGACGAGATGACGGAGAAGTCCGGGCCTCCGTTAGCAAAAGAGCTAAAAAGAAGTTAGCGGAGGCCCGGCGGAAGAAAGAACCGGAGAGCGCGGAGACGACACCGGAGACCCCCAAGTCGGAAAAGACCCCCGGAAGTCGGAAGAAGAGCGCCGGAGTCGGAAGAAGACCCCCGGAGCTGTGTAATATATTACTTTAAAAACCTGTGTAGTGTTTTTTTATTGCAATTTTTTTCCACCAGGTGAATGGGTAGGGGTACGATGTACCCCATACTCATTCACATAGGGTGGGGGGGCCGGGATCCAGGGGCCCCCTTATTGAAGGGGGCTCCCGGATTCCGATAAGCCCCCCGCCCGCAGACCCCGACAACCAACGGCCAGGGTTGTCGGGAAGAGGCCCTGTCCTCATCAACATGGGGGCAGGGTGCTCTGGGGTGGGGGGGCCGCAGGTCGCCCCACTGCCCCAGAGCACCAAACCCCCCATGTTGAGGGCATGCGGCCTGGTACGGTTCAGGAGGGAGGGGGGGCGCTCTCTCGTCCCCCCCTCTTCCCCTGCGGTCTGCCAGGTTGTGTGCTCGGATAAGGGTCTGGTTTGGATTTTGGGGGAACCCCCACGCCGTTTTTTCGGCGTAGGGGTGCCCGTTCAAATCCAGACCAGACCCAAGGGCCTGGTATGCTCCTGGAGGGGGAACCAATGCCGGTTTTTTATTTAAAATCTGGCCTGGAGTTCCCCCTCAAGAGCAGTACAGCACAAGTCGCATGCCAAAGTCGGATCATGCAAGACTGAGGTCCGACTTTGATCCGACTTCAATGATAGTCAATGGGCTGAAGTCGGACCAAAGTAGTACAGGGAGCATTTTCAAAGTCGGACCGACATGTGTCGGACCAGTTAAGATGGCTCCCATAGGGAAACATTGATTTTCACACGTCATGCGACATGAGCTCCCAATGTCGGAGCGTTTGTCGCCCCAGTGTGAACCAGGCCTGAGTCCTGGACACAATCAGTCCGACAAGCAGTATTCAGCTGTAACTCACGTATCTCTGTTGTTATCAATGTTGGATGGTGCCCATATTAAATTGTTGTGTGATTGTCACATGTAGAAAGAAAGAAAACAGATCATTGCGCAATGCTGAATCCAAAAAACATTAGGGCTTCTACGGTACAGATGATTCCACTCACATTTAGCCAGAAGCACACAGCGCATAAAGACACTAAGTCATGTGTAACGAATATCTCCTCACTCCGCATCTGGTGTGTACAAAATACCGTCGATGACGTCACTAGGCTCCTCCCTAAGCATTGCGTCACATGTCACGTGACTTATTCATGTGTACCTAAGCCTGCTGCACTTGTAAATAAGCCCTTAGTAGCATTCAGCAGTGGCAACCTTAGGGTTTATTCATACGTAAAGTTGGGGAATAGTAAAACCCTGCAGTTGAGCTGCTGTTTTACTGCCCACAATCCCTACCTCCTTTAGCTGCTGAGGCAGCAGCCAAAGGTATACACATGCTGCAGCAGGACTTTAACCCCCTGTTGCTTTCAGGAGGGTGCTACTGCCTGGCAATCTAGTCCCATTCAAGTAGATAAGGCCACTATGCAAGTGCCCCACAACTGCATACTTCTGCGGAGTCCAAGGGGTTGAAGCAGGTGGTGAGAAAGCAACACAATGCTGCGTGCTTTAACCCCTTGTTTTCTGTACTGCAAAATGTTGCAGGGCATTTGCATAGCAGCCTCATTCACTTGAATGGGTCATGCTTGGCAGATGCTACACCCACCAACCATGACAGGGCGTATAACTCCTGCTGCGACTGCGACATGTGTACACCCCTGGCCACTACAACTAAAGAGGATGCAGTTAGGGACGGTGATGGTAAAAACATGTCTTAACTATGAGGTTTTACTATCCCCCAAACCGCAAATGTAAATGAACCCTTACTGTTCTGAGCCCCCTATAAGGCTACTTTTACACCGATGTGCTGCAGTTTACCTGCACCGTGGGTGCAGCACAGTGCATATGTAACTTTCCTGGGTTTGCTGCACTTTGCCATAGACTTCTATTATATCCTGCAGGTGTGGTGCACTTTCTGAAAGCACACCAAAACTCCTGCATTCAGAAAGTGCACCAAACCCACAGGATATAATACAAATCTATGGTTAAGCACAGCAAACCCGCAGAAGATGGTGCAGGTTCACTGCACTGCACCCACGGTGTGGGCATACCACAACACATCAGTGTGAAAGTAGTTCTATACTATTATGCCCAGTGAATTGCTTCGCACTGACCTGAAGATCTCTTCTTTCCTGCTGCTGGCACCAATCTGGAGACCACTAGCCGGTATAAGCGGTGGAGTGAAGTTGGTATCACTCAGTATTGTACAGGAGTCGGCACTGCAGAGGAGGCATCGGCTTATGTGGCTCTTGCTCCCAACTACAGCTCCAACTTTACAGTGGCTAAGTGGTTAGCACTTCCTCCTGGCAGCACTGGGGTTGTTGGTTCAAATCCCAACCACGGTGCTACTTGCCTGGAGTTTGCATGTTCTTGTTGTGCCTGCGTGGGTTTCCTCCCACACTTCAAAGACATGCTGGTAGGTTAATTGGATCCTGTCTAAATTGGCCCTAGTATGTGTTTTGTATGCATGTGAGTTGGGGACCTTAGATTGTAAGCTCCTTGAGGGCAGGGACTGATGTGAATGTACAACATATATGTAAAAGCACTGCGTAAATTGATGGTGCTGTATACAGTAAATACCTGAAATATTAAATAAACTTTACAAGTAGTCCCTCTGCATTGCACTCTGGGATGGTGGGTCTGCAAGCCCAGACTGTGATCTACTGGTAGATCGCAATCTACAGGTTACTGCCCCCTGGCTTAGATAATATAATCCATCCACTGTAGGCACGTTTTCAGAACCCCCACCCCTGTGATCAAACTGTAATTCTGTAGCAAGTCAAGGTAAGAGGCTGCATAGGCTCATCTGTGTCAGGCATACAGAGTCCTGGAGCAATGACAAAGAGAGAAATGAGCGGAGGGACGGCATGACAGGTGGGACAGGCAGTAGCCTAGCAGGGGCTGTGTTTCCCTTTAAGAAAAGGGGGGTGGCCGTGGGGGAAAAAGGGGAGGGGGAGCGCAGTCAGTTAGGGAGGAAGTGACGTTTTCTCACTTCCTCCATTTCACTCACGAGGTAGAAAGCTTCACAGCCGGTGCTATGGCTGATGTGGCTGAGCTATTGGCGCAATTGCGGGCCGCGGTGGCCGCGCAGGGGGCAGATTCGCTGCAGGAACAGGTGTCTGCAGTGTTAGATGAGCGGGCGGCGGCGCCCGCCGGGGGGGGGGGGTCGCTCCGGGGCGCGCTAGGCGGTCCAGGCCGCCTGAGCGGTACAGTCCGGAGGCATCCCCGAGTGGATCTACTTCCGTCCGGAGACCCGTTGGGGGCCCTCCGGCCGCATCCCCTGACCGCACGCAGCCGGTGTCGGCGGGGGGGGGGCCGGGAGGAATCCGCGCCGTGGACGGAGTTCGGCGGTAGGGGAGACGAGTGGCCCTCTTGCCCCTCCCCCTGCTGCGCGTCGGAGATGCAGTGACGTCGCGGTCGAGGCTGCGGGTGATGCCCGGAACAGCCGTGCGGCCCAGCGTGGAGGATCCAGTTCGCGGGCCAGTGGCCGGGAGGCGGTGGCGGTCAGGGGTCCGGCAGAGCCAGCAGGACGAGCGGTGAGGAGTTTGGCGCCAAGACTGACGGATGGGAGTAGAGCGGATGACACCCGTGCCAGGGGGCGGACCCGGAGTCCGTCGGTGGAGGTGGCGAGTGGGTCGGGTGTGCCAGGATCGAGAGGGCGTGATGCTCAGCCACGACAGCCCTTGCCACGTGGGTCGCGTCCGCACGGTGTGCAGCCAGCACTTGTGTCGGCGGAATCGGATGACAACAGGTCTGAGGGGGAGCTGTCCGGGTCAGACGGTGGCGAGGACTCGGGACAACTGGCTTCGGTGGAGAACAGTTCGGCGGCTGGTGGACCCAGTCTCAGGCAGCCCGGTAAGTCCCACTCTTCTGTGGTTATTTGTTCCTTATTACAAGATTTATTGGGTCAAGGGGGTGTTGGGGGGGCTTAGGCGCAAAACCTGGGTCGCGTTCTTCCCCACCGGGGAAGGAAGTGGCAGGGGAGACGCAGGACTTGTGGTCTGGGTTGGAGGATTTGGTCAGGCGTTTTAAGCCGGGCGGGGGCGACATGGTGTCGCCCGCGGCGGCTTGGGGGAAAACAGGGGGTTCATCGCAGGTAGCGGGGCCTTCGGATGCACCCGTGACCCCAGGCATGCACGCGGTAGAGGTGTCAGAGGAGGGGCAGGCACCATTGGAAGGGGGGGCGGCCACGGCAGGTGGGCAAGTTGCTGCGGGAGAGAAAAACACGGAGATGATCAGGCTGGCGGATGCCGCTAAGAATGAGATGTACATTTGTTTTGAGGCACCGTTAGGAACTCACCTCAAGCCGGAGGTCAGAGAAAAGCTGTGGAAAGGTGAGTATGTGGAGATCTTCACGTTGCTCCCCTTGGACAAATTCAACCTGGATAGGGTGAAGCCGGAAGAGAGCAAGAAGGAGGATGAGGAAAAGAGGCGTTATCGTCTTATACCCCGTACTTTCACAAATTGGTTGCAAGCGTTTGCGATCATGGCTTGCGTGATAGGCGAGAAAGCCCCGGAACATTGTTCTGGGCTGTTCATTTATTTGGAGGCGGTTAGCAAAGCGTACAGGACGTATGGTGGCGTAGCCTGGTTGAGGTATGACGAACAGTTCCGGCAGAGGATGGCCATGAGACCTGGACTGCGATGGGATCACAAGGACATCAACTTGTGGATGCGGCTGATGACAGCGTCGCGGGCCTCCAATCAGTTTTTTCAGGGGGGGGTCGGAGGTGCTGCGGCCTCAGGACAACCGACCGAGAAAAGGTGGGGCTACTGCTGGCAGTTCAACGAGGGCACGTGCAAGTACGGAGCAAGCTGTCGCTTCAAGCATGTGTGCTCCGGATGTGGGGGTAGTCATGCCTTTTCCAAATGCTTTAAGCGAGGCAGGGGTCGCCCCGGGGATTCTGGGGGAAAAGGGAACGACGCCAATCCGGGTGGAAAGGATGCTTCCCTTTCTCAATAGGTATCCCGACAGGCGTGCAGCCAAGTTGTTAGAGGAGGGTTTCGCCGGTGGTTTCAGAATTCCTTGCACGCCTTTTGCAGTCCCCCGGCAGCCAAGAACCTCCGGTCTGCCTTGCTCCATCCCTTGGTGGTTTCAGAGAAGCTAGATAAGGAGGTACAGTTGGGGCGTATGGCCGGACCGTTCACGGATGCGCCCATACCTGAGTTAGTGGTTTCTCCCCTTGGGGTGGTCCCCAAGAGGGAACCTCAAAAATGTCGATTGATTCATCACCTGTCCTTTCCCAGGGGTGGGTCGGTGAATGATGCTCTTGCGCCGGAGGACTGCACGGTATCGTACACCTCCTTCGATGCGGCTGTGGCATGGGTGCGCAGGTGTGGACGGGGAGCGTTGTTGGCAAAAGCCGATGTTCAATCGGCTTTTCGGTTGCTACCAGTACCCACGGACAGCTTTCGTTTCTTGGGCTGCATGTGGGGGGGGGCTTACTACGTGGACCGTTGTTTGCCCATGGGTTGCTCCATCTCTTGCGCGCTCTTTGAGACTTTTAGCTCGTTCCTAGAATGGGTGGTCCGGGACGTGTCGGGGATCAGTTCGATCATCCATTATCTGGATGACTTTCTGTGCGTGGGCCCTCCGGGGTCTAACGTTTGCAGGGTCCTGCTGGGGACGCTGCAATACGCGGCCGATCGTTTTGGGGTCCCTTTGGCCCCTGAGAAGACGGAGGGCCCCGCGTCGTCCTTAGTTTTTCTGGGCATAGAGCTGGATTCCGAGCAGATGGAATGCCGACTGCCAGAGGATAAGCTGGAAGCATTGAAGGAGGAAGTGCGCGGTGTTATCGGCCGTCGTAAGATTCAGCTGCGACAATTGCAGTCACTATTGGGTAAGTTGTGTTTCGCTTGCAGGATAATGCCCATGGGCAGGGTATTTAGCCGCAGGTTGTCGGCTGCGACAGCCGGGGTGCGGGTTCCTACTCATTTTGTAAGCCTAACCAGAGAGCTTCGTGAGGATTTGGAAGTGTGGCACGGATTTCTGGAATCTTTCAACGGGTGGGCGTTGTGGATGGCCGGGCCTGTTAGCAATTTCGACTTGGACTTGTTTACGGATGCGGCTGGCTCCACGGGGTATGGAGCGTTCTGTCGGGGAAAATGGAGTGCGGCTCCATGGCCAAAGGAGTGGGAGGAAGCAGGGTTCTTGAAGAACCTGGTACTATTGGAACTTTTCCCAATTGTGGTGGCGTTTGAACTATGGGGGGATTCATTCCGGAATAGCAAGGTGCGCCTAAACTGTGATAACATGGGAGTGGTTCAGGTAGTGAATAGGTTGTCAGCCACGTCACAGCCAGTGGTGCGTTTGTTGAGACATTTGGTTTTGCGCTGCTTGCAGTTCAATGTATTTGTGTACGCAGTACATCTTCCTGGGGTGGATAACACCCTGGCTGACGCTTTGTCTCGTTTTCAGTGGGACAGGTTCCGGGAGTTGGCACCTGCAGCGGAGCAATGCGGGGTTACCTGTCCCAACTGGATGTGGGACATTGCCTTGACAGCGCAGCACAGTGGATAAAACGGTCGGTGAGTGGGGCCACGTGGACTGCCTATGCCAAAGTGTGGCAGGAGTGGGGGTCGTTTGTTCGGGGGCTGGGAGTTTCCCCAGTGGGTGGAGAAGAGGGAGTGGCTCTGATTTATTTTTTCACATTGAAAATGGAGCAAGGCGTTTCTGTGTCCGCGGTGGACCGTACACTAGCGGGTTTGGCTTTTCTGTTCAAATGGCAGGGTTGCAAGGACCATACAAAAGAATTTTGGGTGAAGCAGGCAGTGAAGGGGTACAGAAAAGGCCGGAAGGCGGCTGATAGCCGCAGGCCGGTCTCGTTCGGAATGTTGCAGAAATTGTTTCTGCATTTACATTCCGTGTGCAGTTCGGAATATGAGTGTCAGTTATTCCGGGCAGCATTTGCGCTTGCCTTTTTTGGGGCCCTGAGGGTAGGAGAGCTGGTCAGTTCTTCCAGAAGGGCTCCGGGGGGTTTGTTGGCGCAGGATGTGGAGTGTTCGGGAGATTCGGTGGGCATAGGGGTAAGCAGGTCCAAAACGGATCAAGTTGGAAAAGGTATGCGGCTTCAGTTGTTTCGCATCCCAGAGGCGTCAATCTGTCCTGTACGGGCGGTGGAATCCTTTAGTTCCATGCGTCCGGGACTTGAAGGTTCTTTTCTTATGCATCGGGATGGGGCAGCGTTGTCGAGGTTTCAATTCATAGCGGTGTTCAAAAAATGTTTAGTGGCGGCGGGGTATGACCCGAAGGGTTATGCCTCTCACTCCTTTCGCATTGGGGCAGCTACAGAGGCGGCTAGGGCAGGACTGAAGGCGGACGCGGTGAGGAAGATTGGGAGGTGGGAGTCTGATAGGTTTCGCCTTTATGTTCGCCCTCAGCTGTTACAGGAGTAAGGTGTTTGGGGTAGGGGTTGTCTGGGGTCGGTGTGATGGCAGGTCAGAACGGGCCAATAATTCATTGTTTTATTTTTGTTTCCATGTTTTTCAGGTGGTGAACCCAGACTAGTTTGGATTTTGGGTCACTCGTACGTGTTCTGGGGGGCAAGACGGGCCGATGTTCGGCCCAATGGAAGGCAGTTAGGAATTCCCTTACAAGAAGCCCGGGTCCGTTGGATCGGGGTGCCGGGTATGACGTGGAGTGGGGTTATGCCGGAGATACAGAGGTTCGCAGGTCGGGAGAGGGCACCGGATGTATTGGTGCTGCATGCGGGAGGTAACGACATGGGGGCCAGATCAATGCACCAACTGATACGGGACATTAAATACGATTTTTTACGGTTGCGCACTACATTCCCGGGTATGGTGGTTATTTGGTCGGACATGGTATGCAGGACATCCTGGCAGTGGGCATGGTCGGTGGAAAAAGTTAATAAGGCCCGGATAAAAGTCAATAAGGAAGTGGGGAGATTTTTTGTGAGGAATGGTGGCCTGGTGGTGCGCCACCGTGAGTTGGAAGTCGATACGTGGAGATACCTAAGGGGAGATGGGGTCCACCTGAATGCAGTGGGCATTGACCTGTGGACCCTGGGTTTGCAGGAGGGAATTCAGCAGGCCCTGAGGGTGTGGGGTTGCTCGCAAGGGTAAGGCTTTACCCCTTGCGAGCTGTGGCGGGGTTTGGTTCCTGGAAGAGGAGGTAAAAGGGGAAGTCTGGAGAAAAGGTGGTACCCATAGGTGGTATGGGGTTATTGAGTACCTTCTGGTCAACAAGGGTTAACCAGGAAGGGGGGTAAATGGTAGGGCACTGCGGCCAGGTGTACCGCCTCCGAGTCGGTGTCTTGCGACTGGAGGCCTAAGGGATATGTTAGTCCCAGTGCCCAAGTTGGGAGTTGGTGGTCTATAAGACCACCAGGGGTATTTTAAGTGTTAAGAAAAATGTTATTTAAACGGTTATTTAAGTGGTTATTTATTTCATATAAAAGTTGTTAAAATAAATAGGCTGGAAGGCCAATTTTACTCCACAACCTTGTCAGTCGTTATTTATTAGAATTGTACAAGGGGGTGGGTAAGTTGGATAGAGGGTAAGTAAAAGTGAAGGATCGGTCCTTAACATGTCAAGAGAGTCCTGGAGCAATGACAAAGAGAGAAATAAGCGGAGGGACGGCATGACAGGTGGGACAGGCAGTAGCCTAGCAGGGGCTGTGTTTCCCTTTAAGAAAAGGGGGGTGGCCGTGGGGGAAAAAGGGGAGGGGGAGCGCAGTCAGTTAGGGAGGAAGTGACGTTTTCTCACTTCCTCCATTTCACTCACGAGGTAGAAAGCTTCCCACCCACCCTCCCTGTGTGAGGGGTAAGACAAGGGCGAGGGTTATGGGCGGTGTTTAGTTGGAAGTGGCGGGGTTTGGTTCCTGGATGAGGAGGTAAAAGGGGAAGTCTGGAGAAAAAGGTGGTACCCATAGGTGGTATGGGGTTATTGAGTACCTTCTGGTCAACAAAGGGTAACCAGGAAGGGGGGGTAAATGGTAGGACACTGCGGCCAGGTGTACCGCCTCCGAGTCGGTGTCTTGCGACTGGAGGTCTATGGGATATGTTAGTCCCAGTGCCCAAGTTGGGAGTTGGTGGTCTGTAAGATCACCAGGGGTATTTTAAGTGTTAAGAAAAATGTTATTTAAACGGTTATTTAAGTGGTTATTTGTTTCATATAAAAGTTGTTAAAAAGGCGGGGTTTGGTTCCTGGAAGAGGAGGTAAAAGGGGAAGTCTGGAGAAAAGGTGGTACCCATAGGTGGTATGGGGTTATTGAGTACCTTCTGGTCAACAAGGGTTAACCAGGAAGGGGGGTAAATGGTAGGGCACTGCGGCCAGGTGTACCGCCTCCGAGTCGGTGTCTTGCGACTGGAGGCCTAAGGGATATGTTAGTCCCAGTGCCCAAGTTGGGAGTTGGTGGTCTATAAGACCACCAGGGGTATTTTAAGTGTTAAGAAAATTTTTATTTAAACGGTTATTTAAGTGGTTATTTATTTCATATAAAAGTTGTTAAAATAAATAGGCTGGAAGGCCAATTTTACTCCACAACCTTGTCAGTCGTTATTTATTAGAATTGTACAAGGGGGTGGGTAAGTTGGATAGAGGGTAAGTAAAAGCGAAGGATCGGTCCTTAACATGTCATGTACATAAACACAGCCAGAGGATCTGCAGACACCATGATTTACATAATTTTAGCATGTGTAAAAGATACTCGAACATAGAGGTGTCCTTGATGAGCTGCAGTCTCCTCAAAGAGGTCAATGGCTCTTCCTACTTGCACTGAATTGCTGGTTCTATCCCAAAGTGTTCCAGCTGTCCAATAAAGGCAAAAATAAAAGAAAATATGTCACCAACTGTAGCTGTTGTCTTGTTGCTACACCAGGCCCTTGTGATGATCAGGTGGCAAATATGATCCAGCACAGGTGATCTCCTTCTCTTTATAAGCTGTAGGGTTAAACTGCTTAACCACTTGCCGACCTGCCACAGTCATTATACTGCGACAGGTCGGCACGATCCTGCGAACTGTCGTAGCTGTACATTGCTCCCTTTAAGCGGGATAGCGGGCGCAGCGAATGCACCCGCTGCACTGCGGGGGTGCCGATGCTCGTGATCAGCGGTCGCGATGACCGCCGGCCACAAGCGATCGTGGGCAAGAGAGGCAGTGTCACGTACCTGACGGTGACGAGCCCGGATCTGCAGAGGGAGGCCTCTCTTATGGCTTCCACCGGCGGCCCCTGGTACTGAAGACAGGAGGCACGGAGGTAGAAGGGGTACGAGTGCCTGGCAGGATGGATCAAGGTAGAGTAGAGTCTGAAGACTGGGACGGATCCAGGCACCCAGGAAGTATGGCAGGCTGAACCGGAACCAGGAACACAGCAACTGGACTGGAACTGATGAGACTGACTGGACTGGAACCAGGATACCGCAACTGGACTGGAACTGAAGAGGCAGACTGGACTGGAACCAGGAACAAGCAACTGGACTGGAACTGATGAGACTGACTGGACTGGAACCAGGACACAGCAACTGGAGAGATTGGTCGGACAAGCCGGGTCGGTAGAATTGGCTGGCGGCAAGGTACTGGAGGATCAGGCAGAAGATTGGTCAAACAAAGCCGGGGGTCAGAGGCAGGCAGGAAACTGGAAGGGTCAAGGTAAGCCGGGTCGGATGCAGGTAAATTCACGAATCAGGTCTCTTTGGGTACTACACGCTGTAGAGCAGACAGCAGGGACTGTCTTCACAGGCATGTTTAAATAGCTCTTCTGGCGCGCTTTGTGGAGCGTGCGCGCGCCCCCGCTAAGCGCGTGCGCGCGCACGTGCTCGCCATCGCGCGCGCGCGTGCCCGCGCGCGTGGACGTGCCCGAGATTCAGAATCAGGAAGTCCAGGAATCCTGTAGCTGACAGGATTTCTATGACATTGCCCCCCCCAAGGGGCAGCCTCCGGATGCCCAGCCGGGTGAACCTTCCAGGGTGAGACCTTTTGAAAGCCTGTATCAAACTCCTGGCATGGATATTCTCCTCGGGTTCCCATGAGTTTTCCTCGGGTCCGTAGCCCTTCCATTTAATTAGGAATTGGTTCTGGTTATTTCTTCTCCTGAAGTCCATGATAGCTTCTACTTCGAATTCCTGCTCACCGTCAATAATGATCGGATCAGGGTGATCCGGCTTCCGATCTGGAAACGGATTAGAGACTGTGGGTTTTAGGAGAGAGACATGAAAAACTGGATGGATTCTAAGAGAGTCAGGAAGTTCCAATTCATAAGCTACTTCATTAATTTTCCTCTTAACAGGGAATGGACCTAAAAATTTGGGGCCCAGTTTTTTAGAAGGGCATGCCATTCTTAGGTTTGTGGTAGATAGCCATACTTGGTCGCCGGGTACCAACACTAATTCACCCCGTCTCTTCTTGTCATAGATTGTCTTGTTGCGTTCTTGAGTCTTGGTCATGGTCTCTTGTAGAAGCTGGTTATTGACCGAGAAAAAATTTAACTTTTCCTGGACTGCAGGTACAGGACACTCAGGAAGGGAATTAGGCAGAAAAGTAGGATGAAAACCATAGTTTGCAAAGAAAGGAGTCTGGCAGGTAGCGGAGTGGATGGAATTGTTATACGCAAACTCGGCCAACGGAAGTAGGGAAACCCAGTTGTCCTGAGCAAAAGAGGAGAAGCATCGCAGGTATTGCTCGAGCGTCTGATTCGTTCTCTCCGTCTGTCCGTTGGTCTGTGGATGGTAAGCAGAGGAAAACGATAATTCGATTTTCAAGGTTTTGCAAAGGGATCTCCAGAATCGAGAGGTAAATTGAACCCCGCGATCGGAAACAATATTGGCTGGTACCCCGTGGAGTCTGACTATTTCTCTGATGAATACCTGTGCGGTTTCAGGAGCGGAGGGAGTCCCTTTCATAGGGATGAAATGTGCCATCTTGGACAGACGGTCCACAATAACGAAGATGGTGGAATGGTTCTCAGCCTGGGGTAACTCGACAATGAAGTCGATGGACAACATTCTCCAGGGCCTATCTGGAACGGGTAAGGGTTTTAGTAGTCCCCAGGCCTTGGATCTGGAACCCTTGTTTCGGGTGCAAGTTGTACAAGAATCTACAAACCTCCTACAGTCTTCACGTACTCGAGGCCACCAGAAGGTGCGCTGTACCAGGTCAGTGGTCTTGGCAACGCCAAAATGCCCGGCCAGGGCGTGGTCGTGGCAGAGTTCTAATGCGGTTACTCTTAGTTTCTCAGGTACGTAGATTCTGTCTTGGTACCACAATAGTCCATCCTTAACCTGCAATTCCGGCTCGGAGAACTGTCTCTGCCCGGTGGAAGCTTGTTTGATTTGAGTGAACAGGTTCTCCTGTAGAAGAAGGAAATTTCCTGGGGGCAAGGATGGTATCAGGCGGAGAAGTCTCCTTGGACTTATGGAACATCCGAGACAGGGCGTCAGGCTTAATATTCTTGGCCCCAGGACGATAAGTAACATGAAAAGAGAACCGGGAGAAGAAGAGTGCCCACCTGGCTTGCCGTGGATTCAATCTTCTCGCGGCTTTCAGGTACTCCAGGTTCTTGTGGTCAGTGAATATCAGAATCGGATGAGCCGCGCCCTCCAGCAGGTACCGCCATTCCTCTAGTGCAGACTTGATCGCTAGTAGCTCCCGATCCCCCACGTCGTAGTTCCTCTCTGCTGCAGAAAGCTTGCGGGAGAAGAAGGCTACTGGGTGGAGCAAGGCTTTGACTCCCTGTCTTTGGGACAGTATTGCTCCTACCGCTATTTCGGAGGCGTCTACCTCAAGTACGAATGGTAGTGAGGAGTCTGGGTGTTTCAAGATAGAGGCTGAGGTAAATAGGGCCTTCAGGCGTTCAAAAGCTTCTTGGGCTTCAGGAGACCAGTGAAAATGTGTTCCTTGCTTGGTGAGTTGAGTAATGGGTGCGATAATAGCTGAAAACCCCCTGATGAACTTGCGGTAGAAGTTGGCGAATCCAACGAAACGTTGGATTCCCTTCTTGTCCACCGGTTCTGGCCAGTCCAGGATTGCGGTAATCTTTTGAGGATCCATCTTGATGCCCTCGCTGGAAATGATTAACCCCAGAAATGATATACTCTCTTGCTCGAACTCGCATTTTTCGGCCTTCGCATACAGGCCATGCTGGCGGAGCCGACCCAACACATTTTTGACATCTCTGCGATGAGAATCAAGGGAGGAAGAAAAAATTAAGATATCATCAAGATAAACAATAACAAAGAGGTCTAGGAAGTCCCGTAGAACATCGTTGATAAAATACTGGAAAGTGGCAGGGGCGTTACACAACCCGAATGGCATTACCAAGTACTCAAAATGTCCATACCGGGTACGGAAGGCAGTCTTCCATTCGTCCCCTTCTTTGATACGGATCAAGTTGTAGGCTCCGCGGAGGTCAAGTTTGGTAAAGATGGTGGCAGTTCCTAGTCTCTGAAATAACTCTGGTACCAGGGGGAGAGGGTAGCGATTTTTTACTGTAATTTTATTCAATTCCCGGTAATCCACACAAGGTCGAAGGGTGTGGTCCTTTTTCTCTACAAAAAAGATGCCTGCGCCTGCTGGGGATGTGGAAGGGCGGAGGAACCCCTTTTGCAAGTTCTCATCAACATAATTTTTTAAAGCCCCTTGTTCCACCTCCGTTAAAGGGAAGACTCTACCGAACGGAATCTTTGCTCCAGGAAGTAGGTCGATGGGGCAATCGTAGGCCCGATGGGGCGGTAGAGTCTCTGCCTTTTGTTTACTAAATACGTCAAGAAAGTCGTGGTAAACTTCTGGGATGGATTGACGGGTGCCATCTTCTGTGTCAATGCATAGTAACGAGGCCGGCCCAGGAGGTTTATATGAGCCACAGGACTGCTGGCAATAGGAAGAAGGAAAGGCAACTATTCCCGTAGTCCAGTTGATAGTGGGATTGTGGGCTTGTAACCAAGGCATACCAAGGATCAAGGGAAACAACGGAGAAGAGATGATGTCCAGACATAAGCATTCTTGGTGGGTTCCAGAGGTGGTAAAGATGGTAGCGGGTATAGGAGTGGTCTCCTGGGTCACAGGTCCGGACTTAATGACGGAACCATCAGCCAGATGGACACGAAGTCCGTGGGTCTTGGTACGAAGGGGAATTTGGTGTTTAATGGCAAAGGTTGAGTCCATAAAGCAGCTGCATGCTCCGGAATCAATAATGGCAGGTACTTGCAAAGTCCTTCCTGGGAGCTGTAATGAAACAGAGAGGGCAAGGTGAGATGTGGTTTTGGCTTGTAGGTTAGTCATGTTAGAAGAAACTGAAAGAAACTTACGAAGCTTCAGGGGACAGGTTCTAACGAAATGTCCGGGGTCCCCGCAGTACAGGCACAGATTATTTATTCGGCGGCGCTGGCGTTCCTCAGGAGCGAGGGATGGACGAAGGAGCCCGAGCTGCATTGGTTCAGGCGTGTCAGATGTGGGAGTTGGAGGTGTAGCAGGAGCCGAGTACAGGTGACTAGGAGCCCGAGGAAGCATCCAGGTTGGGCGGGAGAAGCCAGTGGTCCTCTCAGCCCTCCATTCCCTCAGACGTCGGTCAATCTGGATGGTTAGATCAATCAACAGGTTGAGTGTCTGTGGTACACCGACTCTAGCTAGCTCGTCCTTCAAGGAATCGGAAAGTCCTAAGCGAAACTGATGGCGGAGGGCGGCATCATTCCAATTGGTATCCGCACTCCACCGCCTGAATTCTGCCACATAGTCCTCCGCTGGTCTGCGTCCTTGTTGAAGGGAACGCAAGGCGGCTTCTGCGGTTACTGAGAGTTGGGGATCTTCGTATAGCTGGGCCATGGCATCGAAAAAAGCAGCGAGGTTGTTTAGTGATACATCCTTTCTGTTCAAAGAGACGGTGGGCCCAGCTCTGAGGGTCTCCAGCGAGCAAAGAGACCACAAAGCCCACCTTGGTGGCCTCTAGAGAAAAGGTACGGGGCTGTAGGGCAAAATACAGTTCACACGAATTCCGGAAGGCCCTAAACTTGCTCCGATCCCCGGAAAATCTTTCGGGTGTAGGAACCTTAGGTTCAGGAGGAAGCATGACCACTGTGGGTGAGGAACTTGTTCCGGCTGTGGAAGCAGAGGCGTGGGGCCCCTCTTGGATGGCAGAAGGATTGGAGAGGGCCCGCACTTGTTCTTCCAAGCGGGTGTATCCTTGTTGAAGACTCTTGACTGCTTCAGACAAACCTGCCAGGTGCCGACAGAGTTCCTCCATAGGTGAGGCTCCCTGCCCGGGCTCAGACATGGCTGTCTGCTACTGTCACGTACCTGACGGTGACGAGCCCGGATCTGCAGAGGGAGGCCTCTCTTACGGCTTCCACCGGCGGCCCCTGGTACTGAAGACAGGAGGCACGGAGGTAGAAGGGGTACGAGTGCCTGGCAGGATGGATCAAGGTAGAGTAGAGTCTGAAGACTGGGACGGATCCAGGCACCCAGGAAGTATGCCAGGCTGAACCGGAACCAGGAACACAGCACTTGGACTGGAACTGATGAGACTGACTGGACTGGAACCAGGATACCGCAACTGGACTGGAACTGAAGAGGCAGACTGGACTGGAACCAGGAACAAGCAACTGGACTGGAACTGATGAGACTGACTGGACTGGAACCAGGACACAGCAACTGGAGAGATTGGTCGGACAAGCCGGGTCGGTAGAATTGGCTGGCGGCAAGGTACTGGAGGATCAGGCAGAAGATTGGTAAAACAAAGCCGGGGGTCAGAGGCAGGCAGGAAACTGGAAGGGTCAAGGTAAGCCGGGTCGGATGCAGGTAAATTCACGAATCAGGTCTCTTTGGGTACTACACGCTGTAGAGCAGACAGCAGGGACTGTCTGTCACAGGAATGTTTAAATAGCTCTTCTGGCGCGCTTTGTGGAGCGTGCGCGCGCCCCCGCTAAGCGCGTGTGCGCGCACGTGCTCGCCATCGCGCGCGCGTGTGCCCGCGCGCATGGACGTGCCCGAGATTCAGAATCAGGAAGTCCAGGAATCCTGTAGCTGACAGGATTTCTATGACAGGCAGAACAGGGACATGTGTGTGTAAACACACACATCCCTGTTCTGTGAGGAGAGGAGATGCAGATTGTGAGTTCCTACAAGCTGGGAACCACGATCTGTCATCTCCTATAGTGAGTCTCCTCGCCCCACAGTTAGAACACACACTAGGGAACACAGTAAATCCCTTGATCGCCCCCTAGTGTTAACCCCTTCCCTGCCAGTGACATTTACACAGTAATCAGTGCATTTTTATAGCACTAATCGCTGTATAAATGCCAATGGTCCCAAAAATGTGTCAAAAGTGTCCGATGTGTCCGCCATAATGTCACAGTACGGATAAAAATCGCAGATCGCCGCCATTACTAGTATACATATGTAGCGATACCTTCAACTAAGAAGGCCGCAGATTTAGTTTGGGCCCTGAAAACAGCTCCGTCAACCCCCGGCAATGTACTCGGCCCCCTACTGGCACAGTTAGTATTGGCAGCAATATATATTTCTTATACTGTATGAGTAAACCCAGACACCAAGACAATAATGAAAGGGGTATAAAATTTACTTTAAGCTTTTGTAAGAGAGGTTAACAGTGGTAACAGTTCACAGGTAATAAATTGCAGAGCCCTGCAGCAATAACATACTATGCAGTAAAATGAACAATAAAGGTGCGCCGCGTGGGCGACCGTTAACTAGGCGTCCTGTGACGCAGTAACTAAATGAATTAACTAGCTGGCCAGGCCTGGCTCAGATATCTACAACTCAGTCTATAGGGGATGATGGTTTCTTCACCGGCAATTCTTTAAAGGTGGTGCACATAACAGAATAACATTTGTGATCCAATGGGAAGGTTGTGATGAAATAAACACTTTACTGTATGAACTCTGAGTTCAACTCTGATAAAGTTCTCCAGTGAGAGTATCAGAAATAACTTGTGGGCCACGGCAGTCTATAGGCACATTAACAGCAACAGTATATGGTCTGAGCATACGCTCGCTCACCCCTCCGGACGCGATCCCAGTCCGGGAACTTCCACCGACTGTGTCCTCACACACAGTGTCTCCAGCGATCGGGTCCCCGATCCAACCAAGGCTGTAGACAAGCGAAGTCAGATGCCACCCAGGCTCGCAGTGGGGTGGAAGGCTCTTTGGTGCTGCGCAAGGCCTCAGGCTTCAGGCCTTGCACTCCGGCACATCCGCACAGGAGGATCAGTCTCTGAAGTCTCGTGTCCCAAAGAGGCCGAGCCCAGCCTCGCCTCCTCCTTTTATAACCCCTCCCATGAGTCTCTGGGGTGGAAACATACCGAAAGGGATCCTGGGCAAGGTAGTCCCAAAAGTCTTAAAGGGGACCCCGCTACACACTCCCCCCACTTAAATTCTTTGGTCCCCAAAGAAACCTTAACATAGACTGCGTACAACTCAAGACAACATTGCATAAGAGGTTGGCATAGGGAATTCCCACCAAAACCGAGGAGTTGGATTCCCTTTGCCACAGGTCATACTATCCTGAGTGACCTGCCTAACTTTGCCAGAGAGTGAGTGGGGGTTGCCCTCTACCAAATGTATAGTGGAGGGGTCCGGATTCTCTACACTCCTCCTAGCAGTGATCACAGAATCTTCTGAGCTCTGCCCCATTTGTGGGTAGGTCAACTTTTTGGGAGGCTTTATGACTCTGCGGGCTCTTTGTTCCCTTGGGGTTTCTGGCTCTGGCGCCACATGCTCTTCTTCTGTAACAGGCTCAGGCAACACGGCAGGCTCTGTAACATCTGCTTCAGGAGCCGAGGGATACATAGAGTCTCTAGGGTCTTGTTCAGGGTAAACATCACGGGCATCTTCCCAGTAATCAAATGAAGGACTATATGGGATGAATTCAACGGCTTCTGCATTCAGTTGGGTATCTGTAGTGTCTTCAGTAGTTGGAAGATCTATAGCAGAAGTCCCTTGAGTTGAGGAAGGAGACAACCAGTCAAGCCCTCCTTCTTCATCTCCACTGAGTTCAGAAGCTTCTATATCTTCAGTCCGAGAGGTCTGGGACCGAGTGTTTGGTCTGGGGGTATCCAGAATAGACACTGGTTCGGGGGAGTCTCTCACTGGAGGTATCCTGACTGCTTCAGCAAGTGGGAGCAGGTGGTTTCGATGCCACGTCTTCAGTGGGCCTACTTTTCCTTCTGGCTTCAACTTGTAAACAGGTAGGCCCGGCAGTTTCCTACAGATGACATAGGGTTCAGATCTCCATCTTTCTGCAAGTTTATGTTTTCCAGGGACCCCCAGATTGCGTAGCAGTACTCGGTCCCCAGGCTGCAGGTCTTGTACCCGGACCTTCAAGTCGAAGTTTCTTTTGTTTCGTGGTCCCCTTTGATCTGAGGCCGCTTGAGCTTGTTCATAGGCTACTTTCAGGCTGTGTCTGAGCCTGTCCACATATCCTTTGTGGGATGTGGCTGAGGAATGATCTAAAGAGGTGCCAAAGGCCAAGTCTACAGGTAGTCTCGCTTCTCTCCCAAACATGAGTCGATATGGGGAGTAGCCCGTAGCATCACTGGTGGTGCAGTTGTAAGCATGGACTATGGCTGCTATGTGTTTGCTCCAATGTTGTTTCTTCTCACTTTCCAGAGTCCCCAACATGTTGAGCAAGGTTCGGTTAAACCTCTCCGGCTGAGCATCTCCCTGTGGGTGGTAAGGTGTAGTTCGAGTCTTCTTGATTCCCAACGAATCCAGAAGTTTCCGGATCAGTCGACTCTCAAAGACCCTTCCTTGATCTGAATGAAGTCGCTGGGGAAGCCCATAATGGACAAAATACTTCTCCATAAGTACCTTGGCTACTGTGGAAGCCTTCTGGTCTTTGGTTGGGAAAGCTTGGGCATACCAGGTGAAACGATCGGTTATCACCAGAACATTTCCTAGTCCACTCAGATCGGGTTCGAGGCAGAGGAAATCAATGCATACCAGATCCATTGGGCCTTGACTCTGTAGATGGCCCATTGGGGCAGCTTGATGGGGTAAAGTCTTCCTCTGGATGCAACGTGCACACAAATGGCAGTACTCTTCTACTTCTGCCCTCACACAGGGCCAATAGAACCGACTTCTGACAAGTTGAAAGGTCCTTTCTGCCCCTAAGTGGCCATGATTGTCATGTAGGGCCATCAGAACAGTCTCTCTATGTTTTTCCGGAAGAAACAATTGCCATTTATCCTCCAGGTCATCAGAGGGGCCCCTTCGGTAGACCACTCCCTGATGCACCTGTAACCTGTCCCACTCTTTCCTCAACAGGCGAGCTTCCTTTGAGGAGTGACTCAGAAGTCTGTTTGGATCCTGATTCTCCAGGGCTTCCAGAACCAATTTCCCCATGGGGTCTTCTAATTGGTCACATCTCAGATCCTTTTTGGACAGTTTTGGCAGATGGTCTTCCTCCAGTTCAGTTACCCCACAGTATTGTTTGGGGACTCCTACCATGGTAACTCCTATCTCTCCTGCCCTTGAGCCCCCTCTAGCTTGCAATTCAGCCCCCTGACATAGGGCCCGCACCCCGTCTGGTGCCACTTGAGTCCAGTCTTCCATGTCATGGGTGGAACCATGAGATCTTCTGGATAAAGCGTCTGCATCTCTATTCCCAATCCCTGGCCTGTACTTTAGGCTGAAATTGAATCCAGACAATGCGGCCAGCCACCTGTGTCCAGTGGCGTCCAGCTTTGCTGTAGTGAATAGATAGGTCAGGGGGTTGTTGTCGGTCTTCACAGTGAACTCCGCCCCATACAGGTAGTCTTTGAGCTTGTCTACTACCGCCCACTTAAGAGCCAGGAACTCCAGCTTGTGAGTGGGATAGTTTTTCTCAGAGGGGGTCAGGCTCCTGCTCACGTAGGCAACAGGCCGTAGTTGCCCTCCGTGCTCTTGATAAAGTGCTCCTCCCAGACCGTCATGACTAGCATCTACGTGTAGTTCATAGGGTTTGGTTGGGTCTGCGTAGGCCAAGACTGGAGCAGTGGTTAGGCTCTTCTTCAATGCCTGGAAGGCCTCTTCACATTTCTGATTCCACTGATCTTTGACTGACTCTCCCGGCTTCCTGGGGCCTGAGTCGTCCTCTTCTCCCTCAGTCTTGAGCAGTTCATTCAATGGTCTAGCAATTCGGGCGAATCCCTCCACAAACCTCCTGTAATAGGAACAGAACCCTAAGAAGGATCTGAGTTCTGTTACTGTGGTGGGTCGTGGCCAGAAGGTAACTGCCTCCAATTTCTCACGGTCTGTGGCCACCCCTTCTTCAGACACTATGTGCCCCAGGTAGTTCACAGAAGACTGGTAGAACCGACACTTCTCAGGCGAAAGTTTGAGTCCCTCCTCACTGAGTCTCCTCAAGACCTTTTCCAGCCTCTCCTTGTGTTCCTCCAGGGTTCTTCCAAAGACAATGACATCGTCCAGGTATACAAGGACTTCAATAAGGTTCATGTCTCCTACAGTCTTCTCCATGAGACGTTGGAAAGTAGCTGGGGCTCCAGACAGACCTTGGGGCATCCGGTCGAATTCAAAGAACCCCACTGGGGTTATAAAAGCTGTCTTTTCCTTGTCTTCTGGGTGCATAGGGATCTGATAGTACCCACTCTTGAGATCCATACGCTGAACCACTTGGCTCCAGACAAGCTCTGTAGGGCATCCTCTAACCTCGGAGTGGTGTACTGGTCGGGTATGGTTCTCCTGTTAAGAGTCCTGTAGTCGATACAGAGCCTCAACGATCCATTCTTCTTCCTGACCACCACTATCGGGGAGGCATAGGGGCTTCTAGACTTCCGTATCACACCAGTCCTTTTGAGTTCTGCAAGTTGTTCCCTTAGATCCTCCAGATCCGCTAGTGGGACCCGCTTGACTCTCTCTCTGAAGGGCTTATCTTCTTGGAGGTGGATCCGATGGGTGGCACTCCTTGCACACCCCACATCGAACTTATCTTTGGAGAAGATCTTCTCCCATCGGGTCAACTGGGCCTTGGCTCTCTCCTTCCAAGCCCTGGGCAGATTCGGGTTTTCCATGGATAGCTTCTCCCAAGCATCTCCTCCTTCGCCCACTCCCTTTACCTCTGACAAGTTGACAGGGGCAGCTGGGCTCACCTGACCCA
Organism: Rana muscosa; assembly: GCA_029206835.1. Classification (NCBI taxonomy): domain Eukaryota; kingdom Metazoa; phylum Chordata; class Amphibia; order Anura; family Ranidae; genus Rana; species Rana muscosa. The sequence goes on along the minus strand of CM055121.1, from coordinate 433,040,033 downwards.
GCAGCATCCTGGCTGGGATTTCCATGGGGCCATCTGTATTGTTCCTAACACTCACTGGAACTCTACAATGAGCCTTCTTCAGGGCCTTCAGCGGAATCACTTCTGGTATCACTTCCAGACTGGGGGACTCTTCCCTTGGGTCGGACTCCAACATGACAAAGGGTCCAGGCTGCTCCCAAGTAAGCTTCACAGTGGCTCTGAGATAGGTTACTTCGCCGGGCTGCAACACTATCCCTTCTCTTCCAAGTCTCCACACCTTCCCTATCCCCTCTCCAGGGGTCTTCTGCTCTAGGACCAGCCGTTGGTAAGCCATCTTCAGCATGGGGTGGATCTTGGTGGCTGCTGACCCTTTCTCTTTCACTAGAGGGGTCAGAAGTCTTCGGACCAGGTCCGTGTTCCTCCCTATTATAAGGGAACTCTTGTTGGCTCCTGGCGGCCGAGGGCACACAACCGCCAGGGTGTCAAACACTTCGGCTTTTCCAGCCACAGATGGGTCAAAGATCATCTTGACAGGCAGATAGCCATCGTAGGGGAAATTCTGGGTTCCAATCCCACATATCTCTAGTCCCTCTATCTTCTGGATGGGCAGGTGACTCAAGTGCTTATCGTAGAAATCTCGGTATAACAGGGTCACTTGTACCCCAGTATCCAAGATGGCTCTGGTGTAGACTCCCTCCACTTGAATGGGCACTATAGGAGATGGGCCTTTTCTTTCGGACTCTCTCTCATCCAATTCCCTTTGGACTTTAATCTTTCTTGAGCCTCAAGAAAGATTAAAGTCCAAAGGGAATTGGATGAGAGAGAGTCCGAAAGCAAAGGCCCATCTCCTATAGTGCCCATTCAAGTGGAGGGAGTCTACATTGATTTCCCTCCTTTCAATGGGTGTACGGACCCGCTGAGGGATACTATTGTTCTTCTTAGGTGGGCACCCCCTCTGGGGAGTGCTGTGTCCCTTCTGAGGGGTCTTGCCCCCTTTTTCTGGGGTGTATCTCTGTTGAGGAATGTTGCGTTTCCTCTGAGGGGTTTTATCTCCTCTTTTCTTCTGCTTCGCATTCAGCTTGGAGCTCACCGGGGCCCACTGGAGTTTCTCGCCGGCTTGCGGTTGTCTGGTTTCTTCTTCTTGGGACTGGAACATGTAGCTGCAATATGGCCAATTCCTCCACAGTTAAAGCAGACTATATCTCCCCATTCTTGTAAAGATGCGGGTGCTGAGGCAATTGGGAATAATTCCTTCCTTGGTACTTCTCTCTTGGGACCCTCTGTGTCTTTTGCCATCAGAGAGGTCAACATCTCTAACACCTTGGACATTTGAGCCTTTAGAGTGTCTACCTCTGAGTCTCTTTCAGGGGTCATCACTGGATTGACTAGCACCTGTACGGGTACAGCATTTGCCTTAATCATTTGCTGGTCCTGTTGTAGCGCCTCCTCATCTCTGATGATTTTTATCAAGTCAGCATAAGTCAGCAGCGTTCCTCCTCCCGAGGTCTTCAGGTGCAGCCAGACTGGATCCGAGCGTAATGCTCCTTTTAAGACTTGTTTCATTCTTGCCGCATCCGTATCTTGGGGCTTCATTCCCTTCTTTAACACAATCTTGCACAGCAACCTGTTCAGTCTTCTAAGTCTCTGAAAGTTTCTCCTTTGGTTGTTGGAAAGTATGTTCAAATTGATAGACCATTTCTGTCACCTTTTCCAATTGACCAAACTCCTCCTGTAGCATGGCTAGACAGTCTTGAGCCGTGCAATCTGCATTCCCAAACCGAAAGCTTTTCACTGCTTCTGCGCCTTTAAGGCTTTCTATCACTCGTTGCCTCTTCTGCGCTTCAGGCACCTCCCGTGCCTCTACTGCCTGCAATGCCTGCTCCATCCAGGTGTCAAAATCTTCTTCCCCTGCCGGGACAGGGAGCTTCCCCGAGAATGTCTTTAGTCTCCGGTAGCTAGTCTCTACATGAACCGTGCTTGTCTTCTGACACTTGGTTAGCAGATCCCCTATTGCATTTATCAGCTCTGGTGATATAGCAGTGACAGGTGCAGGCGCCACCGGAGGCGTCGCCTTGTCTCCTCTTTCAGGTGGGGTACGGGCCGCAGCCTGCAGTGATCCCGTTGGTGATGGCTCCTTCTTAATTGCGTGCGCCAACCTATAGGATCTATTTTCTGGCGTCTGTACATAGTTGCGCTTACAAGCCTCTGGCATCCCGTCCAAGTACTCCACTAGTGCATACTGATATGAGATGTCTGGGTCTGACTTTATTGCCATCACCCACGGTGTGTGATCTGGGGTCACTGACTTCAATAACCCCTCTATCGTTTCTATTGACCATTCCTCCCCTGGTAGGTCGATGACCACTGATTGGTTTGGGTCTGTCTTAGCCACTTCGCACCACGCTCTTATTCCTTGCGGGTCCATGACGGCACCTCTGGCGTTTAATTGCTGTATCAGGATCCCAGACAAGAACCCCCACGTGTAGCGATACCTTCAACTAAGAAGGCCGCAGATTTCGTTTGGGCCCTGAAAACAGCTCCGTCAACCCCCGGCAATGTACTCGACCCCCTACTGGCACAGTTAGTATTGGCAGCAATATATATTTCTTATACTGTATGAGTAAACCCAGACACCAAGACAATAATGAAAGGGGTATAAAATTTACTTTAAGCTTTTGTAAGAAAGGTTAACAGTGGTAACAGTTCACAGGTAATAAATTGCAGAGCCCTGCAGCAATAACATACTATGCAGTAAAATGAACAATAAAGGTGTGCCGCGTGGGCGACCGTTAACTAGGCGTCCTGTGACGCAGTAACTAAATGAACTGACTAGCTGGCCAGGCCTGGCTCAGATATCTACAAATCAGTCTATAGGGGATGATGGTTTCTTCACCGGCAATTCTTTAAAGGTCGTGCACATAACAGAATAACATTTGTGATCCAGTGGGAAGGTTGTGATGAAATAAACACTTTACTGTATGAACTCTGAGTTCAACTCTGATAAAGTTCTCCAGTGAGAGTATCAGAAATAACTTGTGGGCCACGGCAGTCTATAGGCACATTAACAGCAACAGTATATGGTCTGAGCATACGCTCGCTCACCCCTCCGGACGCGATCCCAGTCCGGGAACTTCCACCGACTGTGTCCTCACACACAGTGTCTCCAGCGATCGAGTCCCCGATCCAACCAAGGCTGTAGACAAGCGAAGTCAGATGCCACCCAGGCTCGCAGTGGGGTGGAAGGCTCTTTGGTGCTGCGCAAGGCCTCAGGCTTCAGGCCTTGCACTCCGGCACATCCGCACAGGAGGATCAGTCACTGAAGTACCGTGTCCCAAAGAGGCCGAGCCCAGCCTCGCCTCCTCCTTTTATAACCCCTCCCATGAGTCTCTGGGGTGGAAACATACCGAAAGGGATCCTGGGCAAGGTAGTCCCAAAAGTCTTAAAGGGGGCCCCGCTACACAAAATAATAATAATGTAGCACACGGACCCTTTTCTCCTGCTTACCTCCACCTTGCAGGGATAAAGGCACACCGTGCCACATGCCCGGATCCTCCTGGTTTAGAAGGTTGAGCGGTGTTCTTTAATTTTGGGTCCTGCAGCGAGTTACCTCTATCCATTGGTTCTCGCCCCTAGAGTATAGGGAACAGTCTATGTTCCTTCCCCAGAGAAAGTCAATGTCCACACAACTTCAACTCCAACAAAGAGTTTATTTTCCTTTGCCTCAGTTAACGGGGAAATTGAAAAGAGAAAGAAGCTAGCGAAGTTAGGAGGTAGATTTAGGCACATACCATTTGGCTTACTTGTAGCTCACCCGAACAGATCCCTCTCAAAGTTCTAGCAGCCGGAGTGGAGCTCGAACAATACTGTAACTTTGTCCCTCCCCCGCCTGGGACGGGTTCAGGAGATCCTCTAATAAAGCAGAATCCTGTTATTCCTGAATCCAGAACTTTAATTGAACCTCTGTAAAACTTAAAGAACCGATGATGCCAATGGGCACTTTACAGGGTTATCTTGCGGAGCAAGGAATCCTTCCCTCTGACAGGTCACCAGGCCTCTCCCGAGACAGCGACCTACTATCACTCATCTCTTCCATGGGACCGATCCTCCTCTGGCTTCCTCTCAGTCAGAGCGGGTTACCCTCACCTAGGTACCCTGGGACTCCAGTGTTCTAATTGTAGGCCCAGTTGAAGGTACTGGGCCCACCCGGAACGTTGTAGCCTCGGGCTAAAGGTGCCCGAGACTCCTCGGCCAGATCACGCACCCCCATGGGGCACACTCCCTTGCCCTCCTCCAGGGGCACACTCTTCCTCTCCTAATGGCGTCTGCCCCTTATATACCCTCTCCCGGCATGCACAGCAGGTGAAGCCCCACCCACCGCACAGCAGCCGAGAGAGGACATCCAATCACGCCACTGTGTCGCCTGAGGTTCGACCCTGGGCCTGGGCAACAGTGCCACCCACAGGCCAAAGGGGAACCGTACACCAGATAACACTTACAGCAGAGCAGAGTCCAGTATAACAAATCAGAGAACCTGAGCCAACTATGGCTCATACTACCCCTAAATTTAGTACATAGCTACCCCCATATTGAGGTACCCGCTACAATAATAAAAATGGCATAAATCCTTCCCCTATTTTGTAGACCCTATAACTTTTGCCCAAACCAATTAATATAGGCTTATTGCGATTTTTATTACCTAAAATATGTATAAGAATACGGCGTAAACTGAGGAAAAAAATTGGCTTTTTAAAAAAAAAAATTGGGGATATTTATTATAGCAAAAAGTACAAAATATTGGGTGTTATTTATGAAAGGCAAATCCACTTTGCACTACAAGTGCAAACTACAAGTGCAAAGTGCACTTGAAATTGCAATGAAAGTGCACTTGGAAGTGCAGACGCTGTAAATCTGAGGGGTAGATCTGAAATGAGGGGAAGCTCTGCTGATTTTATCATCCAATCATGTGCAAGCTAAAATGCTGTTTTTTATTTTCCTTGCATGTCCCCCTCGAATCTACAGCGACTGCACTTCCAAGTGAACTTTCAGTGCAATTTCAAATGCACTTTGCACTTGTAGTTTGCACTTGTAGCACAAAGTGGATTTGCCTTTAGTAAATAACCCCTATTGTGTTGTTTTTAAAATAGTCGCTCTTTTTTTGTTTATAGCGCAAAAAAATAAGAAAACGCAGAGGTGATCAAATACCACCAAAATAAATATTTGTGGGAAAAAAAGGATGTCAAGTTTTTTTTTGGGTGCAATGTCGTAAGACTGCGCAATTGTCATTTAACCACTTAACGACCGCTCACTGTATATATACGTCGGCAGAATGGCACCGACAGGCACAATCACATAGAGTGTACGTGATTGCCTTTGTACAGTTGGGGGGTCCAATCGGACCCCCCTTCTATACAGTGAGCGGTGGCTAAGTGTCCGGGAGCGTTCCGGGATGAGGGGGCAGCCATTCGTTTCTGGCCACCCCCTCGCGATCGCTCCCGGCGAATAGAAATGCCCCCTCTGTCTGTGTCAGACAGAGGGAGCAGGAGGAAGTGATGTCATCTCTGGTGCGGCGCTCACATATACCGAGCGCCGTACAAGAGAAGATATCAGGTCAGTGCACACAACACTACACTGACACCAGGACACATAGGGACATAAATCGCCCCCCCAGGCCCCCCCAGACACCCCAGATCACCCCCCAGATCACCCCCCCAGCCCCCAGTCACAGTGTCACTGATTGCAGTGACCATTTATTTAGTGATCACTGCAATCAGTGACATTTGTGACTGTAAAAGTGTCACCAAAGTTTAGTCTTAGGTCCAGTGTAGCCCCCTAACCCCCCCCTAATAAAGGTTTAACCCCCTGATCACCCCCCAGATAACCCTTTCACCCCCTATCACCACTGTCGCTTAGCGATCATTTTTCTGATCGCTGTCTTAGCGTCAGTGATGCAGATCGTAGCCAGTAATTTTTTTTAGGTTCGCCGCATGTTTTTATAGCGTCAGGTACCCCAATATATTATCTAATAAAGGTTTAACCCCCTTGATCACCCCCCAGGTAACCCTTTCACCCCCTATCACCACTGTCACTAAGCGATCGTTTTTCTAAACGCTGTCTTAGTGTCTGTGATGCAGATCGGTAGCCGGTAATTTTTTTTAGGTTCGCCGCAGGTTTTTATAGCGTCAGGTACCCCAATATATTATCTAATAAAGGTTTAACCCCCTTGATCGCCCCCCAGGTAACCCTTTCACCCCCTATCACCACTATCACTAAGCGATCGTTTTTCTAAACGCTGTCTTAGTGTCGGTGATGCAGATCGTAGCCAGTAATTTTTTTTAGGTTCGCCGCATGTTTTTATAGCGTCAGGTACCCCAATATATTATCTAATAAAGGTTTAACCCCCTTGATCGCCCCCCAGGTAACCCTTTCACCCCCTATCACCACTGTCACTAAGCGATCGTTTTTCTAAACGCTGTCTTAGTGTCTGTGATGCAGATCGGTAGCCGGTAATTTTTTTTAGGTTCGCCGCAGGTTTTTATAGCGTCAGGTACCCCAATATATTATCTAATAAAGGTTTAACCCCCTTGATCGCCCCCCAGGTAACCCTTTCACCCCCTATCACCACTGTCGCTAAGCAATTGTTTTTCTAAACGCTGTCTTAGTGTCGGTGATGCAGATCGGTAGCTGGTAATTTTTTTTAGGTTCGCCGCAGGTTTTTATAGCGTCAGGTACCCCCATATATTATCTAATAAAGGTTTTAACCCCCTGATTGCCCCTAGTTAACCCTTTCACCAGTGATCACCATATAAGTGTTACGGGTGACGCTGGTTAGTTAGTTTGCTTTTTATAGTGTCAGGGCACCCGCCGTGTATATAACCCAATAAAGGTTTAACCCCCTGATCGCCCGGCGGGTGATATCAATTAGGTTTTAGCGTCAGAGAGGGTCTGAGTCACACCCCAGGCAGCGTCAGGTTAGTGCCAGTAACGCTAACACCCACGCGTGAAGCATACACCCCCCTTAGTGGTATAGTATCTGAACAGATCAATATCTGATCTGATCAGATCTATACTAGCGTCCCCAGCAGTTTAGGGTTCCCAAAAACGCAGTGTTAGCGGGATCAGCCCAGATACCTGCTGGCACCTGCGTTTTGCCCCTCCGTCCAGCCCAGGCCACCCAAGTGCAGTATCGATCGATCACTGTCACTTACAAAACAAAAACACACATAACTGCAGCGTTCGCAGAGACAGGCCTGATCCCTGCGACTCCAGTGCTGTAGGAGGTGATTTCACCACCACAGTTAAAAAAAAAAAGCAAATATGCCGAAGCATTGGGGCAGCAGGGGCGGAGGAGCGATTTTGCTCCTAATGCCGCGTACATACGGTCGAAATTCCGACGGAGGCTTGCCCGTGGAAAAGTCCGACCATGTGTGTGCGGCATAACTTTTTTGCGGGAGGATGCCCCCATGCTTCGGCATATATAAATGGTGCATGTATGCCCATCATTGGAAGTGGGTGGATGAAGGGCGGTATTCTAATGGTGGGCATACCCACCGATCAATCTCTTTTTTCGTTCAGCCAACTGGCTGCATGAAATAAAAAGATTACAATACATGTCCAACAAGGACCAGCAACGTACTGGTATGTTGCTGGACTTTGAATGTTTATACCAGAATGATGCCTGCGGGTTTAGGTATCATCTTGGTATCATTCTTTTCAGCCTGCGGCCGGCTTTCATGTAAAAGCAATCCTAGCGGCTAATTAGCCTCTGGACTGCTTTTACAAGCAGTGGGAGGGAATGCCCCCCCCGGATATAAAAAGCGCCATTGGGAAATTGGGAAAGCATTTTATCACACCGATCTTGGTGTGGTCAGATGCTTTGAGGGCAGAGGAAAAATCTAGGGTCCAGTTTTTTCAAAAGAAGAGTACCTATCACTACCTATTGTTATCATAGGGGATATTTACATTCCCTGAGATAACAATAAAAATGATAAAAAAAAAAAAAATACTTGGAAGGAACAATTTAAAAATAAAATAAAAAAGCAAAATTAATAATAAAAAAAAAAAAAAAAAAAAAAAAAGCACCCCTGTCCTGCCCTGCTCTTGCCCAATGGCGAACGCAAGCGTCGGTCTGGCGTCATATGTAAATAGCAATTGCACCATGCATGTGAGGTATCACCGCGAAGGTCAGATCGAGGGCAATCATTTTAGCAGTAGACCTCCTCTGTAAATCTACTGGGGTAACCTGTAAAGGCTTTTAAAGGCTTTTAAAAATGTATGTAGTTTGTCGCCAATGCGCGTTTGTGCGAAATTTTAAAGCATGTCGTGTTTGGTATCTATGTACTCGGCCTAAGATCATCTTTTTTATTTCATCAAACATTTGGGCAATATAGTGTGTTTTAGTGCATTAAAATTAAAAAAAGTGTATTTTTTAACCCAAAAAATGCGTTTGAAAAATCGCTGCGCAAATACTGTGTAGAAAAAAAATGCAACACCCACCATTTTAATCTGTAGGGCCTTTGCTTTAAAAAAATATATATAATGTTTGGGGGTTCAACATAATTTTCTTGCAAAAAAATAAATGTTTTCATGTAAACAAAAAGTGTCAAAAAGGGCTTTGTCTTCAAGTGGTTAGAAGAGTGGATGTAAGCTTCCTAATGTTGTGTATAAAATGCCAGAACAGTTCAAAACCCCCCCAAATGACCCCATTTTGGAAAGTAGACACCCCAAGCTATATACTGAGAGGCATGTCGAGTCCATGGAATATTTTATATGTTGACACAAGTTGCGGAAAAACGACAATTTTTTATTTTTTTTTGCACAAAGTTGTCACTAAATGATATATTGCTCAAACATGCCATGGGCATATGTGGAATTACACCCCAAAATACATTCTGTTGCTTCTCCTGAGTACGGGGATACCACATGTGTGAGACTTTTTGGGAGCCTAGCCATGTACGGGACCCCAAAAACCAAGCACCGCCTTCAGGCTTTCTAAGGGTGTAAATTTTTGATTTCACTTCTCACTGCCTATCACAGTTTCGGAGGCCATGGAATGCCCAGATAGCACAAAACCCCCCCAAATGACCCCATTTTGGAAAGTAGACACCCCAAGCTATTTGCTGAGAGGTATTGTGAGTATTTTGCAGATCTCGCTTTTTGTCACAAAGTTTTGAAAATTGAAAAAAAAAAAAAAAATATATATATATATTTTCTTTCTTCATTTTCAAAAACAAATGAGAGCTGTAAAATACTCGCCATTCCTCTCAGCAAATAGCTTGGGGTGTCTATATTCCAAAATGGGGTCATTTGGGGGGGGTTTTGTGCGATTTTGGCATTTTATGGCCTTCGAAACTGTGATAGGTAGTGAGGAGTGAAATCAAAAATTTGTGCCTAGAAATCCTGAAGGCGGTGCTTGGTTTTCGGGGTCCCGTACGCGGCTAGGCTCCTAAAAAGTCCCACACATGTGGTATCCCCGTACTCAGGAGAAGCAGAAAAATGTATTTTGGGGTGTAATTCCACATATAACCATGGCATGTGTGAGCAATATATCATTTAGTGACAACTTTTTGTAATTTTTTTTTTTTTTTGTCATTATTCAATCACTTGGGACAAAAAAAATTATATTCAATGGGCTCAACAGGCCTCTCAGCAATTTCCTTGGGGTGTCTACTTTCTAAAATGGGGTCATTTGGGGGGGTTTTGTGCTATTTTGGCATTTTATGGCCTTCAAAACTGTGATAGGTAGTGAGGAGTGAAATCAAAAATTTACGCCCTTAGAAATCCTGAAGGCGGTGCTTGGTTTCCGGGGTCCCATACGCGGCTAGGCTCCCAAAAAGTCCCACACATGTGGTATCCCCGTACTCAGGAGAAGCAGCAAAATGTATTTTGGGGTGAAATTCCACATATAACCATGGCATGTGTGAGCAATATATCATTTAGTGACAGCTTTTTGTAATTTTTTTTTTTTTTGGTCATTATTCAATCACTTGGGACAAAAAAAGAAAAAATTCAATGGGCTCAACATGCCTCTCAGCAATTTCCTTGGGGTGTCTACTTTCCAAAATGGGGTCATTTGGGGGGGTTTTGTACTGCCCTGTCATTTTAGCTCCTCAAGAAATGAGATAGGCAGTCATAAATTTAAAGCTGTGTAAATTTCAGAAAATGTACCCTAGTTTGTAAACTCTATAACTTTTGCGCAAACCAATAAATATACGCTTATTGACATTTTTTTTACTAAAAACATGTGGCTGAATACATTTTGGCCTAAATGTATGACTACAATTGAGTTTATTCGATTTTTCTTATAACAAAAAGTAGAAAATATCATTTTTTTTCAAAATTTTCGGTCTTTTTCCGTTTATATCGCAAAAAATAAAAATCGCAGAGGCAATCAAATACCATTAAAAGAAAGCTCTATTTGTGGGAAGAAAAGGACGCAAATTTCGTTTGGGTACAACATTGCATGTCCGCACAATTTACAGTTAAAGCAGCGCAGTGCAAAATTCTGAATTCACCTCTGGTCCTCTAGCTACCAAATGGTCCGGGGCTTAAGTGGTTAAAGCGACGCAGTGCCGTATCGCAAAAAATGGCCTGGTCATTGAGCAGCCAAATCTTCCGGGGCTGAAGTGGTTAATAAAATATTTTTCTTATTTTTAGCAGATATCTTGCTTCATAAGAAGAAACCATAAGCTCATAAGAAGAAAACCATTACTTTCATATATGGCAATTGACAGAATACATTTGTTTTGTGTTTGAAAGCTGTGAGTCTCATATTTCCATTACAACTCATGACAAATAATGAATCTTTTATAACTATTTTAAATACATTTGGATTTTTTCTACAAACATAGGGAATGTGTGCTTGTGGAGTGACACATAATGAAGTCAGCCATTTACGAGTTTCTAGTGAATTCTTTAATATTTTATTACAGCTGCCTTCTGCCTTTGTCACCTTTCCGTGTTTTTCCACAGTTTTATCAGGTGCTACCTTTTCCTTTTTCTTACCTCAAAATCACATTTTCCAATTTTGCTAAAAAACATAAAATGTTATTAATAACTTGGGTAAAGGACCTATATAATATGTTGCTGATATAGGATACAAACGCCCTGAGTAACCTCTATCTCCGCTGCGCCAAAGAATAAACAATAAAATAAAAAAAAAAAATAACTAAAGCTGCCGCTTAATGTGTAAATCTTGAAAGCAGAAAAATCTTAACCCAAAACACCTAAATGAGATAAGACAATATCAGCGCTACAAAATGGTGCTAAAAATATAATAAACAATAACATATAAACTCAATAACACCTTGTGATAAGTGAAATAAAGTTCATAATGTGATGAAACTGATAGAGAAAATATTGATGAAAAATATCTTGATTCTGTGTAGCTTCCACCACATCACCGTGCTGTGAAACCTCCCCTCTGAAAAATGCACTCACCAAATAGATTTGTCTTTCACGCTCGTGTTAGGCTGAATCACTTGTGTATGATCCCATGAATGGAAATACGACTCTCTGCTGGATTACCGTGATATTCTCAGATTTTCACATGAAAACAAAAAGAAGTGTTTCAATAGTGTAAAATTGTATCACCAGTTTAATAAAAAAAAACACAATCACACTTCATACATTGAACTCACATGTGAACCATTAAAAACCAGCATTAAAAAATCCACAGCAAACATCAAATGTTAAATTGGCTTTGCGGTGCTAAGCGGCCACGGCGGGCCTGAGGTGTGTGCTTGATGGTAATAAGCTCACCACACTCCAGATTCCCAGCTTCCAGTAGCAGTAAAGCCCTGTATACACGGTCGGTTTTACCGATGAAAACAGTCTGATGGACTTTTTTCCTCGGACAAACCGATCGTGTATGCTATCCGGTCTTTTTGCTATCCCATTGCGGTGGATATACAAAATCGGTGGCACCTACTGTAGGTATTAAGATAATGTGGGCTTCCTTTATGGAGGGGGGTAAAGTGCCTGCTAGTAAACAGGATTTAAACAACTCGGCCAGTCTTGGAGCAAGCAATTCAGTGTGGAAAGCCATCAGGGCTCGGGGCCCTACTCGCCAGGAAAGACTGTATGGCAAGTGTAATTTCTTCCGGGATAAAATCTGCGACCAGAAGATTCCTTTCGGAATCAGAGAGCCAGCCTAATGCCAGAGTATCCAAAACAGAGGTCATGGGTGTAGAGTCGAAAGCATCTGGCAAGGAGGAATCTAGTGAATTCAGTCAGGATGTCCTCCTGTGAGACGGCCGTCATGCCATCTGCTGTGAGGATTTTGGAGACAACTGCAAGGGGTCTATCTTGTTGTGATAGTAACGCCAGCAATCTGCTGTTTTTGTCCCCAAACTCAAAGTACTCCTGCCTACAAGACTTTATACCAAGTCTAGTGACTTCAGAGATGTGAAGATGCAATTCCCTTCTAAGTGAGGAGAGGTGATCAAAGTTTGGAGCAGTAGGTGATGCGGAGTACTGACCTAAGGCCCTATCAACCTTGTGTTGCAATGAGCAGATGGTATCACTGTGCTCCCCCTTCACAGCAGCCACAGCAGAGATATACTGTTCCCTTCTGTGAGCCTTGAACGTATCCCAAGTCAGCCCAGGGGGGGCTGACTCCGCATTAATTACCCAGTATTCCTTCAAACGAGGAGGAATTCAGTCCCGAACCGACTCATGGTTAATCCAATGGGGTTGCAGGGCTCAGTTACACAACCTTTGGGTTCTAATTGTCAATTTCAATGGATTATGATCCGAAAGGCCAGAGGGAAGATAAGACGCCTCTTGGATCTCACTAAGGAGGGCTGTGTTTGCAAATGCCAGGTCTATACGTGATGAGGTCTTAAAGGTGGTAGAAAAACAGGAGTAAGTTCTGTCTTGAGGATGTAACCATCTCCATACCTTTGTAAAGTCTGTGGCATGTGCCCAGGTGCCCAGATTGGAATTAAAATTAGTTTGAGGTGAGGGCCTATCTAAGTCTCGTGATAGGGTGGCATTGAAATCACCCATGAATAGAATTTGGGTAGGGCAGTGCGGAGCCAACCTCTTTAATAATGAGTAAAGGGACTGCACCTGACTAGGAGGGGACAGGTAAACATTGACAATAATATATTTCCTGTTGCATATAGTCAACACCAACATAACATATTTCCCATGAGGGTCTAGATGGACATCATGAATTGTGCACGGTATTTGCTTACCGATCAGAATAGACACCCCACGGGAGTATGTGGAGTAGTTTGTGTGAAATGCTTTTTGTACCCACATTTTTTTTATCGCTATTACTCTGCTTCCCATTAAGAGGGTCTCTTGTAGCAATACTATGTGAGGATTGTGTATTTTCAAATATTGAAACAGCAGCGACCGCTTGTACCTGGAATTGAGCCCCCTGACATTCCATGACAAGGTAACCAAAGACTCTTTACCAGCATTAGCCATCATAAAAAACCGGGTGGGCGCAGGACCAGGATGAGACCAGCAAGCCAATCCTCATTATGGTTGTCATAGAAAAGAGCATTATCTGTGTGAGTCTTTAGAGTAAAACGTGTTTGAGCAACAGTAAATACATGTAAATCTATAAAACATAAATCCTCCACTCCCCCAAAAAATAACTCCCTACCCTGACACCATAAAAACAAAACATCATGGTCAAAAACAGGGACCAAAAAGAAAAAATGCAGGGTTTTTTCCCAGATCTTGTCAACAAAGGTGAAAACTTCAGGTCGCTAGGACCCTAGGACCCCGTGAAGCCTTGCACACGGGGCTGGTGCAGATGGAGCACAACCCAAGGAAACTTCTGACAGTACCTGGGTAAGTTTCAGACGTAAGGGGGTGAGGGAAAACTGGGGTCAACTTCAGCAGTGTGCCGTGTAGACGAGGTGCTCCGCTTCTTGGGCATGTGGCCAATGGAAGGATCCCAGCCTCAATGAATGTCTGCAACAGGCAGAATTGTAATTCAGTGAGGAGGTCTTGAAGAGGATCAGCGGGAATCAAGCCAAGAAATAGCTGCAGCAGGGGTTTCAAAGTAGTGGGTGGAACTAGCATCTACCACCCTAAGCTTGCTAGGGTACAGGAGGCTGTATTTCAGGCCGATCTCCTGGAGGCGCTTGTGGATCTCCATGAAGGAGCGACAACGTTGTTGCACTTCAGATGAGTAGTCGGGGTACAGGGAGATCTTGGAGTTTTCAAAGGAGAGCTCTGCGGCATTTCTGGCGGCTGCCAGCAATCTATCCCTGTCCCGATAATTGAAGACCTTAATCCGGAAGGGTCTAGGCGGAGCACCAGGAATAGATGTGTAGTGGGAACCCTATGAGCCCGCTCCACTACAAACGTTGGTGGGAGATCCGCGTGCACCGTGTCCTCCACCTTGGATATACGGGATTCCACCTCAGACATCCGGGATCAGAATTTGTCCACATCATTATTAGACTAACCTTCGTGGTCACCGTGTCGATTTTGGCGGTAAGTGTTCAAGGAGGTGATAGCAGCCATCAGGTCTGCCGATGAGGGCTCTGTGTCTCTCATGCCTGCAGTTGCCGTCTGAGTGCTCGCTGTTACACAGGATGAGGTGGAGGGGGCAGATCACGTGGCCAAGATGGCCGCCAATGGGGGAGACCGAGCCTGAGGCACTGTGTGCTTGCCGTATTTTCTCTTTCCTGGAGCCATCTAGGGGGTCAGGAGTAACGGGAAACCAGAGAGGCACCTTTCGGACACCAGTATACGAGCTTGAAGGCGCCGACCGTGATGGCAGGATGATCAAAAGGATTAGGTAGAAGCAGAGCTCATCTACTGCACGTCTGCCTTGCCTCACATCCGAACACGCCCCGCCATAGAATCAACTTTAGCACCCAGTTAAAGTAAGTACCTCTCACCGGCAGGATCATTTGGTATTTATTGCATAATTAAAAAAAATGGAATCAAATATGCAGTCTGATTAGGAATTTCTGCATGTTTAAGATATCTGAGTTTGTATTCTTGCATATAATTCTACTTTAGTATTGCATGTTTATGGCTATAAATTATCGTAATATGTTCATATCATAGTATTGCAGGATCAGTGGGGTTATTACACTTTTTATGTAAAGTACCTTGGTGTTGCCAGAATTACTAGTGCAGACAGCTAACATATTCTGTTAGGTGAATATTTGGCAGGTTGTAATGTGAAGTTGTAGATTACCTCTGGCAATGACAGCCATCTTAGAGATGGGACCATTAAGGAAAACCTGACATAATGAGCAGTGAATTAACATATCAAAAGGTTATATGCTTCTGCTTTTTTTTTCATTGTGAGCATCAGCAATACCCAAGTCAGTTTCCAAAGTTGACAACTTCCTAATTACAACTGTGGATGGCAGTGTGGAGGAAGAGTTCACCGATAGATCAACCTATATTGTGTGCAATAACTACAAACAAATTATATCCTGTCACAAGTAGGCTTTAGGCCTGGTTCACACCTACAGTGCATCTGGAAAGTATTCACAGCGCTTCACCTTTTCCACATTTTGTTATGTTACAGCCTTATTCCAAAAGTGATTAAATTCATTATTTTCCTCCAAATTCTACAAACAATACCCCATAATGGCAACTTGAAAGAAGTTTGTTTGAAAACTTTGCAAATTTATTAAAAATAAAAAATGAAAAAGATCACATGTACATAAGTATTCACAGCCTTTGCTCAATACTTTGTTGAAGTACCTTTTTCATCAATTACAGCCTCAAGTCTATTTGAGTATGATGATGCAAGCATGGCACACCTATTTCTGGTCAGTTTCTGCCATTCTTCTTTGCAGGACCTCTCAAGCTCCATCAGGTTGGGTGGGGAGCATCATTGCACAGCCATTTTCAGATCTCGCCAGAGAAGTTCAATCGGGATTAAGTCTGGACTTTGGCTGGGCCACTCAAGGACATTCACAGAGTTGTCCCGTAGACACTCCTTTGTTATCTTGGCTGTGTGCACTGCTTAGGGTTGTTGTCCTGTTGGAAGATGAAACTTTGTCCCAGTCTGAGGTCCAGAGCGCTCTGGAGCAAGTTTTCCTCAAGGATGTCTCTGTATATTGCTGCATTCATCTTTCCTTCTATCATAATTAGTCTCCCAGTTACTGCCACTGAAAAACATCTCCAAAGCATGATTCTGCCACCCCCATTTTACTGTGGTTTAGGTCATTGGGCCCCATCCATCATCCCCATCACCTTTTCCTCCCATCATGTGCATCTTTAAATACTCAGCGGACACCCTCCGCAGGCTAAGGAATACCGCCCCAACACTTCCAACCTCCACCCAAAAAATACTACAAAAAGAACAACTGCTTAGGATCAATCGACAATCGACTATCAAAACCACAAAGACACCACTTCATCTACAAGATTTATCATGCGCCTTGATTAACACCAGATCGGCAGTCAAGCACAGACAGGAAATTCACGATTTCATCACGCAAAACGACATAGATTGCCTCTTTATCACGGAAAGCTGGCTAACACCGGATTGTAACACCGTCCTAACGGAACTAGTACCTGGGAACTACCGCATCCTAACTGAGCACAGAATAGGAAAAAGAGGAGGAGGCCTAGCAGTTATCTTCAAATCGCACCTCTCTCTTACCAAACCAACCCTACAGAACTCATTGCCATTCATGGAAACACTCGCCCTGCAACTCCAAACAACACCCCAGGACACCATTCACATACTGCTATGCTACAGACCACCAGGACCGAAGACAAATCTCCTCACACCCTTCACCGAATTCTTCTCGACATACACTTTAAAAACCAAAAAGTTTTTACTACTCTGGGACTTTAACCTCTGGGCTAACGCCACTCAGGACCCCATCGCCACCGCCTGTATCAACCAATTGGAAGAACTAGGGTTGCAGCAACTGATAAATGCACCCACGCATGGATTGGGTCACATTCTTGACCTCATCTTCAAACAAAATATGGACATCAACATACTGGACAACATGCCGTTACCATGGACGGACGACCACGCTATCAAATTCAAATTTACCACCAGCACCATCTCCCAAAAACCGGAAGACTCAACAAAAACATACTGGACAAGATCTCAGAAGAAACTACACTCGAAACTTTTCCAAAACCACTCTATCAAAAAAAATAGGAACGCTAAAGCATAACCGCTCAACGGAACAAACACTCAACTCCTTAAACAAAATATTACTACAAACAGCGGACACAGTCGCTCCGAGACGCAGAGCACACATCCGTAAAAACAACTCGGGCTGGTTTAGTGACACTCTTACGCTACTGAAGCAAGAACGCAGAAGAGCTGAAGGAGCCTGGAGAAGAAACCCAATGGAGGAAAACCACACAAACTACAAAGCACTCACTAAGAAATATCACAAAGCAATTTTTAAAGCAAAAAAGGAACATTTCTCAAACACCATAAAAAAAGCCCTAAACCGGCATCGTGAACTCTTCAAACTGGTCACTCGGACCATGAACCCTACCTGTCTAGAGCCTCCAGCAAACGAAACCCAAGAGTTCTGCAATGAGCTATCGGATTTTTTTATCGACAAAATCGAAAATATTCGGGAAATAATTCAACAGAAAAAAGCAACCAACTTCACACAGCCAAAGCAAACAGAGAAAATCAATACGAACATTATACAACTAGCAAAATTTTCGCTGGTCCCGATCACCATTGACACCACCAAAAACATCATCAGAAGCCTCAGAGACACTACATCGTCAAAATGACATAATTCCCACAAAACTCCTGAAAGAATGTACCGACATTTTAGCTCCTACCATTACACACATCGTAAATCTATCATTCAAAGAAGGTATGGTTCCGAACTCCCTCAAGCAAGGTATAATCAAACCCCTCCTAAAGAAACCCAATCTTGACCCTAAGGACCCAAATTAACGCAGACCGGTAACAAGCCTCAACACCATTTCCAAGATCATGGAGAAAGCAGTAGTACAACAGCTACAAGGCCATTTGGACACTTACAAACTCTTGGATCCACTACAATCAGGCTTCCGCCCAGGCCATGGCACAGAAACAGCACTTCTCAAAATATGGGATGACGTCCTCGAAGCCGCAGATGACGGAGAATCATGTCTCCTGGTGCTGCTGGACCTCAGTGCAGCGTTCGACACAGTAGACCACAAAACTCTACTCATTCGTCTTAAAGAAGTAGCAGGAGTCGCAGACCCTGACCTTCCTTGGTTCGCTTCCTTTCTTGAGAATCGTTCTCAGACAGTGAAATTAGGTGCCTTCACCTCTGAAACTCGCGCAATTTCTTGCGGAGTCCCTCAAGGATCACCACTGTCACCCCTGCTCTTTAACATCTACATCCGCCCACTCCTAAATATCATTAGCAAACAGGACTTATGCTACCACTCATACGCGGACGACACCCAACTCTACTTTCGTATCACTGGAAAAAAAGACCAATATCACGGATTGGAAAAGTGCCTCACATTGATCGATGATTGGATGACCGAGAGTTCACTTAAACTCAACAGATCCCAAACAGAACTGCTTCTCCCCCACGCTAACCGAAAGACAAAAACTAGAACCTCTTGGACACCACCCACCATTCTCGGACAGACCATCACCCCGAGCACCAAAGTCAAAAGTCTCGGAGTCATCTTTGACTCGGAGATGTCGATGGACGCTCAAATAGGATCAGTAATCAGCGGATCTCATCATCTCCTCCGCCTGCTGCGTAGACTCATTCCCTTCATCCCAGAAGAGGACACAGCAGTAGTAGTTGGATCAATTATCAACTCCCGACTCGACTACGCAAACTCCCTCTACCACGGACTACCCAAATACCAAATGTCACGCCTACAAGTCGTCCAGAACACGGCAGCCAGACTGATAACAGGAAAAAAACCCTGGGAATCCATCACCCCTGCACTGAGGACCCTTCATTGGTTAACCGTAAAGGATCGGGTCACATTCAAGACCCTCTGTCTCACCCACAAGTGCACACAAGGAATCGCTCCGCAATATTTATGCGAGAAGATAAAGCATTACACCCCCAAACGCAGTCTCCGATCAACAAACCAAAACCTCCTTCACATCCCCAAATTTCGCTACAAATCAAAGGGAGAACGAAGATTTGCAGTCCAAAGACCACGGCTATGGAACGCGCTACCCACGGATATCCGTATGGAACAAAACCATTGGGCCTTTAGGAAAAAACTTAAGACCCACCTCTTCTGATGGATCATGAAGCTACTGGATGCTAAGCGCCTTGAGGCGATTTAGTTCGCATTTGTTAGCGCTATACAAGTTTTTCACTCACTCACTCACTCACTGTAGGGGTGGTATTGACTAGGTGCTTGATGCTTGCCATTCGGGCCAGAGAGTTTGAGCTTTGTTTCTCACGGTCTGAGAGTCCTTCAGGTGCCTTTTAGCAAACTCCAGGCGGGCTGTCATGTGCCTTTTACAAAGGAGTGGCTTCTGTCTGGCCACTCTACCCCACAGGTCTGATTGGTGGAGTGCTGCAAAGATGGTTGGTCTTCTGGAAGGTTCTCCTCTCTCCACAGAGAAATGCTGGAGCTCTGTTAGAGTGACCACCGGGTTCTTGATCACCTCCCTGACTAAGGCCCTTCTCTCCCGATCGCTCAGTTTTGCCGGTCAGCCCACTCTAGAAAGAGTCCTGCTGGTTCCAAACTTATTCCATTTACGGATGATGGAGGCCACTGTGCTCATCGGGACCTTCGATGCTGTAGACATTTTCTGTACCCTTGCCCAGATCTGTGCTTTGTTATAATCCTGTCTTGGGGGGTCTACAGACAATTTCTTAGACTTCATGGCTTGGTTTGTGCTCTGACATGCACAGTTAACTGTGGTACCTTATATACACAGGTGTGTGTCTTTCCAAATCCTGTCCAATCAACTGAATTTACCACAGGTGGACTGTGAAGGCTGTGAATACTTATGTACATGTGATCTGTTTAGTTTTTAGTTTTAACACATTTTCAAAGATTTCAAACAAACTTCTTTCACATTGTCATTATGGGATGTTGTTTGTATAATTTTGAGTAAAATAAGAAGTTTAATCCATTTAGGAATAAGGCTGTAACATAACAAAATGTGGAAAAAGTGAAGCGATGTGAATACTTTCCAGATGCACTGTATGCAGGTTGCAGTTTGCATATTCCAGGTGCATTTTGCGTATTTCAATTGACGTTTTTGATCCATTGAAGTCTATGGAATCAAAAACCAGAAAAAAGTCCCTGGCCCTTTCCATAAAATGCATAGATATGAACGTGACCCATAGGAAACCATGTTAAATGGACTGAAGTGTGTTTCTGAAAAATTGAAAATGCACAAAAAAATGCATAGGTGTGCACCAGGCCTAAATTTGGTTTGAAAGCCTAAACCAGCAATGGTTAAAGTTGAAGGTCTAAACCAGCCACTCAAATGAAACTGTGTGCCCAACCAATTCCGAATAAATCTTTGAGGGATAACATTATGGCTACTGAGTTATAGAGCACTTTGATATAAACATACTAATAATTGCAACAACATTTTGGGAAAAGGATAAGGCTGGGTAAGAGTGTGATCGGCTCCCAATGGAGCCGGTTCACACAGGTTCGGGTCGGCCGCTGTCTGGATTGCAGACGGGTCCTGTGCCTCTTTGGGTCCGGTTCAGGTGCGGTTCAGGTCCAAACTTTTGGCTGAATTCACACCTGAACCGGTGTGAAGGAACGCAAACGGGTGTAAATTAAGGCAAAAATTTGTACCTGAATCGCACCTCAACTAGCATACAAGAACGCACCAGACCCCAGGCACGGACCCGTGGCCGCACGTATGTGACCCCGGCCTAATTAAAACATAACTAAATTATTAAGCTGCCAAATAATATAGATAGTGTAGCTTACATTGACAGAAGAACAGCTAGGGCCTCGCTCAATTTAAAGTCTTATGCCGCGTACACACGACCGCTTTTCTCGACGAGAAAAACTGCATTTTTTTTTCCCCGAGAAAAACGATCGTCTGTGGGCTTTATGTCGTTTTTCTCATCTAGAAAAACAGCATAAAAAACGACGAGAAAATTTAGAACATGTTCTAAATTTTCTCATCGTTTTTTCCAGCATTTTTTTCCGCGGCAGTTTTCCCATAGGGAAACACTGCCGCGGAGCCCACAGACGGTCGTTTTTCTCGTCAAGAGAAAAAATGACGGGAAAAACGACCGTGTGTAGGGAACCAAGCGGTTCCCTCATTTTTCCTGTCATTATTCACGGCGGTTTTTTAACCGCCGTGAATAATGATCGTGTGTACGCGGCATTAGACCACCGAGGGCTGCAAGAAGGAATGAGGGTGCTATGTGTGGCTCCAAAAACTCAGTGTGATATGCCTAGCCTAAACCCTTATGCATTTATTTTTTATTTTTTTTATTTAAACATTGCATCCAAACACAGAAAACAGAAACTGGTAAGATGTTTTTCATCATAAATATTTTTTTCTATTTATTTTGTGTCTTGTTCAAGGTCTATCCTGAATTGGATTCAGTAGAAAAAGAAGAATAGAATAAAATAAGTAATTAGTTACCAACCTATTTCTGAGGTTGCCAATTCTGCTCATCAATCACAGTACTTGGGTAAAACATCTACAATAAAATAGACCGCTTGTTGATTTTGCAGCCATTGCTAAACAATATTAACCACTAAATGACCAGCTAACCTAGATCTGTGTCCTAGTTTGTGGTGCATTGCTGCAGAATGTCTTGGACTACATAGGACATGCAGGATTGCAGGCATGTCCTTGGGAATGTATACTGAAATGTGCACACGCACATACAGGTCAGCAAAGACATTTGTATTACTTGCTGTAACCAGCGACAAAGCAAGAATATTAGCTGATATACTGTACCCAGACACCTATAACTGAACTAATGTCCTGCTTTTATATTTACCAGTAGCTAGATTTTTTTAAATTTTTGGCAAAAGAGACATGCAAATCATTTATATTGCAATGTATATTACAGCAAGAGTCCACCTCACCAAAAATAATGCTTTTTTTTTTTAAACCCCAACTCCAACCTATACTTTATTGACAAAGCAAGGGAGAACTAGAACCTACATTAGGTTTTTCCTGCTGTTTGTGTTCCTGTTAGGGAGTCACCCTAACTCAGTACGGAAAATACCTCCATGGGGGCAGGGGCAGGAACAAAAAATAATATTTAGTAGAGTGGGGAAGGGTTATAACTTCTGATAATCTTTTAATTGCTATCTATGCTTTCCTGCCCCCCACTCCATTTCATGTAGGGTGTGAATCCATAAAAAAATAATAATAATATATATATATATATATATATATATATATTGTGACAGCAGGAAGGTAAAGTCACCTGGTTGCATCCAGGGGGGTAGATATATTTCGCCCAGATTCAGGCTTTACGCCGACTTATACAACTAGGTGGAGAGTTGTATAAGCCCAGCTGAGGCTAGTAGGCTCATGGATGACTCATACCTCTAGGGAGAGTGTGGGGCGTCGTGCAGACAGGGAGTTGATGAGACCAGCTGAAGCTGGTCAGCTCATTTAGGCCTCTATAAGAACTCCCAGCTTCATTAGATGTTGGCTCATGCCTGGACCCAGACCTGTGTGGACTGTCTAGGGAGAGTGAACCCCTGTGCGGTGAGACAAAGCCTGTGTGGCTATTTGCTTGGACATTTAAAACCAGGGACTTAGGGACTAGGACAGCACTAGGCTGATCCCAGTTGTTAGTTAGGAAACCTGTATGTTTAGTCAGAGGTCAAGTTGACCAGGATTTATTTTGTTTATGTTTCTTTTGGCTTTGCTGTGTTTTGTCACTGTAAATAGAAAATAAACCGCACCTTTTTTGATTTTGAAAACCACAACCTCCGTTTGCTGGGCCTGTTTTTGTGTGGGGAGCCCATCCCGGGGGTCACACACACCCGCTGCCAAGCTAACCCCCTCACAGTTGGTGGAGAACCAGTGGCAGTTTTTTTTTAAGCCAGCATGGAGGAGATACTGAAGCAGCTGGCTCTAGCAAATGCCAATCAACAGCAGACAAATGCAGGTTTGCAAAAGAGCCTTGCAGCTCATCAACAGAGCCTTGCAGCTCAACAACAGAACTTCGCAGCCCAGCAGCAAGCTCATCAACAGAGCCTTGCAGCCCAGCAGCAAGCTCACCAACAGAGTCTGGAAGCTCAGCAACAAGCCCAGCAGCAATCTGAGGCCCGCTTCATAGACCTGTTACAGAAGCAAGAGCAGAGACTACAACAAATGGAAGCAGTAATGCAGCAACGTCCGCAGACCAGTGAGGAAAGCCGTCCCACTAATACCGCGTCCTTTGGGGTGAGTCGTTTATTGACAAAAATGACTGGAGATGATGATCCAGAGGTATTTTTGACCACATTTGAAAGGACTGCTGAAAGAGAAAAGTGGCCTGAGGAGCAGTGGGCTGGACTGGTGGCTCCTCTGTTAACTGGTGAATCGCAGAAGGCTTACTATGACCTAGAGCCTGACCAAGCAAAAGACTATGTGATGCTAAAAGCTGAAATATTGGCAAGGCTGGGTGTCACCCAGGCTGTCCGGGCTCAGCGTGTGCATAACTGGACTTTCCAGCTTGGAAAACCCCCCAGGTCTCAAATGTATGATCTCATTCACCTGAGCAGAAAGTGGCTACAGCCAGAGACTTTGTCCGCACCAAAGATTGTGGAACGTGTTGTAATGGATCGGTTTTTGAGAGCTCTTCCTACTGCCATCCAAAAGTGGGTAAGCCATGGAGACCCAGAGACGGCCGATGGTCTTGTGGATCGTGTGGAGAAATACTTGGCTACAGAGAACCTGACGGCCTCTTCCAGAGACACTCGGACTTTCCACCCTAAGACCAGACCATCCCCAGGGGCGGATAAGAGGATTCCAAGGGGTAAGGGGGGAGAGAGTGAGAGGGTGGGAGCTCTACCCCAAGTTTGGCGAGAACAGCCTGGGAAATCAGCGGCTCAAGAGGCGGCAAGAAGGATCGTTTGCTACCGCTGCCGGCAAACGGGACATATTGCAGCCAATTGCCCGGTTGTGGAGGAACCCATGCAGTGTGACTTTCTGACGGGCAGACGTCAGTCGCTGTGTGCGACAGTCGCATGCACTGCCATTCGAGGAACTGAGAAACATTTATGCAAAATGTGTGTTAATGGTAGAAATGTTGTGGTATTGCTGGATTCAGGTAGCCTTGTGACCCTGATAAAGGCTGAGTTCGTTAAAACAGAGGTCTCTGGGAATAGCAAGGTAGCTGTTATTTGTGTGCATGGGGACACCCGAGAGTATCCAGTGACTACAGTGTGTTTCGAGACCCCCAAAGGTACCCTCTCTCATCCAGTGGGCTTAGTATCTCGGTTACCGTATGACGCCATTGTGGGAAGGGATTTTCCGAAGTTCTGGGAACTGTGGGATGATCCTGAGCCCCCCACTGGTGCCCCTATGTACCAGGAATGTGATAGCCAGAACTCCCCTGAGAGTGGTGAGGACTCTCCGGAATTTCCCTTATCAGTATTGGCAGGGGAGACTCAAGAAACTGGAGAGGAGCCCACCTCCTCAGACGAAAACCTACCGTCTGTGGAGTTTTCTGATCTTGAGGTTCACAGGGAAAACTTTGCCACAGAACAGTTGAAAGACCCCGCCCTAATAAAGGCACGGGAAAACGTAGTGAAAATAGATGGCGAGTTAGTGAACCCAGATAATACCTGCACTTACCCATACTTCAGCGTAGAGAAGGACCTACTGTATCGGGTGGCAAAAAGGGCAGAAGAAACCGTTGAGCAGCTTGTGGTGCCCAAACCTTACAGGAAGTTGGTGTTGGAGTTGGCCCATGGGCACATTCTTGGAGGTCATCTGGGGACAGAGAAAACCCGAGAGAGGGTATTACAGAGATTCTATTGGCCGGGGGTGATGAAGGACATAGAAAATTATTGTTCCTCCTGCCCTGTGTGTCAGAGGTCGGCCCCGATGCCACATTTCCGTAGCCCGCTGGTCCCTCTACCCATCATTGAGGTCCCGTTTGAGAGGATCGCCATGGATTTGGTAGGTCCTATAATCAAGTCCGCTAGGGGGCACCAGTACATATTAGTTATAATGGACTATGCCACCCGTTATCCAGAAGCGATCCCTCTCCGAAATACCTCGGCCAAAACCATAGCCAAAGAGCTATCTCTTGTGTTTAGCCGGGTGGGTATTTGTAAAGAACTGCTTACGGACCAAGGTACACCCTTTATGTCCCGGGTTATGAAGGAGCTGTGTAAATTGTTCAAAGTGACGCAATTACGTACATCTGTGTATCACCCCCAAACCGATGGGCTGGTTGAAAGATTCAACAAAACCCTAAAACAAATGTTGAAGAAAGTGGTGGATAGAGATGGAAAGGATTGGGACTGTCTACTTCCTTATCTGATGTTTGCTATTAGGGAGGTGCCCCAATCCTCTACGGGATTCTCCCCCTTTGAGTTACTGTATGGGAGACACCCAAGAGGGCTGTTGGATATTGCCAAGGAAACTTGGGAAAGTGAGAGTTCTCCCCACAGGAGTGTGATTGAGCATGTCGCCCTGATGCAAGACCGAATTGCACAGGTAATGCCCATCGTGAAGGAACATTTGGCCCAAGCGCAGTTAGCACAGCAGAGAGTGTACAACCGTGGAGCCAAGACCCGTACCTTTTCCCCGGGGGATAGGATACTGGTACTTGTCCCTACGGTTGAAAGTAAATTCCTTGCCAAATGGCAAGGCCCCTACGAGATAATGGAAAAAGTGAGCGAAGTGAATTACAAGGTCAGACAACCAGGAAGGCGAAAGCCCGAACAGATCTATCACGTTAATCTGTTGAAAGCCTGGAGGGATAGAGAGTCCCTAGTCGCAGACACTTGGTCACCAGCTCAAACTGGTTGCGTGATTCCTGAGGTTGGAATAGCAGCCACCTTGTCACAACCCCAACAACAGGAGGTTAAGGAGTTTGTGCTTCACAACAAGGAGGTATTCTCTGAGCTGCCGGGACAAACATCTGGGGTAGAGCATGACATCATTACCCCGCCCGGTGAAAGGGTGAAGTTAAAACCCTATCGGATCCCAGAGGCCCGACGGGAGGCAATACGGGAGGAAGTACAGAAAATGCTGAACTTAGGGGTGATAGAGGAGTCCCAAAGTGATTGGTCTAGTCCCATTGTGTTGGTGCCTAAACCGGATGGGAGCTGGCGATTTTGTAACGATTTTCGTCAGTTGAACAAAGTTACAAAATTTGACACCTACCCCATGCCACGTATAGATGAGTTGATCGACCGGCTGGGAACAGCCCGATACATGACGACTCTTGACCTCACAAAAGGGTATTGGCAAATCCCCCTGGCCAAATTGGCCAAAGAGAAAACCGCATTTGTAACCCCAGACGGGGCGTTCCAATATAAAAGAATGCCGTTCGGGTTACAGAATGCGCCGGCCACATTCCAGCGGAAAATGGACCAGATGCTGAGGCCCCATCGGAAGTATGCTGCGGCTTACCTGGATGACGTAATTGTCCATAGCACAGATTGGGCCTCACATCTGCCAAAAGTGCAAGCAGTCCTGGACTCTGTTCGGGAAGCGGGGTTTACGGCTAACCCCAAGAAGTGTAGCATTGGGCAGGAGGAGGCCAAATATCTTGGGTACACCATTGGGAGGGGAGTAATAAAACCCCAACTCAACAAAGTCGAGGCCATCCAGAGTTGGCCACGTCCCAACAGCAAGAAGCAGGTACGAGCCTTTCTGGGAATCGCTGGGTATTATCGGCGATTCATTCCCCACTTTGCCTCTAAGGCTGTGCCCCTAACCAACCTAACGAAGGGGAAAGGGTCGGTCATGATTAAATGGACCCCCGAGGCTGAGGCAGCATTCCAATTCTTGAAACAAGCCTTATGTAGCCAGCCAGTGTTGTACTCACCCGACTTCTCTAAAGACTTTGTCGTACAAAGTGATGCGTCAGATGTGGGGTTAGGAGCAGTATTGTCCCAGGTCTGGAACGGAGAAGAGCACCCAGTCATTTACCTCAGCAGGAAGTTGAAGTCCCATGAGGTAAATTACGCCACCGTTGAAAAGGAGTGTTTAGCGGTGAAGTGGGCTCTAGATTCCCTTCGGTACTACCTGCTAGGTAGGCACTTTGACATGGTTACGGATCACGCTCCGTTAAAGTGGATGGCTCAAAACAAGGAAACAAATAGAAGAGTGAATAGGTGGTTCCTGGCCCTCCAGGAATTCAACTTCACAGTAAAGCATCGCCCTGGCGTTCAAATGGGGAATGTGGATGCTTTGTCTCGAGTACATGAATGCCTGATTGCTGGTGTTCCAACCCCGAGGTTAAAACAAGAGGGGGGGTATGTGACAGCAGGAAGGTAAAGTCACCTGGTTGCATCCAGGGGGGTAGATATATTTCGCCCAGATTCAGGCTTTACGCCGACTTATACAACTAGGTGGAGAGTTGTATAAGCCCAGCTGAGGCTAGTAGGCTCATGGATGACTCATACCTCTAGGGAGAGTGTGGGGCGTCGTGCAGACAGGGAGTTGATGAGACCAGCTGAAGCTGGTCAGCTCATTTAGGCCTCTATAAGAACTCCCAGCTTCATTAGATGTTGGCTCATGCCTGGACCCAGACCTGTGTGGACTGTCTAGGGAGAGTGAACCCCTGTGCGGTGAGACAAAGCCTGTGTGGCTATTTGCTTGGACATTTAAAACCAGGGACTTAGGGACTAGGACAGCACTAGGCTGATCCCAGTTGTTAGTTAGGAAACCTGTATGTTTAGTCAGAGGTCAAGTTGACCAGGATTTATTTTGTTTATGTTTCTTTTGGCTTTGCTGTGTTTTGTCACTGTAAATAGAAAATAAACCGCACCTTTTTTGATTTTGAAAACCACAACCTCCGTTTGCTGGGCCTGTTTTTGTGTGGGGAGCCCATCCCGGGGGTCACACACACCCGCTGCCAAGCTAACCCCCTCACAATATATATATATGTAGTGACCTCACCCTTTACTCCCTTCTAACACTTGGCTCTCGTCTAGGGGACCAGGGAGGAGAGTGTGGCGCACCACCAGCTCACACCATACTGTATGCAAAGATGGAGCTAATCAAACTATACCTTCGGGTCTGTGTTTCCATCCAGAGCCAAACCTTCTCTTGAGAATGATTTCCCACCGTCCATGCAGGTGGAGGTAGGACCCTTAGCTCCCAGTAAGTTACTGTCCACACCACTAAAAGTCCAACACTTATTTATTCGTAGCAATAAACAGTCTCTGTGAGAGCAGACAGGTTGTAACACATTCAGTTCAGACAAGTTGGGGAAGGAAGGTCCAGGCACAAACTTTAAACTTGTTTTTCTCCTGTTTTGTATAGCACCAACAGGCTTGACACACAGTCGCTGCCACCGACCGTGAGAACTTGAACTACCTTCTAGAAGCGATGGCCCCTGTCAGGGGAAAAAGACATCCATCCGGACGGTCACCAGAGGCCCCACCGTCACCAGCGAATGCTGCAGCAGGTCTTCGGATAGGGTCACCTCCCTGGCCTCCCCGTCTTAGATTCGGGCGTCCACACCGGCGGACACCCTAGGAGTCCTCGATCCCCTGCGGAACCCAGTCAAAGGTACTGGGCCCCAGGCCTCCAGAAAGTACCTCACCCCAAACCGAAGGTGTCTGGGGTGAGACCGCAGCTCCGTCTCCGGGCCTAGGGCACCAGGAGACCACCATCACTCACTCCCAGGCTGAAGGTGCCTGGGCGTGGACCCCGAGCGGAAGACGTCTGTCCCCTTTATACCCTCCCACAACAGGCACAGCAGGTCCCCCGCCCCGCTGTACTACTGCCGCGAGAGGACACAAAGGGCACAGCCCTCTAATGGTGGTTCAACCCCGGCTTATGATGACAGCGCCACCTATAGACCCCAAGGAACTGGACACCATTGATATTTCCCACTGGCATAAATTGGTCCATGAATCCTAACAATTATTGCATCTGAGCCTGTTACCACTCAGATGCTTCCCCTAAATATGACTACCCGCTACACATCCCCCCAGTTATTTGACACTGGGCCCCAGTGTCTGGAACCAATTTATGCCCTTTAAACCAGAGTCAGCATAAATCTGATCCAGAGACAAACTAACCAAAAAGAAGAAAAATGTGACAATTTAAAAGAAAATTTGTTTGTGCCTGAACCAAAAAGGGAAAGGAAAAAATAAAAAAACAACAACAAAGAACATACACAGAGATAAACCATTCAATTATATAATAATATAAACCTTTTCTTTGCTAAATAGAAAAAAATATTTTCCCCCCTCCCACATCACTGACTAAGATCCGCCCCATTCTCAGCAGACTTGATTGACGTTCTCCTGCAGAGGGGAAAAGAACACATTATCTACACAGTATGTGATTTGGAATGAACATGCTCCCCCTAGGGGAAACCCCTTCCTTCCAAAAATAGGATGTGTGGTGTGTGTGACCATCGTTGCGCAACACCCCCACCTAGTGGCAGTGTTGCGATATAAAACTCTTTTTTCTTGCTCAGGAACCTCTTCATCTGTACCTTGGCCCTAACTTAACTACACCCCAAAGTCTCAGTATCCTTGCGGTGGAGAAAGAAAGGGAGAAAAAAAAACTGCTCCTAATCCTTCCAAAAGTAGGCCTCCCTTTTTGGGTTACAAAGTCCCTGAGTTCCGGCAAAGGCACTCCGGAATGTTCAGCAACAAACACAGGAGTCTATTCTCCTACAGATAGAACCTTGGGTGCGGCAGTATCAGGGGTTTCAAATATTTGTCGAAAGTCTCCATGTGGTATTCAACATCATCCCCCTCCTTTCGGCAAATTACCACCCTGTCCGCATGAATGTGCCGACCCAACATCCATGCAGCTTTACAGTCCTTGAATCTTTTTGAGGCTGTAGGAGAACAGGAAAGGTATCTGCGGGCCTGAGGTACTTTAATGTGAGTCCAGATGAAATCATCGTACCACCGCTGCCTGCAGGCCTCCACTTCATACAAAAGTTATTTTGGCAAGTACGGGTACTCCCACCCAAACTCGCTAGCGACCTTCTGGCCGAAAAGTCTCTGTAGCCGGGACAAAGGTGGCATTGTAGTGCGGTCTCCGTCACCAGGCAAGACAAGAGCATCCAGATGCCGAGGTGCTTTCACTACCTCAAGGTCGGGCATAGGGGCCCGCAGCAGCACTCGCTTCTCCACAGCAGCAAGCGTAGGCGACTCTGAGGGCGGAAGGGCAGGCAGGGGACCGGATCCCTCCTCAGGCACCGAGGCCTCCACCCGGGGGGGAACTATCCCCAGTAAACATAGGTGGGTCCCTTCTGACACGGGACGAGGACAGGGGGATTTTGTCCTAGCCCTTCCGTTCAAAAAGCTCATAAATTTCGGCGTCGTCTCCCGCATCGGAGACCGACTCCAGGTTGGAGGTGTCACATTCCTCCCTCCGCAGGCCTGTAACTCCGTGTGGATGTGGAGTTACCCCCTCCGATGGGCTCCCTGACACCTCCAACCAACACCAAGTCCCGCTCCCCGGCTTACCTCGGCCTATACTTGAGCAAGGATGTCCGGGACTTTTCCCTTGGGATCCATCCGGGCCAGGCAAGCGCTGGGGCATAGCTCCATCACGGCCGCAGGAAGCCTTGACAAGACCAATCTTCCTCTTTGGCGGTGGGAGTAGGGACTCCGAGGTGACCGAAGCAGCATCTTCAGATTTTTCTCTCTCCAAACTTTTGCTCGCGACTTTCTCCAAAGTCTCTACAGTGCGCGTAGGGGTGGCTGTGCAAGCTCTGACTTCTCCCTCCAGAGTGGTGGCGCCCATGATACAGTTGAGGTGGAAGGCCAGAGATCTTTCTGTGGGTTGCTCCACCTCGAAAATGAACTCTTTACTGGCCTCGCATCGCCCGAAAGGCTTCAGATGAACCAACAGTCCCGAACAGCCGGGACAAATCACACCGAGAGCCTTAACGTCCTTACATACGTACAGGGCAAATCGCCCCCGGGGCCCGAGCCCGACCCCCGCATCCGTCAGCGAAGCAGCGAACGACGTCATCCTCGTGGTTGTAGAAGAAGGAACCAGAGCCCATGAGGTATTAGTAGTGAACATACTGACTGTTTGCTGCTCCAACGTGCATTGCTCACTTTGCGCCAAAGTCCCCACGTGCAACTCCTCACATGGCCAGACTCCTCCCATCCTCTGCACCGGTTCGCAGGATTTCTCTTGGTCACGCCCACGAACTGTGCAGTCAGGGTGTGCCTCGTGGCGCAATGGCCAATATGCAAAAAAAATATATTAATAAATGTGCAACCATGTGAAAGGCAAACAATGTGCCAAAGTGAAAACCTATATGACATAAGGGTGAATTAAAAAAAAAATTAATGCGTGAACACACATTTAGGAAGTCCATTCACTTCTGCTGCCCAGCTGACATGACATCAGAAAAGAAACAAAAAAACACACAACTTCACTTCAAGAAAGAAAAAAAAGAAAAAAGGGAAGAAGTGTCCATTGATGAAGTAATGCAACCAGTTATATCAGAAAAAGGCTGTGGATCTTCAAACATAAAAATTTCACTCCGGCAGGAATGTGCAAACAGGAGGCTTACCAGAGCAGATGGGTCCCTGTCACGGGGACCAAACGGGCTCAGCAAAAACACCAGGTCCAGGTGTCAGCGATGTAATCCTATGAATCCTCGCTCCGATCACCGTGAGCGGAGCGAGGATTCATAGGATTACATCGCTGACACCTGGACCTCACCCCAAACCGAAGGTGTCTGGGGTGAGACCGCAGCTCCGTCTCCGAGCCTAGGGCACCCGGAGACCACCATCACTCACTCACAGGCTGAAGGTGCCTGGGCGTGGACCCCGAGCGGAAAACATCTGTCCCCTTTATACCCTCCCACAACAGGCACAGCAGGTTCCCCGCCCCGCTGTACTACTGCTGCGAGAGGACACAAAGGGCACAGCCCTCCAATGGTGGTTCAACCCTGGCCTATGGTGACAGCGCCACCTATAGACCCCAAGGAACTGGACACCATTGATATTCCCCACTGGCATAAATTGGTCCATGAATCCTAACAATTATTGCATCTGAGCCTGTTATCACTCAGATGCTTCCCCTAAATATGACCACCCGCTACACACATATATATATATATATATATATATATATATATATATATATATATTTGCACATATATTCTGACCAAAATCTCTAAAGTAAAGTAGACATAAAATACTCCTGATCTTAAGTGAGTTACAGTCTACACAAAGCACAGAAGACTTTTCATATATTATATATGTAGCACTACCCCCAGTTAAGAGAGCTGTTGGTTTTGTTTTGGGCCTGTACCCTAGTTATCAACCCCTAGAATTTGGCTCAAACCCTCCCTTGGCACAACTGGTCTATACTGTAATTGTGAACCCACTGATGGCTGGGAACGCAATAATACCACACAATAGTATAATGGCACATAAAATTGTTACCTGGTATGACCACTTGTCCAGCAGGGTAACAGAGAACTCCACACAGTATTCTGCTTAACCAAAGATCACGTTTACTCAATGATAAAGGATAGCAGAGTTAAAACAGAGATGCAGTTGACTTATGCAGGGCCCTGCAAGGTCAATGATATATATCTATGGCAACAATACAACACAGTTGAAATGCACACTTCCTATATAAGTAAAAGACCTATGCTCGCAAGCTCCCCCTGATGGGCAATATGGTGCCCGTGTCCCGTCACTAACAGTTCCAGTCAGGCCTGACTAGGTTCAGTGTACAATCCCTTTAGTAGTAGGAGTCTTCGCTAGCAAACATTGGTGCACATAACATTTGTAATCCACAGGGTTCTTATAAGAAACAACTAAACTTTCACAATGTTCAGGAAGGTGAAACTCTCCGGCGGTGCAAACGCCAAAATTTTAAACCACGCGGC
Source organism: Rana muscosa (assembly GCA_029206835.1). Lineage (NCBI taxonomy): Eukaryota > Metazoa > Chordata > Amphibia > Anura > Ranidae > Rana > Rana muscosa. The sequence goes on along the minus strand of CM055121.1, from coordinate 433,007,139 downwards.
CACCGCGAGATGCTCTATGTCCTGGCGTGTGGCGCACTACTATAATAATGGTGAGCCTTCAACAGTCACAGGCCTACACAAACAGTCAATGAATTCCGGGCAGGTGCCCTCTCACCAAAGTAGGCCTTGTCCCGATAACAATTCCCACTGTCGGTGCCTCGATCACCGGCCTCTCCGCAACTCGCAGTCTCCGGTTCCTCTCACAGCTGCACTGGATGTCGGTGGGTGGATGACTCCGGTCTCTGGGAAACGGGAGCTGGTCACACAGAAAAGGATCCCTCCTTAGGCTGAGTGATCCTCCACAATAGCTATAGGCTCAGGCTTTGGGCCTAGACGCTCCGCAGCAGGCCTCACACAGACTTCCTGCTTGATAGAAGGCGAAGTCCAGAGAGAGCGAGCGTAGCTCCTCCCTTGCTTTAAGTAACCTCCCCAGAAAGCTGTGCGGGGATGCAATGCACTTTGGGAGTACAGCTGCACTGTGGGTACAGTAGTCTATTTAATACCCATAGCAATGAAGTCCCTTTCTCCCTGTACCATAAGTTCCACAATGCATTGTTCCATATGGTTAAACAACGGTTGCTGCAATATCTTGAAGAGACTCTGGAGGGAGCTGGGATTATTTCTCAAAATAACAATAGTCTTTAACACTGCAAAGTGACACCCCGCTACACACTCCCCCCACTTAAAGTCTTTGGTCCCCAAAGATATCAACAGTTCTGTAAGGAAACTTAGTTAGCATATACAGATGAAATGCAGTTCACAGTCACAAAAGAACCAGGCAGAGGAACCTCCCACCAAGCTTAAGAAAGGAGGTTGTCCTGCCTACAGGCCACCTTAACTGGAATGGCCTGACCAACTGTGCCAGGGGGTGAGCTAGGGTTGCCCTCCACCAAATTTACAGTGGAAGGACCAGGCATATCTACTGTCCTTCTGGCAGTGAAAACAGCTTATTCAGAGCATTCACCCATTTGATTGTAAGTCAGTCTCTTTGGAGGATGAATGACTCTTCTCTCTCTCTGCTCCTGAGGTGTTGACATATCAAGGGCAATAGATTCTGCTGATTCTTCAGTTGCTCTCCCTTCTTGTTCAGGCATGCTGGGCTGCATTGCTTCGGAAGCGTCTGGTTCATTTTCAGGAAGCAATGAAGTCTCATCAGGGTCTTCTATTGGCAAAGAATCCGGATCATCTTCCAAGTCCTCAGTGAGCATGCTGTGCAGCACAAACTCGGGAGCCTCTGGGCGAAGAACTTCACTGTCAGCTACTTCAGATGGTGACAGGGGAGTGGTCATGGGTTCTTGAGATGACCACAACCAATCAAGTTCTATCTCTTCATTCTCGGAATCTCTCTCCGCCAAATCTTCATTTTCCACATCTGGATGTGTTGACTGAGACCTGGTAACTGGTCTGGACCCTTGAGAGGTTGAAGGAAGCTCTTGTGAATCTGAATTGGGGGTAGGCAAACTGCTTCGGAAAGGGGCAACAGATGGTTCCTATTAGGGTTGTCCCGATACCACTTTTTTAAGACCGAGTACAAGTACCGATACTTTTTTTCAAGTACTCGCCGATACCGAATACCGATACTTTTTTTTAATCTCATGTGTCAGTATTTTTTTTTTTTTTACATTTTTTTTTTTTTACAATTTATTTTATTTATTTATTTTTTACAATGCTTTGTTTTTTTAAGGGGGGGTCAGTGTCAGTGTGTGTGTTTTTATTTTTTATTTTTTTTACAATAAATTTTTATTTTATTTTATTCTTTTTTTTTATCAGCCTTGTTGTGGGGGGCTTTGGTGAGATATCAGGGGTCTTAACAGACCTCTGACATCTCCCCTTTGAGACAGGGAAAGGGTCTAGGGACACAGATTCCCCAGTCCCTCTCTCAGCAGCCTCAGCTGCGCTGAAAATGAATGGAGAGAAGACAGCGGCTCCTCTCCATTCATAAACTGAAACATTGTAAACACAGTTTACGATGTTTCAGTTATGTGAATGGACAGAGTCAGTGATGACTCTGTACATTCTGACAAGTAAGGAGCCGGATTTACCGGCTCCTACCTCCGCTCTCCATCCTGAGATACCGAGGGGGTGGAGGAGGGGCACGGCGGCATTGAGGTGAAGGGGGCACGGAGGTGAAGGGGGCACAGCGGCACGGAGGTGAAGGGGGCACAGTGGCACGGAGGTGAAGGGGGCACAGCTGCACGGAGGTGAAGGGGGCACAGCGGCACGGAGGTGAAGGGGGCACAGCGGCATGGAGGTGACGGGGGTACAGCGGCATGGAGGTGAAGGGGGAACAGCTCCGGGAGCATTTGAGCAGCAGACAGGCAATTGGATCAGATTCATTTTACTTACCTGCCTGAAGACTCGCTCTGGTCTCTGCCACGCTCTCCGCCTTGGTCTCCGCCCCCCGCCCCGCTCTCTGCCCTGGTCTCTGCCCCCCGCCCCGCTCTCCGCCCCCCACCGCACACTTTCCGTCCTGCTCTCGGCCCTGGTCTCCGCCCCCGCCATGCTCTCCGCCCTGGTATCCGCCCCCCGCCGCACACTCTCCATCCCACTCTCCGCCCCCCGCTCTGAGAAAAAAAAGTATCGGACTGGGCATCGGGAGCATTTGCGCGAGTACAAGTACTCGCGCAAATGCTTTGTATCGGTACCGATACCGATACTAGTATCGGTATCGGGACAACCCTAGTTCCTATGCCAAGTCTTTAATGGGCATACACTCCCCTCTGGCCTGATTGATATACTGGAAGGCCTGGCAGCTTTTTGCAGATGATGTATGGCTGGGATCTACATCTGTCAGCTAACTTGTGTTTAACAGGGATACCTAGATTCCTCAGTAATACCCTATCCCCTGGCTGCAAGTCATGTATCCTGACTTTGAGGTCAAAGTTTCTTTTGTTCCTCAAACCCCTTTGGTCAGATGTAGCTTGCGCCTTTTATAGACCATTTCCAAACTTTTCCGTAGCCGATCCACATACCCCTTGTGGGATGTTGCTGAAGCGTGATCCAGTGATGTGCCAAAGGCCAAGTCAACTGGTAGCCGAGCCTCGCGCCCAAACATCAATCTATACGGGGAGTATGCAGTGACATCACTGTTGGTGCTGTTGTAGGCATGTACAATGGCAGCCACATGCTTGCTCCAGTGTTGTTTTTTTTCTGAGCTCAAAGTCCCCAGCATATCTAAGAGAGTCTGGTTAAACCGTTCAGGCTGAGCATCCCCTTGTGGATGGTACAGGGTTGTTCTAGTCTTTTTAATGCCAAACAGGTCTAACAACTTTTTTATCAATCGGCTTTCAAAGTCTCTCCCTTAATCAGAATGAAGGCGTTGGAGCAGGCCATAGTGTACGAAAAACTTCTCTACAAGCACTTTTGCTACTGTCGAGGCCTTCTGATCCTTGGTTGGGAATGCTTGAGCATGTCTAGTGAAGTGGTCTGTTACCACTAACACATTCCCTTGTCCACTCAGATCAGGCTCTAGGCAGAGGAAATCAAGGCACACCAGTTCCATGGGTCCCTGACTTTGTAGATGGCCCATTGGGGCGGCTTGATGGGGCAGCGTCTTCCTCTGGATGCAGCGAGCACAAAAATGACAGTACCCTTCTACTTCAGCCCGCATACAGGGCCAATAGAACCTGTCTCTCACAAGATGAAAAGTTCTTTCAGATCCCAGATGCCCACGATCGTCATGGAGAGCAGTTAGGACCGCCTTCCAGTGTTTAATAGGCAGGAAGAGTTGCCATTTTTCTTCCAGATCATCAGAGGGGCCCCTTCGGTAGACCACCCCTTGATGTATCTGCAGTCGGTCCCATTCTCTATGTAACAGTCGGGCTTCTTTAGTAGAGTCAGTTAAAAGCATCTCAGGGCACTGGTTCTCCAGGGCCTTCAATACCAGCTTTCCCAGGGGGTCTTCCAATTGATCCCTTCTTAAGTCTTTCTTGGACACCTTAGGTAACCCCTCTTCTCCGACTTGAGTCACATTACAATAACACCCAGGTACTCCGACAGCCGAAACTCCAATCTCTTCGGCCCTTGATCCTCCTCTGGCCTGAAGTTCTGCTCCCTGGTATAGGGCTCTTACTCCTTATGGGGTCAACAGAGTCCACTCTTCAGCAGGGTCACTGGGGGGCATGGGACCTTCTCAAGAGGGCATCTGCATCCCTATTTCCAACCCCAGGTCTGTACTTTAAGCTGAATGTGAAGCCCGAAAGGGCAGCCAACCATCTTGTGCCCTGTTGCATCCAGTTTAGCGGTGGTCAGAAGATAAGTGAGTGGATTATTATCTGTCTTGACCACAAACTCAGCCCCGTACAAATAGTCTTTCATTTTGTCCACTACTGCCCACTTTAAGGCCAGGAATTCCAGCTTGTGTGTGGGGTAATTCTTCTCAGCAGGGGCCAAACTTTGGCTCACATATGCAACAGGCTGCAAGTGACCATCGTGCTCTTGGTATAGCACCCCGCCTAGTCCATGTCTACTGGCATCAACATGCAACTTATAGGGTTTAGTGGTATCTGCATAGGCTAAGACGGGGGCAGTGGTTAGGCTTTTCTTCAACTGGACGAAGGCCTCTTCACACTGGGTGGTCCACTGGTCCTGGATAGACTCTTTGGGTTTTCTGGGCCCTGTGTTGGGTTTAATCGAGTTGACCAGTTCTTGGGTATCATCTTCCCCTTCACTCTTCAATAGTTCATTGAGGGGCCGGGCAATCTTGGCAAACCCCTCCACAAATCTATAATAGGAGCAGAATCCCAGAAACGACCTAAGCTCAGTCACGTTGGTGGGCCTTGGCCAAAAGGTGACAGCATCCAGCTTTTCAGGGTCTGTAGCTACTCCTTGATCAGACACGATATGACCCAGATAATGGACCGAAGACTGGTAGAATTGGCACTTCTCTAAAGAAAGCTTCAGGCCTTCTTCTTGGAGCCTCTTCAAGATCTTTTCCAACCGCTCTTCATGTTCTTCAAGGGTTTTACCGAACACATTAATGTCGTCTAGGTACACCAGCACTTCAATGAGGTTCATGTCTCCCACTGTTTTCTCCATCAATCTTTGAAAAGTGGCTGGGGCCCCCAACAAGCCCTGAGGCATACGGTTGAACTCAAAGAAGCCCACTGGGGTGATGAAAGCTGTTTTCTCTTGGTCTTGCGCGTGCATGGGAATTTGATAATACCCACTCTTAAAGTCCATCACACTGAACCACTTGGCCCCCTACAAACTCTGTAAAGCATCTTCTATTCGGGGGGAGGTGTACTGATCAGATACAGTCCTTCTATTCAGTGTTCGGTAGTCGTTACACAACCTCAAGGACCCATTCTTCTTCCGGACTACCACTATTGGGGAGGCGTAGGGGCTTTGGGACTCTCGAATGATGCCCGTCCTTTTCAATTCTGCTAGTTGCTCACGCAGATCTTCTAGGTCGGCCAGAGGAACCCGTCGGACTCTTTCCCTAAACGGCTTATCTTCCTGTAGGCGAATCTTGTGGGTGGCACTTTTCGCACATCCCACATCAAACTCATTATTGGAAAAGATCTTCTGCCATCGAGCAAGTTGGGCCTTGGCCCTCTCTTTCCATACTGGTGGGAGGGTCCTGTCTTCGGAGCAGAGCTCCTCCACAGTGACTTCACCCATTTCCCCCTTCTCCAGGTCAGATGGGGCAACTGGGGTGGCTGGGTTTACTTGGCCCAATAGCATTCTGGCTGGTACCCTTACCGGTGTGGTAGTAGTATTCCTAATACTCACTGAGATATTCCCGTGGCTTCTCTTAAGGGCCTTCAATGGGACCACTTCGGGAATTACTTCTAGTCCCCTTTGATTTTTGTGTGGATCTGGTTCAAGAATAACAAAGGGGACGGGTTGTTCCCAGGTAAGCTTTATAGCGGCTCTCAAACAAGTCACCTCTCCTGGTTGTTGAACTTTCTCTGTCCTATCCAGCTTCCAGATCTTCCCAACCCCCTCTGTCGGGGCATTCTGCTCCAACACCAAGCGCTGGTAAGCCCGCTGTAGCATGGGGTGTACTCTTGGGGTGGGAGTATCCTGTTCTTGGGCCACCGGTGTCAACAGCCTCCTGACCAGGTCAGTGTTGGTTCCTATGATGAGGGAACTTTTGCTGGCCCCTGGTGGTCGGGGACAGACGACAGGGTGTCGAAGGTCTCGGCTTCTCCCACCACTGAGGGGTCAAAGGTCAACTTGATTGGAAGGTATCCATCATAAGGGAAACTCTGTGTCCCAATGCCCCATATCTCCAGGTCTTCAAGCTTTTGTAACGGTAGATGTCTGAGGTGCTTGTTGTAGAAGTCTCTATATAGAAGCGTCACTTGGGCTCCAGTATCAAGGAGGGCCTTTGTATAGATTCCTTCTACCTGGATAGAGATAACTGGGGAGGGCCCCACTAGTTTGACAGAGGGTTTCCTTGGAGAAGCCTTCTTACTTGACTTCATAACCTGTACTTTTTTCCTCTCTCTTCTCTGGAGCCTTTTCCTGGATCTCAACCCTTGTTGGGCCTGGTATGCACTGATCTCTCGCCGTTGAGAATTTTTTGACATGAAGTGGGAGGTATTATGTCGCTCAGAGGCGACAGCAGGGGTATTTGGTAAATAACAATTTTTCCTCTGCTGCCTTTCTGTGCTATTGCTCTTTCTGCAGTTGGCTAAAACTGATGGGCACCCGGTTGACTCCTTCACCGGGGCCCTCTGAAGTTTTCCACCGGCTTGAGGTTGCAGCTTTCTTCGGGCACACTCGACTATAGTGTCCAGTCCCTCCACAATTAAAGTGAACTTCCTCATCCTTAGACTTTAGGATAGCTACTTCAGAGTCCCTTTCCATAGTAATTGCAGATCTGACCCCGGCTGAAGGGGAAGAGCTGGGTTGAATGGTTGCTTGTTGGTCGTTCAGCAGCGCCTCTTCATCTCTCACCACTCTGATGAGGTCAGGGTAACTAATGACATGACACCCGCTGAGGTTTTCAAGTGGAGACAGACTGGATCAGAAGGCCCCTCTTAGGATTTGCTGAATCCTAGCTTGGTCTATAGCAGATGGTGCCATTCCCTTCTTCAAGACTATTTGGCATAACAATTTGTTCAGTCTTCTGATATACTCAGAAAGGCGCTCTCCTGGTTGTTGGAGAGTGTGCTCAAACTGATAGATGAGGTCAACACCTTTTCCAACTGCCCGAACTCTTCCTGTAGCATGGGAAATAGTCGTAGGCTGTACAAGCGGCGTTAGTGAACCTTAAGTTCCTGACAGCTTCTGCAGCGGCTCCTCTCAAGCTCTCATTTATGCGCTGCTTCTTTTGGGCCTCTGGCAATTCCCATCCTTCTAAGGCTTGCATGGCTTGCTCTATCCAGGTGTCAAATTCTTCCTCCCCAGCCGGCACAGGCTGTTTCCCTGAGAAAATCCTCAGTTTCCTGTATCCAGCTTCCATACATACTGTGTTGCTCTTCTGACACTTTGACACAAAGTCTCCCAAAGCGTTAAGGAGCTCTGGACCAATCGTGGTCAGGGGTGCAGGGGAGGATGTAGTTCCTCCTTCCCGACTCTCTCCTCCATCAGCGGCTTCCTGACCAGTACCAGGAGACTCTTCACTTGGGGCTTTTGGGTGTACTATATAAAGCTTGGTCTTGCCCCCCACGTGCACACTCTTTCGTTTGAAGATCTCTGGTATTCCCTCTCTCCACTCCAACAGCGCATGGGTGCTAGAAGTTCCCTGATCTGGCCTGAGAGCAAGTACCCATGCTTTCCTATTTGGAGATAGTGTCTTTATAATCTCGACAACTTCTTCCCTGTCCCAGTTCTTACCAGGGAGTTCAACTGCCATGCTCACGTCCGAGCGCGCGCCTACCGATTCGCACCACTGGTCCACAATGAAAGGGTCCATGCTGGTACCAATGGGATGGGGCTTGATTGTAGAGTACAGTAATCCCGGACGAGCCCCCATGTGTAGCACTTAGTCACATTTAAGTGAGTTAAGTGAGCAGGAAGTTGAAAGAAAATAGGGGAAGGTTTAGGCACGCAACACTTAAGTTCAGTATATACACTCGTCGCCACTCAAGCCTGAGTGGGTATTGCTCACCCGGATGGTCCCTATGAGAGCAGTCCTAGCAGCCGGGATGGAGCGCGGATATCAGAGGCGACGAATCCCCTTTAGGCAAGCCTCCAGGCTTCTCCCCGAGACAGCAGTACCGTCGCTAATCTCCGCCGGGACTGATCTACCCCAGGACCGCTTTTCCTAAAGATGGGCCCCCTACAAACGGGCAGCCTGGGATCCTTCTCTGAAGTGTAGGCCCTTGTCAGCGGAGCTGGGCTCACGATGCAGCAACAGAACCTCGGGCTAAAGGTGCCCAAGGCCTAAACACACTCGCGCACCTCGTGCCATGCGGGCCACGAGGCACACTCACTGGACCAGAGGTCCCCCCTGAACGCCTTGGGGGCCCCCTGGAATCGCCTTGCGCGTCTGCCCCTTTTGTACCCTCTCTCACAGCATGCACAGCGGGTAGACCATGCCCACTGCACGGCTGCCGAGAGAGGACACCCAAGGTGCTGTGATACCCCCCATAGTTTAACCTCCCTGGCGGTATGATTCTGTCTGGAATTATGTACCAAAAGCGGTACAATTATTTTGCATGGAAATTTGGTGTTATGTATTGTAGGCCTGCAATTCTTAGTAATTACTCACTTAAACCTGACCAAACAAGAGTCTAGTAGACATACCGGGTATGATAAAGTTTGAAACACAAAATCATAAATTATAATATAATAAATAACTATAAATAATTATAACAAATAATAATATAATAATAAAAATTATTCAATAATGTAATCAAATCAAAAACACTGAAATTTGCTCAGTTGCAGAATTGTCGCTGTCATTAGATTTAGTGTTTGATGACGAATTTCCCCACAAATCACTATCGCTCAATTCTGCAAGTGATTCTAATTTATTATTGCCATGTTTTAGCTGGTCTAAAACCACTTTTTTACATAAAGGGACACTTTTTGGTTGCTATGGACAATATCCAGTTTCCAGGCAGAAAGAACAGTTTTTATAATATAAAAGTGCATGCAGGGCACTGGACAGACCACTAGGGACAAAGGGGGTGTGTTATTATTATATTATATTATTTACAGATTACAGTATACTGTATGTGTATTGTGTGTTTTTCACTTTTTGAATTCGGCGCTGAACTCCGCCCCCGTGCGCCGCAACGTCGCAGGGAACGGAGTTTGGCACTCGGCAGTGTGGATCGTGCGAGACACGGCTCGCACACACTGCGGGAGGACATCGCAGGATCCAGGGAACAAGGTAAGTAACATCCCCTGGATACTGCGATGCGATCCCGAGTCTGGCTCGGGGTTACCGCTCTTAGCATAAAAAACTCACCCGCCAGACTCGGGAATACCGCCAAGAGGGTTAACCTATGCCGGCGGTGACAGTGCCACCTACAGACAAAGGAGAACACTACTGCCAGGCAGTATCACATCCAGAACAGAGCAGAATTGAATCATAAACTGGTCTGAGCCCAACTACTGGCTCAGACTGCCCCTAAATTTATACATAGCGCCCCCAAATATTGGGGGGAGCGCTACATATATTTATATGGGATTTTTATTTAATGGAATTCTTATTTGTATGGAATATTTGACATAATACATATGCATTTGACTTTTTCACAATACACTTTTGGAAAGAAGATGAAGTAAGGTTGACATTGAAGTATAACTTAAGTGTTCTTTTCATCCAATTTTGTATAGTAAACTCTCACATTTTTGATCTTTCGCTCACAAATGTAAGCATAAATTCTGGTATCACCAGCACATAAATGATGAAATACATATTTTTTAAATAGAGTATCAGTATCATCACTAGTGATGAGCCGAACACCCCCGGGTTCGGTTCGCACCAGAACCCGCGAACGGACCGAAAGTTCGCACGAACATTAGAACCCTATTAAATACAATGGATGCGAACGTTCAGATTCTAAAGTGCTAATTATAACGACTATTATCCATGTTATTGTCCGAAACAGAGTTTGGGAACCCGGCTTCTGCACCAGGGGACATGTATCAATGCAAAAAGAAGTTTTAAAAACGGACGTTTTCCGGGAGCAGTCATTTTAATGATGCATAAAGTGAAAAAAAAAGTCAAATATTCCTTTAAATATTGTACCTGGGGGGTGTCTAAAGTATGCCTGTGAAGTGCCACGTGTTTCCCGTGTTTAGAACTGTCCCTGCACAAAATAACATTTCTAAAGGGAAAAAAAGTCATTTAAAACTGTTTGCGGCTTTAATGCAATGTGTGGTCCCGGTAATATGGATGAAAATCTTTAGGAAAAATGGCATAGCTACCCCATCAACCCCCCCCCCCCCCCTACCCCAGCCCATTACCAGCCCCTTTGGGTCTTGTATGGATATTAAGGGGAACCCCGCACACAAAATAAAAAAGGACCTATATACTCTGAACAGCCGTATACAGGCGGTGCATACAAGACAGGGACTGTAGGTTTGTTCTTATGTAGAATCTGTTTATAATTTTGAACAGCTGCATTGTTTAAGTGGAGCTCCATGGCAAATTCCTTTTTTTTAGTTTTTTGTAAAACATAGGGAACGGTTATCACCCCTGTCACATTTTTTTTGCTGTCTGTGCCCCTGTTCAGAACATTTCACCTCACTTTGCGTCCCAATGACAACTGTTTTTGAAACAAGGATTGGTGATAAAGCATCAGTAGAGAGGAGACACCTTTCTCCCATATTAATTCTTACAGGAGAGAATTTTCCTTCCAAGGGGTAGATTTCCTCTCACTTCCTGTTGTCTTCTTCCGTTTGCAAGTAGTAGTCATTTGTAAGTTGGATGTTTGAAAGTAGGGACCTGCCGTATATACTCTGCAGAAATTGGCCCCTTAGGTGTTGGTGTTGGCACAACACTGTAAGCACTCACAGTTACTCTTGGTGGGTGCTGGAACGCCCTGCTGTCAACTATTATATCAGGAATTGTAATAACATATAATTGTTGAACAGTGGTAGTAAAAATTGTGCCTTTGATGGTGGTGCTGGTGCCACAACACTGTAAGGCCTGACAGTTACTCTTGGTGGGCGCAGCAATGGGCCCTGCTGTGAATTATTAGATCAATAATTATAATTGCATGCCCCTGTTGAACAGGGGCTGAAAAATTGGGCCTTAGGCACTGGTGGCACAACACTGCAACCCCTCACAGATACTGTACTTGGAGCACAGCAATGAGCCCTGTTGCAAAGTATTGCATCAAAAATTGTAATTACACGCCCCTGTTAAACAGGGGCTGAAAAATTGGGCCTTAGCCACTGGTGGCGGCACCCATAAACCAAAATGATCTTCCAAGCTATCATCATTAATCGGATCATTGAGGAGGAGGAGGAGGATAGCCAGTCAACATAACAGCACAGGCACTCAGCATCAGCATCAGTCTTGAAGGGATGTGACATTTTAAAATCAATTAGTCTGTTATATCAGCATCAGGTGTGTGGTAGCTGGTGGTGATCCAAGACTGGTTCATCTTGATGAAAGTCAGTCGATCAACCGAGTCGGTGGACAGACGCACCCTGTGATCCGTGACAAATCCTCCAGCAGCACTGAATGTGCGTTCTGAAAGAACGCTGGATGCAGGACAGGCCAGTAGCTCAATTGCATACTGTGCAAGCTCTGGCCAGTGATCCATCCTCAAGACCCAGTAAGCCAGAGGATTTTCGGTGGGGAAGGTGTCCAAGTCTGACTTTGCCCCTAGGTATTCCTGCACCATGTATATCAGACGCTGGCGATGGTTGCTGGAACCGATCATACTTTGGGGCTGCGGACTAAAGAATTGTCTGAACGCATCGGTCAGACGGCCACCTTCCCCACCGCTCCTTCTTTGACTGCCCGAAGCCTCAGCAACTCGTTGTCCAGGACCAGGAGTTTGTAACCTCCCAGTCTCTGGGAACGCGTTGCACAGATCTTTCTGCAAGGCCTCCCGGAGTTGTCTCATCCTCTGCTCCCTCTGCGACGGTAACATAAGGTCCGCAACCTTACCCTTGTACCGTGGATCAAGGAGAGTGGCCAGCCAGTAATGGTCCCTCTCCTTGATCCGAAGAATACGAGGATCCTTCCGCAGACTTTGCAGGATCAGGGAGGCCATGCAGCGTAGGTTAGCTGAGGCATTCAGTCCGGAGTCCTCTGGGTCACTAAGGACGACATGATCCGCAGCCACCTCCTCCCAGCCACGTACAAGTCCACTGGTTTCTTGGGACTGTAAATCATCCCTAAAAGACTGCTGCTGATGATGCTGAGTGCCAGCCTCCACCTCCATGCTGACACAATCCTCCTCCTCCTCCTCTTCCTGTGCGATGGGTGGGACAGAAGGAACACTGTCTGGGTAAAGGGGGCCTTGAGAGGCAAGGAAGTCCTCCTCTTCCTGCCTCTGTTCTGCCTCAAGTGCCCTGTCCATTATTCCACGCAGCGTGTGCTCCAACAGGTGGACAAGAGGTACAGTGTCACTGATGCATGCACTGTCACTGCTCACCATCCTCGTGGCCTCCTCAAATGGTGCCAGGACAGTGCATGCATCCCTGATCATGCCCCACTGGCGTGGTGAAAAAAACCCGAGCTCCCCTGACCCTGTCCTAGTGCCATAGTCGCACAGGTACTCATTGATGGCCCTCTGCTGCGTGTGCAGCCGCTGCAGCATGGCCAACGTTGAGTTCCACCTGGTGGGCATGTCACATATAAGGCGGTTCTTGGGCAGGTTCAACTCCTTTTGAAGCTCAGCCAGGCGAGCACTGGCATTATAAGATCTGCGGAAATGCACACAGACTTTCCTGGCCTGCCTCAGGACATCCTGTAAGCCCGGGTACCTGCCCAAGAACCGCTGCACCACCAGGTTAAGGACGTGAGCCATACAGGGCACATGGGTCAGTTGTCCCTGTCGGAGGGCGGAGAGGAAGTTGGTGCCATTGTCGCAAACCACCATTCCTGGCTTAAGCTGGCGTGGCGTGAACCACCTCTCGGCCTGCCCCTGCAGAGCAGACAGGACCTCTGCCCCAGTGTGGCTCCTGTCCCCCAAACACACCAGCGCAAGCACGGCATGGCATCTTTTTGCCTGCGTACTTGCGTAGCCCCTTGAACGCCTACGGAGCACCGCTGGTTCCGAGGACAAACCACAGGAAGAGGCCATGGAGGAAGAAGAAGAGGAGGGGGTGGAGGAGAGAGGTGTGTCACAACCAGTAGTAGCATTTTGGAGGCGTGGCGGTGGAACAACCTCCAACACTACTGCACCTTGTCCTGCATCCTTCCCAGCTGCCAAAAGAGTGACCCAATGGGCCGTGAAAGAAAGGTAACGTCCCTGTCCATGCCTGCTGGACCATGAGTCAGCGGTAATATGCACCTTACCGCTGACCGCCCTGTCCAGCGAGGCCAAGACATTGCCTTCCACATGCCTGTAGAGAGCCGGAATAGCCTTCCGTGCGAAAAGTGTCGTTTGGGAACCTGCCACTGAGGAACCGCACATTGCACAAACTCACGGAAGGGGGCCGAGTCTACCAACTGAAAAGGCAGCAGTTGAAGCGCTAGCAATTTAGCCAAGCTAGCATTCAACCGCTGGGCATGTGGATGGCTGGGAGTGAACTTCTTTCGACGGTCCAGCAGCTGGGGCAGGGAAATTTGCCTGCTAGAATCGGATGTTGGTGTACTGCTAGCAGAGTGCCCGCAAGTACTTGCCTGTGACACACCTAATTCTACACCTTCATTCCTCTCAGAGCAGGTTTCAGAGAGGAGTGAAGGTATAGTGGGGTTGGAGATCCCAGCTGATGCGGTGCAAGAAGAGGTCAGCTTTGTTCTTTGGTGTGGGTCTTTAAGGTAGGCTTGCCAACGAGCTGCATGGCAGGTCAACATATGTCTGATCAAGCATGTGGTGCCCAAGCGGCTGATGTTTTGGCCACGCGATATACGCTTGAGACATATGTTGCAAACAGCAGCTGTGCGATCTGATGCACTCGCCTCAAAAAAGGCCCACACCAAAGAACTTTTTGCATGACGGGCAGAGGCAGCGCCCTGCACAGGCGGAGCTCTGCGGTGTGATTCCGTCGGTGTGCTGCCCATACGCTGGCCACTCAAGGGCATCCTGCCTCGTTGGAGATGTGCCTCCTCCTCATCCTCCTCCTCTCTCCTATTAGGCACCCACGTGGAGTCAGTGACCTCATCATCCCCTCCCTCCTCATCACTGGAGCCAATCTGGCAATATGCTGCAGCTGCTGGAGCATGACTGCCAGATTGGTGTCCTTCTTGAGCATCCCCTCTCTCTGCTCTCACGCTGCTGCCTTCCTCTAGCTGGGTATCATCATCAGATCCTTCCAAACGCTGGGCATCCTCCTGGAGCATGTACCCAACACTGTGCTCAAACAGTTCGGGGGACTCCTCAGGAGGAGGGCATGGTGGGTCTAGGGAAGGATTGACTAATGAAGATACTGATACTGATACCTCTCTGTCCCTCAACTCAAGGATTGAAAATATGGAACAGCAAATTTGGTTTAGAACAGAACAGCACACTGTCAGTTTCACTCACTGTACCTCTCTGTCCCTCAACTCAAGGATTGAAAATATGGTTCAGCAAAATAGTTTTAGAACAGAATAGCACACTGACACTTTCCCTCACTGTACCTCTCTGTCCCTCAACTCAAGGATTGAAAATATGGAACAGCAAATTTGGTTTAGAACAGAACAGCACACTGTCAGTTTCACTCACTGTACCTCTCTGTCCCTCAACTCAAGGATTGAAAATATGGTTCAGCAAAATAGTTTTAGAACAGAATAGCACACTGACACTTTCCCTCACTGTACCTCTCTGTCCCTCAACTCAAGGATTGAAAATATGGAACAGCAAATTTGGTTTAGAACAGAACAGCACACTGTCAGTTTCACTCACTGTACCTCTCTGTCCCTCAACTAAAGGATTGAAAATATGGTTCAGCAAAATAGTTTTAGAACAGAATAGCACACTGACACTTTCCCTCACTGTACCTCTCTGTCCCTCAACTCAAGGATTGAAAATGTGGAACAGCAAATTTGGTTTAGAACAGAACAGCACACTGTCAGTTTCACTCACTGTACCTCTCTGTCCCTCAACTCAAGGATTGAAAATATGGTTCAGCAAAATAGTTTTAGAACAGAATAGCACACTGACACTTTCCCTCACTGTACCTCTCTGTCCCTCAACTCAAGGATTGAAAATATGGAACAGCAAAATTGGTTTAGAACAGAATAGCACACTGTCAGTTTCACTCACTGTACCTCTCTGTCCCTCAACTCAAGGATTGAAAATATGGAACAGCAAAATTGGTTTAGAACAGAATAGCACACTGTCAGTTTCACTCACTGTACCTCTCTGTCCCTCAACTCAAGGATTGAAAATATGGTTCAGCAAAATAGTTTTATTACAGAATAGCACACTGACACTTTCCCTCACTGTACCTCTCTGTCCCTCAACTCAAGGATTGAAAATATGGAACAGCAAATTTGATTTAGAACAGAACAGCACACTGTCAGTTTCACTCACTGTACCTCTCTGTCCCTCAACTCAAGGATTGAAAATATGGAACAGCAAAATTGGTTTAGAACAGAATAGCACACTGACACTTTCCCTCACTGTACCTCTCTGTCCCTCAACTCAAGGATTGAAAATGTGGAACAGCAAATTTGGTTTAGAACAGAACAGCACACTGTCAGTTTCACTCACTGTACCTCTCTGTCCCTCAACTCAAGGATTGAAAATATGGTTCAGCAAAATAGTTTTAGAACAGAATAGCACACTGACACTTTCCCTCACTGTACCTCTCTGTCCCTCAACTCAAGGATTGAAAATATGGAACAGCAAAATTGGTTTAGAACAGAATAGCACACTGTCAGTTTCACTCACTGTACCTCTCTGTCCCTCAACTCAAGGATTGAAAATATGGAACAGCAAAATTGGTTTAGAACAGAATAGCACACTGTCAGTTTCACTCACTGTACCTCTCTGTCCCTCAACTCAAGGATTGAAAATATGGTTCAGCAAAATAGTTTTAGAACAGAATAGCACACTGACACTTTCCCTCACTGTACCTCTCTGTCCCTCAACTCAAGGATTGAAAATATGGAACAGCAAATTTGGTTTAGAACAGAACGGCACACTGTCAGTTTCACTCACTGTACCTCTCTGTCCCTCAACTCAAGGATTGAAAATATGGTTCAGCAAAATAGTTTTATTACAGAATAGCACACTGACACTTTCCCTCACTGTACCTCTCTGTCCCTCAACTCAAGGATTGAAAATATGGAACAGCAAATTTGATTTAGAACAGAACAGCACACTGTCAGTTTCACTCACTGTACCTCTCTGTCCCTCAACTCAAGGATTGAAAATATGGAACAGCAAAATTGGTTTAGAACAGAATAGCACACTGTCAGTTTCACTCACTGTACCTCTCTGTCCCTCAACTCAAGGATTGAAAATATGGAACAGCAAAATTGGTTTAGAACAGAATAGCACACTGACACTTTCCCTCACTGTGCCTCTCTGTCCCTCAACTCAAGGATTGAAAATATGGAACAGCAAATTTGGTTTAGAACAGAACAGCACACTGTCAGTTTCACTCACTGTACCTCTCTGTCCCTCAACTCAAGGATTGAAAATATGGTTCAGCAAAATAGTTTTAGAACAGAATAGCACACTGACACTTTCCCTCACTGTACCTCTCTGTCCCTCAACTCAAGGATTGAAAATATGGAACAGCAAATTTGGTTTAGAACAGAACAGCACACTGTCAGTTTCACTCACTGTACCTCTCTGTCCCTCAACTCAAGGATTGAAAATATGGAACAGCAAAATTGGTTTAGAACAGAATAGCACACTGTCAGTTTCACTCACTGTACCTCTCTGTCCCTCAACTCAAGGATTGAAAATATGGTTCAGCAAAATAGTTTTAGAACAGAATAGCACACTGACACTTTCCCTTACTGTACCTCTCTGTCCCTCAACTCAAGGATTGAAAATATGGAACAGCAAATTTGGTTTAGAACAGAACAGCACACTGTCAGTTTCACTCACTGTACCTCTCTGTCCCTCAACTCAAGGATTGAAAATATGGTTCAGCAAAATAGTTTTAGAACAGAATAGCACACTGACACTTTCCCTCACTGTACCTCTCTGTCCCTACAAACAAGATTTAGCACAAAATAGCACACTGACACTTTCCCTCACTGTACCTCTCTGTCCCTACAAACAAGATTTAGCACAAAATAGCACACTGACACTTTCCCTCACTGTACCTCTCTGTCCCTAAACTCAAGGATTGAAAATATGGTTCAGCAAGATTGGTTTAGAACAGAATAGCACACTGACACTTTCCCTCACTGTACCTCTCTGTCCCTACAAACAAGGATTAGCACAGAATAGCACACTGTCACTGACACTCTCCCTACCTATCCTTATCTGTCCCTAAACACAAGGAATCCAGGATTATGTAAAGGAAAAATAATGACACTGTCCCTGCCTATGCTTCTCTTTCCCTACTCCGGAACACACTACACAAGGCCGCCGCGCTGGCGGCCTTTTATAGTGTGGGGCGTGTACTAAACCCCCTCAGCAATAATTGGCCACAGGCATTCTGCCTGTGGCCAATCATTGCTCTCCTCGCTGCCGGCGCTGTGATTGGCCAAGCATGCGGGGTCACAGTGCATGCTTGGCCAATCACAGCGCCTGGATGACACTGCGATGGCGTAGTGCATTGTGGGCCGTTCGCGTCACTCGAATTTGGCGCGAACGGCCCAAATCGTTCGATCTTCGTCGAACGATCGAACAGCCGATGTTCGAGTCGAACGTATGTTCGACTCGAACACGAAGCTCATCCCTAATCATCACTACACACTAGTAGTGATCACCACTTAACTGGTAGATATGCACCAGCAACTCAACCACCATTTCTATTTTTTTCTCTTTAGCTTTTTCAGATGGCATGTCAGTGCTTCTTTTTCCATTTGCTGCTGGAAGGATAGTTAGAGACAAGAAGCAGTTCTGTGAGGGGTACATATAGGAAAAGGTCTTCACCCAGAGCCTAAGTTGGCCATTAGTGTTGCAGCCAATTGTCCAGTGGCTGCTTTCTTGGTGCAGCTTTACTGGTGCTTAACAAATTGATTGAATATGCCATGAAAAATATATACTTCTAGTGGTATACCTCTCCACATGCTTGCAGCAGTGTCCAACTGTCTATAGAGTGAGAAGTCAAGGAGAAGGAACCCGTGATTGACAGTGTGGTGGCTCAAAATCCTTTGTTGAGGTATGGCACACTGAACGAGGTGGATGAAGCCATTAAATTTCACTAATCAACAACTTTAGCTCCTGTGTCATCTTAAAATGTATATCAGCAGCTTTAGCTCCTGCATCTTCTCAAAGCATGAACCAAGTTGTTTGCACACAAGAACCTTGTATTAAAAAATGCACAACGCACTGCAGCTACTTCGTTGTGGAATTCTTCTGTTTCTGTGGAAACTATTTTCTGTCTAGCCAAAGGACTTTCCCACTGTGGGACCTGGATCAAATATTTCTGTTTAGCAAATCAGTCCTTCGTGTTCTGTGTAGTCTCCCCCACATAGTACAACTCTCATGGGCATTTCAATATATAACTTACGGATGAATTCTGATGAATAAAATGACCCTTAATATTTATTCTGCTGCCCATATGAGGATCTGTAAAAAACAAGCCTTTTATCATGCTAGAACTCTGACAACAAGCTATACATAGAAACTAGCCATTTTGTTTAGGATGCAAGAAAGTACAGTAAGCGTGCATGGAAAAGGAGTAATAAAATCGGTCTGCATAAAACTATAACAAACCAATCCAAATCCTTATGAAAGTTTGTAAAAGGGGCCCCTGAAACTCCTCCACACATGGATAATTCAGTTTTAATACATTGAAATGTTTCTTCACCACCAAATTTTAACTGAATGTTGATGGTAAAGTGAACAATGGGTCTTCTTTCTCTTCAGATCTTCTCCATTGGTGGGCCACTTTTTGTATCACATGTGAGTGCAGAGTGCCTAAGGGCATCCCCTCAGGGGGCAGGTCCATGACATTCTGAACTCACAGAACGTCCTTAGTCACTGTCTTTCAAACCAATCTAGTGGCTGAAGGGAATTACTGCAGACACATTAGCAGGAAGGATCTGAGTATGCAGCCAGTTTTAGACAGCTACTGTGCACCATTTTTTTGTTTTGTCTGGAGTAGGCATGTGCACTGCCGAAAAATCAGTTTGTTTTCATTTTTGTTTCATTCGTTTATTTTTTTCGTTTTGTGGGCCATTTGTTATGATCGCAATTCGTAAAAACGAGTAAATTCGTAAATTCATGAATTTGAAAAAATGTGTAAAATTTGTAGATTCGTAAATTAGAAAAAAAATTGTAATTTCGAAAATCTAAAATAATAACTAACTAATAATAACTTAACTAATACTAACTATTAAATTATAGGTATTGGAATTTTCTTTCAAATTTGTCTGTTAGTGAACATAACGAATATGAATTTATCCAAAGTTATGAATTATCCAAAATAACAAATGCCGCATCTAAACAAATGGAACAGAACAAATTATTAATAATAAAAAACAACAACAATAATAAAAACGTTTTATTATTATTATTTATTATTAATTAGTTCCGTTCCATTTGTTTAGATGCGGCATTCGTTATTTCGGATAATTCATAACTTTGGATAAATTTGAAAGGAAATTCCAATACCTATAATTTAATAGTTAATAATAGTTAAGTTATTATTTGTTAATTATTATTTCAGATTTTCAGATTTACGAATTTTCAAATTTACGAATATTCGGTTAAACTGGTTTTCGTTCATTTGGATATTTCTGAATTAACAAATTTGTCGGAATTCATTAAAAACCATTTCGGAACGAAACGAATTGCACATGTCTAGTCTGGAGTTAGGCTTTAGAGCAAAACTCCAGGTCAAGCGAAAAAATTACCCTTGCAGTGGAGCCTCTCCACACTGCTAGGATTAAATGCTCCTTTAATCTTTGCTTATAAGCATAAGCGGGGGAATAAGCAACAATTCTTACCTATTTTTCTTGCCACCCTCCCTGCCCCCAGGCAGCTGGTGATCTCCTCCGCTCTCCAACATCTTGGAATGATAGTGGACCCATGCCACTCTCACATATAATACAGGACTGATGGTACTAAATTGTACATTATATGATGATGTCAGAGTGCCTGCGACAGATGTAGCATGGAGGGAAATAGCTTCCAGGGACTAGTTGTAAAGCATGGTGGAAGCCTGGCTGAGAGTGTGAGGAATAGGGTAGGTATACCTTCTTATTCTTTTAAAAGTAAATAAAAGTCCAAAGTGCAGCACTTCAGTGATTCACAAATCATATAATAGTCCAAAAAAAGAGATAAAGATGCTCTCGGCCTGGAACCTCAGACAACTTCTGTCTAGGAGAGCAAAAGATGAGATGGGAGACGTGTATGATAACGGGAAGGTGTTGGGGATGAAAAGTAGAAGATTGGTGCCAGGTGGCAAAACCACAAAGAAGTCCAACAGAGGCGGAGACAAGCCAGGTGGATGGACCACAGAAAAGGGAGGAGCCAGAATAACCAAGAAAACCCCCAACACGGTGATGAGAGTCGGAGATGAAGGTACAGCCTATTGGAGAATACACATTATACCTATCTCTTCATGTGAGTCCTGATGAGTTTCTGAGCTTGTTGAATTTGGATATGCTGATGATCTGCCTATTACACTTGGAATGTGTCATTTGAATCCATCGTTGAACCCTTGCAATATATGATTACACTGCATATTTTCATATCCTTCTGGTAAGCAGATTGATAGCACCTGGGTGTGGTGTGCTTTTCCCATGCGCATTGAAGTTGGTGGAGGTTCTTCAGCATCTTTATCTCTTTTTTTGGACTATTATATGATTTGTGAATCACTGAAGCGCTGCACTTTGGACTTTTATTTTTTATTGTTTGATGAATCAACCAACTGTGCTGGCTGCTTGTTCTTTTTATTTTAGTTAGAGCAGATATTTGTTCACACTGCTTTATTACTTCTTATTCTTTTACTCCTAGACAAAAAAATATTCACCTAAGCTTTAAAGCCAACAAATGCAAATGTGCATACATGGATATGAAATGGTAGGAATGCTTTTAGTTTAATTGTTGTGCTATACTGATTTACTAATGTCATAGAACTTTATAAATAGCGGGTACAATAAGGTACATCGGTATCGATATTAGTTTGTCAGATCAACCTGCTCATTCAAAGCCATTTAGTCATACTAAAGACATTTTTATTTATGCAATTGTTTTACAGACATAATTCTTTTAACAGCTAAAGCAAAGGTCTGTAAATAACATTTTGAAAGTTTGTTAAAATGATTTTGTTTGGAGACATCACTGGGTTTTCTGCACTGTCTTTTAGTTTCTTAATGAATGCAGGATAATAGTGGATTTATAGTCTAGGTTTAGGAACACAAAGAGTCTTTCACACATTATTATGTGTGCAATGATTGGTTTTATAAAATGTACTGTGGCCTAGGGCTTTGAAAGTGCTCCTTCCATTGTGTTCTGTGCTTTACACAGCATTTGAGCAGCAGAAGTGGTTATTTACAATGGCTGCACACACAGCAAAGTTCAGCTCTTCAGATCAGGATAGAATGCTATAGAATTCAGATTAAAGGCTATTGGCAATTTCCTGCTTGATCAAAGCCGGCAAGGAAAATTTTGTACAAGGAGAACAGCTACAGGCAGAAAAGAAAAAAAAATACCTTTGTTTCCCAACAAAACATATTGTTTGAAGTGATTGATTAAAAAAATTTTAATCACTGGAAATTAGCATTTCATGTTAATTTGAGCACTGGGTATCAAGCTTAAAGCATAACTCTGGGCCCGGCTTCCTCTCCCCTACAGACCCTCCTCCCCCCGGAGGCCCCCCACTCTGTTTGTTTTGTATTCTTTAATAAAGTTACCTTTTCCAGATGTCTTCAGGTTTGTCACATGACATACTGGGTTCTCTTTATTGTTTTCAGTGCCAGGTGGCCCTCAATGATGCCGAGAGTGATGCAGATATGATGCATACTATGAATGAAGGGCATTGTGGTGACCCATGATGCCCTGCATTTACCTTGAAGCCCTCAGTCTGAAAGGGTAAGAATGTCTTGTGGTTAAAGTTAGGTACTGTACTACGGCAGGTACGGCAGCTCTGGATTGTAGGTGAGTATTGCAGCCTGCTTTTTCTTTTTTGAGCTACTCAGAGTCCTTTTTATAAAGAAAGCCTGGAGCTGGGCTTTAATGGAGTCCTTATTTATTCTTTTGCTCCCACATGTAAAAACTCATAGTTTAAAATAAAATCAAACTTTAAAGAAAAAGTGATTAATATGCTTATCTTATATTCCAGCTTCCATCCATAGTGCATAGACTGGGGTGATGTCACATGTTACTCAACGATAACCCTGTGCCCCCTAGTACAATCCAGGAGTATCTTCTCCCAAGATATAGGATGCCCAGCTTTCTCAGAATCACCTGAAAAACCTGTGATGTTCCTCATGCCTGTGCACCATGGGCAGAAGCTAGGTGTTAAAGACTAACTCTGCTTTTGTTGAGAAAAAAACAAACCCCCCCTGGGTGATCAATGTATATTGCGGGGACTTTAACAAACTTTGTAGAAGATTTCTACCTTTTGTTGCTGTGAAGAAAAAGATCTTTGTTTCACTAGACTGATTGCATACTCATTTTGAATGAGAGGATCTGGCTCATTATTAATCAGCTGACACACTTTCTGTGTTCGAATAAAAAGCTGCAGTGTCTGCATCCCTTTAGATGTGATTAAACCTTGGGGTGTATCTCATGGAAACCTACATTTTTATTGCAGGGGTGCCTAAAATCTGACTTTTATCTTAGTGTAAACTTCTGGAAAAATCACTGAGCGAATCACACAAGCAGGAAACACCTACAAGTTGTAAAATTGCATTGAATTTTACATAAAATGACAGTGGGAAAAGACAGCATCATTTTTATCTTAGGAAATTTGTATTAAGTTTCAAGTTTTCAACAATACATAGATAATAAGGAGTTACAACAGAAAAACGAATAATCAGGAAAATCCATAAGAGCCCTTTCACACTGGATTGGTGAGGGTGGCGGCGGTAAAGCACCGCTATTTTTAGCGTTGCTTTACCGTCGTATTCGCGGCGCTATTCGGACGCTAGCGGGGTGCTTTTAATCCCCGCTAGCAGACAAAAAAGGGTTAAAACCGATGGCAAAGCGCCGGGAAAACGCAGCTGCAGCGGTGCTTTGCCGGCGGTTCGGCAGCGCTGCCCATTGATTTCAATGGGCAGGGGCGCTTTAAAAGTGGTGTATTCACCGCTCCCACAGCGCCTCAAAGATGCGGCTAGCAGGACTTTTTTTACCATCCTGCCAGCGTACCACTCCAGTGTGAAAGCCCTCAGGCTTTCACACTGGAGTGAATGGAGCCGCTCTTTCAGGGCGCTTTGCAGGCGCTATTTTTAGCATTATAGTGCCTGCAAAGCGCCTCGGTGTGGAATGGGTCTAAGAGACAGTGCTGCTGCGCCGAGCAATAGATGATTCTCTGATAACAATACAAGTCTGTGTAGAATAAATAGAAAGTACTATCCAGGCAGTGGCGCAGCGTGGGTTGTCAACGCCTGGGGCGATGCAAGTAATTTGCGCCCCCCTGACCCATGGACTTACCTATTTTCAGCTAGCTCCAGTCTGGTCACATGATCCACTGTGTGAGACAGCGGTGGCTGTAGGGATAAGGAGAGCGTGCTTGATAATGACTGGTAAAGCCTGGAGTGGTGACATCATGCATATGTTCCTATGTCCCATCTGTTGTTGGCGCTCCCTCCTCTCCACACTCGTGACAGCGCCCCTCTAAATTTTGCGCCTGGGGCGGTGGCCCCCCTCGCACCCCCCACGCTACGCCACTGTATCCAGGTAGTTACTCCCCAGATCAGTGGTCTCCAAACTGTGGCCCTTTGATTGCCTTTTTTCCAGCCCTTGGGGCCCTTTTCCTCCCACTGATACAAAACACTATTCCTCCCACTGACACCAATAATATGGCACTATTCCTCCCACTGAAACCCATGATGGGACACTATTACCATTTTCCACTGACACCAGGGCCATTATCCTTCAAACTGACACCAACTATGGGGCACTGTTCCTCCCTGCATTGTTTACTCCAACTGACGCCAGGACAATTTCTACTCCCAATGACCATAGTCCAGCCAACTTAAGTTTGAAGGACAGTAAACTGGCCCTTTGTTTAGAAAGTTTGGAGACCCCTGCCATAGATCAATAAATCAGACAATAATTGAATGACTACACCAGTCTGTCCACGGTTTCCCATAATTTTTCAAAAGATTCACATTTACCCGTTCTGATAGATACGATTCGCTCATAGGAGTAGTTCAATTTCGCAAAAGTAAACATAAATTTAATAACAATAAATTACAACATGGCTTGTATAGAAGTTATATATACAACATTTTTTATTTGCTGTATTGTTCCACAAAAGAGGAGTTACTCTTTAAGTAAGTATGTGTTTTACTTTTTTTTTCTAAAGTTTGATTTTATTTTTTTAATGTAGCTATTTGCATTTGTGCATGTAAAGTTAAAGGACAAGATGACTTTAAAAAAAAAAAAAGAAGCAATTCCAGACAACAAATGAAACCAATCAGTGAACTGCTAATGCTATCAGCAAATATGGAATCTGTGCTAAAGTCTACAAATGCCATAGTTTCCCTTTATACGTGACTACATATTATCAGCTCTTGTATACTCCTGTACAAAGATCTCTATTATAACAAGATAGACATAGATGCTACTAAAAGTGATGATAGGTTTTGTTGAAAGGTGACAGAAAGCTTTGATGATTTCAGGTCAAAATCATTAATTGTTCTTGATATGGAAATTTCTTGTCTGCTGTTCACACACTTATCCCTTTTCTCACTTACACGGTAATGTGAAAATTTAAAGTGCTTGAACTAAAAGGTTTACGACAGCTGTTTACAGTAAAGGTAAAATATATGACAGATACAATTATATAATGGTCACTTGGGCCAATTATCTAGAAGGCGAGCTATAAGTGTGGAATGAGCCACAGCAGAGCAGGTTTTTGGTAAAATCTTCCCTAAGCAGAAAGACAGATTTTACTGTACACTATTTATATACTGCACTTCATTTTACAGATAAACAATTTCCTGCTGAGTGACTGAAGCTATTTTGCTATATAAATGTTACCTACAAACTTGCATACCCTGAAAGCATGTTTTTGATTTTGAAAGCAAGACTTGCAATGTATGTAAAATACCAACATTTTTATGTTATTGGATTTGATTTTAATCCGAACATAGGCATATGTTCGGATTATTTATTTCCCGTCGGGACCATTTGTGATTACAGTAATAGTGTAAAGAAAAAAAATAAAAATATTTGAGTCTATTTTACTTTTATTTATTTGGCAATTTTCATGCCTACTCTGCCATATATTTTTTTTTTAAAGCCCTGTACACACGATCGGTTTTACCGATGAAAACAGTCCGATGGACAAACCGATCGTGTGTGGGCCCAATCGGACTTATTTCAATCAGTGAAAAAAAATAGAACATGTTTTAAATTTTTCCGATGGGGAAAAAAAACGATAGGAAATTCCGATCATCTGTGTGGAACTCTATCGGAGAAAAAACCCATGCATGCTCAGACTGAATTAGGAGACGGGAGCACTCGTTCTGGTAAAACTAGCATTCGTAATGGAGATAGCACATTCGTCATGCTGCAACAGGCTGAAAAGCACGAAGACTGAAAAGCACGAATCGGCTCTCACCAAACTTTTACTAACACGCGGTAACACAAAATCAGCAAAAGCAGCCCAAAGGGTGGTGCCATTGGATTTGAACTTCCCATTTGTAGTGCCGTCGTACGTGTTGTACGTCACGGCGTTTGGGGCGGTCGGAATTTTGTCTGATGGTGTGTAGGCAAGACTGATGGAAGTCTGCTTCATCGGAATTCCGATGGAAAAATCCATTGGATTTGATTCCATCGGAAATCCGATCGTGTGTGCAGGGCTTAAGACATTGCATCATGTGATACAAAAGGTAAGACATTTCAACTTCTGGGAAAACAGCACAGTAAAGGAATAAACAATTAAATATGGCAGACTCATCAATTTTCCAACATGAGGAGGTTGAAAATAGGGACAAAAAATCAATGGAGATTTTTAAGGTACTATTTTCCAATACCAACTGTGAGGGGGTTAACTCAGCAGTGGGTGTGTGTGACCCCCTGGATGGGTTCACCACACAAAAACAGGCACAGCAGACAGTGGTAGGAGAAAACAAAAGGGTGTGGTTTTATTTGAACTATATACAGACAAAAAAATACAGCAAAAACAAAAGAAACAGGAAAATAAGTCCTGGTCAACTTGACCGCTCACTACACACGTTGGTGTCCCTAACTAACAACTGGGTACAGCCTTGTGCTGTCCCAGTCCCTAGCTCCCTGCTTTTAGAAGTTCATAGCAATAACCACACAGGCTTTGGCTCACCTCACAGAGATCACACTCCCCAGACTATCCACACAGATCTGGTTCCAGGTTGGGAGCATCTCCCTTAGCATGCTGGGATTTCTTGTAGAGGCCCTAATGAGCCCACTTACTTCAGCTGGGCTCATTAACTCTTCCCCTG
Source organism: Rana muscosa (assembly GCA_029206835.1). Taxonomy (NCBI): domain Eukaryota; kingdom Metazoa; phylum Chordata; class Amphibia; order Anura; family Ranidae; genus Rana; species Rana muscosa. The sequence goes on along the minus strand of CM055121.1, from coordinate 432,980,393 downwards.
CAAGACTCCCAGCACTCCCCCTAGTGGTATAAATCGGCATAAAGCCTGAATCTAGGACATATATACCTTCCATCCTGGATGCAACCTGGTGATTTTACTTGCCTGGTGTCATACAACTAAAAGGCTGTAGCTAATGACCCTGACAAAGGTCTCCCAACAGCCATACGTGTAACTAATAGTCACACTAGCTTTCCGGATGCTGCCCTGGAAAAGGAATTCTGGGGCTTGTGTAAAAAAGTGGAAGACATGTTTAATTATCATATCACACAATGGTGGGATATAAAATTCCTAAAACAATATCTTAGTGAAGGTCTTGCTCCGAGAGGGCTGCGTAATAAGAAAAGATGTGGCTTTCTCGAACCAGACCTACAAAGCACTTGGGATAAAGTCTCTACATTGTGTACTGCACAATGGATGGAGATTATACAGTATGTATGCAGAGAGACAGAATGCTACTCGTCAGTCAGAATAAACTGAGTGCATTACTAGCATCATTCCTTTGAGAAATACCATCAGGTGCCAAGTTACCGAAGATGCAGGGATCTTCTAAATGTTAAAAGAGCTTATTTTGAGGAAAATCTCATTGCAAATAAAAGAAATAAGTTTGCCAGGGACATAGCAGACTATGAGAAAGGTACAATCTTACATTGGGGGAAAGGTTGGTTTAAAGCTCATATAGATGAAGGCATGCAGGCCAGGACATGTGGACACTATGCAGGCCCCATCAACCTTTAACAACCAAAACCGACCCCAATCACAAACCCAGAGAGGAGGGGGCTCTCACAAAGAAGCCAAGAAAGCACATGTGAAACAAAAGACCCCGGGACATCCTACACAGGGACCGGGAAATCACAATAATAACTCCAGAGGAAGGGATTTAAAAATGCATAACCAAAATATTCATAACTGATAAAATCCATAATATGAGTAGAAATAGCCCCTCTGGAGCCCAACGGCCCGTACCCCAAGGGAATAACAGTTCCTTAGTAGGGATGAGCCTAACACCCCCCCCCCCGGTTCGGTTCGCACCAGAACCTTCGAACGGACCGAAAGTTCGCGCAAACGTTAGAACCCTATTAAATACAATGGACGCGAACGTTCGAAATCTAAAGTGCTAATTATAATGACTAATATGCATGTTATTGTCCTAAAAAGGGTTTGGGGACCCGGGTTCTGCCCCAGGGGACATGTATCAATGCAAAACGAAGTTTTAAAAATGACCATTTTTCGGGAGCAGTCATTTAATGATACATAAAGTGAAAAAAAAAGTGAAATATTCCTTTAAATATTGTACCTGGGGGGTGTCTAAAGTATGCCTGTGAAGTGGCATGTGTTTCCCGTGTTTAGAACTGTCCCTGCACAAGATGACATTTGTAAAGGAAAAAAAGCCATTTAAAACTGCTTGCGGCTTTAATGTAATGTCTGGTCCCAGTAATATGGATGAAAATCTTTGAGAAAAATGGCATGGCTACCCCATCACCCCCCCCCCCTCCCCACCCTAGCCCATTACCAGCCCCTTTGGGTCTTGTATGGATATTAAGGGGGACCCCGCACCCAAAATAAAAAAAAGGCCCTATATACTCTGAACAGCAGTATACAGGCGGTGCAAACAAGACAGGGACTGTAGGTTTGTTCTTAAGTAGAATCTGTTTGTAATTTTGAACAGGTACATTGTTTAAGTGTAGCTCCAGCCAAAAAATCTATTTTTAAGATTTTTGGAAAACATAGGGAAGGGTTATCACCCCTGTAACATTTGTTTTGCTGTCTGTGCACCTGTTTAGAACATTTCACCTCACTTTCCATCCCAATGACAAATGTTTTTGAAAAGTGGGGTTTTTATTGAAACAAGGATTGGTGATAAAGCATCAATAGAGAGGAGACACCTTTTTCCCATATTAACTCTTACAGGAGAGAATTTCCCGTCCTAGGGGTAGATTTCCTCTCACTTCCTGTTGTCTTCTACCGTTTGCAAGTAGGAGTCGTTTGTAAGTTGGATGTTTGAAAGTAGGGGCCTGCCGTATATACTCTGCTGAAATTTGCCCCTTACATGTTGGTGTTGCCACAACACTGTGAGCCCTCACAGTTACTCTTGGTGGGCGCTGGAACGCCCTGCTGTGAACTATTATATCAGGAATTGTAATTACATGCCATTGTTGAACAGTGGTAGGAAAAATTGGGCCTTTGGTGGTGGTGCTGGTGCTACAACACTGTCAGCCCTCACAGTTACTCTTGGTGGGCGCATGAATGGGCCCTACTGTAAATTATTAGATCAATAATTGTAATTGCATGCCCCTGTTGAAGAGGGGCAAAAAAATTGGGCCTTTGGTGGTGGTGGTGGTGGTGGTGTTGCCACAACACTGTAAGCCCACACAGTTACTCTTGGTGGGCGCAGGAATGGGCCCTGCTGTGAATTATTAGATCAAGAATTGTAATTACATGCCCCTGTTGAACAGGGGCAGAAAAATTGGGCCTTAGGCACTGGTGCCACAACACTGCAACCCCTCACAGATACTGTACTTGGAGCACAGCAATGAGCCCTGTTGCAAAGTTTTGCATCAAAAATTGTAATTACACGCCCCTGTTAAACAGGGGCTGAAAAATTGGGCCTTAGGCACTGGTGCCACAACACTGCAACCCCTCACAGATACTGTACTTGGAGCACAGCAATGAGCCCTGTTGCAAAGTATTGCATCAAAAATTGTAATTACACGCCCCTGTTAAACAGGGGCTGAAAAATTGGGCCTTAGGCACTGGTGCCACAACACTGCAACCCCTCACAGATACTGTACTTAGAGCACAGCAATGAGCCCTGTTGCAAAGTATTGCATCAAAAATTGTAATTACACGCCCCTGTTAAACAGGGGCTGAAAAATTGGGCCTTAGGCAGTGGTGCTGGTGCCACGACACTGCAACCTCTCCCAGATACTCTAGTTGGAGTGCAGGAATGAGCCCTGCTGCAAAGCATTTCATCAAAAATTGTAATTACATGCCCCTGTTGAACAGGGGCTGAAAAATTGGGCTTTAGCCACTGGTGGCGGCACCCAGAAACAAAAATGTTCTTCCAAGCTATCATCATGAATCGGATCATTGAGGAGGAGGAGGATAGTCAGTCAACATAACAGGACAGTCACTCAGCATCAGCATAGGCAGTCTTGAAGGGATGTGACATTTCAAAATAAATTATTCTGTTATATCAGCTTCAGGTGCTTAGTAGCTGGTGGTGATCCAAGACTGGTTCATCTTTATGAAGGTCAGTTGATCAACCGAGTCGGTGGACAGGCGCACACTGTGATCCGTGACAAAGCCTCCAGCAGCACTGAATGTGCGTTTCGAAAGAACGCTGGATGCAGGACAGGCCAATAGCTCAATTGCATACTGTGCAAGCTCTGGCCAGTGATCCATCCTCAAGACCCAGTAAGCCAGAGGATTTTCGGTGGGAAAGGTGTCCAAGTCTGACCTTGCCCCTAGGTATTCCTGCACCATGTATATCAGACGCTGGCGATGGTTGCTGGAACCGATCATACCTTGGGGCTGCGGACTAAAAAGTTATCTGAACGCATCGGTCAGACGGCCACCTTCCCCACCGCTCCTTCTTTGACTGACCGAAGCCTCAGCAACTCGTTGTCCAGGACCAGGAGTTTGTAACCTCCCAGTCTCTGGGAACGCGTTGCACAGACCTTTTTGCAAGGCCTCCCAGAGATGTCTCATCCTCTGCTCCCTCTGCGACGGTAAGATAAGGTCCGCAACCTTACCCTTGTACCGTGGATCAAGGAGAGTGGCCAGCCAGTAATGGTCCCTCTCCTTGATCCGAAGAATACGAGGATCCTTCCGCAGACTTTGCAGGATCAGGGAGGCCATGCAGCGTAGGTTAGCTGAGGCATTCGGTCCAGAGTCCTCTGGGTCACTAAGGACGACATAATCCGCAGCCACCTCCTCCCAGCTACGTACAAGTCCACAGGTTTCTTGGGACTGTAAATCATCACTAAAAGACTGCTGCTGTTGATGCTGAGTGCCAGGCTCCACCTCCATGCTGACACAATCCTCCTCCTCCTCGTCCTCTTCCTGTGGGATGGGTGGGACAGAAGGAATACTGTCTGGGTAAAGGGGGCCTTGAGAGGCAAGGAAGTCCTCCTCTTCCTGCCTCTGTTCTGCCTCAAGTGCCCTGTCCATTATTCCACGCAGCTTATGCTCCAACAGGTGGACAAGAGGTACAGTGTCACTGATGCATGCACTGTCACTGCTCACCATCCTTGTGGCCTCCTCAAATGGTGCCAGGACAGTGCATGCATCCCTGATCATGCCCCACTGGCGTGGTGAAAAAAAACAGAGCTCCCCTGACCCTGACCCTGTCCTGGTGCCGTAGTCGCACAGGTACTCATTGATGGCCCTCTGCTGCGTGTGCAGCCGCTGCAGCATGGCCAACGTTAAGTTCCACCTGGTGGGCATGTCACATATAAGGCGGTTCTTGGGCAGGTTCAACTCCTTTTGCAGCTCAGCCAGCCGAGCACTGGCATTATATGATCTGCGGAAATGCACACAGACTTTCCTGGCCTGCCTCAGGACATCCTGTAAGCCCGGGTACCTGACCAAGAACCGCTGCACCACCAGGTTAACGACGTGAGCCACACAGGGCACATGGGTCAGTTTTCCCTGTCGGAGGGCGGAGAGGAGGTTGGTGCCATTGTCGCAAACCACCATTCCTGGCGTCAACCAGCCCTCTGCCCCAGTGTGGCTCCTACACCATTCCTGGCGTCAACCAGCCCTCTGCCCCAGTGTGGCTCCTGTCCCCAAAACACACCAGCGCAAGCACGGCATGGCATCTTTTTGCCTGCGTACTTGCGTAGCACCTTGAACGCCTACGGAGCACCGCTGGTTCCGAGGACAAAAGCACAGGAAGAGGCCATGGAGGAAGAAGAAGAGGAGGGGGTGGAGGAGAGAGGTGTGTCACAACCAGTAGTAGCATTTTGGAGGCGTGGCGGCGGAACAACCTCCAACACTACTGCACCTTGTCCTGCATCCTTCCCAGCTGCCAAAAGAGTGACCCAATGGGCCGTGAAAGAAAGGTAACGTCCCTGTCCATGCCTGCTGGACCATGAGTCAGTGGTAATATGCACCTTACCGCTGACCGCCCTGTCCAGCGAGGCATGGACATTGCCTTCCACATGCTGGTAGAGAGCCGGAATCGCCTTCCGTGAGAAAAAGTGGCGTTTGGGAACCTGCCACTGAGGAACCGCACATTGCACAAACTCACGGAAGGGGGCAGAGTCTACCAACTGAAAAGGCAGCAGTTAAAGTGCTAGCAATTTAGCCAAGCTAGCATTAAACCGCTGGGCATGTGGATGGCTGGGAGTGAACTTCTTTTGACGGTCCAGCAGCTGGGGCAGGGAAATTTGCCTGCTATAATCGGACGTCGGTGTACTGCTAGCAGAGTGCCCGCAAGTACTTGGCTGTGACACACCTAATTCTACACCTTCATTCCTCTCAGTGAAGGTTTCAGAGAGGACTGAAGGTACAGTGGGGTTTGAGATCCCAGTTGATGAGGAGCAAGGAGAGGTCCGCTTTGTTCTTTGGTGTGGGTCTTTAAGGTACAGTTGCCAACGAGCTGCATGGCAGGTCAACATATGTCTGGTCAAGCATGTGGTGCCCAGGCGGCTGATGTTTTGGCCACGTGAGATACGCTTGAGACATATGTTGCAAACAACAGCGGTGCGATCTGATGCACTCGACTCAAAAAAGGCCCACACCAAATAACTTTTGGAATAACAGGCAGAGGCAGCGCCCTGCACAGGCATAGCTTTGCGATGTGATTCAGTCAGTGTGCTGCCCTTACGCTGGCCCCCGGAGGGCATCCTGCCTCGTTAGAGATGTGCCTCCTCCTCATCCTCCTCCTCCTCCTCTCTCCTATCAGGCACCCACGTGGAGTCAGTGACCTCATCATCCCCTCCCTCCTCATCACTGGAGCCAATCTGGCAGAATTCTGCAGCTGCTGGAACATGACTGCCAGATTGCTGTCCTTCTTGAGCATCCCCTCTCTCTGCTCTCACGCTACTGCCTTCCTCTAGCTGGGTATCATTTTCAGACCCTTCGAAACGCTGGGCATCCTCCAGGAGCATGTACCCAACACTGTGCTCAAACTGTTTGGGGGACTCCTCAGGAGGACACGGTGGGTCTAGGGAAGGAGTGACTGATGAAGACATTGATACAAGGGAAGATGACGCTTTGGCAGCTGCTTTGCCAGTACCCTGAGCCTGGGTGAGAGAGGATGAGGAGGATGAGGAGGGCTTGGTCATCCACTCTACCAAGTCTTCGGCATGATGCGGCTCAACACGTCCAGCTGCCGAAAATAAGGACAAGCGTGTCCCATGGTCACGTGCTGATGACCATGCACCGCGTCCACGACCAGCACTGTTGTCTCTAGACACAGAGCCTGCTTGCCCTCTTTTATTGGCTCGTGACTGTCTGCCTCTCCTTGTTGGCCTTCCAGACAATGTAATGGCCTGCAGGGAGATGGGAAAACCAGCAATTGGGTAGTGTAGATTGTGCTGGAGGCACACAACACCCACTAACTCCATTAAATGCCTTTATTAGAGAACAGCAATGACGGGTATACACAGGTGTATACTGTACTAGGGCACACAACACCCACTAACTCCAGCAGATGCCTTTATTAGAGAACAGCAATGACGGGTATATACAGGTGTATACTGTTATAGGGCACACAACACCCACTAACTGCTGCAGATGCCTTTATTAGAGAACAGCAATGACGGGTATATACAGGTGTATAATGTACTAGGACACACAACACCCACTAACTCCAGCAGATGCCTTTATTAGAGAACAGCAATGACGGGTATATACAGGTGTATACTGTACTAGGGCACACAACACCCACTAACTCCAGGAGATGCCTTTATTAGAGAACAGCAATGACGGGTATATACAGGTGTATACTGTACTAGGGCACACAACACCCACTAATTCCAGCAGATGCCTTTATTAGAGAACAGCAATGACGGGTATAAAGGGATTTTTATAACAGCTTACCTGTAAAATCCTTTTCTTGGAGTACATCACGGGACACAGAGCGACTTAGTCATTACTAATGGGTTATATAGATTACCTTCAGGTGTTGGCACTGGCCAATTCCAAACCGGAAGTACCCTCCCCTATATAAGCCCCTCCCACCCGGGAGCACCTCAGTTTTGTAGCCAAGCAATAAGTGTCCCAAAAAGAGGGGTGGGAGCTCTGTGTCCCGTGATGTACTCCAAGAAAAGGATTTTACAGGTAAGCTGTTATAAAAATCCCTTTTTCTTTTTCGTACATCACGGGACACAGAGCGACTTAGTCATTACTAATGGGACGTCCCAAAGCAATGCCAAATGAGGGGAGGGATACACTATACATAAGCTGGGCGCCATCAGGCATGAGGATCTTTTGCGGCCTGCAACACACTGCGCCCAAAGGCGACATCCTCCTGACTTCTAACGTCTACCTGGTAGAACCTAGTAAACGTGTGTACCGAAGACCATGTTGCGGCCTTACATACTTGAGCCAGGGAGGCCTGGTGATGCACTGCCCATGAAGTTCCAACTGCTCTTGTGGAGTGCGCCCTAACTTTGAACGGAGGCGGTCTCTTTCTCAAGCCATAGGCTTGTATTATGACCTGTCGAATCCACTTGGCTAAAGTAGATTTTGATGCTGCCTGACCCTTTCTGGGGCCTTCCGGCAGAACAAATAAAGAATCCGTTCTGCGAATCTGAGCAGTGGCTTTTAGATAAGCTTTAACTGCTCTTACTACATCCAAAGAATGTAATAACTTTTCCTCTACCGAGCTAGGTTTGGGGAAAAAAGAAGGAAGAACCACATCTTGGTTCAAATGAAACCTCGATACCACCTTAGGAAGAAAGGCTGGATGAGGACGTAATACTACTCTGTCCTTATGGACAACCAGATATGGCTCCTTACAGGACAAGGCGGCTAATTCCGATACTCTTTTAGCCGAACAAACGGCTACTAAGAAAATCAATTTCCTGGTGAGAAGAACCAAGGAAATGTGTTGTAATGGTTCAAACGGTTGTTTCTGTAGAACCGACAGAACCAGGTTTAAGTCCCAAGGACATATGGGAATACTAACTGGAGGGCTAATACGCATCACTGCTTGTATAAAGGCTTTGACTAGTGAATGCGAAGCCAATGGCCTTTGAAAAAATATTGACAAGGCCGAAATCTGACCCTTGATAGTACTCAAGGCAAGCTTCCTATCTACAGCCCACTGTAGGAAGTCCAAAATCCTCCCTATCACGTACTTACGTGGATGCCATTTCTTGGCCTCACACCACGTAATGTATGCTTTCCAGATCCTATAATAGATCTGCCTGGATACCGGTTTCCTGGCATTGATCATGGTAGATACCACAGAATTAGAGAGCCCTCTCTTTTTCAGAATGTGGGCTTCAATAGCCAGGCCGTCAAACCTAGGGCTGGTAAGGAAGGGTGGTATATCGGTCCCTGCGACAGCAGGTCCGGACGATGTGGGAGGGTCCAAGGACTCCTCACTGACATTTTTACAATCTCCGCGTACCATGCCCTTCGGGGCCACGCTGGAGCCACCAGAATCACTGGTTTCTTTTCTACCCTGATTCTGCGGAGTAATCGCGGTAACAATTGTGGCGGTGGGAATGCATATATCAGCTCGAACTGATCCCAAGGGAACACTAGGGCATCCGAGCCGCAAGCTAGGGGATCCCTTGTGCGAGACACAAATCTGTCCACCTTTGCGTTGAATCTGGATGCTAGCAGATCTACATCCGGTGTTCCCCACCGCTGGCATATTGCCTGGAAAACCTCGGGGTGAAGAGACCATTCCCCCGGGCATAATTGCTGGCGACTTAAAAAGTCCGCTCTCCAATTTTCCACTCCTGGGATGAAAACCGCGGATATGGCTGGGACATATTTTTCTGCCCACTCCAGGATGCAATTTGCTTCCCTCTGGGCTGCACGACTCTTGGTGCCACCCTGGTGATTGATATATGCCACTGCTGTGGCATTGTCTGATTGAATTCTGACAGGGGACCCTTGGAGTTTGGATGTCCATGCTACTAGGGCATACCGGGCTGCTCGTATCTCTAAGAGATTGATGGGCAGGGCCTTTTCTGCTTCTGACCACTTGCCCTGGAGAGACCATTGCTCCAGTACTGCCCCCCAGCCTATGAGGCTGGCATCTGTAGTGACCACCTTCCAAGAAACCGGACTGAAGGGTTTCCCTCTTTCCAGATTCTGGGGCACCAACCACCAATGGAGGCTCTTGCGAACGGAAGGGGACAGGGACATTGGTAAGTCTAAAGCCTGAACTTTTTTGTTCCAGGCTGACAGTATGGCCCTTTGCAAATTCCTTGAATGGAATTGACCGTAGGGTACCGCTTCGAATGAAGCCACCATCTTTCCCAGCAGCCTCATGCAGAGGCGTATGGATGGTTTTCTTTTTGTACCCACTAAGTGGGTCAAATCTTTTAAAGACGACACCTTCTCTGGAGGTAAGAAAATCTTTCTCTGATTTGAATCCAGCCTTAGCCCTAAGTATTCCAGACTTTTGACTGGTCTTAGAGCTGACTTGTCCCGGTTGATAATCCAACCGTGATATTCCAGATACTCGATTGTCTTGTGAATAGCTACTTCCAGCTTTTCCACTGAGTGGTCTATTAGTAGCAGGTCGTCTAGATATGCCATTATCGTTACACCCTGTGTTCTTAGATTGGCCAATAATGGGGCCAGAATTTTTGTGAACACTCGTGGTGCTGTGGCCAGACCGAAAGGTAAGGCTCTGAACTGAAAATGGCGCCCTTCTACTGCAAAGCGTAGAAATTTCTGGTGGGCCGGAAAGATGGGAATATGCAGATAAGCATCCTTTATGTCGATCGAGGCTAGCCATTCCTGCCCTTGTAGGGCGGTGGCCACCGATCGGATCGACTCCATCCGAAAAGTCCTGATATGTAGGAACTTGTTTAGCCCTTTTAGATTTAATATGGGCCTCACGTCCCCATTTGGTTTGGGGACTGTGAAAAGGTTCGAGTAAAACCCGAATCCGCTTTCTTCCAGGGGAACCTTCATGATTACACCTTGGAGCAATAGTTGTTCTAGTGCCAGAAGGAGGGATCCTCTCTTTTGGGGATCTCTTGGCACGTTTGACCTCATAAATTGGGCAGGAGGAGTGCCTTTTAACTCCAGCTTGTATCCCAGACTTACTGCGGAGAGCACCCATCTGTCTCTGATGGTGTCCCGCCAGGTCTCTGTGAACAACTGAAGTCTTCCCCCACCCGATTGAGTGGGGGCAACGCTTCATGCCTTGGGGGGAGGTTTTGTACCTCTCTTAATCCAGGGCTTCTTGTTACCCTGTGATTGTCCCTGATTTCTGCCCCCTGAATTTGACCGCGGAGGCCGTCGGAACTGCTTCACAGCCGATGTGCCCGGGACTGGAGAAGTAGGCCTCTTAAAAGAAGGACTTCTACCCTTGTTCTTAACCGGTAAGAGTGAACTTTTACCGGCAGAAATTTTCTGGATATATTTGTCCAGATCTTCTCCAAATAAGCGTTCTCCATGAAATGGGAAGCTAACCAGCAGTTTTTTACAGGGAGCTTCAGCAGACCAGTTTTTGAGCCACAGAAGCCTACGCATATGTACTATAGACAGCGTAAATCGGGAGGCCTGTTGGATTGTATCCTTTATGGCGCCCACCGCAAAACACAAGGCTCTAGGCAGGTCAGCTAGGGCAAGAGCCTGCTGATCTGGTAAGTCCCTTAAGACTTGTTTCAACTGATCTTTCACTGCTTGGCAGACTCCAATCGTTGCTACTGCAGGTTGTGTCACCATACTTGCTGTAGAGAAAGCAGATTTTAGTAAAGACTCCAATTTTTTTTCTATTGGGTCTTTGAACATTGGAACATTATCTACTGGACATGTCAGTGATTTGTTAACAGAAGAGATGGCTGCGTCCACTGTAGGGACCCTCCATTTTCTTATGAACTTATCCTCCATGGGATAGATCACCGGAAATCTCTTGGGGGGAGCAAATATTTTATCAGGATGCTCCCAATCCTGGTAAATAAGCCCTTCTAATAAAGGGTGGATTGGGAAGGAACAGACAGCCTGGGGAGCTTTTAGCGACCCCAGCGAGGAAACCGTAGTGGATGGTGGTTCCGCCAGAGGCATTTTAAATGCTGATCGGACCATATTAGTCAGAGACTGAACCCATAATCTTTCAGCCTGAGAAGCTGAGAAAGGTTCTTCCACTGTTGATTCCTCCATAACTGAATCAACCTCATCCTGATCCCCTTCAGGTAGGTCGATCTCTGTGTGGGGCTGTTCCTCCACTAACAGGCACTCTGAAGGAGGAGACGGAGATCGGACGCGCTTTCCCTGTGACAGGGAAGCAGCGATCAATGCTGTTAATCTCTCTTCCAATCCTCCCAGAGTTGAGGATAAAACCTCCTCTGTTATATATACAGGAGCAGGTGGACTGGGGACAGCCGCAGCACCAGGCATTCCTGCGGGGTTTCTACGGCTACTGACCTCTGAATTCTCAGGGGAGATTGGTGCAGTACAAGCATGCCCAATATCCTCAGAGCCCGATGGAGACCCCTTTGGCTTCCTGGAAGATCTATTTCCGGAGCGTCTGGACGACATATCCTTTAAGCACAAAGCTGAGGTATTCCCGTCGTCATACACCAATTTTGCTGGTAATAGTCTAACACAGGTGCTGCTATATACCAGCTGGTGTCCACTAAAGTGCCTTTCTATGGGGATGCCTGCATCAACCGCCTCTGTGTGCCACTGTTTGTTGCTAGCTCTGTTTGCATGCAGCTGACACTTGTACTGTGTCTTTTAACCATGCTGGGACGCCTGCACATGCGCAGAAGCGCCGCATCGAGCGTCATCCACCCGCCCCGCCCCTTTTTTTCATAGGAGGCACGTGCACGCGCCCGCGCGCGCGCCCGTGCGCCATTGGCGCCCTTTTCGAAATCAAACAGGGGACTAGGAGCCAGGGCCCTTTTTGCCGGAGGGCCTGTGCGGTGGATGAGCGCAGCAACAGGGCAGAGGAAGTGGATTCCCACAGAGAAACTTACCAGCTGCCTGGATCTTTTGACTTGAGAAAACCAAAGATCCACATGACAAGAAAAATGGACTACTGCGGCCTCTAGTGGTTTAACACAGGTACCGCGGTCCCTGTTTTTTTTTTTTTTTTCTTGACTACTATTAAAATTTTACATTTTCAGTAGTTATAGGCAAACACAGATATTTAGCGGGAATACCGTTAGGTAACAGACAGAAAGACAAATTAGGCTTGGGGGTCCCCCAATAGAACCAAGTTCCTGGGGGCCCCCACTTACCTGATCCCCGCCGCAGGACTTTGTTTGGTCCACAGAAGTCCAAACTTCACCTATCACGGCAGGCATTGTAATTAAACCTTCAGGGACCGGGTTCCCAAGGATTCCACTCCCCTGGACCTGTATAGCACCCTGCACAGACAACATCTTGGTCGTGGGTATGACCAGAGCTCTGGATCCCAGGGTCCAGCCCTCCTAAGAGAAGCATTACAGGCAAAACCTTGCTCTTCTCTGCAAGGCCCGGGTACCGACCGTTTAGCTATGAAGCTTTTTTGGTGGGATCCGGAACAGCTTACTAAGGCCCAAAAGAACCTGTACGCAAGCCCAGTGAAAACACATGTTACTCTTTGGCCAACACCTTAGACACTGGCAAAAAACTGAGGTGCTCCCGGGTGGGAGGGGCTTATATAGGGGAGGGTACTTCCGGTTTGGAATTGGCCAGTGCCAACACCTGAAGGTAATCTATATAACCCATTAGTAATGACTAAGTCGCTCTGTGTCCCGTGATGTACGAAAAAGAAATACAGGTGTATACTGTTCTAGGGCACACAATACCCACTAACTCCAGCAGATGCCTTTATTAGAGACCAGCAATGAAGGGTATATACAGGTGTATACTGTGCTGGGGCACACAACACCCACTAACTGCTGCAGATGCCTGAGAAAAGAACACACTGTCCCTGCCTGCCTATCTAGCTAAGAGAACAGCAATGAACAGCAACTCCTGCAGATGCCTGAGAAAAGAACACACTGTCCCTGCCTGCCTATCTAGCTTAGAGAACAGCAATGAACAGCAACTCCTGCAGATGCCTGAGAAAAGAACACACTGCCCCTGCCTGCCTATCTAGCTTAGAGAACAGCAATGACGGGTATATACAGGTGTATACTGTGCTGGGGCACACAACACCCACTAAATGCTGCAGATGCCTGAGAAAAGAACACACTGTCCCTGCCTACCTATCTAGCTTAGAGAACAGCAATGAACAGCAACTCCTGCAGATGCCTGAGAAAAGAACACACTGTCCCTGCCTGCCTATCTAGCTTAGAGAACAGCAATGAACAGCAACTCCTGCAGATGCCTGAGAAAAGAACACACTGTCCCTGCCTGCCTATCTATCTTAGAGAACAGCAATGAACAGCAACTCCTGCAGATGCCTGAGAAAAGAACACACTGTCCCTGCCTGCCTATCTAGCTTAGAGAACAGCAATGAACAGCAACTCCTGCAGATGCCTGAGAAAAGAACACACTGTCCCTGCCTGCCTATCTAGCTTAGAGAACAGCAATGACGGGTAAATACAGGTGTATAGTGTGCTGGGGCACACAACACCCACCAAGTGCTGCAGATGCCTGAGAAAAGAACACACTGTCCCTGCCTGCCTATCTAGCTTAGAGAACAGCAATGAACAGCAACTCCTGCAGATGCCTAAGAAAAGAACACACTGTCCCTGCCTGCCTATCTAGCTTAGAGAACAGCAATGAACAGCAACTCCTGCAGATACCTGAGAAAAGAACACAATGTCCCTGCCTGCCTATCTAGCTTAGAGAACAGCAATGACGGGTATATACAGGTGTATACTAGGGATGAGCTTGATGTTCAAGTCGAACGTACGTTCGACTCGAACATCGGCTGTTCGATCGTTCGACGAAGATCAAACGTTTTGGGCCGTGCGCGTTAAATTAGAGTGACGCGAACGGCCCACAATACACTGCGCCATCGCAGTGCAATCCCGGCGCTGTGATTGGCCAAGCATGCACTGTGACCCCGCATGCTTGGCCAATCACAGCGCCGGCAGCGAGGAGAGCCATAATTGGCCACAGGCAGGATGCCTGTGGCCAATTATAGCTCAGGGGGGGTTTAGTACACGCCCCACACTATAAAAGGCCACCAGCGCGGCGGCCTTGTGTAGTGTGTTCCGATTCAGGGGGAGAGAAGGATAGGCAGAGACAGTGTTAGTGATATTTGTTCATTTACCTTGTGTGTAGGGAGAGAGAAGGATACGCAGGGACAGTGTCAGTGTCAGGGTCACCTGTGGCCAGGTGACAGATGCACACCGTAGGGGGACAGGAGTGCACCGCGAGGTAGTGAACCCTATGGCTGGCTTCTGTGGATAGGAAACTGGGTGGTTGTGGAAAGCGGGACCAGAGGAGCACAACCGGGATCCCAACGGAAGCGAGAGCCAAGATTCCCCAGGGCGCGGAGTCTAAGACCCAGCTGGTCTTCTCCAGGGCCTCTAGTGGTGAGGATGTTACGCTGCAGGCTGGGACCAGGTCGCGGCCCCTGGAGTTTCCTAGCTCACGCCCCGTAGGATAAGGGGAAGCAGCAGCACACGATAGAGAGAACCGAATAACAAGCCGAAGGTCAGGGGCCACAAGCAGACAAGGATAACGAAGAACGAGCCGAAGGTCAAGGGTCACGAGCAGACAGGGATGGTCGGGGACAAGCCAATAACGTAACAGAGAGACAGACGTAGCACACGGCAGGCAGGAACCCAAACACACAATGCCTAACAAACACGTTGATCAGCAAAGCAGGCTTGCAGTGCACAGGTTAATATAGTGTTCAGTGATAGGGCCTGGGGTGGAGTCAGGCTGGGAGGAGATTATAAAGGAAGCCAGGTGAAGGAGGTCTGGTCTCTAGATGAACACATGAGGAGGAAGGTAAGATGGCAGACAGACATTAATGCATATCCATGACAGTACCCTCCCTCTTATGGGCCCTCCCCCGCCTGGACCCAGGCTTAAAGGGAAATCTCTGATGAAACCTTCTCAACAGATGAGGTGCAGCGACATCAGATGCAGCGATCCAAGACGCCTCCTCAGGACCAAAACCTCTCCAATGCACAAGGTACTGAAGAATGCCTCTGCAGAGCCGAGAATCCAGAACTTGTCTAACCTCGTACTTAAAATTATCCTCAGAGACCGAAAACGAGGTAGGGAGATGACAAGAAGATCTATTGAGGACCAAAGGCTCTCTAGGAATAAGCAAGGGCATGAGAGGATCAACAGGAATCTGAGGAGGGTCCCCTAGACCCTTAAAGGGGAACTGGTCATCTTGCACAGGACCATCAGACTGGGCAGATGTCAGTGGAACCCTGAAGTCAGGTTGGTTAGAAGGTGACATGTCGCCGGAGTCAAGCTGAATAGCTGAAGGACAAGCAGAATGTCCCGAACAAGAAAAAGTAAGAGGCTCACTGGGCATGGGCTGGACTGGCATAACTAGTACAGAGGCAGAGTGAATAGCTGAGTCAGGTGTAGCGACTACCTGAATCGCATCGCAAGACGTAGCGACTGCAGGACTTGTAGACAAGCTAGCCTGGCTGTGCGTCCAAGGGTGGTTAGGGACAGAGAAATGTAAATGGTTATGCAACCTGGAATGAATGACCGGCTCAGATTCACAGGGGGCAACCTTGGGTAGACAGGAGGAGGAACAGGAGGGACCCCAAGCCAGGATCTGTCCAGTAGTCCAGTCCACATGAGGAGAATGGAGCTGTAACCATGGGAGACCCAAAATTATAGGCGTTGAGGCCTTGGGTAAGATAAGGAAGGATATCCACTCCTGGTGGAGTGTCCCTACCGACATCTTAACAGGGAGGGTCTGGAAGCGGATAGGTCCCCCTGGGAGAACAGTACCATCAATCGCCAAGACCACCAATGGCGTGGTGAGGGGCAAAAGAGTAAGTCTCATGGACGATGCGATTTCCCAGTCCATGAAATTACCAGCGGCTCCGGAATCCAGATATGCTGAGACCGAATGAGAAGAAGCACCAACATGAAGGAACACAGAAAGCAGAAGACGAGAAGGGGAAGGTGATATTTCTGGGTCCAATACTCCACTTTCCAGATGAAGTGGACCCAAACGTTTTTCTGGACAAAGAGAGCAAGTGTCACGAAAATGACCTTTGCCCCCACAGTAAAGACACAGACCAAGAGTTCTGCGCCTAGCACGTTCCTCGGGGGATAGCCTGGTCCGACCCAGCTGCATGGGTTCCTCAGCTGGTAGGAGATGCTCTACGGGTCGAAGAGAGGGGAGCTCAGGCTGACTAAGAACCAAGGAGGGCTGGCGTTGCTTTTCTAAGGTCCTCTCCTGAAAGCGAATATCGATCTGGTTACACAAGGAGATAACGCCGGCCAGATCAGTGGGGATGGTTCTTCCAGCTAATTCATCCTTCACTCTATCAGACAGGCCATGCAAAAAGGTTGCGACTAAGGCCTCATTGTTCCAGCTCAACTCAGCCGACAGTATGCGGAAATGAAGGGCATACTGTCCCACAGAAGCAGACTCTTGGCGGAGACGTAAAAGGGTGCTGGCCGCTGAAGAGACACGAGCCGGTTCTTCGAAGATATTCCGAAAAAGTTTCAAGAAACCAGACAGGCTAGAAACCACTGGATCATTCAGTTCCCACAGAGGGGCTGCCCAGGCTAAAGCTTCACCAGAGAGGAGGGAAATGATATAGGCTACCTTAGCCCGATCAGACAGGAAGTTTTGGGGCTGGAGCTCAAAATGAATCGTGCATTGGCTAAGGAACCCCCTGCAAGCCTTGGAGTCCCCAGAGAAACGGGACGGAGCTGGCAGTTGTAGCGAGTGTGTGGCTGCGACTGGTGCAATAGGTGCAGCCGCTGATTGTATTTGAGGTTGCGGATTCAGGGTTCCCAAGGAGGCCTGAAGCTGCTCGAAGCGAGAAGCCAGATCCTGGAGGAATCGCATCACCTGAGTCTGATTCGATTCCTGGGTTTCAAGTCTGCAAACTATGCCCTGCAATGGATCATCCGCGGGTAGCGGGATGTCAGCCGGGTTCGTCTCTGATCAAACTGTCAGGGTCACCTGTGGCCAGGTGACAGATGCACACCGTAGGGGGACAGGAGTGCACCGCGAGGTAGTGAACCCTATGGCTGGCTTCTGTGGATAGGAAACTGGGTGGTTGTGGAAAGCGGGACCAGAGGAGCACAACCGGGATCCCAACGGAAGCGAGAGCCAAGATTCCCCAGGGCGCGGAGTCTAAGACCCAGCTGGTCTTCTCCAGGGCCTCTAGTGGTGAGGATGTTACGCTGCAGGCTGGGACCAGGTCGCGGCCCCTGGAGTTTCCTAGCTCACGCCCCGTAGGATAAGGGGAAGCAGCAGCACACGATAGAGAGAACCGAATAACAAGCCGAAGGTCAGGGGCCACAAGCAGACAAGGATAACGAAGAACGAGCCGAAGGTCAAGGGTCACGAGCAGACAGGGATGGTCGGGGACAAGCCAATAACGTAACAGAGAGACAGACGTAGCACACGGCAGGCAGGAACCCAAACACACAATGCCTAACAAACACGTTGATCAGCAAAGCAGGCTTGCAGTGCACAGGTTAATATAGTGTTCAGTGATAGGGCCTGGGGTGGAGTCAGGCTGGGAGGAGATTATAAAGGAAGCCAGGTGAAGGAGGTCTGGTCTCTAGATGAACACATGAGGAGGAAGGTAAGATGGCAGACAGACATTAATGCATATCCATGACAGTCAGTGATATTCTGCTAAACCTTGTGTGCAGGGAGAGAGAAGGATAGGCAGGGACAGTGTCAGTGATATTCTGCTAAACCGTGTGTGCAGGGAGAGAGAAGGATAGGCAGGGGACAGTGTCAGTGATATTTTTGCTAAGCCTCCTGCACAGTAAACACCTGAAGCTAGCCCTTATTGCTGTGTTTTCCTGTTGTGTAACACAGGGAGGCATCTGCAGCAGTTATAGCAGGCGTAGTGTGCTTCCTGCAAAATATACACCTGAAGCTAGCCCTTATTGCTGTTTTTTCCTGTTGTGTAACACAGGCAGGCATCTGCAGCACTTACAGCAGGCGTAGTGTGCCTCCTGCAAAATATACACCTGAAGCTATGCCTTATTGCTGTGTTTTCCTGTTGTGTAACACAGGCAGGCATATGCAGCACTTACAGCAGGCGTAGTGTGCCTCCTGCAAAATATACACCTGAAGCTAGGCCTTATTGCTGTGTTTTCCTGTTGTGTAACACAGGCAGGCATCTGCAGCACTTACAGCAGGCATAGTGTGCCTCCTGCAAAATATACACCTGAAGCTAGGCCTTATTGCTGTGTTTTCCTGTTGTGTAACACAGGCAGGCATCTGCAGCACTTAGGGCGGGCGAAGTGTGCCCCCTGCACATTATACACCTGAAGCTACCCCTTATTGCTCGTAGTTTTTTTTCTTTTGTGTTACACTAACAGGCATCTGCAGCACTTACAGCGGGTGTAGTGTGCTTCTTGCAAAATATACACCAGAAGCTAGCCCTTATTGCTGTGTTTTCCTATTGTGTAACACAGGCAGGCATTTGCAGCAGTTATAGCAGGTGTAGTGTGCTTCCTGCAAAATATACACCTGAAGCTAGCCCTTATTGCTGTTTTTTCCTGTTGTGTAACACAGGCAGGCATCTGCAGCACTTACAGCGGGCGTAGTGTGCCTCCTGCACATTATACACCCTTAGCTACCCCTTATCGCTCGTAGTTTTTTTTCTTTTGTGTTACACTAACAGGCATCTGCAGCACTTACAGCGGGCGTAGTGTGCTTCTTGCAAAATATACACCAGAATCTAGCCCTTATTGCTGTGTTTTCCTGTTGTGTAACACAGGCAGGCATCTGCAGCAGTTATAGCAGGCGTAGTGTGCTTCCTGCAAAACATACACCTGAAGCTAGCCCTTATTGCTGTTTTTTCCTGTTGTGTAACACAGGCAGGCATCTCCAGCACTTACAGCGGGTGTAGTGTTCCTCCTGCACATTATACACCTGAAGCTACCCCTTATTGCTCATAGTTTTTTTTCCTTTGTGTTACACTAACAGGCATCTGCAGCACTTACAGCGGGCGTAGTGTGCTTCTTGCAAAATATACACCAGAAGCTAGCCCTTGTTGCTGTGTTTTCCTGTTGTGTAACACAGGCAGGCATCTGCAGCAGTTATAGCAGGCGTAGTGTGCTTCCTGCAAAATATACACCTGAAGCTAGCCCTTATTGCTGTTTTTTTCCTGTTGTGTAACACAGACAGGCATCTGCAGCACTTACAGCAGGCGTAGTGTGCCTCCTGCAAAATATACACCCGAAATTAGGCCTTATTGCTGTGTTTTCCTGTTGTGTAACACAGGCAGGCATCTGCAGCACTTACAGCAGGCCTAGTGTGCCTCCTGCAAAATATACACCTGAAGCTAGGCCTTATTGCTGTGTTTTCCTGTTGTGTAACACAGGCAGGCATCTGCAGCACTTACAGCAGGCGTATTGTGCCTCCTGCAAAATATACACCTGAAGCTAGGCCTTATTGCTGTGTTTTCCTGTTGTGTAACACAGGCAGGCATCTGCAGCACTTACATCGGGCGAAGTGTGCCTCCTGCACATTATACACCTGAAGCTACCCCTTATTGCTCGTAGTTTTTTTTCTTTTGTGTTACACTAACAGGCATCTGCAGCACTTACAGCGGGCGTAGTGTGCTTCTTGCAAAATTTACACCAGAATCTAGCCCTTATTGCTGTGTTTTCCTGTTGTGTAACACAGGCAGGCATTTTCAGCAGTTAAAGCAGGTGTAGTGTGCTTCCTGCAAAATATACACCTGAAGCTAGCCCTTATTGCTGCTTTTTCCTGTTGTTTAACATAGGCAGGCATCTGCAGCACTTACTGCGGGCGTAGTGTGCCTCCTGCACATTATACACCTGAAGCTACCCCTTATTGCTCGTAGTTTTTTTTCTTTTGTGTTAGACTAACAGGCATCTGCAGCACTTACAGCGGGCGTAGTGTGCTTCTTGCAAAATATACACCAGAATCTAGCCCTTATTGCTGTGTTTTCCTGTTGTGTAACACAGGCAGGCATTTGCAGCAGTTATAGCAGGCGTAGTGTGCTTCCTGCAAAATATACACCTGAAGCTAGCCCTTATTGCTGTTTTTTCCTGTTGTGTAACACAGACAGGCATCTGCAGCACTTATAGCAGGCGTAGTGTGCCTCCTGCAAAATATACACCTGAAGCTAGGCCTTATTGCTGTGTTTTCCTGTTGTGTAACACAGGCAGGCATCTGCAGCACTTACAGCAGGCGTAGTGTGCCTCCTGCAAAATATACACCTGAAGCTAGGCCTTATTGCTGTGTTTTCCTGTTGTGTAACACAGGCAGACATCTGCAGCACTTACAGCAGGCGTAGTGTGCCTCCTGCAAAATATACACCTTAAGCTAGCCCTTATTGCTGTTTTTTCTTGTTGTGTAACACAGGCAGGCATCTGCAGCACTTACAGCAGGCGTAGTGTGCCTCCTGCAAAATATACGCCTGAAGCTAGGCCTTATTGCTGTGTTTTCCTGTTGTGTAACACAGGCAGGCATCTGCAGCACTTACAGCAGGCGTAGTGTGCCTCCTGCAAAATATACACCTGAAGCTAGGCCTTATTGCTGTGTTTTCCTGTTGTGTAACACAGGTAGGCATCTGCAGCACTTACAGCAGGTGTAGTGTGCCTCCTGCAAAATATACACCTGAAGCTAGGCCTTATTGCTGTGTTTTCCTGTTGTGTAACACAGGCAGGCATCTGCAGCACTTACAGCGGGTATAGTGTGCCTCCTGCACATTATACACCTGAAGCTACCCCTTATTGCTCGTAGTTTTTTTTCTTTTGTGTTACACTAACAGGCATCTGCAGCACTTACAGCGGGCGTAGTGTGCTTCTTGCAAAATATACACCAGAAGCTAGCCCTTATTGCTGTGTTTTTTCCTGTTGTGTAACACAGGCAGGCATTTGCAGCAGTTATAGCAGGTGTAGTGTGCTTCCTGCAAAATATACACCTGAAGCTAGCCCTTATTGTTGTTTTTTCCTGTTGTGTAACACAGGCAGGCATCTGCAGCACTTACAGCAGGCGTAGTGTGCCTCCTGCACATTATACACCTGAAGCTACCCCTTATTGCTCATATTATTTTTTCTTTTGTTAACTAACAGGCATCTGCAGCACTTACAGCGGGCGTAGTGTGCTTCTTGCAAAATATACACCAGAAGCTAGCCCTTATTGCTGTGTTTTCCTGTTGTGTAACACAGACAGGCATCTGCAGCACTTACAGCAGGCATAGTGTGCCTCCTGCAAAATATACACCCGAAATTAGGCCTTATTGCTGTGTTTTCCTGTTGTGTAACACAGGCAGGCATCTGCAGCACTTACAGCAGGCGTAGTGTGCCTCCTGCAAAATATACACCTGAAGCTAGGCCTTATTGCTGTGTTTTCCTGTTGTGTAACACAGGCAGGCATCTGCAGCACTTACAGCAGGCCTAGTGTGCCTCCTGCAAAATATACACCTGAAGCTATGCCTTATTGCTGTGTTTTCCTGTTGCGTAACACAGGCAGGCATATGCAGCACTTACAGCAGGCGGAGAAGGATACGCAGGGACAGTGTCAGTGATATTCTGCTAAACCTTGTGTGCAGGGAGAGAGAAGGATAGGCAGGGACAGTGTCAGTGATATTCTGCTAAACCGTGTGTGCAGGGAGAGAGAAGGATAGGCAGGGGACAGTGTCAGTGATATTTTTGCTAAGCCTCCTGCACAGTAAACACCTGAAGCTAGCCCTTATTGCTGTGTTTTCCTGTTGTGTAACACAGGGAGGCATCTGCAGCAGTTATAGCAGGCGTAGTGTGCTTCCTGCAAAATATACACCTGAAGCTAGCCCTTATTGCTGTGTTTTCCTGTTGTGTAACACAGGCAGGCATCTGCAGCACTTACAGCAGGCGTAGTGTGCCTCCTGCAAAATATACACCTGAAGCTATGCCTTATTGCTGTGTTTTCCTGTTGTGTAACACAGGCAGGCATATGCAGCACTTACAGCAGGCGTAGTGTGCCTCCTGCAAAATATACACCTGAAGCTAGGCCTTATTGCTGTGTTTTCCTGTTGTGTAACACAGGCAGGCATCTGCAGCACTTACAGCAGGCATAGTGTGCCTCCTGCAAAATATACACCTGAAGCTAGGCCTTATTGCTGTGTTTTCCTGTTGTGTAACACAGGCAGGCATCTGCAGCACTTAGGGCGGGCGAAGTGTGCCCCCTGCACATTATACACCTGAAGCTACCCCTTATTGCTCGTAGTTTTTTTTCTTTTGTGTTACACTAACAGGCATCTGCAGCACTTACAGCGGGTGTAGTGTGCTTCTTGCAAAATATACACCAGAAGCTAGCCCTTATTGCTGTGTTTTCCTATTGTGTAACACAGGCAGGCATTTGCAGCAGTTATAGCAGGTGTAGTGTGCTTCCTGAAAAATATACACCTGAAGCTAGCCCTTATTGCTGTTTTTTCCTGTTGTGTAACACAGGCAGGCATCTGCAGCACTTACAGCGGGCGTAGTGTGCCTCCTGCACATTATACACCCGAAGCTACCCCTTATCGCTCGTAGTTTTTTTTCTTTTGTGTTACACTAACAGGCATCTGCAGCACTTACAGCGGGCGTAGTGTGCTTCTTGCAAAATATACACCAGAATCTAGCCCTTATTGCTGTGTTTTCCTGTTGTGTAACACAGGCAGGCATCTGCAGCAGTTATAGCAGGCGTAGTGTGCTTCCTGCAAAACATACACCTGAAGCTAGCCCTTATTGCTGTTTTTTCCTGTTGTGTAACACAGGCAGGCATCTCCAGCACTTACAGCGGGTGTAGTGTTCCTCCTGCACATTATACACCTGAAGCTACCCCTTATTGCTCATAGTTTTTTTTCTTTTGTGTTACACTAACAGGCATCTGCAGCACTTACAGCGGGCGTAGTGTGCTTCTTGCAAAATATACACCAGAAGCTAGCCCTTGTTGCTGTGTTTTCCTGTTGTGTAACACAGGCAGGCATCTGCAGCAGTTATAGCAGGCGTAGTGTGCTTCCTGCAAAATATACACCTGAAGCTAGCCCTTATTGCTGTTTTTTTCCTGTTGTGTAACACAGACAGGCATCTGCAGCACTTACAGCAGGCGTAGTGTGCCTCCTGCAAAATATACACCCGAAATTAGGCCTTATTGCTGTGTTTTCCTGTTGTGTAACACAGACAGGCATCTGCAGCACTTACAGCAGGCCTAGTGTGCCTCCTGCAAAATATACACCTGAAGCTAGGCCTTATTGCTGTGTTTTCCTGTTGTGTAACACAGGCAGGCATCTGCAGCACTTACAGCAGGCGTATTGTGCCTCCTGCAAAATATACACCTGAAGCTAGGCCTTATTGCTGTGTTTTCCTGTTGTGTAACACAGGCAGGCATCTGCAGCACTTACATCGGGCGAAGTGTGCCTCCTGCACATTATACACCTGAAGCTACCCCTTATTGCTCGTAGTTTTTTTTCTTTTGTGTTACACTAACAGGCATCTGCAGCACTTACAGCGGGCGTAGTGTGCTTCTTGCAAAATTTACACCAGAAGCTAGCCCTTATTGCTGTGTTTTCCTGTTGTGTAACACAGGCAGGCATTTTCAGCAGTTAAAGCAGGTGTAGTGTGCTTCCTGCAAAATATACACCTGAAGCTAGCCCTTATTGCTGCTTTTTCCTGTTGTTTAACATAGGCAGGCATCTGCAGCACTTACTGCGGGCGTAGTGTGCCTCCTGCACATTATACACCTGAAGCTACCCCTTATTGCTCGTAGTTTTTTTTCTTTTGTGTTAGACTAACAGGCATCTGCAGCACTTACAGCGGGCGTAGTGTGCTTCTTGCAAAATATACACCAGAATCTAGCCCTTATTGCTGTGTTTTCCTGTTGTGTAACACAGGCAGGCATCTGCAGCAGTTATAGCAGGCGTAGTGTGCTTCCTGCAAAATATACACCTGAAGCTAGCCCTTATTGCTGTTTTTTCCTGTTGTGTAACACAGACAGGCATCTGCAGCACTTATAGCAGGCGTAGTGTGCCTCCTGCAAAATATACACCTGAAGCTAGGCCTTATTGCTGTGTTTTCCTGTTGTGTAACACAGGCAGGCATCTGCAGCACTTACAGCAGGCGTAGTGTGCCTCCTGCAAAATATACACCTGAAGCTAGGCCTTATTGCTGTGTTTTCCTGTTGTGTAACACAGGCAGACATCTGCAGCACTTACAGCAGGCGTAGTGTGCCTCCTGCAAAATATACACCTTAAGCTAGCCCTTATTGCTGTTTTTTCTTGTTGTGTAACACAGGCAGGCATCTGCAGCACTTACAGCAGGCGTAGTGTGCCTCCTGCAAAATATACGCCTGAAGCTAGGCCTTATTGCTGTGTTTTCCTGTTGTGTAACACAGGCAGGCATCTGCAGCACTTACAGCAGGCGTAGTGTGCCTCCTGCAAAATATACACCTGAAGCTAGGCCTTATTGCTGTGTTTTCCTGTTGTGTAACACAGGTAGGCATCTGCAGCACTTACAGCAGGTGTAGTGTGCCTCCTGCAAAATATACACCTGAAGCTAGGCCTTATTGCTGTGTTTTCCTGTTGTGTAACACAGGCAGGCATCTGCAGCACTTACAGCGGGTATAGTGTGCCTCCTGCACATTATACACCTGAAGCTACCCCTTATTGCTCGTAGTTTTTTTTCTTTTGTGTTACACTAACAGGCATCTGCAGCACTTACAGCGGGCGTAGTGTGCTTCTTGCAAAATATACACCAGAAGCTAGCCCTTATTGCTGTGTTTTCCTGTTGTGTAACACAGGCAGGCATTTGCAGCAGTTATAGCAGGTGTAGTGTGCTTCTTGCAAAATATACACCTGAAGCTAGCCCTTATTGTTGTTTTTTCCTGTTGTGTAACACAGGCAGGCATCTGCAGCACTTACAGCAGGCGTAGTGTGCCTCCTGCACATTATACACCTGAAGCTACCCCTTATTGCTCATATTATTTTTTCTTTTGTTAACTAACAGGCATCTGCAGCACTTACAGCGGGCGTAGTGTGCTTCTTGCAAAATATACACCAGAAGCTAGCCCTTATTGCTGTGTTTTCCTGTTGTGTAACACAGACAGGCATCTGCAGCACTTACAGCAGGCATAGTGTGCCTCCTGCAAATTATACACCCGAAATTAGGCCTTATTGCTGTGTTTTCCTGTTGTGTAACACAGGCAGGCATCTGCAGCACTTACAGCAGGCGTAGTGTGCCTCCTGCAAAATATACACCTGAAGCTAGGCCTTATTGCTGTGTTTTCCTGTTGTGTAACACAGGCAGGCATCTGCAGCACTTACAGCAGGCCTAGTGTGCCTCCTGCAAAATATACACCTGAAGCTAGGCCTTATTGCTGTGTTTTCCTGTTGTGTAACACAGGCAGGCATCTGCAGCACTTACAGCAGGCGTAGTGTGCCTCCTGCAAAATATACACCTGAAGCTAGGCCTTATTGCTGTGTTTTCCTGTTGTGTAACACAGGCAGGCATCTGCAGCACTTACATCGGGTGAAGTGTGCCTCCTGCACATTATACACCTGAAGCTACCCCTTATTGCTCGTAGTTTTTTTTCTTTTGTGTTACACTAACAGGCATCTGCAGCACTTACAGCGGGCGTAGTGTGCTTCTTGCAAAATTTACACCAGAAGCTAGCCCTTATTGCTGTGTTTTCCTGTTGTGTAACACAGGCAGGCATTTGCAGCAGTTATAGCAGGTGTAGTGTGCTTCCTGCAAAATATACACCTGAAGCTAGCCCTTATTGCTGCTTTTTCCTGTTGTTTAACACAGGCAGGCATCTGCAGCACTTACTGCGGGCGTAGTGTGCCTCCTGCACATTATACACCTGAAGCTACCCCTTATTGCTCTGAGTTTTTTTTCTTTTGTGTTACACTAACAGGCATCTGCAGCACTTACAGCGGGCATAGTGTGCTTCTTGCAAAATATACACCAGAAGCTAGCCCTTATTGCTGTGTTTTCCTGTTGTGTAACACAGGCAGGCATCTGCAGCAGTTATATCAGGTGTAGTGTGCTTCCTTCAAAATATACACCTGAAGCTAGCCCTTATTGCTGTTTTTTCCTGTTGTGTAACACAGACAGGCATCTGCAGCACTTATAGCAGGCGTAGGGTGCCTTCTGCAAAATATACACCTGACGCTAGGCCTTATTGCTGTGTTTTCCTGTTGTGTAACACAGGCAGGCATCTGCAGCACTTACAGCAGGCGTAGTGTGCCTCCTGCAAAATATACGCCTGAAGCTAGGCCTTATTGCTGTGTTTTCCTGTTGTGTAACACAGGCAGGCATCTGCAGCACTTACAGCAGGCGTAGTGTGCCTCCTGCAAAATATACACCTGAAGCTAGGCCTTATTGCTGTGTTTTCCTGTTGTGTAACACAGGCAGGCATCTGCAGCACTTACAGCAGGCGTAGTGTGCCTCCTGCAAAATATACACCTGAAGCTAGGCCTTATTGCTGTGTTTTCCTGTTGTGTAACACAGGCAGGCATCTGCAGCACTTACAGCGGGTATAGTGTGCCTCCTGCACATTATACACCTGAAGCTACCCCTTATTGCTCGTAGTTTTTTTTCTTTTGTGTTACACTAACAGGGATCTGCAGCACTTACAGCGGGCGTAGTGTGCTTCTTGCAAAATATACACCAGAAGCTAGCCCTTATTGCTGTGTTTTCCTGTTGTGTAACACAGGCAGGCATTTGCAGCAGTTATAGCAGGTGTAGTGTGCTTCCTGCAAAATATACACCTGAAGCTAGCCCTTATTGTTGTTTTTTCCTGTTGTGTAACACAGGCAGGCATCTGCAGCACTTACAGCAGGCGTAGTGTGCCTCCTGCACATTATACACCTGAAGCTACCCCATATTGCTCATATTTTTTTTCTTTTGTTAACTAACAGGCATCTGCAGCACTTACAGCGGGCGTAGTGTGCTTCTTGCAAAATATACACCAGAAGCTAGGCCTTATTGCTGTGTTTTCCTGTTGTGTAACACAGGCAGGTATCTGCAGCAGTTATAGCAGGCGTAGTGTGCTTCCTGCAAAATATACACCTGAAGCTAGCCCTTATTGCTGTTTTTTCCTGTTGTGTAACACAGGCAGGCATCTGCAGCACTTACAGCGGGTGTAGTGTGCCTCCTGCATAATTTACACCTGAAGCTACCCCTTATTGCTCGTAGTTTTTTTTCTTTTGTGTTACACTAACAGGCATCTGCAGAACTTACAGCGGGCGTAGTGTGCTTCTTGTAAAATATGTTTTCCAGTTGTGTAACACAGGCAGGCATCTGCAGCACTTACAGCAGGCGTAGTGTGCCTCCTGCAAAATATACACCTGAAGCTAGGCCTTATTGCTGTGTTTTCCTGTTGTGTAACACAGGCAGGCATCTGCAGCACTTAGAGTAGGCGTAGTGTGCCTCCTGCAAAATATACACCTGAAGCTAGGCCTTATTGCTGTGTTTTCCTGTTGTGTAACACAGGCAGACATCTGCAGCACTTACAGCAGGCGTAGTGTGGTTCTTGCAAAATATACACCTGAAACTACCCCTTATTGCTGTGTTTTCCTGTTGTGTAACACAGGCAGGCATCTGCAGCACTTACAGCAGGCGTAGTGTGCCTCCTGCAAAATATACGCCTGAAGCTAGGCCTTATTGCTGTGTTTTCCTGTTGTGTAACACAGGCAGGCATCTGCAGCACTTACAGCAGGCGTAGTGTGCCTCCAGCAAAATATACACCTGAAGCTAGGCCTTATTGCTGTGTTTTCCTGTTGTGTAACACAGGCAGGCATCTGCAGCACTTACAGCAGGCGTAGTGTGCCTCCTGCAAAATATACACCTGAAGCTAGGCCTTATTGCTGTGTTTTCCTGTTGTGTAACACAGGCAGGCATCTGCAGCACTTACAGCGGGTATAGTGTGCCTCCTGCACATTATACACCGGAAGCTACCCCTTATTGCTCGTAGTTTTTTTTCTTTTGTGTTACACTAACAGGGATCTGCAGCACTTACAGCAGGCGTAGTGTGCCTCCTGCAAAATATACACCAGAAGCTAGCCCTTATTGCTGTGTTTTCCTGTTGTGTAACACAGGCAGGCATTTGCAGCAGTTATAGCAGGTGTAGTGTGCTTCCTGCAAAATATACACCTGAAGCTAGCCCTTATTGTTGTTTTTTCCTGTTGTGTAACACAGGCAGGCATCTGCAGCACTTACAGCAGGCGTAGTGTGCCTCCTGCACATTATACACCTGAAGCTACCCCTTATTGCTCATATTTTTTTTTCTTTTGTTAACTAACAGGCATCTGCAGCACTTACAGCGGGCGTAGTGTGCTTCTTGCAAAATATACACCAGAAGCTAGCCCTTATTGCTGTGTTTTCCTGTTGTGTAACACAGGCAGGTATCTGCAGTAGTTATAGCAGGCGTAGTGTGCTTCCTGCAAAATATACACCTGAAGCTAGCCCTTATTGCTGTTTTTTCCTGTTGTGTAACACAGGCAGGCATCTGCAGCACTTACAGCGGGTGTAGTGTGCCTCCTGCATAATTTACACCTGAAACTACCCCTTATTGCTCGTAGTTTTTTTTCTTTTGTGTTACACTAACAGGCATCTGCAGAACTTACAGCGGGCGTAGTGTGCTTCTTGTAAAATATACACCAGAAGCTAGCCCTTATTGCTGTGTTTTCCTGTTGTGTAACACAGGCAGGCATCTGCAGCAGTTATAGCAGGCGTAGTGTGCTTTCTGCAAATATACACCTGAAGCTAGCCCTTATTGCTGTCTTTTCCTGTTGTGTAACACAGACAGGCATCTGCAGCACTTACAGCAGGCGTAGTGTGCCTCCTGCAAAATATACACCTGAAGCTAGGCCTTATTGCTGTGTTTTCCTGTTGTGTAACACTGGCAAGCATCTGCAGCACTTACAGCAGGCGTAGTGTGCCTCCTGCAAAATATACACCTGAAGCTAGGCCTTATTGCTGTGTTTTCCTGTTGTGTAACACAGGCAGGCATCTGCAGCACTTACAGCAGGCGTAGTGTGCCTCCTGCAAAATATACACCTGAAACTAGGCCTTATTGCTGTGTTTTCCTGTTGTGTAACACAGGCAGGCATCTGCAGCACTTACAGCAGGCGTAGTGTGCCTCCTGCAAAATATACACCTGAAGCTAGCCCTTATTGCTGTTTTTTCCTGTTGTGTAACACAGGCAGGCATCTGCAGCACTTACAGCGGGTGTAGTGTGCCTCCTGCACATTATACACCTGAAGCTACCCCTTATTGCTCATAGTTTTTTTTTCTTTTGTGTTACACTAACAGGCATCTGCAGCACTTACAGCGGGCGTAGTGTGCTTCTTGCAAAATATACACAAGAAGCTAGCCCTTATTGCTGTGTTTTCCTGTTGTGTAGCACAGGCAGGCATCTTCAGCAGTTATAGCAGGCGTAGTGTGCCTCCTGCAAAATATACACCTGAAGCTAGGCCTTATTGCTGTGTTTTCCTGTTGTGTAACACAGGCAGGCATCTGCAGCACTTACAGCAGGCGTAGTGTGCCTCCTGCAAAATATACACCTGAAGCTAGGCCTTATTGCTGTGTTTTCCTGTTGTGTAACACAGGCAGGCATCTGCAGCACTTAGAGTAGGCGTAGTGTGCCTCCTGCAAAATATACACCTGAAGCTAGGCCTTATTGCTGTGTTTTCCTGTTGTGTAACACAGGCAGACATCTGCAGCACTTACAGCAGGCGTAGTGTGGTTCTTGCAAAATATACACCTGAAACTACCCCTTATTGCTGTGTTTTCCTGTTGTGTAACACAGGCAGGCATCTGCAGCACTTTACAGCAGGCGTAGTGTGCCTCCTGCAAAATATTCGCCTGAAGCTAGGCCTTATTGCTGTGTTTTCCTGTTGTGTAACACAGGCAGGCATCTGCAGCACTTACAGCAGGCGTAGTGTGCCTCCTGCAAAATATACACCTGAAGCTAGGCCTTATTGCTGTGTTTTCCTGTTGTGTAACACAGGCAGGCATCTGCAGCACTTACAGCAGGCGTAGTGTGCCTCCTGCAAAATATACACCTGAAGCTAGGCCTTATTGCTGTGTTTTCCTGTTGTGTAACACAGGCAGGCATCTGCAGCACTTACAGCAGATATAGTGTGCCTCCTGCACATTATACACCTGAAGCTACCCCTTATTGCTCGTAGTTTTTTTTCTTTTGTGTTACACTAACAGGGATCTGCAGCACTTACAGCGGGCGTAGTGTGCTTCTTGCAAAATATACACCAGAAGCTAGCCCTTATTGCTGTGTTTTCCTGTTGTGTAACACAGGCAGGCATTTGCAGCAGTTATAGCAGGTGTAGTGTGCTTCCTGCAAAATATACACCTGAAGCTAGCCCTTATTGTTGTTTTTTCCTGTTGTGTAACACAGGCAGGCATCTGCAGCACTTACAGCAGGCGTAGTGTGCCTCCTGCACATTATACACCTGAAGCTACCCCTTATTGCTCATATTTTTTTTTCTTTTGTTAACTAACAGGCATCTGCAGCACTTACAGCGGGCGTAGTGTGCTTCTTGCAAAATATACACCAGAAGCTAGCCCTTATTGCTGTGTTTTCCTGTTGTGTAACACAGGCAGGTATCTGCAGCAGTTATAGCAGGCGTAGTGTGCTTCCTGCAAAATATACACCTGAAGCTAGCCCTTATTGCTGTTTTTTCCTGTTGTGTAACACAGGCAGGCATCTGCAGCACTTACAGCGGGTGTAGTGTGCCTCCTGCATAATTTACACCTGAAACTACCCCTTATTGCTCGTAGTTTTTTTTCTTTTGTGTTACACTAACAGGCATCTGCAGAACTTACAGCGGGCGTAGTGTGCTTCTTGTAAAATATACACCAGAAGCTAGCCCTTATTGCTGTGTTTTCCTGTTGTGTAACACAGGCAGGCATCTGCAGCAGTTATAGCAGGCGTAGTGTGCTTCCTGCAAATATACACCTGAAGCTAGCCGCCCTGTCCAGCGAGGCATGGACATTGCCTTCCACATGCTGGTAGAGAGCCGGAATCGCCTTCCGTGAGAAAAAGTGGCGTTTGGGAACCTGCCACTGAGGAACCGCACATTGCACAAACTCACGGAAGGGGGCAGAGTCTACCAACTGAAAAGGCAGCAGTTAAAGTGCTAGCAATTTAGCCAAGCTAGCATTAAACCGCTGGGCATGTGGATGGCTGGGAGTGAAC
Organism: Rana muscosa; assembly: GCA_029206835.1. Classification (NCBI taxonomy): domain Eukaryota; kingdom Metazoa; phylum Chordata; class Amphibia; order Anura; family Ranidae; genus Rana; species Rana muscosa. The sequence goes on along the minus strand of CM055121.1, from coordinate 432,948,973 downwards.
TTCTTTTGACGGTCCAGCAGCTGGGGCAGGGAAATTTGCCTGCTATAATCGGACGTCGGTGTACTGCTAGCAGAGTGCCCGCAAGTACTTGGCTGTGACACACCTAATTCTACACCTTCATTCCTCTCAGTGAAGGTTTCAGAGAGGACTGAAGGTACAGTGGGGTTTGAGATCCCAGTTGATGAGGAGCAAGGAGAGGTCCGCTTTGTTCTTTGGTGTGGGTCTTTAAGGTACAGTTGCCAACGAGCTGCATGGCAGGTCAACATATGTCTGGTCAAGCATGTGGTGCCCAGGCGGCTGATGTTTTGGCCACGTGAGATACGCTTGAGACATATGTTGCAAACAACAGCGGTGCGATCTGATGCACTCGACTCAAAAAAGGCCCACACCAAATAACTTTTGGAATAACAGGCAGAGGCAGCGTCCTGCACAGGCATAGCTTTGCGATGTGATTCAGTCAGTGTGCTGCCCTTACGCTGGCCCCCGGAGGGCATCCTGCCTCGTTAGAGATGTGCCTCCTCCTCATCCTCCTCCTCCTCCTCTCTCCTATCAGGCACCCACGTGGAGTCAGTGACCTCATCATCCCCTCCCTCCTCATCACTGGAGCCAATCTGGCAGAATTCTGCAGCTGCTGGAACATGACTGCCAGATTGCTGTCCTTCTTGAGCATCCCCTCTCTCTGCTCTCACGCTACTGCCTTCCTCTAGCTGGGTATCATTTTCAGACCCTTCGAAACGCTGGGCATCCTCCAGGAGCATGTACCCAACACTGTGCTCAAACTGTTTGGGGGACTCCTCAGGAGGACACGGTGGGTCTAGGGAAGGAGTGACTGATGAAGACATTGATACAAGGGAAGATGACGCTTTGGCAGCTGCTTTGCCAGTACCCTGAGCCTGGGTGAGAGAGGATGAGGAGGATGAGGAGGGCTTGGTCATCCACTCTACCAAGTCTTCGGCATGATGCGGCTCAACACGTCCAGCTGCCGAAAATAAGGACAAGCGTGTCCCATGGTCACGTGCTGATGACCATGCACCGCGTCCACGACCAGCACTGTTGTCTCTAGACACAGAGCCTGCTTGCCCTCTTTTATTGGCTCGTGACTGTCTGCCTCTCCTTGTTGGCCTTCCAGACAATGTAATGGCCTGCAGGGAGATGGGAAAACCAGCAATTGGGTAGTGTAGATTGTGCTGGAGGCACACAACACCCACTAACTCCATTAAATGCCTTTATTAGAGAACAGCAATGACGGGTATACACAGGTGTATACTGTACTAGGGCACACAACACCCACTAACTCCAGCAGATGCCTTTATTAGAGAACAGCAATGACGGGTATATACAGGTGTATACTGTTATAGGGCACACAACACCCACTAACTGCTGCAGATGCCTTTATTAGAGAACAGCAATGACGGGTATATACAGGTGTATAATGTACTAGGACACACAACACCCACTAACTCCAGCAGATGCCTTTATTAGAGAACAGCAATGACGGGTATATACAGGTGTATACTGTACTAGGGCACACAACACCCACTAACTCCAGGAGATGCCTTTATTAGAGAACAGCAATGACGGGTATATACAGGTGTATACTGTACTAGGGCACACAACACCCACTAATTCCAGCAGATGCCTTTATTAGAGAACAGCAATGACGGGTATATACAGGTGTATACTGTTCTAGGGCACACAATACCCACTAACTCCAGCAGATGCCTTTATTAGAGACCAGCAATGAAGGGTATATACAGGTGTATACTGTGCTGGGGCACACAACACCCACTAACTGCTGCAGATGCCTGAGAAAAGAACACACTGTCCCTGCCTGCCTATCTAGCTAAGAGAACAGCAATGAACAGCAACTCCTGCAGATGCCTGAGAAAAGAACACACTGTCCCTGCCTGCCTATCTAGCTTAGAGAACAGCAATGAACAGCAACTCCTGCAGATGCCTGAGAAAAGAACACACTGCCCCTGCCTGCCTATCTAGCTTAGAGAACAGCAATGACGGGTATATACAGGTGTATACTGTGCTGGGGCACACAACACCCACTAAATGCTGCAGATGCCTGAGAAAAGAACACACTGTCCCTGCCTACCTATCTAGCTTAGAGAACAGCAATGAACAGCAACTCCTGCAGATGCCTGAGAAAAGAACACACTGTCCCTGCCTGCCTATCTAGCTTAGAGAACAGCAATGAACAGCAACTCCTGCAGATGCCTGAGAAAAGAACACACTGTCCCTGCCTGCCTATCTATCTTAGAGAACAGCAATGAACAGCAACTCCTGCAGATGCCTGAGAAAAGAACACACTGTCCCTGCCTGCCTATCTAGCTTAGAGAACAGCAATGAACAGCAACTCCTGCAGATGCCTGAGAAAAGAACACACTGTCCCTGCCTGCATATCTAGCTTAGAGAACAGCAATGACGGGTAAATACAGGTGTATACTGTGCTGGGGCACACAACACCCACCAAGTGCTGCAGATGCCTGAGAAAAGAACACACTGTCCCTGCCTGCCTATCTAGCTTAGAGAACAGCAATGAACAGCAACTCCTGCAGATGCCTAAGAAAAGAACACACTGTCCCTGCCTGCCTATCTAGCTTAGAGAACAGCAATGAACAGCAACTCCTGCAGATACCTGAGAAAAGAACACAATGTCCCTGCCTGCCTATCTAGCTTAGAGAACAGCAATGACGGGTATATACAGGTGTATACTAGGGATGAGCTTGATGTTCAAGTCGAACGTACGTTCGACTCGAACATCGGCTGTTCGATCGTTCGACGAAGATCAAACGTTTTGGGCCGTGCGCGTTAAATTAGAGTGACGCGAACGGCCCACAATACACTGCGCCATCGCAGTGCAATCCCGGCGCTGTGATTGGCCAAGCATGCACTGTGACCCCGCATGCTTGGCCAATCACAGCGCCGGCAGCGAGGAGAGCCATAATTGGCCACAGGCAGGATGCCTGTGGCCAATTATAGCTCAGGGGGGGTTTAGTACACGCCCCACACTATAAAAGGCCACCAGCGCGGCGGCCTTGTGTAGTGTGTTCCGATTCAGGGGGAGAGAAGGATAGGCAGAGACAGTGTTAGTGATATTTGTTCATTTACCTTGTGTGTAGGGAGAGAGAAGGATACGCAGGGACAGTGTCAGTGATATTCTGCTAAACCTTGTGTGCAGGGAGAGAGAAGGATAGGCAGGGACAGTGTCAGTGATATTCTGCTAAACCGTGTGTGCAGGGAGAGAGAAGGATAGGCAGGGGACAGTGTCAGTGATATTTTTGCTAAGCCTCCTGCACAGTAAACACCTGAAGCTAGCCCTTATTGCTGTGTTTTCCTGTTGTGTAACACAGGGAGGCATCTGCAGCAGTTATAGCAGGCGTAGTGTGCTTCCTGCAAAATATACACCTGAAGCTAGCCCTTATTGCTGTTTTTTCCTGTTGTGTAACACAGGCAGGCATCTGCAGCACTTACAGCAGGCGTAGTGTGCCTCCTGCAAAATATACACCTGAAGCTATGCCTTATTGCTGTGTTTTCCTGTTGTGTAACACAGGCAGGCATATGCAGCACTTACAGCAGGCGTAGTGTGCCTCCTGCAAAATATACACCTGAAGCTAGGCCTTATTGCTGTGTTTTCCTGTTGTGTAACACAGGCAGGCATCTGCAGCACTTACAGCAGGCATAGTGTGCCTCCTGCAAAATATACACCTGAAGCTAGGCCTTATTGCTGTGTTTTCCTGTTGTGTAACACAGGCAGGCATCTGCAGCACTTAGGGCGGGCGAAGTGTGCCCCCTGCACATTATACACCTGAAGCTACCCCTTATTGCTCGTAGTTTTTTTTCTTTTGTGTTACACTAACAGGCATCTGCAGCACTTACAGCGGGTGTAGTGTGCTTCTTGCAAAATATACACCAGAAGCTAGCCCTTATTGCTGTGTTTTCCTATTGTGTAACACAGGCAGGCATTTGCAGCAGTTATAGCAGGTGTAGTGTGCTTCCTGCAAAATATACACCTGAAGCTAGCCCTTATTGCTGTTTTTTCCTGTTGTGTAACACAGGCAGGCATCTGCAGCACTTACAGCGGGCGTAGTGTGCCTCCTGCACATTATACACCCGAAGCTACCCCTTATCGCTCGTAGTTTTTTTTCTTTTGTGTTACACTAACAGGCATCTGCAGCACTTACAGCGGGCGTAGTGTGCTTCTTGCAAAATATACACCAGAATCTAGCCCTTATTGCTGTGTTTTCCTGTTGTGTAACACAGGCAGGCATCTGCAGCAGTTATAGCAGGCGTAGTGTGCTTCCTGCAAAACATACACCTGAAGCTAGCCCTTATTGCTGTTTTTTCCTGTTGTGTAACACAGGCAGGCATCTCCAGCACTTACAGCGGGTGTAGTGTTCCTCCTGCACATTATACACCTGAAGCTACCCCTTATTGCTCATAGTTTTTTTTCTTTTGTGTTACACTAACAGGCATCTGCAGCACTTACAGCGGGCGTAGTGTGCTTCTTGCAAAATATACACCAGAAGCTAGCCCTTGTTGCTGTGTTTTCCTGTTGTGTAACACAGGCAGGCATCTGCAGCAGTTATAGCAGGCGTAGTGTGCTTCCTGCAAAATATACACCTGAAGCTAGCCCTTATTGCTGTTTTTTTCCTGTTGTGTAACACAGACAGGCATCTGCAGCACTTACAGCAGGCGTAGTGTGCCTCCTGCAAAATATACACCCGAAATTAGGCCTTATTGCTGTGTTTTCCTGTTGTGTAACACAGGCAGGCATCTGCAGCACTTACAGCAGGCCTAGTGTGCCTCCTGCAAAATATACACCTGAAGCTAGGCCTTATTGCTGTGTTTTCCTGTTGTGTAACACAGGCAGGCATCTGCAGCACTTACAGCAGGCGTATTGTGCCTCCTGCAAAATATACACCTGAAGCTAGGCCTTATTGCTGTGTTTTCCTGTTGTGTAACACAGGCAGGCATCTGCAGCACTTACAGCGGGTATAGTGTGCCTCCTGCACATTATACACCTGAAGCTACCCCTTATTGCTCGTAGTTTTTTTTCTTTTGTGTTACACTAACAGGCATCTGCAGCACTTACAGCGGGCGTAGTGTGCTTCTTGCAAAATATACACCAGAAGCTAGCCCTTATTGCTGTGTTTTCCTGTTGTGTAACACAGGCAGGCATTTGCAGCAGTTATAGCAGGTGTAGTGTGCTTCCTGCAAAATATACACCTGAAGCTAGCCCTTATTGTTGTTTTTTCCTGTTGTGTAACACAGGCAGGCATCTGCAGCACTTACAGCAGGCGTAGTGTGCCTCCTGCACATTATACACCTGAAGCTACCCCTTATTGCTCATATTATTTTTTCTTTTGTTAACTAACAGGCATCTGCAGCACTTACAGCGGGCGTAGTGTGCTTCTTGCAAAATATACACCAGAAGCTAGCCCTTATTGCTGTGTTTTCCTGTTGTGTAACACAGACAGGCATCTGCAGCACTTACAGCAGGCATAGTGTGCCTCCTGCAAAATATACACCCGAAATTAGGCCTTATTGCTGTGTTTTCCTGTTGTGTAACACAGGCAGGCATCTGCAGCACTTACAGCAGGCGTAGTGTGCCTCCTGCAAAATATACACCTGAAGCTAGGCCTTATTGCTGTGTTTTCCTGTTGTGTAACACAGGCAGGCATCTGCAGCACTTACAGCAGGCCTAGTGTGCCTCCTGCAAAATATACACCTGAAGCTAGGCCTTATTGCTGTGTTTTCCTGTTGTGTAACACAGGCAGGCATCTGCAGCACTTACAGCAGGCGTAGTGTGCCTCCTGCAAAATATACACCTGAAGCTAGGCCTTATTGCTGTGTTTTCCTGTTGTGTAACACAGGCAGGCATCTGCAGCACTTACATCGGGTGAAGTGTGCCTCCTGCACATTATACACCTGAAGCTACCCCTTATTGCTCGTAGTTTTTTTTCTTTTGTGTTACACTAACAGGCATCTGCAGCACTTACAGCGGGCGTAGTGTGCTTCTTGCAAAATTTACACCAGAAGCTAGCCCTTATTGCTGTGTTTTCCTGTTGTGTAACACAGGCAGGCATTTGCAGCAGTTATAGCAGGTGTAGTGTGCTTCCTGCAAAATATACACCTGAAGCTAGCCCTTATTGCTGCTTTTTCCTGTTGTTTAACACAGGCAGGCATCTGCAGCACTTACTGCGGGCGTAGTGTGCCTCCTGCACATTATACACCTGAAGCTACCCCTTATTGCTCTGAGTTTTTTTTCTTTTGTGTTACACTAACAGGCATCTGCAGCACTTACAGCGGGCATAGTGTGCTTCTTGCAAAATATACACCAGAAGCTAGCCCTTATTGCTGTGTTTTCCTGTTGTGTAACACAGGCAGGCATCTGCAGCAGTTATAGCAGGTGTAGTGTGCTTCCTTCAAAATATACACCTGAAGCTAGCCCTTATTGCTGTTTTTTCCTGTTGTGTAACACAGACAGGCATCTGCAGCACTTATAGCAGGCATAGGGTGCCTTCTGCAAAATATACACCTGACGCTAGGCCTTATTGCTGTGTTTTCCTGTTGTGTAACACAGGCAGGCATCTGCAGCACTTACAGCAGGCGTAGTGTGCCTCCTGCAAAATATACGCCTGAAGCTAGGCCTTATTGCTGTGTTTTCCTGTTGTGTAACACAGGCAGGCATCTGCAGCACTTACAGCAGGCGTAGTGTGCCTCCTGCAAAATATACACCTGAAGCTAGGCCTTATTGCTGTGTTTTCCTGTTGTGTAACACAGGCAGGCATCTGCAGCACTTACAGCAGGCGTAGTGTGCCTCCTGCAAAATATACACCTGAAGCTAGGCCTTATTGCTGTGTTTTCCTGTTGTGTAACACAGGCAGGCATCTGCAGCACTTACAGCGGGTATAGTGTGCCTCCTGCACATTATACACCTGAAGCTACCCCTTATTGCTCGTAGTTTTTTTTCTTTTGTGTTACACTAACAGGGATCTGCAGCACTTACAGCGGGCGTAGTGTGCTTCTTGCAAAATATACACCAGAAGCTAGCCCTTATTGCTGTGTTTTCCTGTTGTGTAACACAGGCAGGCATTTGCAGCAGTTATAGCAGGTGTAGTGTGCTTCCTGCAAAATATACACCTGAAGCTAGCCCTTATTGTTGTTTTTTCCTGTTGTGTAACACAGGCAGGCATCTGCAGCACTTACAGCAGGCGTAGTGTGCCTCCTGCACATTATACACCTGAAGCTACCCCATATTGCTCATATTTTTTTTTCTTTTGTTAACTAACAGGCATCTGCAGCACTTACAGCGGGCGTAGTGTGCTTCTTGCAAAATATACACCAGAAGCTAGCCCTTATTGCTGTGTTTTCCTGTTGTGTAACACAGGCAGGTATCTGCAGCAGTTATAGCAGGCGTAGTGTGCTTCCTGCAAAATATACACCTGAAGCTAGCCCTTATTGCTGTTTTTTCCTGTTGTGTAACACAGGCAGGCATCTGCAGCACTTACAGCGGGTGTAGTGTGCCTCCTGCATAATTTACACCTGAAGCTACCCCTTATTGCTCGTAGTTTTTTTTCTTTTGTGTTACACTAACAGGCATCTGCAGAACTTACAGCGGGCGTAGTGTGCTTCTTGTAAAATATACACCAGAAGCTAGCCCTTATTGCTGTGTTTTCCTGTTGTGTAACACAGGCAGGCATCTGCAGCAGTTATAGCAGGCGTAGTGTGCTTCCTGCAAATATACACCTGAAGCTAGCCCTTATTGCTGTTTTTTCCTGTTGTGTAACACAGACAGGCATCTGCAGCACTTACAGCAGGCATAGTGTGCCTCCTGCAAAATATACACCTGAAGCTAGGCCTTATTGCTGTGTTTTCTTGTTGTGTAACACAGGCAAGCATCTGCAGCACTTACAGCATGCGTAGTGTGCCTCCTGCAAAATATACACCTGAAGCTAGGCCTTATTGCTGTGTTTTCCTGTTGTGTAACACAGGCAGGCATCTGCAGCACTTACAGCAGGCGTAGTGTGCCTCCTGCAAAATATACACCTGAAACTAGGCCTTATTGCTGTGTTTTCCTGTTGTGTAACACAGGCAGGCATCTGCAGCACTTACAGCAGGCGTAGTGTGCCTCCTGCAAAATATACACCTGAAGCTAGCCCTTATTGCTGTTTTTTCCTGTTGTGTAACACAGGCAGGCATCTGCAGCACTTACAGCGGGTGTAGTGTGCCTCCTGCACATTATACACCTGAAGCTACCCCTTATTGCTCGTAGTTTTTTTTTCTTTTGTGTTACACTAACAGGCATCTGCAGCACTTACAGCGGGCGTAGTGTGCTTCTTGCAAAATATACACAAGAAGCTAGCCCTTATTGCTGTGTTTTCCTGTTGTGTAGCACAGGCAGGCATCTTCAGCAGTTATAGCAGGCGTAGTGTGCCTCCTGCAAAATATACACCTGAAGCTAGGCCTTATTGCTGTGTTTTCCAGTTGTGTAACACAGGCAGGCATCTGCAGCACTTACAGCAGGCGTAGTGTGCCTCCTGCAAAATATACACCTGAAGCTAGGCCTTATTGCTGTGTTTTCCTGTTGTGTAACACAGGCAGGCATCTGCAGCACTTAGAGTAGGCGTAGTGTGCCTCCTGCAAAATATACACCTGAAGCTAGGCCTTATTGCTGTGTTTTCCTGTTGTGTAACACAGGCAGACATCTGCAGCACTTACAGCAGGCGTAGTGTGGTTCTTGCAAAATATACACCTGAAACTACCCCTTATTGCTGTGTTTTCCTGTTGTGTAACACAGGCAGGCATCTGCAGCACTTACAGCAGGCGTAGTGTGCCTCCTGCAAAATATACGCCTGAAGCTAGGCCTTATTGCTGTGTTTTCCTGTTGTGTAACACAGGCAGGCATCTGCAGCACTTACAGCAGGCGTAGTGTGCCTCCAGCAAAATATACACCTGAAGCTAGGCCTTATTGCTGTGTTTTCCTGTTGTGTAACACAGGCAGGCATCTGCAGCACTTACAGCAGGCGTAGTGTGCCTCCTGCAAAATATACACCTGAAGCTAGGCCTTATTGCTGTGTTTTCCTGTTGTGTAACACAGGCAGGCATCTGCAGCACTTACAGCGGGTATAGTGTGCCTCCTGCACATTATACACCGGAAGCTACCCCTTATTGCTCGTAGTTTTTTTTCTTTTGTGTTACACTAACAGGGATCTGCAGCACTTACAGCAGGCGTAGTGTGCCTCCTGCAAAATATACACCAGAAGCTAGCCCTTATTGCTGTGTTTTCCTGTTGTGTAACACAGGCAGGCATTTGCAGCAGTTATAGCAGGTGTAGTGTGCTTCCTGCAAAATATACACCTGAAGCTAGCCCTTATTGTTGTTTTTTCCTGTTGTGTAACACAGGCAGGCATCTGCAGCACTTACAGCAGGCGTAGTGTGCCTCCTGCACATTATACACCTGAAGCTACCCCTTATTGCTCATATTTTTTTTTCTTTTGTTAACTAACAGGCATCTGCAGCACTTACAGCGGGCGTAGTGTGCTTCTTGCAAAATATACACCAGAAGCTAGCCCTTATTGCTGTGTTTTCCTGTTGTGTAACACAGGCAGGTATCTGCAGTAGTTATAGCAGGCGTAGTGTGCTTCCTGCAAAATATACACCTGAAGCTAGCCCTTATTGCTGTTTTTTCCTGTTGTGTAACACAGGCAGGCATCTGCAGCACTTACAGCGGGTGTAGTGTGCCTCCTGCATAATTTACACCTGAAACTACCCCTTATTGCTCGTAGTTTTTTTTCTTTTGTGTTACACTAACAGGCATCTGCAGAACTTACAGCGGGCGTAGTGTGCTTCTTGTAAAATATACACCAGAAGCTAGCCCTTATTGCTGTGTTTTCCTGTTGTGTAACACAGGCAGGCATCTGCAGCAGTTATAGCAGGCGTAGTGTGCTTTCTGCAAATATACACCTGAAGCTAGCCCTTATTGCTGTCTTTTCCTGTTGTGTAACACAGACAGGCATCTGCAGCACTTACAGCAGGCGTAGTGTGCCTCCTGCAAAATATACACCTGAAGCTAGGCCTTATTGCTGTGTTTTCCTGTTGTGTAACACTGGCAAGCATCTGCAGCACTTACAGCAGGCGTAGTGTGCCTCCTGCAAAATATACACCTGAAGCTAGGCCTTATTGCTGTGTTTTCCTGTTGTGTAACACAGGCAGGCATCTGCAGCACTTACAGCAGGCGTAGTGTGCCTCCTGCAAAATATACACCTGAAACTAGGCCTTATTGCTGTGTTTTCCTGTTGTGTAACACAGGCAGGCATCTGCAGCACTTACAGCAGGCGTAGTGTGCCTCCTGCAAAATATACACCTGAAGCTAGCCCTTATTGCTGTTTTTTCCTGTTGTGTAACACAGGCAGGCATCTGCAGCACTTACAGCGGGTGTAGTGTGCCTCCTGCACATTATACACCTGAAGCTACCCCTTATTGCTCATAGTTTTTTTTTCTTTTGTGTTACACTAACAGGCATCTGCAGCACTTACAGCGGGCGTAGTGTGCTTCTTGCAAAATATACACAAGAAGCTAGCCCTTATTGCTGTGTTTTCCTGTTGTGTAGCACAGGCAGGCATCTTCAGCAGTTATAGCAGGCGTAGTGTGCCTCCTGCAAAATATACACCTGAAGCTAGGCCTTATTGCTGTGTTTTCCTGTTGTGTAACACAGGCAGGCATCTGCAGCACTTACAGCAGGCGTAGTGTGCCTCCTGCAAAATATACACCTGAAGCTAGGCCTTATTGCTGTGTTTTCCTGTTGTGTAACACAGGCAGGCATCTGCAGCACTTAGAGTAGGCGTAGTGTGCCTCCTGCAAAATATACACCTGAAGCTAGGCCTTATTGCTGTGTTTTCCTGTTGTGTAACACAGGCAGACATCTGCAGCACTTACAGCAGGCGTAGTGTGGTTCTTGCAAAATATACACCTGAAACTACCCCTTATTGCTGTGTTTTCCTGTTGTGTAACACAGGCAGGCATCTGCAGCACTTTACAGCAGGCGTAGTGTGCCTCCTGCAAAATATTCGCCTGAAGCTAGGCCTTATTGCTGTGTTTTCCTGTTGTGTAACACAGGCAGGCATCTGCAGCACTTACAGCAGGCGTAGTGTGCCTCCTGCAAAATATACACCTGAAGCTAGGCCTTATTGCTGTGTTTTCCTGTTGTGTAACACAGGCAGGCATCTGCAGCACTTACAGCAGGCGTAGTGTGCCTCCTGCAAAATATACACCTGAAGCTAGGCCTTATTGCTGTGTTTTCCTGTTGTGTAACACAGGCAGGCATCTGCAGCACTTACAGCAGGTATAGTGTGCCTCCTGCACATTATACACCTGAAGCTACCCCTTATTGCTCGTAGTTTTTTTTCTTTTGTGTTACACTAACAGGGATCTGCAGCACTTACAGCGGGCGTAGTGTGCTTCTTGCAAAATATACACCAGAAGCTAGCCCTTATTGCTGTGTTTTCCTGTTGTGTAACACAGGCAGGCATTTGCAGCAGTTATAGCAGGTGTAGTGTGCTTCCTGCAAAATATACACCTGAAGCTAGCCCTTATTGTTGTTTTTTCCTGTTGTGTAACACAGGCAGGCATCTGCAGCACTTACAGCAGGCGTAGTGTGCCTCCTGCACATTATACACCTGAAGCTACCCCTTATTGCTCATATTTTTTTTTCTTTTGTTAACTAACAGGCATCTGCAGCACTTACAGCGGGCGTAGTGTGCTTCTTGCAAAATATACACCAGAAGCTAGCCCTTATTGCTGTGTTTTCCTGTTGTGTAACACAGGCAGGTATCTGCAGCAGTTATAGCAGGCGTAGTGTGCTTCCTGCAAAATATACACCTGAAGCTAGCCCTTATTGCTGTTTTTTCCTGTTGTGTAACACAGGCAGGCATCTGCAGCACTTACAGCGGGTGTAGTGTGCCTCCTGCATAATTTACACCTGAAACTACCCCTTATTGCTCGTAGTTTTTTTTCTTTTGTGTTACACTAACAGGCATCTGCAGAACTTACAGCGGGCGTAGTGTGCTTCTTGTAAAATATACACCAGAAGCTAGCCCTTATTGCTGTGTTTTCCTGTTGTGTAACACAGGCAGGCATCTGCAGCAGTTATAGCAGGCGTAGTGTGCTTCCTGCAAATATACACCTGAAGCTAGCCGCCCTGTCCAGCGAGGCATGGACATTGCCTTCCACATGCTGGTAGAGAGCCGGAATCGCCTTCCGTGAGAAAAAGTGGCGTTTGGGAACCTGCCACTGAGGAACCGCACATTGCACAAACTCACGGAAGGGGGCAGAGTCTACCAACTGAAAAGGCAGCAGTTAAAGTGCTAGCAATTTAGCCAAGCTAGCATTAAACCGCTGGGCATGTGGATGGCTGGGAGTGAACTTCTTTTGACGGTCCAGCAGCTGGGGCAGGGAAATTTGCCTGCTATAATCGGACGTCGGTGTACTGCTAGCAGAGTGCCCGCAAGTACTTGGCTGTGACACACCTAATTCTACACCTTCATTCCTCTCAGTGAAGGTTTCAGAGAGGACTGAAGGTACAGTGGGGTTTGAGATCCCAGTTGATGAGGAGCAAGGAGAGGTCCGCTTTGTTCTTTGGTGTGGGTCTTTAAGGTACAGTTGCCAACGAGCTGCATGGCAGGTCAACATATGTCTGGTCAAGCATGTGGTGCCCAGGCGGCTGATGTTTTGGCCACGTGAGATACGCTTGAGACATATGTTGCAAACAACAGCGGTGCGATCTGATGCACTCGACTCAAAAAAGGCCCACACCAAATAACTTTTGGAATAACAGGCAGAGGCAGCGTCCTGCACAGGCATAGCTTTGCGATGTGATTCAGTCAGTGTGCTGCCCTTACGCTGGCCCCCGGAGGGCATCCTGCCTCGTTAGAGATGTGCCTCCTCCTCATCCTCCTCCTCCTCCTCTCTCCTATCAGGCACCCACGTGGAGTCAGTGACCTCATCATCCCCTCCCTCCTCATCACTGGAGCCAATCTGGCAGAATTCTGCAGCTGCTGGAACATGACTGCCAGATTGCTGTCCTTCTTGAGCATCCCCTCTCTCTGCTCTCACGCTACTGCCTTCCTCTAGCTGGGTATCATTTTCAGACCCTTCGAAACGCTGGGCATCCTCCAGGAGCATGTACCCAACACTGTGCTCAAACTGTTTGGGGGACTCCTCAGGAGGACACGGTGGGTCTAGGGAAGGAGTGACTGATGAAGACATTGATACAAGGGAAGATGACGCTTTGGCAGCTGCTTTGCCAGTACCCTGAGCCTGGGTGAGAGAGGATGAGGAGGATGAGGAGGGCTTGGTCATCCACTCTACCAAGTCTTCGGCATGATGCGGCTCAACACGTCCAGCTGCCGAAAATAAGGACAAGCGTGTCCCATGGTCACGTGCTGATGACCATGCACCGCGTCCACGACCAGCACTGTTGTCTCTAGACACAGAGCCTGCTTGCCCTCTTTTATTGGCTCGTGACTGTCTGCCTCTCCTTGTTGGCCTTCCAGACAATGTAATGGCCTGCAGGGAGATGGGAAAACCAGCAATTGGGTAGTGTAGATTGTGCTGGAGGCACACAACACCCACTAACTCCATTAAATGCCTTTATTAGAGAACAGCAATGACGGGTATACACAGGTGTATACTGTACTAGGGCACACAACACCCACTAACTCCAGCAGATGCCTTTATTAGAGAACAGCAATGACGGGTATATACAGGTGTATACTGTTATAGGGCACACAACACCCACTAACTGCTGCAGATGCCTTTATTAGAGAACAGCAATGACGGGTATATACAGGTGTATAATGTACTAGGACACACAACACCCACTAACTCCAGCAGATGCCTTTATTAGAGAACAGCAATGACGGGTATATACAGGTGTATACTGTACTAGGGCACACAACACCCACTAACTCCAGGAGATGCCTTTATTAGAGAACAGCAATGACGGGTATATACAGGTGTATACTGTACTAGGGCACACAACACCCACTAATTCCAGCAGATGCCTTTATTAGAGAACAGCAATGACGGGTATATACAGGTGTATACTGTTCTAGGGCACACAATACCCACTAACTCCAGCAGATGCCTTTATTAGAGACCAGCAATGAAGGGTATATACAGGTGTATACTGTGCTGGGGCACACAACACCCACTAACTGCTGCAGATGCCTGAGAAAAGAACACACTGTCCCTGCCTGCCTATCTAGCTAAGAGAACAGCAATGAACAGCAACTCCTGCAGATGCCTGAGAAAAGAACACACTGTCCCTGCCTGCCTATCTAGCTTAGAGAACAGCAATGAACAGCAACTCCTGCAGATGCCTGAGAAAAGAACACACTGCCCCTGCCTGCCTATCTAGCTTAGAGAACAGCAATGACGGGTATATACAGGTGTATACTGTGCTGGGGCACACAACACCCACTAAATGCTGCAGATGCCTGAGAAAAGAACACACTGTCCCTGCCTACCTATCTAGCTTAGAGAACAGCAATGAACAGCAACTCCTGCAGATGCCTGAGAAAAGAACACACTGTCCCTGCCTGCCTATCTAGCTTAGAGAACAGCAATGAACAGCAACTCCTGCAGATGCCTGAGAAAAGAACACACTGTCCCTGCCTGCCTATCTATCTTAGAGAACAGCAATGAACAGCAACTCCTGCAGATGCCTGAGAAAAGAACACACTGTCCCTGCCTGCCTATCTAGCTTAGAGAACAGCAATGAACAGCAACTCCTGCAGATGCCTGAGAAAAGAACACACTGTCCCTGCCTGCATATCTAGCTTAGAGAACAGCAATGACGGGTAAATACAGGTGTATACTGTGCTGGGGCACACAACACCCACCAAGTGCTGCAGATGCCTGAGAAAAGAACACACTGTCCCTGCCTGCCTATCTAGCTTAGAGAACAGCAATGAACAGCAACTCCTGCAGATGCCTAAGAAAAGAACACACTGTCCCTGCCTGCCTATCTAGCTTAGAGAACAGCAATGAACAGCAACTCCTGCAGATACCTGAGAAAAGAACACAATGTCCCTGCCTGCCTATCTAGCTTAGAGAACAGCAATGACGGGTATATACAGGTGTATACTAGGGATGAGCTTGATGTTCAAGTCGAACGTACGTTCGACTCGAACATCGGCTGTTCGATCGTTCGACGAAGATCAAACGTTTTGGGCCGTGCGCGTTAAATTAGAGTGACGCGAACGGCCCACAATACACTGCGCCATCGCAGTGCAATCCCGGCGCTGTGATTGGCCAAGCATGCACTGTGACCCCGCATGCTTGGCCAATCACAGCGCCGGCAGCGAGGAGAGCCATAATTGGCCACAGGCAGGATGCCTGTGGCCAATTATAGCTCAGGGGGGGTTTAGTACACGCCCCACACTATAAAAGGCCACCAGCGCGGCGGCCTTGTGTAGTGTGTTCCGATTCAGGGGGAGAGAAGGATAGGCAGAGACAGTGTTAGTGATATTTGTTCATTTACCTTGTGTGTAGGGAGAGAGAAGGATACGCAGGGACAGTGTCAGTGATATTCTGCTAAACCTTGTGTGCAGGGAGAGAGAAGGATAGGCAGGGACAGTGTCAGTGATATTCTGCTAAACCGTGTGTGCAGGGAGAGAGAAGGATAGGCAGGGGACAGTGTCAGTGATATTTTTGCTAAGCCTCCTGCACAGTAAACACCTGAAGCTAGCCCTTATTGCTGTGTTTTCCTGTTGTGTAACACAGGGAGGCATCTGCAGCAGTTATAGCAGGCGTAGTGTGCTTCCTGCAAAATATACACCTGAAGCTAGCCCTTATTGCTGTTTTTTCCTGTTGTGTAACACAGGCAGGCATCTGCAGCACTTACAGCAGGCGTAGTGTGCCTCCTGCAAAATATACACCTGAAGCTATGCCTTATTGCTGTGTTTTCCTGTTGTGTAACACAGGCAGGCATATGCAGCACTTACAGCAGGCGTAGTGTGCCTCCTGCAAAATATACACCTGAAGCTAGGCCTTATTGCTGTGTTTTCCTGTTGTGTAACACAGGCAGGCATCTGCAGCACTTACAGCAGGCATAGTGTGCCTCCTGCAAAATATACACCTGAAGCTAGGCCTTATTGCTGTGTTTTCCTGTTGTGTAACACAGGCAGGCATCTGCAGCACTTAGGGCGGGCAAAGTGTGCCCCCTGCACATTATACACCTGAAGCTACCCCTTATTGCTCGTAGTTTTTTTTCTTTTGTGTTACACTAACAGGCATCTGCAGCACTTACAGCGGGTGTAGTGTGCTTCTTGCAAAATATACACCAGAAGCTAGCCCTTATTGCTGTGTTTTCCTATTGTGTAACACAGGCAGGCATTTGCAGCAGTTATAGCAGGTGTAGTGTGCTTCCTGCAAAATATACACCTGAAGCTAGCCCTTATTGCTGTTTTTTCCTGTTGTGTAACACAGGCAGGCATCTGCAGCACTTACAGCGGGCGTAGTGTGCCTCCTGCACATTATACACCCGAAGCTACCCCTTATCGCTCGTAGTTTTTTTTCTTTTGTGTTACACTAACAGGCATCTGCAGCACTTACAGCGGGCGTAGTGTGCTTCTTGCAAAATATACACCAGAATCTAGCCCTTATTGCTGTGTTTTCCTGTTGTGTAACACAGGCAGGCATCTGCAGCAGTTATAGCAGGCGTAGTGTGCTTCCTGCAAAACATACACCTGAAGCTAGCCCTTATTGCTGTTTTTTCCTGTTGTGTAACACAGGCAGGCATCTCCAGCACTTACAGCGGGTGTAGTGTTCCTCCTGCACATTATACACCTGAAGCTACCCCTTATTGCTCATAGTTTTTTTTCTTTTGTGTTACACTAACAGGCATCTGCAGCACTTACAGCGGGCGTAGTGTGCTTCTTGCAAAATATACACCAGAAGCTAGCCCTTGTTGCTGTGTTTTCCTGTTGTGTAACACAGGCAGGCATCTGCAGCAGTTATAGCAGGCGTAGTGTGCTTCCTGCAAAATATACACCTGAAGCTAGCCCTTATTGCTGTTTTTTTCCTGTTGTGTAACACAGACAGGCATCTGCAGCACTTACAGCAGGCGTAGTGTGCCTCCTGCAAAATATACACCCGAAATTAGGCCTTATTGCTGTGTTTTCCTGTTGTGTAACACAGGCAGGCATCTGCAGCACTTACAGCAGGCCTAGTGTGCCTCCTGCAAAATATACACCTGAAGCTAGGCCTTATTGCTGTGTTTTCCTGTTGTGTAACACAGGCAGGCATCTGCAGCACTTACAGCAGGCGTATTGTGCCTCCTGCAAAATATACACCTGAAGCTAGGCCTTATTGCTGTGTTTTCCTGTTGTGTAACACAGGCAGGCATCTGCAGCACTTACAGCGGGTATAGTGTGCCTCCTGCACATTATACACCTGAAGCTACCCCTTATTGCTCGTAGTTTTTTTTCTTTTGTGTTACACTAACAGGCATCTGCAGCACTTACAGCGGGCGTAGTGTGCTTCTTGCAAAATATACACCAGAAGCTAGCCCTTATTGCTGTGTTTTCCTGTTGTGTAACACAGGCAGGCATTTGCAGCAGTTATAGCAGGTGTAGTGTGCTTCCTGCAAAATATACACCTGAAGCTAGCCCTTATTGTTGTTTTTTCCTGTTGTGTAACACAGGCAGGCATCTGCAGCACTTACAGCAGGCGTAGTGTGCCTCCTGCACATTATACACCTGAAGCTACCCCTTATTGCTCATATTATTTTTTCTTTTGTTAACTAACAGGCATCTGCAGCACTTACAGCGGGCGTAGTGTGCTTCTTGCAAAATATACACCAGAAGCTAGCCCTTATTGCTGTGTTTTCCTGTTGTGTAACACAGACAGGCATCTGCAGCACTTACAGCAGGCATAGTGTGCCTCCTGCAAAATATACACCCGAAATTAGGCCTTATTGCTGTGTTTTCCTGTTGTGTAACACAGGCAGGCATCTGCAGCACTTACAGCAGGCGTAGTGTGCCTCCTGCAAAATATACACCTGAAGCTAGGCCTTATTGCTGTGTTTTCCTGTTGTGTAACACAGGCAGGCATCTGCAGCACTTACAGCAGGCCTAGTGTGCCTCCTGCAAAATATACACCTGAAGCTAGGCCTTATTGCTGTGTTTTCCTGTTGTGTAACACAGGCAGGCATCTGCAGCACTTACAGCAGGCGTAGTGTGCCTCCTGCAAAATATACACCTGAAGCTAGGCCTTATTGCTGTGTTTTCCTGTTGTGTAACACAGGCAGGCATCTGCAGCACTTACATCGGGTGAAGTGTGCCTCCTGCACATTATACACCTGAAGCTACCCCTTATTGCTCGTAGTTTTTTTTCTTTTGTGTTACACTAACAGGCATCTGCAGCACTTACAGCGGGCGTAGTGTGCTTCTTGCAAAATTTACACCAGAAGCTAGCCCTTATTGCTGTGTTTTCCTGTTGTGTAACACAGGCAGGCATTTGCAGCAGTTATAGCAGGTGTAGTGTGCTTCCTGCAAAATATACACCTGAAGCTAGCCCTTATTGCTGCTTTTTCCTGTTGTTTAACACAGGCAGGCATCTGCAGCACTTACTGCGGGCGTAGTGTGCCTCCTGCACATTATACACCTGAAGCTACCCCTTATTGCTCTGAGTTTTTTTTCTTTTGTGTTACACTAACAGGCATCTGCAGCACTTACAGCGGGCATAGTGTGCTTCTTGCAAAATATACACCAGAAGCTAGCCCTTATTGCTGTGTTTTCCTGTTGTGTAACACAGGCAGGCATCTGCAGCAGTTATAGCAGGTGTAGTGTGCTTCCTTCAAAATATACACCTGAAGCTAGCCCTTATTGCTGTTTTTTCCTGTTGTGTAACACAGACAGGCATCTGCAGCACTTATAGCAGGCATAGGGTGCCTTCTGCAAAATATACACCTGACGCTAGGCCTTATTGCTGTGTTTTCCTGTTGTGTAACACAGGCAGGCATCTGCAGCACTTACAGCAGGCGTAGTGTGCCTCCTGCAAAATATACGCCTGAAGCTAGGCCTTATTGCTGTGTTTTCCTGTTGTGTAACACAGGCAGGCATCTGCAGCACTTACAGCAGGCGTAGTGTGCCTCCTGCAAAATATACACCTGAAGCTAGGCCTTATTGCTGTGTTTTCCTGTTGTGTAACACAGGCAGGCATCTGCAGCACTTACAGCAGGCGTAGTGTGCCTCCTGCAAAATATACACCTGAAGCTAGGCCTTATTGCTGTGTTTTCCTGTTGTGTAACACAGGCAGGCATCTGCAGCACTTACAGCGGGTATAGTGTGCCTCCTGCACATTATACACCTGAAGCTACCCTTTATTGCTCGTAGTTTTTTTTCTTTTGTGTTACACTAACAGGGATCTGCAGCACTTACAGCGGGCGTAGTGTGCTTCTTGCAAAATATACACCAGAAGCTAGCCCTTATTGCTGTGTTTTCCTGTTGTGTAACACAGGCAGGCATTTGCAGCAGTTATAGCAGGTGTAGTGTGCTTCCTGCAAAATATACACCTGAAGCTAGCCCTTATTGTTGTTTTTTCCTGTTGTGTAACACAGGCAGGCATCTGCAGCACTTACAGCAGGCGTAGTGTGCCTCCTGCACATTATACACCTGAAGCTACCCCATATTGCTCATATTTTTTTTTCTTTTGTTAACTAACAGGCATCTGCAGCACTTACAGCGGGCGTAGTGTGCTTCTTGCAAAATATACACCAGAAGCTAGCCCTTATTGCTGTGTTTTCCTGTTGTGTAACACAGGCAGGTATCTGCAGCAGTTATAGCAGGCGTAGTGTGCTTCCTGCAAAATATACACCTGAAGCTAGCCCTTATTGCTGTTTTTTCCTGTTGTGTAACACAGGCAGGCATCTGCAGCACTTACAGCGGGTGTAGTGTGCCTCCTGCATAATTTACACCTGAAGCTACCCCTTATTGCTCGTAGTTTTTTTTCTTTTGTGTTACACTAACAGGCATCTGCAGAACTTACAGCGGGCGTAGTGTGCTTCTTGTAAAATATACACCAGAAGCTAGCCCTTATTGCTGTGTTTTCCTGTTGTGTAACACAGGCAGGCATCTGCAGCAGTTATAGCAGGCGTAGTGTGCTTCCTGCAAATATACACCTGAAGCTAGCCCTTATTGCTGTTTTTTCCTGTTGTGTAACACAGACAGGCATCTGCAGCACTTACAGCAGGCATAGTGTGCCTCCTGCAAAATATACACCTGAAGCTAGGCCTTATTGCTGTGTTTTCTTGTTGTGTAACACAGGCAAGCATCTGCAGCACTTACAGCATGCGTAGTGTGCCTCCTGCAAAATATACACCTGAAGCTAGGCCTTATTGCTGTGTTTTCCTGTTGTGTAACACAGGCAGGCATCTGCAGCACTTACAGCAGGCGTAGTGTGCCTCCTGCAAAATATACACCTGAAACTAGGCCTTATTGCTGTGTTTTCCTGTTGTGTAACACAGGCAGGCATCTGCAGCACTTACAGCAGGCGTAGTGTGCCTCCTGCAAAATATACACCTGAAGCTAGCCCTTATTGCTGTTTTTTCCTGTTGTGTAACACAGGCAGGCATCTGCAGCACTTACAGCGGGTGTAGTGTGCCTCCTGCACATTATACACCTGAAGCTACCCCTTATTGCTCGTAGTTTTTTTTTCTTTTGTGTTACACTAACAGGCATCTGCAGCACTTACAGCGGGCGTAGTGTGCTTCTTGCAAAATATACACAAGAAGCTAGCCCTTATTGCTGTGTTTTCCTGTTGTGTAGCACAGGCAGGCATCTTCAGCAGTTATAGCAGGCGTAGTGTGCCTCCTGCAAAATATACACCTGAAGCTAGGCCTTATTGCTGTGTTTTCCAGTTGTGTAACACAGGCAGGCATCTGCAGCACTTACAGCAGGCGTAGTGTGCCTCCTGCAAAATATACACCTGAAGCTAGGCCTTATTGCTGTGTTTTCCTGTTGTGTAACACAGGCAGGCATCTGCAGCACTTAGAGTAGGCGTAGTGTGCCTCCTGCAAAATATACACCTGAAGCTAGGCCTTATTGCTGTGTTTTCCTGTTGTGTAACACAGGCAGACATCTGCAGCACTTACAGCAGGCGTAGTGTGGTTCTTGCAAAATATACACCTGAAACTACCCCTTATTGCTGTGTTTTCCTGTTGTGTAACACAGGCAGGCATCTGCAGCACTTACAGCAGGCGTAGTGTGCCTCCTGCAAAATATACGCCTGAAGCTAGGCCTTATTGCTGTGTTTTCCTGTTGTGTAACACAGGCAGGCATCTGCAGCACTTACAGCAGGCGTAGTGTGCCTCCAGCAAAATATACACCTGAAGCTAGGCCTTATTGCTGTGTTTTCCTGTTGTGTAACACAGGCAGGCATCTGCAGCACTTACAGCAGGCGTAGTGTGCCTCCTGCAAAATATACACCTGAAGCTAAGCCTTATTGCTGTGTTTTCCTGTTGTGTAACACAGGCAGGCATCTGCAGCACTTACAGCGGGTATAGTGTGCCTCCTGCACATTATACACCGGAAGCTACCCCTTATTGCTCGTAGTTTTTTTTCTTTTGTGTTACACTAACAGGGATCTGCAGCACTTACAGCAGGCGTAGTGTGCCTCCTGCAAAATATACACCAGAAGCTAGCCCTTATTGCTGTGTTTTCCTGTTGTGTAACACAGGCAGGCATTTGCAGCAGTTATAGCAGGTGTAGTGTGCTTCCTGCAAAATATACACCTGAAGCTAGCCCTTATTGTTGTTTTTTCCTGTTGTGTAACACAGGCAGGCATCTGCAGCACTTACAGCAGGCGTAGTGTGCCTCCTGCACATTATACACCTGAAGCTACCCCTTATTGCTCATATTTTTTTTTCTTTTGTTAACTAACAGGCATCTGCAGCACTTACAGCGGGCGTAGTGTGCTTCTTGCAAAATATACACCAGAAGCTAGCCCTTATTGCTGTGTTTTCCTGTTGTGTAACACAGGCAGGTATCTGCAGCAGTTATAGCAGGCGTAGTGTGCTTCCTGCAAAATATACACCTGAAGCTAGCCCTTATTGCTGTTTTTTCCTGTTGTGTAACACAGGCAGGCATCTGCAGCACTTACAGCGGGTGTAGTGTGCCTCCTGCATAATTTACACCTGAAACTACCCCTTATTGCTCGTAGTTTTTTTTCTTTTGTGTTACACTAACAGGCATCTGCAGAACTTACAGCGGGCGTAGTGTGCTTCTTGTAAAATATACACCAGAAGCTAGCCCTTATTGCTGTGTTTTCCTGTTGTGTAACACAGGCAGGCATCTGCAGCAGTTATAGCAGGCGTAGTGTGCTTCCTGCAAATATACACCTGAAGCTAGCCCTTATTGCTGTTTTTTCCTGTTGTGTAACACAGACAGGCATCTGCAGCACTAACAGCAGGTGTAGTGTGCCTCCTGCAAAATATACACCTGAAGCTAGGCCTTATTGCTGTGTTTTCCTGTTGTGTAACACAGGCAGGCATCTGCAGCACTTACAGCAGGCGTAGTGTGCCTCCTGCAAAATATACACCTGAAGCTAGGCCTTATTGCTGTGTTTTCCTGTTGTGTAACACAGGCAAGCATCTGCAGCACTTACAGCAGGCGTAGTGTGCCTCCTGCAAAATATACACCTGAAGCTAGGCCTTATTGCTGTGTTTTCCTGTTGTGTAACACAGGCAGGCATCTGCAGCACTTACAGCAGGCGTAGTGTGCCTCCTGCAAAATATACACCTGAAACTAGGCCTTATTGCTGTGTTTTCCTGTTGTGTAACACAGGCAGGCATCTGCAGCACTTAGAGCAGGCGTAGTGTGCCTCCTGCAAAATATACACCTGAAGCTAGGCCTTATTGCTGTGTTTTCCTGTTGTGTAACACAGGCAGGCATCTGCAGCACTTACAGCAGGCGTAGTGTGCCTCCTGCAAAATATACACCTGAAGCTAGGCCTTATTGCTGTGTTTTCCTGTTGTGTAACACAGGCAGGCATCTGCAGCACTTAGAGTAGGTGTAGTGTGCCTCCTGCAAAATATACACCTGAAGCTAGGCCTTATTGCTGTGTTTTCCTGTTGTGTAACACAGGCAGACATCTGCAGCACTTACAGCAGGCGTAGTGTGCCTCCTGCACATTATACACCTGAAGCTACCCCTTATTGCTCATATTTTTTTTTCTTTTGTTAACTAACAGGCATCTGCAGCACTTACAGCGGGCGTAGTGTGCTTCTTGCAAAATATACACCAGAAGCTAGCCCTTATTGCTGTGTTTTCCTGTTGTGTAACACAGGCAGGTATCTGCAGCAGTTATAGCAGGCGTAGTGTGCTTCCTGCAAAATATACACCTGAAGCTAGCCCTTATTGCTGTTTTTTCCTGTTGTGTAACACAGGCAGGCATCTGCAGCACTTACAGCGGGTGTAGTGTGCCTCCTGCATAATTTACACCTGAAACTACCCCTTATTGCTCGTAGTTTTTTTTCTTTTGTGTTACACTAACAGGCATCTGCAGAACTTACAGCGGGCGTAGTGTGCTTCTTGTAAAATATACACCAGAAGCTAGCCCTTATTGCTGTGTTTTCCTGTTGTGTAACACAGGCAGGCATCTGCAGCAGTTATAGCAGGCGTAGTGTGCTTCCTGCAAATATACACCTGAAGTTAGCCCTTATTGCTGTTTTTTCCTGTTGTGTAACACAGACAGGCATCTGCAGCACTAACAGCAGGTGTAGTGTGCCTCCTGCAAAATATACACCTGAAGCTAGGCCTTATTGCTGTGTTTTCCTGTTGTGTAACACAGGCAGGCATCTGCAGCACTTACAGCAGGCGTAGTGTGCCTCCTGCAAAATATACACCTGAAGCTAGGCCTTATTGCTGTGTTTTCCTGTTGTGTAACACAGGCAAGCATCTGCAGCACTTACAGCAGGCGTAGTGTGCCTCCTGCAAAATATACACCTGAAGCTAGGCCTTATTGCTGTGTTTTCCTGTTGTGTAACACAGGCAGGCATCTGCAGCACTTACAGCAGGCGTAGTGTGCCTCCTGCAAAATATACACCTGAAACTAGGCCTTATTGCTGTGTTTTCCTGTTGTGTAACACAGGCAGGCATCTGCAGCACTTAGAGCAGGCGTAGTGTGCCTCCTGCAAAATATACACCTGAAGCTAGGCCTTATTGCTGTGTTTTCCTGTTGTGTAACACAGGCAGACATCTGCAGCACTTACAGCAGGCGTAGTGTGGTTCTTGCAAAATATACACCTGAAACTACCCCTTATTAGGGATGAGCTCGGTGTTCGAGTCGAACATAGGTTCGACTCGAACATCGGCTGTTCGCACGTTCGGCGAACAACGAACGATTTGGGCCGTTCGCGCCAAATTCGAGTAACGCGAACGGCCCACAATACACTGCACCATTGCAGTGTAATCCCGGCGCTGTGATTGGCCAAGCATGAACTGTGACCCTGCATGCTTGGCCAATCACAGCGCCGGCAGCGAGGAGAGCAATGATTGGCCACAGGCAGGATGCCTGTGGCCAATTATAGCTGAGGGGGTTTAGTACACGCCCCACACTATAAAAGGCCGCCAGCGCGGCGGCCTTGTGTAGTGTGTTCCGGAGCAGGGAAAGTGAAGGATAGGCAGGGACAGAGTCAAAACTTGTCAAATCTATTCTTTGCTAAACCTTGTGTGTAGGAACAGAGAAGGATAGGCAGGGAGAGTGTCAGTGTCATATTCTTTGCTAAACCTTGTGTGTAGGGAGAGAGAAGGATAGGCAGGGAGAGTGTCAGTGTCATATACTTTGATAAACCTTGTGTGCAGGGAGAGAGAAGGATAGGCAGGGGACAGTGTCAGTGTCATATTCTTTGCTAAACCTTGTGTGCAGGGAGAGAGAAGGATAGGCAGGGAGAGTGTCAGTGTCATATACTTTGATAAACCTTGTGTGCAGGGAGAGAGAAGGATAGGCAGGGGACAGTGTCAGTGTCATTGTTTCTAAGCCTCCTGCACATTATACACCTTAACTTAGCCTGTATTGCTGCTTTTTCCTGGTGTGTTACACCAACAGGATTTTGTGGCACTTACAGCGGGCGGAGTGTACCTCCTGACCATATTACACCTTAACTTAGCCTGTATTGCTGCTTTTTCATGGTGTGTTACACCAACAGGATTTTGCGGCACTTACAGCGGGCGGAGTGTGCCTCCTGACCATAGTACACCTTAACTTAGCCTGTATTGCTGCTTTTTCCTGGTGTGTTACACCAATAGGATTTTGCGGCACTTACAGCGGGCGGAGTGTGCCTCCTGACCATATTACACCTTAACTTAGCCTGTATTGCTGCTTTTCCCATTTCCCTGCAGGCCATTAGAATGTCTGGAAGGCAAACAAGGAGAGGCAGACAGTCAGGAGCCAATAAAAGAGGGCAAGCAGGCTCTGTGTCTAGAGACAACAGTGCTGGTCGTGAACGCGGCGCATCGCCATCAGCACGTGGCCATGGGACACGCTTGTCCTTCTTTTCGGCAGCTGGACGTGTTGAGCCGCATCATGCCGAAGACTTGGTAGAGTGGATAACCAAGCCCTCCTCATCCTCCTCATCCTCTCTCACCCAGGCTCAGGGTACTGGCAAAGCAGCTGCCAAAGCGTCCTCTTCCCTGGTATCAATGTCATCATCAGTCACTCCTTCCCTAGACCAACCATGTCCTCCTGAGGAGTCCTCCGAACTGTTTGAGCACAGTGTTGGGTACATGCTCCAGGAGGATGCCTAGCGTTTCGAAGGGTCTGATGATGATACCCAGCTAGAGGAAGGCAGTAGCGTGAGAGCAGAGAGAGGGGATGCTTAAGAAGGACACCAATCTGGCAGTCATGTTCCAGCAGCTGCAGCATACTGCCAGATTGACTCCAGTGATGAGGAGGGAGGGGATGATGAGGTCACTGACTCCACGTGGGTGCCTAATAGGAGAGAGGAGGAGGAGGAGGATGAGGAGGAGGCACACCTCCAACGAGGCAGGATGCCCTCGGGGGGCCAGCGTAAGGGCAGCACACCGACGGAATCACACCGCAGAGCTCCGCCTGTGCAGGGCGCTGCCTCTGCCCGTTATTCAAAAAGTTCTTTGGTGTGGGCCTTTTTTGAGTCGAGTGCATCAGATCGCACAGCTGCTGTTTGCAACATATGTCTCAAGAGTATATCGCGTGGCCAAAACATCACCCGCTTGGGCACCACATGCTTGACCAGACATATGTTGACCTGCCATGCAACTCGTTGGCAAGCCTACCTTAAAGACCCACACCAAAGAACAAAGCTGACCTCTTCTTGCACCGCATCAGCTGGGATCTCCAACCCCACTATACCTTCAGTCCTCTCTGAAACCTGCTCTGAGAGGAATGAAGGTGTAGAATTAGGTGTGTCACAGCCAAGTACTTGCGGGCACTCTGCTAGCAGTACACCGACGTCCAATTCTAGCAGGCAAATTTCCCTGTCCCAGCTTCTGGACCGTCGAAAGAAGTTCACTCCCAGCCATCCACATGCCCAGCGGTTGAATGCTAGCTTGGCTAAATTACTAGCGCTTCAACTGCTGCCTTTTCAGTTGGTAGACTCGGCCCCCTTCCGTGAGTTTGTGCAATGTGCGGTTCCTCAGTGGCAGGTTCCCAAACGCCACTTTTTCTCACGGAAGGCGATTCCGGCTCTCTACCGGCATGTGGAAGGCAATGTCTTGGCCTCGCTGGACAGGGCGGTCAGCGGTAAGGTGCATATTACCGCTGACTCATGGTCCAGCAGGCATGGACATGGACGTTACCTTTCTTTCACGGCCTATTGGGTCACTCTTTTGGCAGCTGGGAAGGATGCAGGACAAGGTGCAGTAGTGTTGGAGGTTGTTCCACCGCCACGCCTCCAAAATGTTACTACTGGTTGTGACACACCTCTGTCCTCCACCCCCTCCTCTTCTTCTTCCTCCGTGGCCTCTTCCTGTGCTTTGTCCTCGGAACCAGCGGTGCTCCGTAGGCGTTCAAGGGGCTACGCAAGTACGCAGGCAAAAAGATGCCATGCCGTGCTTGCGCTGGTGTGTTTGGGGGACAGGAGCCACACTGGGGCAGAGGTTCTGTCTGCTCTGCAGGGGCAGGCCGAGAGGTGGTTGACGCCACACCAGATTAAGCCAGGAATGGTAGTTTGCGACAATGGCACCAACCTCCTCTCCGCTCTCCGACAGGGACAACTGACCCATGTGCCCTGTGTGGCTCACGTCCTTAACCTGGTGGTGCAGCGGTTCTTGGGCAGGTACCCGGGCTTACAGGATGTCCTGAGGCAGGCCAGGAAAGTCTGTGTGCATTTCCGCAGATCTTATAATGCCAGTGCTCGCCTGGCTGAGCTGCAAAAGGAGTTGAACCTGCCCAAGAACCGCCTTATATGTGACATGCCCACCAGGTGGAACTCAACGTTGGCCATGCTGCAGCGGCTGCACACGCAGCAGAGGGCCATCAATGAGTACCTGTGTGACTACGGCACCAGGACAGGGTCAGGGGAGCTTGGTTTTTTTTCACTACGCCAGTGGGGCATGATCAGGGATGCATGCACTGTCCTGGCACCATTTGAGGAGGCCACGAGGATGGTGAGCAGTGACAGTGCATGCATCAGTGACACTGTACCTCTTGTCCACCTGTTGGAACATACGCTGCGTGGAATAATGGACAGGGCACTTGAGACAGAACATAGGCACAAAGAGGAGGACTTCCTTGCCTCTCAAGGCCCCCTTTACCCAGACAGTGTTCCTTCTGTCCCACCCATCGCACAGGAAGAAGAGGAGGAGGAGGAGGATTGTGTCAGCATGGAGGTGGAGCCTGGCACTCAGCATCATCAGCAGCAGTCTTTTAGGGATGATTTACAGTCCCAAGAAACCAGTGGACTTGTACGTGGCTGGGAGGAGGTGGCTGCGGATCATGTCGTCCTTAGTGACCCAGAGGACTCCGGACCGAATGCCTCAGCTAACCTACGCTGCATGGCCTCCCTGATCCTGAAAAGTCTGCGGAAGGATCCTCGTATTCTTCGGATCAAGGAGAGGGACCATTACTGGCTGGCCACTCTCCTTGATCCACGGTACAAGGGTAAGGTTACGGACCTTATCTTACTGTCGCAGAGGGAGCAGAGGATGAGACAACTCCGGGAGGCCTTGCAGAAAGGTCTGTGCAACGCGTTCCCAGAGACTGGGAGGTTACAAACTCCTGGTCCTGGACAACGAGTTGCTGAGGCTTCGGTCAGTCAAAGAAGGAGCGGTGGGGAAGGTGGCCGTCTGACCGAAGCGTTCAGACAATTCTTTAGTCCGCAGCCCCAAGGTATAATCGGTTCCAGCAACCATCGCCAGCGTCTGATATACATGGTGCAGGAATACCATGGGGCAAGGTCAGACTTGGACACCTTCCCCACCGAAAATCCTCTGGCTTACTGGGTCTTGAGGATGGATCACTGGCCAGAGCTTGCACAGTATGCAATTGAGCTACTGGCCTGTCCTGCATCCAGCGTTCTTTCAGAACGCACATTCAGTGCTGCTGGAGGATTTGTCACGGATCTGTTGATCGACTGACCTTCATAAAGATGAACCAGTCTTGGATCACCACCAGCTACCAAACACCTGAAGCTGATATAACAGACTAATTTATTTTCAAATGTCACATCCCTTCAAGACTGAAGCTGATGCTGAGAGACTGTCCTGTTATGTTGACTGACTATCCTCCTCCTCCTCAATGATCCGATTGAAGATGACAGCTTGGAAGAACATTTTTGTTTCTGGGTGCCGCCACCAGTGGCTAAGGCCCAATTTTTCAGCCCCTGTTTAACAGGGGTGTGTTATTACAATTTTTTATGCAATGCTTTGCAGCAGGGCTCATTCCTGCACTCCAACTAGAGTATCTGGGAGTGGTTGCAGTGTCGTGGCACCAGCACCAGTGGCTAAGGCCCAATTTTCAGCCCCTGTTTAACAGGGGCGTGTAATTACAATTTTTGATGCAATACTTTGCAACAGGGATCATTGCTGTGCTCCAAGTACAGTATCTGTGAGGGGTTGCAGTGTTGTGGCCCCAGTGGCTAAGGCCCAATTTTTCAGCCCCTGTTTAACAGGGGCATGTAATTACAATTTTTTATGCAATGCTCTGCAGCAGGGCTCATTCCTGCACTCCAACTAGAGTATCTGGGAGAGGTTGCAGTGTCGTGGCACCAGCACTAGTGGCTAAGGCCCAATTTTTCAGCCCCTGTTTAACAGGGGCGTGTAATTACAATTTTTTGATGCAATACTTTGCAACAGGGCTCATTGCTGTGCTCCAAGTACAGTATCTGTGAGGGGTTGCAGTGTTGTGGCACCAGTGCCTAAGGCCCAATTTTTCAGCCCCTGTTTAACAGGGGCATGTAATTACAATTTTTTATGCAATGCTCTGCAGCAGGGCTCATTCCTGCACTCCAACTAGAGTATCTGGGAGAGGTTGCAGTGTCGTGGCACCAGCACTAGTGGCTAAGGCCCAATTTTTCAGCCCCTGTTTAACAGGGGCGTGTAATTACAATTTTTTGATGCAATACTTTGCAACAGGGCTCATTGCTGTGCTCCAAGTACAGTATCTGTGAGGGGTTGCAGTGTTGTGGCACCAGTGCCTAAGGCCCAATTTTTATGCCCCTGTTTAACAGGGGCATGTAATTACAATTCTTGATCTAATAATTCACAGCAGGGCCCATTCCTGCGCCCACCAAGACTAACTGTGAGGCCTTACAGTGTTGTGTCAACACCACCACCACCACCACCAAAGGCCCAATTTTTCAGCCCCTGTTCAACAGGGGCATGCAATTACAATTCTTGATCTAATAATTCACAGCAGGGCCCATTCATGCGCCCACCAAGAGTAACTGTGAGGGCTCACAGTGTTGTGGCAACACCAACATGTAAGGGGCAAATTTCAGCTGAGTATATACGGCAGGCCCCTACTTTCAAACATCCAACTTACAAACGACTCCTCCTTGCAAACGGAAGGATACAACAGGAAGTGAGAGGAAATCTACCCCTAGGAAGGCAAATTCTCTCCTGTAAGAGTTAATATGGGAAAAAAAGTGTCTCCTCTCCACTGATGCTTTATCACCAATTCTTGTTTCAATAAAAAAAACAAATTTTCAAAAAACATTTGTCATTAGGACGGAAAGTGAGGTGAACTGTTCTGAACAGGTGCACACTGCACAGACAGCAAAACAAATGTTACAGGGGTGATAACCCTTCCCTATGTTTTCCAAAAAGCTTAAAAATAGATTTTTTGCCTGGAGCTACACTTAAACAATGTACCTGTTCAAAATTACAAACAGATTCTACATAAGAACAAACCTACAGTCCCTGTCTTGTATGCACCGCCTGTATACGGCTGTTCAGAGTATATAGGGCCTTTTTTATTTTGTGTGCGGGGTTCCCCTTAATATCCATACAAGACCCAAAGGGGCTGGTAATGGGCTGGGGTAGGGGGGGTGTGTGATGGGGTAGCTATGCCATTTTTCTTAAAGATTTTCATCCATATTACCGGGACCAGACATTACATTAAAGCCGCAAGCAGTTTTAAATGGCTTTTTTTCCTTTAGAAATTTAATTTTGTGCAGGGACAGTTCTAAACACGGGAAACACGTGGCACTTCACATGCATACTTTAGACACCCCCCAGGTACGATATTTAAAGGGATATTTGACTTTTTTTTTTCACTTTATGCATCATTAAAATGACTGCTCCAGAAAAACGGCCATTTTTAAAACTTCTTTTTGCATTGATACATGTCCCCTGGTGCAGAACCCGGGTTCCCAAACCCTTTTTAGGACAATAACATGCATAATAGTCGTTATAATTAGCACTTTAGATTTTGAACGTTCGCATCCATTGTATTTAATAGGGTTCTAAAGTTCGTGCAAACTTTCGGTCCGTTCGCGGGTTCTGGTGCGAACCGAACCCGGGGGTGTTCGGCTCATCACTACCCCTTATTGCTGGTTTTCCCATATCCCTGCAGGCCTTTAGAATGTCTGGAAGGCAAACAAGGAGAGGCAGACAGTCAGGAGCCAATAAAAGAGGGCAAGCAGGCTCTGTGTCTAGAGACAACAGTGCTGGTCGTGGACGCGGTGCATCGTCATCAGCACGTGGCCATGGGACACGCTTGTCCTTATTTTCGGCAGCTGGACGTGTTGAGCCGCATCATGCCGAAAACTTGGTAGAGTGGATGATCAAACCCTCCTCATCCTCCTCATCCTCTCTCACCCAGGCTCAGGGTACTGGCAAAGCAGCTGCCAAAGCGTCCTCAATGTCATCATCAGTCACTCCTTCCCTAGACCCACCGTGTCCTCCTGAGGAGTCCCCCGAACTGTTTGAGCACAGTGTTGGGTACATGCTCCAGGAGGATGCCCAGCGTTTCGAAGGGTCTGAAGATGATACCCAGATAGAGGAAGGCAGTAGCGTGAGAGCAGAGAGAGGGGATGCTCAAGAAGGACACCAATCTGGCAGTCATGTTCCAGCAGCTGCAGCATACTGCCAGATTGGTTCCAGTGATGAGGCGGGAGGGGATGATGAGGTCACTGACTCCACGTGGGTGCCTGATAGGAGAGAGAGGAGGAGGATGAGGAGGCGGCACATCTCCAACGAGGCAGGATGCCCTCCGGGGGCCAGAGTAAGGGCAGCACACCGATTGAATCACACCGCAGAGCTCCGCCTGTGCAAGGCGCTGCCTCTGCCCGTTATTCCAAAAGTTCTTTGGTGTGGGCCTTTTTTGAGTCGAGTGCATCAGATCGCACCACTGCTGTTTGCAACATATGTCTCAAGCGTATCTCGCGTGGCCAAAACATCAGCCGCTTGGGCACCACATGCTTGACCAGACATATGTTGACCTGCCATGCAGCTCGTTGGCAAGCCTACCTTAAAGACTCACACCAAAGAACAAAGCGGACCTCTCCTGGCTCCGCATCAGCTGGGATCTCCAACCCCACCATACCTTCAGTCCTCTCTGAAACCTGCTCTGAGAGGAATAAAGGTGAAGAATTAGGTGTGTCACAGCCAAGTACTTGCGGGCACTCTGCTAGCAGCACAACGATGTCCGATTCTAGCAGGCAAATTTCCCTGCCCCAGCTGCTGGACCTTTAAAAGAAGTTCACTCCCAGCCATCCACATGCCCAGCGGTTGAATGCTAGCTTGGCTAAATTGCTAGCACTTCAACTGCTGCCTTTTCAGTTGGTAGACTCGGCCCCCTTCCATGAGTTTGTGCAATGTGCGGTTCCTCAGTGGCAGGTTCCCAAACGCCACTTTTTCTCACGGAAGGCGATTCCGGCTCTCTACTGCCATATGGAAGGCAATGTCCATGCCTCGCTGGACAGGGCGGTGATGAGGAGGGAGGGGATGATGAGGTCACTGACTCCACTCCAAGTACGCAGGCAAAAAGATGCCATGCCGTGCTTGCGCTGGTGTGTTTGGGGGACAGGAGCCACACTGGGGCAGAGGTTCTGTCAGCTCTGCAGGGGCAGGCCGAGAGGTGGTTGACGCCACGCCAGCTTAAGGCAGGAATGGTGGTTTGTGACAATGGCACCAACCTCCTCTCCGCCCTCCGACAGGGACAACTGACCCATGTGCCCTGTGTGGCTCACGTCCTTAACCTGGTGGTGCAGCGGTTCTTGGGCAGGTACCCGGGCTTACAGGATGTCCTGAGGCAGGCCAGGAAAGTCTGTGTGCATTTCCGCAGATCATATAATGCCAGTGCTCGGCTGGCTGAGCTGCAAAGGGAGTTGAACCTGCCCAAGAACCGCCTTATATGTGACATGCCCACCATGTGGAACTCAACGTTGGCCATGCTGCAGCGGCTGCACACGCAGCAGAGGGCCATCAATGAGTACCTGTGCGACTACGGCACCAGGACAGGGTCAGGGGAGCTCGGGTTTTTTTCACCACGCCAGTGGGGCATGATCAGGGATGCATACACTGTCCTGGCACCATTTGAGGAGGCCACAAGGATGGTGAGCAGTGACAGTGCATGCATCAGTGACACTGTACCTCTTGTCCACCTGTTGGAGCATACACTGCATGGAATAATGGACAGGGCACTTGAGGCAGAACAGAGGCAGGAAGAGGAGGACTTCCTTGCCTCTCAAGGCCCCCTTTACCCAGACAGTGTTCCTTCTGTCCCACCCATCCCACAGGAAGAGGAGGAGGAGGAGGAGGAGGAGGATTGTGTCAGCATGGAGGTGGAGCCTGGCACTCAGCATCAACAGCAGCAGTCTTTTTGGGATGATTTACAGTCCCAAGAAACACGTGGACTTGTACGTGGCTGGGAGGAGGTGGCTGCGGATCATGTCGTCCTTAGTGACCCAGAGGACTCCGGACCGAATGCCTCAGCTAACCTACGCTGCATTGCCTCCCTGATCCTGCAAAGTCTGCGGAAGGATCCTTGTATTCTTCGGATCAAGGAGAGGGACCATTACTGGCTGGCCACTCTCCTTGATCCACGGTACAAGGGTAAGGTTCCGGACCTTATCTTACCGTCGCAGAGGGAGCAGAGGATGAGACAACTCCGGGAGGCCTTGCAGAAAGGTCTGTGCAACGCGTTCCCAGAGACTGGGAGGTTACAAACTCCTGGTCCTGGACAATGAGTTGCTGAGGCTTCGGTCAGTCAAAGAAGGAGCGGTGGGGAAGGTGGCCGTCTGACCGATGCTTTCAGACAATTCTTTAGTCCGCAGCCCCAAGGTATGATTGGTTCCAGCAACCATCGCCAGCGTCTGATATACATGGTGAAGGAATACCTAGGGACAAGGTCAGACTTGGACACCTTTACCACCGAAAATCCTCTGGCTTATTGGATCTTGAGGATGGATCACTGGCCAGAGCTTGCACAGTATGCAATTGAGCTACTGGCCTGTCCTGCATCCAGCGTTCTTTCAGAACGCACATTCAGTGCTGCTGGAGTATTTGTCACGGATCACAGGGTGCGCCTGTCCACCGACTCGGTTGATCGACTGACCTTCATAAAGATGAACCAGTCTTGGATCACCACCAGCTACCAAGCACCTGAAGCTGATATAACAGAATAATTTATTTTCAAATGTCACATCCCTTCAAGACTGATGCTGATGCTGAGTGACTGTCCTGTTATGTTGACTGACTATCCTCCTCCTCCTCAATGATCCGATTCATGATGATAGCTTGGAAGAACATTTTTGTTTCTGGGTGCCGCCACCAGTGGCTAAGGACCAATTTTGTCAGCCCCTGTTTAACAGGGGCATGTAATTACAATTTTTGATGCAATGCTTTGCAACAGGGCTCATTACTGTGCTCCAAGTACAGTATCTGTGAGGGGTTGCAGTGTTGTGGCACCAGTGCCTAAGGCCCAATTTTTCTGCCCCTGTTTAACAGGGGCGTGTAATTACAATTTTTGATGCAATACTTTGCAACAGGGCTCATTGCTGTGCTCCAAGTACAGTATCTGTGAGGGGTTGCAGTGTTGTGGCACCAGTGCCTAAGGCCCAATTTTTCAGCCCCTGTTCTACAGGGGCATGTAATTACAATTATTGATCTAATAATTCACAGCAGGGCCCATTCCTGCGCCCGCCAAGAGTAACTGTGAGGGCTTACAGTGTTGTGGCAACACCACCACCACCACCACCAAAGGCCCAATTTTTCAGCCCCTGTTCAACAGGGGCATGCAATTACAATTCTTGATCTAATAATTCACAGCAGGGCCCATTCATGCGCCCACCAAGAGTAACTGTGAGGGCTTACAGTGTTGTGACAACAGCACCACCACCAAAGGCCCAATTTTTCCTACCACTGTTCAACAACAATGGTATGTAAATACAATTCCTGATATAATAGTTCACAGCAGGGCGTTCCAGCGCCCACCAAGAGTAACTGGGAGGGCTCACAGTGTTGTGGCAACACCAACATGTAAGGGGAAAATTTCAGCAGAGTATATACGGCAGGCCCCTACTTTCAAACATCCAACTAACAAACGACTCCTACTTGCAAACGGAAGGAGACAACAGGAAGTGAGAGGGAATCTACCCCTAGGAAGGGAAATTCTCTCCTGTAAGAGTTAATATTGGAAAAAGGTGTCTCCTCTCTACTGATGCTTTATCACCAATCCTTGTTTCAATAAAAACCCCACTTTTCAAAAACAGTTGTCATTGGGACGGAAAGTGAGGTGAAATGTTCTGAACAGGGGCACAGACAGCAAAACAAATGTTACAGGGGTGATAACCCTTCCCTATGTTTTTCAAAAAGCTTAAAAATATATTTTTTGTCTGGAGCTACACTTAAACAATGTAGCTGTTCATAATTAAAAAACAGATTCTACTTAAGATAAGGTGACCAGATTTTTAAAATGAAATCCGGGGACATATTTTTTTTTTTACTTGTAATGGCGGCAATCAGCGCCGCCGCCGCCCGCCTCACAGCCTGTCAAGTCTCACTCTCCGGGCCCCGGCTACTACTGGGTGGGGAGCGGAGGAAGATCACTCCACCAGGGAACGCAAGGAGATAAGCAGGCAGGCGGCTGGCCGGGACTTAAGAACATGCGAGCGGAGCTGAATGGGCATGCACCCGAAACTGAAGAAATATTCCCTCGGCTCCGACCAGCACATGATCATCAGAAAGGGGCACAGATAATGGAAAAAAATACACCCCCATAAGCTAGTAGGAGCGAGGGTGTGTAATTCAGATTTTTTTTTTATTCTGCACTGACTGTCTTTGAAATTGCCCCAGTCCCTGTTCAAATCCAATCCGGGGACAAAACTGGGGACAGACTTGGTCTGGGGACAGTGTCCTCAATCCGGGGACTGTCCCCTGAAACCGGCGGATGTCTGCTCACCCTAACTTAAGAACAAACCTACAGTCCCTGTCTTGTTTGCACCACCTGTATACTGCTGTTCAGAGTATATAGGGTTTTTTTATTGTGTGTGCGGGGTTCCCCTTAAAATCCATACAAGCACTAAAGGGGCTGGTAATGGGCTGGGGTGGGGGAGGGGGGTGATGGGGTAGCTATGCCATTTTTCTCAAAGATTTTCAACTATATTACCGGGACCAGACATTACATTAAAGCCGCAAGCAGTTTTAAATGGCTTTTTTTCCTTTAGAAATGTCATTTTGTGCAGGGACAGTTCTAAACACGGGAAACACATGCCACTTCACAGGCATACTTTAGACACCCCCCAGGTACGATATTTAAAGGAATATTTGCCTTTTTTTTTTCACTTTATGCATCATTAAAATGACTGCTCCCGAAAAACGGCCGTTTTTAAAACTTTGTTTTGCATTGATACATGTTCCCTGGGGCAGAACCCGGGTCCCAAAACCCTTTTTAGGACAATAACATGCATATTAGTCATTATAATTAGCAATTTAGATTTTGAACGTTCGCGTTTATTGTATTTAATAGGGTTCTAACAATCGCGCAAACTTTCGGTCCGTTCGGAGGTTCTGGTGCGAACCGAACGGGGGGGTGTTCGGCTCATCCCTAGTGTATACTGTGCTGGGGCACACAACGCCCACTAATTGCTGCAGATGCCTGAGAAAAGAACACACTGTCCCTGCCTGCCTATCTAGCTTAGAGAACAGCAATAAATAGCAACTCCTGCAGATGCCTGAGAAAAGAACACACTGTCCCTGTCTGCCTATCTAGCTTAGAGTACAGCAATGAACAGCAACTCCTGCAGATGCCTGAGAAAAGAATACACTTTCCCTGCCTGCCTATCTAGCTTAGAGAACAGCAATGATGGGTATATACAGGTGTATACTGTGCTGGGGCACACAACACCCACTAACTGCTGCAGATGCCTGAGAAAAGAACACACTGTCCCTGCCTGCCTATCTAGCTTAGAGAACAGCAATGAACAGCAACTCCTGCAGATGCCTGAGAAAAGAACACACTGTCCCTGCCTGCCTATCTAGCTTAGAGAACGGCAATGAACAGCAACTCCTGCAGATGCCTGAGAAAAGAACACAACGTAGAACACACTGTCCCTGCCTATGTAGCTCTTTCCCTGCACGCCGGAACACACTGCACAAGGCCGCCGCGCTGGCGGCCTTTTATAGTGTGGGGCGTGTACTAAACCCCCTGAGCTATGATTGGCCACAGGCATCCTGCCTGTGGCCAATTATGGCTCTCCTCGCTGCCGGCGCTGTGATTGGCCAAGCATGCGGGGTTACAGTGCATGCTTGGCCAATCACAGCTCCGGGATTGTACTGCGATAGCGCAGTGTATTATGGGCCGTTGGCGTCACTCGAATTTGGCCCGAACGGCTCATAACGTTCGATCTTCGTCAAACGATCGAACAGCCGATGTTCGAGTCAAATGACTGTGTTCGACTCGAACACGAAGCTCATCCCTATTCCTTAGGTGCCATACCAAGAACACTATTGTATGGACCTAGGAGCAATGGAAATTGGGTCCAATATAAGGACAAAAGAGGTAGAAAAACGTTGAAAGGCAAATCATGTGAATAAAAATAAGCCTAATACCAACATTAATCCTGTGGATACTCATGAAAATCAAGAAAAACGAGAGACAAGTGTGGGACTAGTGCAGAGTGAGAACAAGCCCCATGTGGCCCCACCTGAGCTTAATGTCCCCCTGGCTTCCTTATATAAAGGAACCAAGGAGGACATACACAGTATTAACATTCCAAACTCTAACTCATACAAGGTTTTGAGAATAATTAATCAGTTGGATGACACTGTGGGTGTAATTACACCCACAGTGAGTGTTGCCAGTAGTAGTCCCCCTACCCAAGTATCATCAAGGGATACAAATGGCCCAACAGAACTGATCGGAGATGGTGCTAATAATTTTTTAGTGCTTCCCCCTCCTTTTTTGGAAAAAAGAAAAATAGAAGAAGAAGAGGAACTAGAGGAGGGGTCGAAGGGAGAAAAAATAAGAGTATCAAAGAGAGGAAGAGTATCAAAGAGAGGAAAGATAGGGAACTGAGATCTACGGTGAAAATTTTCAATCTATCATCTCACTCATTGGTGGAGCGTGAGGTTAGTCTCCTACAGAAAGTCTTAAACTTTGCCCCAAGCAGGAATGCAGGAATGCAAACCTCTTTGAACCATTTAAAGATCTACATAAGTATATTCGTGACATCACGGTGAAGCGCTATTATAGCCTAAAACTAGTGAGAGTACAAATATCACTCCACCAAATACCACCCAGAAAGAACATACACCTCCACCGGAAAAAGATGATTCTAGTATAAATGATAATATTGATGAAGAGGCAATTAATATCCTAGAAGAACTATATCTGGAGGGAGGATCGGATATGGAAATCCCCATATCTACACCATTCTCGAATGGAATTATACATTCCACATTCCGTCCAAAGTCCACCTTCTACCCGCATCATACTAAAAACTAATTTATCAAAACTTTCTATGCCATGGTATATGTTGACTTTAGAAAACTATGTGAGTCACCACAAGGGAAAGTCAATATGCATGATCTCTCGAAACAAGAAAAATAAGCTTTTTTTGCATTTAAAAAGAACCATGACCTAGTGATCCGAGTAGCGGACAAAAGAGGAGGTATAGTTATCCAGGACAGGGTGGAATACCTAAAGGAAGCATATAGGCTCCTCTCTGATGACTCCACCTACAAAATACTAAAAAATTACCCTCTACCAATGTAGAAATTAAATTTAACAGAATTGATGAATCAAGCGTTCACCCTAGGTCTCATACAAAAATCAGAGAAATAATTATTTTTAATAAATTATTTTAAGACACCCTATTTCTACCAAGGTTAATAAGAATCCACTATGCCCACCAGGTAGACCTATAGTGGCTAGCATAGATGGTATCACTAGTCGAGTATCACAATATGTGGACGCATTCCACCAACCTCTTGCTATCTCCCTCCCTGCCTATATAAAGGATTCTGCACATGTCCTAGAAACCTTACAACAATACAAATGGGAATCAGGATACTTTTGGTTATCTTTGGACGTAAGCTCGCTCTACAGGTCAATCCCCCATGAGGGGGGACTACGTGCAGACCATATGAATCCCAATCAATCGGAATTCATTTGCCAATGTACCCGATATGCCCTGGAGAGGAACTATTTTTCCTTCCAGGGCAAGTTCTATAAACAGGTATCTGGCACTGCTATGGGTGCACACTTTGCACCATGCTATGCCAACCTGTTAAGGGATATTGGGAAAAATGTCAGATTTGGAACCAAAATCCATTTGCCAAACATCTGGCGTACTATGGGAGGTACATTAAAGATGTCCTTATAATTTGGGATGGACCTTCCGACACCGTAAAAAATTTGTCTCATATTGTAACAACAATAATTTTGGCATCCATTTTACCCATGTAGTGGATACCAACACCCTGGTCTTTCTGGACCTTGAACTTGGCAGCAATGGAGATGGTAATATCACTTCAAAAACCCACTTCAAGGAAACAGCTGGCAACTCCTATCTACATGAAAAGAGCTGCCATCATCCGAAATGGAAAGAGAATGTACCCTATAGCCAATTTTTCCGGCAACGTAGAAATTGTATTAGTACTAAGGACTATGATGACCAAGCAGTTATATTGTCCACAAAATTCTTAGAAAAAGTACATGAACCTCAGCATATCCGAAAGGCTAGTGATAGTTATAGAGAAGGTATCCAGATTAAGAATATGTCCACATCTGGTAAAGATCGATATGATACACTCTTTATAACAACATATAATGACCAACATTGGGCCATTAAAAAAGCGGTTCAAAAACACTGGCCAATTTTGGAGCAAGACAAAGCTCTCGGGAAAGTTCTCCCCAATCAACCCTGAGTAGTCTGCAACTAATGTCAAAAGCATAATTGCCTCTAGCCGCCTAAAAGAAAAATGTAACGTAAAGATGCAGAACATCCCTCAATTTTTTAACTTTATAGGGTGCTACAGATGTAAAGGTACTAGATGTAGATTTATCACTCATGGCCTAAAGTCATTCAATAGTAAAGATGGTCGTATGTTCAGCATCAAACAGTTTATATGCTGCAGTACTCAGTTTGTAATCTATGGACTTAGGTGCCCATGTGGGTACCTCTATGTGGGCAGGACGGTGCAAACTATGAGGACGCGCTTTGGTGAACACCATAGGTTCATAGAAAAGAATATTGAGAAGCACAGTGTGCCACGTCATTTTAGATATAAACATGGGGGCAATACTGATGGTCTGGAACTTTTGGGGATAGAGTCTATACCTATGTCCATCCCGGAAGGCGAAAGATTTGCTTGTTTATGTAAACGTGAATCCTACTGGATATTTACCCTCAATAGCATGTCACCGGAGGGGTTAAATGAAGAACTAGAGATAGGAGCACTCATATGACTTATCACCCGAAACTACATTGTATCTATATTTACATTTATATTTATATTTGATTTTTCATTTTCACATTTGACTTTTTATTTTCATTTCTATGCTGATTCTCTTTATATTATTCTGTTTAATTTATTATATATACAGATTTACGTCATATAATTATATAGTAATATGGTCATATACTAACGGCTACAGATATTATATCATGATACGCCAGTTGATAATACCATTAATATATACCGTATTTTTCGCTCCATAAGACGCACCTGACCATAAGACGCACCTAGGTTTTGGAGGAGGAAAACCAGAAAAAAAATATTCTGAACAAAATGCTGTACTAAATTTTTTTACCAGTGCCCATGAAATGCAGCCTGACCTGTGCCATTATTGCAGCCTGACCTGTGCCATTAATGCAGCCTGAACATTGTTATTAATGCAGCCTGACCATTGCCATTAATGAATAAAATTTAATTAAATTAAAAACACAGTCCACTTTGCTGCAAAGATAGTCACTGGCTGCTTGCAGGAAGATAAATTATATATCATTGATCAGTGTAATGCATTGTTTTAAATGATTTCAAGGAAAAACTGTGCTACTCCTCCTCAGTGATGAAGAGTGGAGGAAAAGGTTGGAAACATGTAAAAAGAAGGAAGGAGAGATTGTCCCTGAATATGTGTTCCTGGAAATGAGAGCCAACTTCGTTATCCCTGTAAAGGGTGATTTTCTAAAAGATGTTCTTTATGCTGAGCTGGGGTTAGGAAGAGAGAGAGGCTAGTGAGAAGTGCACACACTCACTTGGAATACTCCTGGGGGCTCTCTGGCTCATTCAGTAGTATATCAGTTTTTGTCGGCTGCTTCTTTTTAATCTTCCACCTCTCCTTCACAGACAGAACACACGAGCAGGGAGGGAGGGGTGAGAGAAGAGATGTGTGAAGCTGCTCAGTCGGGACAGGCTGCAGGCATGCTGGAGGTGGAGTTGGATGGAGCAGTGTGAGGATTGGATCCTGTCCACGTAGGACAGCTACACTTCCTGAGCCATCAGCTGCACTGTCTGCACAGTGACAGAGAGCAGAGGACAGAGCGCCATCATAGGAGGGAGGAGAGGAGCAGGTGGATGGGTTTTCCGTGGACAGGAACTAATTTCTGCACCCCTCACTTACTTCTCATGGTGGCGGCGGTGGGGGGCGGGGCAGGAAGTGGCAGGGGGTGGGGCCTAATGTATATTCGCTCCATAAGACGCAGAGACATTTTTCCCCATATTTTTAGGGGAAAAAAGTGCGTCTTATGGTCCAAAAAATATGGTAATATCTTACATTTAAAATTGATAATCATGTACTACTAAAAAGTATTGAAAAGTTCTAATCATTATGAAATACCACCAATTATATTTAAATTATATTTATATTTAAATTAAATTAAAGTATATTTATATTATTAAGATGTGTAGGATAGTCTCCTATGTATTTATGTTCTCATAGTAATGCCTTATTGTTTTATCGATGATAGTAAAGAAAACTAAGTATAATCTTATATATTCATAGCATATACGTTTTTAACACATTACTTTTTAATTTCAATAAGTTTATGACAATAATAGTCTTATTTTAATTTCTATATATAACTGTGATAAATGTACAGTTAGTTTAGGATGCCGTTGCTTTTTTTATAAAAATAAAAACCTTCTCTGTATACACACTTCCTGTTGTAAACTCTTAGCTCCTGGTCTATGGCAATTCCATTGGCTGTTTAGGAGGAGGGACACGGACGGTTACGTATATAGGAATAGCAGAGAGGATGAGGGCGTTACCTGAAGAAAGAGGCCACGCCTCCAAAACATATTGTCATAGCGTCCGTGTGAACGAGAATTAGAGGAGACAGCACGCACACCTCAACTCCCCCCCCCCAGGCTACGAGTGACGTCAAGCTGAGCCGGCTGGCCCGTGCAAGCGTTGAATAGCAAACGAGATGAGAAAGCAGACCTCCAGCTTAGACCTAAACATCTCTACATAACGCCGTTGCCGTGCAAGCCAACTGACCTGCATATACCAGGAGAGGAGGCTGGAATCGAGATATACAGTATATGTGAACATACAACACATGTTTGTGAGTGCAATCCTCGTTATTTTACTGCTTAATTTGACAATAAAAACAGTGTTACACTACAACGAATTGCGCTCTTTCTCCCCTTGTACAATTTAGATACTTTAGAGACTTTTTACATAGACTGCAATTGTGGTAGTAGTGTGTATGGGGACAGCACTGCATCTGTGTTTTGGTATGTTTGGACAGGAATAAACAAGTCAAGCTTAACAGGGATACAAATATGGGCGAGTAAAAGCCTCTTCCATCGTTGGATCAACTGAGCAAAATTTCCATACTGTATCTCATATCAAACATAATAAGTTACTTATATATTAAATCAGAACAAAATGATAAAGGAAATTCAGAGGGTAGCTCTAGGAGGATCAGGAGGATGGTTTATTATTGGATTCAAGGGGATACGCAGAATCATCCCAGGCTTTCCATATCTTATGTTCCATCCTACAAATATCAGCTACTATAGAGAGAAAATGGTGGAAAGTGGGAGGGAAAGTAGAGAGCCAATGCATAGGTATGGCTCTTTTCGCAGCCAAAATTATAAAGGACCCACGTTTCTGTGATGCTTTAGAGATTCCCGGGATAGGGAGACCTAAAAGAAAGTGTATAGGATTTAGTTGAATGGGTGTAGAAAATAATTTTTGTAGAAGTTTCTGAATCTCAGTCCAATACGGGCCGATGATGGGGCACTCCAAAAAGATACGGAAATGAGAACCTACAGACTCCCCACATCTCCAGCATAAGTTGGAAATGGTGGGGTTAAGGGCATGTAATAAGTCAGGGGTCCTATACCAAAAAAACAAGATCTTAAAGCGGAGGTCCACCCTGAATTTTTTTTACACTAAAATTCTTTTAAAAAAAAGAAAAAAATG
This sequence comes from Rana muscosa, assembly GCA_029206835.1. NCBI lineage: Eukaryota > Metazoa > Chordata > Amphibia > Anura > Ranidae > Rana > Rana muscosa. Next base: position 432,905,605 of record CM055121.1, on the reverse strand, counting down.
AATATAAAAAAAAAATTATACTCGCCCGAAATGCCCATTGCTATGCGGAAGTCCCCTTATCTGCCTCTAATGTGCGACTTCCTTATGCTTGGATTGAGAACTTCCGTTTCCTCTTCTTGTGAATGGGGCGCGCTGCCTTCTGGGAACTGTGTGTATCCCAGGAGGCAAGCCGCCCATTCACAAAGCGCCGTGCGAGTGGCGCATGTGCAGTAGGAAACGGGTAGTGAAGCCGTAAGGCTTCACTGCCTGTTTCCCTTAGTCAGGATGGAGGAGCCGGGACCTGCCAGCAGCGATCGATCGCCATCGGGGGACCGACATCGCGGGCGAGTAGGACAGGTAAGTGTCCTTATTAAAAGTCAGCAGCTACACTGTTAGTAGCTGCTGACTTTTAAAAAAAATAAAAATCTGGGTGGACCTCCGCTTTAATGGCAGTTTCTTTCTGCACTACACATCGCAAGATTTTTTATGACTATTCCCAGATCTTTCCCCAGTCTAATAAGGAAATTGGTCGTTGCAATATATGGGACCATTTTTTCATGTAATTGTGCGTGGAATCTGTTAGAAGGGGAGTCTCGTGCAAGATTTTATATAGAGATCAATTTGGGTTCATACGGACCATTGGCACATAGAATTTTGAAATCTGTGGGTTTCTCTAAAGATAGCGAGGGTGAGTTAGCGAGAAAAAAGTGTTTAAATTGTATGTACGAGTACAACAGAGAAGCAGGGAGTTCATGTTTTGTTTATAAATCTGGGAAGGACAGGAGCCTACGAGTAACCGGGTGTACCAGATCTCGCAACTGAAAGATTCCCGCCTAAGTCCATGGGAGTGTCCACATGTAGGACATTCCATCAAGTATGTCTGGATTAAAAAGTACATTCAGGAATGGAGAGCAAGGGGAGGAGAGAGAAAAACGGTCTGCACATTTCCTCCAGATAGGATGAAAAGCATCGGGCCCAAGCAAAGGGATCGCAATTGAGGCATAAATTTAATTGAAGAAGGCCATAACATATAGCAAGGATGTACTGGAAAAGTGATCCCCATTTTGATTTCAGACCATCTATTTGGAGCTTTCCTAGAAATCCAGGAAGTCAATACCCTGAGGTGGGAGGCATAGTAGTATCTAACGAAATCAGGTGCAGCCAACCCACCTTTAGTTCTGAGAGCAAAAACTACTGATCGGGCAATCCTATGGGAAGCATTATATCATATAAAATTAAGGCACTCTGCCATATTTTTACCGTAATGTTTAATGTATAGATCCTTACCACTAGAGGGCAGACAGGGAATTACATAGAATATTGTTACAGAAAAAAGCCCTCTTCCTGGGCTTTATCATGAAAGGATGGATGGGGTACCTGTTAGGTATAGAATCTGCCTAAAATGAATAGACATGTGCATTCGTTTTCGTCCGAATGCATTTTCGTCCGAATTTCGGGTATTTTCGTTATCGTTTTAACAAACAAAAACGAATGGGCAGAATCCGAAATCCGAAAGATCCGACATAAACAAATGCTTTTGTAGCGCACCCACCCCAGCCTTTACCTGCTTTTCTATTATGTTGGCTCCTTCGCAGGAAAGACTGAGGCACACCGCACCACAAGCCCGCACCCTCCTGGATGGGGAGGCCGAGCGGCGCTAGTTTTCTCAGGCCTGCTTGCAGCCAGTGTTTAAAACCTCCAGAGCTGACCTAGTTTCTGGGGTAGCCAGAAACAAGTCCTTAATTCTCCCCAGTAAGCAACTGTCCACACCAACTGAAAAGTCCAACTTCTTATTTATTCTTAAGGGCAATAAATAGTCTCCTTCAGAGCAGACAGGTTGAGACAAACACGGGTCAGATAAGGTGGGAGGAGGTCCAGGCACAAACTTAATTCAGGGTTTCTCCTATTCTGATTTGCACGAACAGGCTTGGCGCACGGTCCCTGCCAAGGACCATGAGGTTGGTCACTGCCACTGACCTGGTGAATAGTTGCAAGTCACTGCCACTGACCTGGTGTGCGGAGAGTTACTGCCACTGTGACATAACGAACCCGCACTTCCTTCCTTGAGTAACTTAGCCCCTTTCAGGATAAGAACATCCCTCCGGAGAGTTACCAGAGGCCCCCTCTGTCACCACGACTTTGCGCCGGGTCTTCAGAAAGGGTCACCTCCCTGGCCCCCTCATCCTGGATACGGGTCCCCTTGCAAGGCAGATCCCCTAGAGCCTCGATCCTTAGCGGACCTCAGCCGAAGGTTGCTGGGTTCCAGGCCCTCGCCAAAGTACCTCACCCCAGACTGAAGGTGTCTGGGATGGAACAGCAGCTCCGTCTCCGGGCCTAGGGCACTCGAAGACAACCCACACGCACCCAGGCCTAAGGTGCCTGAGCGTGGAACCGACCAGGCCTCCGGGCCTAGGGCACCCGGAGGCGACACACACACACCCAGGCCTAAGGTGCCTGGGCGTGGACTCCAACGAACCCCTCTGGAAGATGGCCACCCCCTTTTATATCCTCTCCCGACATGCACAGCAGGTTCCCCGCCCCGCCGTACTGCTGCCGAGAGGGGACAAAAAAAGGCACAACCTTGTACTGCGGTTCAACCCGGGCCCATGGCAACAGCGCCACCCATAGGCCCCAGGGAACTGCACACCAGTACTATCTCCCAGGGAAAGAAATGGTCCATAAAACCTAACAATTAGTGCATCTGAGCCTAGTTACCACTCAGATGCTCCCCCTAAATATGACACCCCGCTACACTTTATTTTCGTTTTCGTTGCTGCAACAGTTCGATATAGATAGGAGATTCGACATGACGCTGACAATAGCGATCTGTGTCTATCGAACCTGTGGTCGAATGTGCCTAACCTTAACTCTATTGGTCCAAGATTATTCTACATAGAATAATTCGACATAGAAGGAAAGATTCGACATAGAGAGAAAAGATTTGACATTATAGAGTCAGTGTGGGGGTAGACCATTTGACATGAACGACGAAGATTCGACGAAGCAGCGAAAAACATACAACGTCGAATCTGTCATTGAAGGCTTATGGTGTCTGTCGAAAGTTCTAAGAAGATTCGACAGGCAGCTAAGCATACATTTCCGGTCAAATGCTCGGCCCATAGGCTATAGAAGAATTCCAATGTTGGTTGACTAGTAATAATAATTTATAAATATAATTATTACTAGTGTCATACAACATTAGAATTCTTCTATAGCTTGTAGACGGAACATTCAACTGGAAATGTATAATTGCGGCGTTGTACAGTTTAGCTGCTCTGTCTAATCTTCTTAGAACATTCAACAGAAACCATAAGCCTTCAATGACAGATTCGACCTTTATTAATTCGGATTTTCGGACGAATGCATTTTTTAACGAAACAAAATAAATAAAAACGAATTTTGGGAGTAACTAAATAAATTTATTTTTCGGACGAAAACGAAATTCCGAAACACATGTCTAAAAATGAACACAAGTAGAACATAAAAATTCCAGATGGGACCTGGTGGAAATTGAAGCCAGGAGTCAGGTACCATAAGTTTTTAATATATTATAGCTTTCTTAAATTAAAGAAAAACAGGCCTATTTCAAAAAAAAAATGCCATAGCCCAGACTGGCCAGTTTGCATTCCTTATATATTATTTTATAGAAACCTCTAGAAACCAAGCCCAACTATGAGCCTAAGCCACTGCGCTAAATTATTTAGGTATTGGTTGGCCTGCAAATTATCCATAATGTCTCAAAGTTATAACTTGGGTAAAATCCACTGGACTAATCAAAGACGATTGTTACAAAATAAAATCTGAGTGTCTTATGCCGCGTACACATGATCGGACATTCCGACAACAAAACTGGATTTTTTTCCGACGGATGTTGACTCAAACTTGTCTTGCCTACACACAGTCGCACAAATGTTGTCAGAAATTCCAATCGCCAAGAACGCGGTCACGTACAACACGTACGACGGCACTATAAAAAGGAAGTTCAATACCAAGTACGCCACCCTTTGGGCTCCTTCTGCTAATCTCGTGTTAGTAGAAGTTTGGTGAGAGACGATTCACGCTTTTCAGCCTCGTGCTTTTCAGTCTGTTACTGCTCTTCAGTTTGTCCGAACTCTGTGTGAATATCAGCAGCAAAACAACTTCTTTATTCTAGCATTATAAAGAAGAAGAGAATGCGCTGCATTAAAAGATAAAAAAATTTGCAGCGTGACGAATGTGCTATCTCCACTATGAACGCTAGTTTTACCAGACCGAGCGCTTCCGTCTCCTACTTGATTCAGAGCATGCAGGGAATTTTGTGCGTCGGAATTGTCTACACACGCTCGAAATTTACGAGAACGGATTTTTTTGTCGTAAAATTTGCGAAACAGCTCTCAAATGTCCGATGGAGCCTACACACGGTCGGAATTTACGACAACAAGCTCCCATCGAACATTTGTTGTCGGAAATTCCGAGCTTGTGCACGTGGCATAAGGGGACCTTTTTCATGTGGCATAGCTGATCTGAACCAGAAGACATACAAAAAAAGAAGCAACATCTAAAACACCTAGGGACAGAGCCCCTTCATTCTCATTAAACCCCTCTCAGTTTTAACCACTTAAGCCCCGGACCATTTGGTAGCTAAAGGACCAGAGGTGATTTCAGAATTTTGCACTGAGTTGCTTTAACTGTAAATTGTGCAGACATGCAATGTTGTACCCAAACAAAATTTACGTCCTTTTCTTCCCACAAATAGAGCTTTCTTTTAATGGTATTTGATTGCCTCTGCGATTTTTATTTTTTGCGATATAAACGGAAAAAGACCGAAAATTTTGAAAACTACTTTTTTTTATAAGAAAAATCGAATAAACTCAATTTTAGTCATACATTTAGGCCAAAATGTATTCAGCCACATGTCTTTAGTAAAAAAATGTCAATAAGCATATATTTATTGGTTTGCGCAAAAGTTATAGCGTCTACAAAATAGGGTACATTTTCTGGAATTTACACAGCTTTAAATTTATGACTGCCTATCTCATTTCTTGAGGTGCTAAAATGGCAGGGCAGTACAAACCCCCCCCCCAAATGACCCCATTTTGGAAAGTAGACACCCCAAGGAAATTGCTGAGAGGCATGTTGAGCCCATTGAATATTTTTATTTTTTTGTCCCAAGTGATTGAATAATGACAAAAAAAATAAAAAATTACAAAAAGTTGTCACTAAATGATATATTGCTCACACATGCCATGGTTATATGTGGAATTGCACCCCAAAATACATTTTGCTGCTTCTCCTGAGTACGGGGATACCACATGTGTGGGACTTTTTAGGAGCCTAGCCACGTACGGGACCCCGGAAACCAAGCACCGCCTTCAGGATTTCTAAGGGCGCAAATTTTTGATTTCACTCCTCACTACCTATCACAGTTTTGAAGGCCATAAAATGCCAAAATAGAACAAAACCCCCCCAAATGACCCCATTTTGGAAAGTAGACACCCCAAGCTATTTACTGAGAGGCATGTTCAGTCCATGGAATATTTTATATTTTGCCACAAGTTGCGGGAATATGACAAACTTTTTTTTTTTTTTGCACAAAGTTGTCACTAAATGATATATTGCTCACACATGCCATGGGCATATGTGAAATTACACCCCAAAATACATTCTGCTGCTTCTCCTGAGTATGGGGATACCACATGTGTGGGACTTTTTGGGAGCCTAGTCGCGTACGGGACCCCAAAAACCAAGCACTGCCTTCAAGGTTTCTAAGGGCATACATTTTTGATTTCACTCCTCACTACCTATCACAGTTTTGAAGGCCATAAAATGCCAAGATGGCACAAACCCCCCCAAATGACCCCATTTTGGAAAGTAGACACCCCAAGCTATTTGCTGAGAGGCATGTTGAGCCCATTGAATATTTTTTTTGTCCCAAATGATTGAATAATGACAAAAAAAATAAAAAATTACAAAAAGTTGTCACTAAATGATATATTGCTCACACATGCCATGGTTATATGTGGAATTGCACCCCAAAATACATTTTGCTGCTTCTCCTGAGTACGGGGATACCACATGTGTGGGACTTTTTAGGAGCCTAGCCACGTACGGGACCCCGGAAACCAAGCACCGCCTTCAGGATTTCTAAGGGCGCAAATTTTTGATTTCACTCCTCACTACCTATCACAGTTTCGAAGGCCATAAAATGCCAAAATAGAACAAAACCCCCCCAAATGACCCCATTTTGGAAAGTAGACACCCCAAGCTATTTACTGAGAGGCATGTTCAGTCCATGCAATATTTTATATTTTGCCACAAGTTGCGGGAATATGACAAACTTTTTTTTTTTTTTGCACAAAGTTGTCACTAAATGATATATTGCTCACACATGCCATGGGCATATGTGAAATTACACCCCAAAATACATTCTGCTGCTTCTCCTGAGTATGGGGATACCACATGTGTGGGACTTTTTGGGAGCCTAGTCGCGTACGGGACCCCAAAAACCAAGCACTGCCTTCAAGGTTTCTAAGGGCATACATTTTTGATTTCACTCCTCACTACCTATGAGGCCTCGTACACACGACCGATTTTCTCGTCGTAAAAAACACGTCGTTTTTTTCGACGAGATTCTTGTTAAGCTTGTCGATTTTCTCGTCAAGCTTTCTATGCGTACACACTGTCATTTTCCAATTTCCTCGTGGTTCTCTGCGCTCACGTCCAGCACGTACGACGGCACTATAAAGGGGAAGATCTTTTTTCTTGGCGCCACCCCTTGGGCTGCTTTTGCTGATCTCGTGTTACCGCGTGTGAAGTAAAAGTTTGGGAAGAGACGATTCGCGCTTTTCAGTCTTCGTACTTTTCAGATCGTTTTCTGCCGTTCAGTTTGTGCTTGTGGGTTCGTATCTTGACTTTCAGGGCGTCTAGGCAGGTCGTATCTGTTTTACAGTGCGTTATTGCCTGTTCGTTTCTGAATTTCAGTTCGTTATTCATAGGCCTTGCTGTTCTAAAGTGCGTTCTGTTCTGTACGTTCTGATTAGACAACCGTTTCCTAGCCATGTCGCCTGGACGTTCTCGTCGTCGAGTTCGTGCTGTGCGTGCTCTTGGTGTTGGTCTGCTTGTTTTGGACCAAGACCAGTCCATGAATGGTGTGAGGAGGAGTTCATGGACCAAGAATTGGTTGCTCCAGCGGGACCAATTCTGCCACATGCCTCTGCTGCGGGAGATCGTCGAGAATAATCCTGAGGACTACAGGAATTTTCTGAGGATGTCTGACCCCGTTTTTCAGGAAATGTTGGCTTTGGTGTCCCCCTATATTACCAGGAAGGACACCGTTATGCGGGAAGCCATCAGTGCTGAGCAGAGGCTCATCGCCACGTTGCGTTACCTGGCGACAGGGAGAAGTCTTCAGGACTTGAAGTTCACCACAGGCATCTCCCCCCAGGCTCTGGGCCTCATAATCCCAGACACCTGTTCTGCTATTATACAAGTCCTGCAGGAGGACTATATTAGGGTAAGTTTTCTCCCTTAACATCACATTTTATGTATTACATGTATGCTAATGTATTGTATTTCTTTCATCCTTCCCTAATTACCATGATTGTAATATGCTGAGAATGTCCCCTTTGTCCCCATGCATGTTGGAAGCTTTAGATTGCCCCTTTTTTTTCCTCCCTAAATATTTCCCCTCACTAACTTTTCCAGCAGGGGCGCCTGTTGCTCCAAATGTTGGGGGGTTCCAACCCCAATTTCGGAAATAAACTTCCTCCTTTTTTGCTCTGTTGCCTAATAAACGCCCCCAGTTGTCCCCTCCAATGCAGCCATTTAGTCCCCTCTAATGCAGCCAGTTTCCCCCCAGCCCTGCACTTACCTTCTTGTGGTCAGCGCCATCCTTCTTCTGTCCTTGATGTCTTCTCCTTCCCTTCATGTTGCATCAGCCAATCACAATCATGTTACCATTAAACAGACTTGGTGAACATGATTGCCAGAGCAGCCTGTCAGTGTTTACACAAGGAATGCCCCCCTCCTTGCGTCCCCGATTTTTCTTTGAGGAAGCCAATTACATCCCTCAGGTTGTAATTTGCAAGACTTTTTTAATACCTGTTTCTGCTCTGCAATTTTAACCCCCTAAATGACGCAATTATTCATATGTCGGTCGCTTTACAAGAGGCCATCCACCTGAATTGTGGGCGGCATAGACAATACATAGGTTCATGCAACGCATGAACCTATGTATTGTTCTGAGTGATGGGCACAGGAGAGAGGGGACAGTGCTCCAGCGCCCACTCTGGACGCACCGCCACTGCAATGCTATCCTGTGGCCAAACACATCTCCCCCCCCCAAAATAATTTAGTAATGGCCCATCAGAGGGGGTGATGAATATGATAAATGAGCCTTCCATTATACTTTTTTTACACACCTTAATAAACGTATAATTTGATTGATGTTGGTCTCTAATTTTTTGGGATAGAATTTCCTTGTAATGTATGCCTTTGTTTTTCTAATATTATTTCATCTTGTTTCACTCCACAGCTTCCTTCCACGCCACAGGAATGGCAGACTGTGGCATTGGAGTTTGCCACGCGGTGGGACTTCCCCAACTGCGGTGGTGCCATAGACGGGAAGCACGTCCGCATCGTGCCGCCACCCCGTTCTGGATCCTACTACTACAATTACAAGGGGTTTCATAGCATTGTGCTGATGGCGGTGGTGTCAGCACGGTATGAATTCCTCTATGTTGATGTAGGGAAGAATGGCCGGATGTCCGATGGGGGATCCTTCATCCAGACGGAGTTTGCCCTCCGTCTCCAGAGTGACGACCTTGCATTGCCACCGGATGCAGGGAATATTGAAGGACTCCCCTTTGTTTTCTTGGCTGATGAAGCCTTCGGACTCGGACGGCATCTTATGAGGCCATTTCCACAGAGGACCCTGACCCCAGAGAAGAGTGTGTTCAATTACCGGCTGGCCAGGGCCCGAAGAGTCGTTGAAAATGCCTTCGGCATAATGGCCAGCCGGTTCCGCCTTTTTATGACTTCCATCCACTTGGCGGACTACAAAATAAACTATGTAGTGTTATGCTGCTGTGTGCTACACAACTTTCTGAGCCAAAAATCACATTCCTATATGGCCTCAGTTTTGCCAGAGGCTGGACTTTCCCCTGCAAATCCCCTTCCGGGCCTGGAATCTGCCCGTCTTGGCTTGCCCCCCCAAAATGCCCATGTGGTTCGTGACAAATACATGGAGTATTTCACGGGTAGGGGGGCAATTCCTATGCCAGCCTATGTCTAAGTATCCCAATAAAAATCTTGTTTAAACCTTTAATTATTTGTTCTTTCCTGTCTCCTAGTTTGTCTTTGTGCATTTGTAGTGGCAAGTATATTTTACTTTAGTAAATAACAACCAATTTCACTATGTTACCTTACAAAAGAACCAAATAAGCTTAGAGAGTATTATAAAAAGAAGCTACACGTTGTTTGTGGTCAAAAATTTTACTCTCTGCACATTTTTTTTGGTTTTACTTTGGGGTTGGCCTGGCCACAACCCGGCAAATTTTGGCTTATGAAAATACAAAAATACCACTTGCATTTCTAAAATTACAACATTGGATACCTCTGAGCAATCTGAGACATTCAGTTACACAAACTATGTCTCTATGTGCCCGTCCTAATATGGGGTCCTGCCACCCCTTGCCCAGCCCAAAATTCAATATGCACACATTTTTACTTTTTTGCAAATAGGAAGTTTACAATCCTGATCCCTATTGTCAACATGTGCTATCTGCCATCAGGGGTGATCAATGGACGTGTTTTGGGGGTGCATCCTCTTCCTCAGTTCACCGACTTTTGATACGAGGAAGGGGTTGCACCCACAAAAGACGTACATGGATATCCCCTGATGGCAGATAGCACATGTTCACACACTGTGTGCATATTCAATTTTTGGCTGTTTTGTTACTCAAAAAATTAGAAAAAATATAAAAACAAACATGTAAAAACAAATGTGTTTGGATGGCTTATTGAATTCTCCCCAAAACATCGAGAATGTCTTTAAATGTTTGTTCCATCACATGGATTCTTTGTTTAATTAGGTCCAGTTCCGTGCTACATTCCATCACTTGCTGGATGAGGCGGAGGGCACTGTCAGCAGAGAACGGTGTGCTATCCTTCACAACATTTCCATCCCCTAAAAACCATAAAAAAAATTAATCAAACTCTGCAGGCCTACCTCGCTTACCTTAAGCTGTGGTGTCAGATACTGACCTGTTGTGGTGACCAGATCCACAACGTCATCCACCTCTCCTTCCTGCACTTCTCCTTCCTCCACCTCAACTTCCTGCACATCTTTCGGTTGTGGATCTTTGGGAGTTTGGGGTTGCTTGGAAGTTGTGGGGTGCATGTGCTCCCTGGAGTGTCCTCCTCCCAGGCTTCTCTCCCCTATGAGAATAAAACCAAAGGTCTATTTATCACACTGTAAAAATCTCATTGTTAAACTTAAAACAGGCTAAATTGTTTGGAAGTGGGGTACAAGTGTGTGTTTGTGCGGAATTTAAAGAAAAATGCATTATTTATGACCCCAAATATGTTTAGTATTCACATTTGGATGTAATTTTTTGGACATGGAGGCACCACAAATAAACTCTGATGCACCTGTGTGGGACACCCAAAAAAGGCGGGTCTGGTGGCCCACACTATAGTGCTCCAAAGTACAGATGTAGAAGCAGCTGCTGAGTGTCCTCTCCTTTACACTGATTAAAGTTTGCATTTCATTCACCTTACAAACACATCATCTAGACTTAAAAATTATCCACAATACTTGGTCAAAAATGGCAGATGTCTAATTACTTTTGGGGGTCTTAAATAAGCCAAAACCGCGGATAGTGGCCGAACGAAGTGTCGGTAACGTAACGAACGATTACTGTGCCCAACCTAGTTCAAAATATTACATTTTGGAAGGGAGTACAATATGATAAAAAAAAAAAAAATGACAGTTTCTAAAAAGATTAATAGCAGAAAGGTCGTCATTTTACTTACTTTTAGCGAGCATCCTCTTTATGATCCTCAACTGGTCTGGCTCCCTCAGTTTGAGGTCTGACCACCTCTTTCTGAGCTGCTCATTTGAGCGTTTCACCCCGAACTTCGCCCTCAGACTCTTCACAACTTTAGTGAGGATTTTGGCCTTCCTTCTATTTGGTTTGATATACGGCCCATGCTTGGCATCATAATCAGCCTTGACCAAGATGTCCACCATCTCCGCCATCTCCGCAAAAGACATATTCGATGCCTTGAATCTCCTCCTTGATCGTGACGTGTCCTCGGTCTCCGGGCTTGTCTCTTCGCTAGTTGCGGAATTATCAGACACCTGCTGTAACTCCGCCATATCTGTCTGCGCGCCGAAAGAGAAGGGGCGGGGAAAAGATGTTAGTTAGAACGTCATGGGCGGGCGACGTGTGCGGAGCGACGTGTTCGAATTTGGACGCATGCGTGGTGTGTATATAGCAAACACACATGTGACTATAGTACGTTCGGTGTGCGGAGAGAGGAGTTCAAGTGACGGACGTGCGAACGAAGGTATGTGATTTTGTGAGACTTGTAAAAATTGTTGGCCTATACTGTCTTGAGATTGGTGGAGGATATATATGGTGACTAGGATGTGAAGGAGGTTAGACTGTTTGCCTCACATTATTTAAATATAATTTATTTTACTTGCAGATACAATATGAATGTCTTTATTAGCGACAAAGAGTTCCTGGCGGAATTTATTGACCGGGTAAGGGAGCTGCCGGCTCTGTGGGAGACCAAAAACCCCATCCATAAAAAAAAGGGGTGAGAAAAGCAGCGCTGGAGAAGCTGCTCCCATTTGTGCATACCAAGGTGCCCACAGCCACAGCAAAACAAGTGGACACTAAAATTGGGAGCTTGAGCGGTACCTACAGGACTGAACGCTCTAAGGTGCTGGCTTCTCAGAGGTCAGGAGCAGCAGCAGATGATGTTTATGTCCCGATTTTGTGGTACTACAGCAGGATGTCCTTCCTGGATGACCACATTGAGCCAAGGCCATCACTCTCCACTCTTCCCCCCAGACTTCCCTGCAGCCAACCTGAGCCTTCTCTGGAGCAAGAGGAGGCAGCCATCCTGGATGATCCTGATTTGTCCATCTGGAGCCAGGTATAGTATTAACTGAAAATGTAGTGGGATAAAATTAATGTTTCCCAAATATGTCAGGATGAGAAACATACATTATTTTGTATTATACAAGTGAAATCATGATCTGTAGACATTATTCTGCACTTAATTGTGTGGTGAATAGTCAAGCTGATGTAGTGGTAAATTTAAAGCAAGGATTTATGCATTTACATTCTAATTGCTTCCATCAGGATTACAAAGTTTGATGCAAAGATTAAACCAACATATTAAACTATGTTTCTTTTTCATACACAGGATGAAATCAGCCAGGAGGAGGGTCTGGAAACTGTCAGGCAGGAGGAGGAAGGGCCCAGTGGCAGCCAGGAGGTGGCAGGGCCCAGTACCAGCCAGGAGGAGGAAGGGCCCAGTGGCAGCCAGGAGGTGGCAGGGCCCAGTACCAGCCAGGAGGTGGCAGGGCCCAGTGGCAGCCAGGAGGTGGCAGGGCCCAGTGGCAGCCAGGAGGTGGCAGGGCCCAGTGGCAGCCAGGAGGTGGCAGGGCCCAGTGGCAGACAGGAGGTGGCAGGGCAAAGGAGAAGCACCAGATCCCAGGTGCCTCCCATCAGGCTTCACAAAAGAGGCAGGAGGGACAGGACCACCAGTGAGGCAGCAATGGCCCTTATTAAAGAGGCCCATGCCACCCTCAAGGAGCCCACATCCCCTGAAGAGGCCATTGCCGGCCTAGTGGAGGCTAAGTTCAAGGTGATGAGCATGGAGCAACGCCTCCTATGCGAACCCCTGCTCATCACCTTGCTCAACAAGGGGGTGATGGAGCAAATTACCCCCAATACCGCCATATGTGAGGTGGCCCAACTGACCCAACCTCAACCTCCACCTCCACCTTCCTCTTCTGCCCAACCCCCTTCTGCTACACCTCCACCTTCTGCCCCACCCCCTTCTGCTACACCTCCACCTTCTGCCCCACCCCCTTCTGCTACACCTCCACCTTCTGCCCCACCCCCTTCTGCTACACCTCCACCTTCTGCCCCACCCCCTTCTGCTACACCTCCACCTTCTGCCCCACCCTCTTCTGCTACACCTCCACCTTCTGCCCCACCCCCTTCTGCTACACCTCCACCTTCTTCTTCTGCCCCACCCCCTTCTGCTACACCTCCACCTCCTCCTCCTGACAGGAGTACCCCTCCAGTGGGCCAGCCTCCAGCTAAACGAAGAAGGAAGGCTGCAGGAAAGGCTGCAGGAAAGGCTTCAGGAAAGGCTTCAGGAAAGGCTGCAGGAAAGGTTGCCAGGAAGAAGAGGAAGTGATGGCCTTGCTTCATTGTGGTCGCACTGGTCGGACAGAAGGCAGCCTGTTGTAGTACCACACACTTGGGACATATATCTCACCTGCTGCTGTTCCTGACCTCTGGGAGGCCAGCATCAGATTGTGTTCTGAAATGTGGGCCTTCTCAAGCTCCCAATTTTAGTGTCCACACAGGGTTGCTGTGTGCTCTGGGGTCCCTGGGATGCACAAATGGCAGCAGCTTCTCCAGCGCTGCCTTCTCTTTATTTAATTTATAAACATGAATAAATGTGTTTTTTGTTTAAGTTCATACTTGACTATGTGTATTTTTAAATAAAAAAAAACAAGCTTTGGAGTAAGCAGATACATTTGACTGACAATAAAAGGCACAGATATCACCCCCCCAAAAGAATAACTAAATCTGATTAGCTCAAAAACATGGTGTGAAATTTTAAAAATATAGATTAGAAAATTAAATGGGAGATCGCTATCAAAACATTGAGAAATTATAATTAACATCATTTTGAAAAATCTAACCATTTAAATTATTCCTAAAAACTTGCACGATATAATACACATAAATCTTATAAAGAGCAGCATGAAAAAGGTTAAAAATAAGGCAGAACTCTGTGTGAATATCAGCAGCAAAAGAAGGTCTCTCGTTTTGATTAATGTAACATTCTAACGAAGAATTCAATGCAGAACATTTAAACGATGAAATATTTATGAGCGTGACGAATGTGCTCTCTCCATTATGAAGGCTTGTTTTACCAGAAGATGCGCTCCCGTCTCATAGTTGCTTGTGAGCATGCGCGCTTTTGGAAGAGTCGTAAAAGCATACACACGAACCATTTTCTCGTCACAAAACAGGCCGACGAGAAACACGACGAGGAAATCTGGAATCCTGACGAGAAAATAGAGAGCAGGTTCTCTATTTTCTCGTCGAGATTCTCGTCAAGTTTCTCGTCGTAAAACCATACACACGAACGTTTTTCTAGACAAAAAAACTCTCGCGGCACTTTTCTTGACTGTTTTGGACGAGAAAATCGGTCGTGTGTACGAGGCCTCACGGTTTTGAAGGCCATAAAATGCCAAGATGGCACAAACCCCCCCAAATGACCCCATTTTGGAAAGTAGACACCCCAAGCTATTTGCTGAGAGGCATGTTGAGCCCATTGAATATTTTTTTTTGTCCCAAATGATTGAATAATGACAAAAAAAAATTTACAAAAAGTTGTCACTAAATTATATATTGCTCACACATGCCATGGTTATATGTGGAATTGCACCCCAAAATACATTCTGCTGCTTCTCCTGAGTACGGGGATACCACATGTGTGGGACTTTTTGGGAGCCTAGCCGCGTACAGGGCCCCAAAAACCAAGCACCGCCTTCAGGATTTCTAAGGGCGTAAATTTTTGATTTCACTCCTCACTACCTATCACAGTTTTGAAGGCCATAAAATGCCAAAATAGCACAAAACCCCCCCAAATGACCCCATTTTGGAAACTAGACACCCCAAGCTATTTACTGAGAGGCATGTTGGGTTCATGGAATATTTTATATTTTGCCACAAGTTGCGGGAATATGACAAACTTTTTTTTTTTGCACAAAGTTGTCACTAAATGATATATTGCTCACACAAGCCATGGGCATATGTGAAATTACACCCCAAAATACATTCTGCTGCTTCTCCTGAGTATGGGGATACCACATGTGTGGGACTTTTTGGGAGTCTAGCCGCGTACGGGACCCCAAAAATCAAGCACCGCCTTCAAGGTTTCTAAGGGCATAAATTTTTGATTTCACTCCTCACTACCTATCACAGTTTTGAAGGCCATAAAATGCCAAAATAGCACAAAACCCCCCAAAATGACCCCATTTTGGAAAGTAGACACCCCAAGGAAATTGCTGAGAGGCATGTTGAGCCCATTGAATATTTTTTTTTTTTTTTGTCCCAAGTGACTGAATGGCGAGTATTTTACAGCTCTCATTTGTTTTTGAAAATGAAGAAAGACATATTTTTATTTATTTTTTTATTTTTTCAAATTTTCAAAACTTTGTGACAAAAAGCGAGATCTGCAAAATACTCAACATACCTCTCAGCAAATAGCTTGGGGTGTCTACTTTCCAAAATGGGGTCATTTGGGGGGGGTTTTGTGCCATCTGGGCATTCCATGGCCTCCGAAACTGTGATAGGCAGTGAGGAGTGAAATCAAAAATTTACACCCATAGAAATCCTGAAGGCGGTGCTTGGTTTTCGGGGTCCTGTACACGGCTAGGCTCCCAAAATGTCTCACACATGTGGTATCCCCGTACTCAGGAGAAGCAACAGAATGTATTTTGGGGTGCAATTCCACATATAACCATGGCATGTTTGAGCAATATATAATTTAGTGACAACTTTTTGTACATTTTTTTTTTCTTTTTGTCATTATTCAATCACTTGGGACAAAAAAAAAAAATATTCAATGGGCTCAACATGCCTCTCAGCAAATAGCTTGAGGTGTCTACTTTCCAAAATGGGGTAATTTGGGGGGGTTTTGAACTGTCCTGGCATTTTATGCACAACATTAGGAAGCTTATGTCACACATCATCCACTCTTCTAACCACTTGAAAACAAAGCCCTTTCTGACACTTTTTGTTTACATGAAAAAAAAATTTTTTTTGCAAGAAAATTATGTTGAGCCCCCAAACATTATATATTTTTTTAAAGCAAAGGCCCTACAAATTAAAATAGTGGGTGTTGCATTTTTTTTTCCACACAGTATTTGTGCAGCGATTTTTCAAACGCATTTTTTGGGGGAAAAACACACTTTTTTTATTTTTAATGCACTAAAAAACACTATATTGCCCAAATGTTTGATGAAATAAAAAAGATGATCTTAGGCCGAGTACATGGATACCAAACACGACATGCTTTAAAATTGCGCACAAACGCGCAGCGGCGACAAACTACATTCATTTTTAAAAGCATTTAAAAGCCTTTACAGGTTACCACGTTAGATTTACAGAGGAGGTCTACTGCTAAAATTACTGCCCTCGATCTGACCTTCGCGTTTATACCTCACATGCATGATGCAATTGCTGTTTACATATGACGCTAGACCAACGCTTGCGTTCGCCTTTGCGCAAGAGCAGGGGGGACAGCGGTGCTTTTTTTTTTTTATTATTATTTATTTTGCTTTTTTATTTTATTTTTAAACTGTTCCTTCCAGATTTTTTTTTTTTTTACCATTTTTATTGTTATCTCAGGGAATGTAAATATCCCCTATGATAGCAATAAGTAGTGACAGGTACTCTTTTAAAAAAAAAAATTGGGGGGTTAGACCCTAGATCTTTCCTCTGCCCTCAAAGCATCTGACCACACCGGTGTGATAAAATGCTTTCCCAATTTCCCAATGGCGCTGTTTATATCCGGGGGGGGCATTCCCTCCCACTGCTTGTAAAAGCAGTCTAGAGGCTAATTATCTGCTAGAATTGCTTTTACATGAAAGCCGGCCACTGGCTGAAAAGAATGATACCAAGATGATACCTAAACCTGCAGGCATCATTCTGGTATAAACATTCAAAGTCCAGCAACATACCAGTACGTTGCTGGTCCTTGTTGGACACAGCGGCGGAATTATCAGGGTCGCAGCAGTCGCACTTGCGACTGGGCCCTGTAGTTTTGCCAATTCAGGGGGGCCCACCCGCCGCCGCCCGTGTGTGAGGGGCCCACCTGACTGTGTATGTCCACTCTGGCTGCTGTTGTGAGGGCGGCATGTGTCTGTCAGTTCGTTACGCCGCGGGGAGGGGGGCTTTTCGTCTGCTGATGGGGAGAGAGAAGGCAGAGGCAGTGCTGAGACTGTGGACCGCCCGCCCCCAGCTTATCCAGAGACAGAGAGAATGTAGGGGGGCGGGGTGGACACTGCTGACACCAATTGAGAGAAGGTGGGGGAGGAGCTGCAGGAGGTCGCGGCCGCTGTGTGAAGAGTAGAAACACGTGGAGCCGAGAAAGACATGAAGCAATGCAGGGGAAACCGAGTGGACACTGACAGCAAGTAAGTGTCTCTGATCTCGGCACCCAGCGCTGTCAATGTACCCAGTCCCCACCTCCACCGCTGATTCCATCCCATCCCCACCACCACAGCCACTCATCCCTCCCCCCAGCACTGACACTCATCCCCCCAGCACTGACAATTATTCCACCCCCCCACCAGCACAGCCACTCATTCCTACCCCCCCCCCCACCACTGTCACTCATCCCTCCAGCACTGGCACTCATCCCTACCCCCCACCACTGTCACTCATCCCCCCAGCACTGACACTCACCCCTACCTCCCACCACTGACACTCATCCCCCCCAGCACTGACACTCATCCCTACCTCCCACCACTGACACTCATCCCCCCCAGCACTGACACTCATCCCTACCTCCCATCACTGACACTCATCCCCCCAGCACTGACACTCATCCCTACCTCCCACCACTGACACTCATCCCCCCAGCACTGACACTCATCCCTACCTCCCACCACTGACACTCATCCCCCCAGCACTGACACTCATCCCTACCTCCCACCACTGACACTCACCCCCCCAGCACTGACACTCATCCCTACCTCCCACCACTGACACTCATCCCCCTAGCACTGACACTCATCCCTACCTCCCACCACTGACACTCATCCCCCCAGCACTAACACTCATTCCTACCTCCCACCACTGACACTCATCCCCCCAGCACTAACACTCATTCCTACCTCCCACCACTGACACTCATCCCCCCAGCACTGACACTTATCCCTACCCCCCACCACTGACACTCATCCCCCCAGCACTGACACTCATCCCTACCCCCCACCACTGACACTCATCCCCCCAGCACTGACACTCATCCCTACCCCCCACCACTGACACTCATCCCCCCAGCACTGACACTCATCCCTACCCCCCACCACTGACACTCATCCCCTCAGCACTGACACTCATCCCTACCCCCCAGCACTGACACTCATCCCCCCAGCACTGACACTCATCCCTTCCCCCCACCACTGACACTCATCCCTACCCCCAGCACACACTCATCCCTACCCCCCAGCACTGACACTCATCCCTACCCCCCAGCACTGACACTCATCCCTACCCCCCACCACTGACACTCATCCCCCCAGCACTGACACTCATCCCTACCCCCCACCACTGACACTCATCCCCCCAGCACTGACACTCACCCCTACCTCCCACCACTGACACTCATCCCCCCAGCACTGACACTCATCCCCCCAGCACTGACACTCATCCCCCCAGCACTGACACTCACCCCCCCCCCAGCACTGACACTCATCCCTACCCCCCCAGCACTGACACTCATCCCTACCCCCCCAGCACTGACACTCATCCCTACCCCCCCCAGCACTGAAACTCATCCCTACATCCCACCACTGACACTCATCCCTACCTCCCACCACTGACACTCATCCCTACCTCCCACCACTGACACTCATCCCTACCTCCCACCACTGACACTCATCTCTACCTCCCCACCACTGACACTCATCTCTACCTCCCCACCACTGACACTCATCCCCCCAGAACTGACACTCATCCCTACCCCCCCACCACTGACACTCATCCCCCCAGCACTGACACTCACCCCAACCCCCCACACTGACACTCATCCCCCCAGCACTAACACTCATCCCTACCTCCCACCACTGACACTCATCCCCCCAGCACTGACACTCATCCCTACCCCCACCACTGACACTCATCCCCCCAGCACTAACACTCATTCCTACCTCCCACCACTGACACTCATCCCCCCACCACTGACACTCATCCCCCCACCACTGACACTCATCCCCCCAGCACTGACACTCATCCCTACCTCCCACCGCTGACACTCATCCCTACCTCCCACCACTGACACTCATCCCTACCTCCCCACCACTGACACTCATCCCCCCAGAACTGACACTCATCCCTACCCCCCAGCACTGACACTCATCCCCCCAGCACTGACACTCATCCCCCCAGCACTAACACTCATCCCTACCTCCCACCACTGACACTCATCCCCCCAGAACTGACACTCATCCCTACCCCCCCACCACTGCCACTCATCCCCCCAGCACTGACACTCACCCCCCCCCCCCCACTACTGACACTTATCCCACCCACCCACCACTGACACTCATCCCATCCCCCCAACACTGTCACTCTTCCCATCCCACCAGCAGGGTGTATGTTCAGGAGTTGCCGGGGTCACATTTGCATGCTCCAGGATTCCTGTGCAGTCCCCTGTACACCTGGATAGGAGGACTGGCACATAGATAGGTGTGCTGGCGAATATCCACATATGATATCTCACCCAAGCCCCCCCCCCCCACCACCCCCAACGGGCTCCTAATTTTTTTTTTGTGAAAAACTAAATAAATAAAATCGTAACAAATAAAATAACTAAAATAAAAAAATACTGACACCAGTGTCGATACTACCAGGGTCCCAAAAGGTCGCACTTGGCGCTCTGCCACCATGGGTGCACCCCCGCTGGTGGTCAGGGGGGCCCTTTATGGTTTCTTGCACCCGGGCCCTGAAGGTTCTAGTTACGCCACTGGTTGGACATGTATTGTAATATTTTTTTTCATGCAGCCTGTTGGCTGAACGAAAAAAAGAGATTGATCGGTGGGTATGCCCACCATTAGAATACCTCCATTCATCCACCCACTTCTAATGATGGGCATATATCGTGAAGCATGGGGGCATCCTCCCGAAAAAAGTTATGCCGCGTACACACGGTCGGACTTTTCCACGGGCAAGCCTTCGTCTGAATTTCGACCGTATGTACGCGGCACAAAATCGCTCCTCCGCCCCTGCTGCCCCCATGCTTCGGCATATATGCTCTTTTTTTTTAACTGTGGTGGTGAAATCACCTCCTACAGCGTTGGAGTCACGGCTTTATGTATCGTGGGAGCAAGCGCTGTTGCTGTCAAGATAAATAGATCCGCTCTGCAACTGAATGGTGTACCTGCTAAGCAAATGATGGTTAACATTAAAACAAAGTAACATTACAGTACAACAGTACGACCTTACCATACCATACCTGCAAAGCAAATGCCAAAACAAAACCTAGTAAAAAATAAAACATTTTTTTAACGCAACCTGTGCCTAAAATATATATATGCCGAAGCATGGGGGCATCCTCCCGCAAAAAAGTTATGCCGCGTACACACGGTCGGACTTTTCCACGGGCAAGCCGTCGTCGGAATTTCGACCGTATGTACGCGGCATTAGGAGCAAAATCGCTCCTCCGCCCCTGCTGCCCCCATGCTTCGGCATATATGCTCTTTTTTTTTTAACTGTGGTGGTGAAATCACCTTCTACAGCACTGGAGTCACGGCTTTATGTATCGTGGGAGCAAACGCTGTTGCTGTCAAGATAAATAATTCCGCGCTGCAGTTGAATGGCGCACCTGAAAACAAAAAATTACATACCTGAAAAGCAAGCATGATAAAACATTGCAGAATGGAATACAGTAAAAAAGAGCAGAACAATAGAGAGAAAATAGAGAGAGAGAGAGAGAGAACAATAAAACGACAACTATTTTTGTTTTTTTTATTTTATATTTTTTTTGTGTTTTGTTTTTTACGTTTTTTTTTTTCTTTTTTACACTTTTTTTTTGTAACTTTAACAACTGTAATGGTTCGGTCTCTCAAAATGTAATGGCATCTTGGGAGACCCTGTGTAAGTGTGTCCTAGTCTGTGAAATGCTGTACCCTACGCTAAAACTTCACTTTTGAGTGGTAGCGTTCAAAACATTCACCAAGGCAAAGACCAGGCTTGTCAGGACAGAGTGGACAATAATGACGGGTGTCACGCCTAAATCCGCGCTTGCTACAGACACGACATCTTTTTTGGGGGGCTCGTTGGGTAGGGGTACTCAGGAGGACATACGTATAATGCCTCTCATGCAGCCGGCTTACTGCATTTGGCTGGGGATGGTGAGGTGCAGAACCGCCTGGATAAAGGAGTTCTGTGACAATCTCATTCTGGAATTTTAGAAGAGATAAAGTCCCGCCTGAAGCTCTGTATAGCACATGAGCGTTCAGCAAAGCCAATTGAAATAAGGATAGAGACACTTTTTTGTACCAGCGTCTCGCCTTACGGTCAATTAGATACGGCGCCAACAACTGGTCGTTGAGGTCCACCCCTCCCATATTTTTGTTATATTCGTGGACACAGAGGGGTTTCTCCACAACACCAGTCGCCGTAGGAATTTGGACTATCGTGTCTGCATGAAGGGAGGTAAGAAGGAAAACATTCTTATTGTCCCTCCACTTCATAGCGAGCAAATTATTACACTTTACGCAGGCTCTCTCCCCCAGCCTAAGACGGGCATCTACAAGCCGCTGGGGAAAGCCCCGGCGATTAGGTCGCACGGTGCCGCATGCTCCAATCTGATGATCAAACAAGTGACTAAACAGTGGCACACTCGTGTAATAATTGTCCACATACAAGTGGTACCCCTTTCCGAATAAGGGTGACACCAATTTCCACACTATCTTGCCAGCGCTCCCTATGTAATCCGGGCAGTTGACCGGCTCAACCTGACTATCTTTTCCCTCATAAACCATAAAGCTCCATACATAGCCTGTTGCCCTGTCACAGAACTTATAGAGCTTGACCCCGTATCTGGCACGCTTGCTGGGAAGGTACTGCTTGAAAGCCAAGCGGCCAGAAAATTTAATCAGGGACTCATCAACGCAGACAACTTGATCGGGAATAAACAAGGCTGCAAAACGTTTGTTGAAGTGGTTTATGAGGGGCCGAATTTTATAGAGCCGGTCGTATTCAGGGTCCCCACGTGGATGACAAAGTTCATTGTCGTTGAAGTGCATGAACCGCAAAATCTGCTTGTATCGTTTCCTGGGCATGGAGGCAGAGAACATGGGCATGTGGTCAATTGGGTGCGTGGACCAATAAGCACGCAATGACGGGAATTTATGTGTGCCCATGTTGAGGGAAAGGCCCAGAAAGGTCTTAAATTCGGAAACCGTAATTGGTTTCCAATCTTTGGCAATGGAAGGCAACTGGGGATTAGCGGCGATGAATTGACCAGCATATAAATTACTCTGGTCCACAATAGATCTATAGAGATCTTCCGTGAAAAACAGCGAATAATAATCAATTGGCATAAAATCAGCTGTTTCCACCTGAATACCGGGTTGGGCAGTGAATGGGGGAAGTACGGGTTCTGCAGAGGTGGTGGGGACCCAATCAGGATAGGCGAATTCTGCAGGAAGGGCACTATGGGTACGACGGGCCTGCCTTTGTCTTCTTATTGGTGGCACTACTTGTGCTTGCCACCTCGCCAGCTTGAACTGCACTTATGGGACTCGCCACGTCACCACGTGATACTGCAGTGCTGGATGTACGCCCAGGCTGTACTAGGCCGCTGGTGCTTGCCAATTCACCAGAAGGAATAGCGGCGCTAGTACTACTCTGCTCCATGATACGAGAGCCCTGCGGTTCTTGCTCCTCAACAACCTCAGAAGATCGGGATCGGGTACGCCTGACCTTAGCAGGGACCTCAACTTCGTCGTCAGAGCTATCTGACGTGGGGCCGCTGACGTCACTGTCTTCTACGGGAAGATATTCTGAGCCTGAATCTGACAGATACGTGACCTCCTCTTCACTATCTGTCATGCTCAGAATCTCGTAGGCCTCTTTACTAGTGTACCTTTGACTTGCCATTTTGGGCTCTAAATTTAGGGGTACACTAGTAAGATTCACAGGAAAAAAAGCACCTGACTGTCGTCAGCAAATATATCAAACGCTACAAAAAAAACTGTTAGCGATCGCAGGGATCAGGCCTGTCTCTGCGAACGCTGCAGTTATGTGTTTTGTGTTTGGTAAGTGACAGTGATCGATCGATACTGCACTTGGGTGGGCTGGGCTGGGCTGGGCGGAGGGGCTAAACGCAGGTGCTAGCAGGTATCTGGGCTGATCCCGCTAACACTGTGTTTTTGGGAACCCTAAACCGCTGGGGACGCTAGTATAGATCTGATCAGATCAGATATTGATCTGTTCAGATACTATACCATTAAGGGAGGTGTATGCTTTGCGCGTGGGTGTTAGCGTTACTGGCACTAACCTAACGCTGCCTGGGGCGAGGCAGACCCTCTCTGGCGCTAAAACCTAATTGATCTCACCCGCCGGGCGATCAGGGGGTTAAACCTTTATTGGGTTATATAAGGCGGGTGCCCTGATGCTATAAAAAGCAAACTAACCAACCAGCGTCACCCGTAACCTTTATATGGTGATCACTGGTAAAAGGGTTAACTAGGGGCAATCAGGGGGTTAAAACCTTTATTAGGTTAAATATGGGGGTACCCGACGCTATATAAAAACCTGACTGGGAACCTAAATAACTAAATAACTAACTGGGTAACCAGTGTCACCAGTGACGCTTATACGGTGATCACTGGTGAAAGGGTTAACTCTAGGGGCAATCAGGGGGTTAAAATAATATATGGGGGCACCTGACGCTATAAAAACCTGCGGCGAAACTAAAAATAAATAACTGGCTATCTAGGGCACCACCGGCACTAAATAAAGCGATCAAACATACGATCGCTTGGTGACGCTGGTGTTAGGGGGTGAAAGGGTTACCTGCGATCAAGGGGTTAAACCTTTATTAGGGGGGTTAGTGGGCTACCCTGGACCTAAAGGGGCCTAAACCTAACTGCCCTGCAACTTTTTACTGTCACAGATGACACTAAATGCAGTGATCAGTAAAATAAATGATCACTGCAATCAGTGACACTGTGATTGGGGGCTGGGAGGTGACCTGGGGGGTGATCTGGGGGTGACTGGGGGGTGAAATATGTGCCTATGTGTACCTAAGTGTCAGTGGACTGTTGGTGCACTAACCTGCTTCTTCTCTCCTCGGCGCTGCGGACAAAAAGACCGCCGCGAGGAGAGATGACATCACTTCCCCCTGCTTCCTCTGCCTGTGTTTACATTACACGGGCAGAGGGAGCATTTTCATTCGCCGGGAGCGATCGCGAGGGGGTGGCCGGAATCGAATGGCCGTCCCCTCATCTCGGGTCGCTACCCAACGATAAACAGCCGCTCACTGTATAGGAGGGGGGTCCGATCGGACCCCCCAACTGTACAAAGGCGATCACGTACACTGTACGTGATTGTGCCTGTCGGTGCCATTCTGCCGACGTACATATACAGTGAGCGGTCGTTAAGTGGTTAAAGAATCATTCACACTGCTAGGCTTAAAGTTGTTGTAAAGGTTGAAGGTTTTATGCATGAAGGTAAAAAACCTTTTGTGTGCTGCTCCCCCACAGCCCCCCTAATACTAATCTGAACCCCTTTTTGATCCAGCAATGTACATAAGAGACTCGGCTGTCCCGGGACTCCCTCTCCTCAGTGGCTGAGATAGCAGCGGGAACTATTGGCTTTCACTGCTGATATCACAACCAGTGAGCCAATGAGGAGAGAGTGGGGGGGGGGAGCTGTGGCTCTATGTGTCTTATGGGCGCATATAACCTGGTTGGGAGAAAGCATGCACCAGTGCCCCCATAGTAAATGGCTTGCTATTGGGTATACTGATCAAGGGGGAGGAGCCAGGAGTGCCGGCGGGAGACCTGAGAACTGGAGGATCAGGGCTGCTTTGTGAAAAAACACTGCACAGAGCAGGTAAGTGTATCACTGTCCTCATAGGGCTTGAAGAGTGTTGACTTCCTAGGCCCCCCTTGGTTACCCGCAGCTGGTTGCTAGGGGTTTACACTTGTCCCACCCTTACTTACGCTTGCTCATTACTCAATGACCAGTACAGGGTATTTTTGTTTTTGTATTTTATTTGAAACGTGGATAGGAGAAGGGATTAGTGGGATACTCCAACTTGAACTATTCATAGTGGATAAGGACAACTCTCACTTGGCCTCACCAGATTATTTGTGGAAACAGTCACACTGCTTTAACCATACAGCCACATGTATGGAGGAATTAAGTCTTCTTGCTCTCACTAGCAGCAGACTTGATGCACTATCTTATCTTCAGGAAATTCTCTAGCATCCCCTTTAATGACATTCGTCCACTGACTCTTCTAGCTGAAGGGGGTGGCCCTCACTCGACAGGCCCCAAAGACACAGATCTGTACTCACAGTAGGCAGAATCAGATCCCTCCTGGTATCTCCCTTCCAGTCAGCTCTGAAGGACCCGAGGGTTCAGCTTCTCTTTCTCTCTAGGCCCTTGGGTCGCCCACCCAAGGCCGCACAACCACCTCCACGGAGGAGAGGGTAGCCGCCCATTCCCTCCTGGACTCTGTTCCCAGACTCAACTACCTCTGAGCACATGTACCCTGAGCTTTTATACAGTATCCCAACATGCAATGCAGCACTTTTCCTCTGCCAATTGCCAGAACTGTAACAAAACCTGTGCACTCACTTGTCAGATCCTCTTCCACTGAGCATCGTGGGGGGCAGTCAAATAAGCTGAACTGCACCTGAGCACAAATGAGCAGACCTAACCAATAGATCCTGCTCCCTGGTAGGCAGAGAGCACTCTAAGTTTTACCTAACCATCTTCCTGGTAAGCAGAAAGACCAAAACTCCACTCCCTTCTAGCACCTACCTAGGAGGGTGCTACATCCACCCCCCACCAAAACAAGCCATGTCCTCATTGGCTTTGGGCATCCGTCTCTACAAAAATACATGTACAAAAATATACACGGAGCATCCCACAAACTTGGAAAGGGGGAAAAGGGAAGTGACATATATACAGGGCCATAGTGCATAAACCATATGTGGCCAAAATTAAGCTAAAAAAAATATAGACTTCTGCTGTACAAATATTTACATTATTTTTGATGAGCATTTTTGCCAGGTGCACTATATTAGTGCACCCCCCACCAAAGAAACTGGATGACGGGTAAATGGCTGAACACCCCTAACTAACTATGCTACACATAACATTTTTAAATATATTAAATATGTACAAAATATTTACAAATAGATTGAAGACAACCCCCGCCGAGGCATGAAATTTCTTGCAGGCCTGCAAAGAAAAGAAAACGTAAGTATATAGCATCATTCACCCTATATACTTACAGTGAGACTGTCCTCTCTTTAGAGGCGACCTTCTCACTTTACCAATCTCTGCTATCACTAATCATCACATAGAGATTGTTGATGTATCTAGCCCCCTAAGGGCAACTCTTGACTCGTTGTCCTGTAGTATTCCTAGATAAAACATACTGTATAGGAAGTCCCAGACGGCTTCATCACACAAGGCATCCCTCTTAATCTCAATCTCCTCCTTGATCTTCCTCTGGGCATATGGATAATCATATCCATACTCCATGGCCACCTTATTCTAAATAAGCCATTGGAAAGGGGAGAACCTTTCCCAGGTGGGGCATACGGGGTCTCCATTTTGGTGATCAGTTTCTCATACGAGTCATTCTGTGCTCAGGCCCGAGCATAGGTGTGGGGTGGGGATAGTACTAAGACCCTTGTTGCGTAGGCCTCACAGAACCCCAAATTCCTTGCACACCTCATGCGAATGACTGCCACTTCGGTTTCTGTACTGAGTGACCTGGGACTTGGGGAGCTCCTGCTCTCTTCAGTTCCCCAGTCCCACTCAGTCTCAGTCTCTGATCCCCGATTCCCTCTTCCAGGAACCCAAATTGGTGCTTGAATCGTGGTGACCCCACATCAATGATAACTGCCTTCTCCTCACTGGACGAACTGGAGGACTTCAGCTTCTGGATCCATTGAAGACCTCTTTAACAGCTGGACTTTTGGCTGCTGCAACTATTACTGAGGCACCGACTGTGACCGCGACTCAGCCTTCATAATTTTAGTATATTGCACCTCTGAGACATGGGTCTGCCTTGTTTGGCAAATTGTGGTACAGGTGTGCACCACTGGTCCCAGCCCCAGTGGTGTTCTCGGCACTCCCCGTTCTCTCCCAAATGGAATAGCCACTATGGGTGTCAGTAGGGTTGCACCGATACCACTTTTTTAAGACCGATGACAAGTGCCGATACTTTTTTGCAAGTACTCGCCGATACCTGTTACAATACTTTTTTCAATGTCATGTGACAGTGGCACTAATATGCAGCACTGATGGGCACTGATAGGTGGCACTGATGGGCACTGAAGAAGCGTGGACAGTGTCAGTATTTTTTCATTTTTATTTTTTTTACAATTTTATTTTTGCAATTTTATTTTTTTATTATTTTTTACAATTATATATATATATATATTTTTTACAATGATTTCTATTTGGGGGGGGGGGGGTGGTGGACGGTGTCAGTGTTGTTGTTTTTTTTTGTTTGTTTTTAAAAAATATATACATTTTTAACTTTGAAGTATTTATTACAATTTTTTTCTTTTTCTTTTATTGCCGGTAACTAGGGATGAGCTTCCTGTTCGAGTCGAACACACATTCGACTTGAACATCGGCTGTTCCATCGTTCAGCGAAGATCGAACGTTATGGTCCGTTCGCGCCAAATTCGAGTGGCACGCCACGGCCCATAATTCACTGCGGCATCGCACTGCATTGCTGACTGATGATTGGCCAAGCATGAACTATGACCCGCATGCTTGGCCAATCACAGCGCCGTCTGTACAAAGAGCCGTAATTGGCCAAAGCCAGGGTGGCTTTGGCCAATCATGGCTCAGAGGAGTAGGTACACACCCCACACGATATAAGGCCGCCTGGAAGTCGGCCTTGTGTAGTGTGTTGGCGTTTGTGAAAGAGAGAGTTACAGAGAGAGAGACAGTGTCATTTATATTGAGTTAGATAGAGCAGGCAGGCGAGTCAGTTAGCTGGAGTTACAATGTGTAGAGGATATATATGCATCCTAGGTGTTGTATATATATTTATACACTGTATTGAGTTTAGCTAGATCCGTTCCTGTTAGTCTCTATCCTGTGACAGGCAGGCAGGTGATTGTGCTAGCTGCAGACAGTCAGTGTTTCTCTTAGTGTACTACTGTGTGTTTTGCATAGCGATCACCTAAAGCTCACCTGAATACAGTTATTCTCTATACTGTGACAGGCAGGCCAGTGATTATGCTAGCTGCAGACAGTCAGTGTTTTACTTAGTGTACTACTGTGTAGGGATGAGCTCGGTGTTCGAGTCGAACATAGGTTTGACTCGAACATCGGCTGTTCGCGCGTTCGGCGAACAACGAACGATTTGGGCCGTTCGCACCAAATTCGAGTGACGCGAACGGCCCACAATACACTGCGCCATCGCAGTGTAATCTCGGCGCTGTGATTGGCCAAGCATGCACTGTGACTCTGCATGCTTGGCCAATCACAGCGCCGGCAGCGAGGAGAGCAATGATTGGCCACAGGCAGGATGCCTGTGGCCAATTATAGCTGAGGGGGTTTAGTACACGCCCCACACTATAAAAGGCCACCAGTGCGGCGGCCTCGTGTAGTGTGTTCCGGAGCAGGGAAAGTGAAGGATAGGCAGGGACAGTGTCAAATCTTGTCAAATCTATTCTTTGCTAAACCTTGTGTGTAGGGACAGAGAAGGATAGGCAGGGAGAGTGTCAGTGTCATATTCTTTGCTAAACCTTGTGTGTAGGGAGAGAGAAGGATAGGCAGGGAGAGTGTCAGTGTCATATACTTTGATAAACCTTGTGTGCAGGGAGAGAGAAGGATAGGCAGGGGACAGTGTCAGTGTCATATTCTTTGCTAAACCTTGTGTGCAGGGAGAGAGAAGGATAGGCAGGGAGAGTGTCAGTGTCATATACTTTGATAAACCTTGTGTGCAGGGAGAGAGAAGGATAGGCAGGGGACAGTGTCAGTGTCATTGTTGCTAAGCCTCCTGCACATTATACACCTGAAGTTAGCCCGTATTGCTGCTTTTTCCTGGTGTGTTACACCAACAGGATTTTGCGGCACTTACAGCGGGCGGAGTGTGCCTCCTGACCATATTACACCTTAACTTAGCCTGTATTGCTGCTTTTTCCTGGTGTGTTACACCAACAGGATTTTGTGGCACTTACAGCGGGCGGAGTGTGCCTCCTGACCATATTACACCTGAACTTAGCCTGTATTGCTGCTTTTTCCTGGTGTGTTACACCAACAGGATTTTGTGGCACTTACAGCGGGCGGAGTGTGCCTCCTGACCATATTACACCTTAACTTAGCCTGTATTGCTGCTTTTTCCTGGTGTGTTACACCAACAGGATTTTGCGGCACTTACAGCGGGCGGAGTGTGCCTCCTGACCATATTACACCTGAACTTAGCCTGTATTGCTGCTTTTTCCTGGTGTGTTACACCAACAGGATTTTGCGGCACTTACAGCGGGCGGAGTGTGCCTCCTGACCATATTACACCTTAACTTAGCCTGTATTGCTGCTTTTCCCATTTCCCTGCAGGCCATTAGAATGTCTGGAAGGCAAACAAGGAGAGGCAGACAGTCAGGAGACAATAAAAGAGGGCAAGCAGGCTCTGTGTCTAGAGACAACAGTGCTGGTCGTGGACGCGGTGCATCGCCATCAGCACGTGGCCATGGGACACGCTTGTCCTTCTTTTCGGCAGCTGGACGTGTTGAGCCGCATCATGCCGAAGACTTGGTAGAGTGGATGACCAAGCCCTCCCCATCCTCCTCATCCTCTCTCACCCAGGCTCAGGGTACTGGCAAAGCAGCTGCCAAAGCGTCCTCTTCCCTGGTATCAATGTCATCATCAGTCACTCCTTCCCTAGACCAACCATGTCCTCCTGAGGAGTCCCCCGAACTGTTTGAGCACAGTGTTGGGTACATGCTCCAGGAGGATGCCCAGCGTTTCAAATGGTCCAGCTAGAGGAAGGCAGTAGCGTGAGAGCAGAGAGAGGGGATGCTCAAGAAGGACACCAATCTGGCAGTCATGTTCCAGCAGCTGCAGCATACTGCCAGATTGGCTCCAGTGATGAGGAGGGAGGGGATGATGAGGTCACTGACTCCACGTGGGTGCCTTATAGGAGAGAGGAGGAGGAGGAGGAGGAGGAGGATAAGGAGGAGGTACATCTCCAACGAGGCAGGATGCCCTCGGGGGGCCAGCGTAAGGGCAGCACACCGACGGAATCACACCGCAGAGCTCCGCCTGTGCAGGGCGCTGCCTCTGCCCGTTATTCAAAAAGTTATTTAGTGTGGGCCTTTTTTGAGTCGAGTGCATCAGATCGCACAGCTGCTGTTTGCAACATATGTCTCAAGCGTATATCGCGTGGCCAAAACATCACCCGCTTGGGCACCACATGCTTGACCAGACATATGTTGACCTGCCATGCAGCTCGTTGGCAAGCCTACCTTAAAGACCCACACCAAAGAACAAAGCTGACCTCTTCTTGCACCGCATCAGCTGGGATCTCCAACCCCACTATACCTTCAGTCCTCTCTGAAACCTGCTCTGAGAGGAATGAAGGTGTAGAATTAGGTGTGTCACAGCCAAGTACTTGCGGGCACTCTGCTAGCAGTACACCAACGTCCGATTCTAGCAGGCAAATTTCCCTGCCCCAGCTGCTGGACCGTCGAAAGAAGTTCACTCCCAGCCATCCACATGCCCAGCGGTTGAATGCTAGCTTGGCTAAATTGCTAGCGCTTCAACTGCTGCCTTTTCAGTTGGTAGACTCGGCCCCCTTCCGTGAGTTTGTGCAATGTGCGGTTCCTCAGTGGCAGGTTCCCAAACGCCACTTTTTCTCACGGAAGCGATTCCGGCTCTCTACCGGCATGTGGAAGGCAATGTCTTGGCCTCGCTGGACAGGACGGTCAGCGGTAAGGTGCATATTACCGCTGACTCATGGTCCAGCAGGCATGGACAGGGACGTTACCTTTCTTTCACGGCCCATTGGGTCACTCTTTTGGCAGCTGGGAAGGATGCAGGACAAGGTGCAGTAGTGTTGGAGGTTGTTCCACCGCCACGCCTCCAAAATGCTACTACTGGTTGTGACACACCTCTGTCCTCCACCCCCTCCTCTTCTTCTTCCTCCGTGGCCTCTTCCTGTGCTTTGTCCTTGGAACCAGCGGTGCTCCGTAGGCGTTCAAGGGGCTACGCAAGTACGCAGGCAAAAAGATGCCATGCCGTGCTTGCGCTGGTGTGTTTGGGGGACAGGAGCCACACTGGGGCAGAGGTTCTGTCTGCTCTGCAGGGGCAGGCCGAGAGGTGGCTGACGCCACGCCAGCTTAAGCCAGGAATGGTAGTTTGCGACAATGGCACCAACCTCCTCTCCGCTCTCCGACAGGGACAACTGACCCATGTGCCCTGTGTGGCTCACGTCCTTAACCTGGTGGTGCAGCGGTTCTTGGGCAGGTACCCAGGCTTACAGGATGTCCTGAGGCAGGCCAGGAAAGTCTGTGTGCATTTCCGCAGATCTTATAATGCCAGTGCTCGCCTGGCTGAGCTGCAAAAGGAGTTGAACCTGCCCAAGAACCGCCTTATATTTGACATGCCCACCAGGTGGAACTCAACGTTGGCCATGCTGCAGCGGCTGCACAAGCAGCAGAGGGCCATCAATGTGTACCTGTGCGACTACGGCACCAGGACAGGGTCAGGGGAGCTCAGGTTTTTTTCACCACGCCAGTGGGGCATGATCAGGGATGCATGCACTGTCCTGGCACCATTTGAGGAGGCCACGAGGATGGTGAGCAGTGACAGTGCATGCATCAGTGACACTGTACCTCTTGTCCACCTGTTGGAACATACGCTGCGTGGAATAATGGACAGGGCACTTGAGGCAGAACAGAGGCAGGAAGAGGAGGACTTCCTTGCCTCTCAAGGCCCCCTTTACCCAGACAGTGTTCCTTCTGTCCCACCCATCGCACAGGAAGAGGAGGGGAGGAGGAGGAGGAGGAGGAGGATTGTGTCAGCATGGAGGTGGAGCCTGGCACTCAGCATCATCAGCAGCAGTCTTTTAGGGATGATTTACAGTTCCAAGAAACCAGTGGACTTGTACGTGGCTGGGAGGAGGTAGCTGCGGATCATGTCATCCTTAGTGACCCAGAGGACTCCGGACCGAATGCCTCAGCTAACCTACGCTGCATGGCCTCCCTGATCCTGCAAAGTCTGCGGAAGGATCCTCGTATTCTTCGGATCAAGGAGAGGGACCATTACTGGCTGGCCACTCTCCTTGATCCACGGTACAAGAGTAAGGTTGCGGACCTTATCTTACCGTCGCAGAGGGAGCAGAGGATGAGACAACTCCGGGAGGCTTTGCAGAAAGGTCTGTGCAACGCGTTCCCAGAGACTGGGAGGTTACAAACTCCTAGTCCTGGACAACGAGTTGCTGAGGCTTCGGTCAGTCAAAGAAGGAGCGGTGGGGAAGGTGGCCGTCTGACCGATGCATTCAGACAATTCTTTAGTCCGCAGCCCCAAGATATGATCGGTTCCAGCAACCATCGCCAGCGTCTGATATACATGGTGCAGGAATACCTAGGGGCAAGGTCAGACTTGGACACCTTCCCCACCGAAAATCCTCTGGCTTACTGGGTCTTGAGGATGGATCACTGGCCAGAGCTTGCACAGTATGCAATTGAGCTACTGGCCTGTCCTGCATCCAGCGTTCTTTCAGAACGCACATTCAGTGCTGCTGGAGGATTTGTCACGGATCACAGGGTGCGCCTGTCCACCGACTCTGTTGATCGACTGACCTTCATAAAGATGAACCAGTCTTGGATCACCACCAGCTACCAAACACCTGAAGCTGATATAACAGACTAATTTATTTTCAAATGTCACATCCCTTCAAGACTGATGCTGATGCTGAGAGACTGTCCTGTTATGTTGACTGACTATCCTCCTCCTCCTCAATGATCTGATTGATGATGATAGCTTGGAAGAACATTTTTGTTTCTGGGTGCCGCCACCAGTGGCTAAGGCCCAATTTTTCAGCCCCTGTTTAACAGGGGCGTGTTATTACAATTTTTTATGCAATGCTTTGCAGCAGGGCTCATTCCTGCACTCCAACTAGAGTATCTGGGAGAGGTTGCAGTGTTGTGGCACCAGCACCAGTGGCTAAGGCCCAATTTTTCAGCCCCTGTTTATCAGGGGCGTGTAATTACAATTTTTGATGCAATACTTTGCAACAGGGCTCATTGCTGTGCTCCAAGTACAGTATCTGTGAGGGGTTGCAGTGTTGTGGCACCAGTGCCTAAGGCCCAATTTTTATGCCCCTGTTTAACAGTGGCATGTAATTACAATTTTTTATGCAATGCTTTGCAGCAGGGCTCATTCCTGCACTCCAACTAGAGTATCTGGGAGAGGTTGCAGTGTCGTGGCACCAGCACCAGTGGCTAAGGCCCAATTTTTCAGCCCCTGTTTAACAGGGGCGTGTAATTACAATTTTTGATGCAATACTTTGCAACAGGGCTCATTGCTGTGCTCCAAGTACAGTATCTGTGAGGGGTTGCAGTGTTGTGGCACCAGTGCCTAAGGCCCAATTTTTATGCCCCTGTTTAACAGGGGCATGTAATTACAATTCTTGATCTAATAATTCACAGCAGGGCCCATTCCTGCGCCCACCAAGACTAACTGTGAGGCCTTACAGTGTTGTGTCAACACCACCACCACCACCACCACCAAAGGCCCAATTTTTCAGCCCCTGTTCAACAGGGGCATGCAATTACAATTCTTGATCTAATAATTCACAGCAGGGCCTATTCATGCGCCCACCAAGAGTAACTGTGAGGGCTCACAGTGTTGTGGCAACACCAACATGTAAGGGGCAAATTTCAGCTGAGTATATACGGCAGGCCCCTACTTTCAAACATCCAACTTACAAACGACTCCTCCTTGCAAACCGAAGGATACAACAGGAAGTGAGAGGAAATCTACCCCTAGGAAGGGAAATTCTCTCCTGTAAGAGTTAATATGGGAAAAAAAGTGTCTCCTCTCCACTGATGCTTTATCACCAATTCTTGTTTCAATAAAAACCCCAAATTTTCAAAAAACATTTGTCATTAGGACGGAAAGTGAGGTGAACTGTTCTGAACAGGTGCACACTGCACAGACAGCAAAACAAATGTTACAGGGGTGATAACCCTTCCCTATGTTTTCCAAAAAGCTTAAAAATAGATTTTTTGCCTGGAGCTACACTTAAAAAATGTACCTGTTCAAAATTACAAACAGATTCTACATAAGGACAAACCTACAGTCCCTGTCTTGTATGCACCTCCTGTATACGGCTGTTCAGAGTATATAGGGCCTTTTTTATTTTGTCTGTGGTGTTCCCCTTAATATCCATACAAGACCCAAAGGGGCTGGTAATGGGCTGGGGTGGGGGGGGTGTGTGTGATGGGGTAGCTATGCCATTTTTCTTAAAGATTTTCATCCATATTACCGGGACCAGACATTACATTAAAGCCGCAAGCAGTTTTAAATGGCTTTTTTTCCTTTAGAAATGTAATTTTGTGCAGGGACAGTTCTAAACACGGGAAACACGTGGCACTTCACAGGCATACTTTAGACACCCCCAGGTACGATATTTAAAGGAATATTTGACTCTTTTTTTTTTCACTTTATGCATCATTAAAATGACTGCTCCAGAAAAACGGCCGTTTTTAAAACTTCTTTTTGCATTGATACATGTCCCCTGGTGCAGAACCCGGGTTCCCAAACCCTTTTTAGGACAATACCATGCATAATAGTCGTTATAATTAGCACTTTAGATTTCGAACGTTCGCATCCATTGTATTTAATAGGGTTCTAAAGTTCGTGCAAACTTTCGGTCCGTTCGCGGGTTCTGGTGCGAACCGAACCCGGGGGTGTTCGGCTCATCACTACTACTGTGTGCTTTGCATAGCGATCACCTAAAGCTCACTTGAATACAGTTATTCTCTATGCTGTGACAGGCAGGCCGGTGATTGTGCTAGCTGCAGACAGTCAGTGTTTCACTTAGTATACTACTGTGTGCTTGGATAGCGATCACCTAAAGCTCACCTGAATACAGTTATTCTCTATACTGTGACAGGCAGGCCGGTGATTGTGCTAGCTGCAGACAGTCAGTGTTTCACTTAGTGTACTACTGTGTGCTTTGCACAGTGATCACCTAAAGCTCACCTGAATACAGTTATTCTCTATACTGTGACAGGCAGGCTGGTGATTGTGCTAGCTGCAGACAGTCAGTGTTTCACTTAGTGTACTACTGTGTGCTTTGCATAGCGATCACATAAAGCTCACCTGAATACAGTTATTCTCTATACTGTGACAGGCAGGCCGGTGATTGTGCTAGCTGCAGACAGTCAGTGTTTCACTTAGTGTACTACTGTGTGCTTTGCATAGCGATCACCTAAAGCTCACCTGAATACAGTTATTCTCTATACTGTGACAGGCAGGCAAGTGATTGTGCTAGCTGCAGACAGTCAGTGTTTCACTTAGTGTACTACTGTGTGCTTTGCATAGCGATCACCTAAAGCTCACTTGAATACAGTTATTCTCTATACTGTGACAGGCAGGCCAGTGATTATGCTAGCTGCAGACAGTCAGTGTTTTACTTAGTGTACTACTGTGTGCTTTGCATAGCGATCACCTAAAGCTCACTTGAATACAGTTATTCTCTATACTGTGACAGGCAGGCCAGTGATTGTGCTAGCTGCAGACAGTCAGTGTTTCACTTAATGTACTACTGTGTGCTTTGCATAGCGATCACCTAAAGCTCACCTGAATACAGTTATTCTCTATACTGTGACAGGCAGGCCGGTGATTGTGCTAGCTGCAGACAGTCAGTGTTTCACTTAGTGTACTACTGTGTTCTTTGCACAGCGATCACCTAAAGCTCACCTGAATACAGTTATTCTCTATACTGTGACAGGCAGGCCGGTGATTGTGCTAGCTGCAGACAGTCAGTGTTTCACTTAGTGTACTACTGTGTGCTTTGCATAGCATTCACCTAAAGCTCACCTGAATAAAGGTAGTGACTATTATAGTGGTGTTCTTATAATAAAACCACAAGCAGAGAGCTGCAAGTATTTTCAGTGTACTGTGACCTCTGCACAGTTTTCACCTAAAACTAACTGAAAACAATTGCTGCTTTTCCCATACTAACACCACAGCAGGCCATTAGTATGTCTGGAAGGCAAACAATGAGAGGCACACAGTCACGAGGCAATAAAAGAGGGCAAGCAGGCTCTGTGTCTAGAGGCAACAGTGATGCTGGTAGTGGACACGGTGCATCCTCATCAGCACATGGCCGTGGAAAACGCTTGTCCTTCTTTTTGGCAGCTGGCCATGTTGAGCCGTAACATGCCGAAGACTTGGTAGAGTGGATGACCAAGCCGTCCTCCTCCTCCTCATCCTCTCTCACCCAGGCTCAGGGTACTTTGTCTGGCAAAGCAGCTGCCAAAGCGGCCTCTTCCCTCGGCTCAATGGCATCAGTCACTCCATCCCTAGCCCCACCATGTCCTCCTGAGGAGTCCCCCGAACTCTTTGACCACAGTGTTGGGTACATGCTCCAGGAGGATGCCCAGCGTTTTGAAGGCTCCGATGATGGAACCCAGCTGGAGGAAGACAGTAGCGTGAGCTCAGATAGAGGGGGTAGTAACGTGAACCCAGAGAGAGGGGGTGCCCAACAAGGTCAGCTATCTGGCAGTCATGTTCCCCCAGCTGCAGCATACTGTCAGATTGGCTCCAGTGATGAGGAGGGAGGGGATGATGAGGTCACTGACTCCACGTGGGTGCCTGATAGGAGAGAGGAGGAGGAGGAGGAGGCACATCTCCAATGAGGCAGGATGCCCTCCAGGGGCCAGCTTAAGGGCAGCACACCGACTGCATCACACCGCAGAGCTCCGCATGTGCAGGGCGCTGCTTTCTCTGCGCGTTATTCCAAAAGTTCTTTGGTGTGGGCCTTTTTTCAGACATGTGCAGCAGATCGCACCATTGCCATTTCCAACATATTTCTAAAGCGTATCTCGCGTGGCCAAAACATCAGCCGCTTGGGCACCACGTGCTTGACCAGACATAGGTCGACCTGCCATGCAGTCTGTTGGCAAGCACACCTAAAAGACCCACACCAAAGAACAAGGCGGACCTCTCCTTGCTCCTCATCAGCTGGGATCTCCAACCCCACTATGCCTTCAGTCCTCTCTGAAACCTGCACTGAGAGGAATGAAGGTGTAGAATTAGGTGTGTCACAGCCAAGTACTTGCGGGCAATCTGCTATCGGTACACCGACGTCCGATTGTACCAGGCAAATTTCCCTGCCCCAGCTGCTATACCGCCGCAAGAAGTTCAATCCCAGTGTTACGGAGATATACGTCTCGCTTAAATGCTTAAAATAAGTGATTAAAAACCTTTTGTCTATATAAAATGAAATCAAACGATAGCGATGGGAAAAAAGAAAACAATGACATTTATTTATACAGAAATTATACCACCTAATAGCAAGGTGATACCAATGTTACACAATACATAATAGGAATATTGCTATGACAAACATGATAATACCTATGATGAAGATGATACCAATGTTACATGATAATACCAATAGTAACAAGAGAGCAAAAGAGTAGCAGCGGCACCCTTATGGGAGGGAGAGAGAGAGAGTGAGAGAGAGAGAGAGAGAGAGAGAAAGAGAGAGAGTGAGAGAGAGAGAGAGAGAGGGAGAGAGCTTATTACGTCACCATGTCGTCTGCGTCAGATCTTCATTCTAAGAGACTCTAGCCATGAGTGTACCTGAATTTTATACCCCCTATGCCAACCAGAACCCAAAATCCTGTGGTCTCATTGGTTTAAAGCTGACCACCTGATTGGTTGAAATCTCAAACCTCTTTCTGCTTTTATCAGATAGAGGTGTGTTCCTTTGATGCTCAGTTCAACAAGTTTCTCACATTAGCAAGCATGCTAAGGGCCCCTGCGGTGACCGGCCCCCCCAAGACAAAGGACACTTAAGTTTCACCTGAAACCTAATCCATGTTCCCACCCAACAGGAGATGATACGTCCTTTGTTTACAGTATGGGGGGAGCTCTCTCTCAAAGAAGATATATTTCAGTAAATTCATAAACAGATTTTACCCGTCCCCCTACATATATATATATATATATATATATATATATATATATATACATACATACACATACAGCGTCCTGTTCCCAATGATTGGACGCTATTAAACCAGCAGCTCCTACAAGGGTAGTGTTTCATAAATACATATATACATGTGTCCGTTGGGGGGCATGGTGGTTTATTTAGAGTACAGGATATGAAAAAGAATTAGAATCAAAATATCCACCACAGTACCCCCTCAAGT
The DNA here is from genome assembly GCA_029206835.1 of Rana muscosa. Taxonomy (NCBI): domain Eukaryota; kingdom Metazoa; phylum Chordata; class Amphibia; order Anura; family Ranidae; genus Rana; species Rana muscosa. The sequence goes on along the minus strand of CM055121.1, from coordinate 432,866,982 downwards.
TCATTATTGAACTTATGACCTCTTTCAATGATCTTGTATCCACCCACAACGGCCCAGAAGCCCCCCGACCCTTTCCCCACCACCACTGCGGCCTTTTCCTTTCTTGAACCCGCCGTAACCCATCAAGGTAGACTTGAGACAGTCCTGGTGCCTTTGAGACTTCACATCCGACCCATGAGAGTCTGTACTGCAATGCTTCATCGCCCCTCTGCATTGGAAGAGCGAAATTCAAACATTAATGGCGGGATCCTTTCATATATAGTCCTGTAGCTTGGAAATATGGTGTTATGATTGTCACGATTGGATCGGACCGCGAGACAGCACTTTTCAGCATGGTGAAGGAAAGTTTCAGAAGAGTCTTATTCGTGGCACGTTTTTCTGAAGAGATGCGTTGCTTCTTCAGGTGGTGGATGGGCGGGCCTCCGGACAGTGGTGCATGAATACAAAAAAACAAGAAAAAAAGGAGAACGTCAGACCAGAGTTATTGGCGGAATGTCAGACACGAGCAGTGGCGTGGCCATTAAGACTAAATACCTATGAGGGGTACAATGTGTACGAGTAAGGTGGGATCCCCACAGGGTACTGAGACCGAGCCACGGCCAGTATCATCCATTGCCCTTGATGGTAGGGATAGTCAACACTGCCTGCTATTGTTAGGTCCCTGGGTTCACCACACCTGCTCACGGGGCTCAGGTTAAAGCAGTGGGCAGATTAGGGGAGGTAAAATTACATTAAGACATGGGACCTGGATGTCCAGGGATACTTTGTGAAATATGGTATTTGTATGTTTCAGGAACCCATTCTATGGAACCCACTGGACTCTTAAAAAAATGGAGTCAGGCAGAGACGGTAAACCCTTACAATTCACAACTCATCTCTGATATTCAAACAAAAGTTCCAGAAGATGAATACATTTATTTTCCAAGATAAAGCAGAATATGAACCATAGAAAGTAGGAAAGAGAAAAGAAAGAGAGAGAAAAAAAAAATACAATAAGCAACAAAACATACAGGTTCAATGCTGCTTCGACCCAGACCGTTTGTCACCCATTTCCCTTTATGTCAAAGAGCACTGACTCTGCATTCATAAAAACAAACAAACAATATATAACTGTCCTGAAACAGTGCCTCGAAAAATAATATATTGTGGCTGTTGCAGCAGCAGCTTGGCAGAAAAAATAAAAAATAAAAATAAAAATAAAATAAAGGAGGAAAAAATAAAAATAGATAACTCTTCTCCCCTATTAGTGATCAACAGGTGAACAGGATCACTGTCACTAACAATTTACAAGTGGGGTAGAAAAAAATAAAAAATAAAAATATTTTAAAAAGGAGAGGCTAAACCAATGGTTGCCAAAAAAACTTTTTTAGAATTTAGTCACCCCGACTGTCCTTTAATATTACAGATTGAACAGGCTTATCCCTAGAACAAAAACAAGAAAAATATAGTTCTAGGGTCCTCTCTTAAATGCGCAAGCTACTCTAAATCGGTCTCTTACTAGTGACCCGCATTGGGACCGCAACAGGGTGGAGTTTACTAAAGTTTTTGGCCCCAGAACATCCTGATTTCCATCTCCCTTGTTATCTCCTCCCATGCTCCACCTCAGGACTTCTCCAGAACCTCTGGAACTCCCCACCTTTAAACCCATACGCCCAGCCAGGCGCTCCCCTTTCCACACCTAGGTGTCCCTAAATACTCTTTTATTCCAGGAAGCCTACCCCGCCTCCACCTAAAATGTTACCTCAGCCCGCTCCATATCAGATAATTCCCAGCGGCTATTATTTTTGTTCCACCCCCTCCTCTTAGATTATCAACCCCTAGAGAAGGGCCTTTTTATTCACGCCTTGCCCAAACTGTTGGCACCAATTAAATCCTGTTGCCCAAAGTTTAACTACCCATCTTTTAACTCCTCCCCGAATCCCAACGGAAGTTTCACTAAGTGTAAGGGGATGTCAGGTTTTATAAAAAAAAACTTTCTTTCGGGGCTATAGGGGTGAAACCCGGGGTTCCTTCTATATCCCTCCCAAGGACAAGAGTGTAGGTACAATAGACTCCCCGAGGTAGTGTACTCTGCTGAGTACAATTCAACCTGATGCTGAAAACAGTGTATCATTAGCCATGTGATGTCAGCATCAGTACCCCAGCATCCGGTATTGAGTCTAACACCTACACCATCGAAGCAATGACAAAAACCCACAAAATTCTATCCCAGTGACCATGCCCAGGGTATATCATGCACCCCTACCTACTGTTAGGTTCAAGAAACACCCTTGTTCCATGCCTAACGCCACATCAGTATCCTCTAGGTCAAATAACCAAACTCGCCTATATCCCAAATAATACCCAGGTGCTTCCTTCCCAGCAATGATCTCCCCATCCAGAACACAGCGTGAAATACATTCACCACTGTGTATTGGCCGTGCAAGGGACATTGTGTTCACACCTCTGACAGAGGGAAATATCTACCTGCCCCCAGCTTCCGTACCCTCTGATCACAGGTGGGTTCCTTAGCCACAAATGCAACAAGATAGAATCCCCAGTCAGTAAGCCACTGGTGCCCTCAACTCTACAGACCGAGTCTGCATTTCTGTAACACCTTTCACAATCCAAACCAGTACAGCCCATCCAGGCATTCGACTACCACTTTGGATTAGTGTAGGCGACGTGTTTTAGCACAGTCTCACTGAGTGGTGATGCTAACTCATCAGGCAACTGCCCCTCATAGAGAGATTTGTACAATCAGCTTGATGCTGGTTGATAACTCCACCTGCCCATGTGTGCACACCAGAGCCAATGACATATATCTGCCCTGTACCATCTCACACTCTCTACCAACCTCTCACCATGGTTGATGAAATCTTGAGCCACTTTACACTGTGGTTCTCTTTCCCCCCCATATAGTGCTGAACACATCCCTCCTCTTCTGGTTATTCCTCCGAGATAAGCGTCCTGTACTCTGTGTCCGCACATCTCTGGGAGCAAGCCACTGGTACCATGACCGCGCTTGATTCAGTGTGTATTCAGTACATATAGGATAATAGGTTTTCATCAACCATTATAAGATGCTGGAGCGCCATGTGGTGATGGAATACTGTAGATACCTGCACCATATTCAGTGTCCCACCTGTCCCCCAAAAAACATTTCCTCCTTTCCCTGATATGTAGCCCAGGACCTCCCAATGTGTTCCTGATTATCTCCAGCTCCATAGTGTTTATGGTACCCAGTGACCTGCCTCCCGCTCCAAAGACATTCGCCATCAAGCCTCTCTTTTTTATATGGGATATGGTCTGGATACCCGGATTGAAAACCACCTGCCACCAGGTACACCCAATCCCTCATATAGATTGCATACCTTCTCCCTCCTCTTTCAATTCGGTATTCAGACAATGTTATCCTTCACCCCTACAACACAAGCTGCCTACACTATTCCGACAGGACTCACATGAATGACAGGAACCTAGTGCCACACTGGGGCACTGGTCTTCTTGGCCTGCAAGACACAGACAACTAGTTAAGGTACACAAGGACTCTAGGACAGGAAGGACACCTATGGGTGTAAACTGAGGAGAATACGGCATGCCCACACATACCTCAGACTTGAGGGCTCTTGGAACAGCCAAGCGCTGGTAACACCCCATCCAACCTTCCTGCACAATTTTTTTTTTCCCAGACTCAACCAAAACTATACAATATGAGGCCAGACCTATACCCTCTCAACTTGTATGCAAGCAGGCAGGCCCTCATACCACACATCTGCAGGTAAATCTAAAATAAATGGGAAAACAAAATTGCATAATGTGTATCCAGCTTGAGAAACTGCTGCTACCAGACACACCTGACCAGCAGACTAAGACAAATCCCTTGCAGCACTGAGGCGCTGGGACCACTGAACAGTAGGGGGTACCCGAGCCGACCGGTGTGCCTTGAAACACACAGATATTTATTAGGCAATTGGTAACAAATAGCCACATAAACAGTCCCAGCAGGAAACTATGAGAAGTGTTGGTTTCCCCTATTTCAGAGAGATGGGATTGCTTGGTGACACGGTAGGAAAACAGGTTTGAACTACATTTGGGGACACACAGATAGCTAGGGACATTAGCATACCTTAGCTTCAGGCAATGAGCCAAACTTGTACAGCCAGGTATGGTTGGGCGTGTACCTAATTACAATGACAGCGAGGGGGGGTGTAAACAGTCCTACTCCTGAACACAAGTTCGCCCAAAGTAACATCAGACCATTACCCTTTTACCACTAAGTGCAGTACCCCTGGCAGAGATTTATAATGCTCCTTAGCCTCACATATGTGTTAGAGTGCCAATTATCCCCGGCAGTCTTACTCAACTTTTATGCAGACTTCAGTTAATTGGTTCTGCTACTCAGTAGATCAGAACATACAACACACACTGGGTGGTCCAAAACACAACCAAATGGACTGACAACTAGACATTCCAACTAGATAATGGTGGCGACAACCTAAAACATTTTACATGTGAAACCCGACCAACCAGGAAAAAAAATTTTTTTATCACGTTGTCCTCTGGAGGCTACGATTTCCTCTTGTTCTGAAAGCCAGAAAACCCAATTATCGACTCTGAGGGATAAAATTCCAATAAAAGTTAGGGATAAACATTCCATTTTTTGCAATTTACAAAAAACAATTCCAGTAACAAGACATTAGCATATGAAACACAAATATACATTACATTACTTTACATTACATAAACCGTGCACTTTTTTTTAAAATACCAAAAATTGTTGAGCTCAACTTTTAATTAATATGTATTGTGAGGGGGTTAGCTCGGCAGCGGGTGTGTGTGACCCCCGGGATGGGCTCCCCACACAAAACAGGCCCAGCAAACGGAGGTTGTGGTTTTCAAAATCAAAAAAAGGTGCGGTTTATTTTCTATTTACAGTGACAAAACACAGCAAAGCAAAAGAAACATAACCAAAATAAATCCTGGTCAAGTTGACCTCTGACTAAACATACAGGTTTCCTAACTAACAACTGGGATCAGCCTAGTGCTGTCCTAGTCCCTAAGTCCCTGGTTTAGTAAAAGTCCAAACAAATAGCCACACAGGCTTTGCCTCACCGCACAGGGGTTCACTCTCCCTAGACAGTCCACACAGGTCTGGTTCCAGGCATGAGCTAACATCTAATGAAGCTGGGAGTTCTTATAGAGGCCTAAATGAGCTGACAAGCTTCAGCTGGCCTCATCAACTCCCTGTCTGTACGACGCCCAGCCCTCTCCCTAGAGGTATGAGTCATCCATGAGCCCACTAGCCTTATACAACTCTCCACCTAGTTGTATAAGTCGGCGTAAAGCCTGAATCTGGGCGAAATATATCTACCCCCCTGGATGCAACCAGGTGACTTTACCTTCCTGCTGTCACATACCCCCCCCTCTTGTTTTAACCTCGGGGTTGGAACACCAGCAATCAGGCATTCATGTACTCGAGACAAAGCATCCACATTCCCCATTTGAACGCCAGGGCGATGCTTTACTGTGAAGTTGAATTCCTGGAGGGCCAGGAACCACCTATTCACTCTTCTATTTGTTTCCTTGTTTTGAGCCATCCACTTTAACGGAGCGTGATCCGTAACCATGTCAAAGTGCCTACCTAGCAGGTAGTACCGAAGGGAATCTAGAGCCCACTTCACCGCTAAGCACTCCTTTTCAACGGTGGCGTAATTTACCTCATGGGACTTCAACTTCCTGCTGAGGTAAATGACTGGGTGCTCTTCCCCGTTCCAGACCTGGGACAATACTGCTCCTAACCCCACATCTGACGCATCACTTTGTACGACAAAGTCTTTAGAGAAGTCGGGTGAGTACAACACTGGCTGGCTACATAAGGCTTGTTTCAAGAACTGGAATGCTGCCTCAGCCTCGGGGGTCCATTTAATCATGACCGACCCTTTCCCCTTCGTCAGGTTGGTTAGGGGCACAGCCTTAGAAGCAAAGTGGGGAATGAATCGCCGATAATACCCAGCGATTCCCAGAAAGGCTCGTACCTGCTTCTTGCTGTTGGGACGTGGCCAACTCTGGATGGCCTCGACTTTGTTGAGTTGGGGTTTTATTACTCCCCTCCCAATGGTGTACCCAAGATATTTGGCCTCCTCCTGCCCAATGGTACACTTCTTGGGGTTAGCCGTAAACCCCGCTTCCCGAACAGAGTCCAGGACTGCTTGCACTTTTGGCAGATGTGAGGCCCAATCTGTGCTATGGACAATTACGTCATCCAGGTAAGCCGCAGCATACTTCCGATGGGGCCTCAGCATCTGGTCCATTTTCCGCTGGAATGTGGCCGGCGCATTCTGTAACCCGAACGGCATTCTTTTATATTGGAACGCCCCGTCTGGGGTTACAAATGCGGTTTTCTCTTTGGCCGACTTGGCCAGGGGGATTTGCCAATACCCTTTTGTGAGGTCAAGAGTCGTCATGTATCGGGCTGTTCCCAGCCGGTCGATCAACTCATCTATACGTGGCATGGGGTAGGTGTCAAATTTTGTAACTTTGTTCAACTGACGAAAATCGTTACAAAATCGCCAGCTCCCATCCGGTTTAGGCACCAACACGATGGGACTAGACCAATCACTTTGGGACTCCTCTATCACCCCTAAGTTCAGCATTTTCTGTACTTCCTCCCGTATTGCCTCCCGTCGAGCCTCTGGGATCCGATAGGGTTTTAACTTCACCCTTTCACCGGGTGGGGTAATGATGTCATGCTCTACCCCAGATGTTTGTCCCGGCAGCTCAGAGAATACCTCCTTGTTGCGAAGCACAAACTCCTTAACCTCCTGTTGTTGGGGTTGTGACAAGGTGGCTGCTATTCCAACCTCAGGAATCACGCAACCAGTTTGAGCTGGTGACCAAGTGTCTGCGACTAGGGACTCTCTATCCCTCCAGGCTTTCAACAGATTAACGTGATAGATCTGTTCGGGCTTTCGCCTTCCTGGTTGTCTGACCTTGTAATTCACTTCGCTCACTTTTTCCATTATCTCGTAGGGGCCTTGCCATTTGGCAAGGAATTTACTTTCAACCGTAGGGACAAGTACCAATATCCTATCCCCCGGGGAAAAGGTACGGGTCTTGGCTCCACGGTTGTACACTCTCTGCTGTGCCAACTGCGCTTGGGCCAAATGTTCCTTCACGATGGGCATTACCTGTGCAATTCGATCTTGCATCAGGGCGACATGCTCAATCACACTCCTGTGGGGAGAACTCTCACTTTCCCAAGTTTCCTTGGCAATATCCAACAGCCCTCTTGGGTGTCTCCCATACAGTAACTCAAAGGGGGAGAATCCCGTAGAGGATTGGGGCACCTCCCTAATAGCAAACATCAAATAAGGAAGTAAACAGTCCCAATCCTTTCCATCTCTATCCACCACTTTCTTCAACATTTGTTTTAGGGTTTTGTTGAATCTTTCAACCAGCCCATCGGTTTGGGGGTGATACACAGACGTACGCAATTGCGTCACTTTGAACAATTTACACAGCTCTTTCATAACCCGGGACATAAAGGGTGTACCTTGGTCCGTAAGCAGTTCTTTACAAATACCCACCCGGCTAAAAACAAGAGATAGCTCTTTGGCTATGGTTTTGGCGGAGGTATTTCGGAGAGGGATCGCTTCTGGATAACGGGTGGCATAGTCCATTATAACTAATATGTACTGGTGCCCCCTAGCGGACTTGATTATAGGACCTACTAAATCCATGGCGATCCTCTCAAACGGGACCTCAATGATGGGTAGAGGGACCAGCGGGCTACGGAAATGTGGCATCGGGGCCAACCTCTGACACACAGGGCAGGAGGAACAATAATTTTCTACGTCCTTCATCACCCCCGGCCAATAGAATCTCTGTAATACCCTCTCTCGGGTTTTCTCTGTCCCCAGATGACCTCCAAGAATGTGCCCATGGGCCAACTCCAACACCAACTTCCTGTAAGGTTTGGGCACCACAAGCTGCTCAACGGTTTCTTCTGCCCTTTTTGCCACCCGATACAGTAGGTCCTTCTCTACGCTGAAGTATGGGTAAGTGCAGGTATTATCTGGGTTCACTAACTCGCCATCTATTTTCACTACGTTTTCCCGTGCCTTTATTAGGGCGGGGTCTTTCAACTGTTCTGTGGCAAAGTTTTCCCTGTGAACCTCAAGATCAGAAAACTCCACAGACGGTAGGTTTTCGTCTGAGGAGGTGGGCTCCTCTCCAGTTTCTTGAGTCTCCCCTGCCAATACTGATAAGGGAAATTCCGGAGAGTCCTCACCACTCTCAGGGGAGTTCTGGCTATCACATTCCTGGTACATAGGGGCACCAGTGAGGGGCTCAGGATCATCCCACAGTTCCCAGAACTTCGGAAAATCCCTTCCCACAATGGCGTCATGCGGTAACTGAGATACTAAGCCCACTGGATGAGAGAGGGTACCTTTGGGGGTCTCGAAACACACTGTAGTCACTGGATACTCTCGGGTGTCCCCATGCACACAAATAACAGCTACCTTGCTATTCCCAGAGACCTCTGTTTTAACTAACTCAGCCTTTATCAGGGTCACAAGGCTACCTGAATCCAGCAATACCACAACATTTCTACCATTAACACACATTTTGCATAAATGTTTCTCAGTTCCTCGAATGGCAGTGCATGCGACTGTCGCACACAGCGACTGACGTCTGCCCGTCAGAAAGTCACACTGCATGGGTTCCTCCACAACCGGGCAATTGGCTGCAATATGTCCCGCTTGCCGGCAGCGGTAGCAAACGATCCTTCTTGCCGCCTCTTGAGCCGCTGATTTCCCAGGCTGTTCTCGCCAAACTTGGGGTAGAGCTCCCACCCTCTCACTCTCTCCACCCTCACCCCTTGGAATCCTCTTATCCGCCCCTGGGGATGGTCTGGTCTTAGGGTGGAAAGTCCGAGTGTCTCTGGAAGAGGCCGTCAGGTTCTCTGTAGCCAAGTATTTCTCCACACGATCCACAAGACCATCGGCCGTCTCTGGGTCTCCATGGCTTACCCACTTTTGGATGGCAGTAGGAAGAGCTCTCAAAAACCGATCCATTACAACACGTTCCACAATCTTTGGTGCTGACAAAGTCTCTGGCTGTAGCCACTTTCTGCTCAGGTGAATGAGATCATACATTTGAGACCTGGGGGGTTTTCCAAGCTGGAAAGTCCAGTTATGCACACGCTGAGCCCGGACAGCCTGGGTGACACCCAGCCTTGCCAATATTTCAGCTTTTAGCATCACATAGTCTTTTGCTTGGTTAGGCTCTAGGTCATAGTAAGCTTTCTGCGATTCACCAGTTAACAGAGGAGCCACCAGTCCAGCCCACTGCTCCTCAGGCCACTTTTCTCTTTCAGCGGTCCTTTCAAATGTGGTCAAAAATACCTCTGGATCATCCTCTCCAGTCATTTTTGTCAATAAACGACTCACCCCAAAGGACGCGGTATTATTGGGACGGCTTTCCTCACTGGTCTGCGGACGTTGCTGCATTACTGCTTCCATCTGTTGTTGTAGTCTCTGCTCTTGCTTCTGCAACAGGTCTATGAAGCGGGCCTCAGATTGCTGCTGGGCTCGTTGCTGAGCCTCCAGACTCTGTTGCAAAGTTGCGTTTGTCTGCTGCTGGGCTGCAAGGCTCCTTTGCAAACCTGCATTTGTCTGCTGTTGATTGGCATTTGCTAGAGCCAGCTGCTTCAGTATCTCCTCCATGCTGGCTTAAAAAAAACTGCCACTGGTTCTCCACCAACTGTGAGGGGGTTAGCTCGGCAGCGGGTGTGTGTGACCCCCGGGATGGGCTCCCCACACAAAACAGGCCCAGCAAACGGAGGTTGTGGTTTTCAAAATCAAAAAAAGGTGCGGTTTATTTTCTATTTACAGTGACAAAACACAGCAAAGCAAAAGAAACATAACCAAAATAAATCCTGGTCAAGTTGACCTCTGACTAAACATACAGGTTTCCTAACTAACAACTGGGATCAGCCTAGTGCTGTCCTAGTCCCTAAGTCCCTGGTTTAGTAAAAGTCCAAACAAATAGCCACACAGGCTTTGCCTCACCGCACAGGGGTTCACTCTCCCTAGACAGTCCACACAGGTCTGGTTCCAGGCATGAGCTAACATCTAATGAAGCTGGGAGTTCTTATAGAGGCCTAAATGAGCTGACAAGCTTCAGCTGGCCTCATCAACTCCCTGTCTGTACGACGCCCAGCCCTCTCCCTAGAGGTATGAGTCATCCATGAGCCCACTAGCCTTATACAACTCTCCACCTAGTTGTATAAGTCGGCGTAAAGCCTGAATCTGGGCGAAATATATCTACCCCCCTGGATGCAACCAGGTGACTTTACCTTCCTGCTGTCACAGTATTATATGATACACATTAATACCACGTGGTTTGTGTTTTATACCAGTAATCCCCCAAAAAAAAATTATTCACCATGGTGAGAAAAAAAATTAGCAAACTTTTTAACAGTACCATTTATCAACCAATCATAATACTTCACCACAAAATCCCTTGCTGAATCGTCTTCTGTAACACAAACACAGTTTAGTAAAAGCACTTTCACAAAAAACTATTAAAGCCTGGCTCAGGTCATTTGCATGTCAATACAATTCATTTTACATTCTCACAGATCTGGTTGGAAAGAAAGGGGGGTCATTTTGGGCTGTCAGAAGCTGAGAACATAATGTCACAGATCCGCACTACACCTCTCGCATAGTCTCCACACACACACATTCACACACTTGGTCAAAGATGACCTCTAGACATCACACAAATCAGAATCTTTTCTATCATAACCTGTACTTCTTAAACCCATAACATCTGTTTGGTCAGGTTCCTCCTTGTCCCCCTGTTCATCATTATTCTACCATCCATGCACAAGAAGCATCTTTTTCCCAAGCATTTGGCTTGACCGTACCATTTTTTTTTCAAAATACAATTTCCCAGTCCACCATTCCCAACATTGCATATTTCCCAACTCAAGGCCCCTGTATCAATCCTTTCTTCCTTCGGGGTCAAGTGGTAAGGTTCCCCACGGTTAGACTCCCTCTTTGAAGCAATTTTATTACCCATCCTTTACGGACGAAAGACCTTGAACTGTTTTTTACCCATCCTTTACGGACGATCCCGCAAACCTCTTATAGGTTGCTTTTTCCCAGAGTTAGCTACTCTCTGACCAATGATTGGGTCGACAGGTACCGCCCCTGTCGCCGTTGCGAACCTTTTTTCACTACTCTGCCAGAACAACCGCTGCTCTGACTATAGTCCTTCAAAAAATTAGCCTGGAAATCTTCCCAACTAAATAAATAGTTTAATCTCCCCGTGGACTTCTCCAAAGTATTCCAAAAAATAAATAAAAATGACTGTATCACAGGGCTTCCCAAGCGTTAAGCTTGATTAGACCCTCTGATTGCTTGTGGTGCAGGAGACAGTTTTGTTTGCTAACCTGGAACTTCCCATCTCAAACTCTAAACGCCTCTCAAGATGGCCGACAAGCCAAGCCACCACAAAATGGTGGATGACCACCGCACATCTCATGGACATGACAAAATGGTGGATGATGCCCAATTTTTCCCGCCAAAACCTGCTTGGGACATACCACATGGGTTCCCACTCACAAAGGAAAACAAAAATAGTCTCCATCAGATTGCAACACCGAACAAAAACGCACTACTCCATTCGCACCAAACATAAAAATCTGCCCCAACAGCTTACAATCCCCCCCTTAGTAGTTTACACAGAAAGATAGATTTGCATACATCCAGCTAATTCAGTGTGATTTAGTCTCCGTTTCCACTGATGCAATTCGCCATGCGACCTTGGACACAAAGTCGCATTACAAATCGCTTACCATTGATTTCAATAGCACCCATTCCAATCTATGTGACTCAAAGCTGCAGTGACTCTATCAAAATCGCATTCAACACCACACCACAGTCGCACTAAAGCTGCATTTCAACGTCACACGACATTGGAGTTGTGCCAGTGGAAACGCAGCCCTATTCGCACAGGTTTGTTTCAATCCCAAAGATTGGCCTAATCTTATTCAAAGGGTCAACTGAAATTGATTCCAAACAGAGCCCTTATTATTCATACCGATACCCTGCTGCAATTTCATTCTATATACATACATTATTCAAAAATCAGTCTCATCAAAATATTCGCCTAGACAAAAAGGTAAAAAGGTAAGTTCTGAGAAGTTTTTGTTAGGTATTCAGACAGGTTAAAAAGACATAAGAAAACACTTAGTATTTCTGGCGTTTGAACCAGCTCTGTCTACCATACGAGAAATAATACTCACCTAAATTTAAACTTCCTCACACGCCGGGCAACATCTGTTACGGAGATATACGTCTCGCTTAAATGCTTAAAATAAGTGATTAAAAACCTTTTGTCTATATAAAATGAAATCAAACGATAGCGGTGGGAAAAGAGAAAACAATGACATTTATTTATACAGAAACGATACCACCTAATAGCAAGGTGATACCAATGTTACACGATACATAATAGGAATATTTCTATGACAAACATGATAATACCTATGATGAAGATGATACCAATGTTACATGATAATACCAATAGTAACAAGAGAGCAAAAGAGTAGCAGCGGCACCCTTATGGGAGGGAGAGAGAGAGAGAGAGTGAGAGAGAGAGAGAGACAGAGAGAGAAAGAGAGAGAAAGAGAGAGAGAGAGAGGGAGAGAGCTTATTACGTCACCATGTCGTCTGCGTCAGATCTTCATTCTAAGAGACTCTAGCCATGAGTGTACCTGACTTTTATACCCCCTATGCCAACCAGAACCCAAAATCCTGTGGTCTCATTGGTTTAAAGCTGACCACCTGATTGGTTGAAATCTCAAACCTCTTTCTGCTTTCATCAGATAGAGGTGTGTTCCTTTGATGCTCAGTTCAACAAGTTTCTCACATTAGCAAGCATGCTAAGGGCCCCTGCGGTGACCGGCCCCCCCAAGACAAAGGACACTTAAGTTTAACCTGAAACCTAATCCATGTTCCCACCCAACAGGAGATGATACGTCCTTTGTTTACAGTATGGGGGGAGCTCTCTCTCAAAGAAGATATATTTCAGTAAATTCATAAACAGATTTTACCCGTCCCCCTACATATATATATATATATATATATACATACATACACATACAGCGTCCTGTTCCCAATGATTGGACGCTATTAAACCAGCAGCTCCTACAAGGGTAGTGTTTCATAAATACATATATACATGTGTCCGTTGGGGGGCATGGTGGTTTATTTAGAGTACAGGATATGAAAAAGAATTAGAATCAAAATATCCACCACACCAGCCACCCACATGCCCAGCGGTTGAATGCTAGCTTGGCTAAATTGCTAGCATTTCAACTGCTGCCTTTTCAGTTGGTAGACTCTGCCCCCTTACGTGAGTTTGTGGAATGTGCGGTTCCTCAATGGCAGGTTCCCAAATGCCACTTTTCTCACGGAAGGCGATTCCGGCTCTCTACCGGCATGTGGAAGGCAATCTCTTGGCCTCGCTGAACAGAGCCATCAGCGGTAAGGTGCATATTACCGCTGACTCATGGTCCAGCAGGCATGGACAGGGACGTTACCTATCTTTTACGGCGCATTGGGTGACTCTGCTGGCAGCTGGGAAGGATGCAGGACAGGGTGCCAGTAGTGTTGGAGGTTGTTCCGCCACTACGCCTCCAAAATGTTACTACTGGTGATTCTGACACACCTCTCTCCTCCACCCCCTCCTCTTCTTCTTCCTCCATTGCCTCTTCCTGTGCTGATTTGTCCTCAGAACCAGCGGTGCTCCGTAGGCGTTCAAGGGGCTACGCCAGTACGCAGGCAAAAAGATGCCATGCGGTGCTTGAGCTGGTGTGCTTGGGGGACAGGAGCCACACTGGGGCAGAGATTCTGTCAGCTCTGCAGGGGCAGGCTCAGAAGTGGTTGACGCCACGCCAGCTTAAGCCAGGAAAGGTGGTTTCCGACAATGGCACCAACCTCCTCTCCGCCCTCCGACAGGGACAACTGACCCATGTGCCCTGTTTGGCTCATGTCCTTAACTTGGTGGTGCAGTGGTTCTTGGGCAGGTACACGGGCTTACAGGAGGTCCTGAAGCAGGCCAGGAAACTCTGTGGGCATTTCTGCCGGTCATATAATGCCAGTGCTCGGCTGGCTGAGCTGCAAAAGGATTACAACCTGCCCAAGAACCGCCTAATCTGTGACATGCCCACCAGGTGGAACTCTATGTTGGCCATGCTGCAGCGGCTGCACATGCAGCAGAGGGCCATCAATGAGTATCTGTTGCAACATGGCACCAGGACAGGGTCAGGGGAGCTTGGATTTTTTTCCCCACGCCAGTGGGCCTTGATCAGGGATGCATGCACTGTCCTGGCACCATTTGAGGAGGCCACTAGGATGGTGAGCAGTGACAGTGCATGCATCAGTGACACTGTCCCTCTTGTCCTCCTTTTGGAGCACACACTGCGTGGAATAATGGACAGGGCACTTGAGGCAGAACAGAGGCAGGAAGAGGAGGACTTCCTTACCTCTCAAGGCCCCCTTTATCCAGACAGTGTTCCTGCTGGCCCGGTTATCACACAGGAATAGGAGGAGGAGGAGGAGGAGGAGGAGGATTGTGTCAGCATGGAGGTGGAGACAAGCACTCAGCATCAGCAGCAGTCTTCAAAGGATCAATTACAGTCCCAAGACACCCATGGACTTGAACGTGGCTGGGAGGAGGTGGCTGCGGATCATGTCGTCCTCAGTGACCCAGAGCACTCGGCACCGAATGCCTCAGCAAACCTACGCTGCATGGCCTCCCTGATCCTGCAAAGCCTGCGTAAGGATCCTCGTATTTGTGCGATCAAGGAGAGAGATCATTACTGGCTGGCAACCCTCCTTGATCCACGTTACAAGGGTAAGGTTGCGGACCTTATCTTGCCGTCGCAGAGGGAGCAGAGGATGAGGCAACTTCGGGAGGCCCTGCAGAAAGGTCTGTGCAACGCGTTCCCAGAGACTGGGAGGCTACAAATTCCTGGTCCTGGAAAACGTGTTGCTGAGGCTTCGGGCAGTCAAAGAAAGAGCGGTGGAGAAGGTGGCTGTCTGACCGATGCGTTCAGACAATTTTTTAGTCCGCAGCCCCAAGGTATGATCAGTTCCAGCAACCATCGCCAGCGTCTGGTTTACATGGTGCAGGAATACCTAGGGGCAAGATCAGACTTAGACACCTTTCCCACCGAAAATCCTCTGAGTTACTGGGTCTTGAGGATGGATCACTGGCCAGAGCTTGCACAGTATGCAGTTGAGATACTGGCCTGTCCTGCATCCAGCGTTCTTTCGGAACGCACATTCAGTGCTGCTGGAGGCTTTGTAACCGATCACAGAGTGCGCTTGTCAACCGACTCGGTCGATCGACTGACCTTCATGAAAATGAGTGACTATCCTCTTCCTCCTCAATAATCATGCTGATAGCTTGAAAGAACATTTTTGGTTCTGGGCACCGCCACCAGTGGCTAAGGCCCAATTTTTCAGCCCCTGTTTAACAGGGGCGTGTAATTACAATTTTTGATGCAATACTTTACAACAGGGCTCATTGCTGCACTCTAAGTACAGTATTTGTGAGGGGTTGCAGTGTTGTGGCACCAGCACCAGTGCCTAAGGCCCAATTTATCTGCCCCTGTTCAACAGGGGCATGTAATTACAATTCTTGATCTAATATTTCACAGCTGGGCCCATTCCTGCTCCCACCAAGAGTAACTGTGAGGACTAGTGATGAGCCGAACACCCCCGGGTTCGGTTCGCACCAGAACCCGCGAACGGACCGAAAGTTCGTACGAACATTAGAACCCTATTAAATACAATGGATGCGAACGTTCGAATTCTAAAGTGCTAATTATAACGACTATTATGCATGTTATTGTCCTAAAAAGGGTTTGGGAACCCGTGTTCTGCACCAGGGGACATGTATCAATGCAAAAAGAAGTTTTAAAAACGGTCGTTTTTCGGGAGCAGTCATTTTAACCACTTCAATACAGGGCTTTTATACACCCTTCCTTACCAGACCAATTTGTAGCTTTCAGCGCTCTCACACTTTGAATGACAATTACTCAGTCATGCTACACTGTACCCAAACCAAATTTTTATCATTTTTTTCTCACAAATAGAGCTTTCTTTTGGTGGTATTTAATCACCGCTAGGTTTTTTATTTTTTGCAATATAAGCGAAAAAAGTTAGATTTTTAAAAAGAAAAACACTTTTTTTTTGTTTTTATTGTAAAATTTTGCAAATAAGTAATTTTTCTTCATAAAATTGGGCCAAAATGTATACTGCTACATATCTTTAGTAAAAATAACCAAAAAAGTGTATATTATTTGGTCTCTGTGAAAGGTATAGAGTCTACAAGCTATGGTGCAAATCATTGAAAAATTATCACATCTGATCACACCTGATGTACTGAAGGCCTATTTCATTTCTTGAGACCCTAACAAGCCAGGAAAGTACAAATACCCCCCAAATTACCCCTTTTTGGAAAGCAGACATTCCAATGTATTTAGTAAGAGTCATTGTGAGTTTTTTGAAGTTGTACTTTTTTCCCACAATTCTTGGGAAATTTTTTAAATTTTTATTTTTTTGCACAAAATTGTCATAATAACAAGTTATTTCTCTCACACAGCACATGCATACTTGCAATGACACCCCAAAATACAATCTGCTACTCCTCCTGAGTATGGCGATACCAAATGTGTGAGACTTTTACACAGCCTGTCCAAATACAGAGGCCCAACATTGAAATAGCACCTTCAGGCATTCTAGGAGCATAAATTGCACATCTCATTTCTCAACCACCTATTACAGTTTTGAAGACCCTGGAGCACCAGGACAATGGAAATGCCCATAAAATGACCCCATTTTGGAAAGCTAACACCCCAACGTATAATCTATGAGGCATAATGAGTCTTTTGAACGGTTCATTTTTTTCCAGAAGTTTTTGGAATATGTGGGAAAAAAATGAAAACGCATTTTTTTTATACAAAGTTGTCCATTTATAAGATATTACCAACACATAGCATGTACATAGCAAAAATTACACCCCAAAATACATTCTGCTACTCCTCCTGAGTATGGCGATACCAAATGTGTGAGACTTTTACACAGCCTGGCCAAATACAGAGGCCCAACATTGAAATAGCCCCTTTAGGCATTCTAGGAGCATAAATTACACATCTCATTTCTCAACCACCTATTACAGTTTTGAAGGCCCTGGAGCACCAGGACAATAGAAACGCCCATAAAATGACCCCATTTTGGAAAGCTAACACCCCAACGTATGATCTATGAGGCATAATGAGTCTTTTGAACGGTTCATTTTTTTCCAGAAGTTTTTGGAATATGTGGGAAAAAAATGAAAACGCATTTTTTTTATACAAAGTTGTCCATTTATAAGATATTACCAACACATAGCATGTACATAGCAAAAATTACACCCCAAAATACATTCTGCTACTCCTCCTGAGTATGGCGATACCAAATGTGTGAGACTTTTACACAGCCTGGCCAAATACAGAGGCCCAACATTGAAGTAGCACCTTCAGGCATTCTAGGAGCATAAATTACACATCTCATTTCTCAACCACCTATTACAGTTTTGAAGGCCCTGGAGCACCAGGACAATAGAAACGCCCATAAAATGACCCCATTTTGGAAAGCTAACACCCCAACGTATAATCTATGAGGCATAATGAGTCTTTTGAACGGTTCATTTTTTTCCAGAAGTTTTTGGAATATGTGGGAAAAAAATGAAACCGCATTTTTTTTATACAAAGTTGTCCATTTATAAGATATTACCAACACATAGCATGTACATAGCAAGAATGACACCCCAAAATACATTCTTCTACTCCTCCTGAGTATGGCGATACCAAATGTGTGAGACTTTTACACAGCCTGGCCAAATACAGAGGCCCAACATTGAAATAGCACCTTCAGGCATTCTAGGAGCATAAATTACACATCTCATTTCTCAACCACCTATTACAGTTTTGAAGACCCTGGAGCACCAGGACAATGGAAACTCCCATAAAATGACCCCATTTTGGAAAGCTAACACCCCAACGTATAATCTATGAGGCATAATGAGTCTTTTGAACGGTTCATTTTTTTCCAGAAGTTTTTGGAATATGTGGGAAAAAAATGAAAACGCATTTTTTTTATACAAAGTTGTCCATTTATAAGATATTACCAATAGTGATGAGCCGAACACCCCCGGGTTCGGTTCGCACCAGAACCCGCGAACGGACCGAAAGTTCGTACGAACATTAGAACCCTATTAAATACAATGGATGCGAACGTTCGAATTCTAAAGTGCTAATTATAACAACTATTATGCATGTTATTGTCCTAAAAAGGGTTTGGGAACCCGGGTTCTGCACCAGGGGACATGTATCAATGCAAAAAGAAGTTTTAAAAACGGTCGTTTTTCGGGAGCAGTCATTTTAATGATGCATAAAGTGAAAAAAAAAAAGTCAAATATTCCTTTAAATATCGTACCTGGGGGGTGTCTAAAGTATGCCTGTGAAGTGCCACGTGTTTCCCGTGTTTAGAACTGTCCCTGCACAAAATGACACTTCTAAAGGAAAAAAAAGCCATTTAAAACTGCTTGCGGCTTTAATGTAATGTCTGGTCCCGGTAATATGGATGAAAATCTTTAAGAAAAATGGCATAGCTACCCCATGACCCCCCCCCCCCCTACCCCAGCCCATTACCAGCCCCTTTGGGTCTTGTATGGATATTAAGGGGAACCCCGCACATAAAATAAAAAAGCCCTATATACTCTGAACAGCCGTATACAGGCGGTGCATACAAGACAGGGACTGTAGGTTTGTTCTTATGTAGAATCTGTTTGTAATTTTGAACAGGTACATTGTTGAAGTGTAGCTCCAGCCCAAAAATCTATTTTTAAACTTTTTGGAAAACATAGGTAAGGGTTATCACCCCTGTAACATTTGTTTTGCTGTCTGTGCCCCTGTTCAGAACATTTCACCTCACTTTCCGTCCCAATGACAACTGTTTTTGAAATGTGGTGTTTTTCTTGAAACAAGGATTGCTGATAAAGCATCAGTACAGAGGAGACACCTTTCTCCCATATTTATTCTTACAGGAGAGAATTTTCCTTCCTAGTGGTAGATTTCCTCTCACTTCCTGTTGTCTTCTTGCGTTTGCAAGTAGGAGTCGTTTGTAAGTTGGATGTTTGAAAGTAGGGACCTGCCGTATATACTCTGCAGAAATAGGCCCCTTAGTTGTTGGTGTTGGCACAACACTGTAAGCACTCACAGTTACTCTTGGTTGGTGCTGGAACGCCCTGCTGTCAACTATTATATCAGGAATTTTAATTACATATAATTGTTGAACAGTGGTAGTAAAAATTGGGCCTTTGATGGTGGTGCTGGTGCCACAACACTGTAAGCCCTGACAGTTACTCTTGGTGGGTGCAGCAATGGGCCCTGCTGTGAATTATTAGATCAAGAATTGTAATTGCATGCCCCTGTTGAACAGGGGCTGAAAAATTGGGCCTTTCGTGGTGGTGGTGGTGGTGGTGGTGTTGCCACAACACTGTAAGCCCTCAGAGTTACTCTTGGTGGGTGCAGGAATGGGCCCTGCTGTGAATTATTAGATCAAGAATTGTAATTACATGCCCCTTTTGAACAGGGGCTGAAAAATTGGGCCTTTCGTGGTGGTGGTGGTGGTGGTGGCGTTGCCACAACACTGTAAGCCCTCAGAGTTACTCTTGGTGGGTGCAGCAATGGGCCCTGCTGTGAATTATTAGATCAAGAATTGTAATTGTATGCCCCTGTTGAACAGGGGCTGAAAAATTGGGCCTTAGGAACTGGTGGCACAACACTACAACCCCTCACAGATACGTTACTTGGAGCACAGCAATGAGCCCTGTTGCAAAGTATTGCTTCAAAAATTGTAATGACACGCCCCTGTTAAACAGGGGCTGAAAAATTGGGCCTTAGGCACTGGTGCCACAACACTCCAACCCCTCACAGATACTGTACTTGGAGCACAGCAATGAGCCCTATGGCAAATTATTGCTAAAAAAATTGTAATTACACGCCCCTGTAAAACAGGGGCTGAAAAATTGGGCCTTAGCCACTGGTGGCGGCACCCATAAACAAAAATGATCTTCCAAGCTATCATCATCAATCGTATCATTGAGGACTCGGAGGAGGAGGATAGCCAGTCAACATAACAGCACAGGCACTCAGCATCAGCATCAGTCTTGAAGGGATGTGACATGTTAAAATCAATTAGTCTGTTATATCAGCATCAGGTGTGTGGTAGCTGGTGGTGATCCAAGACTGGTTCATCTTGATGAAAGTCAGTCGATCAACCGAGTCGGTGGACAGGCGCACCCTGTGATCCGTGACAAATCCTCCAGCAGCACTGAATGTGCGTTCCGAAAAAACGCTGGATGCAGGACAGGCCAGTAGCTCAATTGCATACTGTGCAAGCTCTGGCCAGTGATCCATCCTCAAGACCCAGTAAGCCAGAGGATTTTCGGTGGGGAAGGTGTCCAAGTCTGACCTTGCCCCTAGATATTCCTGCACCATGTTTATCAGACGCTGGCGATGGTTGCTGGAACCGATCATACTTTGGGGCTGCGGACTAAAGAATTGTCTGAACGCATCGGTCAGACGGCCACCTTCCCCACCGCTCCTTCTTTGACTGGCCGAAGCCTCAGCAACTCGTTGTCCAGGACCAGGAGTTTGTAACCTCCCAGTCTCTGGGAACGCGTTGCACAGACCTTTCTGCAAGGCCTCCCGGAGTTGTCTCATCCTCTGCTCCCTCTGCGAAGGTAACATAAGGTCCGCAACCTTACCCTTGTACCGTGGATCAAGGAGAGTGGCCAGCCAGTAATGGTCCCTCTCCTTGATCCGAAGAATACGAGGATCCTTCCGCAGACTTTGCAGGATCAGGGAGGCCATGCAGCGTAGGTTTGCTGAGGCATTCGCTCCGGAGTCCTCTGGGCCACTAAGGACGACATGATCCGCAGCCACCTCCTCCCAGCCACGTACAAGTCCACTGGTTTCTTGGGACTGTAAATCATCCCTAAAAGACTGCTGCTGATGATGCTGAGTGCCAGCCTCCACCTCCATGCTGACACAATCCTCCTCCTCCTCCTCCTCCTCTTCCTCTTCCTGTGCGATGGGTGGGACAGAAGGAACACTGTCTGGGTAAAGGGGGCCTTGAGAGGCAAGGAAGTCCTCCTCTTCCTGCCTCTGTTCTGCCTCAAGTGCCCTGTCCATTATTCCATGCAGCGTGTGCTCCAACAGGTGGACAAGAGGTACAGTGTCACTGATGCATGCACTGTCACTGCTCACCATCCTCGTGGCCTCCTCAAATGGTGCCAGGACAGTGCATGCATCCCTGATCATGCCCCACTGGTGTGGAGAAAAAAACCAAGCTCCCCTGACCCTGTCCTGGTGCCGTAGTCGCACAGGTACTCATTGATGGCCCTCTGCTGCGTGTGCAGCCGCTGCAGCATGGCCAACGTTGAGTTCCACCTGGTGGGCATGTCACATATAAGGCGGTTCTTGGGCAGGTTCAACTCCTTTTGCAGCTCAGCCAGGCGAGCACTGGCATTATAAGATCTGCGGAAATGCACACAGACTTTCCTGGCCTGCCTCAGGACATCCTGTAAGCCCGGGTACCTGCCCAAGAACCGCTGCACCACCAGGTTAAGGACGTGAGCCACACAGGGCACATGGGTCAGTTGTCCCTGTCGGAGGGCGGAGAGGAGGTTGGTGCCATTGTCGCAAACCACCATTCCTGGCTTAAGCTGGCGTGGCGTCAACCACCTCTCGGCCTGGCCCTGCAGAGCAGACAGGACCTCTGCCCCAGTGTGGCTTCTGTCCCCCAAACACACCAGCGCAAGCACGGCATGGCATCTTTTTGCCTGCGTACTTGCGTAGCCCCGTGAACGGCTACGGAGCACCGCTGGTTCATAGGACAAACCACAGGAAGAGGCCATGGAGGAAGAAGAAGAGGAGGGGGTGGAGGAGAGAGGTGTGTCACAACCAGTAGTAGCATTTTGGAGGCGTGGCGGTGGAACAACCTCCAACACTACTGCACCTTGTCCTGCATCCTTCCCAGCTGCCAAAAGAGTGACCCAATGGGCCGTGAAAGAAAGGTAACGTCCCTGTCCATGCCTGCTGGACCATGAGTCAGCGGTAATATGCACCTTACCGCTGACCGCCCTGTCCAGCGAGGCCAAGACATTGCCTTCCACTTGCCGGTAGAGAGCCGGAATAGCCTTCCGTGAAAAAAAGTGGCGTTTGGGAACCTGCCACTGAGGAACCGCACATTGCACAAACTCACGGAAGGGGGCCGAGTCTACCAACTGAAAAGGCAGCAGTTGAAGCGCTAGCAATTTAGCCAAGCTAGCATTCAACCGCTGGGCATGTGGATGGCTGGGAGTGAACTTCTTTCGACGGTCCAGCAGCTGGGGCAGGGAAATTTGCCTGCTAGAATCGGACGTCGGTGTACTGCTAGCAGAGTGGCCGCAAGTACTTGGCTGTGACACACCTAATTCTACACCTTCATTCCTCTCAGTGCATGTTTCAGAGAGGACTGAAGTTATAGTGGGGTTGGAGATCCCAGCTGATGCGGTGCAAGGAGAGGTCCGCTTTGTTCTTTGGTGTGGGTCTTTGAGGTAGGCTTGCCAACGAGCTGCATGGCAGGTCAACATATGTCTGGTCAGGCATGTGGTACCCAAGCGGCTGATGTTTTGGCCACGCGATATACGCTTGAGACATATGTTGCAAACAGCAGCTGTGCGATCTGATGCACTAGCCTCAAAAAAGGCCCACACCAAGGAACTTTTTGAATGACGGGCAGAGGCAGCGCCCTGCACAGGCGGAGCTCTGCGGTGTGATTCCGTCGGTGTACTGCCCTTACGCTGGCCACCAAAGGGCATCCTGCCTCGTTGGAGATGTGCCTCCTCCTCATCCTCCTCCTCCTCCTCTCTCCTATTAGGCACCCATGTGGAGTCAGTGACCTCATCATCCCCTCCCTCCTCATCACTGGAGCCAATCTGGCAGTATGCTGCAGCTGCTGGAACATGACTGCCAGATTGGTGTCCTTCTTGAGCATCCCCTCTGTCTGCTCTCACCCTACTGCCTTCCTGTAGCTGGGTTTCATCATCAGACCCTTCGAAACGCTGGGCATCCTCCTGGAGCATGTACCCAACACTGTGCTCAAACAGTTCGGGGGACTCCTCAGGAGGAGGACATGGTGGGTCTAGGGAAGGAGTGACTGATGATGAGTCTGACATTGATACCAGGGAAGAGGACGCTTTGGCAGCTGCTTTGCCAGTACCCTGAGCCTGGGTGAGAGAGGATGAGGAGGAGGAGGAGGGCTTGGTCATCCACTCTACCAAGTCTTCGGCATGATGTGGCTCAACATGTCCAGCTGCCGAAAAGAAGGACAAGCGTGTCCCATGGCCATGTGCTGATGACAATGCACCGCGTCCACGACCAGCACTGTTGCCCCCAGACACAGAGCCTGCTTGCCCTCTTTTATTGCCTCCTGACTGTCTGCCTCTCCTTGTTTGCCTTCCAGACATTCTAATAGATGGCCTGCAGGGAGATGGGAAAAAAGCAATAAGGGCTACCTTCAGGTGTCCTTCTCTGTCCCTTTACTTAAGGATTTCTAAATATGGTTCAGGATGATTGCTTTTGCACAGAATAGCACAACGACAATTTCCCTGACTGTCCAAAAAACAAGGATTTCAAAGATGGTTGATGAGGAATGCTTTAGCACACTATAGCACAAGGAGAATTCACTCACTGTCCTTCCCAGTCCCTAGAAACAAGGACTTGCACAGTGAAAGAAACTGACACTCTCCCTACCTACAGTTTTCTGTCCCTAGAAAAAATGTTTTTTTTAAGCACACTATAGCACAAGGAGAATTCACTCACTGTCCTTCCCAGTCCCTAGAAACAAGGACTTGCACAGTGAAAGAAACTGACACTCTCCCTACCTAGAGTTTTCTGTCCCTAGAAAAAATGTTTTTTTTAAGCACACTATAGCACAAGGAGAATTCACTCACTGTCCTTCCCAGTCCCTAGAAACAAGGACTTGCACAGTGAAAGAAACTGACACTCTCCCTACCTACAGTTTTCTGTCCCTAGAAAAAATGTTTTTTTTAAGCACACTATAGCACAAGGAGAATTCACTCACTGTCCTTCCCAGTCCCTAGAAACAAGGACTTGCACAGTGAAAGAAACTGACACTCTCCCTACCTACAGTTTTCTGTCCCTAGAAAAAATGTTTTTTTTAAGCACACTATAGCACAAGGAGAATTCACTCACTGTCCTTCCCAGTCCCTAGAAACAAGGACTTGCACAGTGAAAGAAACTGACACTCTCCCTACCTACAGTTTTCTGTCCCTAGAAAAAATGATTTTTTTAAGCACACTATAGCACAAGGAGAATTCACTCACTGTCCTTCCCAGTCCCTAGAAACAAGGACTTGCACAGTGAAAGAAACTGACACTCTCCCTACCTACAGTTTTCTGTCCCTAGAAAAAATGTTTTTTTTAAGCACACTATAGCACAAGGAGAATTCACTCACTGTCCTTCCCAGTCCCTAGAAACAAGGACTTGCACAGTTAAAGAAACTGACACTCTCCCTACCTACAGTTTTCTGTCCCTAGAAAAAATGTTTTTTTTAAGCACACTATAGCACAAGGAGAATTCACTCACTGTCCTTCCCAGTCCCTAGAAACAAGGACTTGCACAGTGAAAGAAACTGACACTCTCCCTACCTACAGTTTTCTGTCCCTAGAAAAAATGTTTTTTTTAAGCACACTATAGCACAAGGAGAATTCACTCACTGTCCTTCCCAGTCCCTAGAAACAAGGACTTGCACAGTGAAAGAAACTGACACTCTCCCTACCTACAGTTTTCTGTCCCTAGAAAAAATGTTTTTTTTAAGCACACTATAGCACAAGGAGAATTCACTCACTGTCCTTCCCAGTCCCTAGAAACAAGGACTTGCACAGTGAAAGAAACTGACACTCTCCCTACCTACAGTTTTCTGTCCCTAGAAAAAATGTTTTTTTTAAGCACACTATAGCACAAGGAGAATTCACTCACTGTCCTTCCCAGTCCCTAGAAACAAGGACTTGCACAGTGAAAGAAACTGAGACTCTCCCTACCTACAGTTTTCTGTCCCTAGAAAAAATGTTTTTTTTAAGCACACTATAGCACAAGGAGAATTCACTCACTGTCCTTCCCAGTCCCTAGAAACAAGGACTTGCACAGTGAAAGAAACTGACACTCTCCCTACCTACAGTTTTCTGTCCCTAGAAAAAATGTTTTTTTTAAGCACACTATAGCACAAGGAGAATTCACTCACTGTCCTTCCCAGTCCCTAGAAACAAGGACTTGCACAGTGAAAGAAACTGACACTCTCCCTACCTACAGTTTTCTGTCCCTAGAAAAAATGTTTTTTTTAAGCACACTATAGCACAAGGAGAATTCACTCACTGTCCTTCCCAGTCCCTAGAAACAAGGACTTGCACAGTGAAAGAAACTGACACTCTCCCTACCTACAGTTTTCTGTCCCTAGAAAAAAAGTTTTTTTTAAGCACACTATAGCACAAGGAGAATTCACTCACTGTCCTTCCCAGTCCCTAGAAACAAGGACTTGCACAGTGAAAGAAACTGACACTCTCCCTACCTACAGTTTTCTGTCCCTAGAAAAAATGTTTTTTTTAAGCACACTATAGCACAAGGAGAATTCACTCACTGTCCTTCCCAGTCCCTAGAAACAAGGACTTGCACAGTGAAAGAAACTGACACTCTCCCTACCTACAGTTTTCTGTCCCTAGAAAAAATGTTTTTTTTAAGCACACTATAGCACAAGGAGAATTCACTCACTGTCCTTCCCAGTCCCTAGAAACAAGGACTTGCACAGTGAAAGAAACTGACACTCTCCCTACCTACAGTTTTCTGTCCCTAGAAAAAATGTTTTTTTTAAGCACACTATAGCACAAGGAGAATTCACTCACTGTCCTTCCCAGTCCCTAGAAACAAGGACTTGCACAGTGAAAGAAACTGACACTCTCCCTACCTACAGTTTTCTGTCCCTAGAAAAAATGTTTTTTTTAAGCACACTATAGCACAAGGAGAATTCACTCACTGTCCTTCCCAGTCCCTAGAAACAAGGACTTGCACAGTGAAAGAAACTGACACTCTCCCTACCTACAGTTTTCTGTCCCTAGAAAAAATGTTTTTTTTAAGCACACTATAGCACAAGGAGAATTCACTCACTGTCCTTCCCAGTCCCTAGAAACAAGGACTTGCACAGTGAAAGAAACTGACACTCTCCCTACCTACAGTTTTCTGTCCCTAGAAAAAATGTTTTTTTTAAGCACACTATAGCACAAGGAGAATTCACTCACTGTCCTTCCCAGTCCCTAGAAACAAGGACTTGCACAGTGAAAGAAACTGACACTCTCCCTACCTACAGTTTTCTGTCCCTAGAAAAAATGTTTTTTTTAAGCACACTATAGCACAAGGAGAATTCACTCACTGTCCTTCCCAGTCCCTAGAAACAAGGACTTGCACAGTGAAAGAAACTGACACTCTCCCTACCTACAGTTTTCTGTCCCTAGATAAAAAGTTTTTTTTAAGCACACTATAGCACAAGGAGAATTCACTCACTGTCCTTCCCAGTCCCTAGAAACAAGGACTTGCACAGTGAAAGAAACTGACACTCTCCCTACCTACAGTTTTCTGTCCCTAGAAAAAATGTTTTTTTTAAGCACACTATAGCACAAGGAGAATTCACTCACTGTCCTTCCCAGTCCCTAGAAACAAGGACTTGCACAGTGAAAGAAACTGACACTCTCCCTACCTACAGTTTTCTGTCCCTAGAAAAAATGTTTTTTTTAAGCACACTATAGCACAAGGAGAATTCACTCACTGTCCTTCCCAGTCCCTAGAAACAAGGACTTGCACAGTGAAAGAAACTGACACTCTCCCTACCTACAGTTTTCTGTCCCTAGAAAAAATGTTTTTTTAAGCACACTATAGCACAAGGAGAATTCACTCACTGTCCTTCCCAGTCCCTAGAAACAAGGACTTGCACAGTGAAAGAAACTGACACTCTCCCTACCTACAGTTTTCTGTCCCTAGAAAAAATGTTTTTTTTAAGCACACTATAGCACAAGGAGAATTCACTCACTGTCCTTCCCAGTCCCTAGAAACAAGGACTTGCACAGTGAAAGAAACTGACACTCTCCCTACCTACAGTTTTCTGTCCCTAGAAAAAATGTTTTTTTTAAGCACACTATAGCACAAGGAGAATTCACTCACTGTCCTTCCCAGTCCCTAGAAACAAGGACTTGCACAGTGAAAGAAACTGACACTCTCCCTACCTACAGTTTTCTGTCCCTAGAAAAAATGTTTTTTTTAAGCACACTATAGCACAAGGAGAATTCACTCACTGTCCTTCCCAGTCCCTAGAAACAAGGACTTGCACAGTGAAAGAAACTGACACTCTCCCTACCTACAGTTTTCTGTCCCTAGAAAAAATGTTTTTTTTAAGCACACTATAGCACAAGGAGAATTCACTCACTGTCCTTCCCAGTCCCTAGAAACAAGGACTTGCACAGTGAAAGAAACTGACACTCTCCCTACCTACAGTTTTCTGTCCCTAGAAAAAAAGTTTTTTTTAAGCACACTATAGCACAAGGAGAATTCACTCACTGTCCTTCCCAGTCCCTAGAAACAAGGACTTGCACAGTGAAAGAAACTGACACTCTCCCTACCTACAGTTTTCTGTCCCTAGAAAAAATGTTTTTTTTAAGCACACTATAGCACAAGGAGAATTCACTCACTGTCCTTCCCAGTCCCTAGAAACAAGGACTTGCACAGTGAAAGAAACTGACACTCTCCCTACCTACAGTTTTCTGTCCCTAGAAAAAATGTTTTTTTTAAGCACACTATAGCACAAGGAGAATTCACTCACTGTCCTTCCCAGTCCCTAGAAACAAGGACTTGCACAGTGAAAGAAACTGACACTCTCCCTACCTACAGTTTTCTGTCCCTAGAAAAAATGTTTTTTTTAAGCACACTATAGCACAAGGAGAATTCACTCACTGTCCTTCCCAGTCCCTAGAAACAAGGACTTGCACAGTGAAAGAAACTGACACTCTCCCTACCTACAGTTTTCTGTCCCTAGAAAAAATGTTTTTTTTAAGCACACTATAGCACAAGGAGAATTCACTCACTGTCCTTCCCAGTCCCTAGAAACAAGGACTTGCACAGTGAAAGAAACTGACACTCTCCCTACCTACAGTTTTCTGTCCCTAGAAAAAATGTTTTTTTTAAGCACACTATAGCACAAGGAGAATTCACTCACTGTCCTTCCCAGTCCCTAGAAACAAGGACTTGCACAGTGAAAGAAACTGACACTCTCCCTACCTACAGTTTTCTGTCCCTAGAAAAAATGTTTTTTTTAAGCACACTATAGCACAAGGAGAATTCACTCACTGTCCTTCCCAGTCCCTAGAAACAAGGACTTGCACAGTGAAAGAAACTGACACTCTCCCTACCTACAGTTTTCTGTCCCTAGAAAAAATGTTTTTTTTAAGCACACTATAGCACAAGGAGAATTCACTCACTGTCCTTCCCAGTCCCTAGAAACAAGGACTTGCACAGTGAAAGAAACTGACACTCTCCCTACCTACAGTTTTCTGTCCCTAGAAAAAAAGTTTTTTTTAAGCACACTATAGCACAAGGAGAATTCACTCACTGTCCTTCCCAGTCCCTAGAAACAAGGACTTGCACAGTGAAAGAAACTGACACTCTCCCTACCTACAGTTTTCTGTCCCTAGAAAAAATGTTTTTTTTAAGCACACTATAGCACAAGGAGAATTCACTCACTGTCCTTCCCAGTCCCTAGAAACAAGGACTTGCACAGTGAAAGAAACTGACACTCTCCCTACCTACAGTTTTCTGTCCCTAGAAAAAATGTTTTTTTTAAGCACACTATAGCACAAGGAGAATTCACTCACTGTCCTTCCCAGTCCCTAGAAACAAGGACTTGCACAGTGAAAGAAACTGACACTCTCCCTACCTACAGTTTTCTGTCCCTAGAAAAAATGTTTTTTTTAAGCACACTATAGCACAAGGAGAATTCACTCACTGTCCTTCCCAGTCCCTAGAAACAAGGACTTGCACAGTGAAAGAAACTGACACTCTCCCTACCTACAGTTTTCTGTCCCTAGAAAAAATGTTTTTTTTAAGCACACTATAGCACAAGGAGAATTCACTCACTGTCCTTCCCAGTCCCTAGAAACAAGGACTTGCACAGTGAAAGAAACTGACACTCTCCCTACCTACAGTTTTCTGTCCCTAGAAAAAATGTTTTTTTTAAGCACACTATAGCACAAGGAGAATTCACTCACTGTCCTTCCCAGTCCCTAGAAACAAGGACTTGCACAGTGAAAGAAACTGACACTCTCCCTACCTACAGTTTTCTGTCCCTAGAAAAAAAGTTTTTTTTAAGCACACTATAGCACAAGGAGAATTCACTCACTGTCCTTCCCAGTCCCTAGAAACAAGGACTTGCACAGTGAAAGAAACTGACACTCTCCCTACCTACAGTTTTCTGTCCCTAGAAAAAATGTTTTTTTTAAGCACACTATAGCACAAGGAGAATTCACTCACTGTCCTTCCCAGTCCCTAGAAACAAGGACTTGCACAGTGAAAGAAACTGACACTCTCCCTACCTACAGTTTTCTGTCCCTAGAAAAAATGTTTTTTTTAAGCACACTATAGCACAAGGAGAATTCACTCACTGTCCTTCCCAGTCCCTAGAAACAAGGACTTGCACAGTGAAAGAAACTGACACTCTCCCTACCTACAGTTTTCTGTCCCTAGAAAAAATGTTTTTTTTAAGCACACTATAGCACAAGGAGAATTCACTCACTGTCCTTCCCAGTCCCTAGAAACAAGGACTTGCACAGTGAAAGAAACTGACACTCTCCCTACCTACAGTTTTCTGTCCCTAGAAAAAATGTTTTTTTTAAGCACACTATAGCACAAGGAGAATTCACTCACTGTCCTTCCCAGTCCCTAGAAACAAGGACTTGCACAGTGAAAGAAACTGACACTCTCCCTACCTACAGTTTTCTGTCCCTAGAAAAAATGTTTTTTTTAAGCACACTATAGCACAAGGAGAATTCACTCACTGTCCTTCCCAGTCCCTAGAAACAAGGACTTGCACAGTGAAAGAAACTGACACTCTCCCTACCTACAGTTTTCTGTCCCTAGAAAAAATGTTTTTTTTAAGCACACTATAGCACAAGGAGAATTCACTCACTGTCCTTCCCAGTCCCTAGAAACAAGGACTTGCACAGTGAAAGAAACTGACACTCTCCCTACCTACAGTTTTCTGTCCCTAGAAAAAATGTTTTTTTTAAGCACACTATAGCACAAGGAGAATTCACTCACTGTCCTTCCCAGTCCCTAGAAACAAGGACTTGCACAGTGAAAGAAACTGACACTCTCCCTACCTACAGTTTTCTGTCCCTAGAAAAAATGTTTTTTTTAAGCACACTATAGCACAAGGAGAATTCACTCACTGTCCTTCCCAGTCCCTAGAAACAAGGACTTGCACAGTGAAAGAAACTGACACTCTCCCTACCTACAGTTTTCTGTCCCTAGAAAAAATGTTTTTTTTAAGCACACTATAGCACAAGGAGAATTCACTCACTGTCCTTCCCAGTCCCTAGAAACAAGGACTTGCACAGTGAAAGAAACTGACACTCTCCCTACCTACAGTTTTCTGTCCCTAGAAAAAATGTTTTTTTTAAGCACACTATAGCACAAGGAGAATTCACTCACTGTCCTTCCCAGTCCCTAGAAACAAGGACTTGCACAGTGAAAGAAACTGACACTCTCCCTACCTACAGTTTTCTGTCCCTAGAAAAAATGTTTTTTTTAAGCACACTATAGCACAAGGAGAATTCACTCACTGTCCTTCCCAGTCCCTAGAAACAAGGACTTGCACAGTGAAAGAAACTGACACTCTCCCTACCTACAGTTTTCTGTCCCTAGAAAAAATGTTTTTTTTAAGCACACTATAGCACAAGGAGAATTCACTCACTGTCCTTCCCAGTCCCTAGAAACAAGGACTTGCACAGTGAAAGAAACTGACACTCTCCCTACCTACAGTTTTCTGTCCCTAGAAAAAATGTTTTTTTTAAGCACACTATAGCACAAGGAGAATTCACTCACTGTCCTTCCCAGTCCCTAGAAACAAGGACTTGCACAGTGAAAGAAACTGACACTCTCCCTACCTACAGTTTTCTGTCCCTAGAAAAAATGTTTTTTTTTAAGCACACTATAGCACAAGGAGAATTCACTCACTGTCCTTCCCAGTCCCTAGAAACAAGGACTTGCACAGTGAAAGAAACTGACACTCTCCCTACCTACAGTTTTCTGTCCCTAGAAAAAATGTTTTTTTTAAGCACACTATAGCACAAGGAGAATTCACTCACTGTCCTTCCCAGTCCCTAGAAACAAGGACTTGCACAGTGAAAGAAACTGACACTCTCCCTACCTACAGTTTTCTGTCCCTAGAAAAAATGTTTTTTTTAAGCACACTATAGCACAAGGAGAATTCACTCACTGTCCTTCCCAGTCCCTAGAAACAAGGACTTGCACAGTGAAAGAAACTGACACTCTCCCTACCTACAGTTTTCTGTCCCTAGAAAAAATGTTTTTTTTAAGCACACTATAGCACAAGGAGAATTCACTCACTGTCCTTCCCAGTCCCTAGAAACAAGGACTTGCACAGTGAAAGAAACTGACACTCTCCCTACCTACAGTTTTCTGTCCCTAGAAAAAATGTTTTTTTTAAGCACACTATAGCACAAGGAGAATTCACTCACTGTCCTTCCCAGTCCCTAGAAACAAGGACTTGCACAGTGAAAGAAACTGACACTCTCCCTACCTACAGTTTTCTGTCCCTAGAAAAAATGTTTTTTTTAAGCACACTATAGCACAAGGAGAATTCACTCACTGTCCTTCCCAGTCCCTAGAAACAAGGACTTGCACAGTGAAAGAAACTGACACTCTCCCTACCTACAGTTTTCTGTCCCTAGAAAAAATGTTTTTTTTAAGCACACTATAGCACAAGGAGAATTCACTCACTGTCCTTCCCAGTCCCTAGAAACAAGGACTTGCACAGTGAAAGAAACTGACACTCTCCCTACCTACAGTTTTCTGTCCCTAGAAAAAATGTTTTTTTTAAGCACACTATAGCACAAGGAGAATTCACTCACTGTCCTTCCCAGTCCCTAGAAACAAGGACTTGCACAGTGAAAGAAACTGACACTCTCCCTACCTACAGTTTTCTGTCCCTAGAAAAAAAGTTTTTTTTAAGCACACTATAGCACAAGGAGAATTCACTCACTGTCCTTCCCAGTCCCTAGAAACAAGGACTTGCACAGTGAAAGAAACTGACACTCTCCCTACCTACAGTTTTCTGTCCCTAGAAAAAATGTTTTTTTTAAGCACACTATAGCACAAGGAGAATTCACTCACTGTCCTTCCCAGTCCCTAGAAACAAGGACTTGCACAGTGAAAGAAACTGACACTCTCCCTACCTACAGTTTTCTGTCCCTAGAAAAAATGTTTTTTTTAAGCACACTATAGCACAAGGAGAATTCACTCACTGTCCTTCCCAGTCCCTAGAAACAAGGACTTGCACAGTGAAAGAAACTGACACTCTCCCTACCTACAGTTTTCTGTCCCTAGAAAAAATGTTTTTTTTTAAGCACACTATAGCACAAGGAGAATTCACTCACTGTCCTTCCCAGTCCCTAGAAACAAGGACTTGCACAGTGAAAGAAACTGACACTCTCCCTAACTACAGTTTTCTGTCCCTAGAAAAAATGTTTTTTTTAAGCACACTATAGCACAAGGAGAATTCACTCACTGTCCTTCCCAGTCCCTAGAAACAAGGACTTGCACAGTGAAAGAAACTGACACTCTCCCTAACTACAGTTTTCTGTCCCTAGAAAAAATGTTTTTTTTAAGCACACTATAGCACAAGGAGAATTCACTCACTGTCCTTCCCAGTCCCTAGAAACAAGGACTTGCACAGTGAAAGAAACTGACACTCTCCCTACCTACAGTTTTCTGTCCCTAGAAAAAATGTTTTTTTTAAGCACACTATAGCACAAGGAGAATTCACTCACTGTCCTTCCCAGTCCCTAGAAACAAGGACTTGCACAGTGAAAGAAACTGACACTCTCCCTACCTACAGTTTTCTGTCCCTAGAAAAAATGTTTTTTTTAAGCACACTATAGCACAAGGAGAATTCACTCACTGTCCTTCCCAGTCCCTAGAAACAAGGACTTGCACAGTGAAAGAAACTGACACTCTCCCTACCTACAGTTTTCTGTCCCTAGAAAAAATGTTTTTTTTAAGCACACTATAGCACAAGGAGAATTCACTCACTGTCCTTCCCAGTCCCTAGAAACAAGGACTTGCACAGTGAAAGAAACTGACACTCTCCCTACCTACAGTTTTCTGTCCCTAGAAAAAATGTTTTTTTTAAGCACACTATAGCACAAGGAGAATTCACTCACTGTCCTTCCCAGTCCCTAGAAACAAGGACTTGCACAGTGAAAGAAACTGACACTCTCCCTACCTACAGTTTTCTGTCCCTAGAAAAAATGTTTTTTTTAAGCACACTATAGCACAAGGAGAATTCACTCACTGTCCTTCCCAGTCCCTAGAAACAAGGACTTGCACAGTGAAAGAAACTGACACTCTCCCTACCTACAGTTTTCTGTCCCTAGAAAAAATGTTTTTTTTAAGCACACTATAGCACAAGGAGAATTCACTCACTGTCCTTCCCAGTCCCTAGAAACAAGGACTTGCACAGTGAAAGAAACTGACACTCTCCCTACCTACAGTTTTCTGTCCCTAGATAAAATGTTTTTTTTAAGCACACTATAGCACAAGGAGAATTCACTCACTGTCCTTCCCAGTCCCTAGAAACAAGGACTTGCACAGTGAAAGAAACTGACACTCTCCCTACCTACAGTTTTCTGTCCCTAGAAAAAATGTTTTTTTTAAGCACACTATAGCACAAGGAGAATTCACTCACTGTCCTTCCCAGTCCCTAGAAACAAGGACTTGCACAGTGAAAGAAACTGACACTCTCCCTACCTACAGTTTTCTGTCCCTAGAAAAAATGTTTTTTTTAAGCACACTATAGCACAAGCACAAAATACACTTACACTCTCCCTACCTATCCTTCTCTTTCCCTAAACTAAAGGAATCCAGGTTAAGCAAGAAAGAAATAAAAGTCACTGTCCCTGCCTATGCTGCTCTTTCCCTGCTCCGGAACACACTACACTAGGCCGCCGTGCTGGCGGCCTTTTATAGTGTGGGGCGTGTACTAAACACCCTCAGCAATAATTGGCCACAGGCATCCTGCCTGTGGCCAATCATTGCTCTCCTCGCTGCCGGCGCTGTGATTGGCCAAGCATGCGGGGTCACAGTGCATGCTTGGCCAATCACAGCGCCTGGATGACACTGCGATGGCGTAGTGCATTGTGGGCCGTTCGCGTCACTCGAATTTGGCACGAACGGCCCAAATCGTTCGATCTTCGTCGAACGATCGAACAGCCGATGTTCGAGTCGAACGTATGTTCGACTCGAACACGAAGCTCATCCCTAATTACCAACACATAGCATGTACATAGCAAAAATTACACCCCAAAATACATTCTGCTACTCCTCCTGAGTATGGCGATACCAAATGTGTGAGACTTTTACACAGCCTGGCCAAATACAGAGGCCCAACATTGAAATAGCCCCTTTAGGCATTCTAGGAGCATAAATTACACATCTCATTTCTCAACCACCTATTACAGTTTTGAAGGCCCTGGAGCACCAGGACAATGGAAACGCCCATAAAATGACCCCATTTTGGAAAGCTAACACCCCAACGTATAATCTATGAGGCATAATGAGTCTTTTGAACGGTTCATTTTTTTCCAGAAGTTTTTGGAATATGTGGGAAAAAAATGAAACCGCATTTTTTTTATACAAAGTTGTCCATTTATAAGATATTACCAACACATAGCATGTACATAGCAAGAATGACACCCCAAAATACATTCTGCTACTCCTCCTGAGTATGGCGATACCAAATGTGTGAGACTTTTACACAGCCTGGCCAAATACAGAGGCCCAACATTGAAATAGCACCTTCAGGCATTCTAGGAGCATAAATTACACATCTCATTTCTCAACCACCTATTACAGTTTTGAAGACCCTGGAGCACCAGGACAATGGAAACTCCCATAAAATGACCCCATTTTGGAAAGCTAACACCCCAACGTATAATCTATGAGGCATAATGAGTCTTTTGAACGGTTCATTTTTTTCCAGAAGTTTTTGGAATATGTGGGAAAAAAATGAAAACGCATTTTTTTTATACAAAGTTGTCCATTTATAAGATATTACCAACACATAGCATGTACATAGCAAAAGTGACACCCCAAAATACATTCTGCTACTCCTCCTGAGTATGGCGATACCAAATGTGTGAGACTTTTACACAGCCTGGCCAAATACAGAGGCCTAACATCTAAGTAGCACCGTCATGTGTTCTAGGAGCATAAATTACACACATAAATTCCTGACAACCTATCACATTGTTGAAGGCCCTTCATATTTCTAAAACATAGCATGTACTGTACATACCAATTATAAACCAAAATACATTCTTCTGAGAAAAAGGGTAAAGAAAAGATTACCTGCGGTTTTAGTAGTGCAGTGGTCCAAAGAGGAGAGCATCGGTCCAGGCAGCAGGCAGGAACGTGGACAGCGACAGCAAAACAGGCAGCAGGCAGGAATAGTCAGTACAGGTAGAGATGATGTCAGCACAGCCAAAGCATTGGTCCAGATAGCAGGCAGAGATGTGGTCAGCAGTAGCAAAAGGAACAAAGGATCGTCCATGCAGCAGGCAGGAATACTGTCCATAGTTAGTACATGCAGCAGGCAGAGGTATGGTCAGCACAGCCAGAGTATTTGTCCAGGGAGCAGGCAGGACCATCAAGCTTAGGGCAACGGTCAGGAAAGAATGGGGACAGGGGT
This sequence comes from Rana muscosa, assembly GCA_029206835.1. Classification (NCBI taxonomy): domain Eukaryota; kingdom Metazoa; phylum Chordata; class Amphibia; order Anura; family Ranidae; genus Rana; species Rana muscosa. The sequence goes on along the minus strand of CM055121.1, from coordinate 432,830,785 downwards.
AGAGGCTTCTCCCACCCAAATCGCTTTGAAGCCTCCGGACAACCAGACCCTGTTCTGGGAACACAGAAAACCAAAAACTGGTTTTCTGAACTCAGAACACTATTCTGGAGCCCCTCACATATGTGAGACCCCTGTGTAGCAGGGTGAAAGATCAGTCCAAGGGGGCAGGCAAAAACATGGTCAACAGGCCGAGGTCAGTGCAGGTAAAAGGCAGAAATAAACGGTAGGCAGAGGCATAATCCATACAGTCCAGGGTCAGTTCACGTGAAAGGCAGAAACATGGCGGATAAACAATGCAGACGGTAGGCAGAGACATAGTCGAGAAACAGGCCAGGGTCAGTTCACATGGAAGACAATGATATGGTTGGTTGAGGCAGGGAAATATTCAGGACATATTGAAAATGGGGAAATGGCAGTATTAGAAATATGGGCTAATAGTTTTCGAGAGTGTGATATCGCTTGAAGCATTTTCCGATGCAAAGGCCAGGTTGGGAGGGACAGTCGGGACAATGGAAGCTGGTGTCTTTCCTAATTCCTCTTCTGGTGCACACCCGACATTTTTTTTGCCGTCGTCTTCCGGATCGTGATGGTGGAATATGGTCTGAAAAATGGCGCTCATGTAGTCTGCTGACACAATCTGAGTGAATGCTTTCTGGGGGGGATGTTTGTTGGTAGATCAGGGCAGTGACAATGTCTTCAATAAATCTCATGAAGGTGGTGGGTCTATGTGTGGATTTTTGGTAGACTATGAAAGAATTTAACAGGGCCAAATGAAAAAAGTAAATTGCGATTTTTTTATACCAGAAGAGGGATTTTCGGGTTGAAAGATAGGGCTGCAACATTTGATCATTTAAATCCACACCCCCCATGAATTTATTGTACTCATTGATGCAGGAAGGCTTGCGAACGGTACTGCGTCTTCTGTGAAGTTCCACCGAGGTGTCATCGTGGATGGTGGACATGATGTACACATCTTTCCTATCCCTCCACTTCACAGCCAACACTTCCTCGTTCCTCAAGCTTGCCGATTCCCCCTTCTGAATGGTTGTGGTGACAAGACGCTGTGGGAAGCCCTTTCTGTTTATTCTTGTTGTACCACACGCCAGAGTTTTTTTTAGGTAGAGGTGGCGGAGAAGGGGCAGGCTGGTATAATAGTTGTCCATATAAATATGATACCCCTTTTGGAGGAGTGGAAATACCAACTCCCAAACAATTTTTCCACTTATTCCCATGTACGATGGACACTCAGGGGGCTCGAGCTGGGAATCTTTGCCTTCGTACATGCGGAATGAGTGCACATAACCAGTGGCGCTTTCACAGAGCTTGTTGAGCTTCAAGCCGTACCTCGCCCGCTTACTGGGGATATATTGCTTGATTCCCAGCCGGCCTGTGAAATGCACCAGGGATTCGTCCACAGAAATGTTTTGGTCAGGGACATAAAGTTCGGCAAACTTCTTGGAAAAAAAATTAATTAGGGGGCGAATTTTATATAATTTGTCAAAGTTTGGGTGATCTCGGGGGGGGCACTGTGAGTTGTCACTGAAATGCAGGAACCGCATTATAAGTTCGTATCGGGACCTGGATATGGCCGATGTAAAAATTGGCATATGGTGGATGGGTTTCTTCGACCAATACCTATTCATTTCATTTTTTTTGTAAGCCCCGTGTTAAACGTTAGGCCTAAAAACAATCTAAGCTCCACCACTGTTAGGGGTCTCCATTCAAAAGGGCGGGCATAGCTGGAGCTGGGGTTGTTTTCAATGAATTGTTGAGCAAAAAGATTAGTTTGCTCCACAATGCCTTGAACCAATTCATCAGGGAAAAATAAATTTAAAAAATCAAGTTTGGAAAAACCCTCAGTGTTGACCTGCACACCTGGCTGTGCTGTAAAAGGGGGGATCGTGGCTGACCCTGAGGTAGAAGGCAGCCACAATGGGTTTGCCAAGCCATCTGGAAGCTGGGTTCGGGTCCTACTTCTTTGGCGTGTACTTGCACTGGGCCTTTCCTCCTGGGGTCTAGCAGCGCTTGCACTGGGCCTTTCCTCCTGGGGTCTAGCAGCGCTTGCACTGGACCTTGCCTCCTGGGGTCTACCGCCGTTGACACTGCTGGTCGCTGCCTGGTATTCAGACCGTCTTCTTTTTGGACGGACTGTGTCCTCCTCTAATTCGGATCCGGATGTGCTGCCTTCGGGGGGTTCATATTCCGAACCAGAATCGGAATCAGAACTGAGCGGTGAGAGCTCCCCGTTGCTCTCATCGGTCAGACTGAGTATTTGATATGCTTCTTCTGGGGTGTACACCTTTCTGGACATAGTGGGTACGCTGGTGAGGTGGCAGGTACTCTGGTGGCAGGTTCTCTGGTGAGGTGGCGGGTACTCTAATGGACAGGTACTCCTGATGGATTGGTGGTGGGTACTCTGGTGAGGTGGCGGGTACTCTGGTGAGGTGGTGGGTACTCCTGATGGACAGGTACTCCTGATGGACTGGTGGCGGGTACTCCTGGTGAGGTGGCGGGTACTCCTGGTGAGGTGGCGGGTACACCTGATGGACAGGTACTCCTGATGGACAGGTACTTCTGATGGACTGGTGGCGGGTACTCTGAGGTGGCGGGTACTCAGGTGAGGTGGCGGGTACTGCTGATGGACAGGTACTCCTGATGGACTGGTGGCGGGTACTCAGGTGAGGTGGCGGGTACTCCTGGTGGACAGGTACTCCTGATGGACTGCTGGCGGGTACTCTGAGGTGGCGGGTACTGCTGATGGACAGGTACTCCTGATGGACAGGTACTCCTGATGGACTGGTGGCGGGTACTCTGAGGTGGCGGGTACTCAGGTGAGGTGGCGGGTACTCCTGATGGACAGGTACTCCTGATGGACTGGTGGCGGGTACTCTGAGGTGGCGGGTACTCAGGTGAGGTGGCGGGTACTGCTGATGGACAGGTACTCCTGATGGACAGGTACTCCTGATGGACTGGTGGCGGGTACTCTGAGGTGGCGGGTACTCAGGTGAGGTGGCGGGTACTCCTGATGGACAGGTACTCCTGATGGACTGGTGGCGGGTACTCTGAGGTGGCGGGTACTCAGGTGAGGTGGCGGGTACTGCTGATGGACAGGTACTCCTGATGGACAGGTACTCCTGATGGACTGGTGGCGGGTACTCTGAGGTGGCGGGTACTCAGGTGAGGTGGCGGGTACTGCTGATAGACAGTTACTCCTGATGGACTGGTGGCGGGTACTCAGGTGAGGTGGCGGGTACTGCTGATAGACAGTTACTCCTGATGGACTGGTGGCGGGTACTCTGAGGTGGCGGGTACTCAGGTGAGGTGGCGGGTACTCCTGATGGACAGGTACTCCTGATGGACAGGTACTCCTGATGGACTGGTGGCGGGTACTCTGAGGTGGCGGGTACTCAGGTGAGGTGGCGGGTACTCCTGATGGACAGGTACTCCTGATGGACAGGTGGGTGGCTGGTGATCTGGTGGCAGGTACTAGATGACAGGTACTCTTTATTTAGGGGGGGCAATCTGGGCACAGTAGTACATATGTATATGTGTATAACATATGTGTAACTCACTGTTAGCTGATCTCCTCCTCACAGGTGTGTGAAGAGGAGAACCAGGCAACAGTGAGTTACACACAATTGTGTGTTTTGTTTACATTTAGTGACCTGCTGTGATTGGACACAGCCGGTCACGTGGTAAAGAGACAATTTCATTGGCTCTTTACCCTGATCGAGGCTGGGCTGTATCCAAGGGAAAAACCTCAGCCCCGATCGCCGTGCTGCGCGCCCCCGGGGGGCGCGCGGGCGCCGTGCACGCCGCTGCGCAGCTCTGCATCATCAATTCCGGTAAGTTTATACCAGAATCTCCGCCGCCCGCCGCCACATTACTTGAATCGGTGTGTCCAGAGGGACACACCGGATCCCAGATTGCCGCGCTGTGCGCCCCCGGGGGCGCGCGCGGGTGCCGTGCACGCCGCTGCTGCAGCTCTGCATATGGGAGCCGGTAAGCCGCTCCGCTGCCCGCCGCACAGAAAGCTCCGCTGCCCGCCGCTGCTGCTCCGCCGCCACTCATTTACCCCCATCAGGGAACTGCTGTGTCCTAAGGAACACAACGGTACCTGGGAGAGCCGGCGAAGCACTGGATGGCGGCGGGAGGGGGGGGGGTGCCCCCTCCCGCCGCCTATAAGAACGATCAAGCGGCGGAACCGCCGCTATGATCGTTCTTATGGTGCAGAGAATCGCTGGCAGAACAAAAGGATATCTGAATGATGCCTCTAGCTGCAGGCATCATTCAGATATTCCCCTACAAAGCAGAGGACGTCATATGACGTCCACCCAGGATGGGAGATCCCATCTGTGGACGTCATATTACTATGGCTGGGTAGGGAAGTGGTTAATGATGCATAAAGTGAAAAAAAAAAAGTCAAATATTCCTTTAAATATCGTACCTGGGGGGTGTCTAAAGTATGCCTGTGAAGTGCCACGTGTTTCCCGTGTTTAGAACTGTCCCTGCACAAAATGACACTTCTAAAGGAAAAAAAAGCCATTTAAAACTGCTTGCGGCTTTAATGTAATGTCTGGTCCCGGTAATATGGATGAAAATCTTTAAGAAAAATGGCATAGCTACCCCATGACCCCCCCCCTCCTACCCCAGCCCATTACCAGCCCCTTTGGGTCTTGTATGGATATTAAGGGGAACACCGCACACAAAATAAAAAAGGCCCTATATACTCTGAACAGCCGTATACAGGCGGTGCATACAAGACAGGGACTGTAGGTTTGTTCTTATGTAGAATGTGTTTGTAATTTTGAACAGGTACATTGTTTAAGTGTAGCTCCAGCCCAAAAATCTATTTTTAAACTTTTTGGAAAACATAGGTAAGGGTTATCACCCCTGTAACATTTGTTTTGCTGTCTGTGCCCCTGTTCAGAACATTTCACCTCACTTTCCGTCCCAATGACAACTGTTTTTGAAATGTGGTGTTTTTCTTGAAACAAGGATTGGTGATAAAGCATCAGTACAGAGGAGACACCTTTCTCCCATATTAATTCTTACAGGAGAGAATTTTCCTTCCTAGGGGTAGATTTCCTCTCACTTCCTGTTGTCTTCTTGCGTTTGCAAGTAGGAGTCGTTTGTAAGTTGGATGTTTGAAAGTAGGGACCTGCCGTATATACTCTGCAGAAATAGGCTCCTTAGTTGTTGGTGTTGGCACAACACTGTAAGCACTCACAGTTACCCTTGGTTGGTGCTGGAACGCCCTGCTGTCAACTATTATATCAGGAATTGTAATTACATATAATTGTTGAACAGTGGTAGTAAAAATTGGGCCTTTGATGGTGGTGCTGGTGCCACAACACTGTAAGCCCTGACAGTTACTCTTGGTGGGTGCAGCAATGGGCCCTGCTGTGAATTATTAGATCAAGAATTGTAATTGCATGCCCCTGTTGAACAGGGGCTGAAAAATTGGGCCTTTCGTGGTGGTGGTGGTGGTGGTGGTGTTGCCACAACACTGTAAGCCCTCAGAGTTACTCTTGGTGGGTGCAGGAATGGGCCCTGCTGTGAATTATTAGATCAAGAATTGTAATTACATTCCCCTTTTGAACAGGGGCTGAAAAATTGGGCCTTTCGTGGTGGTGGTGGTGGTGGCGTTGCCACAACACTGTAAGCCCTCAGAGTTACTCTTGGTGGGTGCAGCAATGGGCCCTGCTGTGAATTATTAGATCAAGAAATGTAATTACATGCCCCTATTGAACAGGGGCTGAAAAATTGGGCCTTAGGCACTGGTGGCACAACACTCCAACCCCTCACAGATACTGTACTTGGAGCACAGCAATGAGCCCTGTTGCAAAGTATTGCTTCAAAAATTGTAATGACACGCCCCTGTTAAACAGGGGCTGAAAAATTGGGCCTTAGGCACTGGTGGCACAACACTCCAACCCCTCACAGATACTGTACTTGGAGCACAGCAATGAGCCCTGTTGCAAAGTATTGCTTCAAAAATTGTAATTACACGCCCCTGTTAAACAGGGGCTGAAAAATTGGGCCTTAGCCACTGGTGGCGGCACCCATAAACAAAAATGATCTTCCAAGCTATCATCATCAATCGTATCATTGAGGACTCGGAGGAGGAGGATAGCCAGTCAACATAACAGCACAGGCACTCAGCATCAGCATCAGTCTTGAAGGGATGTGACATGTTAAAATCAATTAGTCTGTTATATCAGCATCAGGTGTGTGGTAGCTGGTGGTGATCCAAGACTGGTTCATCTTGATGAAAGTCAGTCGATCAACCGAGTCGGTGGACAGGCGCACCCTGTGATCCATGACAAATCCTCCAGCAGCACTGAATGTGCGTTCCGAAAGATCGCTGGATGCAGGACAGGCCAGTAGCTCAATTGCATACTGTGCAAGCTCTGGCCAGTGATCCATCCTCAAGACCCAGGAAAGCCAGAGGATTTTCGGTGGGGAAGGTGTCCAAGTCTGACCTTGCCCCTAGATATTCCTGCACCATGTTTATCAGACGCTGGCGATGGTTGCTGGAACCGATCATACTTTGGGGCTGCGGACTAAAGAATTGTCTGAACGCATCGGTCAGACGGCCACCTTCCCCACCGCTCCTTCTTTGACTGGCCGAAGCCTCAGCAACTCGTTGTCCAGGACCAGGAGTTTGTAACCTCCCAGTCTCTGGGAACGCGTTGCACAGACCTTTCTGCAAGGCCTCCCGGAGTTGTCTCATCCTCTGCTCCCTCTGCGACGGTAACATAAGGTCCGCAACCTTACCCTTGTACCGTGGATCAAGGAGAGTGGCCAGCCAGTAATGGTCCCTCTCCTTGATCCGAAGAATACGAGGATCCTTCCGCAGACTTTGCAGGATCAGGGAGGCCATGCAGCGTAGGTTTGCTGAGGCATTCGGTCCGGAGTCCTCTGGGTCATTAAGGACGACATGATCCGCAGCCACCTCCTCCCAGCCACGTACAAGTCCACTGGTTTCTTGGGACTGTAAATCATCCCTAAAAGACTGCTGCTGATGATGCTGAGTGCCAGCCTCCACCTCCATGCTGACAAAATCCTCCTCCTCCTCCTCCTCCTCCTCTTCCTGTGCGATGGGTGGGACAGAAGGAACACTGTCTGGGTAAAGGGGGCCTTGAGAGGCAAGGAAGTCCTCCTCTTCCTGCCTCTGTTCTGCCTCAAGTGCCCTGTCCATTATTCGACGCAGCGTGTGCTCCAACAGGTGGACAAGAGGTACAGTGTCACTGATGCATGCACTGTCACTGCTCACCATCCTCGTGGCCTCCTCAAATGGTGCCAGGACAGTGCATGCATCCCTGATCATGCCCCACTGGCGTGGAGAAAAAAAAACAAGCTCCCCTGACCCTGTTCTGGTGCCGTAGTCGCACAGGTACTCATTGATGGCCCTCTGCTGCGTGTGCAGCCGCTGCAGCATGGCCAACGTTGAGTTCCACCTGGTGGGCATGTCACATATAAGGCATTTCTTGGGCAGGTTCAACTCCTTTTGCAGCTCAGCAAGGCGAGCACTGGCATTATAAGATCTGCGGAAATGCACACAGACTTTCCTGGCCTGCCTCAGGACATCCTGTAAGCCCGGGTACCTGCCCAAGAACCGCTGCACCACCAGGTTAAGGACGTGAGCCACACAGGGCACATGGGTCAGTTGTCCCTGTCGGAGGGCGGAGAGGAGGTTGGTGCCATTGTCGCAAACCACCATTCCTGGCTTAAGCTGGCGTGGCGTCAACCACCGCCCTGTCCAGCGAGGCCAAGACATTGCCTTCCACATGCCGGTAGAGAGCCGGAATAGCCTTCCGTGAGAAAAAGTGGCGTTTGGGAACCTGCCACTGAGGAACCGCACATTGCACAAACTCACGGAAGGGGGCCGAGTCTATCAACTGAAAAGGCAGCAGTTGAAGCGCTAGCAATTTAGCCAAGCTGGCATTCAACCGCTGGGCATGTGGATGGCTGGGAGTGAACTTCTTTCGACGGTCCAGCAGCTGGGGCAGGGAAATTTGCCTGCTAGAATCGGACGTCGGTGTACTGCTAGCAGAGTGGCCGCAAGTACTTGGCTGTGACACACCTAATTCTACACCTTCATTCCTCTCAGTGCATGTTTCAGAGAGGACTGAAGTTATAGTGGGGTTGGAGATCCCAGCTGATGCGGTGCAAGGAGAGGTCCGCTTTGTTCTTTGGTGTGGGTCTTTGAGGTAGGCTTGCCAACGAGCTGCATGGCAGGTCAACATATGTCTGGTCAGGCATGTGGTACCCAAGCGGCTGATGTTTTGGCCACGCGATATACGCTTGAGACATATGTTGCAAACAGCAGCTGTGCGATCTGATGCACTAGCCTCAAAAAAGGCCCACACCAAAGAACTTTTTGAATGACGGGCAGAGGCAGCGCCCTGCACAGGCGGAGCTCTGCGGTGTGATTCCGTCGGTGTACTGCCCTTACGCTGGCCACCAAAGGGCATCCTGCCTCGTTGGAGATGTGCCTCCTCCTCATCCTCCTCCTCCTCCTCTCTCCTATTAGGCACCCACGTGGAGCCAGTGACCTCATCATCCCCTCCCTCCTCATCACTGGAGCCAATCTGGCAGTATGCTGCAGCTGCTGGAACATGACTGCCAGATTGGTGTCCTTCTTGAGCATCCCCTCTGTCTGCTCTCACGCTACTGCCTTCCTGTAGTTGGGTTTCATCATCAGACCCTTCGAAACGCTGGGCATCCTCCTGGAGCATGTACCCAACACTGTGCTCAAACAGTTCGGGGGACTCCTCAGGAGGAGGACATGGTGGGTCTAGGGAAGGAGTGACTGATGATGAGTCTGACATTGATACCAGGGAAGAGGACGCTTTGGCAGCTGCTTTGCCAGTACCCTGAGCCTGGGTGAGAGAGGATGAGGAGGAGGAGGAGGGCTTGGTCATCCACTCTACCAAGTCTTCGGCATGATGTGGCTCAACATGTCCAGCTGCCGAAAAGAAGGACAAGCGTGTCCCATGGCCATGTGCTGATGACAATGCACCGCGTCCACGACCAGCACTGTTGCCCCCAGACACAGAGCCTGCTTGCCCTCTTTTATTGCCTCCTGACTGTCTGCCTCTCCTTGTTTGCCTTCCAGACATTCTAATAGATGGCCTGCAGGGAGATGGGAAAAAAGCAATAAGGGCTACCTTCAGGTGTCCTTCTCTGTCCCTTTACTTAAGGATTTCTAAATATGGTTGAGGATGATTGCTTTCACACAGAATAGCACAACGACAATTTCCCTGACTGTCCAAAAAACAAGGATTTCAAAGATGGTTGATGAGGAATGCTTTAGCACAGTATAGCACAAGGAGAATTTCCCTCACTGTCCTTCCCTGTCCCTACAAACAAGGATTAGCACAGTAAAACACACTGACACTCTCCCTACCTATAGTTTTCTGTCCCTAGAAAAAATGTTTTTTTAAAGATGGTTGATGATCAATGCTTTAGCACAGTGTAGCACAAGGAGAATTTCCCTCACTGTCCTTCCCTGTCCCTAGAAACAAGGATTAGCACAGTGAAAGAAACTGACACTCTCCCTACCTATAGTTTTCTGTCCCTAGAAAAAATGTTTTTTTAAAGATGGTTGATGATCAATGCTTTAGCACAGTATAGCACAAGGAGAATTTCCCTCACTGTCCTTCCCTGTCCCTAGAAACAAGGATTAGCACAGTGAAAGAAACTGACACTCTCCCTACCTATAGTTTTCTGTCCCTAGAAAAAATGTTTTTTTAAAGATGGTTGATGACCAATGCTTTAGCACACTATAGCACAAGGATAATTTCCCTCACTGTCCTTCCCTGTCCCTAGAAACAAGGATTAGCACAGTGAAAGAAACTGACACTCTCCCTACCTATAGTTTTCTGTCCCTAGAAAAAATGTTTTTTTAAAGATGGTTGATGATCAATGCTTTAGCACAGTATAGCACAAGGAGAATTTCCCTCACTGTCCTTCCCTGTCCCTAGAAACAAGGATTAGCACAGTGAAAGAAACTGACACTCTCCCTACCTATAGTTTTCTGTCCCTAGAAAAAATGTTTTTTTAAAGATGGTTGATGATCAATGCTTTAGCACACTATAGCACAAGGAGAATTTCCCTCACTGTCCTTCCCTGTCCCTAGAAACAAGAATTAGCACAGTGAAAGAAACTGACACTCTCCCTACCTATAGTTTTCTGTCCCTAGAAAAAATGTTTTTTTAAAGATGGTTGATGATCAATGCTTTAGCACAGTATAGCACAAGGAGAATTTCCCTCACTGTCCTTCCCTGTCCCTAGAAACAAGGATTAGCACAGTGAAAGAAACTGACACTCTCCCTACCTATAGTTTTCTGTCCCTAGAAAAAATGTTTTTTTAAAGATGGTTGATGATCAATGCTTTAGCACAGTATAGCACAAGGAGAATTTCCCTCACTGTCCTTCCCTGTCCCTAGAAACAAGGATTAGCACAGTGAAAGAAACTGACACTCTCCCTACCTATAGTTTTCTGTCCCTAGAAAAAATGTTTTTTTAAAGATGGTTGATGATCAATGCTTTAGCACACTATAGCACAAGGAGAATTTCCCTCACTGTCCTTCCCTGTCCCTAGAAACAAGGATTAGCACAGTGAAAGAAACTGACACTCTCCCTACCTATAGTTTTCTGTCCCTAGAAAAAATGTTTTTTTAAAGATGGTTGATGATCAATGCTTTAGCACACTATAGCACAAGGAGAATTTCCCTCACTGTCCTTCCCTGTCCCTAGAAACAAGGATTAGCACAGTGAAAGAAACTGACACTCTCCCTACCTATAGTTTTCTGTCCCTAGAAAAAATGTTTTTTTAAAGATGGTTGATGATCAATGCTTTAGCACAGTATAGCACAAGGAGAATTTTCCTCACTGTCCTTCCCTGTCCCTAGAAACAAGGATTAGCACAGTGAAAGAAACTGACACTCTCCCTACCTATAGTTTTCTGTCCCTAGAAAAAATGTTTTTTTAAAGATGGTTGATGATCAATGCTTTAGCACACTATAGCACAAGGAGAATTTCCCTCACTGTCCTTCCCTGTCCCTAGAAACAAGGATTAGCACAGTAAAACACACTGACACTCTCCCTACCTATAGTTTTCTGTCCCTAGAAAAAATGTTTTTTTAAAGATGGTTGATGATCAATGCTTTAGCACAGTATAGCACAAGGAGAATTTCCCTCACTGTCCTTCCCTGTCCCTAGAAACAAGGATTAGCACAGTGAAAGAAACTGACACTCTCCCTACCTATAGTTTTCTGTCCCTAGAAAAAATGTTTTTTTAAAGATGGTTGATGATCAATGCTTTAGCACAGTATAGCACAAGGAGAATTTCCCTCACTGTCCTTCCCTGTCCCTAGAAACAAGGATTAGCACAGTGAAAGAAACTGACACTCTCCCTACCTATAGTTTTCTGTCCCTAGAAAAAATGTTTTTTTAAAGATGGTTGATGATCAATGCTTTAGCACACTATAGCACAAGGAGAATTTCCCTCACTGTCCTTCCCTGTCCCTAGAAACAAGGATTAGCACAGTGAAAGAAACTGACACTCTCCCTACCTATAGTTTTCTGTCCCTAGAAAAAATGTTTTTTTAAAGATGGTTGATGATCAATGCTTTAGCACAGTATAGCACAAGGAGAATTTCCCTCACTGTCCTTCCCTGTCCCTAGAAACAAGGATTAGCACAGTAAAACACACTGACACTCTCCCTACCTATAGTTTTCTGTCCCTAGAAAAAATGTTTTTTTAAAGATGGTTGATGATCAATGCTTTAGCACAGTATAACACAAGGAGAATTTCCCTCACTGTCCTTCCCTGTCCCTAGAAACAAGGATTAGCACAGTGAAAGAAACTGACACTCTCCCTACCTATAGTTTTCTGTCCCTAGAAAAAATGTTTTTTTAAAGATGGTTGATGATCAATGCTTTAGCACAGTATAGCACAAGGAGAATTTCCCTCACTGTCCTTCCCTGTCCCTAGAAACAAGGATTAGCACAGTGAAAGAAACTGACACTCTCCCTACCTATAGTTTTCTGTCCCTAGAAAAAATGTTTTTTTAAAGATGGTTGATGATCAATGCTTTAGCACAGTATAGCACAAGGAGAATTTCCCTCACTGTCCTTCCCTGTCCCTAGAAACAAGGATTAGCACAGTGAAAGAAACTGACACTCTCCCTACCTATAGTTTTCTGTCCCTAGAAAAAATGTTTTTTTAAAGATGGTTGATGATCAATGCTTTAGCACACTATAGCACAAGGAGAATTTCCCTCACTGTCCTTCCCTGTCCCTAGAAACAAGGATTAGCACAGTGAAAGAAACTGACACTCTCCCTACCTATAGTTTTCTGTCCCTAGAAAAAATGTTTTTTTAAAGATGGTTGATGATCAATGCTTTAGCACAGTATAGCACAAGGAGAATTTCCCTCACTGTCCTTCCCTGTCCCTAGAAACAAGGATTAGCACAGTAAAACACACTGACACTCTCCCTACCTATAGTTTTCTGTCCCTAGAAAAAAAGTTTTTTTAAAGATGGTTGATGATCAATGCTTTAGCACAGTATAGCACAAGGAGAATTTCCCTCACTGTCCTTCCCTGTCCCTAGAAACAAGGATTAGCACAGTGAAAGAAACTGACACTCTCCCTACCTATAGTTTTCTGTCCCTAGAAAAAATGTTTTTTTAAAGATGGTTGATGATCAATGCTTTAGCACACTATAGCACAAGGAGAATTTCCCTCACTGTCCTTCCCTGTCCCTAGAAACAAGGATTAGCACAGTGAAAGAAACTGACACTCTCCCTACCTATAGTTTTCTGTCCCTAGAAAAAATGTTTTTTTAAAGATGGTTGATGATCAATGCTTTAGCACAGTATAGCACAAGGAAAATTTCCCTCACTGTCCTTTCCTGTCCCTAGAAACAAGGATTAGCACAGTAAAACACACTGACACTCTCCCTACCTATAGTTTTCTGTCCCTAGAAAAAATGTTTTTTTAAAGATGTTTGATGATCAATGCTTTAGCACAGTATAGCACAAGGAGAATTTCCCTCACTGTCCTTCCCTGTCCCTAGAAACAAGGATTAGCACAGTGAAAGAAACTGACACTCTCCCTACCTATAGTTTTCTGTCCCTAGAAAAAATGTTTTTTTAAAGATGGTTGATGATCAATGCTTTAGCACAGTATAGCACAAGGAGAATTTCCCTCACTGTCCTTCCCTGTCCCTAGAAACAAGGATTAGCACAGTGAAAGAAACTGACACTCTCCCTACCTATAGTTTTCTGTCCCTAGAAAAAATGTTTTTTTAAAGATGGTTGATGATCAATGCTTTAGCACACTATAGCACAAGGAGAATTTCCCTCACTGTCCTTCCCTGTCCCTAGAAACAAGGATTAGCACAGTGAAAGAAACTGACACTCTCCCTACCTATAGTTTTCTGTCCCTAGAAAAAATGTTTTTTTTAAAGATGGTTGATGATCAATGCTTTAGCACAGTATAGCACAAGGAGAATTTCCCTCACTGTCCTTCCCTGTCCCTAGAAACAAGGATTAGCACAGTAAAACACACTGACACTCTCCCTACCTATAGTTTTCTGTCCCTAGAAAAAATATTTTTTTAAAGATGGTTGATGATCAATGCTTTAGCACAGTATAGCACAAGGAGAATTTCCCTCACTGTCCTTCCCTGTCCCTAGAAACAAGGATTAGCACAGTGAAAGAAACTGACACTCTCCCTACCTATAGTTTTCTGTCCCTAGAAAAAATGTTTTTTTTTAAAGATGGTTGATGATCAATGCTTTAGCACACTATAGCACAAGGAGAATTTCCCTCACTGTCCTTCCCTGTCCCTAGAAACAAGGATTAGCACAGTAAAACACACTGACACTCTCCCTACCTATAGTTTTCTGTCCCTAGAAAAAATGTTTTTTTAAAGATGGTTGATGATCAATGCTTTAGCACACTATAGCACAAGGAGAATTTCCCTCACTGTCCTTCCCTGTCCCTAGAAACAAGGATTAGCACAGTAAAACACACTGACACTCTCCCTACCTATAGTTTTCTGTCCCTAGAAAAAATGTTTTTTTAAAGATGGTTGATGATCAATGCTTTAGCACACTATAGCACAAGGAGAATTTCCCTCACTGTCCTTCCCTGTCCCTAGAAACAAGGATTAGCACAGTAAAACACACTGACACTCTCCCTACCTATAGTTTTCTGTCTCTAGAAAAAATGATTTTTTAAAGATGGTTGATGATCAATGCTTTAGCACAGTATAGCACAAGGAGAATTTCCCTCACTGTCCTTCCCTGTCCCTAGAAACAAGGATTAGCACAGTAAAACACACTGACACTCTCCCTACCTATCCTTCTCTTTCCCTAAACTAAAGGAATCCAGGTTAAGCAAGAAAAAAAAATGTCACTGTCCCTGCCTATGCTTCTCTTTCCCTGCTCCGGAACACACTACACTAGGCCGCCGTGCTGGTGGCCTTTTATAGTGTGGGGCGTGTACTAAACACCCTCAGCAATAATTGGCCACAGGCATCCTGCCTGTGGCCAATCATTGCTCTCCTCGCTGCCGGCGCTGTGATTGGCCAAGCATGCGGGGTCACAGTGCATGCTTGGCCAATCACAGTGCCTGGATGACACTGCGATGGCGTAGTGCATTGTGGGCCGTTCGCGTCACTCGAATTAGGCGCGAACGGCCCAAATCGTTCGATCTTCGTCGAACGATCGAACAGCCGATGTTCGAGTCGAACGTATGTTCGACTCGAACACCGAGCTCATCCCTAGTGAGGACTTACAGTGTTGTGGCACCAGCACCACTGCCACCACCAAAGGTCCAATTTTTCAGCCTCTGTTCAACAGGGGCATGCAATTACAATTCTTGATCTTATAATTCACAGCAGGACCCATTCCTGCGCCCACCAAGAGTAACTGTGAGGACTTACAGTGTTGTGGCAACACCACCACCACCACCATCACCAAAGGCCCAATTTTTCTGCCCCTGTTCAACAGGGGCATGTAATTACAATTCTTGATCTAATATTTCACAGCTGGGCCCATTCCTGTGCCCACCAAGAGCAACTGACGACTTACAGTCTTGTGGCACCAGCACCAGCACCACCGCCACCACCAAAGGCCCAATTTTTCAGCCCCTGTTCAACAGGGGCATGCAATTACAATTCTTGATCTAATAATTCACAGCAGGGCCCATTAATACACCCACCAAGAGTAACTGTGAGGGCTTACAGTGTTGTGGCATCAGCACCACCACCACCACCAAAGGCCCAATTTTTTCTTACCACTGTATAACAATGGCATATAATTACAATTCCTGATATAATAGTTGACAGCAGGGTGTTCCAGCGCCCACCAAAAGTAACTGTGAGGGCTTACAGTGTTGTGGCAACACCAACACCTAAGGGGCATTCTGCAGAGTATATATAGCAGACCCCTACTTTCAAACATCCAACTTACAAATGACTTTTACTTGCAAACGGAAGGAGACAACAGGAAGTGAGAGGAAATCTACCCCTAGGAAGGGAAATTCTCTTCTGTAAGAGTTAATATGGGAAAAAGGTGTTTTCTCTCCACTGATGCTTTATCACCAATCCTTGTTTCAATAAAAACCCCAAATTTTCCAAAAACATTTGTCATTGGGATGGAAAGTGAGGTGAAATGTTCTGAACAGGTGCACAGACAGCAAAAAGCTTAAAAATAGATTTTTTTCGCTAGAGCTACACTTAAAAAATGTACCTGTTACAAATTACAAACAGATTGTACTTAAGAACAAACCTTCAGTCCCTGTCTTGTTTGCACCGCCTGTATACTGCTGTTCAGAGTATATAGGGCCTTTTTTTATTTTGGGTGCGGGGTTCCCCTTAATATCCATACAAGACCCAAAGGGGCTGGTAATGGGCTGGGGTAGCCATGCCATTTTTCTCAATGATTTTCATCC
Source organism: Rana muscosa (assembly GCA_029206835.1). NCBI lineage: Eukaryota > Metazoa > Chordata > Amphibia > Anura > Ranidae > Rana > Rana muscosa. The sequence goes on along the minus strand of CM055121.1, from coordinate 432,814,809 downwards.
ATATTGCCGGGACCAGACATTACATTGAAGCCGCAAGCAGTTTTAAATGGCTTTTTTTCCTTTAGAAATGTCATTTTGTGCAGGGACAGTTCTAAACACGGGGAACACGTGCCACTTCACAGGCATACTTTAGACACCCCCCAGGTCCGATATTTTTTTTATGTTAAAACGTTTTTATTGAACACTGTACACATGAAACACGGCATTACAGGGTATACAGCAATAATAGTAACAAAGATCCGATACAAGCAGAGATACATTGACATTTGCAGGTTTAGAGAAAGGCATAGCTGTAATACATCCCAAAGAAGCAGTGTGCAAGGAAAGGAGGCCACCCAAGAGGTGACTCCCAAACTCGGCCCCCACCAAAGGCAGTTCTAGGGCCTACCAGGGATTCCTCGCATTAGGGTCAGTCCGTACATGTATCCGATGACGAGAGCCATCTGTCCCAGATCTTATTGTATTTATCCGGGCAGCCCCTATTAATATATATAATTTTCTTATAAGGTAAAGTGGCATTCACATCTGCTTTCCATTCAGAGTGTCAGGGTCACCTGTGGCCAGGTGACAGATGCACACCGTAGGGGGACAGGAGTGCACCGCGAGGTAGTGAACCCTATGGCTGGCTTCTGTGGATAGGAAACTGGGTGGTTGTGGAAAGCGGGACCAGAGGAGCACAACCGGGATCCCAACGGAAGCGAGAGCCAAGATTCCCCAGGGCGCGGAGTCTAAGACCCAGCTGGTCTTCTCCAGGGCCTCTAGTGGTGAGGATGTTACGCTGCAGGCTGGGACCAGGTCGCGGCCCCTGGAGTTTCCTAGCTCACGCCCCGTAGGATAAGGGGAAGCAGCAGCACACGATAGAGAGAACCGAATAACAAGCCGAAGGTCAGGGGCCACAAGCAGACAAGGATAACGAAGAACGAGCCGAAGGTCAAGGGTCACGAGCAGACAGGGATGGTCGGGGACAAGCCAATAACGTAACAGAGAGACAGACGTAGCACACGGCAGGCAGGAACCCAAACACACAATGCCTAACAAACACGTTGATCAGCAAAGCAGGCTTGCAGTGCACAGGTTAATATAGTGTTCAGTGATAGGGCCTGGGGTGGAGTCAGGCTGGGAGGAGATTATAAAGGAAGCCAGGTGAAGGAGGTCTGGTCTCTAGATGAACACATGAGGAGGAAGGTAAGATGGCAGACAGACATTAATGCATATCCATGACAGTACCCTCCCTCTTATGGGCCCTCCCCCGCCTGGACCCAGGCTTAAAGGGAAATCTCTGATGAAACCTTCTCAACAGATGAGGTGCAGCGACATCAGATGCAGCGATCCAAGACGCCTCCTCAGGACCAAAACCTCTCCAATGCACAAGGTACTGAAGAATGCCTCTGCAGAGCCGAGAATCCAGAACTTGTCTAACCTCGTACTTAAGATTATCCTCAGAGACTGAAAACGAGGTAGGGAGATGACAAGAAGATCTATTGAGGACCAAAGGCTCTCTAGGAATAAGCAAGGGCATGAGACGATCAACAGGAATCTGAGGAGGGTCCCCTAGACCCTTAAAGGGGAACTGGTCATCTTGCACAGGACCATCAGACTGGGCAGATGTCAGTGGAACCCTGAAGTCAGGTTGGTTAGAAGGTGACATGTCGCCGGAGTCAAGCTGAATAGCTGAAGGACAAGCAGAATGTCCCGAACAAGAAAAAGTGAGAGGCTCACTGGGCATGGGCTGGACTGGCATAACTAGTACAGAGGCAGAGTGAATAGCTGAGTCAGGTGTAGCGACTACCTGAATCGCATCGCAAGACGTAGCGACTGCAGGACTTGTAGACAAGCTAGCCTGGCTGTGCGTCCAAGGGTGGTTAGGGACAGAGAAATGTAAATGGTTATGCAACCTGGAATGAATGACCGGCTCAGATTCACAGGGGGCAACCTTGGGTAGGCAGGACGAGGAACAGGAGGGACCCCAAGCCAGGATCTGTCCAGTAGTCCAGTCCACATGAGGAGAATGGAGCTGTAACCATGGGAGACCCAAAATTATAGGCGTTGAGGCCTTGGGTAAGATAAGGAAGGATATCCACTCCTGGTGGAGTGTACCCACCGACATCTTAACAGGGAGGGTCTGGAAGCGGATAGGTCCCCCTGGGAGAATAGTACCATCAATCGCCAAGACCACCAATGGCGTGGTGAGGGGCAAAAGAGTAAGTCTCATGGACGATGCGATTTCCCAGTCCATGAAATTACCAGCGGCTCCGGAATCCAGATATGCTGAGACCGAATGAGAAGAAGCACCAACATGAAGGAACACAGAAAGCAGAAGACGAGAAGGGGAAGGTGATATTTCTGGGTCCAATACTCCACTTTCCAGATGAAGTGGACCCAAACGTTTTTCTGGACAAAGAGAGCAAGTGTCACGAAAATGACCTTTGCCCCCACAGTAGAGACACAGGCCTAGATTTCTGCGCCTAGCACGTTCCTCTGGGGATAGCCTGGTCCTGCCCAGCTGCATGGGTTCCTCAGCTGGCAGGAGATGCTCCACGGGTCGAGGAGAGGGGAGCTCAGGCTGACTAAGGACCAAGGAGTGCTGGCGCCGCTTTTCTAGGGTCCTTTCCTGAAAGCGAATATCGATCTGGTTACACAAGGAGATAACTCCGTCCAGATCAGTGGGGATGGTTCTTCCTGCTAATTCATCCTTCACTCTATCAGAAAGGCCATGCAAAAAGGTTGCGACTAAGGCCTCATTGTTCCAGCTCAACTCAGCCGACAGTATGCGGAAATTAAGGGCGTACTGTCCCACTGAAGCAGACTCTTGGCGGAGACGTAGAAGGGCGCTGGCCGCTGAAGAGACACAAGCCGGTTCTTCAAAGATATTCCGAAAAAGTTTCAAGAAGCCAGACAGGCTAGAAACCACTGGATCATTCAGTTCCCACAGAGGGGCTGCCCAGGCTAAAGCTTCACCGGAGAGGAGGGAAATGATATAGGCTACCTTTGCCCTATCAGACAGAAAGTTTTGAGGCTGAAGCTCAAAATGAATCGTGCATTGGCTAAGAAACCCTCTGCAGGCCTTGGAGTCCCCAGAGAAACGGAACGGAGCTGGCAGTATTAGTGAGTGTGTGGCTGCGACTGGTGCGATAGGTACCACCGCTGGTTGTACTTGAGGTTGCGGATTCGGGGTTCCCAAGGAGGCCTGAAGCTGCTCGAATCGAGAAGCCAGATCCTGGAGGAATCGCATCACCTGAGTCTGATTCGATTCCTGGGTTTCAAGTCTGTGGACTATGCCCTGCAATGGATCATCCGCGGGGATCGGGATGTCAGCCGGGTCCATGGCTGATCAAACTGTCAGGGTCACCTGTGGCCAGGTGACAGATGCACACCGTAGGGGGACAGGAGTGCACCGCGAGGTAGTGAACCCTATGGCTGGCTTCTGTGGATAGGAAACTGGGTGGTTGTGGAAAGCGGGACCAGAGGAGCACAACCGGGATCCCAACGGAAGCGAGAGCCAAGATTCCCCAGGGCGCGGAGTCTAAGACCCAGCTGGTCTTCTCCAGGGCCTCTAGTGGTGAGGATGTTACGCTGCAGGCTGGGACCAGGTCGCGGCCCCTGGAGTTTCCTAGCTCACGCCCCGTAGGATAAGGGGAAGCAGCAGCACACGATAGAGAGAACCGAATAACAAGCCGAAGGTCAGGGGCCACAAGCAGACAAGGATAACGAAGAACGAGCCGAAGGTCAAGGGTCACGAGCAGACAGGGATGGTCGGGGACAAGCCAATAACGTAACAGAGAGACAGACGTAGCACACGGCAGGCAGGAACCCAAACACACAATGCCTAACAAACACGTTGATCAGCAAAGCAGGCTTGCAGTGCACAGGTTAATATAGTGTTCAGTGATAGGGCCTGGGGTGGAGTCAGGCTGGGAGGAGATTATAAAGGAAGCCAGGTGAAGGAGGTCTGGTCTCTAGATGAACACATGAGGAGGAAGGTAAGATGGCAGACAGACATTAATGCATATCCATGACACAGAGAAACTAGGGGGCTTAGGCCTCATCCAGTTCCTAGCTATAATTTTTGGAGTTGGCCAGCTCAATGTTCCTCTTCTCCCTGGCCATTCTTAGAACCGCATCCCGGTCCTTAAAATTTAGGAACTTAGCGATAAATGTGCGGGGGGAGCCCCCTGCAGAGGAGCTCTAGCCGGCATGCGATGGGCTCTTTCCACTGTGAGTATCGTAGAGAAGGCCTCATGTCCATAGGTATTAATGAGAAGCTGTTCCAGAAAAGTGGTTGGATCTTTCCCCTCTGCACCCTCAGGAAGTCCAATAAAGCGGAGATTACATCTCCTAATCCTGTTCTCCATCTCGTCTTGCTTCTGTGCAAGCTGGGAGAGCTGGAGCTGCATACGGTCGGCGCCCGCCTGGAGCGGGGGTATGGCGTCTTCCACATCACCTATGCGGGTCTCAGCCTCCGTGACCCTCTCCCGGAGCTTCTGGAAATCTTGCCGTATGAGGAAGATGACTACCTTGACCTCCTCGATCTGTGAAGTCAGCGAGGTGCGGCAAAAGGTGATAGCTGACTTTTAATAAATGGACGCTCTCGGCTGCCCCCGCTGCCATCCTTGGTGAGGGAATCAGGAAATGAAGCGTTGCGGCTTCACTTCCCGGTTCCCTACTGCGCATGTGAGAGTCGCGCAGCGTGTCCTAACTGGTCCCGGCTATCTTCTGGGACCTGTGTGTTTCCCAGAAGACAGCGGAGGGAGGGGCGTGACTCCCGTGGGAGTCTATGCCTGGAAGTGGGGGCAAATACCTGTATTATACAGGTATCTGCACCCCCTGAAAGGTGCCAAATGTGACACCGGAGGGGGGTAGGGTTCCGAAAAGCGGAGGTTCCATTTTTGTGCAGACTTCCGCTTTAAAAGAGATGCATGGGAATTTTTTTTTTCAGATTCATACTTACCTAGGTAGATGCAGCATCGATTTGATGCTGCATCTATCTCCCACCAGCTCTAAGAATGAGAACCGAGTGATATAACACAGCCGATAGCTCGGTTCTCAGAGCTCTGTGAGCAGAGAGCTGGTTACTGTCGGTCACCACTAGGGATGAGCTTCGAGTTCGACTCGAACTCATGTTCGACTCGAACATTGCCTGTTTGCCCTTTCGCCGAACAGTGAACAATTTGTGGTGTTCGGGGCAAATTCGAAAAGCCACGGAACACCCTGTAAAAGTCTATGGGAGAAATCTAAAGTGCTAATTTTAAAGGCTTATATGCAAGTTATTGTCATAAATAGTGTTTGGGGACCCGGGTCCTGCCCCAGGGGACATGTATCAATGCAATTTTTTTTTTTTAAAACTACAGTTTTTTCGGGAGCAGTGATTTTAATAATGCTTAAAGTGAAAGGATAAAAGTGAAATATTCCTTTAAATTTTGTACCTAGGGGCGTGTATAGTATGCCTGTAAAGCAGCGCGTGTTTCCCGTGCTTAGAACTATCCCTGCACAAAGTGTATTTCTGAAGGAAAAAAAGTCATTTAAAACCACTCGCGGCTATAATCGGAATCTGGAAGACCCCTTTAACAAAGGGGACCCCCAGATCCTGCCCCCCATGTGAATTGGTAAGGGGTACAGCACACGGTCCTCTCTTCACTGGAAACCTGCGTTACATCAGAGGGGGGCGGGGTCACCCGCACGTCACTGGGGAAGCCCGGGTTTCCCCTTGCATCAGAGGGGGATGGGGTCACATGACGGGTGGCCCCGCCCTCAGCTACTTAAGAGCTGTCACTGGCTGAAGTCGTGCCATTCCTGGGGTGTCTCCGCTTCCGTGAAGAGAGGACCGCGTGCTGCTCCTCGCTGCGCTGGACATCATCTTTGAAACCTGGACCTGGAGAGGAGAGATCATCCATCGCTGGACACCGGAGAGGAGATCACCCGTCAAAGGATACCGAGAGTGGATTACTACCGCTGGAATCTTTTTTTAATTTATTTTTTATTTTTAATAAAGGACTTTTCCCAAGGTGTCTGTGTGTTTTTTGACAAATTTTTTACACTTTTTTTTTAAAATGGTAGGAGTACAATGTACCAATTCACATAGGCGGGGCTGGGATCTGGGGGTCCCCTTTGTTAAAGGGGTCTTCCAGATTCCGATAAGCCCCCCGCCCGCAGACCCCTACAACCACCGGGCAAGGGTTGTGGGGATGAGGCCATTGTCCCCATCAACATGGAGACATGGTGCTTCACAGACCCCCAAAGCATCCTCCTATCCTCCCAATGTTGAGGGCATGTGGCCTAGTACGGTTCAGGAGGGGGGGCGCTCTCTCGTCCCCCCCTCTTTTCCTGCGGCCTGCCAGGTTGTGTGCTCGGATAAAGGGTCTGGTATGGATTTTTGGGGGGAACTCCACGCCATTTTTTTTTATTTGGCATGGAGTTCCCCTTAAAATCCATACCAGACCTGAAGGGTCTGATATGGATATTTGGGGGGAACCCCACGTCATTTTTTTTTATACTTGACACAGGGTTCCCCTGAATATCCATACCAGACCTGAAGGGCCTGGTAATTGAATTTGGGGGGACCCCACGCATTTTTTTTTAATCAATGACTTTTCTCTGTATTGCCGGGGGCCGACAATTCATTATAGCTGCGAGTGCTTTTAAATTACTTTTTTTCCTTCAGAAATTACACTTTGTGCAGGGACAGTTCTAAGCATGGGAAACAAGCTCTGCTTTACAGGCATACTATACACACCCCCTAGGTACGAAATTTTAAGGAATATTTCACTTTTATTGTTTCACTTTAAGCATTATTAAAATCACTTCTCCCGAAAAAACTTCAGTTTTTAAAACTTTTTTTTGCATTGATACATGTCCCCTGGGGCAGGACCCGGATCCCCAAACACTTTTTTTGACAACTTGCATATAAGCCTTTAAAATTAGCACTTTAGATTTTTCATGCTCGAGTCCCATAGACTTTAACGGTGTTCGGATGTTCAAACAAATTTATTGCCTGTTCGCAAGTTCTGGTGCGAACCGAACTGGGGGGTGTTCGGCTCATCCCTAATCACCACTCTCTGCTCTGCCCACCCCTCGCTCACTGGAGCACTGGGCTGTGGAGGGAGCAGGCCGCTTAGGCTCTCAGTGGCTTGCTGAGAGGCTGAGCCTGGTGCCGGTCCAGGCATGTGGGAAGATCCCGACTTAATTGTTGCGATCTTGTCCGAGCCTAGACTGGCTCTGTGACTTCAGCCAATAGCGGGCCTCAGCCTGCTATCTGCTGAAAACGGGTCACAGGAGAAGTACAGCTAAACAAGCATTGGTTGTACTTCTCTTTTAATGTCACTTTAAGTGTATCCAAACCCAAGAGCAGACATCTTTAGATGTGGTGGCTGCATTTGTTTTCTTTTCTCCACATCTTTTTTCTTTCTGGTATTCCTTATTACTTACCTAATACAATACAATTCTTATCCTAAGGTGACAACTGCACTTAGTAGCACTGTAACCCTAGGACAGAGAGTGTGTTAAGACTGCATAACATTGTGCTAGAACTACATATCACCTCCCGCTCTTCTTCATAACTGGGGTAGTGGTGTAGTTTTGTAGTTCATGGAGATAGCAGGGGTCAATGCTAACTGATAAAAGTCCAGAGACAGAAAGAACAGAAAGTTATCAGCTTACAAGATTTCTGGCTTGGTAAAGAAATACTTTTTTTTTTTTTTGCACTTGTCAAACAGATGTAATAAAACACTTTCAATTATATATTTAAATAAAAAAATAAAAAAATAAAAGATAAATGTACAATCAACCTTACATTTGTAGACATTTGACAGACATATGTAGCCAAATCAACTTTTTTGTTATATTTCTATTCTGTAGACTGAATTCTGAAACAAACTGCAGGATAAGGTATTATAAGAACAAACATCAGTGCTGTTTTTTTATATTTTTCATGCCGGCAGATCAGAATTATCACAATGAAGCATTTGAAATATTTTGCTGAAAAATAAATTGCAAAGTTCTTCTTCCACAATGTTAAGTACAGTCTTCTCTTGCAACATCTTGGTAACATCAAAGATCTATGCTGCCCAGTGTTATTAGCACAAAATCAATATTCTCCCGCCTACCTGGGTTACCACTAAAAATGTATAAGCAAACTTGTATTAATCTAGGACACTCACTTAATAATAAACTTATGTGCATCTAACTGTGCTTTGTTGAAACATATTCATCAACTACAGAAAATTTTCTTTTGTACTAGTGCCTTAGGTCTGCAGATGTTTAGGTAGAATTGTAAGTTAACTGCATGAATTTAATAAATATGCCATGATCTTTGTATGTAATTTTAAAGTGTTCTCAGTTTAGGGACAAATTGGCCTGTGATCACCACCGTGATGGCAGTCCCACCATTTATGCTGAGGGTGGTGTCCTAAGTAATAACTTCCATCATTATACAATTCAGTGCAACAGGGTTCAGAAGGTCCTGCTTGTGAGAAGTTACAATCTAGCAAGGTGAAGTGATACAAAAGGTAATACAGTGGAACCTCAGATTGTGAGTAACGCGGTTGATGAGCGTTTCGCAATACGAGCACTGTATTTTTAAAAATCCTGACTCGGTTTGCGAGTGTTGTCTCGCAAAACGAGCAGGATTCAAGCCAAAGCGGTGTGCAGTACCGCGTTTGGCCTGAGGTGGGGGGGCGCCGGAGCCAAAAAGAGACGAGCGGAGCCGATCAGAGCCATTCGGAGCCGTTTGGAAATGCTCAGAAAACCTCGGAAATACTCCATTCCCGAGCCTTTCCGAGGTTTTCCGAGTTCAGCCGCACTGTCCTCGGGCCTTTCTGGGTGTTTCCGAGGCTCTCCCGCCCCCCCCACCTCTGGCCACATGCGGTATTGCATGCCATTGAAGTCAATGCGGAACAAATTATTTTTGTTTCCATTGACTTCTATGGGGAAACTGGCTTTGATATGCAAGTACTTTGGATTACGAGCATTCTCCTGGAACGGATTATGCTTGTAATCCGAGGTTCCACTGTATCCGTAAAGAATGTGTTGATGGAAAAAATAAAAGTGCAGTTTAATAGGTGGAAGGAGATAGGCCTTCCTTCAGAAATTAGTTTTCAGGAATCACCTAGAGACAGAGTAGGAGATATTTGGATCAGGCACTTTGGGTCTGGTATGGATTTTAAGGGGAATGCCATGCCAAAATCCATACCAGACCATTATCCGAGCATGCAGCCTGGCAGGCCAGGAAAGGGGGCAAGTAAAGATGCAGCGGCCTGCTTCCCGGCCCACTCCTTAAAGTAGAAGTCCACTCTAACACTAAAATCTATAAATCTACAGGCATCTACAATCTAAGACTAACCTGTCTAGCCCTTCAAAGAAGAAATTGATATAGATACCTTTTTTTAAGCTGATTTGGACCGATCAACATGGGGACAAGGTGCTTTGAGGGCATGTGGCCTGGTACGGTTCAGGAGGGGGGGGGCGCTCTCTCGTCCCCCCTCTTTTCCTGCAGCCTGCCAGGTTGCGTGCTCGGATAAGGGTCTGGAATGGATTTTTGGGGGAGCCCCACACAATTTTTTTTTTATTTGGTGCGGGGTTGCCCTTAAAATCCATACCAGACCTGAAAGGGGTCTGGTATGGATTTTGAGGGGACCCCCACGCCATTTTTTTTTTAAATTACGTGGGGTTTCCCTTAATATGCATACCAGACCTGAAGGGCCTGGTAATGGAATTTTGGGGGGAACTCCACGCATTTTTTTTTTAAATTTTGGTTCTCTGCACAAAATGTAATTTTTGAAGGAAAAAAAAGTCATTTAAAACTACTCGCGGCTATTAATGAATTGTCGGGTCCCAGCAATACAGATAAAAGTCATTGAAAAAAACTTTTTTTTCAATGACTTTTATCTGTATTGCCAAGACCCGACAATTCATTAACCTCCCTGGCGGTATGATTCTTTCTGGAATTATGTACCAAAAGCGGTACAATTATTTTGCATGAAAATTTGGTGTTATGTATTATAGGCCTGCGATTCTTAGTAATTACTTACTTAAACCTGACCAAACAAGAGTCTAGTAAACATCCCGGGTATGATAAATATGAAACACAAAATTATAAATTATAATATAATAAATAACTATAAATAATTATAAAAAATAGTAATCTAATTATAATAAAAATTATTCAATAATGTAATCAAATCAAAAACACTGAAATTTGCTCAGTTGCAGAATTATCGCTGTCATTAGATTTAGTGTTTGATGATGAATTTCCCCACAAATCGCTATCGCTCAATTCTGCGAGTGATTCTAATTTATTATCGCTGCTTTCTAGTTGGTCTAAAACCACTTTTGACATAAAGGGACACTTTTTGGTTGCTATGGACAATCCCCAGTTTACAGGCAGAAAGAACGATTTTTATTATATAAAAGTGCATGCAGGACACTGGACAGACCACTAGGGACAAAGGGGGTGTGTAATTATTACATACAGTACTGTAATCTGTAAGATTACAGTATACTGTATGTATACTATGTGTTTACCTTTTTGAATTTGCCGCCCAGTTCCGCTCCCATGCGCCGCTGCGGCTCGCAGGGAACGGAACTAGGAAGTCAGATGGGGTCGAAAGTGCCGACACTCGTCGGAGATCTCGCTGGCGATCACAGCAGAGGACATCATCGCTGGATCGCCAGGAGAAGGTAAGGAAACTCCGCTGCGGGCTCTGCAATGTCTACCCCGAGCGTGACTCGGGGTTACCGATCCTAGCATAAAAAAACAACCCCGAGTCACGCTCGGGATTACCGCTAGGGAGGTTAAGAGCCGCGAGTAGTTTTAAATGACTTTTTTCCTTCAAAAATTACATTTTGTGCAGGGACAGTTCTAAGCACGGGAAACACGTGCCACTTTACAGGCATACTATAGACACCCCCCCCCCCCCCCCAGGTACGAAATATAAAGGAATATTTCACTTTTATTGTATCACTTTAAGCATTATTCAAATCACTGCTCCCGAAAAAAACAGCCTTTTTTAAGACTTTTTTTTGCATTGATACATGTCCCCTGGGGCAGGACCTGGGTCCCCAAACACTTTTTAGGACAATAACTTGCATATTAACCTTTAAAGTTAACACTTTTGATTTCTCCCATAGTGTTTTAAAGGGTGTTCCGCGGCTTTTCGAATTTGCCGCGAACACCCCAAATTGTTCGCTGTTCGCCGAACGGGCGAACAGTCAATGTTCGAGTCAAACTCATGTTCGACTCGAACATAACGCTCATCCCTACTCTCAAGTGGTACAACTTGGTTTACTGCTCTCACCCATTGATTTATAGTCGGTGGACTTGAATGGATCCATTTTTCCACTATTTGTTTTCGTGCCGGGAATAGTAATTCTTGCAGGAACATCCTGGTGTATTTACATTCTCTTTCATCTTTTAGTACGCCCAACAGGCATAGTTCTATTGTAGCCACCATTGGTTTGTTTATAAATTTTCCTATTTTCCCAACCACCTGTTGCCAATATCTTCCTATATCTCCACAGTACTACATCAAGTGGAGGAAGTCCGCTCCCCCCTGCCCACATCTTGTGCAGTTTGGGGCGGCCATCCTTCCCATCCTGTACAGTCTATTCAGAGCCAGGTATGTCTGATGGATTATATTTAATTGAATTATCCTATTATTCATTGCTGGGGATAATTTCAAGTGAGAGGAGCAAATTTCATCCCATTCCTGGTCACTCATCCCTGGAATTGCTATCTGCCATTTATCCCTTACTCCCACCAGCTCTCTACTTATTTTATTCTGTAATAGGTGTGTATATAATTTGAATATGAATCCCTTTGGGCCTTGCGATCTCAGGATTCCTATAAGGGGATATTTTGAAATTTTTATTTCCTTTCTCCCAAACTGTTCCTGCAGTAGATGTCTAAGCTGCAGATACCTATAAAACTGTTTGCTATGGAGGTTATATTGTTCACACAAATTCTCATATGGCACTATTATGTTGTTGTAAATCTGCCCGATAGTTGTTATTTTTTCTGTTTCCAGTATTTGCTATCTTCAAATACCTCTAACTGTTAAAATGATGGGTTATTCCACAGGGCGGTTTCTGGGGGGATGTCCTTAAATCCTGCCAATTTTTTTGCCTCCTTCAAAACTGATCTTGCTAGTTTTAGGAGGGGAATTTTTACTCCAACCCTCCTCAGCTCTGTTGTTTCTAATCCTACCAATAGGTCTCCTACCTGCATTTTCTTTAGCAAGTACTCCTCCACTCTCGTTTCTTGTTCCTGCATTACCCAGGTTCTTAAATGTTTTAATTGCCCCGCTAGATAGTATAGATATAAATCTGATATTGCCAATCTAGCTGCTATTTTTGGTCTTTGTAGCATTTTAAATTTTAATTTACATCTCCCATGTGCCCAGATAAACCTGGTCAACTGAGAGTTTAACTTTTTAAATATATATTTTGGGATCTTTACCTCTGCATGCTCCATAACATATAAACACTTCGGCAATATGATAGATTTGATCAACTGTATTCTACCTGCCATCGATAACGGTAATTTTTCCCATATTCCCAATTTGTTCTTTACATATTCTACCAAGGGGTTTATATTTGCTTTCAGGGCCTCCTCTGGGTCTAGGGTAATGTTTATTCCAAGATATTTAAATTTTTTCGACTATTTTCAATGGGGTCTGCGGTCCCCCCTCTTTCCCCGGCCTCAGTAACATCAGTGCTGATTTCTGACAATTTATTTTGAGCCCTAAGAATGTCCCATATGTTTCTAGTATCTTCATTGCCTCCTCCAGTGATATATGCACCACTTCCATATATAGGATGATGTCATCAGCGTATAAGCCTATGTGTTCGATCTTTCCTCCCACTTTAATCCCCTTGTACACTTTGGATTGGCTGAATCTATTGGCCAGTGATTCTATTGCCAAGGAAAATAACTGAGTGGACATTGGGCACCCCTGTCTAGTTCCCCTATATAGTTTTATTTTAGGTGATAGAATTCCATTTTTTAATAAGTTATGATTTAACACTGTGAGCACCGGTTTCCTTTACATTTGGTTATTCACTTAGTAAATTAGTAATACGTGCGGAGACAGCGTGTCAGGGAATTATTTGACCAGACTGTGTGGACTGCACAGAGAGAACCAAAAACGCATGTAAAGTGAATTATAATGATGTTTATTAAGATAGGTGATATATAAATAAATAAAAACAGTGCAAAACCAACCAAACAACCCACAAAAAACAAATAGTATATACAGCAAAGGGCAGTATCTTGAACGTAAGCCAGGCCAGGGTCATACACAGCAGATCAGGAGATTGACAAAGGGGTGTTCCAGAAGCATAAACGTAGCCAGGCCAAGGTCATACACGGGGAGTCAGCAGATGAGGACAGGGAACAAACAAGACAGGTAGAGGACGAATGGATAGGCTGCAGGGCAGGGATCCAAGGAAATCAGGTATGCAAGGTAATCAGGGGGGCAGGTCCAGGATAGGCTCAGGATGGGGCTCAGGATGGGGCTCAGGATGGCTCAGGATGGGGCTCAGGATGGGGCTCAGATCAGGTCAGGTGAGGTACAGGCTCAAGGTCAGAATACAGGCAGCGAGGTCAGGGCTCAAGGAGAGAGATACCAGGGCAAGGTGTGTTTGTACTTGCCGGGTATAAATAGGAGGCTTGTAATTGGCTTCAAGTCACACCTGAGCGCAGGAAGAGCAGTTCGCTCCACACTGCCAGGATCCATCTGCTGGTGGAGACCAGTATTGCGTCCAAAGGATAATATAATACAAGCAGAGAGAAATTCTCCTGACAGTTTCACACTGCCAGGAGACACCTGCTGTTGGACCACAGTACTGCAAGCCAAATAATAAATATCACCAGCGGATGGAACCTTTCCTGACACAGGGTGAGCTAAGTTGTAGAGAGATATAATTGGATGTCATAAGCAAAGAGATAGTATCGGAAGCTACAGGAGACTGACCAAAGGAGGAGGTGTAGATAGATAAAAGAAGGGTATCAAGGCCTGACTTGAACCTGTGACCTCTGCTGTGTCTGGTAATGACTCTTCTCGTTGAGCTACATGAAATGCTGGACAGTGCCCTGTCTAATTCATTGGACAACCCCGCCTTGTCCCTTGACTTCTGCTGAACTTTGAACTCTTTGCTCTCCCCAGGAACTTCCTGATTTAAGCCATGCCTCTGCAGTTCCTGTTTGTCAGAATATTCTGTCATAATCAGGGGTCAGGCTCAAAGACCAGTTGCTATAGCAGTAGCAGTAGACTACCATCGACCAGCACAATAGGATGCCAAAAGCTTTTGGCATATATATGTTAATCTGTATGCATATATACCCTTTTCAGCAGTTGAACCCCTGAAGAAGCTCAATTTGCGAAACATCTTGGGATAATATACCTCCCCACAATCTACATGATGTGATATGTTGTTCTAGTACCATTTGTATTCTCTGTAATTATAATATTATACTTGGGGAATGTGTTTGGGGGCTTGCTGAACCTTACTCAAATATGACTTTTATGCTGGGTTTATCAACCCATGTTTTATGTCTCTTACAATAAAAATTTTTGTTTTAACATACAGAGTATGTTGTTTATGTGCTTTTTCCTGAGGGTGGTGTAGATGCACCTTAAAAGTCCCATTTACTCAACCCTTTTTTGTACATTGATTTCTTATTGGGACGTTGGTGCTAGAGCTATTAATCATAACCATTTTGTTTGATTCAACTAACTGAACCTTCCCATTGAGAATCATTCTGCTATGGACATATTGAAACAAACAGCACATAATTTTTCTCCTGTACAAGTCATTAGTAAGACCTCATCTGGAATAGGCTATTCAGTTTTGGGCACCAGTTCACAAAAAGGATATTGTGGAACTGAAGAAAAGCAACCAAACTGATCAGAGGCATGGAGGAGCTCAGCTTTGAGGAAAGATTAGTTGTATGAGATGAGTAGATTAAGGGTAGATATGATCAACATGTATAAATACATAAGCGGTCCAAATAGTGAACTTGGTGTTGAGTTTTTCACCTTAAAGCGGAGTTCCACCCAAAAATGGAACTTCCGCTTTTCCGGTTCCCCCCCCCCTCCGGTGTCACATTTGCCACCTTTCAGGGGGGAGCAGATACCTGTCTAATATAGGTATTTGCTCCCACTTCCGGCAATAGATTGACGCATATTCCGCAGCGATCTACGCCATGTCCGGCCCCTTCTCCGTCCCCCCCGCTGTCTTCTGGGAGACACACAGGGATCAGAAGACAACAGGGACCAGTGAGGATGCGCAGCGTGACTCGCGCATGCTCAGTAGGGAACCAGGCTGTGAAGTCACAAGGCCTGAAGATGCCAGCGCCTGCACCTGGGAGCCGAGGGACAGATCGGGTGAGGACATTGCGGGCGCCTTGGAAGGTACTGTAAGTGTCCTAATATTAAAAGTCAGCAGCTGCAGTATTTGTAGCTGCTGACTTTAAATGTTTTTTTTTTTTTCCGGCTGAACTCCGTTTTAAGGTCATCACAGAGGACAAAGGGGCACCCTTTATAGCTGGAGGAAAAGACATTTCATCTCCAAATAAGGAAAGGCTTCTTCACAGTAAGAGCTGTGATAATGGGGAATAGACTCCTTCAAGAGCTGGTTCTGGCCAGCTCAGTAGATTGTTTAAAAAAAGGCATGGATTCTTTCCTGAATGCACTTATTATAACTGGACACTAATACTAAGGCCTCATGCGCACTGGACGTTTTTTGACGTTTTTACAGCAGCTGTTTTTGGTTGTAGACGTTTTTTTCTACAGTCATTAAACTCTCCATCATGTTATCCTATGTGTCCATGCACACATAGGCTGTTATCAGCAGTTTTGGGCAGTGGCATTTTTGAGCAGTAAAAAAACCCCAAAACTAGTGGGTTCTGAGAGACGTTTTTCAGCTGTAAAAACACTCTCACGCTGATAAACGTAGATAAACGTCGATAAACACTCAAAAACTTGGCTCACTGGCGTTTTTGGAAGTTTTTGATCCATTGTAGAAAATACATAGAAATAATCAAGAGAGAATCACTAAAATATAAGATAAAGGAGAACTTTTTTTTTCTCTTGGGGGGGGGGGTAATGTAAGAGATAATATGTGTATGCTAACTGTATCTGGATTTTATGAATGTGAAATATCCAATTTGTATTTGTTGTAGAAGAAAACTATAAAAAAATGACTGAATTCAAAAAAAAGTAAAATAAATAAATAAAATGCTAGTGCCGAAAAACGCCAAAAAATTCTAATAATATTGCAAAAATAATATTGCAAAAGCGTTGAAAAACTTTGAAAAACTCACTGTAAAGCTACTGGCGTTTTTAGGTAAAGTTGATCCAAGGAATATCCAATTGCCTTTTGGGGGATCAGGAAGGATTTTTTCCCCCCGCTGGAGCAAATTAGATCATCCTTTATTTGGGTTTTTGCCTTCCTCTGGATCAACTCTGGATATAGGATTGTATATATAGATGTTTTCTATGTGTATGTGTTTGTGTGTGTTTTCTTTGTTGGTTGAACTGGATGGTCTTTTTTCAACCAGAATAACTATGTTACCAAGTAAGAAAGGCAGGACTTTGCTACAAAGTTTGTAAAAATCCCTGCACTGTACATTGATCACTCAGATAGAATTGTTTGTTTTCTTTACAAAAGTTGAATTACACTTTTAAGTGTAGTCCTTTCCAAGGCCATTGCTTGAGCCAAACTATGTACTTGTGGCAAACTGCCAAAGCAATTCTCCCTGGAATGCATTAGTTGCAACCTACTGTATGTGTAAGTATAGGAATCACTTCCCAGACCTCACATAATCGGGGTTTACAAAGAGAGAGGTTAAATAATACCATTTTAATAAATTATATACTGACAGAATAAGCCTAAAGTTTAGGCTTATGCCGCGTACACACGTACGTTTTTAATGCCATTTTTTAAGCCAACGTTTTTCTCGTAGTTTTTTTTTCTTGTTTCCTCTCAAGCCTGTCTTGCATCCACACGATCATTAAAAAAAACGCTCGAGCAAAGCGCAGTGACGTACAACACGTATGACGGCACTATAAAGGGGATGTTCAGTTCGAATGGCGCCACCCTTCATGTTATTAAACTTTGTTGAGCGGCGATTCGCGCTTTTCAGCCTTGTGCTTTTCAGTCCGTTACAGCGTGACGAATGTGCTATCTCCATTACGAACGCTAGTTTTACCAGAACGAGCGCTCCCGTCTCATACTTGATTCTGAGCATGTGCGGTTTTTTCCCCTCGTAAAAGCATACACACGATCGTTTTTCACGTCGTTAAAAAAAACGACATGAAAAACGACGTGAAAAAATAGAGCATGTTCGAAATTTTTAATGGCCGTTTTTCACGCCGTTAAAAATGCTCTGGAGCATACACACGATCGGTTTTAATGACCATTTTTAAAAATGGAATTTTTAACGGCATGAAAAACGATTGTGTGTATGCGGCATTATTCTAAAGCATGATCTGATTTTTTTTTTCATTAAATGTATTTTTTCCAAACAGTAAAACCTGGACTTTGATCAGTCACTCTTGTTCAGAATCTTAGGTATTTGACAAGAGTAAGGAACCTTTTACGCAAATTGTTTTATGTGATTATAATAAAATGTATTTTTTATCTTGTGTGGGTACCTTATAAGTGCCCTATGAATGGTCTCTTTTGTATTGGGCATATGACAAAAGTAAAAAAAAAAATATTGAACTTTAATATTTTGTTATAAGGTTTTTCTTTGTAAAGTGATTTTGATCATAAATGGTTATTTTAGAATTAGAGCTAATATGAATTTCAATTTTTTTGGATTTTAAGTGTATCCTCTTACGTCTTAAAATGAACCTTGTTTCCGGTAGTTCAAGATACAGCTTGAAAAGTATCTTGACATAGAACTATACATTTTAAGTTATATTATTTTTCTGCTTTGTTCAATTGGTTAATCATATGCATTTACCTAATTGGGCCCAGACAGCTTGGATTCATGTTCAAAAAAAATGCCAGGCTTCCTTTTGGCAGTCTCTATTCACTTTCTTGTGTTCAGCTGCAAGACTGTCAACTAAAATAAGACTCTGCTCTTCAACTTGTTAGGGATCAGATCAAAGCAGACTCTTCTTTCATCCCCTTGTAGTTTAATCCCTTACCTGTCAAAGTCCATTATTTCAAAAGAAGTCTTATAATTTTAACAAGTATATAACTTGAAGAGAAACTAAAGGCACAGTCAAAAACTTTTTTTTTTAAAACTGAGTTTCAAAATGTATTTAAATAAGTCAACAAAGCAGTGCAGACAGCAACGAGTTTGTTAAAATGGGGCAGAAGGCAAGTAATTGTTTTTCTTTGTGTTGAAGGGGGTGTAGGGTATGAAAGTCAAGCCTTTGCCCTTGACCACTCATCTGTGCTCAGGCAAACAATTTTGTTAACTCAAACTCGGAGTTAAAACATTTTGTTGTTAACCAATTGTAGCACCCTGATGGCTAGGCAGGATTGCTAGTAAATTTACCTGCCAGGTATAGTTGCCTTGGCCAATTGACATGAGATCAACTGGTTCCACCATAATTCTGGAATTGCTGCACTTCTTTCTTCTGTCACTAGATGGCCGGATATCTAGTGACATTAAATAAGACAAGGGAATTGCAAGGACAGATTAGAGTATCTCAGCCAATGGGCAGGGATCTTCTTGGGTCCCTTGGACTGCTGGGAGAGCCTATTTATTTGGGTGAGGTCAGGTGATCAGGGTTCTGTGCCACCTGGACGGCTGTCTTGGTGGTCGTGTGTTGTGCTGCCCTGGGCTGCTAGGCCAGAGCCTGAGGCCTATCCCAGGGACATCTGGCTGCTAGGCCATCTGAGGGCCTATCCAAAGGCAAGAGAGCAGCATAGGGTTGGAACTGCAGCTTGCAGTCCAACCATAAGTGACGGTTTTGCCGGCCGGAGAACCTGTTGTGGTCGGAGGTAGAGGGAAAGCTGTCGCCACTAAGGGACCAACCACCTTATTACCAGGAACCACAGTGAGTAGCTAAAGCAAGTACCTGAGCAGTATTCTTAGCAACCGGGGACGGTCAAGAATTGGGGAACTTCAGCAGGTGTCAAGGCAGGGACCCAGCCAGCGGAGGTGACGCTTGCAGAGCAATCTTGGGTGCCAAGCCAGGGACTGAGCAGGCCAGTAGGGTGACGCTTGAGGAGTATCTGTGAGTGCCAAGCTAGAGACCCAGCAGGGAAGTGGGGCTGACGCTTGAGGAAGATACTCAGTGAGAAGGTTGGAAGAGCTCAGGAGATCCAGTGGCAGTGGTTTAACCACTTGCCTACTGCCGCACGCAGATATACGTCTGCAGCATGGCACGGGCAGGCAAAAGGACGTATATATACGTCCCATTTAAGAAGCGGTTGTTGTGGGCACGCGCGCGCGCCGCAAACTCCGTGAGCCCGACCGCGGATCCCGCGGACTCGATCACCGCACACCCGTGATCATCTCTTGGAGAGATACAACGGGGAGATGCTGATATAAACAAGCATTTCGTTGTTCTGCCTAATGACAAGGACACTGATCACCGCTTCCTGTAATCGGAAGCGGTGATCACTGCCGTGTCACACACAGCCCATCCCCCCTACAGTCAGAAGGCCTCCCCAGGACACACTTAAGCCCTACAGTGCCACCTAGTGGTTAACCCCTTCACTGCCAGTGTCATTTTCACAGTAATCAGTGCATTTTTATAGCACTGTTCGCTGTAAAAATTACAATGGCCCCAAAATAGTGTCAAAAGTGTCCGATGTGTCCACCATAATGTCGCAGTCATGATAATAATTGCTGATCACCATCATTACTAGTAAAAAAAATAATAATGATAAAAATGCCATAAATCTATCCCCTATTTTGTAGATGCTATAACTTTTGCGCAAATCAATCAATATACGCTTATTGCAATTTTTTTTACCAAAAATATGTAGAAGAATACGTATCGGCCTAAACTGTGAAAAAATTTTGTTTTTTTATATATTTTTTAGGGATATTTATTATAGCAAAAAGTAAAAAATATTGATTTTTTTTCAAAATTGTCGCTCTATTTTTGTTCATAGCGCAAAAAAAAAAGTGGTCTGGTCTTTGGCCAGCAAAATGGTCCGGGCTGAAGTGGTTAGCAAGTCTAGTGAGAGAGATTGGGAGCTCAGTTGAGTGAAGATCTACAAGAAGTGATTGTAGAGGAAGTAAAAGTGTTTGTTACAACTTGTGTTAGAAACTTTTATAAGGCTGTTGCCATAAGAGACAGCTCTCCTACACATGCAGAGGTGGTGTCTGGCTGGGTGCCTTTCCCTGTGTGGCTGTCTACCTATAGAAGTCTCGGAGTCTGCTAATTTACCATTGCAACTACATAAGGGTGTCGTGGCCCTAAACCCTCTCCCCCACAGTTCTGTTCAAGAGCAGGGATGAGCCGAACACCCCCCTGTTCGGTTCGCACCAGAACCTGCGAACAGACAGAATGTTTGCGTGAACTTTAGAACCCTATTAAATACAATGGACTCGAACGTTCGAAATCTAAAGTGCTAATTATAAAGGCTTATATGCAAGTTATTGTCCTAAAAAGTGTTTGGGGACCCGGGTCCTGCCCCAGGGGACATGTATCAATGCAAAAAGAAGTTTTAAAAATGGCTGTTTTTTCGGGAGCAGTGATTTTAATAATGCTTAAAATGAAAAAATAAAAGTGAAATATTCCTTTAAATTTCGTACCTAGGGGGTGTGTATGATATGCCTGTAAAGTGGCGCTTGTTTCCCGTGCTTAGAACTGTCCCTGCATAAAATGTCATTTTTGAAGGAAAAAAAGTCATTTAAAACTCACTCGCGGCTATTAATGAATTGTCGGCTCCCGGCAATACATACAAAAGTCATTGATAAAAATAAAAAATAAAGCGTGGGGGTCCCCCAGAATTCAATTACCAGGCCCTTCAGGTCTGGTATAGATATTAAGGGGAACCCCGCCGCAAATTAAAAAAAGCAGAACATGAGAAGGGGCAGGTCTACACATGTATTACACAGTGAAGGAAGTTCCCCATCAGGTCCGCCCCCTCGGTATGTCAGACCGCGCCTACGTCATTGGCCTGAGCGGACCTGATGGGGAACTTCCTTCACTGTGTAAATTTAAATTACACAGTGAAGGAAGTTCCCCGCTCAGGCCAATGACGTAGGCGGGGTCTGACATGCCGAGGGGGCGGACCTGATGGGGAACTTCCTTCACTGTGTAATACATGTATAGACCCGCCCCTTCTCATGTTCCGCATCAGGTCCTCAGCCTTACACCGAGTCATTGGCTGAGCGGACCTGATGGGGAACTTTAGAAGAGGCGGGTCTATACATGTAATAGACTGCGGAGGAAATTCCCCATCAGGTCCGCTCAGGCTCAGCCAATGACGGACAGCGCTGGACATCGGATCGCCACGGGACACTGGATTTCACCGCTGGAATGTTTTGTTTTTTTGTTTTTTTTTAATAAAGGACTTTTCCAAGGTGTTTGTGTGGTTTTTTTTTACATTTTTTTACACTTTCTTTGTGAAATGGTAGGGGTACAATGTACCCCTTACCAATTCACATAGGGGGGGGCCGGATCTGGGGGTCCCCTTTGTTAAAGGGGTCTTCCAGATTCTAATAAGCCCCCTGCCCGCAGACCCCCACAACCACCGGGCAAGGGTTGTGGGGATGAGGCCCTTGTCCCCATCAACATGGGGACATCCTCCCCATGTTGAGGGCATGTGGCCTAGTACGGTTCAGAAGGGGGGGGCGCTCTCCCGTTCCCCCCGGTTTTCCTGCGGCCTGCCAGGTTGCATGCTCGGATAAAGGGTCTGGTATGGATTTTTGGGGGGACTCCACGCCATTTTTTTTTTTAATTTGTGGTGGAGTTCCCCTTAAAATCCATGCCAGATCTGAAGGGCCTGGTATGGATATTTGGGGGAACCGCACGCATTTTTTTTTTAAATTTGCTGCGGGGTTCCCCTTAATATCTATAACAGACCTGAAGGGCCTGGTAATTGAATTCTGGGGGACCCCCACGCTTTTTTTTTATTTTTTATCAATGACTTTTGTATGTATTGCCAGGAGCCGACAATTCATTAATAGCCGCGAGTGAGTTTTAAATGACTTTTTTTCCTAAGTTCTAAGCACGGAAAACATGCGCCACTTTACATGCATATCATACACACCCCCTAGGTACGAAATTTAAAGGAATATTTCACTTTTATTGTTTCACTTTAAACATTATTAAAATCACTGCTCCCGAAAAAACGTCAGTTTTTAAAACTTTTTTTTGCATTGATACATGTCCCCTGGGGCAGGACCCGGGTCCCCAAACACTTTTTATGACAATAACTTGCATATAAGCCTTTATAATTAGCACTTTAGATTTCTCCCATAGACTTTTCGAATTTGCCGCAAACACCCCAATTTGTTCGCTGTTCGGCGAACGGGCGAACAGGCAATGTTCGAGTCGAACATAAGTTCGACACAAATTCGAAGCTCATCCCTATTCAAGAGAAAATAAATCTCTTTGCATTCTAGAAGTGTCTGGCGCCCATGGATCTACCTTGCATTACACCCACTATGCCTTGTAACCCACTCTACACAGAAGGACGTCAGCTGTCATTAACTCTGGAGGTCACCATTAGGCCTAAAGAGGTCCGGGACTTTGCTACACAACCAAATTTTGTGAACTACCAAAGTCTAAGCTACCATTTTGTAAATTTAGCGAATCAATATTTGCCATGCGTTTACGGCTTCTCGTCCCGGCCAATCAGGACAGGAGGCTGAAGAAAGAAGACCGGGTTAACACGGAAGCCGCGGTGCCAGGTATCAGGGTAGCCGTGAACGCTGGAGGGCTCCATTTGTGGGGTGAATTCGAACCTGAAGTGGTTCGTTCGCACCCCCCAAAAATTTACAGCCACTGGTGCTAATGATAATCAGATGAACTTGTAAGAATATATGGGATAAATTACATACTAGGGAACCATTTATATTGTCTGCAGCCTGGAGTTTTTATACTTCACCCATCACCTTAATGCCTTTCAAAGCTATAAACAACACACATGCAGACAAATGACTGATTTGTTTATTTTGTGTGAGAGATAACAGTAAGTAACATCATGGAGTTTTGGTTGCTGAACTCTGGAAAAAACACAGTAAGGCTGGATTCACATTAGTGCTCTGTGCGACATTGCACGTGACTGCTGTGCAAATCACATGCGATGTCTGTGCAATGCAAATTCAGCCATACAGATTGTGTGGCTGAAATCACATCGCATTCGGACCAAAGTTGTGCAGGACCCTTTTTTTGGTCGGCACCAGAATTGGATCCGATTCATGTCTAAATTGACAGCTCGCACTGCGATATGCGAACCGATCTGGGGGTGTCATTAACTTTGTATTGACACCCCCAGCAGTTCGCATATGTCAGTGTGAACTGCCTGCGAGTCGGGTGCGATGCGGGAACCCGCAGTGGATTTGCAGGGCTTCCCTCATCGCATGAATGTGAACCGAGCCTAAAGATGCTCGTCTGCTTGAACTGAAGGGGGCATTGTAACAATTAATGGCAAAATGGAATACTGTACATTGCAGAATGTAGCATCTTTAAATTAATGAAAAGTTACATACTTAGAAACCATTTTAATTATCATCTGCAGCCATGAAATTGACAATGATACTTTAGTATCATGCACCGCTAACCCCCCCTCCTCTCACACAATATGACATTCATTTTTATTTAATATTTTAGAATATTGTTCCTTGTCCCCTCCTGGCACTTTTGGAGTTCTCGCCTAGGCTATAATGATGCCCCATTGTTTTCAGCCTCCTTGGCTTGTATACTAACATCCACATCCCTGGAAACCTTGGGGTCTGCTACAGCACATGTGCCACTACCCATCATCAGGGGGCCAGCTGCATCTTCCTGGTTATTTGAGACAGCCCACTAGTGATGTGCAACAGGACATACATGCCATCAGGGGGCTGGCTGCAAAACCTAGAAGAGACAGCACCCTATCGATAACATATATAAAGAAGATGGCAGCACGTAACCAAGCAGGTGATGACAGATCGGCAGATTGCAGTTGTACAATGCTGGATTCGCTGGACGTGGGAGTATGTATTTTGAGGATAGCCTAAAGAACTAAGTAAGAAGTGATAGACAAATAAAAGGCAGAGAAAGTGGTTGTAAACCCTATTTTTTGACTTCTACCTATAGGTAAGCCTAGAATAAGGCTTACCTATAGGTAGTAGAAATATCTCCTAAACGTGCGCCGTTTAGGCGGTATTTCACTTGTAGTCCGCCGATAATACAAACGGCGCATGCGTTGGGAAGAAACTAAACTCCGTGCCGTTTCTTCCCTAGCGTGTGCCGTTACCGTGCGCATGCGCGGAGTGACATCATCGCGGCTCTGGCCAATCACAACGCCGGAGCCGCGATACACGGAAGTAACCTCCGGGAGAGATGTCTGCAGCCGGAGGGGGAGACGAGGATGGCTTTGGGGGCTTTGATCTAAGGTAAGTAATTCATAATGAGCTAGTATGCTAGTCATACTAGCTCATTATGCCTTTGCCTTGCAGGTTTTGTTTTTTTTTAAGAGAGTTTACTTCCTCTTGAAGTTCCTATTTAACTTGTCCCTTCATACCTGTGTATTTTAGTTTGCATTTCTACAAAATACAAAACAGAGTTAAGTAACCCCTTGGCACTGGCCGCATGCGAATATGCGGCCTCTGGGCAACTGGTCCTTGGTGCAGAGAGGCCACATATTTGCGTGAATTGCAGTCAATTCAGCTGTGGTGAGAGCTCACATCCTGCATGCTCCTGGCTAGAGCTGCACAATTAATCGGTAAATAAAAAAGTGAAAAGTGTTCTCTGCTCACTTCTGACTGCTGGCAAACGAAAATAAAAAATCCAGGCAGCCTGCCAAGTTTAGCTTAACATCGGAGATAACTATAAACAAAGTAACATTTCGTTCTTAGATCAAAGGAATGAATTTCAGTCTGTAAATGAGGTCAGTTTAACCACTTACAGACTAAACCTTTTTCTGAAACTTGTTGCTTACAAGTTAAAATCTGCATTTTTGGCTAGAAAATTTCTAAGAACCCTCAAACATTAAATATTGATTTTGAGCAGAGACCCTAGAGAATAAAATGGCGGATGTTGCAAAATTTTATGTCACACTGTATTTGCGCAGCGGTCTTTCAAACGCAATTTTTGGGGAAAAAATACACTTTAATGAATAAAAAAAAACTAAACAGTACAGTTAGCCCATTTTTTTTGTATAATATAAAAGATGATGTTACGCCGCGAGAATTGTGAGAGAATCGTGCTCTTTATTCTAAGCAAAAAAATTGTGATTCTCATTTTAGCCAAAATCGTGCAGCTCTACTCCGGACACAGTTACCTGCGCCTAACCGAAAGCAAGCAGCGATCGGGAGGTTTCGGAACACGTGACCACTGTGACAGCTAATCATGGCGGTGACGTGGTCTTAAACCCCATCCACCACCCGGCAACCTAAACCTCTTAAACGGCTGGGAGGCACCTTGTATTTTTATGTATTTTTGTATTTTGTATACGTTTTTATGTATTTTTTTTTTTTTCACAATTCAGATCTTTTTTAAGGCCTCATGCCCACAGGCGTTATAAAAAAAATGAGCTGTTAAGCTAGTACCGACTCCAGGAAAAAATTGTCGTTAAAAATGCAATTTTATCAGCCACGCTAGCTTTTAGCAGCGTTTCTCTGCCTCTATTCAAAATCAATGGTTCCCTATGGGAGCCCATTGATTTGAATAGAAGTTGCACCAGAAGGCGGATCATGATGATCCGATTTGCAGTGCGACTTGTGTGCTGAGGATCTTGAAGGGGAGATACCAGACCCTTCGGTTTGGTATGGATTTTAAGGGGAATCCCACGCCCAAAAAAATGGCGTGGGGTCCCCCCCAAAATCCATACCAGACCCCTATCCGAACATGCAGCTCGGCAGGTCAGGAAAGGGCGTGACGAACGAGCACCCCCCTCCTGGACCATACCAGGACCAGGCCTCATGCCCTCTACATGGGGGGGTGGGTGCTTTGGGGAAGGGGGCCCTGCGCCCCCCACCCCAAAGCACCTTGTCCCTGTGTTGAGGACAAGGGCCTCTTTCCGACAACCCTGGCTGGTGGTTGTCTGGGTCTGCGGGTGGGGGCTTATCAGAATCTGGAATCCCCCTTTAACAAGAGGGCCCCCAGATCCTGGCCCCCCACCTTATGTGAATGAGTATGGGGTACATTGTACCACTACCCATTCACCCAAAAAAGTGTCAAAAATAAAAAAAGGTTTTTAAAGTATTTTATTAAGGCAGCTCCGGCGTGTCTTTCGATTTCTTCTACCCTTTCTGGCTCTTTTCCCTTTGCTCCGGCGATGTCTTCTCCCTCTGTCACTTCTTCTGCCTCTTCTCTCTCCTCTTTCTTCTCCCTCTTCTGCTGGGTCTTCTCTCTCTGCTGTCTTCTCGCTCTTCTGCCGGGTCTTCTCACTCTTTTGCTGGGTCCCCTCCCTCTGTTCTTCTTCCGGTGTGGACTCGATGCGATCTCCTGGTGTAATGCTGGGTACACCGTGTGCCATGACTTAAATTGGCATGGGGTGGGGCCACCCACTGATGTCATCCAGAGGCCCTGCCCCTTGTGCCATCACCGCCCCATCATGCCCAAGGCGGTGATGTCACAAGGGGTGGGGCCTCCGGATGACATCAGTGGGTGGCTCCATGCCAATATAACGCTTATGCCACTTATAGCTCCTTAACGTCTGTGTGGGCTTTTACTTACCTCCTCATAAAAAGAAATCAGGTTTGTTTGACAACTTCTGTCTTTCATGAATCCATGCTGTCTGTTGCTTAAAATATTTTTTTCCAGCAAGAACTCGTCTATGTGGTCTTTTATTAATCTCTCCAGTATCTTCCCGACTATAGCACTTAAACTAACAGGTCTATAGTTACTTGGTAAAGACTTTGATCCCTTTTTAAATGTTGTAAGTATTTTAAAGCTGGTGCTTTACTGCGTGTATAGTAACTAATTATGATCATATTTTGGTTCCATTAAAGTGTACTGTCTAATTGGTGTGATGAGGAATTCTGAGCTGTTAAGTGCTTGGGCTGTATGGTGACAAAATGCACAGTGATTGCTGTAGTTACCTCCTGGCTATGTATCTCAACTTTGCTTTTTGATCAAAGGTAATGGTGTAATGACCTGGAGAGAACTGATAAGGGATGCAAAGAACATCTCTTTTAACAGTGTGCATTTAGATAATAAAGAGTGAAAAATCTGCCAGCATTTTTCTCCTTGACAACCATGAGGAGAGAACAGAAGAGGCCCTATTGACCTCTATTGCACTTGAAAAGCCATTGTTTTCTAAAAGATCCTTACCGCTTCACTTTGTAGAAGGAGGGCTCTTTTGCTTCTTTTTCTTAAATGCTAAGTTCACCTCTTTTTTCCCCAAATTCCAGCTCCCCTATGTACCAATATACCATTAATGTTCTTATGTTACAGAAAAGAAAAAGCTTTCTAAGTATTTTAGGACAAAGCCTTACCTCTGCCTCCAGCTTGCTCCATAAAAAAAGTTTGTGACTTCCTGGTATGTAGATTTAGGACATAAAAGCTGTTAAGACACAGGAAGGAGTTCACAAGCTGACCTCATTAGCACACACCCTGCACCTGCTCTCACCCTTCAGGAGATTGCTCCTACCCACCTCTGTACTGACATGCAGGCAGTAGTAATAAAAACAGAAGTATGTCCCTGGAAGTCTCTATATATTATACTACCTGATTGTACACTCTCCTTTAGATCTTCCATCAACTATGCAGTACAAGGGCTTGCCTGATTTGATATAGAGTGAATGGACAGATAGGTGGGTCCTCCTATTCCGTAGTTATGGTAAACCTAAAGGAATATGTACAGAGATTGTTCAATCAGATTGCATAGTGTATGGCCACCTTTATACACCTACAATGAGCTAGCTGCACTGTCAGTGCCATTAACCGTTAACGGCACCCTAAATGCGGAAGCAAAAACTCATTATGCTGCATGAAAAAGTGAGTGGCAAACAAAGCCAAACACTTAGTAAAACATGTGCAAACCAAAACATGCCCAAATGTCTTATAAGCTACGTTGCTGCATGAAATCAATGGGCTGCCCTATGCGTGTCACTGGAAAAACAAGCTAAAAAAGTGTGCTTCGACTAAACCAGGTGTGAATAGGACCTAAAAGTAAAATTGCTGTAATTACACAAAAACAATGAGGCTCCGTTCACATCGGCGTATTTCTGAAATGCGTTTTTGAAATGTGCTGCAAATGCGCATTGCCATTAAATTAATGGCACCCCATGCGTGGGTAGCAGGTGCACTTTTACCAGACGTTTTGCCGCATGGCAAACATGCTGCAAATGCACCAACAAGGTTAAAAAAAAAAAGAAGAGGCTCCATGCTTTGCTCAAAAAAGAGTTCTGGAACTTCTTTGGAGCGTTTGTTGCGTGTAGGGCAGGCTTTTCAAGTGAATGGACTGCCCTATGTGTGATGAGCAGAAATGCTTCAAAACATCCCCCAAAAAAACACGTACAAGAACGTAAATTTCCACTACGCAGAGATGTGAATGGGGCCTGATAGCTAAATGTCTCTGTCCACTCCCTCCTACAGTATGTACTTGTACTGATTGTACAATCTATGTACGATTTACCAAAACTATGGAATAGGAGGACCCACCTATCTATCCATTCACTCTTTATCTAACCAGGCAGGTCCTTGCACTACATAGTTGATGGTAGATCTAAATAAGATTGTACTATCAGATAATATAGATTATATATACAGATTTCCATGAGATTGTGTGGGTGCAATCTCCTGAGGGCAGGTGCAGGGTGGGTGCTAATGAGATCAGCTGGTAAACTCCTTCCTGTGTCTTAACGGTTTTTATGATCTAAATCTATGTAGCGGCCTCACCCCGACCTCTTTAACTAGGGGTATGTCGAGCGACAGAGTGAGGTGCGCTACGGCCCATGTCCTCCCCGTGCATGTGGGTGAGGTGAAGGCCAGTATCAATCTTTTTCCTCGGGCCAAATGTGTGCTGGTTATGAGGGTCAGTCCTTCCGTGCCGGAATCTCCCTTTGTTCCCATCAACAGAGTCCATACACCCATCAAAGTCCAAACTCAGGTTTATTGCGTATCTCCACATACAGTCAAATGCAATGGCATGATACGATGGGGAAGCAGGTCGAGGCACTGTACAGGTTCCTAGTCCCTACACTCCCTGTGCTATGACCAGGGGTTGCAGGAATCTTGATGAAAGCTCCTCCGCTGCGCTGTAGCCCATATCAGGGGAAGATGTCCTCCAAGGGAGTTACTGAAGGCCCATCCGTCACCGGGTTGACGCTACACCGGGTCTTCGGACGGGTGACCCCCCCCAGCCTCCTCACCTCAGATGCGGGTCCCCTCGCAAGGGGCGCCCTGGAGCAACTTCACCCTCGCGGGACCCAGTCGGAGTCACCGGGTCCCAGGCCTCCTTAATAGTACCTCACCCCAGGCTGAAGGTGCCCGGGATGGACTCCATCTTCGTTCCGGCCAGGCCTTGGGCACCTAGGCCGGAACCTTGAACCGCCCGCACCCAGGCCTAAGGTGCCTGGGTGCGTGAAGAGATGATCTCCCCCAAAAAACCTTGTGGCGAGGGCGTCTCCCCCTTTTATCTCCTCCCATCGACACCACGGCGGGTTCCCCGCCCCAGCCGTACCATCTCCAGGAAGGGACAAAGAAGGGTAGCACTGTGGTAGTGATTCTACCTCGAGCCAGTAGGTACACTGACACCCACTGGTCAAAGAGAATATTACACCACCCAATCCTCCACGAATAAGAAAAAGGGGTCTAATCCCTGACATAATTACACACCTGGGTCTCTCTACCCCCAGGTGTATCCCACTAACTTTGAAGACCCCGCTACACACTCCCCCTGGTGATTTGACGCTGGTCCCCAGCGTCAGGTGCACACCCATGTCTCCCAAGGAGTGGTGACATGAAGTGGGCCCCAGAGGCTATCCCTCAAATTTTGGATACTGTATGTGCCAAGACCTGCTCAACAGAAAAGGAACTATAAAACATTAAAACTTTTGTATAAAACATCTGTCATGTACACATATACAATCCCTCCCATCACTGTCTAAGAACCACCCCATACTCAGTAGTCTTGACCGACGAATCTCCTGCAGAAGGGAAACAAACAAAAAAAACACATCCTAACACTCTGTGTTAACTTGGCATGAGTGGGTCCGTCAGCCGAGAGACCCACTCACTCCAATAAGTAAGTAATGCATGTGTAACATTTTCAAATATTTGTTGCACAACACTGCCACCTGGTGACAGCGCTGCGGTAATGACACTTGGTGAGATCTTCATTCTTCCTGCTCTCCTACTTTAACTCTACCCCAAAAGTCTCTGCCTTTGGCACATGAAGAAAAGGGAGAAAAAAAACAACAGCTCCCAAATCTCCAGTGAGTAAAAGAAAAGCCCAAATCAAAACAAAAGTAGGGCACAGTTCTAGGCGTCTGGGAATGTCTCTTCCAGAAAGTTTATACAGCAACAAGATAGGAGCTCACTTCTCCTATAAATAGAACCTTGGATCCGGCAGAAACAGGGGCTTCAGGTGCCCGTCAAACACTTCCACCGAATACTCAACATCCTCTCCTTCTTTCCGGCAGATGAGCACCTTATCGGCATGAATATGGCGCCCAAGTCTCCAATCAGCTCTGCAGTCCTTAAACTTTTTAGACACAGGCGGCGAACATGACAGGTATCGCCTGGCATGGGGTACTTTAAGTTTTTCCCATACAAACTCGTCATACCACCTTGGTCGCAGGACCTCGACTTCATACAATAAGTCCCGAGGCAAGTAAGGGTACTCCCACCCATATTCACGGGCGACTCTCTGGGAGAAAAGTCTCTGCAACCTGGCTAGAGGTGGCATCACATCTCGCTCACCTTCTCCTGGCTGTACAATGGCCTCCGGGTGCCGAGGTACCTTCACCATCTCGGGTTTCTTTGTCTTTGGTGCCCGCAACGAAGCACGCTGCATCCCCAACATCAGAGCGGGTGATGTAGTTGAATGCGGGAAGTTGGTCGTAGGACTAAATTTCCTCGAGAACTCCCGGGCCTTCACCCGGAGCGTACTGTCTTCTATGGACATGGGGGAATCCTGCGGTTTACTCAGCACAGGTAGTGGGCGTCTGTCCCAGCCCTTCCGGTGAAACAGTTTGTCTATCTCTCCGTCATCCCCACAGTCTGACAATGACTCTAAGTCGGAGGTGTCATACATCTCGGCGGGAAGGTAGTCTCTAGTAGACGGAATGCTACCCTCCCTTGCGGGCTCCACCGACTGTGGACCCCCGACACCTCCAACCAACACCACAGTCCCAGCCCCTGGCTCACCTGGACCTTCTGAAGAACTGGGATGTCCGGGACTCTCTTCTCTACCGGCGCCATCCAGGCCAGGCAAGCGGCGGGGTGAAACTCGACCACGACCATAGGATGCCTGTACCAGGCCGACTTTCCTCTTCGGAGGTGGGAGCAGGGAGTCTGTAGTGACCGAAGCAGTGTCCTCGGATTTTTCTCTCTCAGTCTCTGGTTGGGCAGTCACTTCGCCCTGGTCAGCGCGCACGGGAAACTCCGCAAAGGCTTTGATCTCTCCCTCCGGAGTGGCGGTTCCTGTGATGCAGTTGAGGCGTAGGGCCCGGGGCCTTTCCGTGTGTGGTTCAACCTCAAAAAGAAACTCCTTGCATGCTTCGCATCGCCCGAATGGCTTTAGTTGGACCACCAGTCCCGAGCATCCGGGACAGATCACACCGAGGGCCTCCGTGTCTCTGCATGAATACAGAGCCAACTGTCCTCGGGGCCTGAGCCTTATCCCCGTGTCTGTAATGGGTGCAGCAAATGCAGTCATCTTGAAAGGATAAGGTACCGGCATCCACGGGGAGCCTGAGTTCGCTCCGACCACTTGCTGCTCCATCACACGCTGACCTCGCGCCGGAGTCTCCACGTGTATCTCCACACGTGGCCAGACTCCTCCCACGACTTGCACGTTTTCGCGGGCTTCCTTCAGTCTCCTCCCACGAATTGCGCAGTCATGGGGTGCCTCGTGGCGCAGTGCAGCAAAAGTCCCCACATGTAGTTCGTCACACGGCTGGACTCCTCCCTCTTCCCGCTCTTTCTGCATGGGCCTCTCCCGGTTTTTCAGGGAAATTTTCACGACTTCGAGCACAGGGATGCACTTTGGCCAATCACATGGCCGACCTGCTCGGACCTCCTCCGGGCAGCAAAGTTCAAACACAGCCGTTCCAAACCTCAGGGTCAACACACATTTCATCCCGGACTCACGAGCCCCCACGTGTAGCGGCCTCACCCCGACCTCTTTAACTAGGGGTATGTCGAGCGACAGAGTGAGGTGCGCTACGGCCCATGTCCTCCCCGTGCATGTGGGTGAGGTGAAGGCCAGTATCAATCTTTTTCCTCGGGCCAAATGTGTGCTGGTTATGAGGGTCAGTCCTTCCGTGCCGGAATCTCCCTTTGTTCCCATCAACAGAGTCCATACACCCATCAAAGTCCAAACTCAGGTTTATTGCGTATCTCCACATACAGTCAAATGCAACGGCATGATACGATGGGGAAGCAGGTCGAGGCACTGTACAGGTTCCTAGTCCCTACACTCCCTGTGCTATGACCAGGGGTTGCAGGAATCTTGATGAAAGCTCCTCCGCTGCGCTGTAGCCCATATCAGGGGAAGATGTCCTCCAAGGGAGTTACTGAAGGCCCATCCGTCACCGGGTTGACGCTACACCGGGTCTTCGGACGGGTGACCCCCCCCCAGCCTCCTCACCTCAGATGCGGGTCCCCTCGCAAGGGGCGCCCTGGAGCAACTTCACCCTCGCAGGACCCAGTCGGAGTCACCGGGTCCCAGGCCTCCTTAATAGTACCTCACCCCAGGCTGAAGGTGCCCGGGATGGACTCCATCTTCGTTCCGGCCAGGCCTTGGGTGCCTAGGCCGGAACCTTGAACCGCCCGCACCCAGGCCTAAGGTGCCTGGGTGCGTGAAGAGATGATCTCCCCCAAAAAACCTTGTGGCGAGGGCGTCTCCCCCTTTTATCTCCTCCCATCGACACCACGGCGGGTTCCCCGCCCCAGCCGTACCATCTCCAGGAAGGGACAAAGAAGGGTAGCACTGTGGTAGTGATTCTACCTCGAGCCAGTAGGTACACTGACACCCACTGGTCAAAGAGAATATTACACCACCCAATCCTCCACGAATAAGAAAAAGGGGTCTAATCCCTGAGATAATTACACACCTGGGTCTCTCTACCCCCAGGTGTATCCCACTAACTTTGAAGACCCCGCTACATCTACATACCAGGAAGTTACGAAAATTCCTATGGAACCAGCTAGAAAGGTAAAGGCTTGTCCTAAAATACATAGAAAGCTTTTTATTTTCTGTAACAGAAGTACATTAATGATATATTGGTACATAGGGGAGCTGGAATGTAGAAAAAAAAATGTGAACTTAGTCTTTAAATCATTTTTAAGGAGGAATATTGATATTTATATATTCCAGATATAACAAAAAAATTGTTCAAAGCTTGAAGCTTTAAAGAAAACACTCTTTGTGTAAGGCATTATGTTACAATGTGTAATGGTAAAGAGCATAGTATGGTTGTTGGAGGCCAACTTACATTTCCTTGTTTGAAGTTTGAAGAGACATGTGGAAGAGAAACTCGCTGTTCACAAGAGGTTTCAAGGAATTTGTCTGCTGCTTTCTCCCTTAATTTATGTAAGGCAGATCGGGCGGTTATTCTTATCTATCATTAGATAGAAAAATGCTGTATGTAAACCCCTAACAATGAACTTTTCTTACTTTATCCCTTTTGATATGTTAAATATACCTTCTAGAGCGTTATATTATATCTGTTCAATAAGTGAAAAAAAATACCTGTTGATCATGCCAGGAATCCAGTGAACATTTGGTTTCCTGTGCTCTCTTATCAATTATAAAAGTGTGGTCTACTGCGCCTACCACGTTAACTAATGTAGTGATAGTGGAAATGCTGCTCAGTGTAAACAATATCACCAAAAATGGAACAAATAAAATAAATGATGAGCGCAAATCCCTCAAATATAAACAATAGGATAATATCCCAAAAAATGTCCAATGCGTGTGCAAAATAGCTGTGCAATGTGCAAATGTGCAAGTAATGTGCTATACCAACAAATAAATAGTAAATAATAAACACATCAATCACGTGTTCACTCAGTGAACAGTGTGCAAAAGGTGCAAATTATTATTGATTTTAGTTCTCTCAGTGGACTACAGAATGCATCTCCTTTATGATATGGAAATGAGAGTGGGAATGTTCTGTTGTCCTGTCCTAGGGTGGTAATTACTGTATGTCCCTCTATAGATACAGTACAGTTTGATGAGTGAGCATTGTCACTCTAGAACAGAAAGGGGTTAATTTACTGAAGGTAAATAGGCTGTTCACTTTGCAAGGGAATTTTCGCTTAGTATATTGAAGGAGGCAACGGTCTTCTGACTTCCATCTTCCAATCATGTGCAAGCAAAAATGTATGTATTTTACTTGTATGCGATTGGGTATTTTTTGCAAAGTGAATTCACTAAGCCAATGGAACAGTGGCGGCCCGTCCATAGGGGGCGACCGGGCGCCGCCCCCCCTCCTGTGGTCACCAAAAAAAAAAAAAAAAACGGGCCCTTTAAGAGTTTTTTTTTCTTTTTTTTGTGCTCTTTTTCACTGACAGAGGCGGTGCGTCCATAGTGGGCGCAGAAGCGCCGCCCCGCTCGCTTCTGTGCTCGGCTGCCACTCACCACAACAATACATAGGTTCATGCATTGCATGAACCTATGTATTGTCGCCTCCGCTGCCGCCCACTATTCAGATGGCCGGCCCCTTGAGTGCCGGCCATCTGAATAACAGCGTCTGATTGGCCTTTAGAAGTGCCTATCAGAGCCAGCGGCTCTGATAGGCTTTCCGACTACAGCCGGCTTCTAAATACCTAATGAGAGGATGCACGGGGGGTGCGTTTTCTGGCCAATCAGGTTCACCGGGTCTGGTTACCGGTAACCTGATTGGCTGAAGCGACATCGAGGGCGGGAGAAGACATCGAGGACGGAAGAAGGACGGCGCTGACCCGAGGAAGGTAAGTGCAGGGCTGGGGGGGACAAAGTGGCTGCATTTGGGGGACAAACTGGCTGTATATGGGGGACAAACTGGCTGTATATTGGGGGGAAACTGGCTGTATATTGGGGGGAAACTGGCTGTATATTGTGGGTAAACTGGCTGTATTATGGGGGGAAACTGGCTGTATATTGGGGGACAAACTGGCTGTATTTATAAGGGACAAACTGGCTGTATTTTGGGGACAAACTGGCTGTATATTGGGGGGAAGCTGGCTGTATTTTTGGGGCAAACTGGCTGTATTTTGGGGACAAACTGGCTGTATTTTGGGGACAAACTGGCTGTATATGGGGGACAAACTGGCTGTATTATGGGGGACAAACTGGCTGTATTATTGGGGGAAACTGGCTGTATATGGGGACAAACTGGCTGTATATGGGGACAAACTGGCTGTATATGGGGACAAACTGGCTGTATTATGGGGGACAAACTGGCTGTATTTTGGGGACAAACTGGCTGTATTTTGGGGACAAATTGGCTGTATTTTGGGGACAAACTGGCTGTATTTATGGGGGACAAACTGGCTGTATTTATGGGGGACAAACTGGCTGTATATTGGGGGGAAACTGGCTGTTAATGGGGACAAACTGACTGTATTTTTGGGGCAAACTGGCTGTATTTTGGGGACAAACTGGCTGTATATGGGGGACAAACTGGCTGTATATGGGGGACAAACTGGCTGTATATGGGGGACAAACTGGCTGTATATTGGGGACAAACTGGCTGTATTTTGGGGACAAACTGGCTGTATATGGGGGACAAACTGGCTGTATTTTGGGGGGAAAGTGGCTGCATATGGGGACAAACTGGCTGTATATGGGGGGAAACTGGCTGCATTGGGGGACAAACTGGCTGCATTGGGGGACAAACTGGCTGCATTGGGGGACAAACTAGTGGCGTTTGGGCACAGTGGCTGCGTTTAATGGGCACAGTGGCGGCAATTGATGTTTTTTTTTTTTTTTTTTTTCAGTTTGTTTGCTCCCCCCCAAAAAATTTGAGCACCAGCTGCCACTGCAATGGAAAACCCCTTTAAAAGTAAACAGCATATTTGTCTTTGGTAAATAAACACAATAGTGTATTACTGGCTGGATCACCACATCAAAATAACAGAAAAAAAGGCTTGAAAAAAGATAACTAATGCAGCCACCATGTTCTGTTTCCAATGTCACTTTATGCATTGATATAAATCCTTAGACACAGTCTGTCCAAACATTATGGTCACCTGCTGACTTGGCACAATCCACTGGCAGCTCAACTCTTCAATAAGACACAGAAATTGAATCTAATGCAATTGTACTTCAGCTAATTGCAGTACAGAGGATGTTTGTTGTTGACTGACTGAGGGAACATAGAAGAAATGGGGTGGGTCTAGTTAGAACTGAACTAACTAGCATTAAATAGGAGGGGAGGACAGAGGAAGAAACAAAAAAATCATATAACAAACAAGTTGCATTGCCTTAAAACCACCAATATACGCTATAATGCCAAAAGTATTGGGACACATGCCTTTACATGCCCATGAACTTTAATGGCATCCCAGTCTTAATCCAGAGGGGTTTAATTTTGAGTTGGCCCACCCTTTGCAGCTATAACAGCCTAAACTCTTCTGGAAAGGCTGTCCACAAAGTTTAGGAGTGTGTCTATGGGAGTGTTTGACCATTCTTCCAGAAGTGCATTTGTGAGTTTTAGGCCTGGCCTGGCTCGCAGTCTGTGCTCTAATTCCTCCCACAAGTGCCCTTAATTTATGTAAGGCAGATCGGGCGGTTATTCTTATCTATCATTAGATAGAAAAATGCTGTATGTAAACCCCTAACAATGAACTTTTCTTACTTTATCCCTTTTGATATGTTAAATATACCTTCTAGAGCGTTATATTATATCTGTTCAATAAGTGAAAAAAAATACCTGTTGATCATGCCAGGAATCCAGTGAACTTTTGGTTTCCTGTGCTCTCTTATCAATTATAAAAGTGTGGTCTACTGCGCCTACCACGTTAACTAATGTAGTGATAGTGGAAATGCTGCTCAATCTACAGTGTAAACAATATCACCAAAAATGGAACAAATAAAATAAATGATGAGCGCAAATCCCTCAAATATAAACAATAGGATAATATCCCAAAAAATATCCAATGCGTGTGCAAAATAGCTGTGCAATGTGCAAATGTGCAAGTAATGTGCTATACCAAGAAATAAATAGTAAATAATAAACACATCAATCACGTGTTCACTCAGTGAACAGTGTGCAAAAGGTGCAAATTATTATTGATTTTAGTTCTCTCAGTGGACTACAGAATGCATCTCCTTTATGATATGGAAATGAGATTGGGAAGTGTTCTGTTGTCCTGTCCTAGGGTGGTAATTACTGTATGTCCCTCTATAGATACAGTACAGTTTGATGAGTGAGCATTGTCACTCTAGAACAGAAAGGGTTTAATTTACTGAAGGTAAATAGGCTGTTCACTTTGCAAGGGAATTTTCGCTTAGTATATTGAAGGAGGCAACGGTCTTCTGACTTCCATCTTCCAATCATGTGCAAGCAAAAATTTATGTATTTTACTTGTATGCGATTGGGTATTTTTTGCAAAGTGAATTCACTAAGCCAATGGAACAGTGGCGGCCCGTCCATAGGGGGCGACCGGGCGCCGCCCCCCCTCCTGTGGTCACCAAAAAAAAAAAAAAACGGGCCCTTTAAGAGTTTTTTTTTCTTTTTTTTGTGCTCTTTTTCACTGACAGAGGCGGTGCGTCCATAGTGGGCGCAGAAGCGCCGCCCCGCTCGCTTCTGTGCTCGGCTGCCACTCACCACAACAATACATAGGTTCATGCATTGCATGAACCTATGTATTGTCGCCTCCGCTGCCGCCCACTATTCAGATGGCCGGCCCCTTGAGTGCCGGCCATCTGAATAACAGCGTCTGATTGGCCTTTAGAAGTGCCTATCAGAGCCAGCGGCTCTGATAGGCTTTCCGACTACAGCCGGCTTCTAAATACCTAATGAGAGGATGCACGGGGGGTACGTTTTCTGGCCAATCAGGTTCACCGGGTCTGGTTACCGGTAACCTGATTGGCTGAAGCGACATCGAGGGCGGGAGAAGACATCGAGGACGGAAGAAGGACGGCGCTGACCCGAGGAAGGTAAGTGCAGGGCTGGGGGGGACAAAGTGGCTGCATTTGGGGGACAAACTGGCTGTATATGGGGGACAAACTGGCTGTATATTAGGGGGAAACTGGCTGTATATTGGGGGGAACCTGGCTGTATATTGTGGGTAAACTGGCTGTATTATGGGGGGAAACTGGCTGTATATTGGGGGACAAACTGGCTGTATTTATAAGGGACAAACTGGCTGTATTTTGGGGACAAACTGGCTGTATTTTGGGGACAAACTGGCTGTATATGGGGGACAAACTGGCTGTATTATGGGGGACAAACTGGCTGTATTATTGGGGGAAACTGGCTGTATATGGGGACAAACTGGCTGTATATGGGGACAAACTGGCTGTATATGGGGACAAACTGGCTGTATTATGGGGGACAAACTGGCTGTATTTTGGGGACAAACTGGCTGTATTTTGGGGACAAATTGGCTGTATTTTGGGGACAAACTGGCTGTATTTATGGGGGACAAACTGGCTGTATTTATGGGGGACAAACTGGCTGTATATTGGGGGCAAACTGGCTGTTAATGGGGACAAACTGACTGTATTTTTGGGGCAAACTGGCTGTATTTTGGGGACAAACTGGCTGTATATGGGGGACAAACTGGCTGTATATGGGGGACAAACTGGCTGTATATGGGGGACAAACTGGCTGTATATTGGGGACAAACTGGCTGTATTTTGGGGACAAACTGGCTGTATATGGGGGACAAACTGGCTGTATTTTGGGGGGAAAGTGGCTGCATATGGGGACAAACTGGCTGTATATGGGGGGAAACTGGCTGCATTGGGGGACAAACTGGCTGCATTGGGGGACAAACTGGCTGCATTGGGGGACAAACTAGTGGCGTTTGGGCACAGTGGCTGCGTTTAATGGGCACAGTGGCGGCAATTGATGTTTTTTTTTTTTCAGTTTGTTTGCTCCCCCCCAAAAAATTTGAGCACCAGCTGCCACTGCAATGGAAAACCCCTTTAAAAGTAAACAGCATATTTGTCTTTGGTAAATAAACACAATAGTGTATTACTGGCTGGATCACCACATCAAAATAACAGAAAAAAAGGCTTGAAAAAAAGATAACTAATGCAGCCACCATGTTCTGTTTCCAATGTCACTTTATGCATTGATATAAATCCTTAGACACAGTCTGTCCAAACATTATGGTCACCTGCTGACTTGGCACAATCCACTGGCAGCTCAACTCTTCAATAAGACACAGAAATTGAATCTAATGCAATTGTACTTCAGCTAATTGCAGTACAGAGGATGTTTGTTGTTGACTGACTGAGGGAACATAGAAGAAATGGGGTGGGTCTAGTTAGAACTGAACTAACTAGCATTAAATAGGAGGGGAGGACAGAGGAAGAAACAAAAAAATCATATAACAAACAAGTTGCATTGCCTTAAAACCACCAATATACGCTATAATACCAAAAGTATTGGGACACATGCCTTTACATGCCCATGAACTTTAATGGCATCCCAGTCTTAATCCAGAGGGGTTTAATTTTGAGTTGGCCCACCCTTTGCAGCTATAACAGCCTAAACTCTTCTGGAAAGGCTGTCCACAAAGTTTAGGAGTGTGTCTATGGGAGTGTTTGACCATTCTTCCAGAAGTGCATTTGTGAGTTTTAGGCCTGGCCTGGCTCGCAGTCTGTGCTCTAATTCCTCCCACAAGTGTTTTATCGGATTGAGGTCAGGACTCTGTGCAGGCCAGTCAAGTTCCTCCACGCCAAACTCGCTCATCCATGTCTTTATGGACCTTGCTTTGTGCACTGGTGCGCAGTCATGTTGGAGCAGGAAGGGCCAACCCCAAACTGATCCTACAAAGTTGGGAGCATGAAATTTTATAAAATGTCTTGGTATGCTGATGCCTTAAGAGTTACATTTCACTGGAACTAAGGGGCCAAGCCCAACCCCTGAAAAAAATAACCCACACCATAATCCCCCCTCCATCCAAAAATTTGGACCAGTGCACAAAGCCAGGTCCATAAAGACATGAATGAGCAAGTTTGGGGTGGAGGAACTTGACTGGCCTGCACAGAGTCCTGATCTCAACCCGATAGAACACCTTTGGGATAAATTAGGGCGGAGACTGCGAGCCAGGCCTTCTCATCCAACATCAGTGCCTGACCTCACAAATTAACTTCTGGAAGAATGGTCAAACATTCCCATAGACGCACTCCTAAACATTGTGAACAGCCTTCCCAGAAGAGTTAAAGCTGTTATAGCTGCAAAGGGTGGGCCAACTCAATATTGAACCCTACGGACTAAGACTGGGATGCCATTAAAGTTCACGTGCATGTAAAGGATGGCGTCCCAATACTTTTAGTAATATAGTGTATGCCCTCATACTAATGTAGCGGGGTCCTCAAATTGATGGGATACACCTGGGGAATAGTGTGACCCAGGTGTATAATTGTGTTAGGGTTCAGACCCCTTTTTGTTTCGTGGAGGATTGGGGGATGTAGTATTCTCCTTTGCCTGTGGGTGGCGGGGTACCCACAGGCTTCAGGTAGAATCATCTCCTGCAGTGCTCCCTGTTTTGTCCCTTCCCGGAGATGGTATGGCTGGGGCGGGGAACCCGCCGGGCCATTGATGGGAGGAGATAAAAGGGGGAGACGCCCTTACCACGAGGTCTTGCGGAGAAGGAGGTCCTCGGAGGAGGAGGGTTGCGGTCCGCACCCAGGCCCCTCAGGCCTGGGTGCTGGAGATCCAGGAGTCTGGTCCAGGTGCCCATGGCCTGGTCCGGAGTCATGTTGGCGTCCATCCCAGGCACCTTTAGCCTGGGGTGAGGTACTATCGAGGAGGCCTGGGGCCCAGTACCTTCGACTGGGTCACGCTAGGGTGGACTGTCCGAGGGTCCCTGAGCGGAGGGACTCGTATCTGAGGTGAGGAGGCCAGAGAGGTTACCCACTGGAGACCCGGAGCAGCACCAACCCGGTGACAGTGGGCCTCTGGGAACTCTCTTGGGAGGACACATCCCTCTGATAGGGGCCACAGCGTATCGAAGAGGGCTCCATTGCTGTTCATAGGGGTTGCTGGAAGAGACCCCATCTTTCCTGTTCTGTAACAGCCGGATTGGCTTAGGCGCCGCTGGTCATAGTACAGTGGCATAGAACTTAAACTTTAGGAAGTGCCTCGATCTGCTCGCCCCACCGTTGGCAAGGTTATAGGTCCCAACCAGTTTGCTGCAAAAGAACTGTTTATTGTGCTTTGCGTATTGGAGTGTCAAATAAACAAGTGTTGGACCTTTCTCCGGTGTGTGAACTCCAGTTACTGGAAGCAAAGGGGAGGCTGGTGAGCTTGCAATTACAGACTCAGTGCATTCACAGAACACACCGGCCCGAGGAAACATCAGTAAGTGGCCTTCACCTCCCTACTACAATGGGGAGGACATGGGCCGTGGCGCATCTCACTCTCACAACCCAGGAACCCCTAGACGTGAGTTGGTGTGTAACCGATAAAGATGGAGAGAGAGTGAGGCCGCTACACGTGGGGGCTCGTGAGTCCGGGATAGAGTGTGTTCTAAAGATGGACTTGAGAATGTCTACATTTGAACTTTGCTGCCCAGAGGAGTTCCGAGCAGATCGGCCATATTACTGGCCAAAGTGCGTCCCTGCTCGGAGTTGTGGAAATGACCCTAACACGGGAAAGGCCCATGCGGAGGAGCGGAAAAAGGGAGAGGTCCAGCCGTGTGACGTACTGCACGTGGGGACTGTTAACGCACTGCGCCACGAGGCACCCCATGGCGACATCGTTCGTGGGCGGAGTCAAGAGGAAGCCCGCGAAAATGTACAGCTCATGGGAGGAGTCTGGCCAAGTGTGGGGATACACGTGGAGACTCCGGCGCGGGGTCAGTGCATGATGGAGCAGCAGATAGTCGGGATGACCTCAAGTGCCCCGTGGATTATGGTTCCTCACCCCACGAGAATGACTTCCTTTGCTGCCCCCATCACAGACACGGGGATAAGACTTAGGCCCCGAGGGCGGTTGGCTCTGTACACTTGCAGAGACACGGAGGCCCTCGGTGTGATCTGTCCCGGCTGCTCGGGACTGGTGGTCACCCTGAAGCCATTCGGGCGATGTGAGGAGTGCAGAGAATTCCTTTTTGAGGTCGAGTCGTCTACAGCAAGGCCCCGGGCCCTTCGCCTCAACCACCTCACGGGTACCGCTACTCCGGAAGGGGAGATCAAGGCCTTTGTCGAGGTTCCCGTGCGCGCTGACCAGGGCGATGGACTGCCCAACAGAGAAAAATCCGAGGATGCTGCCTCAGTCGCCACAAGTTCTCTGCTCCCACCCCCGAAGAGGAAAGTTGGCCTAGTACAGGCATCCTATGGACGTGGTCGAGCTTCACCCCGCTGCTTGCCTGGCCTGGATGGCGCCGGTCGAGAAGGAAGTCCCGGACATCCCAGTCCTCTACAAGGGTCAGGTGAGCCAGGGGCTGGGACTGTGGTGGTGGTTGGAGGTGTCGGGGGCCCATTGGAGGTGGAGCCCCCCAGGGAGGATGATTCTGTGTCCACCGGAAGATATCTGCCTGCGGAGATGTATGACACCTCCGACCTAGAGTCGCTGTCTGACTGCGGAGATGATGGCGAGATAGACGAACTGTTCAGCCGCAAGGGCTGGGATAGAATGCCACTTCTTGCTTCCCGTGCGGTACGGGATTCACCTATGTACACAGGAGACAGCACACCTCGGGTGGAAGACCCGCAGTCTACGAGGGAACCTACCCCTCCACCGGTGTCCTCATCTACTGTTACCTCACCTGCTTTGGTTGTGGGGACACCCCGCGCTTCTCTGAGGGCGCCGAAAGTCAGTTTCAGGGAGCTGGTAAAGGCACCTCGGCATCCGGAAGCTATTGTGCTGCCTGGAACTGGAGAGAAAGCCACTATGCCACCTTTGGCCCGCTTGCAGAGACTGTTTTGCCACAAAGTAGCTCGGGAATATGGGTGGGAGTACCCGTATCTGCCCCGGGACTTGCTGTTTGAGGTGGAAGTCTGGAGAGCAAGATGGTATGACGAGTTTGTGTGGGACAAGTTGAAGGTGCCTCATGCTCGCAGGTACCTGGAATGTGTGCCGGCAGTGTCTAAGAGGTTTGAGGACTGCAGAGCTGAATGGAAATTGGGGCGCCATATCCATGCTGACAAGATAGTCATTTGCAGAAGAGAAGGAGAAGATGTCGAGTATTCGATAGAGGCATTTGACAAACACCTGAAACCCCTGTATCTGCCGGATCCAAAGTTTTACTTATAGGAGAAAAGAACTCCTGTTTATTTCCTTTGTGCACTTGAACTTTCTGGAAGAGCCATTCCCAGACACCCAGGACTGTGCCCTGCTTTTGTTTTTATTTGGTTTTTTTTCTTTTTCTCATTGGAGACTTGGGGCTGTTGTGTTTTTTTGTGTTTCCCCTTTTCTTCATGTGCCAAAGGCAAGGACATTTGGGAATAGTGGCAGAGTAGGGAAAAGCTGGAAGAACGAAGACTCGTTGAGTGTCATGACCACGGTGTTGTCACCAGGTGGCAGTGTTGCGCAACAAATGTTTGAAAATGTTTCACACACACATCACCTTGCTTGTTGGAGTGAGTGGGTCTCTCGGCTGACGGGCCCACTCATGCCAAATGACAAGAAATAATGTTAGGATGTTGTTTTTTTTCTTTCCCCTGCAGGAGAATCGTCAATCAAGACCATTGAGAGTGGGTGGCTCTTAGACAGTGTGGGAGAGGGGTTGTGATTATGCAGATGTTTAAAGTGTTTTATGACATAAGTTGTTTTATATGTTCCCCATTCCCTGAGCAGGTCTTGGCACTTGGGAAAAATTTAGAGGAACTGCCTCAGGGGTTTCACTCCATGTCACCACTTTATGGGAGGCATGGGTGTGCACCTGACGCTGGGGACCAGCGTTCAATCACAGGGGGGAATGTGTAGCGGGGTCCTCAAATTGATGGGATACACCTGGGGAATAGTGTGACCCAGGTGTATAATTGTGTTAGGGTTCAGACCCCTTTTTGTTTCGTGGAGGATTGGGGATGTAGTATTCTCCTTTGCCTGTAGGTGGCGGGGTACCCACAGGCTTCAGGTAGAATCATCTCCTGCAGTGCTCCCTGTTTTGTCCCTTCCCGGAGATGGTATGGCTGGGGCGGGGAACCCGCCGGGCCGTTGATGGGAGGAGATAAAAGGGGGAGACGCCCTTACCACGAGGTCTTGCGGAGAAGGAGGTCCTCGGAGGAGGAGGGTTGCGGTCCGCACCCAGGCCCCTCAGGCCTGGGTGCTGGAGATCCAGGAGTCTGGTCCAGGTGCCCATGGCCTGGTCCGGAGTCATGTTGGCGTCCATCCCAGGCACCTTTAGCCTGGGGTGAGGTACTATCGAGGAGGCCTGGGGCCCAGTACCTTCGACTGGGTCCCGCTAGGGTGGACT
This sequence comes from Rana muscosa, assembly GCA_029206835.1. NCBI lineage: Eukaryota > Metazoa > Chordata > Amphibia > Anura > Ranidae > Rana > Rana muscosa. The sequence continues at coordinate 432,769,990 of CM055121.1, read as the reverse complement.
GTCCGAGGGTCCCTGAGCGGAGGGACTCGTATCTGAGGTGAGGAGGCCAGAGAGGTTACCCACTGGAGACCCGGAGCAGCACCAACCCGGTGACAGTGGGCCTCTGGGAACTCTCTTGGGAGGACACATCCCCCTGATAGGGGCCACAGCGTATCGAAGAGGGCTCCATTGCTGTTCATAGGGGTTGCTGGAAGAGACCCCATCTTTCCTGTTCTGTAACAGCCGGATTGGCTTAGGCGCCGCTGGTCATAGTACAGTGGCATAGAACTTAAACTTTAGGAAGTGCCTCGATCTGCTCGCCCCACCGTTGGCAAGGTTATAGGTCCCAACCAGTTTGCTGCAAAAGAACTGTTTATTGTGCTTTGCGTATTGGAGTGTCAAATAAACAAGTGTTGGACCTTTCTCCGGTGTGTGAACTCCAGTTACTGGAAGCAAAGGGGAGGCTGGTGAGCTTGCAATTACAGACTCAGTGCATTCACAGAGCACACCGGCCCGAGGAAACATCAGTAAGTGGCCTTCACCTCCCTACTACAATGGGGAGGACATGGGCCGTGGCGCATCTCACTCTCACAACCCAGGAACCCCTAGACGTGAGTTGGTGTGTAACCGATAAAGATGGAGAGAGAGTGAGGCCGCTACACTAACATACAATAATAATCTGAAGTAGTCCAATACAACACATAAAAATACATGTAAGTGGGACAAAACACACACTATTTAAGGACTGATACAGTTAAGCCCTGTACACACGATCGGTTTTACCGATGAAAACCATCCGATGGATGGTTTTCATCAGACAAACCGATCGTGTATGGAACCCATCGGTCTTTTTTCCATCGGTTTTAAAAAATAGAACATGTTTTAAATTTTTCCGATGGATAAAAAACCGATCGAAAACTCCGATCGTCTATGGGCAAGTCCATCGGATAAAAAACCCACGCATGCTCAGAATCAAGTCGACGCATGCTCAGAAGCATTGAACTTCATTTTTCTCGGCTCATCGGAGTGTTTTACGTCACCGCATTTGGAACGGTCGGTTTTTTGACTGATGGTGTGTAGGCAAGACTGATGGAAGTCAGCTTCATCGGATTTCCGATGGACAAAACCATTGGATTAGAATCCATAGGATATCCGATCGTGTGTACGAGGCTTAAGATGCAATTAATTAAAATTTTGTTCTTGGCTTAAAGTGGTTGTAAACCCGGTTCATGAAATTTGAGCCGGCACATCCATCTGTAGTGTTTTCTTATCTCTCTTCAAGGCACTATGTCCTGTAGCTGTCTCCTGCTCTGTTTTTCTGTTATCAGCATGAGAACTCCTGACAAGTTCTCTGTTACATATGATAAAAGCAGCCAGAGTTTTGTGTTGAGGAGGATGCTATAAATAGATTAGCACTGAGCTGAACGATTCAACAAACAGAGATGAAAGTCTCTACTTATGAGGAGAGGGGGTGTGTGCCTTTCCCACATTTAGCTGTCTTGGCTGTATTCCCAGGCGTCACTGCCAGGGCTGGTGCAAGAATTTTTGACACCCAAGGCGAAACCTAATTTTGCCGCCCCCACCCCTTGCTCCACCCCTGACCCCAACCCCTTTGCCCTGCCTATGCATACCCCAACTTTTTATTGAAGTGCCCATCAAATGCAGCCCACCAGCGCCCATCAAATGCAGCCTTACCAGCGACTATCAAATGCAGCATACCAGCGCCCATCAAATGCAGCCTACCAGCGCCCATCAAATACAGCCTCACCAGCACCCATCAAATGCAGCCTACCAGCGCCCATCAATGAATGTTTGCTTGCTTCCATTCATTCGGGATTTGAGACACAGACACAGTCCTCCATCACCGCTGCGCCTCTGACACTATGTGTGAACGGAGCAGTGGCTGCCTCATGATGCTAATGCCGAGAGTTTGTTGCTTGCTGCAGAGAGAAGAGAGTAGGAACACCAGTGGCCGGGCGCCCTAGGCAGCAGTGTGCCCTAGGCGGCTGCCTAGTTTGCCTAGTGGTAGCACCAGCCCTGTTCACTGCAGTGCTTTCCAGAAAGAGAAAAGCTCCTAACACTATCTGAACTTTCTAAACAATATATAAAGCTGAAGAGAGCAGATATACATGTAAAACTTATATAGGGAAATTTGTTTAATCTCTGTCTATCATCCAAAGCTGTTCACTTCACTGGGTAAATTTGAAGAAACACCAAGGGAGACACATCCGGTCTAAGTGCTTGGGCGACAGTTCATGGGAAAGCGTCAGATGTATGGAGAATCCACCTTCACCATGTGATTCCACTCCCCTAGGAATTACACTTACCAGAATTATGTCAAATAACGCTTTGGATATATTATGCCCAGACAATAATAACAAGGGGTTATCTTCCAGGATATCTCAAATAGTTCACTGGAACAATGGATTGGTGCACTCCAATTCACATTAATCTCACTCCAATGGTCAAGAGCATTTCCATGGGCTCAAATATAAAGGAAAAACAATCCTCATAGCGTAACTCTGTTTTATTTTTTATTGTATAATAACTCCCCCCTTCACCCTATGCACTTACAAACAATGGTTAAAAGATAGCATACAGTAAAATATTGCACTGTGTACCGCAACTCAATACTCTCTCACTGCTTGTAAAGATTTTTTCGTCTGCCGTGATTCACAGGAGGAGATCGAAACAGTAGACTAGTGCAGCAAGCCGTGTGGTTACGCCTAGACGCGTTTCGTCATTCCGTCTTTATCAATAGGCGTGGTTGCACGGCATGGACTTGCAACTTTATAGACTATAGTCTTTTCAGTCTTAACCCTTTCTGATACTCGGGGACAGATCTTCAGAGGTCACGTGGCGTGACGTAACATGTAAGGGCCGGAACTATTGGAAATACACAAGGAAGTGTTACTCGACACACGCTGGAAATATTTTTTGACATTTTAATTTCATTTTGTTTACCTGCCATATCAAGGCTTTTATTCTAATAAAACTCCATTATTTTACCTACTACACTACGGGAGCGCCTCTTCTTTTTGTCCGTCTTTTCCCCATTGAGAGAGTCGCCTCTGGATACCTCCAGCTGCCCCCTGAACTACCGGATCTGAGTGGAGCAACTGGGAGAGACGGCGTTACAAGGACCAAACAAGCAGAGATATCTGAAAGGCTTTCTTTTATCTGGATTGCGGTAAGAGCTCTGAGAGCATTAAGCTGTGTGAAGATTTCCCTGTGATAGAAGATTGCCTTTTTGATAAAAGAAGAAGGCTTGTGTGCATTGGATTCATTGGGCAACATCCAGTTATTGTCAAATGAATTAACTTGAGACTGTTAGGACATTTTTTGCACCTTATTCATTCATTTATTTGCACTATTTTGCACATTGTTCACTGAGTGAACACCGGATTATGTGTACATTATATACCAGTCATTTGTTGGTTTAGCAGATTGCTGTTTGCACTTACTTTTTGCTCATTTGCACATTGCACAGCTATTTTGCTCACACATTGGATATATCTTTTGGGATCTAGATTATTATCTTATTGTTTATATTTGAAGGATTTGCGCTCATCATTTATTTTATTTATTTACCCATATGCCATATCACTGACAATATAAATATACATGAAGTCCATAGTTTCACCCATTTCACCCAGTTTCCCAGGTGAAGAGTTGATAGTGGTGATCTATTAAGTCATCCAATAAATACCTCTAAAATTATATGTACCAAAGAATATCCAAGAAATTATATGAATAATTATAAAAAAATGTGAATTTCCACTGATGGGGATATAAAAGACAACACGGATGTCACAAGTGCATTATTATCTCTTGGTAATGTGCTGGAACAACAGGTGAAAACTTGGTGGGGTATATGCACTTTTGAGCATTATCTCACGGAAAAAGTCAGCATGCAAGACGGGTTAGATGACCCGGAATCCCAATCCGAGTGGCTTGAATTTTTCAATGGGGTGGGATTAAAACTCCAAGAACTCATACTTAAGAGGAAAAGGAAAAAAAGTTTGATTATTAGAGGATAAGATAACCAAATTTTAGACCCAATTAGATCCCATGAAAACCACATCTCAAGTTATAGAATTTAATAAAGAAATTACTTTAATATAAAAAGTTGACCGAGACACACAGAAAAATAAATTAAAAACTTTTCACAGGGACATTGGGGATTTCAAAAACCATATAATCTATTTATTGCAGAATTCTTATCTGGACTTGAATCACATGGATACACAGGTGCAGCTGATGGATGGAGCACCTGTGAGTAATATCCGACCCAAAGGGGGAAATAAAACCACAGGACAACCTCCCATCAGGCCATTTACTGTGATTAATAATAAACCGCAGGGACAGGGCACCCCAATAAATCATAATAGGGGAAGAAGAAGTAAGATGGGTGCACAGAGGGAAGTGAGAAATAATGACAATTACTACGATCAGTACCCTCAAACTAATAATAGGTATGCTGCACCACCACCCCTCCCTTTGGCTAACCGTCTTGAACCCCTGTACGATCACAGAGAAGCCTACAAGCCACCATCTCCTTATCCCTACACACCTCCGAGGTCTTTCTTAGGGAGAGGAGGAGAGGAAATCCAAGAGGACAAGGTGGCCACCCATGGAGGGGTCGCCCACCTTGCTCCTTCCAACCTCCCAGAGAACAGGGATGGTGGCGCCCTCCTGAGATGGAGAGACCATACACACCACAGGTAGGTGAACAAAGGAATACAAACACATCAGAAGGTGTAGGGCAGGACGAAGAGTCCAAGAGAAAAAGAAGAAGGGAGACAGATTGTGACAGTGTAGTCACTTTGGACACAGGGTGAATAAAAGAAACCCCCGATATGGTCTGTGATAGCCATATTCAAGGCTGTATATACATTGTATATAGATTGGATGTATACTGTATGTGGGGGTTAAGTATCATTGCTGTGAGGAATTAAGTTGTTTTGCATTTCTATTGTTCATTTAAGTCTGTCCTTGTGTGTATTGTAAAGTGCCAGACAGACTGGCTGCCAACCCTTTGTGAAAAGATGTGTATTGGAGATCGTATATTCTATTGTGTTGGGATCTTTTGAAGCCTAGCAGACGTCAGGGTGAGGTGTTGAGTTTTGGGATGTGTGGGTGGAGCTGGGCCCTTGTTCATGTTAAATCATGTGCCCTGAATTGTGTATAAAGTTACAATGTTTGTCAATAATAAATTCATTCCTACTACAGAAGAGACAGAGTGCGTCTCGTCTTCTTCCAGAGGGGTCGGCTCCTATAGGAAAGGGTCGTTTAGCTGTGGATATCGGTAGCGAGTGGATGTGTGTCTAGGAGAGGGAACATCGTAAACGGCGTTAATACCCCTTGAGATTGGGGTGCCGTTACATTGGTTGGCAGCAGCGGGATTTTCCCTCCAGTTCCTGGGACACTCCAAGCCACCACAGTGAATGACCAAGCTATGCAGCCTGCAGGAAAGTCACGCTGAAAGACTTACTTGAGAGCCGAGATGAACCAGAGGAATGGTGATGCAGGACCCCGGTCAGTTGAAGATTTGTTTCAGCAACGAGTTCGAGAGCGCTTGGCATTATATGGTGCTAACCCATCAGAGACCGCCATACAGGAAGCCATTAGAGAAATCGAGCGGCAGGATGAGCGACAACATGAGCAGAGAATGGCGGAAATACGGCAATCAGAGACAACACCTAAAAAAGCAGCACCAACTGAAAGGAGAGGAGAGATAATTTTCTCTATCTTCCAGGCACAAACTTTGGGAATGTTGACCTACTTGTTGGATTGTTGAATTCAACTGTTCTACTTTATATCCTTTTTCCACAAATCTATTTTTTAACACTTCTGATTGAACAAGGAAGTCAGATTCAAAGGTACAGTTCCTCCTTATCCACATGAACTGTCCCTTCAGAATGTGTCATAGCCACGTTGGATGGTGGCCACTGTGTATTGATAAATAACTGTTATGATCCGAAGCTTTAAAGTACTCTTTAGTGACTAATTGTTTGGACTGTCTTATAACTGTCACATCCAAATTGTTGACTTGTTCTGTGTTTGCCTGGTAATCCAATTTGATATTGTTTGTGTTAGAATTTAAAACACTCATAAAGTCAATTAATGGCGGTTCTGGGCTTGCCCAGATCTGGAACAGGTCATCAATGTACCTCTTATTAAAAAAAAGCAATTCCGTTCTACTTTGGGCATAAATAAATTTGTCTTCCCACTCACTCATGAAGAGGTTAGCTAAGCTGGGTGCAAATTTTGCACCCATCGCAACTCCCCTCTTCTAAATGTAGAAACGTCCGTCGTACCCCAAAAAATTGTGTGATAAACAATATTCTAGCACCATCCTCAAGAACTTTTTTGAATACAAGGAATATCCTCCCTTTGACTAAAAGCCCAATTAAGGGCTAACAGTGCATCATCATGCTTTATAATGGTATACAGCGAGGATACATCTGCTGTTACCAAAAAGATCTCTACTTCGTCTGGTAATACTATTTTGCTTAGACATTGTAAGAAATCTTTGGTGTCTTTCAGATATGCTTTGGTGTTAATCGCGCTGGACCAAAGGAAACAGTCCATATATTGTCCCAATCTGGCCGTGATTGAGCCTATACAATTCACTATTGGTCGGGCAGGTGGATTCTTTGACTCTTTGTGCACTTTTGGGAGGGTGTATATAGTCGGTACTCGGCTGAAGCTCTGCACCAAATATCTTTTTTCTTTCTTCGTTAACACTCTATTATCACACCCATAATCCACCAGATTCGTTAGATCCTGCCTGAAGAATTTAGTGGGATCTATATTTAGCGGGGTGTACGTGATCTTATCAGTCAACATCTCAGTTTGTTGGGAATGATAAAATGTATTCATAATAACCACCCCCCCTCCCTTGTCTGCCAGGCGAATTATAATGTCCTTCCGTTTTTCTAGGGAACAAATCCCTTCCTTTATATACCTTGGATTAATGTTTTTTTGGGGGACAATTGCCTCTAGATCTTTAAAAACAAATTGTTTAAAGACCTCTATATGATGGTTAGTCGTGGAGCGGTGGGTTGAATAAAGATTTTTTTTAAGCCACTGTGACTCCTAAAGTAAAGCTCTCCGTCCATATTACATGGGATTGGTTGCCCAAAAAATACCTTTTCATGTTTATCTTGTATGAATGTCAATGTAAACGTTAAATTTGTTAATAGTTTTTTTTGTGGAACATTTTAAACCAGTATTTAGGATATTTGTTTCTTTATCTGTTGGGGTCATATTCTGTCTCCCTTCTTCTTTTTCTCTTGGACTCTTCGTCCTGCCCTACACCTTCTGATGTGTTTGTATTCCTTTGTTCACCTACCTGTGGTGTGTATGGTCTCTCCATCTCAAGAGGGCGCCACCATCCCTGTTCCCTGGGAGGTTGGAAGGAGCAAGGTGGGCGACCCCTCCATGGGTGGCCACCTCGTCCTCTTGGATTCCCTCTCCTCCTCTCCCTAAGAAAGACCTCAGAGGTGTGTAGGGTTAAGGAGATGGTGGATTGTAGGCTTCTCTGTGATCATACAGGGGTTCAAGATGGTTAGCCAAAGGGAGGGGTGGTGGTGCAGCATACCTAAACAATAATGGTCTTTCGCGCTACTAAAGAGTAAATGAAAAGCAAGTGAAGTGTATCGTGCTAAAAGCTGCAAAAACTAATTGTGTTCACTATACACGCTAATAGAAATAAAAAAGGGGAGTGTTTTTGCGCTGAAAGCCAGCAGTTAAACTACATAAAGTACAGAAAGCCAAATGCTACTATTAAATAAAGTGCTAGAATATTTGGGTCTATATTAGTAGTCCTCAATCCAATAATGAATAAGGTGCACAAATATAAAAGTGCAATACTTATATATAGATAAGTGAATAGTGGTATAAAAACATAAATAATAAAGTGCACCAGTGCTATCTATATATATATGAACCACGACAATGCTATATATACATTTCAATAAATTAATAGTGAAAAATAAAAATAAGAATGAAAAGTAAAAAATAGTCCGTGTTCAAAAGTCCTTAAACGTGAATGTTTAAACAAAATGAACTGATGTGAAATATAAATCCTCTGCTGAATAGAAGGATAGAAATATCTCTAATATGTCCATGCAGTGGTCTCACAGAACTCTCACCTCCATTAGAACATAACATGTATGTTTAAGCAGTATATCTCCTTAATGGTGGTTCTTCTGATCTATGTTGTTGCTACTCCCAACCTAGTCTCCTCTGTTTGTGATATTATTGCAGTCCCTAAGGAGAGAAGGAGGGGGAGGAGGGGGAAGGGGAGTGCAGCTCCAAGGGGATAGGATAGGAATAAGGAAGAGAGAAGGGCCTCCAATAGTGTAGTATTTTGGTCCAAAACTGGTTTATTATAAAGTAATTTGTAATGCTCGTACATTAAAACAAAAAATGTGTGGCTTAAAAAGTAACAACAGCGGCGATGTACACCGTCTTACTCGTCCTCCGGGTACTTCCGGTCTGCGGTACCTCATGATGTCCCTACGTCGTTACGTCACGCACCTCGTGACTTCATCAGGGGAGCTGGTCATAGTAATTGTCATTATTTCTCACTTCCCTCTGTGCACCCATCTTACTTCTCCTTCCCCTATTATGATTTATTGGGGTGCCCTGTCCCTGCGGTTTATTATTAATCACAGTAAATGGCCTGATAGGAGGTTGTCCTGTGGTTTTATTTCCCCCTTTGGGTCGGATATTACTCACAGGTGCTCCATCCATCAGCTGCACCTGTGTATCCATGTGATTCGAGTCCAGATAAGAATTCTGCAATAAATAGATTGTATGGTTTTTGAAATCCCCAATGTCCCTGTGAAAAGTTTTTAATTTCTTTTTCTGTGTGTCGGTCAACTTTTTATAATAAAGTAATTTCTTTATTAAATTTTATAACTTGAGATGTGGTTTTCATGGGATCTAATTGGGTCTAAAATTTGGTTATCTTATCCTTTAATAATCAAACTTTTTTCCTTTTCCTCTTAAGTATGAGTTCTTGGAGTTTTATTCCCACCCTGATGAAAAATTCAAGCCACTCGGATTGGGATTCCGGGTCATCTAACCCGTCTTGCATGCTGACTTTTTCCTTGAGATAATGCTCAAAAGTGCATATACCCCACCAAGTTTTCACCTGTTGTTCCAGCACATTACCAAGAGATAATAATGCACTTGTGACATCCGTGTTGTCTTTTATATCCCCATCAGTGGAAATTCAACATTTTTTATAATTATTCATATAATTTCTTGGATATTCTTTGGTACATATAATTTTAGAGGTATTTATTGGATGACTTAATAGATCACCGCTATCAACTCTTCACCTGGGAAACTGGGTGAAATGGGTGAAACTATGGACTTCATGTATATTTATATTGTCAGTGATATGGCATATGGGTAAATAAATAAAATAAATGATGAGCGCAAATCCTTCAAATATAAACAATAAGATAATAATCTATATCCCAAAAGATATATCCAATGTGTGAGCAAAATAGCTGTGCAATGCAGTAGAGTATTTAGGTTTTGTGCTGCCCTAGGCCTGACTAAACTTGGGCACCCCCTAATTCAAATATGACCCACCCCTTCCTGTCAAGGCCACACCCCTTTCTGTTTAAGACCCGCCCTGACATTTTCGTGTGGGGACACTAGTTCTGAGGGCCTGAGGGGGGGCAATGGATTCCTTTAATTTGCATAGATTTCCTCTCACTTCCTGTTTGGCTATGGGGCAGGAAGTGAAGGGAAATCTCTGCAATGGGGCAGGGATGGTAAAAAATAAACTGACAGGGGCTATAACCCTCCCTTACTCTATAAAAGTGTTGCCTATAGTTCTACTTTAAGCACAAATTTCTGATAATTTTATGGAGAGGACTAAGAAGATATAACCATGCCAATGGTGCAGCAGAAAACATATAGCACAGTGAGGAAGGTTTGTGGTCCAGGATGTTTGGACAGTCAAAATTAGAAGCAGCGCTCCCCCCCAACACAGTTGCGGAATGCTGGCCGTCCGCATACCGGAAGCAGTGTGGCCACTTTATGGGGGCGCTAGACTAATCTGCCTCTCAGCCCAGTCCACCCCATAAGACTGGCGCTACACTAACAGTGTAGCGCAAGCCGGCGGGGACTCTTTCCGTGCTGCCCCCCTGCAAAGTGCTGCCCTAGGCCTGGGCCTTGTTGGCCTAGGCCAGGATACAGCGTTGGTGCAATGTGCAAATGAGCAAAAAGTAAGTGCAAACAGCAATCTGCTAAACCAACAAATGACTGGTATATAATGTACACATAATCCGGTGTTCACTCAGTGAACAATGTGCAAAATAGTGCAAATAAATGAATGAATAAGGTGCAAAAAATGTCCTAACAGTCTCAAGTTAATTCATTTGACAATAACTGGATGTTGCCCAATGAATCCAATGCACACAAGCCTTCTTCTTTTATCAAAAAGGCAATCTTCTATCAGAGGGAAATCTTCACACAGCTTAATGCTCTCAGAGCTCTTACCGCAATCCAGATAAAAGAAAGCCTTTCAGATATCTCTGCTTCTTTGGTCCTTATAGCGCCGTCTCTCCCAGTTGCTCCACTCAGATCCGGTAGTTCAGGGGGCAGCTGGAGGTATCCAGAGGCGACTCTCTCAATGGGGAAAAGATGGACAAAAAGAAGAGGGGCTCCCGTAGTGTAGTAGGTAAAATAATGGAGTTTTATTAGAATAAAAGCCTTGATATGGCAGGTAAACAAAATGAAATTAAAATGTCAAAAAATATCTCCAGCGTGTGTCGAGTAACACTTCCTTGTGTATTTCCAATAGTTCCGGCCCTTACATGTTACGTCACGCCACGTGACCTCTGAAGATCTGTCCCCGAGTATCAGAAAAGGTTAAGACTGAACAGACTATAGTCTATAAAGTTGCAAGTCCATGCCGTGCGACCACGCCTATTGAGAAAGACGGAATGACGAAACGCGTCTAGGCATAGCCACACGACTTGCTGCACTAGTCTACTGTTTCGATCTCCTCCTGTGAATCACGGCAGACGAAAAAATCTTTACAAGCAGTGAGAGACTATTGAGTTGCGGTACACAGTGCAATGTTTTACTGTATGCTATCTTTTAACCATTGTTTGTAAGTGCATAAGGTGAAGGGGGGAGTTATTATACAATAAAATTTAACAGAGTTACGCTATGAGGATTGTTTTTCCTTTATGTTTGAGCCCATGGAAATGCTCTTGACCATAGGCGTGAGATTAATGTGAATTGGAGTGCACCAATCCATTGTTCCGGTGAATTATTTGAGATATCCTGGAAGATAACTCCTTGTTTTTGTCTGGGCATACCATATCCAAAGCATGATTTGACATAATTCTGGTAAGTGTAATTCCTAGGGGAGTGGAATTATGTGGAAGGTGGATTCTCCATACATCGGACGATTTCCCATGAACTGTCGCCCAAGCACTTAGACCGGATTTGTCTCACTTGGTGTTTTTTCACTATTGTCATCTAATGGTGCACAACATATAATTTTAAAGCGCTGCTTTGCCTTAAGGACTTTTTAGAATGAACTTTAGGGCTTATGGACTATAATGTATTGTATTAATATAGTGGCTGCTAGTTATACCAACTTTTTTTAAGAGCAATTAACCCTCATATAGATTGAAGCGCTGGTTAAGTGACCTTGTTTACTCTACTTTGCTGGCTAAATGTGAGGGTTTACATCCACTTTAAGATACACTTGCAAGACAAGATATAAAACTACACCCCCCCATAATGATTTCAGCCAGAAACATTTGTTACTGCTTTGTCACTGCAAAAAAATGCACTGACTCCAAGGTAAACAATTTTAAAATGTTTCTGCACAGGAAATCCCACACGTGTGAATTAGCACTAAATATCCAGTTCAATGAATGTGCTTGAAATCCGCCATTTACATTACATAAATTGAATCCAAGATACATTATTATACAGTATTAGGTATACTGCTATGCCAAGGTATTTGGAGCTGGGGTAGTTGTTTTTCTACTCTACAATGTCAGTGGATGGAATGGAGGAGAGAAGGTTCAAACAATTTATGTTTCATTATTTTATTGCTCCATATTACCCAACTCATTACAGTTTATGTACAAAATGCCTTTCATGAATCACTTACCTTGACAAAGATTTTAAATGTGATGTTTCTTTCCAGTTATTACCACTTGTAACTATACAATATTCTGTATACAGCTTTGAGCCCTTATGCATTTAGTTTTGTGTATCGTGTTTTCTGAGATTTCTATATTACAAAATGTTGTGTTTTATTGCAAGACATAATTTTCTTTGATGTCATATATGGTAAAATAATTTTTTGTTCAGCTAACAGTGGCCTGTTTTCTTTACAAGATAATGGGATTAAACAATTAATTAAAAATAATGCATATATTTGATTTATTAAAAATCATGAATTGTGTTATACTTTAAACTATGTTTGTAAAGTACCTGTTGAACCAATGTTTGTTAGTAGATAAGCACAAAAAATAAAAAAAAACAAATAGATCAAATAAATCAGTGTATTTTCTTAAGGCTCCACAGCTACTGCATGTTTATTTTAGCGTTTTTGTGTTTTTTAGTGGAGCGTTTTTGGAGGGGCACCATTCATTTGAATGGGCCTCCCTCCACTCCAAAAACACTCCAAAGAAGCTCATGTACCAAATCTTGGCACAGAGCCAGGAGCGTTTGGCGTTGCAATTTTTGCTGCGATTGTAGCGTGTTTTGTCACTCGACAATCGTGGCAAAATCACACCGTGTTTGGGGTGCCATTAAGAAATAATGGCATTGCAAATGCGTCCCACGTTTTGCCATGATTCTGGAATCGTGGGCAGAATCGCGGCAATTCCGCCTGCGTTTCAAATCGCCTAGGTGTGAACAGAGCCTAAAGTAAAACTTTGATTGGGGGGGGGGGCACTAAAGGTTTTTGCCATAATGCAGCATTTGTGCACAGTATGGTAGACGGAACTTGTAATTTGCCCTCTCTCAACAATGACCGGTCTGAACTAATTCAACCTCTGACATCTTTTTCTGTTCTTCTTTTTTGACCAATGTCTTCTTTATTTTTCCATTGGGTGCCCAGTGATGATGTAACTCTTGGGAATGTGCTCTGGAGTTACAGTATACTGCCATCCAGCTGGGAGTGTGTAGAAAAGAACACAATGCTACTGATGCAAGCCTTACATAGGCATCAGCAAAGTGGTTAAATACACCCAGCAACACAATCCCTGCTGCACTAGTGTTTTTCTTTTCTTTCTCTCTTCCCCAGTAATGAATAGTTCAAGGAGAGACAGGGGAGGACTCTGAGGACTTTAATTGCCTGCACCGCAGACTGTACTGGACCTAACATTAGCAGCAGGGCATCAGAAGGATTCAATTGGTTGGCTGGACTGCGATTGGCCTAGTGGCTGGAAGCCAAGCCCATCCAACTGCAGGACAGAAAATAAGAGCTCAAGGACCCATTTGGCAGACTGGTGTACCAGGAGAGTGTGTCAACCTACAATGACCTGAGTGGAAAGCAGGTGCCCAGGTAAATATGCATACTCCCAGAAGTGTGATGCAAATCAGGGACAGGGCTAAGGACTGTGGACTGCCCTTATAGATGCCTGGAGTCTGTATATGGGGCTCTGGCTGTGCTGCCATCACTGTGGGCTGTTACCAAGACCAAGCAGCACAAGGCAGTGAGACTATGAGTCTGGCTGCAGGAAAGATGTGCTGAAATCCCAGAGTGCACATGCTGCTGTAAGAGCACAAGGTACAGAGAACTGGCTGCTACCAAGCTGAAAAGTGTGCAGCTGTTCCAGAGTGTTCAGTTGTACCAGAGTGTCCTGCTCTCACTTTATCTCACTTTCCAGAGAACACTTCAGGATCTTCACAGGCTACAGAGGTAGGCCCAGAGCTGCGGGATACCTTTCACTTGATCTCCAGGGGGCTGGGGTTTTATTCTATTTAACAATTACCTTGAGTGGGAGAGCAATCCAGAACTGGCCAGTGGCCAGTAGGACTTCACTACAGTTCTGGATTGACCACAGGCCTGTTGACCACCTTAAAGCCTCGGTTTACTCAAAAAAAAAAAAAAAAACAACAGCACAAAAGACATTACTCACAACCAATACCATTGTGCTGCCTCCTCCTAGTAGAAATCCTATGTGTTCGCTAAATCTATAAATGGGAAGAATGGACTTTTCAATCCTTCACTTGTCCCCCATTCATACTTTGTTCATAGATCACATTTAATTCATAGAAGCTCTAGTATGACTTCTATGAATGAAGGAGCTGAGTGGAAAGAACAGGCATAGTCAGGCATTCAGGATGAGTGCCTGTCACAGCTCCTTCAGTTCAATTAACCACTGCCTCTTCTACCTCTTACAAGTTGGGAATTTCTACTAATTGAGGAGACAGCAGCACAGGAAATATGGTATTGATCATAAGTAATGCCCCTTTTTTTTGTGTAAACTTAAGCTTTAAAGTGTAATCCACTTTTGTTGAGAAAAAAACATTCCCCTATGGGTGATCTATGTATATATTGCAAGGATTATAACAACCTTTGTTGCAGATTCCTACCTTTTGTTATTCTGAAGAAATCCCTGTTTGTTGCCTATGTGCTCAGTGGGTCTAATAGGAGTAGTTTCATAATGATCTATCAGCGGTGCAGCTACAGTGCACTAATGAGGAAATCTGCTGGGCCTGCATCCCTTTAGACGTGTTCCTACTGGGAGTATCTCACCAAAAATGACATTTTTGTTGCAGGGGATGCCTGAAATCTGACTTGTATCTTAGGCAGACTTCTGGGAAAATTGATGAGCCAATCACACACGCAGGAAATTATGTTTCTGGGGTGTGTTCATTACACATTCTGTGTACAGAACATCTCCATATTGCATTTTCAGAAAATTACAGCGGCTGCAGATTGAAAGCAAAAGGTAATTTTGAATAACATTCAATTACAATATGACTTGTGTCTCAATTGTATACGCTATATTATTTTTACTTTATTTGCAATTTTTTCCCCCCACAAAAGTGGAGTTACCCTTTAAATGTTAGTCTGTTATTATTCCCAGTACCAAAAGGAAATCAACCATCAGGGATATGCCCTATCTGGTGACTGGCTGGACACACATATCCCATTGTATGAGGATGCAGGATGTTTAAATATAATTTTCCTATATGACTTGTAAGTAGAGTATGCCTTGCATCCTGGTATGTACTGTACTTCATGAATTTGTTTGTTACTTTATTTGATTTTGATTGCTTAATACATTTCAAGACAGTGATAATCACCTGCAGAAGAGGACAACACTTTTTCCTTGAAATGTGTTGGGTTAACCACCCCATTGGTTTCATACTCTGTAGAACCTGGTGGGTCTTTCATTAGATTGTTCACCCCATGTGGGGGCAGGTGATACATGGTCTCTGTATATTATAGGCATTGTTTTTTTTGGGGGGGGGATTTTATATGTGATTATTAAAATTGGATATTTGTTACTCTTTAATACTCTTGTTACACATTCTCTGCTTACCCACAAAATACCTGTGGATAAATTTCCTTTTGGTATTGCTATTTTGGGATGTCAGTTTAAATTAGTGTTTGTCTTTTCCTCCCATAAATGTTTATGTTACTGTTCCCAGGGCTACTATTTGCTGAGAAAGGAGATCTACAAAGGGGGACTACTGCCTTTTAGGTACTCCAGCATTCCACCATCTAATAGTGGCCCCAATACCAGCCTGACTTTAGAGTTTACCAGCCAGTAATCTAAAAAACACAATGGCCAAGGCCAAGTAAAAAGTAAACACTGTTAATTAAATAAACACATCCAAACTTACACTGAGGTTAGAGGAAAACAGCTCCCAGGATGAGGTGAACCACACTAGATCAGCGGTAAGCTGTGGGTTGCCGGTGATCACTGACCTGGGTGGAAGCAAGCCGAGCCGCCAAACACCATGCCACTGTCGATGTCTATGTAAGCTCCCCCCATCTCTCTATGCTGCAGACCAACCAGAGCGATTAGTGGGTGGTCATATGCATTTTGGGGCACCGCCCCTTTGTCAAAGTCACAGCCAGTAATCTAGTAGAGTCACTGCATTTAGATAGACCCACGCTGTGCTATTTGGCCTGGATTACAACTGTGTTAACACTGTACTCTCACACCAGCCTAGTATGTATTCCTGACCAGTTATTTCACAGAACAATTGAAGAACGATTACTATTAGCACCTGTAAACTTTTACCTTTTATGTATAGCTCATAGAAACTGTTCCAAGTGGGTAGGTGGTCACTTGGGTCAAAGTATAGGACAGGTTATCATTGGGGCAAGGCAAGAGCACCCAAACAATCCAGGAGGCTTTACATGAGCCTCCATATGGGGATTCATATCCTCATATCTCCAGATGATGCTGGTTACAGAGAAATTTGTTGGGAGGGGCCTAACATATGACGTTATTCTGCAAATCTGCCTGACTGCTTGGAACTGCTGGTTGTTTGTTCAACCTTCAAAATTGTAAGTGTGTTTTTTTTCATTGGATTAAAATTGTGGTGAAATACTATACTATGTGGATTTTCCTCTGTACGATAACTTTCTCCATGGAGTCTATCTTGGTTAGGAGATCGTGGAACTTTTGGATGCAAGATCGTGGTGTATATTGCTGCTATACAGTAAGGCATCTAATAGTCTCCTTGTGGGATCAGAGCAGCTGGTAAGGAGTTCATTTATTCGTCTGTGGTGATTCCTTTTGGGAGCAGTTTTTCTTTGGTGGTGGATGTTATCATCATTCCTTCACAGCAAAGAAAGAGGAGCTATTGATGTTTAGAAAATCTGAGCACCTTTTTGCACCTTATATACTGTATGAATATCTTTTATAATATATATTTATTGCACAATGTTTTGCACCTTTTATATGGACTTTATTTGCATAGATAGGTCAATTTAGGATGAGTTTATTAAAATAATACCTTGTTATCCAACCCGTTAAAAGGTGAAAGCATGACTTCCGGTTCCTGCACCGTATGTGGTAGCTGCGCCTTCTATCAGCTCCCGCACCAGGACCCGATGTACCGGCATATAAAATCAGCCTGAGTGGCCCCCCATAGCCATCCGCCATCTCCGAGTGCCCCCCTCACTAAGATGGACCGTTTTGTGGAAAAAAACGGCTCCCGCTCGTTCGCGGGCGCAACGGCGCCGCCGGGCAAGCCGCAAATCGAGGCCCCGGCTTCAGCCTACTCACACGCTGCGGATGAATCACAGGCAGCCGACATGGAGGTGAGCGGACACCCCTCTCAGCACACCACCACCCCCTCTGCTACCCCACCTCAGGGTCCAAATCTACCATCAAACCTGCCAGCCACACCAGGGGGTTATACCACTTCCACACCCCCCGGGGATGCAGATAACACACACCGCATTGCTAATGCTGTAGCAGCCCTTCTCTCCCCCATGATCTCTGCCTTGGTGGAAAAGGCAGTTAATGCGGGCATACAACAAATCAAAGCCCAAATCGCTGAACATTCCACTAGACTAAATGAGATGGAACACCGCCTGTCTGAGGTAGAAGACGAACTTTACCAAGCGCAGGCTACGGAACAGTCGCAGGACAAAACTAACCAATATATCATTAAAAAATTGGAAGATTTGGAAAATAGATCCAGAAGGAGCAACTTGCGATTCGTAGGTGTCCCCGAATCGCTTCCCTCTGCAGCTCTGTCAGAATTCTGCTCAAAACGCATTCCGGAGGCCATGGGTCTTTCAGGCCTGTTCACAGTGGAACGGGCACACCGCATGGGGTCCTTCAATACCGAGCGCAAAACACCCCGTCCCATTATTGCCAAGTACCTCAACTATGCTGACAAATCCCTCATTCTACAGACATTCCGGCAGTCCCCATCTCTCCAAATAGACGGGGTAAAAATCCTAATTTTTGCAGACTACTCAATCGAAGTTTCCAAGAAAAGAAAAGCTTTTCAACCGATCTGCTCTGAACTCTTCAAGCAACAAATAACATTTACCCTGGCTTTTCCTGCAACTCTGCGCCTCAAAACACCTAAAGGGGAATAACTGTCGTTCCAGGATCCTTTGGAAGCAGAATCCTTTGTCCGTTCCCTACGGAGTGAAGCAATTGCCCACACGCCTTCCAAGTCGACTTCTAGCCTCCGATCTCTGGAACAGAGAAGCCCTCGCAAGGACTCTCCAAAACGTTTTAGACATTCTGCTCCAGACCAGCGATACCTAAACTCCTGGTGATGAACTTTCCTTCTCTGCCATGAACTTTCACCCACGCCATTACAGGTTGTATGGTCTCTTTTTGTCACTCCGGTTGTTTGTGATGCTAGATCTAATTTACGTGGTCATCCTGAGTCCACCTCCGGGCACTGACAACTGGGTGGTCACCCAGTGCTCTCTCCCTCAACTGTTCTAATTTCATTTGTCATCTCTTTTACACGCTCTATTGTACTGCATGTTATGCCTGAGCCCATTTTTTTTTCAGCTAAGGTAGCAGTGCGAACATGCCGCACTGTACACAATTTTGTTTACATTTAGATACCCACCATGGCTCCGCTGTGCGACATACCTGGCTCCTTGCCATAACTCCACTCCGGGGGTCCCTCGCACATCATTGATGTCCCTGGGGCACTCAGGCACCATAACTGTTCTCCTCTTTCCATGCAGGGTCCTGCATGGGGAGCTACCTTGCACAGCGAACTCATGCGGAAAAAAGCGAAGTTCTTTCTGATGCTTACTTTAACTAGTTGTTTTGTTTTACCTTGTTCTCTTTCCTTTTCCCCCCCTTCATCCCCACTCCACATATCAACCTACTCTCTTTACTCGAGGGCTCCACATATAGACGCACACGTTCCTCCCGTGCCTGAGTTATGCCTCCCGATCCCCACTTATACCCCTACAGCTACAGAATCTCTGCATATACACCTTATTATCCGTGATTTCTTAAGGTGATCTCATGGAATGTGAAGGGTCTTCGTTCTCCTAACAAGAGAATGAAGATTCTTCGCCATCTCAAAAGGCTAAAAGCTGACATAGCACTACTTCAGGAATCTCATCTTTCGGCATCCGACTTCAGTCGTATGCAGAAACTTTGGGTTGGAACGGTCTTGGGGTCAGAATCAGTTGGACGGAAAGCTGGTTTCCTCCTCCTATTTCACAAAAACCTCCCATGTACTGTTCTATCCACGCACACGGATGACCAAGGACGATTCATCTCTTCCAGGGTTAAAATAGGCACTAAAGACCTAGTCATTTCCAATGTATACGCTCCTAACAGTCCCACAAAGACCTTTTTTTTCAACTCTCCACTTGGCTCCTCACTACCTCCCACCTACCTCACCTAGTTGGGGGAGACTTTAACGACCTCATGCATCCTCCTGACGACAGGTCCTCTCTGAAACAATCTACCTCGGCACTCACTACATCTGCTCCCACCCTATTTGCCTCCACCATGGAATCCCTTCATCTCACCGACATTTGGCGTTTAACACACCCGGTAGACAGGGAGTTCACCTTCTACTCCAACCCTCACAAGATCCTCACTAGGATCGACTACTTCTTTGGGACCGATAATCTTATTCCTCTCGTTTCAGACTCAGAGGTTGGAGACATAGCCATATTGGACCATGCCCCAATACACCTTACCCTTGACAATCTAGACCTCTCCCCCCAACCCAATATCTGGCGCTTCCCATCCAACCTCCACAATAATGCTGATTTCAGCGCATACATGGAATGAGCATGGGCGGAGTTTTCCTCTGCTAATGCTCTACATGCAGGGGACCCGAACCTTCTCTGGGATGCAGGAAAAGCATACTTGAGGGGTCGGATCATCTCATATGCCACTTCCTTTAAAAGAAATGCACTATCGAAATTTAAACTAGCCAGCGATAGACTTCACCTCGCACAACGCATTCTCGCCACCTCGACTTCACTGGCTAACAAGGCGGAGTGGTCGGCGGCTAAAAATGCATTTGACACCTGGGCGGACACCCTGGAACTCACAAAAAAATCACATCTAGATGCCACTCTACATAAATATGGTAATAGGGCTGGCAAACTCCTATCCAGACTCTGCAAGGGGCGCATTCCGTCCGACGCACATCACCTCGCTGCGAGACCACACGGGAACTATACATTCTACCCCACTACACATAAATAAAACCATGCTGGAGTACTACACAGCACTCTACGCGCCCGACCCTATCGACCATAAACTAGCCCATGCCTTTCTTGAGAAAACAAATCTACCAACTATCTCCTCCACCCATCTGGAATCCCTGAATGCCCCCATCTCCCTCGATGAAATAGAAGGCACTATTCATGCTCTCCGCCCTTCGAAAGCTCCCGGCCCAGATGGCTTCACAAGTGAATTTTATAAAACTCTCCATAATATCACTGCGCCCATACTCCACTCAGTTTATTCCAATATCTGGGCGGGTGGCCCATATCTCCCTACAGGCAACCAGGCTATCATCAAGCTACTTTCTAAAAAGGGCAAAGACCCTCTAGAACCGGGCTCCTACGGGCCTATTTCACTACTCAACCTGGATGTCAAAATTCTATCGAAGATTGTGGCCTCCAGGTTAGCTGCCATCCTCCCGGACCTCATACACCCGGCCCAATCAGGCTTTGTGAAAGGGCGGACAGCCACCCTTAACATACGTAAGGTACTCCTGGCCCTTGAGCGAGCCAAACAAGACCCCACGGGAGATTATGCCATCATCACACTAGTTGCAGAAAAAGCCTTTGACAATGTAAGTTTTGACTGGCTATCCCTTACTCTATCTAAAATGGGATTCTCAGGCCCCTTCTGCCACCTTATTAATGCCATGTATACAGCGCCCTCAGCTAGACTTGTTGCCGCTGGACTCCTCTCAGAGGACTTCCGCCTTCATACAGGGACCAGGCAGGGCTGCCCTCTCTCCCCCCTACTGTTCAACTTAGCCTTAGAACCTCTCTCTAGATATCTTTCCCAGATAGCCCCCCTACGAGGCATCAAAAAAGGCAAAACTGAACTTCGCACCTCATTATTCACCGACAACGTCCTCATATTTACGGGCAACCCCCGAGACGACATCTTGACCATCAAAAGCACCTTTGATGACTTTTGGCTGTGCTCCGGCCTTCGTATTAATTATTCCAAGAGCGAGATTCTCCCCATAGGGACACATTCCCCACCCCCCTGGACTCAACACTCTCTGTTTAAGGTTGCCTCTTCCCACATCACTTATCTAGGAATAAAGATTGGGAAACTACCCTCTTCTATCTACCACCTCAATTATCCCCCCCTTTTCAAAATGATCAGCTTCGCCAGACTGCTTTATCCTTTGCAAACCATACCTTTGCTCTTGAAACACAAAGATGTTAAATCTCTCAACTCCAAAATTTCACATTTCATCTGGCATGGCAAAAGACCTCGGATAGCCTTTAAAAAACGACACCTTCCTAGACGTGACGGGGGTATCAGTCTACCTCATATTAGATTGTATAATTTAGCATGTTTGTTCAGGACCAGCTTAGACTGGATAGCCCACTCATCCCAACACTCTAACTATTTCCTAGAATCCGAAATAGCTCACCCCTACTCATTGGTGGCCCTCCTACACTGCAGATGGAAAACTGTCCCCCTCCCTTATCAACACAATCTCCTGCTACGGGACACAGCTCTAGCTTGGAGAGAAATCAGGAAAACACTTAAGCTATCTCCCTTCATCTCTCCCCATTTGCCAATCCAAGGGAATCCTAACTTCATCCCTGGTCTTCATTGCAAAGCCTTTTCGGTCTGGCAGGATCAAGGACTGTCCAAATTTTCCTCACTCTGCGATGGCAACACTGGAAAACCACTTCCCTTTTCCACTATATCCTTGTCATTTTCTCTGCCCCCCTCTCACGTATTTCATTATAACCAATGCATCAGCTTCCTGTCTACCACCTGCAAAGACAACCTCCGGAGATTTGAAAACAGTTTCTCTGAACTTTTGTTGCAAAGTGGATGCTATAAAATTGCGGATATCTACAAACCTCTCCTGCAGGAATCATCCCCGTCCTTGTCCCCCTCATCTATTGCTAACTGGGCTGTGGATTTCCCAATACCCGATATAACTGACAAGATCCTGTCTGGTCTGCAGAAAACTCTTCGACTGACACCCAACTAAATCTGGAGAGAAACCCAACTCAAGATTGCACACCGGGCTTATATCCCATTCCTCTCCCCTAAATGCAATAAGGACGGTGCCTCATGTCCTTTATGCAAGGTACCCAGGCGTTCTCTCTCCCACCGCTTCTGGTCCTGCTCCTTCATTTCCTCATTTTGGGATCAAGTCATGTCTTACATATTCAAAACCACTTTATTGAAACTCCCCAAAGACCCTTTACTCCTAATTTTCGGATATTGGGACCCTCTATTGCTACCCTGGTCTCTGTCCCCTGCTGCATCAATCTCCACCGGGACCACCAAACATCCCTCCTCCAAAGACTGGATTTTGCTCTGCCTGCTTATCGCTAGGAGACTTATTCTTAGGCACTGGATCTCTCCTCAAAGCCCCTCTCTCATCCAACTCGAAAAGGACTGCCTTAACCTTTTCTATAAAGAACGATTTCTCACAGACTTCAAAGAACCCAGATCTAGAGCTCGCTTTTTCTACAGATGGGAATCCTTCATCATTTCAACCCTCTCGTCAGCTGATCAGGCGGCTCTGGAACATCTTTCCTTCTCCTATGTTGACCCTATCTCAAAAGGGCTGTGAAAATCGGTGGCAATACATAGACTCTACTTTCCGGCTGGTCCTACCATGGCTGTTTCACCTTCGGGATCATCCATGTTTTGGAACGAACAGCCCGCCACTGTCCCTGGAGCCCCACCCCCCCTCTTCACTTATTAGTTTCTGTTATGCTCCTTCCCCTATTCCCCTATTTTAATTATAGGGGCGCATAGACAGATCCGTCCAGTATCTACCTTCTGGTCATATTGCAGTATTGGTTTTGTCTAGGGTGACCTTTTGTACCCTCACTAGGTGAGAATTATGTCCATTCAGCACTCTATCTATAACCCCACAATGTCAGCCTTCTAGTGCTAGTGTCAAGTTTTATCTTTTGTTTTACCCTTCTTGTTGTAACCAACTAGCTAAATCGTTGTTTCTATCTACCATTGTTTTGGAACTGACTGACAATCTTTTTTCTTGTACTTTTGGTATTTTTCTTTACATTTGTACAATTGTCTTTTATTTTCCAATAAAAACTTGTTTAAAAAAAAAAAAAAGGTGAAAGCAATCTGTACTATCCCTGTGCCTTCATTGCCATTTTTTAGATGAAATTGTTTGTTGATTTTCTTATTAAAGCTTTAGCTTCTAGCATCTCAAGTTGTTAATCGTGTTTGATGACCACTGATAGTGATGCTGAGATGTTCTTTATCTATTCATATATACTGCACAAATGGCTTCTGGTGTTCTCTATGTTTAAAGGGGATTAATGCCTTGTACACACGATCGGAATTTCCGATGGAAAAAGTCAGACGGACTTTTTCCATCGGATATTCCGACCATGTATATGCCCCATCAGACTTTTTCCATCGGAAATTCCGAGGAATTCCGTTGGTGTTTAGATAGAGAACATGTTCTCTTTTACTCCGATGTAATTCCGTTGGAATTCCGATGTGATTTTGGCCAGGCAAAAGTCTGACCGTGTGTACGGGGCATTAGATGTCTGTTTTTTGTTTTTTTTTATTCACTGTTGTAACCAGCTTCAGTTGCTTCTTCTGTTGTTCAGATGAACTCTACTGCCATTTGTGCATAACAACTGGAAAAATAATTGAGAGGCACTCCTTTCACCATGGTAAGTGTGGTCACTACACTTTAAAACAAAAAAATTTCACAAGCACATCAAAGATCTCCAGAGAGGACCGAAAGCTTTAATCACTTAAGCCCCAGACCAATAAGGGCCATTATGACCAGGCCCCTTTTTGGGATTCGGTGATGCGTCGCTTTAACTGACAATTGCGCGGTCGTGCGACGTGGCTCCCAAACAAAATTGGCATCCTTTTTTTCCAACAAATAGAGCTTTCTTTTGGTGGTATTTAATTTTTTGCGCTATAAACAAAAATAGAGCGAAAATTTTGAAAAAAATTACATATTTTTTTTTTTTTTTATATATATAATAAATATCCCCCAAAAATATATAAAAAAACATTTATTTTCCTCCTCAGTTTAGGCCGATACGTATTCTTCTACATATTTTTGGTAAAAAAAAACGCAAATCGGCGTTTATTGATTAGTTTGTGCAAAAATTATAGCGTTTACAAAATAGGGTATAGTTTTAAGGCATGGCGGTGATCAGCAATTTTTTTCGTGACTGCGACATTATGGCAGACACATCGGACTCTTTTGACACATTTTTGGGACCATTGTCATTTTCACAGCGATCAGTGCAATAAAAATGCACTGATTACTGTGAAAATGACACTGGCAGTGAAGGGGTTAACCACTAGGGGCACTGAAGGGGTTAAGTGTGCCTAGGGGAGTGTTTATATACTACTGTGTGGGGGCGTGGCTACGACTGACACGTCACCGATCTCCGCTCTGATTACACAGAGCGGAGATCGCTGACATTGTCAGTAGAGGAGCGGGGAGATGTTGTGTTTACACTGACATCTCCCCGCTCCGAGCCTCCGTGAGACGATCACAGGCATCCCCGCGGCGATCGAGTCCGCGGGACCCGCGGTCCCACTCACGGGAAAGGCAGTTAAAGGGCAGTTAAAGGGCCACGTAGAGGTACGTGATTGTGCCTGTACGAGCCATTCTGCCGACGTATATATACCGTGAGCGGTCGGCAAGTGGTTAATCAGCGATCACATTGTTACATGCAGATAACAATGTTTCAGAGCCACGCAGGACCCCTTCATCAGGGTTCCAGCCGTTGGTCGCTACAGCAGCCACTTAGATGCACAGCCATTTCTACAGGAACGTGTGCATTGGGATTAGCGTGTTACACTTTAATACAATCGCGTGTGTCCATCATGGTGAACAAACAATTTTTCAAAACACTGAAAGTCCTATAATCCCAAGATGATGAAGGTCGTGCATCTCTACTGATGTTCCCATCACTTTGTGCATAAGAAACAAATACCCTATTGTTTACAGACCTCATTAGCTCATGCTTAAAGTTACATGCCAGTGAATGTGTTAGAGCCAAGATTCAACCTACTTTTTCTACCACCCTACATATGAGGTCTCAATAAGAAACTTCCTGCATGAAAGGATGTAACTTTTTGCTGTTCATTTTCTTTAGAAAGTCCAAAGTACTCAAGTAAATAAAAGATACAATTACATTAAAAACAAATACAATTTGCCTAAACCTAATATAAATTTCCTTTAAGAATTATTGTGTACTCAGCAAGTTTAATTACACAGTTGGTTTGACCTTATATAGAGGTCTTGGGGCATGAAATATGCAGTGATCTTAATATGAACAATGATATAATAAGAGAAACCGGTTAAAAAAAAAGAACAAGCAATGCAGGATTTTTGTGATTTAATGAAGGTCCCAGAAATAAAGAATGGGTAGAATTTTAGGTTGTCTTTTAAAAAATCCACATTTGGTATTCCAGTAACTCCAGGGAGTTTAGTAGATATGTTTCAGAAAAACATATCAAAAGAGATTACATTTATATTTTATCCCTGACATGACCTAAAGTTTTAGGAGGGGGAACACTGTGCACTGAAATGGTGGAAAGGTTGTCATAACTTTGTTGTAATGTCATGGGAGAATTATTCACAGGAAGACTTTAGAAAATGATACCATGTATTAACCTATGCATAATTGCTACATAATTCTACTTTAAGGAGAAACTATAATGGGGTTAGGTCACTTTTATTAACATCATTTTTTTAATTTTAATTTTTAAACTGATTTATATCTGCTCTTAACTATGGGTAAACTATTTTTGTTTTACACATTGAACACATAAAAAAGATCAACAAATCACTATGGGTTAGCTATAGGGACAGCACAATAGAAGTAGCTCCATTTCAGACACAGCTTTCTCTCATTGAATCTTGGTACCAAGCCCCTAAGGTTCTTAGAGCTCTATCTTTTGACTGGAACAAAGACCTTGTACTATTCACAAGCAAAATTTAATCTGGCAAAAAAATAATAATAATAATTTAATGAATGTTTTAAATGACTTATTATTGATCATAATAAATAAAAAGAAATATGTACAAACTACTGTAAAATCCCTTTAAATTTTAACAAAACTGAAAAACCTCTACATAAAAAAAGTTGTAGAAAATAGACATCTAAGAAAAGAGGTGACGATTTATATCAGGATATCATATCAAATTTTTGTTGCCTTAAAGTGGCATTAAACCCAAAAGCATATATTTATTATATTGCAGCTTACTAATTCTTGGATGTGATAGCGGCATTAGTTTTTATTTTTTTAGGCTTTCTTTCCTTTATTTTCACCTGGTGATCTGGTCAGTAGGTCTTTTGATTTTCAACTGAACAAGCTGCCCTGCAGATGTAGCAGGTAAAGTATTGAGACAAACCATTTATCACTGAAGGGGTACTTACAATGGTTGGCTTTATCCCAAAAAGAAAAAAAAAATGATGGTGTAACTGCTTATAAAGTTTAAGCTGGATTTTGGCTTCAATTTGTTAGTCTATCTAAATCTGCAAGTACATCTAACACTCCCCTTCCCCCAGACTGGCAATGCTGGGGTCCAAAGGTGTCTCTGTTGCTCCTCCTTCAACAGTGTAGGTAGGTAATACAGGAAATATGTTACTGATCAGGTTACTATGTGAAAACAAGGAAAAAACCCTGAAAAGACAAAACGAATGCAGCCACCACATCTAGTGATCGGTAAGCTAAGCTTCAATATATTACATTTGTAGCAAAAAACATATACAAAATTTACATATTCATAGAATAAACTTCTTTAGTCATAACAACTATAAAGTGCCTAAAAAACATCCTATCATTGTAGATAGAATATCAACATCATCTAAATTATATTGAAAAAAGCTCAACATGTTTCACGGTTTCTTATATCATCTGTTTCTTCGGGAGCTTTACCCATACATACAATTTGTCAGATGATGTATAAGAGGTTGTCATGAGACTATGAATAAAGAGAAACAACATTAATAACAATATTACAGTGTGAATACAAATCATAGAATATCAAATAAGATAGGAGAGGCGTTCATCCCACAAACCCAATTATGAGAAGGACCACCCATGAAAGTCTCAACATGGGGAGCGGTGACCAGGGTTCCCGGCAAGTCGGGGTGGATTGCTGACCCACCCCGGAGGACATAGGAAATCCTGAGACAGTATCCACATCCGGTATATACCTGGTTGATAGATATAGGTAGTAAGTTGTGAATATATTAACCAGACACATGAACAGCATATGCGTTCATGGCAAAAGATAGTGATAATAGTAATAATGGTTACTCGGTATACATTTAAATGGGGACAGTTCCCTTAAACACTGTTGTGGCCGTCAATGGTAGTAATGAGTAGAGATGGCCTTGCGGTTCGCCCAGCGGTCGGTTCGCGGCAAACTTTGCGCGTTCGATATTCGCCGAACCGGCGAACATATGGCGCTATTCGCGGCCGCCATATTCTTTTACATTGTGAAGAACTTTGACCCATGACACATCCATCATGTGGTACAGGACAGCCAATTGAGACATTTCAGCACATGGACATACCCCCTACCTTATAAATAGACCTAATCTGGCTGCCATTTCACATTCTGTCTTTTGTCAGTGTAGGGAGAGGTTGCTGTGTGGAGCAGGGACAGACTGTAGTGACACAAATCGCTAACTAATAGGTCCACAAAAGTCCTTTTAAGGACTGGTATAGGTGTACTATTGTTTGGTGTGCAGTATATAGGGGTGTAATACACTTATAATATACTTTCAAATATAGAAAGCATATTATAGTGCATTTGTATTGTGCAGCATTGTGACTGCTGAGCGGTTCTGCAGCTGTCTTTTGTCAGTGTAGGGAGAGGTTGCTGTGTGGAGCAGGGACAGACTGTAGTGACACAAATCGCTAACTAATATAGGTCCACAAAAGTCCCTTTAAGGACTGGTATAGGTGTACTATTGTTTGGTGTGCAGTATATAGGGGTGTAATACACTTATAATATACTTTTTAATATAGAAAGCATATTATAGTGGATTTGTATTGTGCAGCATTGTGACTGCTGAGCGGTTCTGCAGCGATACTACAACTACAAAGAGTGACAAACGCAATTAGAAAAAAGTATTATAACTGGTGTGATAGACCAGTGGCCCCCCAAAACGACAGATTGAAGCGGGGTGTTATATACCTTCTTCCACATATACTGCGCTTCTCTAGAGACTTTTGTCACAGGGTAATTTAAAAAATGACAGGCAGAGGAAGAGGCAGGCCCTTCCGCAGGGGTGGTAGGGGTAGGGCAGGAGCACCAGGCCAGAGCTAAAGTGGGAAGTTGCAGAAGGTGCGTTCAATTACGTCAAAGGACGCACCAAACTTGGTTGAGTTCACGATAATCTATACATGGGCGAAGGGAATGATCCTTCTTCTCCACAAAGAAGATACCCGCTCCTGCTGGAGAAGTGGAGGGGCAAATTAAGCCTTTCTTTAGATTATCGTCAATATAGTCTTTTAGGGCGACAAGCTGCGTTCTTCCAGTCGGGTATATGCATTTTGTGTGATTTCAACAGTCTGGGTGAGGTCTTTGAGGTGTAAGCGGAATCCCTCCATGGAAGAGGCTCCCTGCACAGACTCTGACGTGGCTGTTCGGTACTGTCACGTACCTGGTGGAAGAGTCTGATATGCAGAGGGAGGCCTCTCTTACACCTCCCACTCGAGGCCCCTGGTAGTGAAGACAGGAGGCGCAGGAGTGCAGAGTCGCACGAGAGCCTGGCAGAGTTGCTGGTAGGCGAGCTGGACCGGAGCTGAAGCAGGGACTGGAATGGATCCGGGAACAGCTGTCAGACTGAAAACTGGAGCTCAGGCAGGTGTGGTCAAATGGGCTGGAAGAGTGGATACACCAGTCCAAAGCAGGTAAACACTGGAGCAGGATCAGGTATAAGCAGGTTTAGGCAGCTGGCAGGTCTCAGGTACAGGCAGGTTCGGCAACGGGCTGGCAGCAAGGTAGCAGAAGGGGTAGACAGGAACGTGGTCTCAGGTACAGGCAGGTTCGGCAACAGGCTGGCAACAAGGTAGCAGGAGGAGCAGGCAGGAACGTAGTCAACACGGGCCGAGAGTCGGGTGCAGGCAGATAAGCAGGAGTGGTCAAACAAGCCAGGAAGGGTCAGCTGGAGCAGGATACAGGTAAGCAGGGATGAGCCGAACACCCCCCTGTTCGGTTCGCACCAGAACCTGCGAACAGACAAAATGTTTGTGTAAACTTTAGAACCCTATTAAATACAATGGACTCGAACGTTCGAAATCTAAAGTGTTAATTATAAAGGCTAATATGCAAGGTATTGTCCTAAAAAGTGTTTGGGGACCTGGGTCCTGCCCCAGGGGACATGTATCAATGCAAAAAGAAGTTTTAAAAACGGCCGTTTTTTCGGGAGCAGTGATTTTAATAATGCTTAAAATGAAAAAATAAAGGTGAAATATTCCTTTAAATTTCGTACCTGGGGGGTGTGTATGATATGCATGTAAAGTGGCGAATGTTTCCCATGCTTAGAACTGTCCCTGCAAAAAATGTCATTTTTGAAAGAAAAAAATGCATTTAAAACTGACTCGCGGCTATTAATGAATTGTCGGCTCCCGGCAATACATACAAAAGTCATTGATAAAAAAAAAAAAAAAGCGTGGGGGTTCCCCAGAACTCAATTACCAGGCCCTTCAGGTCTGGAATGGATATTAAGGGGAACCCCGCCGCAAATTAAAAAAAAAAATTGACGTGGGGTTCCCCCAAATATCCATTCCAGGCCCTTCAGATCTGGCATGGATTTTAAGGGGAACTCCACCCCAAATTTAAAAAAAAAATGGCGTGGAGTCCCCCTAAAAATCCATACCAGACCCCTTATCCGAGCACGCAACCTGGCCGGCCGCAGGGGAAAAGGGGGGGACGAGAGAGCGGCCCCCCCTACCTCCTGAACCGTACCAAGCCACATCCCCTCAACATGGGGAGGATGTCCCCATGTTGATGGGGACAAGGGCCTCATCCCCACAACCCTTGCCCGGTGGTTATGGGGGTCTGCGGGCGGGGGGCTTATCGGAATCTGGAAGACCCCTTTAACAAAGGGGACCCCCAGATCCCAGCCCCCCCCTATGTGAATTGGTAAGGGGTACATTGTACCCCTACCATTTCACGAAGAAAGCGTAAAAAAATGTTAAAAAAAACACACAAACACCTTGAAAAAGTCCTTTATTAAAAAAAAAAAAAAAAAAAAAACATTCCAGCGGTGAAATCCAGTGTCCCGCGGCGATCCCGATGTCCAGCGCTGTCCTTCATTGGTTGTGCCTGAGCGGACCTGATGGGGAACTCCCTCTCAGTATTTTAAATGTATAGACCCGCCCCTTCTAAAGTTCCCCAGATGCGGAACATGAGAAGGGGCGGGTCTATACATGTATTACCAAAGTGAGAGCAGTTCCCCATCAGGTCCGCCCCCTCGGTATGTCGGACCCGCCTACGTCATTGGCTTGAGCGGGGAACTTCCTTCACTATGTAAATTTAAATTACACAGTGAAGGAAGTTCCCCGCTCAGGCCAATGACGTAGGCGGGTCCGACATACCGAGGAGGCGGACCTGATGGGGAACTTCTCTCACTGTGGTAATACATGTATAGACCCGCCCCTTCTCATGTTCCGCACCTGGGGAACTTTAGAAGGGGCGGGTCTATACATTTAAAATACTGAGAGGGAGTTCCCCATCAGGTCCGCTCAGGCACAACCAATGACGGACAGCGCTGGACATCGGGATCGCCGCGGGACACTGGATTTCACCGCTGGTTTTTTTTTTTTTTTCTTTTTAAATAAAGGACTTTACCAAGGTGTTTGTGTGTTTTTTTTTAAAAAAAAATACGCTTTCTTCGTGAAATGGTAGGGGTACAATGTACCCCTTACCAATTCACATAGGGGGGGCCGGGATCTGGGGGTCCCCTTTGTTAAAGGGGTCTTCCAGATTCCGATAAGCCCCCTGCCCGCAGACCCCCACAACCACCGGGCAAGGGTTGTGGGGATGAGGCCCTTGTCCCCATCAACATGGGGACATCCTCCCCATGTTGAGGGCATGTGGCTTGGTACGGTTCAGGAGGGAGGGGGGCCGCTCTCTCGTCCCCCCCTTTTCCCCTGCGGTCGGCCAGGTTGCGTGCTCGGATAAGGGGTCTAGTATGGATTTTTAGGGGGACTCCACGCCATTTTTTTTTTAAATTTGGGGTGGAGTTCCCCTTAAAATCCATGCCAGATCTGAAGGGCCTGGAATGGATATTTGGGGGAACCCCACGTCAATTTTTTTTTAAATTTGCGGCGGGGTTCCCCTTAATATCTTTTTTTTTTTTAATCATTCTTTATTGAGAACATTTTTATATAATACATGAACATTTAACAATGTTTGTCGTGCAACGACGTTATTAAATGATAGAGTATAGAAAGGTACATGTAAATAAGATTGGCACAGTGATGCAGAATTTAAACTTGAAAGTAGCTGTTTTAGGTCCTCTCTCCTCCAGGTCCACCCGAATTGGAGCACTGCTGTGTCCCGGGAGGAGGGACGACCCCGGTCGATACACTAATAGGGTACATAGTCTAACTTGCATGGTTTCAAAAATACAATACAGGTGGTATCCAGGTGCGATAGCAGGTTGTGATCTACATATTGCTCGGTCAAGAAATATATAACTAACCAGGGAGTTTTAAGAAGCAAGCACAGCTCCGGACCAATTGGTCCACGGGACCCAGGCTTTCCGGGTCTTTTCAGCCTGACCATTGCTACCTGCTATAACAGATTCGTAGCCAAAGTGTAGACTTACAAGGTCAATAGTTTGGGAAGTATCCGGAACCCCTTCTGATCTCCATAGTCTTGTGATACTTAATCTGGACGCCAGAAGAATATGGGACACAACATACCAATATGTCTGAGGGATCTTCTCTATCGTAAGGTTTAGGATCGCCAATTCTGGTGTTGGGGGTATATCACAATGAGTGATTTGATACAGGAGATTAAATATGTTTACCCAGAATGGTTGTATGCGGGGGCAGGCCCAGAGTATATGTAGCAGGTCACCTTTATGTAATTTGCACCGCCAACATGTGTCAGAGGTTTGTGGAGAGAAATATGCTAGTCTGGCAGGTGTTAGGTACCAGCGCAGGGTGATTTTTTGGGTAAGTTCCCATAAGGCCGAACATTTGGTGGAAGAGTATATGGACTTTAGAGCTGAGGTCCATTGATCTGTGGAGAAGCAGCAGTTTAGGTCTGCCTCCCAGCGTAAGTGCGAGGACGATTTAGAAAATTGTTGTTTACAGTGAAGGAGGTTGTAGAAGTGAGAAATGCCTTTAGTTTTGGAAGGAGCATTTGTGAGGAAATCCCAAGTTTTGGGTGGGATGGCATATAGGGGAGTAGGCACTGTATTTAGGCAGTGGCCAATTCTGAGGTAGGTATAATGTTCCCTATCAGGGAGATCAAATTCTTTTTGTATGTCAACAAAGGGTTTGATACGGGGTCCTATGAGAAGAGATTGTAGGAAACCTATGCCTTTACCTGACCAGTGTGTCAGTGACAGATCGGGGGATAGAAATCGGAGCGATTCCAGTGGAATTTGGAATAATGGTTTGGGGGGAATGTAGCTGGAGTGCAAGATTAATTTTTCCCAGGCATGCGCTGTCGCTTTCATGGTGGGGGGGAAGGCTGATGGGATGATTGACCCAAATGGGATACTCATTAGCCAAGATTTCAGGTCCAAGCGAGGGAGGAAGGAGTTCTCAATTTGTCCCCAAAGTGTGGTGGGATGAATACGGAACCAATCTTGTAGTTGGGCTAGAATGGCAGCAAGATAATAGTCTGCAAAGTCTATAGAACCTACTCCACCTGTTAATTTGGATTTAATCAGCTTAGTGTGGGCACATCTGGGTTTTTTACCTTTCCACAAGAGGGTATTCAGGACATGTTGAAGGGATCTGAAGTATGAGGGAGGGATAAGGATGGGGAGTGTTCTGTAATAGTATAGAATTTGTGGAAGGCAGATCATTTTAAAGGCCGCTAACCTGCCCGACCAGGATAATTCATGATGGGCTATATTTTGGGATTCTTCCTGAATTTTAAGAAGCAGGGGTAAGAAATTGGTGGAGAATAAAAGTGCAGTTGTTCTGGTCAGTTTAATACCTAGGTAAGAGATTTCTTTCTCTGCCCATGTGAAATTGTGTTGCATTTGGAGTAAGTTTTTTGTTGTAGCATCTAGGTTGAAGTCAAGAATGAACGATTTTGTTGTATTGACCCTGTAATAGGAGATTTCGCTAAACCAGGTAAGTATTTTTTGTACCTCTGCCAGGGAAGAAGCCGGGTTAGTGAGGATCAATATCACGTCGTCTGCGAAAAGGCTTATTTTATGTGAGGTCTGGCCTATTTGCATGCCCGAAATGGATGCCTGGTCTCTAATTCGCGCTGCTAGGGGTTCCATAAGAAGATTGAAGATAAGGGGTGATAGGGGGCATCCTTGACGGGTGCCATTAGTTATGGGGAATGGGTGGGAAGTCATACTCGTCGTAAACACTGTGGCCGATGGGGAAGAATACAGTGCCATGATAGCATTAAAGATATACCCGGCAAATCCGAATTTCTGTAGTACTGATCTGAGATAGGCCCAGTGTACTCTGTCGAACGCCTTCTCTGCATCCAAGGAGAGGAGCAGAGAAGGCGTTCCAGTAATTTCCGCCCGATGGATAATGTTTATCATTCTCCTCGTGGCGTCAGATGCTTGCCTACCCTTCGTAAAGCCTGATTGGTCGGCATGGATCAGTGTGGGCATTATGTTGATCAACCTTGCTGCGATTGTTTTAGCGTAGAGCTTTATGTCCAGGTTTAGGAGGGATATCGGGCGGAAGTTTTGGGGACTGGTCGGCTCCTTCCCTGGCTTAGGTATTGTAATCACAAGAGCATTCAGCATGTCATTTGGGAACTGAGAAGAAATTGCAGCGTTGTTGAATATGTCAATCAGATGTGATATTAGTTGGTCAGAAAATTGTCTATAGTACTCTCCTGATAGTCCGTCTGGGCCTGGGGCCTTGTCAGCGGGTATAGATCTAATTGTTTGCCTAATTTCCTGTTCTGAGAATGGCGCATTAAGATGTTGGAGTTGGTCGGGTGTCAAAGCAGGTAGGTGTAAGTTCCGAAGAAAGCGATCGATGTCGTCCTGCGAGGGTTGGGGGGTGTTCGGGTCAGTATTCAAGTTGTATAGGTCAGTATAATAGTCACTAAATGCATTGGCGATGTCCTGGGGATTAGTCAAAGGAGTGTGGGTATGGGGATGGTATAGTTGTTGTATTCTGGTTTTAGCGCGCCTGCCTTTAAGGCGTTGTGCCATGCGTTTCCCAGCTTTATTAGAAGTTGAGTAAGTGGTGGCTTTTAATTTCCTCTGGATATAGTCATAGGAATGTAGTAGTAGGGTACGGAGCTCCTGTCTCAGGGACATTAGCTGGTCAGGTAAAGGGGCATGAGGGTTTGTTTTGTGCTGTCTTTCTAGGTCAGCTATTTGGGAAGAGAGATCATCTATACGCTGCGTTCTCTTCTTCTTTTGTACTGCATTAATTTTCATTAGTATTCCCCTCATATATGCCTTGTGCGCATTCCATACCATGTTAGGGTCGGACACTGAACCGTCGTTTAGTCTAAAAAATTCGTTAATGTGTTCTGCTATTTCTGAAGCGTAGTCTTTGTGTTGCAGGATATAGTTATTAACTCTCCAGATAAATGAATTGTGAGTGTGTTTAGAATTGTCAATGGAGAGCGAGATTGGGGCATGGTCCGACCATGTGGTGGCATGGACTGCGGAGGCAACTATTTTTTGTAGAATCCATTTGTCAGATAGAAACAAATCGATTCTCGAGTAAGAATTGTGATTATGCGAGAAATAAGTGTAGTCCTTTTCTGTACTGTGGTGACATCTCCATACGTCGTATAGATCATGAGCTGTTAGCAGTCCTTTCAAAGGGGAAGGTCTCCTTTTTGCAGCAGAAGTGGAGTCCAAGTGTATATCTGGAACTATGTTAAAGTCCCCACACACTATTAGGTGACCTTTCTTAACAGAGTCAGTGAGTCTGAGGATCTTGCGGATAAATTTACTTTGGTGAGCATTAGGAGCATAAATGTTGACGATGGTATATGGCATCTTGTCGATGGTGCACACCAGGATTATGAAGCGCCCGTCCAGGTCTAGGAGTTCAGAGGATAGTTGGAATTCTATTGTATCTCTGATTGCTATCATTACACCTCTAGCTTTAGAGGTGTAATGTGCATGAAAAACGTTAGGAAACAATCTGTTGGAGCATAGCCGTATGTCGGCTTGTAAAAGGTGAGTCTCTTGGATGCATACCACGTCGCTGTGAAGATCTTGGACAGTTTTCCACAGGGAGTGGCGTTTAGCTGGGTGGTTTAGCCCATTGGTATTTAATGAAAGAAAGTTGATCGGCATTGTGGTAGTGTGGGCAAGGCTATGAAAATAGATTTGCACTTACAGTTAGTTGTCGGTACCAGGTGTATCTTAGGTGCGTCTAGATTGTTGTGTCTTGGAGAAGAAAGGGTCCGGATCTTCTCCTGAGGTGGGTGCTAGAGCCGTGAATAGAGCAACATGTTAACAATGGAAAAATGACAAAAAAAAAAAAAAAAAAAAACTGTAGGGGAGACCAATTTCTGGTTATATTCGGTGTGTTGCAAGACGTAGAAGTGAGATTCTTAGGAGCATACACTGTGCTAAATAGGAGTAATAACTGTAGCCAAAGTTCACTGATGCTGTGGTGGTCAGCGAAAGTGGTATGTAGAGGTGGAGCGTCACACCGCTGCGACCTCTTAACGGGGGTAAAAAAAACCAGTCTGAACAACGAGAACTGAAGTATTCAACAACAACTCATACATCCCAGAGACGTAATCATATAAGAAGAAAAGAAAATGCAAGTAGCTTGGCCCACTTTAGTAGTGGTTCTGGTGGCCTCCTATTTGAAATTTTGGTCCAGGTTGCGGCGTGCTTGGGTATTACCGGTACGTGGTGGAAGTGGAGCGGGTGGTTCCGTCAGTATTCCCCAAGCATGGAGCAGCTTCAACCCTGCAGTAAGTTCACTCACTACATGTGATTTGCCATCTTTGGTGATGAGAAGAGTGGCTGGGTGTCTCCACTTGTATTGGATTTTGTGATTTTGGAGCCCCTTTGTAATTGGGTTTAGTTGTCTTCGGAGTTGAAGCGTGTATTTGGACAGATCCGGGAACATTTGAACTCCGGCAAAGGGAGCAGGAAGGGGGACTTTTGCTCTAGCCCCAAACATGAGATTCTCCTTGATGTGGAAAAAATGCACCCTCATAAGTACATCCCTGGGGACGGTGGCAGCTAGATGAGAAGGTTTGGGAATTCTGTGAATTCTGTCTACTATCAGATCCCTGGGTGACGCTTCAGGTAGTATGATATGCATGAGCTCTTTAGCATATTTGGGTAGATCAGCTGGAGGTATTGTTTCTGGGACCCCTCGCAGTTTAATGTTGTTCCTGCGAGATCTGTCTTCTAAATCGGACAGCTTGGTGCGCAGCCATGCCTGTTCCTCTCTAATGTCCGCATAAATGTCTATGACCCCATTCACTGTGGATGTACATTCAGTCATTCCTCTTTCTATGGTTGTTACTCTGTCATCTAGAGAGTGGATGTCAGCCGTGACTTTAGTAAAGAGTGAGGAGAGGTCTGTCATTAGTGATGCTTGTAGGGATATCAGCATATCCTTCAGGGTTGAGTCTAATACAGGCTGCCCTGAGGTGGGGAAGGACGCCATGGAGGAGTGCAGGGCCTGGTTTGAGGAGAAGGGGTTGAAAGCCTGGGCCTCAATTTGTGTCATTGGCGTCTGTTGCGGCGGCGCCTCTAGGCGCATTTTAGCTTTCGCGGGGCTGCTAGTTAGGGGGTCACAGTCCGGGTGGTGGTCGGAGCCTCCTGGGGTGTCAGGGTGATGTGTATTAGCCGGCTCAGCGTCCGGGAGGTCAGTGTATGAGGCCCGCTGTTCCCCTGGCGCGGCGGAGCCGGCGCCATCTTTGAGCACACTGACCTTCTCCGCCGGTTTGAACGCAAATTCAGTCAGTTTCTGCGGGTTGTAGTCCGTTAATCTCTTCCTGGACATGATGCCTGGGTGAAGGAGATCTTTAGGAGTAAGGATGGCCGTGGATTGTGTAGCTGTGTGGGCCGTAGTTGCGCTGCTGTTGTCTCTGGGATGTGGAGCTCCTCACTTAAGCATCCATCTTCAGCTCCGTTCGGCCACGCCCCCGGGTTCCCCTTAATATCCATTCCAGACCTGAAGGGCCTGGTAATTGAATTCTGGGGAACCCCACGCTTTTTTTTTTTTTTTTTATCAATGACTTTTGTATGTATTGCCGGGAGCCGACAATTCATTAATAGCCGCGAGTCAGTTTTAAAAGACTTTTTTTCTTTCAAAAATGACATTTTTTGCAGGGACAGTTCTAAGCACGGGAAACATGCGCCACTTTACATGCATATCATACACACCCCCCAGGTACGAAATTTAAAGGAATATTTCACTTTTATTTTTTCATTTTAAGCATTATTAAAATCACTGCTCCCGAAAAAACTGCCGTTTTTAAAACTTCTTTTTGCATTGATACATGTCCCCTGGGGCAGGACCCGGGTCCCCAAACACTTTTTAGGACAATAACTTGCATATAAGCCTTTATAATTAGCACTTTAGATTTCTCCCATAGATTTTTCGAATTTGCCGCGAACACCCCAATTTGTTCGCTGTTCGGCGAACGGGCGAACAGGCAATGTTCGAGTCGAACATGAGTTCGACTCGAACTCGAAGCTCATCCCTACAGGTAAGCAAAGGTCAGAGGTCTCAGGTAACGCTGTAGACCAAACAGCACGGAGCCCAGCCATCAGCCCCTTTAAATAGCCCCATTTGGCGCCAAGAGCCGCCGCCGCGGTGTAGTGGCGGTGTACTGGCCGACACTTACTTCTTTATCCAGGCTGTGAATGCCTAATTTTTCAGACTGGAATTGAAAATCAATGGGTCTATAAACGTTCCGCTAAATTGTGGAACGGATGCGGACCCATTTTACAGACGTGTGAATGGACCCTATATGTATTTGACATGTATTTACTGGCTGATGTCAGTTCTGGCTGATTTAGGCCGAGCTATTACACTAAAACCGAGCAATATTGCAAAAAACAAAATACACGTGTATAAACGATTTATATAATTTATAAAAAAAAAAAATATATACATTTATGGCAACTTTTCCAATAGCAGGATCATCTCCTGCACCCCCTTCATAGCCTGGCCTTGCCTCTCCTCCATGGCCTTCATGCGCTCCTGAATTGACGAAATTTTGCAGATAAAAAAAAGAATGTTTGTCGATTGCAGATTCGCTTAATACTTCTGGTATATCAGTGTCCATGTTGTGGGACTATGTGTGCACAGCTAGTAAGTATTTTGTGGCTGCAAATATGACCTGGAGGTTTTTTCATGTTCGCCTGCCATTAAAATGAATGGGACCCGCCGCGAACCTGCGGTTCGCAAACATTTGCGCGCATTCGCGCGATCGCGTTCGCAAACCGTCCCATCAGATGTTTGTCCATCACTAGTAATGAGGCAGGCCAGGAGGCATGCAGATGATCTAAAAGGGGGGGTTTAGATAGATATATATACATATGTAAATGAACCCATACGTAAATGAACCCACCCATTAGGGAAATTTGCAAAGCATGTTCATATATGTCCAGGGTATATTTACCTGAAAACATTCCAGACACACATGTATCCAAAGAAAATGATAGTAATTGAATGTATAGAATTAATCCACCCCTGAGTCACCAGTAGAGGGGAACAGGGAATTCCCTAAGGGAGGAGAGACAATTAGGGTTGACATGGCCTCAAAAGCTTAACTAGGCAGGAATATATATAACAAACCAAAGCCTTTTTACCTGTATATATACCGCTCCTATATGAGGAGTATACGGGTGGAGGTGCAATAGGTAAGATTACACCCTCCTATGGACTGATATCTCCAGATTCCAATAAAGTTTGTCACCTATAAAGGATATTGGCTAAGTTAAATCTAGTCATTAAGTCACTGAAACAGTTCCTTAGAGTGTGGCCGACCGAACACTTTCCATGGACAGCATGTGGATGACACATCCACTGCTGTGTGTTAAATAGTGTGAATCTGATCAGGAAGTCCTGCCCGGCGACGCCCAGAACAGAGAAAGTCTGACATCACCGCGCCCGTTCACATGGTGCGTGTGCACCAATGATGCGCGCGCCTGGTCCCAAAACAGCAAAAACACAAAGAAAAGCGTGTTCCGCCACAAGAACAGTGGGGATCCCATGTGGAAAACACGGGGAACCCCCCCACACGACCATATGCCCACCGGGGGGGGTCAGAAAGGCCCCAACCATCCCAAGAACCCTGTGCCCCCCCCATGCTGATGCCACAGGCGCCATCTTGGAAGAGGGCTGCCAGTCTAGATGATAAGTGAAAGGCTGATGCTGCAGGCGCCATTTTGGAAGAGGGCTGCCAGTTCAGATTGTATGGAAGGCACCAGACAGATAGGGCAGGGGAGACGATACAGGGTGTAGGGCCCCCTGGTGGTGCAAATCCGCACTGCCATCACCATACACAGAACGAACCACGCATCCCAGTGAGTTAGTTTGAGGGGTGAACGCCACCCTGCAAAAGAAATTAATTAAACAAATGTGTTAACTATAAACATAATATAGATAAAACGTATAATGTTCTTATATTATTCTGTATACAATAATCTGTCCCTAACTAATCCAAAGTCACATATATGTAGTCTCCACCCTAAACAGGGAAAGAGAAGAGTTTCTGAAAATGAGATGGTAAAGGGAGAAAGAGGAGATGTAGTCAACACAGCAAGAGGGAATAAAAATTTAAATTATTTACAAAAATTGTTCGTAGGAATTAACCTAATTTAAATCAGGTGAAACCATCGCGTTTAAACGCTCTATCCAGAGCGTTTCTCGCTGGAGGATAATTTTATCCCAGTTCCCCCCTCTGGGGTTTATGGGTATTACCTCAAGTACAAAGAAGTTTATCATCCCCGTATTATATTTATGGTATAGACCAATGTGTCTTGTGACTGGTGTCACAATTTTACCTCTCTCAGAAAAGTAGGTGTGGTCACCAATTCTCTGCCTAAGCTCGCGCTTTGTCTTGCCAATATGAAATTCCCCGCAACGACAGGTCATGAGGTAAATGACTCCTCTTGTTGAGCAATCGGCAAATGTTTTTGACTTATGCCATATGCCATTGGGCAGAGTAGTCCCCTTTCCTTCCTTAACCAGGGGACATCGCGGACAAGTTCTGCACTGATATGTCCCTCGGGGCAGGGGATCGCTATCCTTTGTGATAGTGAGAGTCCCTGTCTCTATGGAAAGGGAGCAAAAACGGACACAGAGTCTGCATATCGGCTGAGTGCAGAGCTACAGAGCGTAAATTTAAAAAACAGAGAAAACTGCTCTGGCAGTTTTCTCAGATTTTGCTATTTCTACATGGGGCTTCTATGGCTTGGAGATCCTTCAGATTCTTGGGTGGGATGGGATCTCCAACCCTGTGTCCGGGTCTTGTGGACAGCCAGCATGGTGTGTGCTCAGGTGCACACAACCATTATAATGAGGGGCTGGTGAGAGGGAAGGATGGTGGAGAGTGAGCAACTTGCTACTGCTAAGTGAAGACAGACTTATGTCTGGAGAGCGGTCTGCCCTGTGGGAGACTGCAGCCCATGTAAAGGGGATTCTTTGCCCAGGGACTGGGAAAGGCTGGCCAGCCTTGAGAGTCGGGGAGACTGAGGAAGCCAGTAAGTCCAGGGAGCTGGAAAGAATCGTTTCTATTTGAAAGCAAGCAGAGGAACTGCTGACAAGAGCCAGGTGGCTTGGTATGTTTTCATTTATGTGCTGAATGAAGTTTAAACCCCTGCGTGGGAATCCTGAATAGACATTTTTCTTTTGTTTTTCTGTTTAAATAAACGTGGGCTACCAGGCCCTTAACTAGAATGCCTGTCTGATATGGACTCCCTGCATAAAAATGCATCTATCCACTTGAGCTAAAACACCCCAATATCACACCTTGTATGGCATGTAATTATGAGCTTTGAGTTCGACTCGAACATCGCCTGTTCGATTGTTCGCAGAATTTCGAATATTATGGGCCGTTTGCGTCAAATTCGAGTGGCGCGTCATATCGCAGTGCATTTCCCGGCTGATGATTGGCCAAGCATGCACTATGACCCGCATGCTTGGCCAATCACAGCGCCGTCTGTACAGAGAGCCGTAATTGGCCAAAGCCAGGGTGGCTTTGGCCAATTATGGCTCAGGGGGTTTAGTGCACGCCCCACACTAAAGGGAGGAAAAAAAGCAAATTGGACATAATGTCACACAAAACTTCAAAAATGGGCTGCTCAAAATTCTTGGCACCCTTTAAAAATTGTGGATAAATAAGATTGTTTCAAGCACGTGATGCTCCTTCAAACTCACCTGGGGCAAGTAACAGGTGTGGGCAATATAAAAAAAACACCTGAAAGCAGATAAAAAGGAGAGAAGTTCACTTAGTCTTTGCATTGTGTGTCTGTGTGTGCCACACTAAGCATGGACAACAGAACGAGAAAAAGAGAACTGTCTGAGGACTTGAGAACCAAAATTGTGAAAAAATATCAACAATCTCAAGGTTACAAGTCCATCTCCAGAGATCTAGATTTGCCTTTGTCCACAGTGCGCAACATTATCAAGAAGTTTGCAACCCATGGCACTGTAGCTAATCTCTCTGGGCGTGGATGGAAGAGAACAATTGATGAAAGGTTGCAACGCAGGATAGTCCGGATGGTGGATAAGCAGCCCCAAACAAGTTCCAAAGAAGTTCAAGCTGTCCTGCAGGCTCAGGGAACATCAGTGTCAGCGCGAACTATCCGTCGACATTTAAATGAAATGAAAGACTATGGCAGGATACCCAGGAGGACCCAACTACTGACACAGACATAAAAAAGCAAGACTACAGTTTGCCAAAATGTACTTGAGTAAGCCAAAATCCTTCTGGGAAAACGTCTTGTGGATAGATGAGACCAAGATAGAGCTTTTTGGTAAAGCACATCATTCTACTATTTACCAAAAACGGAATGAGGCCTACAAAGAAAAGAACACAGTACCTACAGTGAAATATGGTGGAGGT
Organism: Rana muscosa; assembly: GCA_029206835.1. Lineage (NCBI taxonomy): Eukaryota > Metazoa > Chordata > Amphibia > Anura > Ranidae > Rana > Rana muscosa. Next base: position 432,727,582 of record CM055121.1, on the reverse strand, counting down.
TCATTGAAGTTTTGGGGTTGTTTTGCTGACTCTGGCACTGGGTGCCTTGAATGTGTGCAAGGCATCATGAAATCTGAGGATTAATAAAGGATTTTGGGTCGCACTGTAGAGCCCAGTGTCAGAAAGCTGGGTTTGCATCCGAGATTTTGGGTCTTCCAGCAGGAAAATGACCCCAAACACATGTCAAAAAGCTTCCAGAAATGGATGGCAACAAAGCGATGGAGAGCTCTAAAGTGGCCAGCAATGAGTCCAGATCTAAATCCCATTGAACACCTGTGGAGAGATCTTAAAATTGCTGTTGGGAAAAGGTGCCCTTCCAATAAGAGAGACCTGGAGCAGTTTGCAAAGGAAGAGTGGTCCAAAATTCCGGGTGAGGGGTGTAAGAAGCTTATTGATGGTTATAGGAAGCGACTGATTTCAGTTATTTTTTCCAAAGGGTGTGCAACCAAATATTAAGTTAAGGGTGCCAAGAATTTTGAGCAGCCCATTTTTTAAGTTTTGTGTGACATTATGTCCAATTTTCTTTTTTTCCTCCCTTTTTTTGATTTGTTCCAATACACACAAAGGGAATAAACATATGTATTGCAAAACATGTGTTACTGCAATACTTTTCTGTGAGAAATACTTGATTTTCTGGAAAAAAATTCTGGGGTGCCAACAATTTCGAGCATGACTGTATATATATATATATATATATATATATATATATATATATATATATATATATATATACACACTGTATTCAGTTTAGCTAGTTGCGTTCCTGTTATTCTCTTCATAATATACTGGCAGGCAGGCAGGTGATTGTGCTAGCTACAGTATTTACAGTTAGTGTAATGTGTCCTTTGCACAGTGTGCACCTAAAGCTACCTGAAGACAATTGCTGGTGTTCTTCTGATCATATTAATACCACAGGCAGGCAGCTGCAGTATTTACAGTTAGTGTAATGTGTCCTTTGCACAGTGTGCACCTAAAGCTACCTGAAGACAATTGCTGGTGTTCTTCTGATCATATTAATACCACAGGCAGGCAGCTGCAGTATTTACAGTTAGTGTACTGTGTCCTTTGCACAGTGTGCACCTAAAGCTACCTGAAGACAATTGCTGGTGTTCTTCTGATCATATTAATACCACAGGCAGGCAGCTGTAGTATTTATATTTAGTGTACTGTGTACTTTGCACAGTGTGCACCTAAAGCTACCTGAAGACAATTGCTGGTGTTCTTCTGATCCTATGAATACCACAGGCAGGCAGCTGCAGTATTTACAGTTAGTGTACTGTGTCCTTTGCACAGTGTGCACCTAAAGCTACCTGAAGACAATTTCTGGTGTTCTTCTGATCATATTACTACCACAGGCAGGCAGCTCCAGTATTTACAGTTAGTGTACTGTGTCCTTTGCACAGTGTGCACCTAAAGCTACCTGAAGACAATTGCTGGTGTTCTTCTGATCTTATTAATACCACAGGCAGGCAGCTGCAGTATTTACAGTTAGTGTACTGTGTCCTTTGCACAGTGTTCACCTAAAGCTACCTGAAGACAATTGCTGGTGTTCTCATACTAATAATACTACAGGCAGGTAGTTGATTCTGATAGCTGCAGTATAATCAGTATATATATATATATATATACATATATATATATATATATATATATATATACATCGCAGCTTTGTGCAGCTACATCTCACTGCAGGCCATTAGTATGTCTGGAAGGCCAACAAGGAGAGGCAGACAGTCACAAGCCAATAAAAGAGAGCAAGCAGGCTCTGTGTCTAGAGGCAACAGTGCTGGTCGTAGACGGTGCATCCTCATCAGCACGTGGCCGTGGGACACGCTTGTCCTTTTTTTCGGCAGCTGGCCGTGTTGAGCCGCAACATGCCGAAGACTTGGTAGAGTGGATGACCAAGCCGTCCTCATCCTCCTCATCCTCTCTCATCCTGGCTCAGGGTACTTTGTCTGGCAAAGCAGCTGCAGCTGCCTCTTCCCTCGGCTCAATGGCATCAGTCACTCCTTCCCTAGCCCCACCATGTCCTCCTGAAGAGTCCCCCGAACTGTTTGACCACAGTGTTGGGTACATGCTCCAGGAGGATGCCCAGCATTTTGAAGGCTTTGCTAGAGGAAGGCAGTAACGTGAGCCCAGAGAGAGGGGGTGCCCCAGAAGGACAGCAATCTGGCAGTCACGTTCCCCCAGCTGCAGCATACTGCCAGGTTTGCTCCAGTGATGAGGAGGGAGGGGATGATGAGGTCACTGACTCCACGTGGGTGCCTGATAGGAGAGAGGAGGAGGAGGCACATCTCCAATGAGGCAGGGTGCCCTCCAGTGGTCAGCTTAAGAGCAGCGCAACGACTGCATCACACCGCAGAGCTCCGCATGTGCAGGGCGCTGCTGTCTCTGCGCGTTATTCCCAAAAATATTTATTGTTGGCCTTTTTTGAGATGAGTGCATCAGATCGCACCGCTGCTATTTGCAACATATGTCTCAAGCGTATCTTGCGTGGCCAAAACATCACCCGCTTGGGCACCACATGCTTGACCAGACAGATGTCGACCTGCCATGCAGTTCGTTGGCAAGCGTACCTAAAAGAACCACACCAAAGAACAAAGCGCACCTCTCCTTGCTCCTCATCAGCTGGGATCTCCAACCTCACTATATCTTCAGTCCTCTCTGCAACCTGCACTGAGAGGAATGAAGGTGTAGAATTAGGTGTGTCACAGCCAAGTACTTGCGGGCAATCTGCTATCATTACACCGACGTCAGATTGTACCAAGCAAATTTCCCTGCCCCAGCTGCTGCACCGCCCGAAAGAAGTTTGCTCCCAGCCATCCACATGCCCAGCGGTTGAATGCTAGCTTGGCTAAATTGCTAGCACTTCAACTGCTGATTTTTCAGTTGGTAGACTCGGCCCCCTTCCGTGAGTTTGTGGAATGTGCAGTTCCCCAGTAGCAGGTTCCCAAACGACACTTTTTCTCACGGAAGGCGATTCCGTCTCTCTACCGGCATGTGGAAGGCAATGTCTTGGCCTCGCTGCACAGGACGGTCAGCAGTAAGATGCATATTACCGCTGACTCATGGTCCAGCAGGCATGGATAGGGACGTTACCTATCTTTCACGGCGCATTGGGTGACTCTGCTGGCAGCTGGGAATGATGCAGGACAAGGTGCAGTAGTGTTGGAGGTTGTTCCGCCACCACGCCTCCAAAATGCTACTACTGGTGATTCTGACACACCTCTCTCCTCCACCGCCTCCTCTTCTTCTTCCTCCATGGCCTCTTCCTGTGCTTTGTCCTCGGAACCAGCGGTGATCCGTAGGCATTCAAGAGGCTACGCAAGTATTCAGGCAAAAAGATGCCATGCGGTGCTTGAGCTGGTGTGCTTGGGGGACAGGAGCCACACTGGGGCAGAGATTCTGTCAGCTCCGCAGGGGCAGGCTCAGAGGTGGTTGACGCCATGCCAGCTTAAGCCAGGAATGGTGGTTTGCGACAATGGCACCAACCTCCTCTCTGCCCTCCGACAGGGACACCTGACCCATGTGCCCTGTTTGGCTCACGTCCTTAACTTGGTGGTACAGCGGTTCTTGGGCAGGTACCCGGGCTTACAGTATGTCCTGAGGCAGGCCAGGAAACTCTGTGTGCATTTCCACCGGTCATATAATGCCAGTGCTCGGCTGGCTGACCTCCAAAAGGAATACAACCTGCCAAAGAACCGCCTAATCTGTGACATGCCCACCAGGTGGAACTCAACGCTGGCCATGCTGCAGCGGCTGCACATGCAGCAGAGGGCCATCAATGAGTATCTGTGCCAATATGGCACCAGGACACGGTCAGGGGAGCTTGTTTTTTTTTTTACACGCCAGTGGGTCATGATCCGGGATGCATGCACTGTCCTGTCACCATTTGAGGAGGCCACGAGGATGGTGAACAGTGACAGTGCATGCATCAGTGACACTGTCCTCTTTTCAACCTGTTGGAGTGCACACTGCGTGGAATAATGGACAGGGCACTTAAGGCAGAACAGAGGGAGGAAGAGGAGGACTTCCTTACCTCTCAAGGCCCCCTTTATCCAGACAGTGTTCCTGCTGGCCCGCCTATCACACAGGAAGAGGACGAGGAGGAGAATTGTGTGAGCATGGAGGTGGAGCCTAGCACTCAGCATCAGCAGCAGTCTTCAAGGGATCAATTACAGTCCCAAGAAACCCATGGACTTGTACGTGGCTGGGAGGAGGTGGCTGCGGATCATGTCATCCTGAGTGACCCAGAGGACTGCGGACCGAATGCCTCAGCAAACCTACGCTGCATGGCCTCCCTGATCCTGCAAAGCCTGCGGAAGGATCCTTGTATTCGTGCTATCAAGGAGAGTGATCATTACTGGCTGGCAACCCTCCTTGATCCACGTTACAAGGGTAAGGTTGCAGACCTTATCTTGCCGTCGCAGAGGGAGCAGAGGATGAAACATCTTCGGGAGGCCTTGCAGAAAGGTCTGTGCAACGCGTTCCCAGAGACTGGGAGGTTACAAATTCCTGGTCCTGGACAACGTGTTGCTGAGGCTTCGGTCAGTCAAAGAAGGAGTGGTGGAGAAGGTGGCCGTCTGACCGATGCGTTCAGATAATTTTTTAGTCCGCAGCCCCAAGGTATGATCGGTTCCAGCAACCATCGCCAGTGTCTGTTTTACATGGTGCAGGAATACCTAGGGGCAAGATCAGACTTGGACACATTTCCCACAGAAAATCCTCTGGGTTACTGGGTCTTGAGGATGGATCACTGGCCAGAGCTTGCACAGTATGCAATTGAGCTACTGGCCTGTCCTGCATCCAGCATTCTTTCGGAACGCACATTCAGTGCTGCTGGAGGCTTTGTAACCGATCACAGGGTGCGCCTATGCACCGACTCAGTCGATCGACTGACCTTCATAAAAATGAATCAGTCTTGGATCATCACCAGTAGGGATGAGCTTCGTGTTCGAGTCGAACATACGTTCGACTCGAACATCGGCTGTTCGATCGTTCGACGAAGATCGAACGATTTGGGCCGTTCGCGCCAAATTCGAGTGACGCGAACGGCCCACAATGCACTACGCCATCGCAGTGTCATCCAGGCGCTGTGATTGGCCAAGCATGCACTGTGACCCCGCATGCTTGGCCAATCACAGCGCCGGCAGCGGGGAGAGCAATGATTGGCCACAGGCAGGATGCCTGTGGCCAATTATTGCTGAGGGTGTTTAGTACACGCCCCACACTATAAAAGGCCGCCAGCACGGCGGCCTAGTGTAGTGTGTTCCGGAGCAGGGATAGAGCAGCATAGGCAGGGACAGTGACTGTTATTTCTTTCTTGCTTAACCTGGATTCCTTTAGTTTAGGGAAAGAGAAGGATAGGTAGGGAGAGTGTCAGTGTGTTTTGTGCTTGTGCTATAGTGTGCTTAAAAAAAACATTTATTCTAGGGACAGAAAACTGTAGGTAGGGACAGTGTCAGTTTCTTTCACTCTGCAAGTCCTTGTTTCCAGGGACCTGGAAGTACAGTGAGTGAATTGTCCTTGTGCTATATTGTGCTTAAAAAAACATTTATTCTAGGGACAGAAAACTGTAGGTAGGGAGAGTGTCAGTTTCTTTCACTCTGCAAGTCCTTGTTTCCAGGGACCTGTAAGGACAGTGAGTGAATTGTCCTTGTGCTATATTGTGCTTAAAAAAAACATTTATTCTAGGGACAGAAAACTGTAGGTAGGGAGAGTGTCAGTTTATTTCACTCTGCAAGTCCTTGTTTCCAGGGACCTGTAAGGACAGTGAGTGAATTGTCCTTGTGCTATATTGTGATTAAAAAAAACATTTATTCTAGGGACAGAAAACTGTAGGTAGGGAGAGTGTCAGTTTATTTCACTCTGCAAGTCCTTGTTTCCAGGGACCTGGAAGGACAGTGACTGAATTGTCCTTGTGCTATATTGTGATTAAAAAAAAACATTTATTCTAGGGACAGAAAACTGTAGGTAGGGAGAGTGTCAGTTTATTTCACTCTGCAAGTCCTTGTTTCCAGGGACCTGGAAGGACAGTGACTGAATTGTCCTTGTGCTATATTGTGATTAAAAAAAACATTTATTCTAGGGACAGAAAACTGTAGGTAGGGAGAGTGTCAGTTTATTTCACTCTGCAAGTCCTTGTTTCCAGGGACCTGGAAGGACAGTGAGTGAATTGTCCTTGTGTTATATTGTGATTAAAAAAAACATTTTTTCTAGGGACAGAAAACTGTAGGTAGGGAGAGTGTTTTTTTTCTTTCACTCTGCAAGTCCTTGTTTCCAGGGACCTGGAAGGACAGTGAGTGAATTCTCCTTGTGCTATATTGTGCTTAAAAAAAACATTTATTCTAGGGACAGAAAACTGTAGGTAGGGAGAGTGTCAGTTTATTTCACTCTGCAAGTCCTTGTTTCCAGGGACCTGGAAGGACAGTGACTGAATTGTCCTTGTGCTATATTGTGATTAAAAAAAACATTTATTCTAGGGACAGAAAACTGTAGGTAGGGAGAGTGTCAGTTTATTTCACTCTGCAAGTCCTTGTTTCCAGGGACCTGGAAGGACAGTGACTGAATTGTCCTTGTGCTATATTGTGATTAAAAAAAACATTTATTCTAGGGACAGAAAACTGTAGGTAGGGAGAGTGTCAGTTTATTTCACTCTGCAAGTCCTTGTTTCCAGGGACCTGGAAGGACAGTGAGTGAATTGTCCTTGTGTTATATTGTGATTAAAAAAAACATTTTTTCTAGGGACAGAAAACTGTAGGTAGGGAGAGTGTTTTTTTTCTTTCACTCTGCAAGTCCTTGTTTCCAGGGACCTGTAAGGACAGTGAGTGAATTGTCCTTGTGCTATATTGTGCTTAAAAAAAACATTTATTCTAGGGACAGAAAACTGTAGGTAGGGAGAGTGTCAGTTTATTTCACTCTGCAAGTCCTTGTTTCCAGGGACCTGGAAGGACAGTGAGTGAATTGTCCTTGTGTTATATTGTGATTAAAAAAAACATTTTTTCTAGGGACAGAAAACTGTAGGTAGGGAGAGTGTTTTTTTTCTTTCACTCTGCAAGTCCTTGTTTCCAGGGACCTGTAAGGACAGTGAGTGAATTGTCCTTGTGCTATATTGTGCTTAAAAAAACATTTATTCTAGGGACAGAAAACTGTAGGTAGGGAGAGTGTCAGTTTATTTCACTCTGCAAGTCCTTGTTTCCAGGGACCTGGAAGGACAGTGACTGAATTGTCCTTGTGCTATATTGTGATTAAAAAAAACATTTATTCTAGGGACAGAAAACTGTAGGTAGGGAGAGTGTCAGTTTATTTCACTCTGCAAGTCCTTGTTTCCAGGGACCTGGAAGGACAGTGACTGAATTGTCCTTGTGCTATATTGTGATTAAAAAAAACATTTATTCTAGGGACAGAAAACTGTAGGTAGGGAGAGTGTCAGTTTATTTCACTCTGCAAGTCCTTGTTTCCAGGGACCTGGAAGGACAGTGACTGAATTGTCCTTGTGCTATATTGTGATTAAAAAAAACATTTATTCTAGGGACAGAAAACTGTAGGTAGGGAGAGTGTCAGTTTATTTCACTCTGCAAGTCCTTGTTTCCAGGGACCTGGAAGGACAGTGACTGAATTGTCCTTGTGCTATATTGTGATTAAAAAAAACATTTATTCTAGGGACAGAAAACTGTAGGTAGGGAGAGTGTCAGTTTATTTCACTCTGCAAGTCCTTGTTTCCAGGGACCTGGAAGGACAGTGACTGAATTGTCCTTGTGCTATATTGTGATTAAAAAAAACATTTATTCTAGGGACAGAAAACTGTAGGTAGGGAGAGTGTCAGTTTATTTCACTCTGCAAGTCCTTGTTTCCAGGGACCTGGAAGGACAGTGAGTGAATTGTCCTTGTGTTATATTGTGATTAAAAAAAACATTTATTCTAGGGACAGAAAACTGTAGGTAGGGAGAGTGTCAGTTTATTTCACTCTGCAAGTCCTTGTTTCCAGGGACCTGGAAGGACAGTGACTGAATTGTCCTTGTGCTATATTGTGATTAAAAAAAACATTTATTCTAGGGACAGAAAACTGTAGGTAGGGAGAGTGTCAGTTTATTTCACTCTGCAAGTCCTTGTTTCCAGGGACCTGGAAGGACAGTGAGTGAATTGTCCTTGTGTTATATTGTGATTAAAAAAAACATTTTTTCTAGGGACAGAAAACTGTAGGTAGGGAGAGTGTTTTTTTTCTTTCACTCTGCAAGTCCTTGTTTCCAGGGACCTGTAAGGACAGTGAGTGAATTGTCCTTGTGCTATATTGTGCTTAAAAAAAACATTTATTCTAGGGACAGAAAACTGTAGGTAGGGAGAGTGTCAGTTTATTTCACTCTGCAAGTCCTTGTTTCCAGGGACCTGGAAGGACAGTGAGTGAATTGTCCTTGTGTTATATTGTGATTAAAAAAAACATTTTTTCTAGGGACAGAAAACTGTAGGTAGGGAGAGTGTTTTTTTTCTTTCACTCTGCAAGTCCTTGTTTCCAGGGACCTGTAAGGACAGTGAGTGAATTGTCCTTGTGCTATATTGTGCTTAAAAAAAACATTTATTCTAGGGACAGAAAACTGTAGGTAGGGAGAGTGTCAGTTTATTTCACTCTGCAAGTCCTTGTTTCCAGGGACCTGGAAGGACAGTGACTGAATTGTCCTTGTGCTATATTGTGATTAAAAAAAACATTTATTCTAGGGACAGAAAACTGTAGGTAGGGAGAGTGTCAGTTTATTTCACTCTGCAAGTCCTTGTTTCAAGGGACAGAGAAGGACACCTGAAGGTAGCCCTTATTGCTTTTTTCCCATCTCCCTGCAGGCCATCTATTAGAATGTCTGGAAGGCAAACAAGGAGAGGCAGACAGTCAGGAGGCAATAAAAGAGGGCAAGCAGGCTCTGTGTCTGGGGGCAACAGTGCTGGTCGTGGACGCGGTGCATTGTCATCAGCACATGGCCATGGGACACGCTTGTCCTTCTTTTCGGCAGCTGGACATGTTGAGCCACATCATGCCGAAGACTTGGTAGAGTGGATGACCAAGCCCTCCTCCTCCTCCTCATCCTCTCTCACCCAGGCTCAGGGTACTGGAAAAGCAGCTGCCAAAGCGTCGTCTTCCCTGGTATCAATGTCAGACAAATCATCAGTCACTCCTTCCCTAGACCCACCATGTCCTCCTCCTGAGGAGTCCCCCGAACTGTTTCAGCACAGTGTTGGGTACATGCTCCAGGAGGATGCCCAGCGTTTCGAAGGGTCTGATGATGAAACCCAGCTAGAGGAAGGCAGTAGCGTGAGAGCAGACAGAGGGGATGCTCAAGAAGGACACCAATCTGGCAGTCATGTTCCAGCAGCTGCAGCATACTGCCAGATTGGCTCCAGTGATGAGGAGGGAGGGGATGATGAGGTCACTGACTCCACGTGGGTGCCTAATAGGAGAGAGGAGGAGGAGGAGGATGAGGAGGAGGCACATCTCCAACGAGGCAGGATGCCCTTTGGTGGCCAGCGTAAGGGCAGTACACCGACGGAATCACACCGCAGAGCTCCGCCTGTGCAGGGCGCTGCCTCTGCCCGTCATTCAAAAAGTTCTTTGGTGTGGGCCTTTTTTGAGGCTAGTGCATCAGATCGCACAGCTGCTGTTTGCAACATATGTCTCAAGCGTATATCGCGTGGCCAAAACATCAGCCGCTTGGGTACCACATGCCTGACCAGACATATGTTGACCTGCCATGCAGCTCGTTGGCAAGCCTACCTCAAAGACCCACACCAAAGAACAAAGCGGACCTCTCCTTGCACCGCATCAGCTGGGATCTCCAACCCCACTATAACTTCAGTCCTCTCTGAAACATGCACTGAGAGGAATGAAGGTGTAGAATTAGGTGTGTCACAGCCAAGTACTTGCGCCCACTCTGCTAGCAGTACACCGACGTCCGATTCTAGCAGGCAAATTTCCCTGCCCCAGCTGCTGGACCGTCGAAAGAAGTTCACTCCCAGCCATCCACATGCCTAGCGGTTGAATGCTAGCTTGGCTAAATTGCTAGCGCTTCAACTGCTGCCTTTTCAGTTGGTAGACTCGGCCCCCTTCCGTGAGTTTGTGCAATGTGCAGTTCCTCAGTGGCAGGTTCCCAAACGCCACTTTTTCTCACGGAAGGCTATTCCGGCTCTCTACCGGCATGTGGAAGGCAATGTCTTGGCCTCGCTGGACAGGGCGGTCAGCGGTAAGGTGCATATTACCGCTGACTCATGGTCCAGCAGGCATGGACAGGGACGTTACCTTTCTTTCACGGCCCATTGGGTCACTCTTTTGGCAGCTGGGAAGGATTCAGGACAAGGTGCAGTAGTGTTGGAGGTTGTCCCACCGCCACGCCTCCAAAATGCTACTACTGGTTGTGACACACCTCTCTCCTCCACCCCCTCCTCTTCTTCTTCCTCCATGGCCTCTTCCTGTGGTTTGTCCTATGAACCAGCGGTGCTCCGTAGCCGTTCACGGGGCTACGCAAGTACGCAGGCAAAAAGATGCCATGCCGTGCTTGCGCTGGTGTGTTTGGGGGACAGAAGCCACACTGGGGCAGAGGTCCTGTCTGCTCTGCAGGGCCAGGCCGATAGGTGGTTGACGCCACGCCAGCTTAAGCCAGGAATGGTGGTTTGCGACAATGGCACCAACCTCCTCTCCGCCCTCCGACAGGGACAACTGACCCATGTGCCCTGTGTGGCTCACGTCCTTAACCTGGTGGTGCAGCGCTTCTTGGGCAGGTACCCGGGCTTACAGGATGTCCTGAGGCAGGCCAGGAAAGTCTGTGTGCATTTCCGCAGATCTTATAATGCCAGTGCTCGCCTGGCTGAGCTGCAAAAGGAGTTGAACCTGCCCAAGAACCGCCTTATATGTGACATGCCCACCAGGTGGAACTCAACGTTGGCCATGCTGCAGCGGCTGCACACGCAGCAGAGGGCCATCAATGAGTACCTGTGCGACTACGGCACCAGGACAGGGTCAGGGGAGCTTGGTTTTTTTTCTCCACGCCAGTGGGGCATGATCAGGGATGCATGCACTGTCCTGGCACCATTTGAGGAGGCCACGAGGATGGTGAGCAGTGACAGTGCATGCATCAGTGACACTGTACCTCTTGTCCACCTGTTGGAGCACACGCTGCGTGGAATAATGGACAGGGCACTTGAGGCAGAACAGAGGCAGGAAGAGGAGGACTTCCTTGCCTCTCAAGGCCCCCTTTACCCAGACAGTGTTCCTTCTGTCCCACCCATCGCACAGGAAGAGGAGGAGGAGGAGGAGGAGGAGGAGGAGGATTGTGTCAGCATGGAGGTGGAGGCTGGCACTCAGCATCATCAGCAGCAGTCTTTTAGGGATGATTTACAGTCCCAAGAAACCAGTGGACTTGTACGTGGCTGGGAGGAGGTGGCTGCGGATCATGTCGTCCTTAGTGACCCAGAGGACTCCGGAGCGAATGCCTCAGCAAACCTACGCTGCATGGCCTCCCTGATCCTGCAAAGTCTGCGGAAGGATCCTCGTATTCTTCGGATCAAGGAGAGGGACCATTACTGGCTGGCCACTCTCCTTGATCCACGGTACAAGGGTAAGGTTGCGGACCTTATGTTACCGTCGCAGAGGGAGCAGAGGATGAGACAACTCCGGGAGGCCTTGCAGAAAGGTCTGTGCAACGCGTTCCCAGAGACTGGGAGGTTGCAAACTCCTGGTCCTGGATAGGGATGAGCTTCGTGTTCGAGTCGAACATACGTTCGACTCGAACATCGGCTGTTCGATCGTTCGACGAAGATCGAACGATTTGGGCCGTTCGCGCCAAATTCGAATGACGCGAACGGCCCACAATGCACTACGCCATCGCAGTGTCATCCAGGCGCTGTGATTGGCCAAGCATGCACTGTGACCCCGCATGCTTGGCCAATCACAGCGCCGGCAGCGAGGAGAGCAATGATTGGCCACAGGCAGGATGCCTGTGGCCAATTATTGCTGAGGGTGTTTAGTACACGCCCCACACTATAAAAGGCCGCCAGCACGGCGGCCTAGTGTAGTGTGTTCCGGAGCAGGGATAGAGCAGCATAGGCAGGGACAGTGACTGTTATTTCTTTCTTGCTTAACCTGGATTCCTTTAGTTTAGGGAAAGAGAAGGATAGGTAGGGAGAGTGTCAGTGTGTTTTGTGCTTGTGCTATAGTGTGCTTAAAAAAAACATTTATTCTAGGGACAGAAAACTGTAGGTAGGGACAGTGTCAGTTTATTTCACTCTGCAAGTCCTTGTTTCCAGGGACCTGGAAGGACAGTGACTGAATTGTCCTTGTGCTATATTGTGATTAAAAAAAACATTTATTCTAGGGACAGAAAACTGTAGGTAGGGAGAGTGTCAGTTTATTTCACTCTGCAAGTCCTTGTTTCAAGGGACAGAGAAGGACACCTGAAGGTAGCCCTTATTGCTTTTTTCCCATCTCCCTGCAGGCCATCTATTAGAATGTCTGGAAGGCAAACAAGGAGAGGCAGACAGTCAGGAGGCAATAAAAGAGGGCAAGCAGGCTCTGTGTCTGGGGGCAACAGTGCTGGTCGTGGACGCGGTGCATTGTCATCAGCACATGGCCATGGGACACGCTTGTCCTTCTTTTCGGCAGCTGGACATGTTGAGCCACATCATGCCGAAGACTTGGTAGAGTGGATGACCAAGCCCTCCTCCTCCTCCTCATCCTCTCTCACCCAGGCTCAGGGTACTGGAAAAGCAGCTGCCAAAGCGTCGTCTTCCCTGGTATCAATGTCAGACAAATCATCAGTCACTCCTTCCCTAGACCCACCATGTCCTCCTCCTGAGGAGTCCCCCGAACTGTTTCAGCACAGTGTTGGGTACATGCTCCAGGAGGATGCCCAGCGTTTCGAAGGGTCTGATGATGAAACCCAGCTAGAGGAAGGCAGTAGCGTGAGAGCAGACAGAGGGGATGCTCAAGAAGGACACCAATCTGGCAGTCATGTTCCAGCAGCTGCAGCATACTGCCAGATTGGCTCCAGTGATGAGGAGGGAGGGGATGATGAGGTCACTGACTCCACGTGGGTGCCTAATAGGAGAGAGGAGGAGGAGGAGGATGAGGAGGAGGCACATCTCCAACGAGGCAGGATGCCCTTTGGTGGCCAGCGTAAGGGCAGTACACCGATGGAATCACACCGCAGAGCTCCGCCTGTGCAGGGCGCTGCCTCTGCCCGTCATTCAAAAAGTTCTTTGGTGTGGGCCTTTTTTGAGGCTAGTGCATCAGATCGCACAGCTGCTGTTTGCAACATATGTCTCAAGCGTATATCGCGTGGCCAAAACATCAGCCGCTTGGGTACCACATGCCTGACCAGACATATGTTGACCTGCCATGCAGCTCGTTGGCAAGCCTACCTCAAAGACCCACACCAAAGAACAAAGCGGACCTCTCCTTGCACCGCATCAGCTGGGATCTCCAACCCCACTATAACTTCAGTCCTCTCTGAAACATGCACTGAGAGGAATGAAGGTGTAGAATTAGGTGTGTCACAGCCAAGTACTTGCGCCCACTCTGCTAGCAGTACACCGACGTCCGATTCTAGCAGGCAAATTTCCCTGCCCCAGCTGCTGGACCGTCGAAAGAAGTTCACTCCCAGCCATCCACATGCCCAGCGGTTGAATGCTAGCTTGGCTAAATTGCTAGCGCTTCAACTGCTGCCTTTTCAGTTGGTAGACTCGGCCCCCTTCCGTGAGTTTGTGCAATGTGCAGTTCCTCAGTGGCAGGTTCCCAAACGCCACTTTTTCTCACGGAAGGCTATTCCGGCTCTCTACCGGCATGTGAAAGGCAATGTCTTGGCCTCGCTGGACAGGGCGGTCAGCGGTAAGGTGCATATTACCGCTGACTCATGGTCCAGCAGGCATGGACAGGGACGTTACCTTTCTTTCACGGCCCATTGGGTCACTCTTTTGGCAGCTGGGAAGGATTCAGGACAAGGTGCAGTAGTGTTGGAGGTTGTCCCACCGCCACGCCTCCAAAATGCTACTACTGGTTGTGACACACCTCTCTCCTCCACCCCCTCCTCTTCTTCTTCCTCCATGGCCTCTTCCTGTGGTTTGTCCTATGAACCAGCGGTGCTCCGTAGCCGTTCACGGGGCTACGCAAGTACGCAGGCAAAAAGATGCCATGCCGTGCTTGCGCTGGTGTGTTTGGGGGACAGAAGCCACACTGGGGCAGAGGTCCTGTCTGCTCTGCAGGGCCAGGCCGAGAGGTGGTTGACGCCACGCCAGCTTAAGCCAGGAATGGTGGTTTGCGACAATGGCACCAACCTCCTCTCCGCCCTCCGACAGGGACAACTGACCCATGTGCCCTGTGTGGCTCACGTCCTTAACCTGGTGGTGCAGCGGTTCTTGGGCAGGTACCCGGGCTTACAGGATGTCCTGAGGCAGGCCAGGAAAGTCTGTGTGCATTTCCGCAGATCTTATAATGCCAGTGCTCGCCTGGCTGAGCTGCAAAAGGAGTTGAACCTGCCCAAGAACCGCCTTATATGTGACATGCCCACCAGGTGGAACTCAACGTTGGCCATGCTGCAGCGGCTGCACACGCAGCAGAGGGCCATCAATGAGTACCTGTGCGACTACGGCACCAGGACAGGGTCAGGGGAGCTTGGTTTTTTTTCTCCACGCCAGTGGGGCATGATCAGGGATGCATGCACTGTCCTGGCACCATTTGAGGAGGCCACGAGGATGGTGAGCAGTGACAGTGCATGCATCAGTGACACTGTACCTCTTGTCCACCTGTTGGAGCACACGCTGCGTGGAATAATGGACAGGGCACTTGAGGCAGAACAGAGGCAGGAAGAGGAGGACTTCCTTGCCTCTCAAGGCCCCCTTTACCCAGACAGTGTTCCTTCTGTCCCACCCATCGCACAGGAAGAGGAGGAGGAGGAGGAGGAGGAGGAGGAGGATTGTGTCAGCATGGAGGTGGAGGCTGGCACTCAGCATCATCAGCAGCAGTCTTTTAGGGATGATTTACAGTCCCAAGAAACCAGTGGACTTGTACGTGGCTGGGAGGAGGTGGCTGCGGATCATGTCGTCCTTAGTGACCCAGAGGACTCCGGAGCGAATGCCTCAGCAAACCTACGCTGCATGGCCTCCCTGATCCTGCAAAGTCTGCGGAAGGATCCTCGTATTCTTCGGATCAAGGAGAGGGACCATTACTGGCTGGCCACTCTCCTTGATCCACGGTACAAGGGTAAGGTTGCGGACCTTATGTTACCGTCGCAGAGGGAGCAGAGGATGAGACAACTCCGGGAGGCCTTGCAGAAAGGTCTGTGCAACGCGTTCCCAGAGACTGGGAGGTTGCAAACTCCTGGTCCTGGACAACGAGTTGCTGAGGCTTCGGCCAGTCAAAGAAGGAGCGGTGGGGAAGGTGGCCGTCTGACCGATGCGTTCAGACAATTCTTTAGTCCGCAGCCCCAAAGTATGATCGGTTCCAGCAACCATCGCCAGCGTCTGATAAACATGGTGCAGGAATATCTAGGGGCAAGGTCAGACTTGGACACCTTCCCCACCGAAAATCCTCTGGCTTACTGGGTCTTGAGGATGGATCACTGGCCAGAGCTTGCACAGTATGCAATTGAGCTACTGGCCTGTCCTGCATCCAGCGTTCTTTCGGAACGCACATTCAGTGCTGCTGGAGGATTTGTCACGGATCACAGGGTGCGCCTGTCCACCGACTCGGTTGATCGACTGACTTTCATCAAGATGAACCAGTCTTGGATCACCACCAGCTACCACACACCTGATGCTGATATAACAGACTAATTGATTTTAACATGTCACATCCCTTCAAGACTGATGCTGATGCTGAGTGCCTGTGCTGTTATGTTGACTGGCTATCCTCCTCCTCCGAGTCCTCAATGATACGATTGATGATGATAGCTTGGAAGATCATTTTTGTTTATGGGTGCCGCCACCAGTGCCTAACGCCCAATTTTTCAGCCCCTGTTTAACAGGGGCGTGTAATTACAATTTTTGAAGCAATACTTTGCAACAGGGCTCATTGCTGTGCTCCAAGTACAGTATCTGTGAGGAGTTGCAGTGTTGTGCCACCAGTGCCTAACGCCCAATTTTTCAGCCCCTGTTTAACAGGGGCGTGTAATTACAATTTTTGAAGCAATACTTTGCAACAGGGCTCATTGCTGTGCTCCAAGTACAGTATCTGTGAGGAGTTGCAGTGTTGTGCCACCAGTGCCTAAGGCCCAATTTTTCAGCCCCTGTTTAACAGGGGCGTGTCATTACAATTTTTGAAGCAATACTTTGCAACAGGGCTCATTGGTGTGCTCCAAGTACAGTATCTGTGAGGAGTTGCAGTGTTGTGCCACCAGTGCCTAAGGCCCAATTTTTCAGCCCCTGTTTAACAGGGGCGTGTCATTACAATTTTTGAAGCAATACTTTGCAACAGGGCTCATTGCTGTGCTCCAAGTACAGTTGCTGTGAGGGGTTGCAGTGTTGTGCCACCAGTGCCTAAGGCCCAATTTTTCAGCCCCTGTTCAACAGGGGCATGTAATTACAATTCTTGATCTAATAATTCACAGCAGGGCCCATTGCTGCACCCACCAAGAGTAACTGTCAGGGCTTACAGTGTTGTGGCACCAGCACCACCATCAAAGGCCCAATTTTTACTACCACTGTTCAACAATTATATGTAATTAAAATTCCTGATATAATAGTTGACAGCAGGGCGTTCCAGCACCAACCAAGAGTAACTGTGAGTGCTTACAGTGTTGTGCCAACACCAACAACTAAGGGGCCTATTTCTGCAGAGTATATACGGCAGGTCCCTACTTTCAAACATCCAACTTACAAACGACTCCTACTTGCAAACGCAAGAAGACAACAGGAAGTGAGAGGAAATCTACCACTAGGAAGGAAAATTCTCTCCTGTAAGAATAAATATGGGAGAAAGGTGTCTCCTCTGTACTGATGCTTTATCAGCAATCCTTGTTTCAAGAAAAACACCACATTTCAAAAACAGTTGTCATTGGGACGGAAAGTGAGGTGAAATGTTCTGAACAGGGGCACAGACAGCAAAACAAATGTTACAGGGGTGATAACCCTTACCTATGTTTTCCAAAAAGTTTAAAAATAGATTTTTGGTCTGGAGCTACACTTCAACAATGTACCTGTTCAAAATTACAAACAGACTCTACATAAGAACAAACCTACAGTCCCTGTCTTGTATGCACCGCCTGTATAGGGCTGTTCAGAGTATATAGGGCCTTTTTTATTTTATGTGCGGGGTTCCCCTTAATATCCATACAAGACCCAAAGGGGCTGGTAATGGGCTGGGGTAGGGGGGGGGGTCATGGGGTAGCTATGCCATTTTTCTTAAAGAATTTCATCCATATTACCGGGACCAGACATTACATTAAAGCCGCAAGCAGTTTTAAATGGCTTTTTTTTCCTTTAGAAGTGTCATTTTGTGCAGGGACAGTTCTAAACACGGGAAACACGTGGCACTTCACAGGCATACTTTAGACACCCCCCAGGTACGATATTTAAAGGAATATTTGACTTTTTTTTTTTCACTTTATGCATCATTAAAATGACTGCTCCCGAAAAACGACCGTTTTTAAAACTTCTTTTTGCATTGATACATGTCCCCTGGTGCAGAACCCGGGTTCCCAAACCCTTTTTAGGACAATAACATGCATAATAGTTGTTATAATTAGCACTTTAGAATTCGAACGTTCGCATCCATTGTATTTAATAGGGTTCTAATGTTCGTTCGAACTTTCGGTCCGTTCGCGGGTTCTGGTGCGAACCGAACCCGGGGGTGTTCGGCTCATCACTAATCACCAGCTACCAAGCTCCTGATGCTGATGTAACCGACTAATGTTTTTTGAAATGTCAGAACCCTTCAAGACTGCCTATGCTGATGCTGAGTGACTATCCTGTTATGCTGAGTGACTATCCTCTTCCTCCTCAATGATCATGCTGATAGCTTATAAGAGCATTTTTGGTTCTGGGCGCCACCACCAGTGGCTAAGGCCCAATTTTCCAGCCCCTGTTTAACAGGGGCGTGTAATTACAATTTTTGATGCAATACTTTACAGCAGGGCTCATTCCTGCACTCCAACTAGAGTATCTGTGAGGGGTTGCAGTGTTGTGGCACCAGCACCAGTGCCTAAGGCCCCATTTTTCAGCCCCTGTGCCAATTTTTCTGCCCCTGTTCAACAGGTGCATGTAATTACAATTCTTGATATAATATTTCACAGCAGGGCCCATTCCAGCACCCACCAAGAGTAACTGTGAGGACTTACAGTGTTGTGGCACCAGCACCACCACCACCACCACCAAAGGCCCAATTTTTCTACCACTGTTCAACAATGGCATGTAATTACAATTCTTGATATAATAGTTCACAGCAGGGCGTTCCAGCGCCCACCAAGAGTAACTGTGAGGGCTTACAGTGTTGTGGCAACACCAACACCTAAGGCCCAAATTTCTGCAGAGTATATAGGGCAGGCCCCTACTTTCAAACATCCAACTTACAAACGACTCCTACTTGCAAACGAAAGGAGACAACAGGAAGTGAGAGGAAATCTACCCCCAGGAAGGGAAATTCTCTCCTGTAAGAGTTAATATGGGGAAAACATGTCTCCTCTCCACTGATGCTTTATTACCAATCCTTGTTTCACTAAAAGCCCCAAATTTTCAAAAAACATTTGTCATTGGGACAGAAAGTGAGGTGAAATCTTCTGAAGAGGTGCACAGACAGCAAAACAAATGATACAGGGGTGATAACCCTTCCCTATGTTTTCCAAAAAACTTTAAAAATGTACCAGTTCAAAATTAAAAACAGATTCTACTTAACAACAAACCTACATTCCCTGTCTTGTTTACACCACCTGTATACTGCTGTTCAGAGTATATAGGGCCTGGGGGCCCAACGCATTTCCTTTTTTTAATTTGGGTGCGGGGTTTCCCTTAATATCTATACAAGACCCAAAGGGGCTGGTAAGGGGCTGGTAATGGGCTGGGGGGTGGGGGGCACCCATGCCATTTTGTCAATGATTTTCATCCATATTGGTGGGACCAGACATTACATTAAAGCCGCAAGCAGTTTTTCCTTTAGAAATGTCATTTTTTGCAGGGACAGTTCTAAACACGGGAATATACTTTAGACACCCCCCAGGTACGATATTTAAAGGAATATTTCACTTTTTTTTTCACTTTAAGCATCATTAAAATCACTGCTCCCGAAAAAAACGGCCGTTTTAAAAAAAAATATTTGCATTGATACATGTCCCCTGGGGCAGGACCCGGTCCCCAAATCCTTTTTAGGACAATAACTTGCATATTAGCCTTTAAAATTAGCACGTTCGAGTCCCATAGACTTTAACGGGGTTCTAAAGTTCGCGCAAACTTTCGGTCCGTTCGCAGGTTCTGGTGCTAACCGAACCGGGGGGTGTTCGGCTCATCCCTAATGGCATATAATGGCTTGATGTAAGTTGTTGTCTGAGAGTGGTTGCCTGTCTGAAGATGAGCTCCGGGGTAGGTCTGACATACTTTGAGATCATGTGATCCTCAGTGAGGAAATGCCAATTGGTTGTAATAAGAGTACATAGGTGGGATTCATGGGAAGAAAATTTAGTAACCAACCCTACAGTAGTATGCACACGTTTTTTGGGAGGATCATATAAAATTGATCCCTGAGTTTTTTTCCACGCTCTATTAAAAGCATGTCACAAGAGAGTTCTTGAGTATCCCTGAGCAAGTAATCTTGTGCACAAGAGGTCGGCTTGTCTCTTAAAATCCATGTCGGAAGTGCAGTTTCTGTGAAGGCGCAGATATTGGGCGTAGGGGATACTTCAAACCGGGGAACCTGGATGGAGACTATCCGCATGTAACAAAGTATTTCCAGCACTAGGTTTACGGAACAGATCTGATTGTACATAGCCCTCAGTGTCTATTGAGACTTTTAAATCAATAAAATTAATTTCGGTCCTGTTCACAGTGTAAGTGAATTTTAAATTGTAGTTGTTCACATTAATCTGTTTCATAAATGTGTGGAGGTCCCCCTTCCACCCAGTCCAGATCACTAACAGGTCATCAATGAACCTGTACCAGCACAGCATCAGGGGGAGCCAGGGCACATATTGGTCACCAGAAAAAACCTCTCTCTTTCAACCTTCAAGATAGAGGTTGGCATAGGAGGGTGCACAATATGTGCCCATGGCTACCCCCTGAACCTGTAGATACAACTGGTCCATGAATGTGAAATAGTTTTTTGTCAAGATATATGATATTAATTCCAAAATAAAATGATTTTGGGGCCACAGATGTCTGTCTTCCTCCATCAGGAAGGACTCAGCCATTCGGACGCCCTGCTCGTGCGGGATACTCAAGTACAAAGACTAGATATAAATGGCAATGAGCAGGACGTCCGAAGAGACATGAGTACCCTCGACATGTCTGAGGAGGTCTGGGGTATCTTTTATAAAGGATGGTAGGCCAGTGACATGAACGCCCTACGCCACTTCCGGTTCATCTGTTCAGCGCTAAACGGCCGGTGGAACGCACGCCACCACGGAGGTGGGAGAGTCAGTGATTCCAGTTAAGCCTGCAGCCCCAGTGCCGGGTAGGCACCTTTTATGTGAGTAGCCATTTGGCTCGTGTATTTTATATCAGCTTTTAATAAAACAGTGTTGAACTATGGAAGCATTCTGTTTGTGTTACATGTCCTATCCTTATACACTCCGAGGAAGAGGTATCGTACATGCTCCTGTCTATCGATATGCATGCAGGCATAATTCTCCACAAGCGCATCTGACTATCTTTTTAAATAAAGAGGTCAACTAGGTCTGGTAAGCACTATCTATAGCCTGTGCTGTTTGGGTGTCGTACTAGATATTTACCTGGTGAAGGAATATATATTGCACCACTGGAGAAGATATCATTGTTTCTTTCCCAGCAAGATTTTTACCATTTATATCACTGGACTTCAAGCATTTTTGTATGCAATTTTTCAAAAGTTGGGACTATAATTTACGTTTTTCTGTAATGATTGATGGAATAATTTTTGGAACTTACCATTTTACAAGAATTGTTTATCTTATATGTGCACTAGAGTAATTATCACTTAATTAGCACCCTCAATTATTTGCGAAAGTTCTCACTATGTCAGAGATAGAGTCTAGAGTTTTAAATTTGGCAACAATTGGTGTCATCAGTCTCTACAATACAATTCCACATCATTAAGAAATCAGTTTAGCAGATAAGGTTTTATTGAAATATGGTAAATCACATGATGACTTTTATTTTATTTACTTTTTGTGTTATCTTATAAAAGGTTTATTTTTGAAAGTATATGATGAGCAAAATAAAAGATACTTGAGTATAAGCCGACCCGAATATAAGCCGAGGCACCTAATTTTACCACAAAAAACTGAGAAAACGTATTGACTCGAGTATAAGCCTAGGGTGTCCATCTGCATGCCTCACTGTGCCTCACTGTGTCCATGTGCATGCCTCACTGTGCCCATGCCTCACTGTACCCATGCCTCACTGTGCCCATGACTAGACTGACGTTTAACATGGGAGTCTATGGAAGGGATGCCCAGGTTTGAAAAATCGGTGCTCCCCGGCCGTAGGTCCCCCAGACAACAAACTTTTTACACTTGTAGAGGAGAAATAAGGATACATGTGTGCCAAGTTTCGGGTCCAGGGAACTTATGACCGGCCGGTACCAGGTCCCCAAATTCACTGGAAAAATGACCATTTAACATAGGAGTCTATCGAAGGGGTGCCCAAATTTGAAAAATCGGTGCTCCCCGGCCGTAGTTCCCCCGTGCAACAAACTTTGCACACTTATAGAGGAAGAGTGGAGCTATATGTGTGCTAAGTTTGGGATTCAGAGGACCTACGGACGGCCAGTACCGGATCCCCAAAATCAGAGGGGGGCATTTTCAGCACAAAAAAATGTGCTGAAAAACTTGGCTTATACTTGAGTATATACGGTACATCTCAACTAATGCACATTTCCCCATTTTTGTCTCTATAAAAATGCTGTAAGCACAGAAACAACTTTAATGAGCCTCTGCTGCACTGACATCCCAGCCTGTGTTGTTAGTCCTGATTCAATTGTCCACTGCTGTTTTTGAGATGAGAAGAAGTGTTAGTGTGCTGTAGTACAGCGAAAGAGAACTCTGGCAAGGCTAAAAACGTTGCTTGGGATTTCAGTGCAGCAGAGGCTACTTTTTCAGCCCATTAGAGTAAGTTAGGAGCTTGATGGATTTCTGGCAAGAACAATTTGTATTTTTCTGTGCTTACAGCATTTTTAAAATGCCAATCATCAAATAGTAGGGACAGCTACAGTATTGTTACTCCGATAGCTTCGCCTTCATTTAAGTATATATTTGTCCATGTTAAAATGATAATTTACAGTATCTATGGTGACAATAACTTCTTAATAATATGGTTAAGTTCAGACTACCAATGTTAATACTATGTATCAGTGGTCACTAAATGACGGACCGTGGTCCAGAACCGGACTGACTGACAGTCCTGTTCGGAAGCGTCCGTTCCACTGCCACGGATGGGTGTACTCTTTCCATCCTCCCGCCTGGCCACCAATGTCATCCTCACAGCGGGCGAGGCGGGAGGAGATCAGGACTGAGGGACGGGAGCTGCCCAAGTCATTATGTTAACAAGCGGGTGATTACCCGGCTTGTTAATATGAAAAGACTCCCTCACTCTGCCCCAATCTGCGTGCTGAAGATCGAGACAGAGAGCGGGAGTCTTTTCATATTAACAAGCTGGGTAATTATCTGATTATTAACATATTAACTTGGGTAGCTCCCGTCCCTGCATTTCCTCCTGTCCCGCCTACTGTAAGGATGACATTGGTGGCCGGGCAGGAGGCCTGAGATAGGACACTCCAGGATGATTAGTGCCTCTGCCTTGCCAAAGGTACCGTAGGACTGTGCAGGGGAGGCTTGCATTAAAGGGGGTTCTGTGATGTGTTAGGGGTGCTGTGATGTGTTGGGGTTCTGTGATGTGTTAAGAGGCACTGTGTTGTGTAAAGGGGCACTATGATGTAAAGGGGGCAGGGATGTGAAGGGGAACATTGTGGGGTTGATTTACTAAAACTGGAGAAAGAAAGGACCATAGCTGAGCAGGCACGCATTCAGCTATGGGAATACATGACAGGGTGATAAGGATAGCCAGACAACGCAGGGTTAACACAGTATATAATCTTTTAAATAAGGCTCTTCCCCATTGGCCGTGGGAAGGGGAGTCGGTGGGGGGCATAGAGATATCAGTTGCTGGGTAGGTGGGGTTTTTCAACAGTTGCAGAGCAGGAATCGGAGGACAAGCATCCCTCCCTCCCGCCCCTTTCTGTTTATGCTTGCGTTGGTTTTGCTCTTTCATGTGTATGGGCATTTTGGGGTCCTTGATGGTGGTCTAAATATGGTCATTGGGAAAACGGTGGGGAACCTTCTGAGGTATGGTATCCTCGAGTTGGAACGGTTCACTGCATAGTGACCAGGTATTGTTAAAAACCCTGGGTGACTGAGGTCGTTTGGGTTTAGGCTCTCTGAGTCAATAGATTTCGGCTGGGGTGGCAACTCAGCTAGATGGTGCCTCAGACACAAAATATGTTAGGGGTATATGGTACCGTCAAGGATCTCAAAATCACGGTATCTGGATTAGGTCAGAATTATTATGTTAGTTATTTTAAATAAAGTTGTTTGTTGATAAAAGGTCGATTGTCGGACATTTAACCCCACCCCGTGTGTTGCGTGTTTCTTATATAAGTAAGAGGGGGAATGTTTGATATAGTAATGGGGCATTTGGTCAGTTGATGTTTAGCTCTTAGCTACCCTAGTCATGCAAAATCTGGAGCAGTTCTGCGTGAAAACCAATGAACTTCTAGGTTATTTTGTCAAAGCTTAATTGAACAAGCTGAATTTAGAAGCTGATTGGCTACCATGCACAGCTGCATAAGTTTTTGCACTCTCCAGTTTTTATAAATCAACCCCAGTTTATTTAAAAAAAGAGAAGAGGAGACTGGGATGTAAAGGGGACTACGATGTAAAAGGTGCTCTGAAGACGATGATGTATGGGGGGCACCTCTGACAGAAGGAAATTTTGCTGACCAGACCTCCGAAAATTTTAATTCAAGACCCTTGCTATGTATTACATAAAAAAATGCGTTTGTGAAGTTAATGTCACCTTTTACGCCCTATTAAAACTTAGTAGTAGGAAGCGTTTTCCTGCTTGTGATTTATTTTGGGGTGATTTAAATGCGTTTCTGCATGTCACACATAGAGCAGCTCATTCATTTGAATGGGCTGTTATATGCATGTTTTTCATGCAAAATAAGCAATGGGCTTTGCATGATTTTTTTCATCCCATTTTGCAGTGATTTATATATGTTTTTGTCGTTTTGGGTGCCATTTAAGAATGAAGGGCAGACAAAGATGCACGGCACATTTTGCCACAATTTTAGCATAATTCTGCCCACAATTCCAAATCGCTAGATGCGAATGGGTCCTTAGTGGCAACAGTGAAATTGTTAAATTGTTTCTGGCTGTCATTAAAAAGGGAAGTAAAAGGTTAATAACGGAAAGCTTTAGGAAAATCATGGCTACTGGTATGTTACTTTGCTGGAGCAGCTCTCAGCCGTACCAGATTTTAAAACCTTTTATATGGCCAGTTTGTTACGGCTCAAACGAAACAACACAATAAAGAGCACTAATTGAGTTAAAATGTAATTTTATTCAAATGGGATTTCAGAGAGATTTGGCTCATTATAAATGAGCAACAATGTAACCAAGGGAAAATGTATTAAACATTAAAAAAGAGGGATTTAAAGATAGATCTGTTCATCTTTGTTTTTGATTACAGTCCGATGGCATAAAATATAAAACAAACTATAAATAATCACTGGTATATTATTAAAAGTGATGAAAGGTAAGTAGAGGGAAAAAAAAAAAGAATTACCATGTTATTTTCATTTTCAAAAATAAGGGGTAGTTTAGTAAGCTATTTATTTTACAAAGAAAAAAACATTAGTTTAGAGAATAATGGCCAAAACAAAAATCATGTGCATGATTTATACCTCTTTTAAACACATCATAAAGGGTTACATTTTTAAAATGGGTTTATGACTGGCATGCGATCCCTTAACCTCCCCGGCGGTATGATTTTGTCAGATTTTAGGTGCTGAAAGCGGTACAATTATTTTGCATGGAAATTTGGTGTTTTATATTGTAGGCCTGCAATCCTTAGGAATAACTCACTTAAATCTGTCCAAAGCAGAGTCTAGTAGACATCCCAGGTATGATAAAGTTTGAAACACAAAATCATAAATTATAATATAATAAATAACTATAAATAATTATAACAAATAATAATATAATAATAATAAAAATTATTCAATAATGTAATCAAATCAAAAACACTGAAATTTGCTCAGTTGCAGAATTGTCACTGTCATTAGATTTAGTGTTTGATGATGAATTTCCCCACAAATTGCTATCGCTCAATGCAAGTGCTTCTAATTTATTATCGCTGTTTTGTAGCTGGTCTAAAACCACTTTTGACATAAAGGGACACTTTTTGGTTTTTGGTTTGCTATGGACAATCTCCAAATTCCAGACAGAATTTTTTTTATTTATAATATAAAAGTGCATGCAGGGCACTGGACAGACCACTAGGGACAAAGGGGATGTGTAATTTTTTTATACAGTACTGTAATCAGTAAGATTACAGTATACTGTATGTGTATTGTGTTTTTACTTTTTTGAATTTGGCGCCGATCTCCGCCCCCGCGTGCCGCAACGTCGCAGGGAACAGAGCTTGGCACTCGGCAGTGTGAATCGAGCGAGGAGACAGCTCGCACACACTGCGGGGAGACATCGCAGGATCCAGGGAACAAGGTAAGTAACTCTCCCTGTATCCTGCGATGCAGACCAAGTCTGGCTCGGTGTTACCGCTAATGGTACTGAAACCTTACCCCGAGCCCGACTCGGGAATACCGCCAGGCAGGTTAATTACATGTAAAACATGTGTTTTATGTGCCTAGGTAGTAGGTATTATAATGGAAAAATGGTGAGTCCCAACAGATCACTGATCTCTCACTATGATCATTCAGTTGCTTCACTAGCCTAGCATCACTACTGTGTCATGTAGTAATATGTCATGTAGTAATCTCTATGTGCCAGAGAGAGGGACCACAGGGGTTGATTTACTAATATTGGAGAGTGCAAAATCTGGTGTAGCTCTGCATAGAATCTAATCAGCTTCTTTTTTCTTTTCTTTTACTTGTTTGAAGTTAGAAGCTGATTGGCTACCATACAGTATACAGCTGCACCAGATTTTGTACTCTCCAGCTCTGGTAAATCAACCCCATAGTGTCCAGCAGGGGAAACAGGAAATGGACACTCCTGGAAGTGTCAGTATCTGAGGGATCTTCAGCCAGAGGATTATCTTATCTTCAGCAGAGATCTGCAGCAAGAGCAGCATACAAGGTGAGTATTCAGTACTTTATTGTACAGATCATTATTATTTTTTGCGTGGTAAACCCTTCAAGTCCATAACAGACCTAAAGGGTCTTGTAATGAAGTTTGGAGTGTCACCATGCTATCTTTATTTTTTTAAATGTCATCAAAGATAAGGGTCTGGTATTGATTTTGAGGGAACCTCATGATTTTTCTTCAATTTTTAAAAAAAACTTTCATTGGTGACCCATAGCAACCAGTGACCATGTGGCCACCGACATTTTAGCAATCTATGACATCACTGGTTACTAGGATGTGGGTGGCCAGCCTGCACAGCATCCTTGGGCAAAGGTGGACTTTTTTTTTTTCTTTGTGACGTTCCCCTTATATTTCAGACCCTCATCTAGGAAAATGGTTTGGTATGGAGTGAGGGAATCCCTTTTTTCAAACAGTGGAAAGCTAGACTAAAAATTGTATTTACCGTCTATCAATTAAAAATATATATATATTCGTAAATGTCACCATCCTTGTGTATATTAAACAGGTGTGCCATTGCACAAACAGGTTCAAAGTGGTTCTAAAGGCAAAGGTTTTTTACCCTAATGCAATTCATGCATTAGGGTAAAAAACCTTCAAATGTTTGTGCCCCCCCCCCCCAAAAAACACATAACACCTCTCTCGATCCAGCGCTGTCCCCACTGACAGCCCTGCTCTCATTTCCTGTATTCACAGTTTCACTAAGAGCGGGAGCCATTGGCTTTAGTCAACACATGTGGGAGTTACCTAGGGAGGGCTGCATGCAAATGCAGCCCTATCCTTTAGACTGACACCCAACCATCAAAATAGTTTGATTTGCATAATTCCTCCAATGAGCCAGACCGCTGGTTGCATCAGGGCTGAGAGCTTTTAAGAGAAGTACTGTCACCAGCACACCAAGGGTGTCCAAAACAAGCCCAAAGCTTTATTTAGGCATCACATTGCAGTTACAAAAGCAACATTTCAGAGCCTCGCAGGACCCCTTCACATACTTGCTGAAGGGGTCCTGTGAGGCTGCAAAATGTTGCTTTTTTAACTATGATATGATCACTGAATAAGGCCCTGGATCTTTTCTGAAGATTCTTGGTGTGCTGGTGGGTAGGGATGAGCCGAACACCCCTGGGTTCGGTTCGCACCAGAACCTACGAACGGACCAAAAGTTTGCGCGAACGTTCGAACCCTATTAGTTTCAATGGATGCGAACTTTCGAAATCTAAAGTGCTAATTATAATGGCCAATATGCATGTTATTGTCATAAAAAGGTTTGGGGACCCGGGTCCTATCCCAGGGGACATGTATCAATGCAAAAAGAAGTTTTAAAAACGGATGTTTTTTCTGGAGCAGTCATTTTAATGATGCATAAAATGAAAAGAAAAAAAGTGAAATATTCCTTTAAATATGGTACCTGGGGGGTGTCTAAAGTATGCCTGTGAAGTGGCATGTGTTTCCCGTGTTTAGAACTGTCCCTGCACAAAATGACATTTCTAAAGGAAAAAAAGCCATTTAAAACTGCTTGCGGCTTTAATGTCATATCTTGTCCTGGCAATATGGATGAAAATCTTTGAGAAAAATGGCATAGCTACCCCATCACCCCCCCACCCCAGCCCATTACCAGCCCCTTTGGGTCTTGTATGGATATTAAGGGGAACCCCGCACCCAAAATAAAAAAAGGCCCTATATACTCTGAACAGCAGTATACAGGCGGTGCAAACAAGACAGGGACTGTAGGTTTGTTTTTAAGAAGAATCTGTTTGTAATTTTGAACAGGTACATTGTTTAAGTGTAGCTCCAGCCAAAAAATATATTTTTAAGCTTTTTGGAAAACACAGGGAAGGGTTATCACCCCTGTAACATTTGTTTTGCTGTCTGTGCACCTGTTCAGAACATTTCA
Source organism: Rana muscosa (assembly GCA_029206835.1). Taxonomy (NCBI): domain Eukaryota; kingdom Metazoa; phylum Chordata; class Amphibia; order Anura; family Ranidae; genus Rana; species Rana muscosa. Next base: position 432,699,163 of record CM055121.1, on the reverse strand, counting down.
CCTCACTTTCCGTCCCAATGACAAATGTTTTTGGAAAAGTGGGGTTTTTATTGGAACAAGGATTGGTGATAAAGCATCAGTAGAGAGGAGATACCTTTTTCCCAAATGAAATCTAACAGGATAGAATTTCCCTTCCTTGGGGTAGATTTCCTCTTACTTCCTGTTTTCTCCTTCCGTTTGCAAGTAGGAGTCGTTTGTAAGTTGGATGTTTGAAAGTAGGGCCTGCCGTATATACTCTGCAGAAATTTGCCCCATTAGATGTTGGTGTTGCCACAACACTGTAATTGGGCCTTTCGTGGTGGTGGTGGTGTTGCCACAACACTGTAAGCCCTCACAGTTACTCTTGGTGGGCGCAGGAATGGGCCCTGCTGTGAATTATTAGATCAAGATTTGTAATTACACGCCCCTGTTAAACAGGGGCTGAAAAATTGTGCCTTAGGCACTGGTGCTAGTGCCACAATACTGCAACGCCTCACAGATACTGTACTTGGAGCACAGCAATGAGACCTGTTGCAAAGCAATGCATAAAAAATGTTAATTACACGCCCCTGTTAAACAGGGGCTGAAAAATTGTGCCTTAGGCACTGGTGCTGGTGCCACAACACTGCAACCCCTCACAGATACTGTACTTGGAGCACAGCAATGAGACCTGTTGCAAAGCATTGCATAAAAAATTGTAATTACACGCCCCTGTTAAACAGGGGCTGAAAAATTGTGCCTTAGGCACTGGTGCTGGTGCCACAACACTGCAACCCCTCACAGATACTGTACTTGGAGCACAGCAATGAGACCTGTTGCAAAGCATTGCATACATTTTTTTAATTACACGCCCCTGTTAAACAGGGGCTGAAAAATTGGGCCTTAGCCACTAGTGGTGGCACCCAGAAACAAAAATGTTCTTCCAAGCTATCATCAGGATCATTGAGGAGGAAGAGGATAGTCAGTCAACATAACAGGACAGTCACTCAGCATCAGCATAGGCAGTCTTGAAGGGATGTGACATTTCAAAATAAATTATTCTGTTATATCAGCCTCAGGTGCTTGGTAGCTGGTGGTGATCCAAGACTGGTTCATCTTTATGAAGGTCAGTCCATCAACCGAGTCGGTGGACAGGGGCACCCTGTGATCCGTGACAAAGCCTCCAGCAGCACTGAATGTGCGTTCCGAAAGAACGCTGGATGCAGGACAGGCCAGTAGCTCAATTGCATACTGTGCAACTTCTGGCCAGTGATCAATTCTCAAGACCCAGTAAGCCAGAGGATTTTCGGTGGGAAAGGTGTCCAAGTCTGACCATGCCCCTAGGTATTCCTGCACCATGTATATCAGACGCTGGCAATGGTTGCTGGAACCGATCATACCTTGGGGCTGCGGACTAAAAAATTGTCTGAACGCATCGGCCAGACGTCCACCTTCCCCACCGCTCCTTCTGCTACTGACCGAAGCCTCAGCAACTCGTCGTCCAGGACCAGCAGTTTGTAACCTCCCAGTCTCTGGGAACGCGTTGCACAGACCTTTCTGCAAGGCCTCCCGGAGATGTCTCATCCTCTGCTCCCTCTGCGACGGCAAGATAAGGTCCGCAACCTTACCCTTGTACTGTGGATCAAGGAGAGTGGCCAGCCAGTAATGGTCCCTCTCCTTAATCCGAAGAATACGAGGATCCTTCCGCAGGCTTTGCAGGATCAGGGAGGCCATGCAACGTAGGTTAGCTGAGGCATTTGGTCCCGAGTCTTCTCGGTCACTAAGGACGACATGATCCGCAGCCACCTCCTCCCAGCCACGTACAAGTCCACGTGTTTCTTGGGACTGTAAATCATCCCTAAAAGACTGCTGCTGCTGATGCTGAGTGCCAGGCTCCACCTCCATGCTGACACAATCCTCCTTCTCCTCCTCCTCCTCATCCTCTTCCTGTGTGATGGGTGGGAGAGAAGGAACACTGTCTGGATAAAGGGGGCCTTGAGAGGCAAGGAAGTCCTCCTCTTCCTGCCTCTGTTCTGCCTCAAGTGCCCTGTCCATTATTCCACGCAGCATATGCTCCAACAGGTGGACAAGAGGTACAGTGTCACTGATGCATGCACTGTCACTGCTCACCATTCTCGTGGCCTCCTCAAATGGTGACAGGACAGTGCATGCATCCCTGATCATGCTCCACTGGCGTGGCAAAAAAAATCAGAGCTCCCCTGACCCTGTCCTGGTGCCGTAGTCGCACAGGTACTCATTGATGGCCCTCTGCTGCGTGTGCAGTCGCTGCAGCATGGCCAACGTTGAGTTCCACCTGGTGGGCATGTCACATATAAGGCGGTTCTTGGGCAGGTTCAACTCCTTTTGCAGCTCAGCCAGCCGAGCACTGGCATTATATGATCGGCGGAAATGCACACAGAATTTCCTGGCCTGCCTCAGGACATACTGTAAGCCTGGGTACCTGCCTAAGAACCGCTGCACCACTAGGTTAAGGACGTAAGCCATACAGGGCACATGGGTCAGTTGTCCCTGTCACAGGGCGGGGAGGAGGTTGGTGCCATTGTCACAAACCACCATTCCTGGCTTAAGCTGGCATGGCGTCAACCACCTCTCGGCCTGCCCCTGCAGAGCTGACAGAACCTCTGCCCCAGTGTGGCTCCTGTCCCCCAAGCACACCAGCGCAAGCACGGCATGGCATCTTTTTGCCTGCGTACTTGCGTAGCCCCTTGAACGCCTACGGAGCACCGCTGGTTCCGAGGACAGAGCACTCGAAGAGGCCATGGAGGAAGAAGAAGAGGAGGGGGTGGAGGAGAGAGGTGTGTCACAACCAGTAGTAGCATTTTGGAGGCGTGGTGGCGGAACAACCTCCAACACTACTGCACCTTGTCCTGCATCCTTCCCAGCTGCCAAAAGAGTGACCCAATGGGCCGTAAAAGAAAGGTAACGTCCCTGTCCATGCCTGCTGGACCATGAGTCAGCGGTAATATGCACCTTACCGCTGACCGCCCTGTCCAGCGAGGCATGGACATTGCCTTCCACATGCCGGTAGAGAGCCGGAATCGCCTTCCGTGAGAAAAAGTGGCGTTTGGGAACCTGCCACTGAGGAACCGCACATTGCACAAACTCACGTAAGGGGGCCGAGTCTACCAACTGAAAAGACACCAGTTGAAGTTCTAGCAATTTAGCCAAGCTAGCATTCAACCGCTGGGCATGTGGATGGCTGGGAGTGAACTTCTTTTGACGGTCCAGCAGCTGGGGCAGGGAAATTTGCCTGGTACAATCGGACGTCGGTGTACTGCTAGCAGAGTGCCCGCAAGTACTTGGCTGTGACACACCTAATTCTACACCTTCATTCCTCTCAGTGCAACTTTCAGAGAGGACTGAAGGTATAGTGGGGTTGGAGATCCCAGCTGATGAGGAGCAAGGAGAGGTCCGCTTTGTTCTTTGGTGTGGGTCTTTAAGGTACGCTTGCCAACGAGCTGCATGGCAGGTCAACATATGTCTGGTCATGCTTGTGGTGCCCAAGCGGCTGATGTTTTGGCCACGCGAGATACGCTTGAGACATATGTTGCAAATAGCAGTGGTGCGATCTGATGCACTCGTCTCAAAAAAGGCCCACACCAAAGAACTTTTGTAATAACGCGCAGAGGCAGCGCCCTGCACAGGCGGAGCTCTGTGGTGTGATTCAGTTGGTGTGCTGCCCTCAAGCTGGCCCCCGGAGGGCATCCCGCCTCGTTGGAGATGTGCCGCCTCCTCCTCCTCTCTCCGATCAGGCATCCACGTGGAGTCAGTGACACCACTGGAGTTAACCGGGCAGTATGCTGCAGCAGGTGGAACATGACTGCCAGATTGCTGTACTTGAGCATCTACTCTCTCTGCGCTCACGCTACTGCCTTCATCTAGCTGGGTATCATCATCAGAGCCTTCAAAACGCTGGGCATCCTCCTGGAGCATGTACCCAACACTGTGCTCAAACAGTTTGGGGGACTCCTCAGGAGAACATGGTGGGTCTAGGGAAGGGGTGACTGATGACATTGAGACGAGGGAAGAGTACGCGTCGGCAGCTGCTTTGCCAGTACCCTGAGCCTGGGGGAGAGAGGATGAGGAGGATGAGGAGGGCTTGGTCATCCACTCTACCAAGCCTTCGGCATGATGCGGCTCAACATGTCCAGCTGCCGAAAATAAGGACAAGCGTGTCCCATGGCCACGTTCTGATGACGATGCACCGCGTCCACGACCAGCACTGTTGTCTCTAGACACAGAGCCTGCTTGCCCTTTTCTTGGCTTGTGACTGTCTGCCTCTCCTTGTTGGCCTTCCAGACATTGTAATGGCCTGCAGGGAGATGGGAAAAACAGCAATTGGGTAGTGTATATTGTGCTGGACTCACACAACACACACACTAACTCCTGCAGATGGCTGGATTAGATGACACCAGGGCAGATACAGGTGCAGGTTGTATACTGTGCTGTGCTGTGCTGGACTCACACAACACACACACTAACTCCTGCAGATGGCTGGATTAGATGACACCAGGGCAGATACAGGTGCAGGTTGTATACTGTGCTGTGCTGGACTCACACAACACACACACACTAACTCCTGCAGATGGCTGGATTAGATGACACCAGGACAGTAACAGGTGCAGGTTGTATACTGTGCTGTGCTGGACTCACACAACACACACACACAAACTCCTGCAGATGGCTGGATTAGATGACACCAGGGCAGATACAGGTGCAGGTTGTATACTGTGCTGTGCTGGACTCACACAACACACACACTAACTCCTGCAGATGGCTGGATTAGATGACACCAGGGCAGATACAGGTGCATGTTGTATACTGTGCTGTGCTGGACTCACACAACACACACACACTAACTCCTGCAGATGGCTGGATTAGATGACACCAGGGCAGATACAGGTGCAGGTAGTATACTGTGCTGTGCTGGACTCACACAACACACACACACTAACTCCTGCAGATGGCTGGATTTGATGACACCAGGGCAGATACAGGTGCAGGTTGCATACTGTGCTGTGCTGGACTCACACAACACACACACTAACTCCTGCAGATGGCTGGATTAGATGACACCAGGGCAGATACAGGTGCAGGTTGTATACTGTGCTGTGCTGGACTCACACAACACACACACACACTAACTCCTGCAGATGGCTGGATTAGATGACACCAGGGCAGATACAGGTGCAGGCTGTATACTGTGCTGTGCTGGACTCACACAACACACACACACTAACTCCTGCAGATGGCTGGATTAGATGACACCAGGGCAGATACAGGTGCAGGTTGTATACTGTGCTGTGCTGGACTCACACAACACACACACTAACTCCTGCAGATGGCTGGATTAGATGACACCAGGGCAGATACAGGTGCAGGTTGTATACTGTGCTGTGCTGGACTCACACAACACACACACACACTAACTCCTGCAGATGGCTGGATTAGATGACACCAGGGCGGATACAGGTGCAGGTTGTATACTGTGCTGTGCTGGACTCACACAACACACACACACTAACTCCTGCAGATGGCTGGATTAGATGACACCAGGGCAGATACAGGTGCAGGTTGTATACTGTGCTGTTCTGTGCTGGGCTCACACAACACACACACTAACTCCTGCAGATGGCTGGATTAATGGAGAACTGCACTAAATGGTAGATACAGGTGCAGGTTGTATACTGTGCTGTTCTGTGCTGGACTCACACAGCACACACACTAACTCCTGCAGATGGCTGGATTTATAGAGAACAGCACTTTCCCCACACGCAAATGCCTGAAAAGAACACACTATCCCTGCCTATTAATCCTCTTTCCCTGCACTTTCCCCACAAGGAAATGAATGATAAGAAGTTCACACTGTCCCTGCCTATTAATCCTCTTTCCCTGCACTTTCCCCACATGGAAATGAATGATAAGAAGTTCACACTGTCCCTGCCTATCAATCCTCTTTCCCTGCACTTTCCCCACACGGAAATAAATAAGTAGTTCACACTGTCCCTGCCTATCAATCCTCTTTCCCTGAACGCCAACACACACTACACAAGGCCGCCGGCGCGGCGGCCTTATATAGTGTGGGGTGTCTACTAAACCCCCTGAGCTATAATTGGCCACAGGCATCCTGCCTGTGGCCAATTATTGCTCTCCTCGCTGCTGGCGCTATGATTGGCCAAGCATGCGGGGTCACAGTGCATGCTTGGCCAATCATCAGCCAGCAATGCACTGCGACTGGCGCAGTGCATTGTGGGCCGTTCGCATCACACAAATTTGATGCGAACACCCCGCAGAGTTCTGGACTCGACGAGCGGACGAATGGCCGATGTTCGATTCGAACATGGGTTCGAATCGAACACCGGGCCCATCCCTACTGTTGGGATACTTTCCACTTTGAAGGCACGGGAATAAGGTGCAAGCACCAACATTTTCTGTGCTGTGCCCTGACAGAATTCTAAAGGTCTTCAACACTCTTTATGCATTCCCCTGAATATGTATTGTGTGTTGGAATTGTTTTGTTTTTTTTCCAATTCTCCTCCCGTTTTATTTTCTTGTGGTGTTTAGTTCCATGTCATAACTCAGTGCTTATTCTTACCAAAGGCTTGCAATAACATTCTTGGGTTGTAATGTCATCAGGGATTTTTTTCTGCCGGAACGCGGCGGAACGGCATTCTGCCACCTCTGGCAGCCCTGTCCTCTCCCCAGTCACTGAACACAGAAGGTGGTAGAGGAGGTTTTTGCACTACTTTCTCCCCCCACCGGCTTCTGTGTCCTATTGTCAGGACTTTGCGACTGCTGCATTTTTTTTTTTACGGAGCTTCGGGAGTTGTGGCTCCCGTCCCTCCATGCCCCGTGGCTCCCGTCCCGCCCGCCATGCCCCGCGGCTCCCGTCCCACCCCGCGGCTCCCGTCCCACCATGCCCCGTGGCTCCCGTCCTGCTCTGCTGTGCCTCCCTGTAGCTGAGAGCCGAGTGAAGTGTTCGGCCGGAAAAAAGCCTGCATGCTCTAAATGGATAAATGGACCAATGATAGCTGCACCGCAAGCTATGGAGAGGAGGTGAGTGTACTAAAAACTACGAGTGGCATCTGCAGGGGAGGTTACAGCTGCGGACTGCAGTGGGGGTGAATTTGTGAAGGGGGGGGGTGAAGTTGTTAAAGCTGGAAAGAGGGAGATGTTGTGCAAAGTAAGAGCTGAGTAGTGGGGGGGGGGGGGCAGGTGATACAGTAGTTGTGGACTGGGAGTGTAAGCTGTAGATGTGGGGGCTGCAGAGCTGAGTTGTTGACAGGTGGTACAAAGGTGAGTTGTGGGGGGTGCTAAGATGACATGTGGACAGGGGTGCAGAATTGAGGAGGGACAGGGGAAAGAAGAGGTGTGTTGCGGACAGAGGGAGTAGCAAATTGGGGGAAGAAGTGGTGAGCTGCAGACAGGAGAGAGAGAAGTGGTGAGCTGTGGACTGAGGGAAGAAGAGGTGAGCTGTGGACTGAGGGAAGAAGGGGTGAGCTCCGGGGGGGGGGGTAGAAGAGGTGAGCTGTGGACTAAGGGAAGTAGGAGGGAGCTACGGGGGGTAGAAGAGGTGAGCTGTGGACTGAGGGAAGAAAAGGTGAGCTGTGGACTGAGGGAAGAAGAGGTGAGCTACGGGGGGAAGAAGAGGTGAGCTGTGGACTGGGGGAAAGAAGAGGTGAGCTGCGGATGGGGGGAATAAGAACTGAGCTGCAGACGGGGGGAAGAAGAGGTGAGCTGTTGAAGGGGGGCATAGGTCATCTGTGGACAAGGTTTGCAGAGGTGAGGTTTGAATGGGGGGCACAGAAGTGAGCAATAGATGGTTACATTGGGGGAGATGTGCTGTCCGCTGATTTATTTTTTTCTGTGCCCTGTGTGATACACACACCTAATCACTGCAGAGTACACTTTCCTGAGCCCTGTGTGTTATGCACTCCCAAGTGCCGCACTCTGTGTCTTTTGAGCCTATGTGGATTTGGCGCTGCTTTACTTCTCTCCCCGTGGACAACAGGATTGGGGGTGGAGAGTTGGCTGGGGAGGGTGAGTTCCTGCACCTATTTTCTGAGAAAAAAAGCCCTGAATGTCATTAATTTGGAATGACGCCTGAATGTGCCTTCTCAATGCATCTGTGTTGCAGCACACCACATTGCGCTGTAACACACTACTTTGTCTTGGAAAGTGCAAAACCTTCACTTCTGCATAGAAACCAATCAACCTTAGCTTGTTCAATTAAGCTTTGGCAATAAAATGGAAGCTGATTGGTTTCTATGCAGAATTGAGCCCCATTCTGTACACTCCAACTTTAGTAAATAAACTCCATTGTGTTTTAGTGATGGTGATTTATTAAAAATGGAGACTGCAAAGTCTTGTGCAGCTGTACATGGTAGCCAATCAGCTTCTAACTTCAGTTTGTTCAATTAAGCTTTGACAAAAAAAAATGGAAGCGTATTGGTTTCTCTGCAGAGCTTCACCAGATTTTCCAGTTTTAGTAAATCAACGAACCCCTGTGTGTTTTGCTGCACTGGCACCCCATTCAAATGGAAAATGCCCAGAACTTGAAGGTGTGAATGGGCTTATATAAATATATAAAAAGTTTTTGTTTTAAAAATAGAATTTCCTATGGTTTTTTAACCAATGGATTTTTCCATCGGAAAACCGATGAAGCTGACTTTCATCAGTCTTGCCTACACACCATCAGTCAAAAAAACGATCGTTCCAAATGCGGTGACGTAAAACACTCCGTTGAGCCGAGAAAAATGAAGTTCAATGCTTCTGAGCATGCGTCGACTTGATTCTGAGCATGCGTGGGTTTTTTATCCGATGGAGTTCCCCACAGACGATAGTAATTTGCTATCGGTTTTTTAACCATCGGATAAATTTAAAACATGTTCTATTTTTAAACACAGATGGAAAAAAGACAGATGGGGCCCATACACGATCGGTTTGTCCGATGAAAAAAGTCCATCGGACTGTTTTCATCGGTAAAACCTATTGTGTGTACAGGGCTTTAGGCCCCTTTCACACGGGCGGATAGAATTCAGCTTTTAGCTGCGGAAATAAAATTTGTAAAAACTATAACAACATAAATATGTCAGTTTCTAAAGCAGCGCTTAATGGTCACAAAGATGGGTATGACCGCTCTATCCTATGAAAGTCCATAAGAGAATAAAACTCTGAAGGTGACTGGTGTATTAATGTCCAACAATGAGATCTTAATGGGGTCCCTGCTGGTAACTGTTTACACAGTATCCACAGTTCCGTCATTCTTCTCCCTTGTATCACCCCTTAGGGGTTCCTACTCACCGAATGGATGAATATAACTGGCACTGCAATCCTGGATAATCCACTCGTCCTACGCCTCTCTCACAGATTGGAGTCACTGGAATCCTGGGATGCTTCTCCGAATGGATGAATATAACTGGCACTGCAATCCTGGATAATCCACTCGTCCTACGCCTCTCTCACAGACTGGAGTCACTGGAATCCTGGGATGCTTCTCCTGGTGGTCAACACAGGTCCAGATGCTTGCCAGGCTCTTCTCTTGGTGTTTCAAGCTGTTCCTAGCGGGCGCTGTCACACCGCGCTGCTCCCTCTGATGGCTGGTGCAACTGCAATGCAGGAAATCTTTAGAAAACTTGGATCCTCAGGTCCATCCGCACACCGGTCCCGCTGACTGTGATCTGGAGCTCCTCAGAGGCCAAACGATTCCCTCCGCCCCGTCCAGGCCGCAGTCCGTCAGTCACACACACCGACTTCCCTGCAGGCAGGCTTTGAATGGTGTCCCAAGAGCTGATCAAGTTATTTACCACACCTAAACTCAGACAATGCTTTCCTATGTCCCCATTCACACACTGCGTTTAGCAACGGTTTATTTTTTTTTTAACAGAAGAGTTTTTTATTTTGTAAAAGAAAACAAACAAAACAACAGAGATAACAGTTGCAGTGATCATACATAGTCTCAGACATGTTACACAAGAAATCGATCGTCGATGCAGTTGTTCCTTCAGAGAGGGTTAACCTATAGATAGAACAAAACATACAGTAACCAACAGTAGTATTATATAGCAATACCAGTCAAGCGCACCTTGGTCCCCCATCTGAGCAAAGGATAGGGCCAGGGAACCAACCCATCATCAGGTAATGGGAAGGAAAAATGAGGAAGGGTTCTCACACTGCGTCGGGATGGGAGGCCTTAACCAGAATATCAAACAGGATAATGCAGATGGGGGGGGAGTTGTCAAACATACGGTGCGGTGGCAGGGACAGCATAAAACAGCTCTATAAAAGGCACCTACACAACCTCAACAGACAAACAGGTACAGCATTCGCAGAGTGTCACGCAGACAAGTCTGAAGACCAATCTCTTAGTCCAAGGCCCATTGTTCCGCACCCACCCAGGCCGCCCAGATCTTATCAAACTTTTTGGGGCAGTTACGCCCCAAATAGGTAAGCTTATATAGGGGGAGGGCCGCATTAATTAAGGCTTTCCATTGTTGTATGGACGGGGGGAGGGCTCCTTCCACCGTATCAGGAGCAACGGTTTCATTACATGGGGTTTGGTGCGGATAGAAAAAATAAATTTGACTGCGTCCAGGATCGATTTATTGCAGCTATCTGCAGGTAATCACAGTGTACTATGTCACCTGCAGATAGCAGCGACAACAAGGAAAGAAAAACAACAGAAAGCAATGGAATTGTGGAACAGAAAGGGCAAGAATGTTCCAACGCAGCTAAACACGGCTAAACGCAGCTGCACGCAGGGGCGGATCCAGAGTCTTTTCTCGGGAGGGGCACTGCCAAAAAATATGTTTTTTTTGTGGGAAATTTATCGGGGAAATGGCTGGTGTCGGCGCTTCAATCATCCCGGCACCATGGTTGTTATGGTGTCAGGATGATTGAAGCGCATTATTTCTATTATTACATTGTAATATAAAATTAAATAGTTCAATGCAGAATCAGTGGGAGCCCTGAGTGTGTCACTTGCCACCGTCGCCTGCAATTAGTGGGAGCCCTGAGCGTGTCACTTGCCACATGTTGCAGATTGTCACTTGCCACATCACCTGCCACACCTTGCGGATTGTCACTTGCCACGTCACCTGCCACACCTTGCTGATTGTCACTTGCCTGCCACCAGATGCAGATTGTCATTTGCCACGTCACCTGCCACAATTTGCGGATTGTCACTTGCCACGTCGCCTGCCACACCTTGCGGATTGTCACTAACTTGCCTGCTAAGGTGTAGTTTTGGTTGTCTCTTGCTGTGTCCCAGACTCCCAGAGTCAGGCAGCAGAGAGATAATGTAATCTCTCTGCTGCCTGCACAGTGAGGGCGGAAGTCACTGCAGGAATGCAGGGCAGGCACGGGCGGTGAGAGATGATCTCATCTCTCTGCTCCCCCGCTCCCGGCTAGCTGATTGGCCAGCTGCCACACTGAGCCTGCTCTCTCACTCTCACCTGCGCTGCCAACACACTGAGCAGCAGGGTCTGCCCATGAACCGCGCTGCCCGCCCACAAACCGCGCCGCAAGAGGAGCCGCCTGCTTTCTTACCCATCTGTGGAGCCGCATGCTATCTCACCTGCCCGCAGAGTGGCCCGACGTGACTCACTGACGTCACTCGTTGCTAGACGCCAAGCTGCCCAGGCGTTAGCAACGAGTGCAGGGAAGAGGCTCCACCCACCTCCTCCTCCGCTCCTGGTATCATGTCAGTGCGGCACCGCATAACTACATTAGACGAGTCTCTCTCTCGGCGCCGCTGATCGGCTGATGTGAGAAACTGAGAGAGAGACTCAGAGAGGCAGCGGCAGCCGCAGAACAAGTACTGTATATACTCGAGTATAAGCCGACCCGAATATAAGCCGAGGCACCTAATTTTACCCCAAAAAAATGGAAAAATGTATTGACTCGAGTATAAGCCTAGGGTGTCCATCTGCATGCCTCACTGTGCCTCACTTTGCCTCACTGTGCCCATGCTTCACTGTGCCCATGACTAGACTGATGTTTAACATGGGAGTCTATGGAAGGAGTGCCCGGCTTTGAAAAATCAGTTCTCCCCGGCCGTAGGTCTCCCAGACACCAAACTTTGCACACTTGTAGAGGAGACATGGGGATACATGTGTACCAAGTTTGGGGTCCAGGAGACCTACGACCGGCCGGTACCGGGTCCTCAAATGTCACCGGAGAAATTACTGTGTAACATTGGAGTCTTTGGAAGGGGTGCCCGGCTTTAAAAAATCAGTGCTCCCCAACCGTAGGTCCCCCAGACACCAAACTTTGCACACTTGTAGAGGAGACATTGGGCTACATGTGTGCAAAGTTTGGGGTCCAGGAGACCTATGGCCGGCCGATACCGGGTCCCCAAAATCAGGGAGATCAGGCGCAAAAAAACAGAGCAAGTGAGTGTGACAGATGGTCTCGGGGGGGCAATTGCCTGTTGCCCCCCCTGGATCCGCCCCTGGCTGCACGTAAACGCACGTAAACGCAGCTAATCACAATGTACAACTGCAAGTGAACGCTGTGCCAGGATTCTCTGAATTTCAAAATAACAAAACATGCTTTTAACTGCGTCAGAACAACCGCCCATGTGAAAGGGGCTTTAGTCTTATTGTTCATTTATATAAAACATACCTGTGTGCAAAGGTTTTCGATGACTTCTACATAGCAGTGTCCTAAACCATCAACTCGTGACAGCAGGACATTTTTAGAGATGTGCATGATGAAAAAATGTGTTTCATTTTGTTTTGGATTCATTCATTAACCACTTGCACTTAGGAAGATTTACCCCCCCCCCCTTCATGACCAGGCCATTTTTTGCTTTTTGGCATTGTGTTAGTTTAATTGACAATTGTGCGGTCATGCAGTGCTGTACGCAATCAACATTTATATCATTTTTTTTCACACAAATAGAGCTTTATTTTGGTGGTAATTGATCACCACTGGGTTTTTATTTGTTGCTCTATAAATGAAGAAAGACCGACAATTTTTAAAAACAAACAATATTTTTTAGTTTCTGTTAAAAAACATATTCAGATTTTTTTTTTTAATTGAATTTCTTAAAAAATTTAGGCCAATTTGTATTCTGCTATATGTTTTTGGTAACAAAATCACAATAAGCGTATATTGATTGGTTTACACAAACGTTATAGCTTCTACAAACTATGGGATATATACTGGATTTTTTTTTCTATACTAGTAATGGTGCCAATCAGTGACTTAGCTGATTGCAATACTATGGCATGCAGTCTGACACTAACTGATACTTTGTGGGAACCAGTGACACTAATACAGTGATCATTGCTAAAATAATGCACTGTCACTGTACTAATGACATTGGCTGGGAAGGTGTTAACTAGGGCGACCAAAGGGATAAATGTGTTCCTAACCAGTTTTTATGTGTGTACTGTGTGCTGCTTTTACTTAGGGATGTAATGGTTAGCTGGGACCTGCTGATCAGCGTTAGCTGTGTGTAATCACAGCACAGCCAGTGTGCCGACGGCTTGCGCATGCCCCCTACCCGGAAGTACCTAGTACATGATCCGGCACTAGGAGAGATACTTTTCTGCCGTATATCGCCGTTATGTGGTCGGCAAGTGGTTAAGCTAATAATTTCCTTTCATCATGTAGCGCCCTGCTCCTGATGACCAGGCGCTATGTTAAATTTAGTGGGTGTCTGAGCTGGTAGTTAGCTCAGACTCTATAAATAATTAATGCTAAATCAGCCTCTGTTTCGGCTATGGAAGTGTTGGAAGACTTCCCACTGTTTGCCTGTAGGTGGCGTTAACACCCTGGGCCAATGTGGAAGACTGACAGACCAAAGTGGATTGGGTGCCTTTCCCCGGGAACAGTTCAGTGGGCGTGGTCTACCCACTGAGCATGCTGGGGAAGGATACTTGAGGGGCAGACGCCATCTTGTGGGTCCTTCTCCCCCTCGTGGCCCTCCTGGCACGAGGAGTGTGTGTGCGATCTTGGCCTCGGGACCATGTTGGTCTGAGGCTGCAACTCTACCAAGTAGGCCCAGTTATGCTGACTGGGGCCTACACTTTGAAGGTGATCCTGTACTGTCCGTCCTGCGGGAGGAAGCCACTCAATGGAGGAAACCAGGGGAGGACCTGTCCTGGAAAAGACAGAGCGGAAGGCTGGTGTCTTGAGGAGGGCCTGGTAATTCTATTGGAGGATGCACCGTAGCTAAAGTTCACCTTGCAATCTGCCGGGTCGGCTTAAAGGCTCTTTGACTGCTTGGCTGGAAGTTCGGGCGCTAAGTCCTGTGGCAGAGGATCCCGGACTATCCAATTTTGTGCACAACCAGTCTGTGGCAGAGTCTGGTCCTGATCATTGTCCGTGCATCATTCCGGCTGCTAGGCCAGGTGAGAGGGGCCTATCCAGGTGAGCAATACCCACTTGAGGAGGAGTGGTGAATGACTTTGTAGTTGAGAAGTTTTCCCCAGTGATCTGTACTGCGTACCTGAACCTACCCCTTTCCCTTCACCCTTCTACTATTCTTCAAATGTTTTATGCAAAATAAAATAAAACCTAACAGCATAAGGTTTTACATCCTGTGTGGACATTGGAGTTCTTACAGACTTTCTTTTTCCTAGACAACGAATATTGAGGTAACGTGCAAGGCCCAAATTAAACCAGCAGCTCCTGCGGGGGTGTGCTACAATCATATTTACTATGTTAGGACGATTTGTTTTTAAAATTTGTTTAATATATTTGGATTTGTTTTGAAGATTCGACGTTTCAAATTGATTTGTAATTTTGGAAGTTATTTTAGAAGATTCAGATCCACCTCCATCCAACCCAATCACAATAAGTAGGAATCATCTTATTTCACTTTTTCACCTTTTTTGCAATATGTTTTCATTTCATATGTATTTTATAGTGCATTTTTTATAATTCACGCTATGCTCACTAGAAAAAAAAAATGAATGGAGCTGAATCAATTTGAATTACTGTATTTATTGGCGTATAACACTCACTTTTTTACCCTGAAAATAGAGGGTAAACTGTGCCTGCGTGTTATACGCAGGGGGCTGTGGGAAGTTCTTTTCCTGAAAATTCCCTCTTAAAGTTATGGTGCGTGTTATATCCCTGTGCGTGCTATATGCCGATTAATATGGTATTCATTATGTCTTTACATTAGTTTAGATGTTTTAAACATTAACAAAAGGCCCAAACTATAGCATTCTGGCATACAAATTAAACAAATTAATACAAATGCATTTGTGGTTTTCGGTATAATTTATTTTGGATTCATTGAAATTTGTTACTATTGTGATTTATAGATTTGGATACATCCGAATCTCTGAATAGAAAAAATTGCCTTAATTTCAATTCGTAACAAAGCGTAACAAATTGTTTGGTCCATTCATGCATAGGGACTGGTGTGCAGTAACCTACTTCTACACTCTTAAAGTGGATGTAAACCCACTCTCATCCTTTCTAAACTACTGCCATAGTGGTTATCTATAAAGATATACATGCCTCCTGCATGTATCCTTACCTGTCAAATGTCTCCCCTCTGTTATGAGACCCGTAAAAGATTCTGTGGATGGGTCTGTTGTCTGGAGCTCGGTGGGTGGAGTCGTGATGTCAGTTGTCAGTAGATTCCCGCCCACCTCTACACTCCCTTGTCAACATGCATTTTCTCTTGTATATTTCTTACCCTGAACTTCTGCTATGATCACTAACATCCAGTCAAAAACCCAGAAAAGTCACCACATGACTTCAGCATGCGCAATCATGTTGAGGTGTGGAGCAGCCAATCCTGGTAGAGTTGGAAAAGAAAGGGGATCTGAAGTACACAGAATGCCTCTCTCAGGCTTGTGCATGAGCTATGTAAATCACCTGTCACTCACAGCAAGAGGGAGAAACAGACTCCTATTTCTCTGTCTGTCTGTTTTTATCTCACTGAAAAAAGATAAGAGGACTGCTCAGAGCTGGATTAACTCGTCGTGGCAAGACTGGGCACAGATGACATGAAATCCTATACTGTAATAAAAAAAAAAAAATCGGGTTTACATCCACTTTAATCGTTTTCCAGTTCAGATAATCAGGAAGTATTTGTTGATCGGATATATTGTATCTTTTGGGACAGATACCTAAGCAATATTCCGTTATTGTTCCTTTTTTATCTCTAGCCTTTAAGGTGACAAACATTTTGAATGGGAAATACAAATCTCCAGAATGAATATTTGTTACCAACTTAAGAGATTGTCAAGTGTTAACATTATGACTAGACGTTTGTGCTTCACCCACTAATGTTTGTTCATTCACTGTTTACAATAGTGATGGTCAGGATGTAGTAACTGCTTGTACACATTGGAGTTGGTTTACTACAGGTAAATAGACTGTTCACTGCAAGGGAATTAGCCCCACAACATAGTGAATTAGGTGAAGCGCTGCCGCTTTTCATCAACCAATTATGAGCAAGCATATATCACCTTTTTTTTTTTTCATTTTCCTTCCATGTAATTGGGTATTCTTGCAAAGTAAATATTTTTCTTTCTCGTACATCACGGGACACAGAGCGACATAGTCATTACTAATGGGTTATATAGATACCGTCAGGTGCTGGCACTGGCAACTTCCAAAACCGGAAGTACCCTCCCCTATATAAGCCCCTCCCATCCGGGAGCACCTCAGTTTTTTGCCAGTGTCTAAGGTGTTGGCCAAGAAGAAACATGTGTTTTTCACTGAGCTTGCGTACAGGTTCTTTTGGGCCTCAGTAAGCTATTCCGGATCCGACCAAAAAAGCTTCATAGCTAAACGGTCGGTACCCGGGCCTTGCAAAGAAGAGCAAGGTTTTGCCTGTAATGCTTCTCTTAGGAGAGCTGGACCCTGGGATCCAGAGCTCTGGTCATACCCACGACCAAGATGTTTTCTGTGCAGGGTGCTATACAGGTCCAGGGGAGTGGAATCCTTGAGAACCCGGTCCCTGAAGGTTTGATTACAATGCCTGCCGTGATAGGTGAAGTTTGGGCTTTTGTGGACAAACAAAGTCCTGCGGCGGGGAACAGGTAAGTGGGGGCCCCCAGGAACTTGGTTCTATTGGGGGACCCCCAAGCCTAATTTGTCTTTCTGTCTGTTACCTAATGGTATTCCCGCTAATATCTGTGCATGCCTGTAACTACTAAAAAAATGTAATAATTTTTAATGGTGGTCAAGAAAAAAAAAAAAAAATTTTTTTTTATATATTTAATATATTAGACTGCGGTACCTGTGTTTGTCCACTAGAGGCCGCTGTGGAATGTTTCTTGTCATGTGGACTAGTTTCTTCTCATCAGAGCGAGTCCAGGCAGATGGTGAGTTCTCTTATGGGAAACTGCTTCCTCTGCCATGTTGCAATGCTCGTCCATCCCCCGGCCTGTGGCAAAGGGGCCCAGGCTCTTGTCCCTGGTTTCCATTTTCGAAATTAGCGCCGAAGGCGCACGTGGCCGCGCGCGTGCGCGTGCACGCGCCTCTATATATAGAGGTGAGCCGGGAAAGGGGGCGGAGCCTGGGGGATGACGCTCTGTGCGCGCCGCAGCGCTTCTGCGCATGTGCGGGCGTCCCAGCATGTTAAAAACCACAATTTTGTGTGGTGAGCTGGCTATGAAGTACAGAGACAGAGCTGGCAACATTTAAAGAAGGCATACAGCAAGCGGTTGATACAGGCATCCCCTAGAAAGGCACATTAGTAGACACCAACTGTTTCTTATAGCAGCATTTATGCTAGACTATTGTCAGTAACTGGTGTATTGCGGCTGGAATACCTCAGCTTTGTGGCTTAGGAATATGCCGTCTAAAAACTCCGGGACTAGAAATTCCAGGAGGAATAGGGGGTCTCCATCGGGCTCTGAGGATCTTGGGCATGCTTTGGCTGCACCAGTCTCCCCTGAAGAATCAGAGGTTAGTGACCGTAGAGCACCCTCAGGAGTACCTGGTACTGTGGCTGTCCTCAGTTCACCTGCTCCTGTGTATGTAACAGAGGAGGTTTTTTCCTCAGCTCTGGGAGGGCTGGAAGAGAGATTGTCAGCATTGATCGCGGCTTCCCTGTCACAGGAGAAAAGCGCCCGATCTCCGTCTCCTCCCTCAGAGTGCCTGTTAACAGAGCAACAGTCCCATACAGGGATCGACCTACCTGAAGGGGATCAGGATGAGGTCGATTCGGTTGTAGAGGAATCAACAGTGGAAGAGCCGTTCTCAGCATCACATGCTGAAAGGTTATGGGTTCAGTCCCTGACTAATATGGTCCGATCAGCATTTAAAATGCCACTTGCGGAGCCATCATCCACTTCTGTCTCCTCGTTGGGGTCGCTAAAAGCTCCCCAGACTGTTTGTTCCTTTCCGATCCATCCTTTACTGGAAGGGCTCATTTACCAGGATTGGGAGCATCCTGACAAAATATTTACTCCCCCCAAGAGATTTCCGGTGGTCTATCCCATGGAGGATAAGTTCATCAGAAAATGGAGGGTCCCTACAGTGGACGCAGCCATCTCTTGTGTGAATAAATCACTGACATGTCCGGTGGATAATGTCCAAATGTTCAAGGACCCAATAGATAAAAAATTGGAGTCCTTATTAAAATCTGCTTTTTCTACAGCAGGATTGGTGACACAACCAGCAGTGGCAGCTATTGGGGTCTGCCAAGCAGTGAAGGATCAGTTGAAACAGGTCTTAAGGGACTTGCCAGATCAGCAGGCTCTTGCCCTAGCTGATCTACCTAGAGCCTTATGCTTTGCGGTGGACGCTATAAAGGATTCAATCCATCAGGCCTCCCGCCTTACGCTGTCTGTGGTACATATGCGCAGGCTTCTATGGCTCAAAAACTGGTCTGCTGAAGCTCCCTGTAAAAAATTGCTGGTCAACTTCCCATTTCATGGTGAACGCTTATTCGGGGAAGACCTGGACAAATATATCCAGAGAATTTCCAGCGGTAAAAGTACACTTTTGCCGGTTAAAAATAGAGTTAGAGGTCTCTCTTTTAAGAGGCCTGCTTCTCCAGTCCCTAGGACATCGGCTGTGAAACAGTTCCGACGGCCTCCTCGGTCAAATCCCGGAGGTAAAAATCAGGGACAATTGCAGGGTAACAAGAAGCCCTGGAGCAGGAGAGGTACAAAACCTCCCCCAAAGTCAAATGCATGAAGGGTTGCCCCCACCCAATCGGGTGGGGGGAAGACTTCAGTTGTTCACAGAGACCTGGCGGGACACGATCCGAGACAGATGGGTGCTCTCCGCAGTAAATCTGGGATACAAATTGGAGTTAAAAAACTCCCCTCCTTCCCGCTTTATAAGGTCAAACGTGCCAAGGGATCCCCAGAAGAGAGGATCCCTCCTGTTGGCACTAGAACAATTATTGCTCCAAGCAGTAATTATAGAGGTTCCCCTGGAAGAATGGGGGTTCGGGTTTTACTCAAACCTCTTTACAGTCCCGAAGCCAAACGGGGACGTGAGGCCCATATTAAATCTAAAAGGGCTAAACAAATTCCTACATATCAGGACTTTCCGGATGGAGTCGATCCGATCGGTAGCCACTGCCCTACAAGGGGAGGAATGGTTAGCCTCGATCGACATCAAAGATGCTTATTTGCACATTCCCATCTTTCCAGCCCACCAAAAATTTCTACGCTTTGCGGTAGAAGGGCGCCATTTTCAGTTCAGAGCCTTACCCTTCGGTCTGGCCACAGCACCAAGAGTGTTCACAAAAATTCTGGCCCCATTATTGGCCAATCTAAGAACACGAGGTGTAACGATAATGGCATATCTAGACGACTTGTTGCTGATAGACCACTCAGTGGAAAAACTAGAAGTGGTTGTTCACGAGACAATCAAGTATCTGGAATATCACGGTTGGATTATCAACCGAGACAAGTCAGCCCTAAAACCAGTCAAAAGTCTGGAATACTTGGGGCTAAGGCTGGATTCAGACCAGAGAAAAATTTTCTTGCCTCAAGAAAAGGGGTCGTCTTTGAGAGATTTGATCCACTTAGTGGGTTCAAAAAGACAGCCATCCATACGCCTGTGCATGAGGCTGCTGGGAAAAATGGTGGCATCATTCGAAGCAGTACCCTACGGTCAATTCCATTCAAGGAAGTTGCAAAGGGCCATACTGTCAGCCTGGAACAAAAAAGTTCAGGCTCTGGACTTACCAATGTCCTTGTCCCCTTCCGTTCGCAAGAGCCTCCGCTGGTGGTTGGTTCCCCAGAATCTGGAAAGAGGGAAATCCTTCAGTCCGATTTCCTGGAAGGTGGTCACTACAGATGCCAGCCTTATAGGCTGGGGAGCAGTACTGGAGCAATGGTCTCTCCAGGGCAGATGGTCGGATGCGGAAAAGGCCCTGCCCATCAATCTCTTAGAGATACGAGCAGCTCAGTATGCCCTAGTAGCATGGACATCCAAACTCCAAGGGTCCCTTGTCAGAATTCAATCAGACAATGCCACAGCAGTGGCATATATCAATCGTCAGGGGGGCACCAGGAGTCGTGCAGCCCAAAGGGAAGTAAATTACATCCTGAGATGGGCAGAAAGATATGTCCCAGCCATATCTGCGGTATTCATTCCAGGAGTGGAGAATTGGAAGGCGGACTTTCTAAGTCGCCAACAATTATGCCCAGGGGAATGGTCCCTTCATCCCGAGGTTTTCCGGACAATATGTCAGCGGTGGGGAACACCGGATGTAGATCTGCTAGCATCCAGATTCAACACAAAAGTGGACAGGTTTGTCTCTTGGACAAGGGATCCCCTAGCTTGCGGCTCGGATGCCCTAGTGTTCCCTTGGGATCAGTTCAAGCTGATATATGCATTCCCACCGCCACAATTGTTACCTCGATTACTCCGCAGAATCAGGGTAGAAAAGAAACCAGTGATTCTGGTGGCTCCAGCGTGGCCCCGAAGAGCATGGTACGCGGAGATTGTAAAAATGTCTGTGGGGAGTCCTTGGACCCTCCCACATCGTCCGGACCTGCTTTCGCAAGGACCGATATACCACCCTTCCTTACCAGCCCTAGGTTTGACGGCCTGGCTATTGAAGCCCACATTCTAAAAAAGAGAGGGCTCTCTAATGCTGTGGTATCTACCATGATCAATGCCAGGAAGCCGGTATCCAGGCAGATCTATTATAGAATCTGGAAGGCGTACATCGCCTGGTGTGAGGCCAAGAAATGGCATCCACGTAAATACGTAATAGGTAGGATTCTGGACTTCCTACAATGGGCTGTAGATAGGAAGCTTGCCTTGAGTACTATCAAGGGTCAGATTTCGGCCTTGTCAATATTTTTTCAAAGGCCCTTGGCTTCGCATTCACTAGTCAAAGCCTTTATACAAGGAGTGATGCGTATTAGTCCTCCGGTTATTATTCCCATATGTCCATGGGATCTAAACTTGGTTCTGTCGGTTTTACAGAAACAACCATTTGAACCATTACAGCATATTTCCTTGGTGCTTCTCACCAGGAAATTGATTTTTCTAGTAGCCATTTGTTCGGCTAAAAGAGTGTCGGAATTAGCAGCTATGTCCTGTAAAGAGCCATATCTGGTTATCCATAAGGACAGAGTAGTATTACGTCCTCAGCCAGCCTTTCTTCCTAAGGTGGTATCGAGGTTTCATTTGAACCAAGATGTGGTTCTTCCTTCTTTTTTCCCCAAACCTACTTCGGTAGAGGAAAAGTTATTGCATTCTTTGGATGTAGTAAGAGCAGTTAAAGCTTATCTAAAAGCCACTGCTCAGATTCGCAGAACGGATACTTTGTTTATTCTGCCGGAAGGCCCCAGAAAGGGTCAGGCAGCGTCAAAATCTACTTTAGCCAGGTGGATTCGACAGGTCATAATACAAGCCTATGGCTTGAGAAGGAGACCGCCTCCGTTCAAAGTTAGAGCGCACTCCACGAGAGCAGTTGGAACTTCATGGGCAGTGCATCACCAGGCCTCCCTGGCTCAAATCTGTAAGGCCGCAACATGGTCTTCAGTTCACACGTTTACTAGGTTCTACCAGGTGGACGTTAGAAGTCAGGAGGATGTCGCCTTTGGGCGCAGTGTGTTGCAGGCCACAAAAGATCCTCATGTCTGATAGCGCTCAGCTTATATATGGTGTATCCCCCCCTCATTTGGCATTGCTTTAGGACATCCCATTAGTAATGACTATGTCGCTCTGTGTCCCGTGATGTACGAGAAAGAAAATAGGATTTTTATAACAGCTTACCTGTAAAATCCTTTTCTTGGAGTACATCACGGGACACAGAGCTCCCGCCCCTCTTTGGGGACACTTATTGCTTTGCTATAAAACTGAGGTGCTCCCGGATGGGAGGGGCTTATATAGGGGAGGGTACTTCCGGTTTTGGAAGTTGCCAGTGCCAGCACCTGACGGAATCTATATAACCCATTAGTAATGACTATGTCGCTCTGTGTCCCGTGATGTACTCCAAGAAAAGGATTTTACAGGTAAGCTGTTATAAAAATCCTATTTTTACAAAGTGAACTCACCACATTCACTTAGTTTTGGGGAAAAATCCCTTGCAAAGTGAACATCCTATTTGACTTTATTAAATCAACTCCATTATATTCAAAGTTAGTGTGGCTAAATAGGTAGGAACTTGGTAGTGTCTCCTTAAAAATAGGTACCACAAGTCCCTCTGCACGTTTATGGAGGCACATATATTTTGGGGACATTGTTCCAAGACACACATAATGAGGGGGAAGTGTCTGGTTGGTACATATAACCACTGTCTAAGAAACAGAAAAAGAAATCAAACTCTTTCAGAGATGGAGTTGCAACAGGAAACCCAAACTCACCTACTTGTGTACTGTTCTGTTCCTTTTTACAATTTCTTTCCACTCTGCTGACATGCTCCCACCTCGTTGACTATTCCTCAGTCAGCTTTACATAGGCTCATGCACTTCGGGGCCAGCTAAGAAGTGGGTTTTACACAGCTTACCAAATTGTGCCTTTTGCTGGTCTCAAATCCTGCTAAGCTTGCCCCCGCAATAATACAATGTAACCCAGTTACAGAATTACATGGGGGTAGGGGGACTCACAAAAAATGACCAAACCATCTGATTTGGAGCAAGTTACCGTAAGCCACTCTAGTATTAGACTACAGGTCCATTCTGTGCATTTTGGCAAAATGCTATATGGAAAAGCTAATAAAAAATATATATATATTTTTTTGTTTCTGTCTAGGCTCATATCTATTCCCTTTTTACTGCTGACACTTAATACAACACAAGTTAAAGCTTTACATTCAATCTGCTGCCACCTTTTATTTAATTAGGTCCTAACTTTTCCTGCACCTCATTTACATTCTTTGTTCCTAATCCTCCTGACTAATTTCAAAGAAATATTTATTGCAGAATTAAACAGCGGCATCCAACCTAAATGAACGATTCTCTCCTACTGCGCTTATTACAATGTAAGCATATTTCATGTTACAACTGGGATGCAGAACATTGCCTCGGGCAAGTCCCTATAAGATACTTTGCCTGCAATACGGAGGTTCTATCGGGAAAAATGCTTAGAGGCTAAAGAGCTCTATTTTTCCATGCAAGTGCTAGTTAGACTTCATGAAATAAAGATTTATATTATATTTATAGTGTATTTTGAAATGGGTGTCAGGGTAGGCATTAGTTTTACCTAAACTTAGAGATGGATGCTTATGAATGCAATGTGGAATTATCTAACTGCTGGAACAATTTCAGTATTCTTAGCAGGCTCATGGATCAAGGTAAATGAAATAGAAGAAGCTTTTGTTACTTAAAAGGCAACAAAACATGTTTCTTTATATTTCATTGTAAGGTTAGAAAGTACCCGTGCAAAATTCAGAGCACTTTAGCAAGAAAATCAGCTTTCTACACATATAATAGTAGTATTGTCACGTGCTGCAGGCAATGCTGCACAATGGTGGCATTATAAAAAAGTGGTAGGTTGTAGGGGAAATGCACTTGAGTCACTGGGTCACTGGTAAGTTGATAGATAGAAGAATATACAGTATATCAGCTTGCCGACCGCCCTATAGAAGTTTTAGGGCTACAGGGCGACAGCTGTGCGCTGGATCGCGTGTATATATGTTATTCTGGACTTCAGCCTGCAGGGGGCAATGCAAGCGCTGCCGGCGGGCTGCTTCTGCTATAACAATTCAAAGCAGAACCCGATCTTTGGGTGCTGGGCACTTGATATCCTTCTTCACCTGCTGATCATCAGCAATACACAGAGAATTAAGATATGCCTATGTAAACAAGGCATATCTCAGTTCTGACAGGGGGGAAGGAAGGGATTCAGTGTTTCTACAAAGCAGGGACTAGAATCAATCTCTTCCCCCAGTAAAAGTAGCACACAGTTAACACACAAACACTGGCTAGGCACACAGTTAACTCCTTGATCACCCTTGATGTTAACCCCTTCCCAGCCAGTGTCATTAGTACAGTGACAGCGCATATTTTTAGCACTGATCACTGTATTAGTGTCACTTGTTCCAGGCAACGTGTCAGTTAGTGTCAGACTGTCTGCCATACTATCACAGTCCAGCTATAAGTCACTTATCGCCGCCATTACTACTATAAAATATATATATATAGAGTACAACATAGTTTGTAGACACTATAACTTTTGCATAAACCAATCAATATATGCCTTTTGGGATTTATTTATTTTTTTTACCAAAAACATGCACCAGAGAACATATTGGCCTAAATTTATGAAGAAATTTGATTTTTTTATTTAAAATTTTTTTTGAATGTGTTTTATAGCAGAAATACTAAAAAAGATTGCTTTTTTTATTTTTTATTGTCTGTCTTTTTTGTTTGCAGCACAGAAAACACTGGCTAGGCACACAGTTAACTTCTTGATCATCCTAGATGTTAACCCCCTTCCCAGACAGTGTCATTAGTACAGTGACAGTGCATATTTTTAGCACTGATCACTGTATTAGTGTCACTTGTTTCAGGCAAAGTGTCAAAAGTGTCAGTTAAGCCCCGTACACACGATCGGTTTAACTGATGAAACCCGTCCGATGGATGGTTTTTATCAGACAAACCGATCGTGTATGGTACCCATCGGTCTTTTTTCCATCGGATGGAAAAAATAGAACTTGTTTTAAAATTTTCCGATGGATCAAGAACCGATGGTAATTTGCGATCGTCTATGGGCAAGTCAATCAGTTAAAAAACCCACGCATGCTCAGAATCAAGTCGACGCATGCTCAGAAGCATTATACTTCATTTTTCTCGGCTCATCGGAGTGTTTTACGTCACCACGTTTGGAACGGTCGGTTTTTTGACTGATGGTGTGTGGCCAAGACTAATGAAAAACAGTTTCATCGGATTTCCGATGGTCAAATCCATCGTACGAAAATCCATAGGTTATCCGATCGTGTGTACAGGGCTTTAGTGTCAGAATGACCACCACAATATCACAGCCCCCCCGCTATAAGTCGTTGATTGCCGCCATTGCTAGTATAGAAAATAAATAAAGAAATTCTATAAATATATCCCATAGTTTGTAGACACTATAACATTTGCGTAAACCAATCAATATACGCCTTTTGGAATTTTTTTTTTTTTTTTTTACCAAAAACACGTAGCCAAATACTTATTGGCCTAAATTTTATGAAGAATTTTTTTTTAAATATTTTTTTTTCTAATTGGATGTGTTTTATAGCAGAAAGTAAATAATATTTTTTTTTTTTTTTTTTTTAAATCATTGGTCTTTTTTTTGTTTATAGTGCAGAAAACAATGGCTAGGCACACAGTTAACTTATTGATGATACTAGATGTTAACCCCTTCCCAGCCAGTGTCGTTTATAGCGCAAAAAAATAAAAAAACACAGAGGTGATCAACTACCACCAAAAGAAAGCTCTATTTGTGGGGAAGAAAAATGACATAACTTTTATTTGGGTACAGTGTTGCACGACCGCGCAATTTTCAGTTAAAATAACGCAGTGCCGTATCGCAAACAATGGCCTGGTCATGAAGGGGTGTAAATCTTCCAGTGGTGAGGGGATATAGACAAAAATTTAAAAATATATATTATTTGAAGTTGAAAGCTTTTTCTTTACTGTATTTATCATTGTGATTTTGGGGCAGAGGGCTACCTTTTTAAGCAGATAACCAATACTTTTTATTGTTTTGGAATGAAGATGGCTTATGAAAGCGTTAGAACCTTCCATTTTCACTGCTGTCTACAGTATGTCTCCACTGGGGAGATTTGCCCTGACTTCTTATATCAGTCATAGTGGCTAATGGAAGTGAGAGAAAATCACTCCGATGGGGACATAGGCAGCAGACAATTTTTTAGTGAAGAGGAGAAAGCTTACAGTAGAACCTCTTTTAAGATTACATTTTTTGCATATGTCCACATATGGGAGATTTCTCCCTATTTTTCATCCTGGTGACAGTGTCTATGGTCATCAGGCTCATCACATGCCTATGCGAAATTGTGACTTTTAGAAAATTACTATTTGCATATTAACTTTGGAAGGTCTTTGGGTGGTCCTAGATGGACAGTTGTAAAGGTAAGTGATTTACAGTATAATTGCAGGTTTTGCTGTTCGGTGTCTGACCCTGCATGTTGTTTAGTACTTCACCCATCATGTTTGCAATAATCAATACAGCTTTTTCACTTACTAGCCTCCAGCCTGCTGACTAGACAATGAAAGAACATGCTGAGGACATCTAGTGGTGGAAAGAAGTACTGTGGGGCAGTGGCGTAGCGTGGGTTGTCAGCGCCCGGGGCAAGGCAAGAAATTTGCGCCCTCTAACCTGCAGAGTTTTAGCACTCCCTGAGTCCCTTCCCTTCCTACAATAGTACTGACCAGCCTGATTCCTATACTGACCACTACACTAACCTCTACACAAACCTACATGATTCCTAGACTGACCATTACACTTACCTACCTGTCCACTGCACTGACCTACCCGATTCCTACACTGACCACTACACTGCACACCACACCACACTACACACCACATTGACCACCAGGGCTGGTGCAAGGATCTTTGACACCCTAGGCGATACCTAATATTGCTGCACCCCTGACTCCACTTTACCCTGCCCCTGCAACACATGTGACCTATCTGACCCCTACACTAACCCACTGGAGCACCTACCTGACACATGCACTGATCCACCTGAATCCTACTTCCTGCACTACGCACATTGCACTGACCTACCTGACACCTACACTGACCCACCTGATCATAACACTGGCCTACCTGACACCTACAATGGCCTACCTGACACCTACACTGGCCTACCTGAAACCTACACTGACAGCTACACTGACCTAACTGACACCTACACTGACCTAACTGACACCCATACTGACCTAACTGACACCCACACTGACCTAACTGACACCTACACTGACCTAACTGACACCTACACTGACCTACCTGGCACCTACACTGACCCACCTGACACCTACACTGGCCTACCTGACACCTACACTGGCCTACCTGACACCTACACTGGCCTACCTGACACTTACACTGGCCTACCTGACACCTACACTGACTATTACACTGACTGACACCTACACTGACCTAACTGACACCTACACTGACTATTACACTGACTGACACATACACTGACCCCCCTTCCTTACACCTACCTGACACATACACAGACCCACCTGACACCTACTTCCTGTGCACTACTCACACACACCCCCCTCCACACAGCTCGGTGCAGATCCATCCTCCTCCTTACCTCTGCTCTTCGTGTCTTCCCCGCCAGTGCCATTCACCCACTCCATGGTGTCCACACCGGGGCCAGGCCAGAGCCATCCATCCGCTCCATGGTGTCCACGCCGGGGCCAGGCCAGCGCCATCCACCCGCTCCATGGTGTCCCCGCCAGGCGGGAGGTCAGCTAACAGACGCTGCACCTCCATGCTCAGTCCCATCTCCACCGAGCCCTGCCCAGCCCCTCCGCCGTACCCACAGCACCACACCAGAGGGAGGGACAGGCAGAGGAAAAACCCCGGCGGCTCACACTTTCCAGTGCTTGTCTCCCGCCGCCATGTTCAGTGTTTCCCGGAGCACTGTGATTGGGCGTATAGCGGTCATGTGCGGAGGCGGGACTTCAAGAGCAACCGTGATCGCGGACAGGCCAGCCCCACGTCGCACATGACCCCCATCGCCCAATCACAGGGCGCCGGACACTAAACATGGCGGCCGGAGATCTGGGGACACAGAAAATGAAAATTAGAAGGCAGCCAGTAGTGACACTACTGGCACGAAATTGCGCCCCCCTAAATGTCGGGCCCGGAGCCACGGCACCCCTGCACCCCCCACGCTACGCCACTGCTGTGGGGGAAGCTCCAGATTAGAAGGGGATTAGCAGCAAAACTGCAATTTTTCACCTTTAATGGGCTAATATTTTTGTTACCGAAGTTCTGCTTTAATCAGTCTTAACATTTGATATGCAAGAGGTCTTTTCTTTTAATTGCTTTGTTTTGTTTACCTCACTTTGTTGCAGGTAGTTTGGCAGGGAATTAAGACATTTTCTGATCATGCCAGGGATCTAAGCAATATCTAAAATATCTGAAATATTTATACAGAGATAACTGTAGATAAGCAGTAAGACCTATTTATTGTATATCATTAAGGGACAATAAGTTGATACCTATGGGTTACCACATTAGTGGTGCTGTGAAATAAATCTCATGAAAGTTCCAGGGGTGAGGAGGGTGATAAGGCAAGGTTTTTGTGGTATGAGGGCAAATCAAACCATCACAGGTTGTCATCTATTTGTGTCAAACAGTGCAATTACATATCCCAAGAAGGATCGATGCTAAGAAAAACTGTGAGCTTATTGACATTCACTGTGCGCATCTTAGTACACCTTTGTAATATATGTAATTTCAAGGTAGACTTCCAACCATTCACATGGACAATATATTTCCGCAAAACGGTTTTCTATATGTTTCTCAGAAATTGCTTATGCAGAATGACCTGATGGGGAAGTGTACAAAATCACAGTTATTACTTTGTATAACCTTCATAAACAATATTACACAATTTTTCAGTTGTTGAAGATAGATTGATAAAAGATATACTTTATCAAGGGAGCGAGGCAGCTTCTATAAACTGAACTAATTCAATTTATAACGAAATTGCAAAACAAGCAGAACATTGGTGTTCAGACTGTTATTTGGATTGTTGCAAAGATCATAAAATGTAACTTTAATTGGCTAATTACACCTTAAATTGCTTTAACCGATCTTGGCATGATATAGATTGCAATTAAGAGTCCTAAAATTGTCTTAAAAACTGTGTGTAATTTATTATCTTGCTAATGTGGAGAATTATTAATGTACATAGCCATCAAACAAAAGCTACGTTGTCAGGCCTAATGAAATATAAATTTAATATGGCAAATTAGGGGAAAAGAGGATCATAAAAATAATGGCAAATTCAAAAATGAGTTTTGTCACAGCTCAATTTCAATGTGGAAGCTCATTTATGCATTAATGTATTTACATCAAGATACCAAATTGAGTTTGTGTTGTGTAGGGTTTAAATTTTATTAGGAAACAAGCAAATTTTCTTAAAGCAGATCTGTGAATGTCTGCTTTTTTTGTATTGATTTTGTTTATATTTATCTGAATAGTTTGCAGTTTATTAACCACTTCATTACCCCCCTATTGTCATATGACGTCGTCCGCAGGAGGGATCTCCCATCCTGGGCGGGCATCATATGACGTCCTGGGCTTCCTGGCCATCTAGGGCGTGTGATGTCCGCCGGGCACACGTGATTGCCCGTGAACACAGCAGGACCATGGATCTGTGTGTGTAAACACACAGATCCACGTCCTGTCAGGTGAGAGGAGACCGATGGTGTGTTCCCAGTACAGAGGAACACTGATCGGTCTCCTCTCCTTGTGAGTCCCCTCCCCCTACAGTTAGAATCACTCCCTAGGAAACACATTTAACCCCTTGATCGCCCCCTAGTGTTAACCCCTTCCCTGACAGTCACATTTACACAGTAATCAGTGCATTTTTATAGTGTAAATGTGAATGGTCCCAAAAATGTGTCAAAAGTGTCCGATATGTCCGTCGCAATGTCACAGTCACAAAAAAAATCGCAGGCCGCCGCCATTACTAGTAAAAAAAAATGCCATAAATCTATCCCCTATTTTGTAGATGCTATAACTTTTGCGCAAACCAATCAATATACGCTTATTGTGATTTTAGTAGAAAAATACATATTGGCCTAAACTGAGGAAAAAACATTTTTTTTTTTTAAATGTGATATTTATTATAGCAAAAAGTAAAAAATATTGTATTTTTTTTCAAAATTGTCGCTTTTCTTTTGTTTATAGCGCAAAAAATAAAAACCGCAGAGGTGATCAAATACCACTAAAAGAAAGCTCTATTTGTGGGGGAAAAAAAACATAAAAATTTCATTTGGGTACAGTGTTGCATGACCGCGCAATTGCAGTGTTGTAACTAACGCCGTTTAAATAAACAGGGGTAACGAGTAATCTAACTGATTACTCTTACCCTCGTGGCACCGCCGTTCCCATTACTTGGGCGGCGTTACCCTAATTACATCTACTCACCGCACCAGTGAGGCACGGGCACAGTGAGGCATTGGGCACAGTGAGGCATGGGGGACAGTGAGGCACAGTGAAGCATGGGCACAGTGAAGCATGGGGCACAGTGAGGCATGTGGCACAGTGGGGCACAGTGAGGCATTGGGCACAGTCAGGCATTGGGCACAGTGAGGCATGGGCACAGTGAGGCATGGGGCACAGTGAGGCACAGTGAAGCATGGGCACAGTGAGGCATGGGGCACAGTCAGGCATTGGGCACAGTGCGGCATTGGGCACAGTACCAATATTATTTATTGTTATCCCTCCTATTATTTTTATAGACTGAAAAAATTATGTATATATCATCCTTCTACTGCCCTGCCCCCGTGTATATATATAATATAACCAATATAGTTACTTTGATGAGTAACTAATTACTTTTTCAATGTAGTAACTGAGTGAGTAACTCCATTACTTTTTGGAAGAAGTAATTTGTAACTGTAACTAATTACTTTTTTAACGTAAGATGATCAACACTGCGCAATTGTCATTCAAAGTGCAACAGCGCTGAAAACTAAAAATTGGTCTGGGCAGGAAGGGGGTGAAAATGCCCTGTATTGAAGTGGTTAAAGTTCAAAGTTGTAAAACTATTGTTTTTTACCAGTTTTTTTTAACTATGAAACGTCTTCATTTACATTACAAACCTTATTTTAGAGCCTGTGACATCATCACTGGACCTCTGTGGTTTGCTATGTAGTGCAGGCAGATCATGACTGTTGGGAAGACAACACCCTGCCTAGGTTCTACTCTCAAGAGCTCTGAGCCCTTCATGTGTTAGTCTGGAGGAATTGGTGTTCCTAGGCAGATTGCATTTGCATGCAGACTGCAAAAGGTTACACCCATGTGCGATGCTGAGCCTCCATGATTGAAACGTCCAGTGAATGAAAAGGGGTGAGCCAGGGGAAGTCAGGCTGGGGAGAAAAGTGCTAGGTGAGTTTGGATGTCTTACAGCCAGTAATGAGGCAGGCTCTATCTGACTTGCTGTAGCTTCTAATGGACAGTGAGAAGAGGAGCCTGTACACCTATGCAATAGTAAGTTCCCATAACACTGGTGCTTTACCACAATGCTTGTTAACACATGTACCTCAGCGTGATGCCTTTCTGTGCATTGTGGAGTGCTGCAATAAAAAAAAAAGAAGATTGTTAGATCTGGTGTACTTGAGACTCCATCACAAAAAAATGGACAATACACGTACTGAGGTTGGCAGCAGTCACACGTAAATCATTTCCTTGAAAATTGGTCATTACATTTGGCGTAGTGCAGCAGTATCAGAGTTGGATCCAGCATGCTAACACTAACCAGTGGAAAATACAAGGACAATTATAATAGTTGTTAGTTTGAAGTTTGTTATGTTTATGTGTAGGATCTGAAATAGCTTACAACACATCTCGTCCTTTGAGTACAAATGGCTGATAAGGAGGGGATAGTGCAACTGGAGGATAAAAGACCTTCACTAAGTGTGTTGTGTGTATCTTTATGGCCAAGTAGGGTGATAACCAGGAGGAAGAGAACATATTCTGTGTGGATGCGGATGGGACATTGCATTCTAGCAGAGCCAGTTTATCCTGCTTTAATTAGAATGTGAATGCAACCTAACATTTGGGTTTTGCAGCTGCAGTGTGTTCCAGTGACCATAAACGCTAGAACAGTTAATTAGGTAGAGATAGGATAGCCCTCTCTGAAGAGTTTTCAGGGATTGCCTAAAGGTGGACAGAGTAGGAGATAGTCTGACACATTTGGGTAAGTTGTTCCAAAGGATAGGAGACACTCTGGAGAAGTCCTGGAGGTGAGCATGGGAAGAGGTGCAATGGTAGTTAGAGAGTCGGAGGTCTTGGGAGGAGCAAAGAGAATAGTTTGGTTGGTATTTTGAGACAAGATTGGTGACGTGGCATAGGGCAGAGTTGTAAATGGCTTTGTAGATTGTTGTTAGTAATTTAAATGTTATTTTTTGGTTATCAGAAGGGATTGGCAGAGAGGGGTGGTGGATAATGAATGGTAACTTGGATGAGTGTGGCAGCAGCATTCATGATGTACTGAATGGGGGACAACCTATGTAAAGGTAGGCAATGTGGAGGGAGTTGCAATAGTTGAGGAAAGAGAAAACCAAGGAGTAAATTACCGGTAGTAGTATGTTATGGAGGTAAGGCAGCAAAATTTGGTCAATGATTGGATGTGGGGCTGCAAGGAGAGGTCAGAGTCCAGTATTACCCCTAGCACCGTGAAAAGAGAAAAGGGATTGATAGGTGTGCCATTGATCTTAATGAAAAAGTTATGGTAGATAGCACGAGAGAGAGGAAACATTATGAGTTGAGCGGACACCTGGATGTTCGGGTTCGACGGGTTCGGCCGAACTTCGGTAAAAAGTTTGAGTTCGGGACCGAAATTGACCCGAACTTGACCCCGAACCCGAACCCGAACCCCATTGAAGTCAATGGGGACCCGAACTTCTGAGGACTATTCGCACTTGTTTCCCGTGCTTAGAACTGTCCCTGCACAAAGTGTCATTTCTGAAGGAAAAAAAGTAATTTAAAACTCACTCGCGGCTATAATGAATTGTCGGCTCCCGGCAATACATAGAAAAGTCATTGATAAAAAAAAAAAAAAATCATTTACCAGGCCCTTCAGGTCTGGTATGGATTTTAAGGGGAACTCCACCCCAAATGTATTAAACTGTGGATGAAGTTCCCCATCAGGTCCGCCCCCTCGTATGTCAGACCCCGCCTATATCATTGGATGAGCGGACCTTATGGGGAACTTCCTCCGCAGTATAATACATGAATAGACCCGCCTCTTCTCACGTTCCGCATCAGGTCCTCAGCCTTACACCTACGTCATTGGCTGAGCGGACCTGATGGGGAACTTTAGAAGGGGCGGGTCTATTCATTTAATACACTGCCGAGGAAGTTCCCCATCAGGTCCGCTCAGGCTCAGCCAATGACATTTCGTCTGGACAGCGCTGGACATCGGGATCGCCGCGGGACCCTGGATTTCATCGCTGGAAAGTTTTTTTTTATTTTTTATTATTTTTATTTTTAATAAAGGACTTTCCCAATGGCGTCTGTGTATTTTTTTTTACAATTTTTTACACTTTATTTGTGAAATGGTAGGGGTACAATGTACCCCATTACCAATTCACATAGGGGGGGCAGGATCTAGGGATCCCCTTTGTAAAAGGGGTCTTCCAGATTCCGATAAGCCCCCCACCCGCAGACCCCCACAACCACCGGGCAAGGGTTGTGGGGATGAGGCCCTTGTCCCCATCAACATGGGGACATCCTCCCCATGTTGAGGGCATGTGGCCTGGTACGGTTCAGGAGGGGGGGCGCTCTCTCGTCCCCCCTCTTTTCCTGCGGCCTGCCAGGTTGCGTGCTCGGATAAAGGGTATGGTCTGGATTTTTGGGGGTACTCCACGACATTTTTTTTTTAAATTTGGGGTGGAGTTCCCCTTAAAATCCATACCAGACCTGAAGCGCCTGGTATGGATATTTGGGGGAACCGCACGCATTTTTTTTAAATTTGCGGCAGGGTTCCCCTTAATATCCATACCAGACCTGAAGGGCCTGGTAATGGAATTTGGAGGAACCCCCACGCTTTTTTTTTCTTTTTTATCAGTGACTTTTCTATGTATTGCTGGGAGCCGACAATTCATTAATAGCCGCGAGTGAGTTTTAAATTACTTTTTTTCCTTCAGAGATGACACTTTGTGCAAGGACAGTTCTAAGCACGGGAAACAAACGCGAATTTACATGCATATTGCCGAACACCGGACTCGAACCCAAACATACAGTCAATTGTTCGGGTTCGGGTCCGGGACCCCAAAACCCAAAAGTTCGGTACGGACCCGAACTTTACAGTTCAGGTCCGCTCAACCCTAATTATGAGCTAAGTTTTGGAAAGACAGAGTTTGAGAAAGTGGTGTGACATCCATACTGATATGCCAGTTAGTAAATTAGTAATGTGCAAGGAGACTGATGGGTTGAGTAGTAGGGTAAAGAGATAGATTTGAGTGTCGTCAGCATAGTAATGGTTTTTGAAGCCATGGGAGGCTATTAGCTGACCCAAGGAGGACGTGTAGATAGAGAGTACACCCAGGAATAGAACCTTGGAAGCCTGCTATGGAAGAAGGAGAGGATGTGGAGTTGTAAGTTACTCTGAAATTGCGGTGTAGGTAAGAAGAGAACCAGCAAAGTGCAGTGTCATGAGGGCCAAAGTCGTAGAGTTTTTGAGGAGCAGTAGGTGGTCAACTGTATAAAAGACAGCAGAAAGGTCTAAGAGAAGGGATGAGCCCGATGTTCGAGTCGAACGTAAGTTTCACTCGAACATCGGGTGTTCGCCTGTTCGCCAAATAGCGAACAATTTGGGGTGTTCGCGGCAAATTCGAAAGCCGCGGAACACCCTTTAAAAGTCTATGGGAGAAATCAAAAGTGCTAATTTTAAAGGTTAATATGCAACTTATTTCCATAAATAGTGTTTGGGGACCTGGGTCCTGCCCCAGCGGACATGTATCAATGCAAAAAAAGTGCAGTGATTTTAATAATGCTTAAAGTGAAACAATAAAAGTGAAATATTCCTTTAAATTTTGTACCTGGGGGGTGTCTATAGTATGCCTGTAAAGTGGCACGTTTTTCCCGTGTTTAGAACAGTCCCTGCACAAAATGACATATCAAAAGGAAAAAAAAGTCATTTAAAACTACTCGCGGCTATAATGAATTGTCGGGTCCCGGCAATACAGATAAAAGTCTTAAAAAATAAAATGCGTGAGGGTCCCCCCAAATTCCATATCAGGCCCTTCGGGTCTGGTATGGATATTAAGGGGAACCCTGCGCCAATTTTGTTTAAAAACCCTTCAGGTCTGGTATGGATTTTAAGGGGAACCCCGCGCCAAATAAAAAAAAAATGGCGTGGGGGCCCCCCTAAAAATCCATACCAGAATGTTGTTATCAATGTGGTGGTTGGTAGCTTAGACGGTTGTAGACTAAGTGTTCTAGGAATTTGGAGTTAAAGGAGAGCACAGCAGTGTTAGGTAGTCAACTGCTAGCTTATGTACACTGCAGTGTTTGGATTGTAGCACTGGAGTTAGAATCAGAGACAACTTTGTTGGCCAAGTATGTACAGGCATACAAAAGATTTGTCTTTGATTTAATATATTAAACATTTAAAGCTTAATGATTTAATATTAATCTAAGTGCACTCTCTGTGATCCCCAGAATGTGGAGCGGCACAGGAAAAAAAAAAAGTTTATTTTATTAATGACAGTTTTGTTCGTTTAACTGTCATTTTGGTAATTATAGGGGTCCAGAAACAAGAGAGACTCTATGGCCTGGGGGGGCATCTTTATGTATGCCCAACACAGAAGGGCCCCTTCCGAAACTATCCGATGTGGGGCCTGCATTTATCCACACTCTAATCAGGTGGTGGTGGGTGACCTTCCTTGTTGGTACTACCAGCTGTGGAGGATTTTCCCCTGTCCCCTGAATACATCGCAAATTTTGTGAACAGGTGTGCGAGCTTACTTCCATGTCGGTGATGTCCTCAAACATGGCGCCCAGAAGTGACGCATCTCTAATCCCGGAAATTACATCTGCAATAGCTAGCCTTAACGCGGTAATGAGGACGCTGGAAACCACGTAATGTCTGCGATCCTCCCAATTGGTTAATGGGGATTTGACGATCCAGATCCCGTCCCTCCAAGATGATTAGGAAAGGAGGGGACAATATATTGCAGCCAATTAACCTATTACAGCTTCTATATAAACTCCCATGACCACCCTGGACTAGGATCTCACAATCTATTTGGTATACTCGAGGATGGATGTCTAATACAGATGGAACCATGCCATAACCACAGTATTCTATGCTTTTATGTAAGTATCATTGGAACATCTAATTAGTACCGATTTATTATTACTCTCTGAATTGATTTCTTATTTGGCCTTCTCCCTCTTCCTTGAGGTAATGTTTTGCTGGCATTATATTACACTACTAGATATATTTTAATTGTGGTAAAATACAGAGATTTGGGGGCATATGTAACATGGTACCTGATGGGGTGAGCCTCTTTAGCCCAATAGACTCTACGAGATCTGACCAAGTTGTATCCCTCCGTCTCAGTACGAGCTCGCAGACCACGGTGGACAAATTTGTGGCACGCAGACAGGCAGTGTTCTTTGCTCAGAGTGGTCTGATAAGTAGTTTAATTCCTACAGCTTATATGGGAAAATACAATAACAAGAGGACGTGCAGAAACCAACCTAAACAATATTACATCTTATGTTGAGTGTGAGACTTCTCACAGAAAGTCTCATAAACAAGGTTTGTTTATGAGACTCTACACAGAGCGTACCATAACAATATTGGAACAGACATGAGATTAGAAGTGTATTAACGTCACTTTGAGGAATTGCATACTCTGTGAGAACTAATAACAAATAAAAATAAATATCTGTGCAAAGGACAATTTATACCAAGTAAGATAATCCATCCTAATATGGATGCTGACTACAAAATGGAGTCACATTGGTTCATATTCCTTCAATCCCCTCTTAATTCATGAAAATGAGTTTCTGCAGCTTTTGATTATATGGTGACCTAGCTTATATGTACATATATATATAGTTGTAACCCCCCCCCCCCTGAATCATATGTGTAATTCCTAATAACTATATGCAGAGTGCTTAAGAACCTATCTGGATGTGCTTATAAGCTTTCATATACATTGCATAAGGCAGTATATCACTAGGGGGCTGTTGGGCCCTTTCCACTATGCACATACAACACTTAAAGCATAAGTAGAGTATTACTACAAAGATTAAGATCATTATAATGGTAAGCACAATATCCTTAAGCCAAGAGAATATACCTCCAAATCCAAACCCTCCCTCTCCAAAGGGACTCTGTGTTTTGGCAATATCCCTGGCCTCTTGTTGTAGATTGTCTACCTCCTTTCTATGTTGGGCAATAATGTCATAATAATCAGGGACCTCAATAGATGTATTATGAACCCAAGTGCAACACTCATAGTCCTCTGTAACTTCACACAGGCCTGTAAGTGCATCACTCATACTTTCAATGGCAAGGTCATGGAGTTCTAATTGTTTCCTGATTGCTCTAGTTTTTTATATTTAATTTGGTAATATCATCATTACAGTATCAATAATACCCGTATAATTATTGAGCCTTTTCATTAAATCTATTCCCCAACCTGTACTGGAAGGGAACCAGGCCCAGGCCATATCCTTTTCAACAAACAATTCTCTTTTATTAATATGTTTGAGAGGATACCTGGGGTATAAACTAGCTTTAAGAAGGTGTCCTCCTTTACTATCACCTAATACCCCCATTACTGGGACCAGGGCCGCTAAATAACACCATCCCTGGGATTCGAAAGGGATAACATCCTTGCAACCGATGTATATATAATTGACAAGGGCTAAAGGCAATCTTTGGGAAATCCTCCTTAGCTCGTTAGAGAGACCGGAGAATGCTATAGTTGACAACAATTGTCCTACTGTAGAGGTGGGTTGGTGCTTAGGAATTCAAGCAATGTAGAATTAAATAAAGGGTCTGAGGTACGGAAGAAGGAGCTATACCGTGATGCTGCTGAAAATTTAAGTGCTGCATGTTGGCAAGCTGTAGCACCTCTTGTGGAATTACCTAACTTAAAGCACAAATCTGGGGAGTGGCTTCTACCCATGGCTTGAAACACAAAAGTGTTGTTTGAAAATGTTCTTGTGACATCAGTAAGACAAATAGGTGGGGTACCCTTTTAGAAGAGGAGTGAAGCCTTAAAGGCACCACCATTAAAGGGATTCTTGTGGTACCCGGGTGGAGTTTACTACATATCCAACATTTGTCATATCCTGATTTCCTATCATAAGCATATTTAAACTTTAACAATAAAAAAAAATTGGTAAAACTTTCACCGATTTCTCTTTTCACTCTAGCATGTCTTTTAGTGTGGCTAGAGTTAATTCTTTTTCCACAGATGTCTTTTATGACACCTAAATCTTCTGGGTGGTATATACAGTTAGTTATGATCCATGTTGGTGGAAACACTGAAAGTGTGGTCACCCCCAGGAGTGTCCAAAGTTTCTAAGAATCCTGAGAAGTAAACAAAGTCAATTTGCTGTATTCGCTTTTCGAGGATTTACAACACCTGCTTCACCTCCTTGGTCCGGGAAATGAAGCTTTATCTGCGTCTTTGTCTTGCTTCGCACAATCCACCTTGACCTTTTTACTCGACTGGCATGGATCCAGGCTTGGGAATTCTCCACTAGGATGGCTGTCTGGGTCACCGCGACTACTGTGGTAGGAGGTCCAAAGGGATATTCCTGCTTTTTGGTCCTACTTCTACTTTGTCCTCTACTCGAAAGGGATGTGTTGGTTTCTGTGAAGAAAAAGAAGAGATATGCGAGCAACATTTCTTTCAACTTGGTCTAAAGTTTCTGACATTTTTCCTCCCTTATCTGATCAAGATCTCCTGCTTCTAAGATAAGGGGTGTTCTTAGCCCAAGGGGTGTGAAAGGGTCTACCCATAAGAATCTCGAATGGAGAGTACCCTGTGGTTTTACCGGGGGTCATTCTGATCTCGGCAAGAACCACTGGTAACGTTTTATCCTATTTATGGAAATTTCCCCCTGTGGCTCTCCTAAGTTTATCTCTGATGGTTCTATTCATTCTTTCCACTAATTTGGGGATGATAGGGGATGTGAAATTTCCACTGTATTTTAAGTACTCCCACTAGCTCTTCGACAGAGTTTTGATGTAAAGGCTATGAAAGAGTGAAAGGTGTAGTAGGATACGGAAGGTGTCCATGTTTCACTTTGTGTGGTGTGTTTGGGTTATTATTGATGCATGTGATGCACCGTGACACATAAGCTTTAACAAGTTTAGGTAGGCCTAAAATAAAAATAATCTTTCAGTAAAACTTCACATGCGTTCTGCCATCCCCTATGGCCTACCGTGGTATTAGGCCATAAACAAAGATGCACTAGCTGCGGGGATGCATGGC
Source organism: Rana muscosa (assembly GCA_029206835.1). Classification (NCBI taxonomy): domain Eukaryota; kingdom Metazoa; phylum Chordata; class Amphibia; order Anura; family Ranidae; genus Rana; species Rana muscosa. The sequence continues at coordinate 432,659,612 of CM055121.1, read as the reverse complement.
TTCCCCTCTTTGAGGAAAAGTCCATTTATGGTCTTTTTCAAGTCATCCCCCGCACAATCCTTCAAATCTATCTCTGTGGAATGTGTCTGGAGATCTAATAATATATGATCTAACAGTGCTATTTCAGGTATTAGTACTGGAATTTGGGTATGTGCTGGCTGCTCTAGCAGCTGACTCTGCAAATGTACTCAAATAACAGCAGAATCTACAAAACCCTTTTGTACATCAGGTAAAACAGTGGAAGTCATAAATTACCTGGGAGAAGTGTCCCGTTGAGCAATGTGTATACAGTCATGTGGTGGAACAACCTCACCCTGTTCTCCCATTTAATCCTATAAAAAGGCATTAAAATCGGGCTGGGTGTGAATATTTTAAGTAACATTGTCACAATGCGAGTGGTGGGTAAAGTAGTTGGTCTGCCCAGGGTAAATGATGTTGCCATCCCGACTACCATCCCACAGGATGCTAATGCTCAGAGGCACGTAGGCATGCCTTGAACCTGAACTGGAACCATCTTTGGGAAAAAAAACCTACAGGGCGCAGTTCTCCACCATGTTTTTGTCGAGGACACCTGTCATAGTCTTACAATTGTCCCTTGCATACAAATAAAACATTATTTTTTCCTATCGAGGAGGCCAAGTCTGGGTGCTACAACCACAGCACTTTTCAGATACCTTTACTTGGGCACCCGGATATATCTTTTTATATCTCCAGAAGGGAGATTCAGCCTTTGGCAACACCTTTGGTAACAGGTAAAACAAGAAGTGGTATATTATAAAACCAACTGTGGTGAACCCTTTCTCTATCCCATGTTCGTTTACTAGGGCAGCCATAACTGCTTGTGACTGAAGACACGTCCCATGTGTCAAGCTGGAGGGAATAGGGCTGTGGAGGGGTCAGAATGGCTGGCAGACATAAAAGATCACATTGATTCCAAAGTCTTGTCCCTTCTCGTTCTGGGGTCCTTAAAGTTGAATTATTAATCCCAGCTATACTGGGCCAGAACTAGGTGGAATCTGTGAGTTGCACAGACCCATCAAGTGTCCGAGGCTGTAATGCATGCATTTTGTAGTCAGCATCCTTGGCCGCTTGGTCTGCGTCCATATGTGAGTCTCAAATGCTACGATGGCTACCTCAGCAAGAACCTGGAAAGCTGAAAACAGCCAATCAATTTAACCTATTGCTTGATTGGTTTACCTGTCGAAGTGAAACAAACTTCTGGCCCTTAAAATGAAACCAAAAAGCCCTCTATCTCTCTATCTCTCGATTATCTATATAAATATATCCAACGACCCCCAATAAAGGGTCCAATGACTCTGAATACAGAGTGTCCTTCTGGGTGCAAACTCAACCCGTCCATTTAACCGGCCTCCAAAGAGTAAATTACATACTGTAGCAGGACCGATCTATGTGTAGGTGTGGTCTCGCAGGTGGGCTTGCAATGTGGTCTGGAGCATAATTGCATAGACAACAAAGGGTACATAACCCTGAGGATATCATCCACCAGGTTAGTCACCGGCCGTGAAGGATAAATGAAAAGATGGCCTGTGTCCACAAGGGGATGCCCTCCCCTCGTCCACCAGGACGCTAAAACGCATTTGCTAAACCAATCACTAGGAAGTGAAGTGGGTAGCATCGGATGGTATGGCTGTGGCATGGCACATCAGATACAACTGGAGCTCTAGGTATAACTAAACTGTTAATTTCTCTCAAGTCCTGTATAAAGCGGTAAGTTCCATTGGCTTATTTTACAGGGTTTATAGAGGTGTTGTAGGGTGATGCCTATAGCATCATGCATCCCCTCTTCTAGAAATGTATAAATTATAAATTTTTTGATTATGCCTCAGAATACCGACACTATCAACACTACTACACTCGCTCACCAATACACAGATTAGTCTGTATACACATTTTAGGCTTAATAAGTGTTTAAAATGTTATGTTCCTTTAAGATGCCATGTTTATAAAACTCCAAATTTTTTTGGCCAAATGCCAAATAGCAATATTTTTCAGAGATACCCCGGTACGTGGGGGTCAATGTGAAAAAAATCTATTTTTCAAAATAAACCTTTTGTTAACCACTTAAGCCCCGAACCATTTTGTAGCTAAAGGACCAGAGGTGTTTTCAGAATTTTGCACTGCGCTGCTTTAACTGGAAATTGTGCGGACATGCAATGTTGTACTGAAACGAAATTTGCGTCCTTTTCTTCCCACAAATTGAGCTTTCTTTTAATGGTATTTGATTGCCTCTGCGATTTTTATTTTTTGCGATATAAACGGAAAAAGACTGAAAATTTTGATATTTTCAAATTTTTGTTATAAGAAAAATCGAATAAACTCAACTTTAGTCATACATTTAGGCCAAAATGTATTCAGCCACATGTATTTAGTAAAAAAAATGTCAATAAGTGCATATTTATTAGTTTGCGCAAAAGTTATAGCGTCTACAAACTAGGGTACATTTTCTGGAATTTACACAGCTTTTAATTTATGACTGCCTATCTCATTTCTTGAGGTGCTAAAATGGCAGGGCAGTACAAACCCCCCCCAAATGACCCCATTTTGGAAAGTAGACATCCCAAAGAAATTGCTGAGAGGCATGTTGAGCCCATTGAATATTTTTTTTTGACCCAAGTGATTGAATAATGACAAAAAATAAATAAAAAAATAAAAAAAGTTGTCACTAAATGATATATTGCTCACACATGCCATGGTTATATGTGTAATTGCACCCCAAAATACATTTTTCTGCTTCTCCTGAGTACGGGGATACCACATGTGTGGGACTTTTTGGGAGCCTAGCTGCGTACGGGCCCCCGAAAACCAAGCACCGCCTTCAGGATTTCTAAGGGCGCAAATTTTTGATTTCACTCCTTACTACCTATCACAGTTTCGAAGGCCATAAAATGCCAAAATAGCACAAAACCCCCCCAAATGACCCCATTTTAGAAAGTAGACACCCCAAGGAAATTGCTGAGAGGCATGTTGAGCACATTGAATATTTTTTTTTTTTGTCCCAAGTGATTGAATAATGACAAAAAAAAAAAATTACAAAAAGTTGTCACTAAATTATATATTGCTCACACATGCCATGGTTATATGTGAAATTGCACCCCAAAATACATTTTGCTGCTTCTCCTGAGTACGGGGATACCACATGTGTGGGACTTTTAAGGAGCCTAGCCGCGTACGGGACCCCGAAAACCAAGCACCGCCTTCAGGATTTCTAAGGGCACAAATTTTTGATTTCACTCCTCACTACCTATCACAGTTTCGAAGGCCATAAAATGCCAAAATAGCACAAAACCCCCCCAAATGACCCCATTTTGGAAAGTAGACACCCCAAGCTATTTTCTGAGAGGCATGGTGAGTATTTTACAGCTCTAATTTGTTTTTGAAAATGAAGAAAGAAAATAATTTTTTTTTTTTTTTAATTTTCAAAACTTTGTGACAAAAAGCGAGATCTGCAAAATACTCACCATACCTCTCAGCAAATAGCTTGGGGTGTCTACTTTCCAAAATGGGGTCATTTGGGGGGGTTTTGTGCCATTTGGGCATTCCATGGCCTCCGAAACTGTGATAGACAATGAGAAGTGAAATCAAAAATTTACACCCTTATGCCGTGTACACACGACCGTTTTTCTCGTCGAGAAAAATTAAATTTTTTCCTTTTGACGAGAAAAACGATCGTCTGTGGGCATTTTGTAATTTTTCCAGACGGGAAAAAACGGAATTAAAAACGACGAGAAAAATTAGAACATGCTCTAATTTTTCTCGTCGTTTTTCTCGACATTTTTTTCTGCGGCAGTTTTCCCATAGGGAAACACTGCCGCGGAGCCCACAGACGGTCGTTTTTCTCGACAAGAGAAAAAATTACGTGAAAAACGACCGTGTGTGGGGAACAAGGCGTTCCCTCGTTTTTAATGTCATTATTCACGGCGGTTTTTTAACCGCCGTGAATAATGATCGTGTGTATGCGGCATAAGAAAGCCTGAAGGCGGTGCTTGGTTTTTGGGGTCCCGTACGCGACTAGGCTCCCAAAAAGTCTCACACATGTGGTATCCCCGTACTCAGGAGAAGCAACAGAATGTATTTTGGGGTGTAATTCCACATATGCCCATGGCATTTTTGAGCAATATATCATTTAGTGACAACTTTGTGCAAAAAATAAATAAATAAAAAATAAATTGTCTTTTTTTCCGCAACTTGTGTCAACATATAAAATATTCAATGGACTCGACATGCCTCTCAGTATATAGCTTGGGGTGTCTACTTTCCAAAATGGGGTCATTTGGGGGGTTTTGAACTGTTCTGACATTTTATACACAACATTAGGAAGCTTACATCCACTCTTCTAACCACTTATAGACAAAGCCCTTTCTGACACTTTTTGTTTACATGAAAATTTTTTTTTTTTTGCAAGAAAATTATGTTGAACCCCCAAACATTATATATTTTTTTAAAGCAAAGGCCCTACAGTTAAAAATGGTTGGTGTTGCATTTTTTTCTTCCACACAGTATTTGCGCAGCGATTTTTCAAACGCATTTTTTGGGAAAAAAATACACTTTTTTAAATTTTAATGCACTAAAACACACTATATTGCCCAAATGTTTGATGAAATAAAAAATATGATCTTAGGCCGAGTACATAGATACCAAACACGACATGCTTTAAAATTTCGCACGAACGCGCATTGGCGACAAACTACATACATTTTTAAAAACCTTTAAAAGCCTTTACAGGTTACCACGTTAGATTTACAGAGGAGGTCTACTGCTAAAATTACTGCCCTCGATCTGACCTTCGCGGTGATACCTCACATGCATGGTGCAATTGCTGTTTACATATGACGCCAGACCGACGCTTGCGTTCGCCATTGCGCAAGAGCAGGGCAGGACAGGGGTGCTTTTTTTTTTATTATTATTAATTTTGCTTTTTTTATTTTTAAACTGTTCCTTCCATATATTTTTTTTTAATCATTTTTATTGTTATCTCAGGGAATGTATATATCCCCTATGATAGCAATAGGTAGTGACAGGTACTCTTTTTTTGAAAAAACTGGGGTCTATTAGACCCTAGATCTTTCCTCTGCCCTCAAAGCATCTGACCACACCAAGATCGGTGTGATAAAATGCTTTCCCAATTTCCCAATGGCGCTTTTTATATCCGGGGGGGGACATTCCCTCCCACTGCTTGTAAAAGCAGTCCAGAGGCTAATTAGCCACTAGGACTGCTTTTACATGAAAGCCGGCCGCTGGCTGAAAAGAATGATACCAAGATGATACCTAAACCCGCAGGCATCAATCTGGTATAACCATTCAAAGTCCAGCAACATGCTGGTCCTTGTTGGACATGTATTGTAATTTTTTTTGTCATGCAGCATGTTGGCTGAACGAAAAAAGAGATTGATCGGTGGGTATGCCCATCATTAGAATACTGCCCTTCATCCACCCACTTCTAATGATGGGCACACATGCACCATTTATATATGCCGAAGCATGGGGGCATCCTCCCGCAAAAGTTATGCCGCACACACATGGTCGGACTTTTCCACGGGCATGCCTCCGTCGGAATTTAGACCGTATGTACGCGGCATTAGGAGCAAAATTGCTCCTCCGCCCCTGCTGCCCCAATGCTTCGGCATATATGCTTTTTTTTTTAACTGTGGTGGTGAAATTACCTCCTACAGCACTGGAGTCGCAGGGATCAGGTCTGTCTCTGCGAACGTTGCAGTTATGTGTGTTGTGTTTTGTAAGTGACAGTGATCGATTGATACTGCACTTGGGTGGCCTGGGCTGGACGGAGGGGCAAAACGCAGGTGCTAGCAGGTATCTGGGCTGATCCCGCTAACACTGCGTTTTTGGGAACCCTAAATTACTGGGGACGCTAGTATAGATCTGATCAGATCAGATATTGATCTGTTCAGATACTATACCACTAAGGGAGGTGTATGCTTCACGCGTGGGTGTTAGCGTTACTGGCACTAACCTGACGCTGCCTGGGGTGTGATGCAGACCCTCTCTGACGCTAAATCCTAATTGATATCACCCGCCGGGCGATCAGGGGGTTAAACCTTTATTGGGTTATATACGGCGGGTGCCCTGACACTATAAAAAGCAAACTAACTAACCAGCGTCACCCGTAACACTTATATGGTGATCACTGGTGAAAGGGTTACCTAGGGGCAATCAGGGGGTTAAACCTTTATTAGGTAATATATGGGGGTACCCGACGCTACAAAAACCTGCGGCGAACCTAAAAAAAATAACTGGTTACCTATAGGCATCACCGACACTAAGACAGCGATTAGAAAAACAATCGCTTAGTGACACTGGCAAAAGGGGGTGAAAGAGTTACCTTGGGGGGCGATCAAGGGGTTAAACCTTTATTAGGTAATATATGGGGGTACCCGACGCTATAAAAACCTGCGGCGAACCTAAAAAAAATAACTGGCTACGTATCGGCATCACCGACACTAAGACAGCAATCAGAAAAATGATCGCTTAGTGACAGCGGTTCTAGGGGGTGAAAGGGTTACCTGGGGGGGCGATCAAGGGGTTAAACCTTTATTGGGTAATATGTGGGGGTACCCGACGCTATAAAAACCTGCGGCGAACCTAAAAAAAATAACTGGCTACCTATCGGCATCACCGACACTAAGACAGCGATCAGAAAAACGATCGCTTAGTGACACTGGCAAAATGGGGTGAAAGGGTTACCTGGGGGGGGCGATCAAGGGGTTAAACCTTTAGGTAATATATGGGGGTGCCCGACGCTGTAAAAACCTGCGGCGAACCTAAAAAAAATAACTGGCTACCTATCGGCATCACCGACACTAAAACAGCGATCATAAAAATGATCGCTTAGTGACAGCGGTGCTAGGGGGTGAAAGGGTTACCTGGGGGGCGATCAAGGGGTTAAACCTTTATTAGGTTATATATGGGGGTACCCGACGCTATAAAAACCTGCGGCGAACCTAAAAAAAATAACTGGCTACCGATCGGCATCACCGACACTAAAACAGCGATCAGAAAAATGATCGCTTAGTGACGGCAGTGCTAGGGGGTGAAAGGGTTACCTGGGGGGCGATCAAGGGGTTAAACCTTTATATGGGGGGGTTAGGGGGCTACACTGGACCTAACACTAACTGTAGTGACACTTTTACAGTCACAAATGTCACTGATTGCAGTGATCAGTAAATAAATGGTCACTGCAATCAGTGACACTGTGACTGGGGGCTGGGGGGTGATCTGGGGGTGTCTGGGGGGGCCTGGGGGGGGCGATTTATGTACCTATATGTGTGGTGTCAGTGTGCTGTTATGTGCACTAACCTTTGTGTCTTCTCTCATGCGGCGCTAGGTATATGTGAGCGCCGCATGAGGGATGACATCACTTCCTCCTGCCTGTGTAAACATTAAATATAAACAGTGAAAAATATCTGCGCTAGTGGTGAAGTGAAATGTATATATAAATGTAAATGAATAAATAGCAGCTAGCACAGTCTGTAGATGACAAACACAAATAATAAAGTCCAAAATGCAGCGCTATATAAAAAAAAAAAAATATAGTGAAAAAAGTCCAAAGCATTGAAACCAATCAATATTGGATAAACGTGAAAATGATGTAGTCCCACCACCAAACTTCAGTGTGCAAAAAAGGATTTTAAAGCACACCACACCAACGTGCTCACAATCTGCTTACCAGAAAGTGGAAATAAGTAGACAATGTATTCAACTGATGTAGAGGGTCAAACGGTGACAGCAGAAACTCCAAATCAGGTATTCATAGGAAAGACAAACATCAAGGAAATTTCCAAATCTCAGCAGGCGAATAAAGATGTTGAGCAAATCTCAGCCAGTAAATTTTACCCAATGTAGAGAAAAAAAGGCAGCATAGTGAAGCCCATAGGTAAAAGGCAAAAACATTTATTGTAGTTCACTTACAAATAGCAGAAAAAACATCAAGGCATGTAAAATAACAGTTCCGCGGCTCTCAGCGTGCTTGCATCGGCCAGCCTGACATGTTTCATCCTATGAGGATATCATCAGAGGCGTGGCCAATGATACAAGCCCGCCCACATAAATACCTAAAAAACTAGTCCTGCTAACCAATGACAGAACAGCAAGACTAAACAGCTGAAGTAATCAGAGACATAATACAAACATTGGCCGCACCTGCACAGTGCAGACAAGCTGATATTGAAATTCCAATTCATTGCAAATACGCCAAACAGCGATAATTACCTTAGAAATAACAGGAACTATTGGATAATAAACATTGAATTCCCGGGAGAGACAAACTGACTCTTCATCACCCGGAAATAGATGAAAACTCATATTCTAATAGGAGAAAGATCTTATTGTGTGGACGTCCATATCCGGTCCGCGGAGCCAGCCGCCGGAACCAGAACTGACGTCAGTGGGGCGCAAGCAATGAAACAATGCGCTCCACACACAAAAGACATCCACTTCGGGTTTAACGTCCATATCCGGTCAGCGGAGCCAGCCGCCGGAACCGGAAATGACGTCAGTGGAGCGCAAACAATGAGGCAATGCGCTCCACACACGAAAGACATTCACTTCCGGTTAGCGTATTCAATCGCCAAAACCGGAAGTGATGTCAGTAAAGCGCAGACATTGGATAGATGCGCTCTCCAATGAAATCAAGGACATGTAGGTAGAGCAAAACTGAATTAGCCGTGTGACCAGCTACTCATGTAGATAGGATATTAATAAATAATACTAAACAAGTATATGTATATGTCCCCACACGTGGATCACAAAGAGGGTATCTGGCTGGATGGAGGAAAAAGGGGGGAGGCTCACAACCGCCAAAAAATCTCTGATATCCAAATGTGGAGAGAAGGGGGAATGTGCCCCCTAGTGAAAAAATGACATAATTACACATATACATCTCAAAACAACCAAAGAAATATATACAAACAAAAGTACTGTATAATCAATTTGGTGTTTCGAATATTAAAATCCCAGAAACATAATTTAATGAAAAAAATGGGATAAAACGGGGAAAATATATAAAAAAACAATAAAAATATAAAAAATATTTTAAAAAAAATGTGACTGTGTATGTGTACACACCCTGCCCACTGGTGGCATGAACCACATTACACAGACATTAACTATTATTGATAAAACAATTCACATCCCAATCGACATTCATGCCGAAAGGGGTGTAACATTTAAGATCAAATATCCAGCGAGTTTCAAGCCTGGAAATCTCTCGCTTGGACATACTCCCCCGCCAATGAGGGTTGAAACGGTCAATGGCCAAAAAAGTGGTGCCTTTAGGATTCTTTTTATGACACTCCAGATAGTGTCTAGACACTGTGTGTTTAGGGAAACCTTTCCTAATGTTCGTGATATGTTCATTAATAGGGATGAGCTTCGAGTTCGAGTCGAACTCATGTTCGACTCGAACATTGCCTGTTCGCCCGTTCGCCGAACAGCGAACAAATTGGGGTGTTCGCGGCAAATTCGAAAAATCTATGGGAGAAATCTAAAGTGCTAATTATAAAGGCTAATATGCAAGTTATTGTCCTAAAAAGTGTTTGGGGACCCGGGTCCTGCCCCAGGGGACATGTATCAATGCAAAAAGAAGTTTTAAAAACGGCCGTTTTTTCGGGAGCAGTGATTTTAATAATGCTTAAAATGAAAAAATAAAAGTGAAATATTCCTTTAAATTTCGTACCTGGGGGGTGTGTATGATATGCATGTGAAATGGCGCATGTTTCCCGTGCTTAGAACTGTCCCTGCAAAAAGTGTCATTTTTGAAAGAAAAAAATGCATTTAAAACTGACTTGCGGCTATTAATGAATTGTCGGCTCCCGGCAATACATACAAAAGTCATTGATAAAAAAAAAAAAAAGCGTGGGGGTTCCCCAGAATTCAATTACCAGGCCCTTCAGGTCTGGAATGGATATTAAGGGGAACCCCGCCGCAAATAAAAAAAAAATTGACGTGGGGTTCCCCCAAATATCCATTCCAGGCCCTTCAGATCTGGCATGGATTTTAAGGGGAACTCCACCCCAAATTAAAAAAAAAATGGCGTGGAGTCCCCCTAAAAATCCATACCAGACCCCTTATCCGAGCACGCAACCTGGCTGGCCGCAGGGGAAAAGGGGGGGACGAGAGAGCGGCCCCCCCTCCCTCCTGAACCGTACCAAGCCACATGCCCTCAACATGGGGAGGATGTCCCCATGTTGATGGGGACAAGGGCCTCATCCCCACAACCCTTGCCCGGTGGTTGTGGGGGTCTGCGGGCGGGGGGCTTATCGGAATCTGGAAGACCCCTTTAACAAATAGGACCCCCAGATCCCGGCCCCCCCCCCTATGTGAATTGGTAAGGGGTACATTGTACCCCTACCATTTCACGAAGAAAGTGTAAAGAATTTTTAAAAAAAACACACAAACACGTTGAAAAAGTCCTTTATTAAAAAAAAAAAAAAAAAAAAAAAACCATTCCAGCGGTGAAATCCAGTGTCCCGCGGCGATCCCGATGTCCAGCGCTGTCCGTCATTGGTTGTGCCTGAGCGGACCTGATGGGGAACTCCCTCTCAGTATTTTAAATGTATAGACCCGCCCCTTCTAAAGTTCCCCATCAGGTCCGCTCAGCGGACCAGATGCGGAACATGAGAAGGGGCGGGTCTATACATGTATTACCAAAGTGAGAGCAGTTCCCCATCAGGTCCGCCTCCTCGGTATGTCAGACCCGCCTACGTCATTGGCTTGAGCGGGGAACTTCCTTCACTGTGTAATTTAAATTTACATAGTGAAGGAAGTTCCCCGCTCAAGCCAATGACGTAGGCGGGTCCGACATACCGAGGGGGCGGACCTGATGGGGAACTGCTCTCACTTTGGTAATACATGTATAAACCCGCCCCTTCTCATGTTCTGCATCTCGTCCGCTGAGCGGACCTGATGGGGAACATTAGAAGGGGCGGGTCTATACATTTAAAATACTGAGAGGGAGTTCCCCATCAGGTCCGCTCAGGCACAACCAATGAAGGACAGCGCTGGACATCGGGATCGCCGCGGGACACTGGATTTCACCGCTGGAATGTTTATTTATTTATTTTTTTAAATAAAGGACTTTTTCAAGGTGTTTGTGTGTTTTTTTAAACATTTTTTTACGCGTTCTTCGTGAAATGGTAGGGGTACAATGTACCCGTTACCAATTCACATAGGGGGGGCGGGATCTGGGGGCCCCCTTTGTTAAAGGGGTCTTCCAGATTCCGATAAGCCCCCCGCCCGCAGACCCCCACAACCACCGGGCAAGGGTTGTGGGGATGAGGCCCTTGTCCCCATCAACATGGGGACATCCTCCCCATGTTGAGGGCATGTGGCCTGGTACGGTTCAGGAGGGAGGGGGGGCCGCTCTCTCGTCCCCCCCTTTTCCCCTGCGGCCGGCCAGGTTGCGTGCTCAGATAAGGGGTCTGGTATGGATTTTTAGGGGGACTCCACGACATTTTTTTTTTAAACTTGGGGTGGAGTTCCCCTTAAAATCCATGCCAGATCTGAAGGGCCTGGTAATTGAATTCTGGGGAACCCCCACGCTTTTTTTTTTTTATCAATGACTTTTGTATGTATTGCCGGGAGCCGACAATTCATTAATAGCCGCGAGTCAGTTTTAAATGCATTTTTTTCTTTCAAAAATGACATTTTTTGCAGGGACAGTTCTAAGCACGGGAAACATGCGCCACTTTACATGCATATCATACACACCCCCCAGGTACGAAATTTAAAGGAATATTTCACTTTTATTTTTTCATTTTAAGCATTATTAAAATCACTGCTCCCGAAAAAACGGCCGTTTTTAAAACTTCTTTTTACATTGATACATGTCCCCTGGGGCAGGACCCGGGTCCCCAAACACTTTTTAGGACAATAACTTGCATATAAGCCTTTATAATTAACACTTTAGATTTCGAACGTTCGAGTCCATTGTATTTAATAGGGTTCTAAAGTTTACACGAACATTTTGTCTGTTCGCAGGTTCTGGTGCGAACCGAACAGGGGGGTGTTCGGCTCATCCCTGTTCATTAACACGAACATGCATCGCACGCGTAGTGCGTCCTACGTACTGAAGGCCGCAAGGACAAGTTAGGAGGTAAACCACGTTCAAAGATGTGCAGGTGATGAAGGTGTTAATATCATAAACCCTGCCAGTGGTATGAGAATTGAACTGGCATATTTTTCTCCTCCTGTCTTTATTAATGGCACATACATTGCAATTATGACATGGATGATACCCTTTAGATTTCTGGAAAAACGATACTCTGTTAGGAGCATCCAGAATGTTAGGAGCAACTTGAAGCTTAAGGGGAGGAATGCCCCTGAAAACTATCTGGGGTCACTCAGGAAGAACCGGACCCAGAAATTTGTCATTTTTCAAAACGCTCCAATGTTTGGAAAAAATCTTCTTAATATCACCAAATTGTTGTGAAAAAGTAGTAACCATGGCAAAATTGTACTTGACATTCGAGGGTGCCTTAACTTTGCTCTGAAGAATAGAGGTCCGATCAATGTTATTTACTTCATCGATTACCGTGTCAAGGTCACTACTTCGATAGCCCTTTTCTATAAATCTCTTCTACAAAATGTTAGCCTGCAAAATGAAGTCCTCTCTCAAGGTATAGTTTCGCCTCAAGCGAAGAAATTGGCTTTTAGGGACAGATTTTAACCAAGAGGGGTGATGGCAACTACCCTGTCCAATGAAGCCATTGCGATCCGTACTTTTGAAAAAGGTGGACATGTGAAAAGCACCATTCATAACCCGGATGTTTAGATCTAGGAAATTGATGTTATCGGTGCTCATCACAAAATCCAACACAATTCCCAACTAATTAACATTAAGATACTGCATAAAGGAAGTGAGAGACGCCATGTCCCCATCCCATAGGAGGAGGATGTCGTCTATATAGCGACCCCAAAAGATCAACTCTGGTCTCCTGTTGGTATAGACGACATCCTCCTCCCATTTGGCCATAAAAAGATTGGCCATACTGGGCACAAATTTAGCGCCCATAGCGACCCCTCTGTTCTGGAGGTAATGAGTCCCCCCAAACCAGAAGTAATTATGGGTCATGGCATATCTCAGTAGATCCAAAATGAATTCCTGTTGGGACCTAATCAATTCAGAGTCCCTTCCAAGGAAAGTCTCCACAGCTCCCAGCCCATCAGACACTAAAGGCTGTAGAAATCCATCTATATATTTCCCAATACATGAAGTGACAGAGTCTAACCCGCTAACGATGGGCCTTCCAGGGGGGTTAATTAAGCTCTTATGTACCTTAGGAAGGAAATACATAACTGGCTTTCTGGGAGCCAGCGGAATCAAAAAATCCTTCTCTTTTTTATTTAAAAGGTTAATCACATAACCCTTCTCTACAAGGGATGTGAGTTCCCGTTTATATTTAAAAATGGGATCGTGGTTTAATGGTAAATAGGTTTCAGTATCTGATAATATTCTTTCCATTTCTGAAATATAAGCACTTTTGTCCATCACCACTATCCCTCCCCCTTGTCGGCAGGACGGACAATGATGTCACTTCTCTCCTTCAGGGATTTTAATCCATCACGAAAGCGAGAGTCCTGATAGTTTCTCTTAATTTTTAATTGGTCAAGATCTTTCAGGACAAGTTCCTTAAAAACTGAAACGGATAGGGGTATAAACCCAGGTGGGTTAAGAAGAGAGGCATTAGCAAGCCCGGAATGTCTCACTCCATTGGTATCCTCCAAAGAAGTAGCAACTTTCTGGGTCAAAAAATATCTTTTAATGTTGACCTTACGAATATATTTTTGAATATCCATAAATGCTCCAAATTTATTCAAGGGTTTATCCGGGGCAAATTTCAATCCATGACCCAACACAAATTTTTCATTATCTGTGAGTATCTGCTTACTAAGATTAAAGATGCCGGCATCCCTTACACTCTTTGCCTTTTTCGATCGGCTCCTCCTCCCCCCTCTGGTCCCTCTCCTGGTTCTTCCCCCCTCTTGCCTTTCTGTGGGCCTCTGGGAAAAAAAGAAGAAGAGGGGGCTGACGAGCCTGACGGTCCTAGATGGTGGGAGGGACCCTGATTAGAGGGATATGGTCTCCTGGGTGAATAAGGTCTTGGACTATCCCAACCAGGTTGTTTACGTTCTGGACGTATATTTCTTAGATTAGGGCCAGAGGGATGTTGAACAATATATCGATAATCAAAATCTTGTTCCTCATAATCATCATACTCCCCCTGGTAATTTTCCAAAGGTGCATATTGATTATATACAGGAAAATCTTCATAATGGTCCCCCCGTGGATAATCACGATAAGCATGTCCTTGATTCCTTGGGTGAGCTCCCTTATTATGAGGGTGCCTATACGGTACAGGCTTATGGTTGTTATTAACAACTCGCCTCCAACTACCTCTAGGTGTATGGGTAGTGTTTGTAGTGGTTGCATTATGATTAATATGCAAAACAGGGGGAACTGGAGGTTTTGGTTGTATGGCAGGCCCAGAGGAACGCCCTACTCCTCCCTCAGTTTGGGCCATTCTCTTGACCTGCCATTTAAACACCTGGCTGCTGGTGTAATCCTCCAGATCCCTAGTAAATTTCTTTTTCTTTTTTATCTTCTGATCAAGGTCCTCTTTTTCGAGGACCTTTTTCAGAGATTCGGATTTGCTTTTGTATTCCTCTGAGTCCTTATAAGAGGATAATTTTTCTTTAACCTCAGATATCTCCTCATCTAGTCTAACCAATTTACGTCTCTTCCTGGCAATAAGAAATCGTAATAAGTCTAGACCCACATCATTAAAATATTTAAACCAACCCAAGAGGTCTGTTTCATCCTCTTGTGGGGTGATTTCGAATCTAAGACTCCTGGGGACCATAGTATCTTCCAGGTATTTTTCTAGGAAGGCTATGTCCCAATGGCCATGGATCTCTGAGACCATTAAGTTCTTTAAACGGACGAAGAGACCCCCAACGTCGAGATTTTGTTGAGCCTCCACATTATTGAAAATGTCTTTAAAATTCAAAGATCGTCAATTACGAAAATCAAATATATCCATATTAATGAAAAAAACCTGATAAGCAGCAAATATCAAAAATACAAAATATAAACAGTGAAAAATATCTGCGCTAGTGGTGAAGTGAATTGTATATATAAATGTAAATGAATAAATAGCAGCTAGCACAGTCTGTAGATGACAAACACAAATAATAAAGTCCAAAATGCAGCGCTATATAAAAAAAAAAAATATATAGTGAAAAAAGTCCAAAGCATTGAAACCAATCAATATTGGATAAACGTGAAAATGATGTAGTCCCACCACCAAACTTCAGTGTGCAAAAAAGGAATTTAAAGCACACCACACCAACGTGCTCACAATCTGCTTACCAGAAAGTGGAAATAAGTAGACAATGTATTCAACTGATGTAGAGGGTCGAACGGTGACAGCAGAAACTCCAAATCAGGTATTCATAGGAAAGACCAACATCAAGGAAATTTCCAAATCTCAGCAGGCGAATAAAGATGTTGAGCAAATCTCAGCCAGTAAATTTTACCCAATGTAGAGAAAAAAAGGCAGCATAGTGAAGCCCATAGGTAAAAGGCAAAAACATTTATTGTAGTCTACTTACAAATAGCAGAAAAACATCAAGGCATGTAAAATAACAGTTCCGCGGCTCTCAGCGTGCTTGCATCGGCCAGCCTGACATGTTTCATCCTATGTGGATATCATCAGAGGCGTGGCCAATGATACAAGCCCGCCCACATAAATACCTAAAAAACTAGTCCTGCTAACCAATGACAGAACAGCATGACTAAACAGCTGAAGTAATCAGAGACATAATACAAACATTGGCCACACCTGCACAGTGCAGACAAGCTGATATTGAAATTCCAATTCATTGCAAATACGCCAAACAGCGATAATTACCTTAGAAATAACAGGAACTATTGGATAATAAACATTGAATTCCCGGGAGAGACAAACTGACTCTTCATCACCCGGAAATAGATGAAAACTCCTATTCTAATAGGAGAAAGATCTTATTGTGTGGACGTCCATATCCGGTCCACGGAGCCAGCCGCCGGAACCGGAACTGACGTCAGTGGAGCACAAGCAATGAAACAATGCGCTCCACACACAAAAGACATCCACTTCCGGTTTAACGTCCATATCCGGTCAGTGGAGCCAGCCGCCTGAACCGGAAATGACGTCAGTGGAGCGCAAACAATGAGGCAATGCGCTCCACACACGAAAGACATTCACTTCCGGTTAGCGTATTCAATCGCCAAAACCGGAAGTGATGTCAGTAAAGCGCAGACATTGGATAGATGCGCTCTCCAATGAAATCAAGGACATGTAGGTAGAGCAAAACTGAATTAGCCGTGTGACCAGCTACTCATGTAGATAGGATATTAATAAATAATACTAAACAAGTATATGTATATGTCCCCACACGTGGATCACAAAGAGGGTATCTGGCTGGATGGAGGAAAAAGGGGGGAGGCTCACAACCACCAAAAAATCTCTGATATCCAAATGTGGAGAGAAGGGGGAATGTGCCCCCTAGTGAAAAAATGACATAATTACACATATACATCTCAAAACAACCAAAGAAATATATACAAACAAAAGTACTGTATAATCAATTTGGTGTTTCGAATATTAAAATCCCAGAAACATAATTTAATGAAAAAAAATGGGATAAAAAGGGGAAAAAAATAAAAAAAAACAATAAAAATATAAAAAATGTGACTGTGTATGTGTACACACCCTGCCCACTGGTGGCATGAACCACATTACACAGACATTAACTATTATTGATAAAACAATTCACATCCCAATCGACATTCATGCCGAAAGGGGTGTAACATTTAAGATCAAATATCCAGCGAGTTTCAAGCCTGGAAATCTCTCGCTTGGACATACTCCCCCGCCAATGAGGGTTGAAACGGTCAATGGCCAAAAAAGTGGTGCCTTTAGGAATCTTTTTATGACACTCCAGATAGTGTCTAGACACCGTGTGTTTAGGGAAGCCTTTCCTAATGTTCGTGATATGTTCATTAACACGAACAGGCATCGCACGTGTAGTGCGTCCTACGTACTGAAGGCCGCAAGGACAAGTTAGGAGGTAAACCACGTTCAAAGATGTGCAGGTGATGAAGGTGTTAATATCATAAACCCTGCCAGTGGTATGAGAATTGAACTGGCATATTTTTCTCCTCCTGTCTTTATTAATGGCACATACATTGCAATTATGACATGGATGATACCCTTTAGATTTCTGGAAAAACGATACTCTGTTAGGAGCATCCAGAATGTTAGGAGTAGGCTTGTGCACAACGGAAAAATTCGGTTAGTTTCGGTTCGTTTCTTTTCGGTCCTGTTGATTCGTAATCATTCGTAATTTTGCTAGACGGGATTTTTCGTGTTCGGACTAATTCGTATTTTCGCAAGCGACATTTTTCGTTGAATTTTTAATTGATTTATAATTCGTACTTTCGGTAGAGTACATTGTTTTTCGTTGATTCTGGACACAACTCCTACTTTCGTAACTTTTTTTGGGTTTGTTGATTCGTAATTTTCTGTGTCTCTCTTACGACGACGCTGCCTATTATGCCTAATGTGCTTCGAATGGATTTGTACTTTTCTAAATACATAGCGGTTATTTGTAACGATTCGAAATCTCGTATTTTACTTTCGTTTTTTACATGCGGCTATAGCCTCCGCCCCTGTACACCATTTTGAGAGGGTTCAGCACGGTGAGGGAGAAGCAGAGAGCAGAGCAGAGTGTTATTGTGCTTCGAATGGATTTGAAATCTCGTATTTTACTTTCGTTTTTTACATGCGGCTATAGCCTCCGCCCCTGTACACCATTTTGAGAGGGAGTTCAGCACGGTGTGGGAGAAGCAGAGAGCAGAGCAGAGTGAGTGTTATTGTGCTTCGTATGGATTTGTACATTCGTAACTTTTTCATAACGAATTATGCCGAAGACATTCGGGCATTCGCTATTTGCGGTATAATTTATTTCGGATTCGGTCTTATTCGTAATTGCTTTGTTCGGAAATTCGAATGCTTCCGAATGTCCGAAAGTTGCTAAATTCGGACGAATATCGATTCGTTACGAAACGAATTGCACAAGCCTAGTTAGGAGCAACTTGAAGCTTAAGGGGAGGAACGCCCCTGAAAACTATCTGGGGTCGATCAGGAAGAACCGGACCCAGAAATTTGTCATTTTTCAAAACGCTCCAATGTTTGGAAAAAATCTTCTTAATATCACCAAATTGTTGTGAAAAAGTAGTAACCATGGCAAAATTGTACTTGACATTCGAGGGTGCCTTAACTTTGCTCTGAAGAATAGAGGTCCGATCAATGTTATTTACTTCATCGATTACCGTGTCAAGGTCACTACTTCGATAGCCCTTTTTTATAAATCTCTTCTTCAAAATGTTAGCCTGCAAAATGAAGTCCTCTCTCAAGGTACAGTTTCGCCTCAAGCGAAGAAATGGGCTTTTAGGGACAGATTTTAACCAAGAGGGGTGATGGCAACTACCCTGTCCAATGTAGCCATTAGACATGTGCACACTGAAATATTTCGTTTCGGAATTTCGTTTTCGTCCGAAAAATAAATTTATTTAGTTACTCCCGAAATTCGTTTT
Organism: Rana muscosa; assembly: GCA_029206835.1. Lineage (NCBI taxonomy): Eukaryota > Metazoa > Chordata > Amphibia > Anura > Ranidae > Rana > Rana muscosa. The sequence goes on along the minus strand of CM055121.1, from coordinate 432,640,939 downwards.
TATTTATTTCGTTTTTCGTTAGAAATTGCATTCGTCCGAAAATCTGAATTAATTAAGGTCGAATCTGTCATTGAAGGCTTATGGTGTCTATCGAATGTTCAAAGAAGATTCGACGGAGCAGTGAAACTGTACGACGCTGCAATCATACATTTCCGGTCGAATGTTCCGCCCACAAGCTATAGAAGAATTCTAATGTTGTATGACTAGTAATAATTATATTTATTCATTACTATTACTAGTCAACCAACATTAGAATTCTTCTATAGCCTATGGGAGGATGCATTTGACCGGAAATGTACGATTGCAGCGTCGTACAGTTTTGCTGCACCGTTGAATCTTCTAACTTTCGATGCTTTGTCGAATCTTCGTCATTCTAGCTATTTTACTGCTCCTCCTCTTTGGTTACAATCAGCCAATAACATTCATCATCAACTTTATTTTTATTTTACTTCCCCCACCCAATTCCAGCAGTGATCTTTTCTCTCTATGTCGAATCTTTTCTCTCTATAATAACAAATCTTTTCTCTCCTATGTCGAATCTTTTCTCTCCTATGTCGAATCGTTTCTCTCCTATGTGGAATCTTTCTCTCCTATGTCGAATCTTTTCTCTCTATAATGTCGAATCTTTTCTCTCCTATGTAGAATAATCTTGGACTAATAGAGTTAAGGTTAGGCACATTCGACCACAGGTTCGATAGACACAGATTGTTATTGTCAGCGTCACGTCGAATCTCCTATCTATATCGAACTGTTGTAGCAACGAAAACGAAAATAAAGCATTTGTTTATATCGGATCTTTCGGTTTTCGGATTCTGTGCTTTCGTTTTCGTTTGTTAAAACGATAACGAAAATAGCTGAAATTCGGACGAAAATGCATTCGGACGAAAACGAATGCACATGTCTAGTAGCCATTGCGATCCGTACTTTTGAAAAAGGTGGACATGTGAAAAGCACCATTCATAACCCGGATGTTTAGATCTAGGAAATTGATGTTATCGGTGCTCATCACAAAATCCAACACAATTCCCAACAAATTAACATTAAGATACTGCATAAAGGAAGTGAGAGACGCCATGTCCCCATCCCATAGGAGGAGGATGTCGTCTATGTAGCGACCCCAAAAGATCAACTCTGGTCTCCTGTTGGTATAGACGACATCCTCCTCCCATTTGGCCATAAAAAGATTGGCCATACTGGGCGCAAATTTAGCGCCCATAGCAACCCCTCTGTTCTGGAGGTAATGAGTCCCCCCAAACCAGAAGTAATTATGGGTCATGGCATATCTCAGTAGATCCAAAATGAATTCCTGTTGGGACCTAATCAATTCAGAGTCCCTTCCAAGGAAAGTCTCCACAGCTCCCAGCCCATCAGAATGGGAGATGATGGTGTAGAGGGAGGCCACATCGGCGGTGGCCAAGATGTAGCCATCCCTCCACTCCAAACCCTCAAAAGTTCGGATCACTTGTGCAGAGTCCTTAATATAGGATGGAGTACCAGACACTAAAGGCTGTAGAAATCCATCTATATATTTCCCAATACGTGAAGTGACAGAGTCTAACCCGCTAATGATGGGCCTTCCAGGGGGGTTAATTAAGCAGCCAGGTGTTAAGTTAATTTAATTAAGCAGCCAGGTGTTTAAATGGCAGGTCAAGAGAATGGCCCAAACTGAGGGAGGAGTAGGGCGTTCCTCTTTGCCTGCCATACAACCAAAACCTCCAGTTCCCCCTGTTTTGCATATTAATCATAATGCAACCACTACAAACACTACCCATACACCTAGATGTAGTTGGAGGCGAGTTGTTAATAACAACCATAAGCCTGTACCATATAGGCACCCTCATAATAAGGGAGCTCACCCAAGGAATCAAGGACATGCTTATCGTGATTATCCACGGGGGGACCATTATGAAGATTTTCCAGTATATAATCAATATGCACCTTTGGAAAATTACCAGGGGGAGTATGATGATTATGAGGAACAAGATTTTGATTATCGATATATTGTTCAACATCCCTCTGGCCCTAATCTAAGAAATATACGTCCAGAACGTAAACAACCTGGTTGGGATAGTCCAAGACCTTATTCACCCAGGAGACCATATCCCTCTAATCAGGGTCCCTGCCACCATCTAGGACCGTCAGGCTCGTCAGCCCCCTCCTCTTCTTTTTTTCCCAGAGGCCGACAGAAAGGCAAGAGGGGGGAAGAACCAGGAGAGGGACCAGAGGGGGGAGGAGGAGCCGATCGAAAAAGGCAAAGAGTGTAAGCAGATACTCACAGATAATGAAAAATTTGTGTTGGGTCATGGATTGAAATTTGCCCCAGATAAACCCTTGAATAAATTTGGAGCATTTATGGATATTCAAAAATATATTCGTAAGGTCAACATTAAAAGATATTTTTTGACCCAGAAAGTTGCTACTTCTTTGGAGGATACCAATGGAGTGAGACATTCCGGGCTTGCTAATGCCTCTCTTTTTAACCCACCTGGGTTTATACCCCCATCCGTTTCAGTTTTTAAGGAACTTGTCCTGAAAGATCTTGACCAATTAAAAATTAAGAGAAACTATCAGGACTCTCGCTTTTGTGATGGATTAAAATCCCTGAAGGAGAGATGTGACATCATTGTCCGTCCTGCCGACAAGGGGGGAGGGATAGTGGTGATGGACAAAAGTGCTTATATTTCAGAAATGGAAAGAATATTATCAGATACTGAAACCTATTTACCATTAAACCACGATCCCATTTTTAAATATAAACGGGAACTGACATCCCTTGTAGAGCAGGGTTATGTGAATAACCTTTTAAATAAAAAAGAGAAGGATTTTTTGATTCCGCTGGCTCCCAGAAAGCCAGTTATGTATTTCCTTCCTAAGGTACATAAGAGCTTAATTAACCCCCCTGGAAGGCCCATCATTAGCGGGTTAGACTCTGTCACTTCACGTATTGGGAAATATATAGATGGATTTCTACAGCCTTTAGTGTCTGGTACTCCATCCTATATTAAGGACTCTGCACAAGTGATCCGAACTTTTGAGGGTTTGGAGTGGAGGGATGGCTACATCTTGGCCACCGCCGATGTGGCCTCCCTCTACACCATCATCTCCCATTCTAATGGGCTGGGAGCTGTGGAGACTTTCCTTGGAAGGGACTCTGAATTGATTAGGTCCCAACAGGAATTCATTTTGGATCTACTGAGATATGCCATGACCCATAATTACTTCTGGTTTGGGGGGACTCATTACCTCCAGAACAGAGGGGTCGCTATGGGCGCTAAATTTGCGCCCAGTATGGCCAATCTTTTTATGGCCAAATGGGAGGAGGATGTCGTCTATACCAACAGGAGACCAGAGTTGATCTTTTGGGGTCGCTACATAGAAGACATCCTCCTCCTATGGGATGGGGACATGGCGTCTCTCACTTCCTTTATGCAGTATCTTAATGTTAATTTGTTGGGAATTGTGTTGGATTTTGTGATGAGCACCGATAACATCAATTTCCTAGATCTAAACATCCGGGTTATGAATGGTGCTTTTCACATGTCCACCTTTTTCAAAAGTATGGATCGCAATGGCTACATAAGGACAGGGTAGTTTCCATCACCCCTCTTGGTTAAAATCTGTCCCTAAAAGCCAATTTCTTCGCTTGAGGCGAAACTGTACCTTGAGAGAGGACTTCATTTTGCAGGCTAACATTTTGAAGAAGAGATTTATAGAAAAGGGCTATCGAAGTAGTGACCTTGACACGGTAATCGATGAAGTAAATAACATTGATCGGACCTCTATTCTTCAGAGCAAAGTTAAGGCACCCTCAAATGTCAAGTACAATTTTGCCATGGTTACTACTTTTTCACAACAATTTGGTGATATTAAGAAGATTTTTTCCAAACATTGGAGCGTTTTGAAAAATGACAAATTTCTGGGTCCGGTTCTTCCTGATCGACCCCAGATAGTTTTCAGGGGCGTTCCTCCCCTTAAGCTTCAAGTTGCTCCTAACATTCTGGATGCTCCTAACAGAGTATCGTTTTTCCAGAAATCTAAAGGGTATCATCCATGTCATAATTGCAATGTATGTGCCATTAATAAAGAGAGGAGGAGAAAAATATGCCAGTTCAATTCTCATACCACTGGCAGGGTTTATGATATTAACACCTTCATCACCTGCACATCTTTGAACGTGGTTTACCTCCTAACTTGTCCTTGCGGCCTTCAGTACGTAGGACGCACTACGCGTGCGATGCATGTTCGTGTTAATGAACATATCACGAACATTAGGAAAGGTTTCCCTAAACACACGGTGTCTAGACACTATCTGGAGTGTCATAAAAAGAATCCTAAAGGCACCACTTTTTTGGCCATTGACCGTTTCAACCCTCATTGGCGGGGGAGTATGTCCAAGCGAGAGATTTCCAGGCTTGAAACTCGCTGGATATTTGATCTTAAATGTTACACCCCTTTCGGCATGAATGTCGATTGGGATGTGAATTGTTTTATCAATAATAGTTAATGTCTGTGTAATGTGGTTCATGCCACCAGTGGGCAGGGTGTGTACACATACACAGTCACATTTTTTTAAAAATATTTTTATTGTTTTTTTTATATATTTTCCCCTTTTTATCCCATTTTTTTTTTCATTAAATTATGTTTCTGGGATTTTAATATTCGAAACACCAAATTGATTATACAGTACTTTTGTTTGTATATATTTCTTTGGTTGTTTTGAGATGTATATGTGTAATTATGTCATTTTTTCACTAGGGGGCACATTCCCCCTTCTCTCCACATTTGGATATCAGAGATTTTTTGGCGGTTGTGAGCCTCCCCCCTTTTTCCTCCATCCAGCCAGATACCCTCTTTGTGATCCACGTGTGGGGACATATACATATACTTGTTTAGTATTATTTATTAATATCCTATCTACATGAGTAGCTAGTCACACGGCTAATTCAGTTTTGCTCTACCTACATGTCCTTGATTTCATTGGAGAGCGCATCTATCCAATGTCTGCGCTTTACTGACATCACTTCCGGTTTTGGCGATTGAATACGCTAACCGGAAGTGAATGTCTTTCGTGTGTGGAGCGCATTGCCTCATTGTTTGCGCTCCACTGACGTCATTTCCGGTTCCGGCGGCTGGCTCCTCTGACTGGATATGGACGTTAAACCGGAAGTGGATGTCTTTTGTGTGTGGAGCGCATTGTTTCATTGCTTGTGCTGCACTGACGTCAGTTCCGGTTCCAGCGGCTGGCTCCACGGACCGGATATGGACGTCCACACAATAAGATCTTTCTCCTATTAGAATAGGAGTTTTCATCTATTTCTGGGTGATGAAGAGTCAGTTTGTCTCTCCCGGGAATTCAATGTTTATTATCCAATAGTTCCTGTTATTTCTAAGGTAATTATCGCTGTTTGGCGTATTTGCAATGAATTGGAATTTCAATATCAGCTTGTCTGCACTGTGCAGGTGTGGCCAATGTTTGTATTATGTCTCTGATTACTTCAGCTGTTTAGTCATGCTGTTCTTTCATTGGTTAGCAGGACTAGTTTTTTAGGTATTTATGTGGGCGTGCTTGTATCATTGGCCACGCCTCTGATGATATCCACATAGGATGAAACATGTCAGGCTGGCCGATGCAAGCACGCTGAGAGCCGCGGAACTGTTATTTTACATGCCTTGATGTTTTTCTGCTATTTGTAAGTAGACTACAATAAATGTTTTTGCCTTTTACCTATGGGCTTCACTATGCTGCCTTTTTTTCTCTACATTGGGTAAAATTTACTGGCTGAGATTTGCTCAACATCTTTATTCGCCTGCTGAGATTTGGAAATTTCCTTGATGTTGGTCTTTCCTATGAATACCTGATTTGGAGTTTCTGCTGTCACCGTTTGACCCTCTACATCAGTTGAATACATTGTCTACTTATTTCCACTTTCTGGTAAGCAGATTGTGAGCATGTTGGTGTGGTGTGCTTTAAAATCCTTTTTTGCACACTGAAGTTTGGTGGTGGGACTACATCATTTTCACGTTTATCCAATATTGATTGGTTTCAATGCTTTGGACTTTTTTCACTATATTTTTTTTTTTATATAGCGCTGCATTTTGGACTTTATTATTTGTGTTTGTCATCTACAGACTGTGCTAGCTGCTATTTATTCATTTACATTTATATATACATTTCACTTCACCACTAGCGCAGATATTTTTCACTGTTTATATTTTGTATTTTTGATATTTGATATTTGCTGCTTATCAGGTTTTTTTTCATTAATATGGATATGTTTGATTTTCGTAATTCACGATCTTTGAATTTTAACCACTTAAGCCCCGGACCATTTGGTAGCTAAAGGACCAGAGGTGAATATTGAATTTTGCACTGCGCTGCTTTAACTGGAAATTGTGCGGACATGCAATGTTGTACCCAAACGAAATTTGCGTCCTTTTCTTCCCACAAATAGAGCTTTCTTTTAATGGTATTTGATTGCCTCTGCGATTTTTATTTTTTGCGATATAAACGGAAAAAGACCGAAAATTTTGAAAAAAAATGATATTTTCTACTTTTTGTTATAAGAAAAATCGAATAAACTCAATTTTAGTCATACATTTAGGCCAAAATGTATTCAGCCACATGTCTTTAGTAAAAAAAATGTCAATAAGCGTATATTTATCGGTTTGCGCAAAAGTTATAGCGTTTACAAACTAGGGTACATTTTCTGGAATTTACACAGCTTTTAATTTATGACTGCCTATCTCATTTCTTGAGGTGCTAAAATGACAGGGCAGTACAAAACCCCCCCAAATGACCCCATTTTAGAAAGTAGACACCCCAAGGAAATTGCTGAGAGGCATGTTGAGCCCATTGAATATTTTTTTTTTTGTCCCAAGTGATTGAATAATGACAAAAAAAAAAAAAAAATAATAATTACAAAAAGTTGTCACTAAATGATATATTGATCACACATGCCATGGTTATATGTGGAATTGCACCCCAAAATACATTCTGCTGCTTCTCCTGAGTACGGGGATACCACATGTGTGGGACTTTTTAGGAGCCTAGCCACGTACGGGACCCCGGAAACCAAGCACCGCCTTCAGGATTTCTAAGGGCGCAAATTTTTGATTTCACTCCTCACTACCTATCACAGTTTTGAAGGCCATAAAATGCCAAAATAGCACAAAACCCCCCCAAATGACCCCATTTTAGAAAGTAGACACCCCAAGGAAATTGCTGAGAGGCATGTTGAGCCCATTGAATATTTTTTTTTTGTCCCAAGTGATTGAATAATGACAAAAAAAAAAAAATTACAAAAAGTTGTCACTAAATGATATATTGCTCACACATGCCATGGTTATATGTGGAATTGCACCCCAAAATACATTCTGCTGCTTCTCCTGAGTACGGGGATACCACATGTGTGGGACTTTTTAGGAGCCTAGCCAAGTACGGGACCCCGGAAACCAAGCACCGCCTCCAGGATTTCTAAGGGCGCACATTTTTGATTTCACTCCTCACTACCTATCACAGTTTTGAAGGCCATAAAATGCCAAAATAGCACAAAACCCCCCAAATGACCCCATTTTGGAAAGTAGACACCCCAAGCTGTTTGCTGAGAGGCATGGTGAGTATTTTACAGCTCTCATTTGTTTTTGAAAATGAAGAAAGAACATTTTTATTTTTTATTTATTTTTTTCAATTTTCAAAACTTTGTGACAAAAAGTGAGATCTGCAAAATACTCACAATACCTCTCAGCAAATAGCTTGGGGTGTCTACTTTCCAAAATGGGGTCATTTGGGGGGGTTTTGTGCCATCTGGGCATTCCATGGCCTCCGAAACTGTGATAGGCAGTGAGAAGTGAAATCAAAAATTGACACCCTTAGAAAGCCTGAAGGCGGTGCTTGGTTTTTAGGGTCCCGTACGCGGCTAGGCTCCCAAAAAGTCTCACACATGTGGTATCCCCGTACTCAGGAGAAGCAACAGAATGTATTTTGGGGTGTAATTCCACATATGCCCATGGCATGTTTGAGCAATATATCATTTAGTGACAACTTTGTGCAAAAAAAAAAAAAAAATTTTCCGCAACTTGTGTCAACATATAAAATATTCCATGGACTCGACATGCCTCTCAGTATATAGCTTGGGGGGTCTACTTTCCAAAATGGGGTCATTTGGGGGGGGTTTGAACTGTTCTGGCATTTTATACACAACATTAGGAAGCTTACATCCACTCTTCTAACCACTTGAAGACAAAGCCCTTTTTGACACTTTTTGTTTACATGAAAACATATTTTTTTTTGCAAGAAAATTATGTTGAACCCCCAAACATTATATATATTTTTAAAGCAAAGGCCCTACAGAATAAAATGGTGGGTGTTGCATTTTTTTTTTCTACACAGTATTTGCGCAGCGATTTTTCAAACACATTTTTTTGGGAAAAAATACACTTTTTTTAATTTTAATGCACTAAAACACACTATATTGCCCAAATGTTTGATGAAATAAAAAAGATGATCTTAGGCCGAGTACATAGATACCAAACACGACATGCTTTAAAATTTTGCACAAACGCGCATTGGCGACAAACTACATACATTTTTAAAAGCCTTTAAAAGCATTTACAGGTTACCCCGTTAGATTTACAGAGGAGGTCTACTGCTAAAATTACTGCCCTCGATCTGACCTTCGCGGTGATACCTCACATGCGCGGTGCAATTGCTGTTTACATATGACGCCAGACTGACACTTGCGTTCGCCATTGGGCAAGAGCAGGGCAGGACAGGGGTGCTTTTTTTTTTTTTTTTTTTTTTTATTATTAATTTTGCTTTTTTATTTTATTTTTAAACTGTTGCTTCCATATTTATTTATTTTTATCACTTTTATTGTTATCTCAGGGAATGTAAATATCCCCTATGATAGCAATAGGTAATGACAGGTACTCTTTTTTGAAAAAACTGGGGTCTATTGGACCCTAGATCTTACCTCTGCCCTCAAAGCATCTGACCACACCAAGATCGGTGTGATAAAATGCTTTCCCAATTTCCCAATGGCGCTTTTTATATCCGGGGGGGGGACATTCCCTCCCACTGCTTGTAAAAGCAGTCCAGAGGCTAATTAGCCACTAGGATTGCTTTTACATGAAAGCCGGATGCTGGCTGAAAAGAATGATACCAAGATGATACCTAAACCCGCAGGCATCATTCTGGTATAAACATTCAAAGTCCAGCAACATACCAGTACGTTGCTGGTCCTTGTTGGACATGTATTGTAATCTTTTTTTTCATGCAGCCTGTTGGCTGAACGAAAAAAAAAGATTGATCGGTGGGTATGCCCACCATTAGAATACCGCCCTTCATCCACCCACTTCTAATGATGGGCATACATGCACCATTTATATATGCCGAAGCATGGGGGCATCTTCTCGCAAAAGTTATGCCGCGTACATATGGTCAGACTTTTCCACGGGCAAGCCTCCGTCGGAATTTCGACCGTATATACGCGGCATTAGGAGCAAAATCGCTCCCCCGCTCCTGCTGCCCCAATGCTTCGGCATATATGCTTTTTTTTTTTTAACTGTGGTGGTGAAATTACCTCCTACAGCACTGGAGTCGCAGGGATCAGGCCTGTCTCTGCGAACGCTGCAGTTATGTGTGTTGTGTTTTGCAAGTGACAGTGATCGATCGATACTGCACTTCGGTGGCCTGGGCTGGACGGAGGGGCAAAACGCAGGTGCTAGCAGGTATCTGGGCTGATCCCACTAACACTGCATTTTTGGGAACCCTAAACTGCTGGGGAATCTAGTATAGATCTGATCAGATCAGATATTGAGCTGATCAGATACTATACCACTAAGGGGGGTGTATGCTTCACGTGTGGGTGTTAGCGCTACTGGCACTAATCTGACGCTGCCTGGGGTGTGACGCAGACCCTCTCTGACGCTAAAACCTAACTGATATCACCCGTCGGGCGATCAGGGGGTTAAACCTTTATTGGGTTATATACGGCGGGTGCCCTGACACTATAAAAAGCAAACTAACTAACCAGCGTCACCCGTAACACTTATATGATGATCACTGGTGAAAGGGTTAACTAGGGGCAATTAGGGGGTTAAAACCTTTATTAGGTAATATATGGGGGTACCTGACGCTATATAAAAACCTGACGGCGAACCTAAAAAACAATTACTGGCTACCTATCGGCATCACCGACACTAAGACAACGATCATAAAAACGATTGCTTAGCGACAGTGGTGATAGGGGGTGAAAGGGTTACCTGGGGGGCGATCAGGGGGTTAAACCTTTATTAGATAATATATGGGGGTACCTGACGCTATAAAAACCTGCGGCGAACCTAAAAAAAATTACTGGCTACCGATCAGCATCACCGACGCTAAGACATCGATCAGAAAAATGATCGCATAGTGACGGCGGTGCTAGGGGGTGAAAGGGTTACCTGGGGGGTGATCAAGGGGGTTACACCTTTATTAGGTAATATATGGGGGTACCCGACGCTATAAAAACCTGCGGCGAACCTAAAAAAAATTACTGGCTACCGATCAGCATCGCCGACGCTAAGACATTGATCAGAAAAATTATCGCTTAGTGACAGTGGTGATAGGGGGTGAAAGGGTTACCTGGGGGGCGATCAAGGGGGTTAAACCTTTATTAGGTAATATATGGGGGTACCCGACGCTATAAAAACCTGCGGCGAACCTAAAAAAAATTACTGGCTACCGATCAGCATCACCGACGCTAAGACATCGATCAGAAAAATTATCGCATAGCCACGGCGGTGCTAGGGGGTGAAAGGGTTACCTGGGGGGTGATCAAGGGGGTTACACCTTTATTAGGTAATATATGGGGGTACCCGACGCTATAAAAACCTGCGGCGAACCTAAAAAAAATTACTGGCTACCGATCAGCATCGCCGACGCTAAGACATCGATCAGAAAAATTATAACTTAGTGACAGTGGTGATAGGGGGTGAAAGGGTTACCTGGGGGGCGATCAAGGGGGTTAAACCTTCATTAGGTAATATATGGGGGTACCCGACGCTATAAAAACCTGCGGCGAACCTAAAAAAAATTACTGGCTACCGATCAGCATCACCGACGCTAAGACATCGATCAGAAAAATGATTGCTTAGTGACAGTGGTGATAGGGGGTGAAAGGGTTACCTGGGGGGCGATCAGGGGGTTAAACCTTTATTAGGGGGGTTAGGGGGCTACACTGGACCTAAAACTAAATGTACTGACACTTTTACAGTCACAAATGTCACTGATTGCAGTGATCACTAAATAAATGGTCACTGCAATCAGTGACACTGTGACTGGGGGCTGGGGGGGCTGGGGGGTGATCTGGGGGTGTCTGGGGGGGGCCTGGGGGGGCGATTTATGTGCCTATGTGTCCTGGTGTCAGTGTGCTGTTCTGTGTACTAACCTGGCATCTTCTCCTGTACGGCGCTCGGTATATGTGAGCGCCCCAGGAGAGATGACATCACTTCCTCCTTCCTGGCAGGCAGGGGAAGCTCTCTCATTCGCCGGGAGTGATCGAGAGGGGGTGGCCGGAATTGAACGGCCGTCCCCTCATGCCGGATCGCTCCCGAAGGTAAAACGACCGCTCACTGTAAAGAAGGGGGGTCCGATCGGACCCCCCAACTATACAAAGGCAATCACGTACATATACGTGATTCTGCCTGTCGGTGCCATTCTGCTGACGTATATTTACAGTGGGCGGTCGTTAAGTGGTTAAAGACATTTTCAATAATGTGAAGGCTCAACAAAATCTCGACGTTGGGGGTCCCTTCATCCATTTAAAGAACTTAATGGTCTCAGAGATCCATGGCCATTGGGACATAGCCTTCCTATAAAAATACCTGGAAGATACTATGGTCCCCAGGAGTCTTAGATTCGAAATCACCCCACAAGAGGATGAAACAGACCTCTTGGGTTGGTTTAAATATTTTAATGATGTGGGTCTAGACTTATTACGATTTCTTATTGCCAGGAAGAGACGTAAATTGGTTAGACTAGATGAGGAGATATCTGAGGTTAAAGAAAAATTATCCTCTTATAAGGACTCAGAGGAATACAAAAGCAAATCCGAATCTCTGAAAAAGGTCCTCGAAAAAGAGGACCTTGATCAGAAGATAAAAAAGAAAAAAAAAATTACTAGGGATCTGGAGGATTACACCAGCAGCCAGGTGTTTAAATGGCAGGTCAAGAGAATGGCCCAAACTGAGGGAGGAGTAGGGCGTTCCTCTGGGCCTGCCATACAACCAAAACCTCCAGTTCCCCCTGTTTTGCATATTAATCATAATGCAACCACTACAAACACTACCCATACACCTAGAGGTAGTTGGAGGCGAGTTGTTAATAACAACCATAAGCCTGTACCGTATAGGCACCCTCATAATAAGGGAGCTCACCCAAGGAATCAAGGACATGCTTATCGTGATTATCCATGGGGGGACCATTATGAAGATTTTCCAGTATATAATCAATATGCACCTTTGGAAAATTACCAGGGGGAGTATGATGATTATGAGGAACAAGATTTTGATTATCGATATATTGTTCAACATCCCTCTGGCCCTAATCTAAGAAATATACGTCCAGAACGTAAACAACCTGGTTGGGATAGTCCAAGACCTTATTCACCCAGGAGACCATATCCCTCTAATCAGGGTCCCTCCCACCATCTAGGACCGTCAGGCTCGTCAGCCCCCTCTTCTTCTTTTTTTCCCAGAGGCCCACAGAAAGGCAAGAGGGGGGAAGAACCAGGAGAGGGACCAGAGGGGGGAGGAGGAGCCGATCGAAAAAGGCAAAGAGTGTAAGGAATGCCGGCATCTTTAATCTTAGTAAGCAGATACTCACAGATAATGAAAAATTTGTGTTGGGTCATGGATTGAAATTTGCCCCGGATAAACCCTTGAATAAATTTGGAGCATTTATGGATATTCAAAAATATATTCGTAAGGTCAAAATTAAAAGATATTTTTTGACCCAGAAAGTTGCTACTTCTTTGGAGGATACCAATGGAGTGAGACATTCCGGGCTTGCTAATGCCTCTCTTTTTAACCCACCTGGGTTTATACCCCCATCCGTTTCAGTTTTTAAGGAACTTGTCCTGAAAGATCTTGACCAATTAAAAATTAAGAGAAACTATCAGGACTCTCGCTTTCGTGATGGATTAAAATCCCTGAAGGAGAGAAGTGACATCATTGTCCGTCCTGCCGACAAGGGGGAAGGATAGTGGTGATGGACAAAAGTGCTTATATTTCAGAAATGGAAAGAATATTATCAGATACTGAAACCTATTTACCATTAAACCACGATCCCATTTTTCAATATAAACGGGAACTCACATCCCTTGTAGAGAAGGGTTATGTGAATAACCTTTTAAATAAAAAAGAGAAGGATTTTTGGATTCCGCTGGCTCCCAGAAAGCCAGTTATGTATTTCCTTCCTAAGGTACATAAGAGCTTAATTAACCCCCCTGGAAGGCCCATCGTTAGTGGGTTAGACTCTGTCACTTCACGTATTGGGAAATATATAGATGGATTTCTACAGCCTTTAGTGTCTGGTACTCCATCCTATATTAAGGACTCTGCACAAGTGATCCGAACTTTTGAGGGTTTGGAGTGGAGGGATGGCTACATCTTGGCCACCGCCGATGTGGCCTCCCTCTACACCATCATCTCCCATTCTGATGGGCTGGGAGCTGTGGAGACTTTCCTTGGAAGGGACTCTGAATTGATTAGGTCCCAACAGGAATTGAGATATGCCATGACCCATAATTACTTCTGGTTTGGGGGGACTCATTACCTCCAGAACAGAGGGGTCGCTATGGGCGCTAAATTTGCGCCCAGTATGGCCAATCTTTTTATGGCCAAATGGGAGGAGGATGTCGTCTATACCAACAGGAGACCAGAGTTGATCTTTTGGGGTCACTACATAGACGACATCCTCCTCCTATGGCAGGGATATGCAATTAGCGGACCTCCAGCTGTTGCAGAACTACAAATCCCATGAGGCATAGATAAGACTGACAGCCACAAGCATGAAACACAGAGGCAGAGGCATGATGGGACTTGTAGTTTTGCAACAGCTGGAGGTCCACTAATTGCATATCCCTGTCCTATGGGATGGGGACATGGCGTCTCTCACTTCCTTTATGCAGTATCTTAATGTTAATTCGTTGGGAATTGTGTTGGATTTTGTGATGAGCACCGATAACATCAATTTCCTAGATCTAAACATCCGGGTTATGAATGGTGCTTTTCACATGTCCACCTTTTTCAAAAGTATGGATCGCAATGGCTACATTGGACAGGGTAGTTGCCATCACCCCTCTTGGTTAAAATCTGTCCCTAAAAGCCAATTTCTTCGCTTGAGGCGAAACTGTACCTTGAGAGAGGACTTCATTTTGCAGGCTAACATTTTGAAGAAGAGATTTATAGAAAAGGGCTATCGAAGTAGTGACCTTGACACGGTAATCGATGAAGTAAATAACATTGATCGGACCTCTATTCTTCAGAGCAAAGTTAAGGCACCCTCGAATGTCAAGTACAATTTTGCCATGGTTACTACTTTTTCACAACAATTTGGTGATATTAAGAAGATTTTTTCCAAACATTGGAGCGTTTTGAAAAATGACAAATTTCTGGGTCCGGTTCTTCCTGATCGACCCCAGATAGTTTTCAGGGGCGTTCCTCCCCTTAAGCTTCAAGTTGCTCTTAACATTCTGGATGCTCCTAACAGAGTATCGTTTTCCAGAAATCTAAAGGGTATCATCCATGTCATAATTGCAATGTATGTGCCATTAATAAAGACAGGAGGAGAAAAATATGCCAGTTCAATTCTCATACCACTGGCAGGGTTTATGATATTAACACCTTCATCACCTGCACATCTTTGAACGTGGTTTACCTCCCAACTTGTCCTTGTGGCCTTCAGTACGTAGGACGCACTACGCGTGCGATGCATGTTCGTGTTAATGAACATATCACGAACATTAGGAAAGGTTTCCCTAAACACACGGTGTCTAAACACTATCTGGAGTGTCATAAAAAGAATCCTAAAGGCACCACTTTTTTGGCCATTGACCGTTTCAACCCTCATTGGCGAGGGAGTATGTCCAAGCGAGAGATTTCCAGGCTTGAAACTCACTGGATATTTGATCTTAAATGTTACACCCCTTTCGGCATGAATGTCGATTGGGATGTGAATTGTTTTATCAATAATAGTTAATGTCTGTGTAATGTGGTTCATGCCACCAGTGGGCAGGGTGTGTACACATACAGTCACATTTTTTATATTTTTATTGTTTTTTTTATATATTTTCCCCTTTTTATCCCATTTTTTTTCATTAAATTATGTTTCTGGGATTTTAATATTCAAAACACCAAATTGATTATACAGTACTTTTGTTTGTATATATTTCTTTGGTTGTTTTGAGATGTATATGTGTAATTATGTCATTTTTTCACTAGGGGGCACATTCCCCCTTCTCTCCACATTTGGATATCATAGATTTTTTGGCGGTTGTGAGCCTCCCCCCTTTTTCCTCCATCCAGCCAGATACCCTCTTTGTGATCCACGTGTGGGGACATATACATATACTTGTTTAGTATTATTTATTAATATCCTATCTACATGAGTAGCTGGTCACACGGCTAATTCAGTTTTGCTCTACCTACATGTCCTTGATTTCATTGGAGAGCGCATCTATCCAATGTCTGCGCTTTACTGACATCACTTCCGGTTTTGGCGATTGAATACGCTAACCGGAAGTGAATGTCTTTCGTGTGTGGAGCGCATTGCCTCATTGTTTGCGCTCCACTGACGTCATTTCCGGTTCCGGGGGCTGGCTCCGCTGACCGGATATGGACGTTAAACCGGAAGTGGATGTCTTTTGTGTGTGGAGCGCATTGTTTCATTGCTTGCGCTCCACTGACGTCAGTTCCGGTTCCGGCGGCTGGCTCCGCGGACCGGATATGGACGTCCACACAATAAGATCTTTCTCCTATTAGAATAGGAGTTTTCATCTATTTCCGGGTGATGAAGAGTCAGTTTGTCTCTCCCGGGAATTCAATGTTTATTATCCAATAGTTCCTGTTATTTCTAAGGTAATTATCGCTGTTTGGCGTATTTGCAATGAATTGGAATTTCAATATCAGCTTGTCTGCACTGTACAGGTGCGGCCAATGTTTGTATTATGTCTCTGATTACTTCAGCTGTTTAGTCATGCTGTTCTGTCATTGGTTAGCAGGACTAGTTTTTTAGGTATTTATGTGGGCGTGCTTGTATCATTGGCCACGCCTCTGATGATATCCACATAGGATGAAACATGTCAGGCTGGCCGATGCAAGAACGCTGAGAGCCGCGGAACTGTTATTTTACATGCCTTGATGTTTTTCTGCTATTTGTAAGTAGACTACAATAAATGTTTTTGCCTTTTACCTATGGGCTTCACTATGTTGCCTTTTTTTCTCTACATTGGGTAAAATTTACTGGCTGAGATTTGCTCAACATCTTTATTCGCCTGCTGAGATTTGGAAATTTCCTTGATGTTGGTCTTTCCTATGAATACCTGATTTGGAGTTTCTGCTGTCACCGTTTGACCCTCTACATCAGTTGAATACATTGTCTACTTATTTCCACTTTCTGGTAAGCAGATTGTGAGCACGTTGGTGTGGTGTGCTTTAAAATCCTTTTTTGCACACTGAAGTTTGGTGGTGGGACTACATCATTTTCACGTTTATCCAATATTGATTGGTTTCAATGCTTTGGACTTTTTTCACTATATTTTCTTTTTTTCATATAGCGCTGCATTTTGGACTGTGTAAACATTACACAGGCAGAGGAAGCATTTGATTCGCCGGGAACGATCGCGAGGGGGTGTCCAGAATCTAATGGCGGCCCCCTCATCACGGATCGCTCCCGAAGCGATCCCGGCCACCCACTGTACCGGAGGGGGGTCCGATTGGACCCCCCACCCATACGAAGGCAGTCACGTACAGGTACGTGATTGTGCCTGTCCGTGCCATTCTGCCAACGTATATTTACAGTGGGCGGTCGTTAAGTGGTTAAGAGATATACCTATTTGGCATCCTGCCAATTATTTTTTATTGGACCCCTCCCCTGAATCTCGCGTGGCTTTACATGGCATACATTGGATGAGTCCTACAACATATATAATGTTTACCTAGCAATATAAACAATAAACAATAAATGCACAAGTTCCTTTTCTAGCCAAAAGTTAACACTCTTTTTTCTCTCCATAAGAATGTGAATGGAGGGGCGAATTCCTCACAGAGAACCCATAGGGTAGGGGCTTCTGTGGAGGAGCTCCTCTCTACTCACACGTAGTATTAGAAAAATTGGCAGGAGATTTTCCCCTTTTTTTTATTAGCCAATGGACTCCAGACACCGACTAATTACTTGCCATTGAGAACAGAATTTAATGAGAATAATCGTTTCTTCATCGTGGCCACTCTTCTGTTCAAAGTAAGTTCCACGTCTTTTTGGACGGGAATCCACTGCACTGTATTTACAGTAACATTAACTGACCCTTACTGCCAGAATTTGTAAGTTTTCACATTAACATATAGAACACCTTGGCAGATTATCTTATATTTGTTACGCGGCAGAGGTCTGAGTTTTTTCCTCAACCAGAGTTTTTACTACTACTTCTTAGAACAGTTAAACTGTCTAGGTCTAACAAAAATTACAGACTCTACACAAGACGGATCAGTCATTTAGCATTTCCAAAATGCTCAGACCCGCCTCATGAGTCCAGACATTTTTGAACCATGCCCAGTTTCCCCTGTTTTCTATCTGCAGGCTATGGAGAAGGAAAAATATATTTTTGAAAAAAAACAGTACTGTTTTAATTCCTCGACTCTCCAAGAGTCTCTTTATTATTTTATGTGCTTCTAAAGCACCATATATATATATGAGGTTTCTTAGAACCTTAGACTCCTAGAGTCTTTTACCATGTGCTTCTAAAGCACCATATATATGTGTGTATATAGACTTGTCTCTGCTCTGACCAGCTTGACCCTTAGCCCTGGTTCACACTGGTGCGATTTGACATGCGATTTGACATGTCAAATCGCATGTCAAATCGGCAAAATTTGCCGCAAATTGCGGGCAATGGCACCGTCCTAATCGGTGCGACGCCGCATCTGCGGCGCTGCACCAATTACAAAAAGTAGTTTTTGTACTACTTTTTGCGATTTCAGCCGTGATTTACATTGACATCTGTTTCAGATGTCTTTGAAATCGTGGCCGAAATCGGGACTGCCAGCGGGAGTGAAATCGTGCGAGTTCAGCTAAACTCGTAGGCTTCACTCCCGCAGCCCCAGTGTGAATGTGGGCTAGAATCATCTTTTAACAGATGATTTATTCTAAATTTATGTCTTCTACTTTCTTCGTGAAGTCTGTTTCCAAAAAGCGCGTGTCCGTAAATACTGTGTGTGTGCATGAGGCGTAGAAGCATGGGTAGAAGCAACACATGATGGTTAATGTCATGCGTGTTAACAAGGATCTACCATTTCTATCTATAATTACTACATTATAGAGCCATGCCACATATGTTTTACATGGAGGCATACCTTTGGCAAGTTGAGTCCCCCTAATTCAAAGATATCAAAATGATTTATTCGTAACAGGGATTTGGGACAGACAACAAAAACTTAGTTTCTCAGGCCTACCTGACTCATGAGACCCATAAGAGTTAACCCTTCCTGGAAAGTTACTGGTGTGTGGAGATTAAATCTTAATACTTGAACCCTTGGATTACTGTCTGCAAATAAAGGACCTTTACCAATCTTAAAGGGGAGTTCCAGACTTTTTTTATGTTTATTAAAAGTCAGCAGCTACAAAAAGTGTAGCTGCTGGCTTTTAATAAACATACACTTACCTGTTCCACTCTCCAGCGACGCGCCGCCCGGAGCTTCGCTTCTCTCCCCCCCTTCTCCGCAGGTGCCTCCATTCATAGTGTGGGCACCCGGCCGTGACAGCTTTCGGCTTCACGGCCGGGCACTCACTGCGCATGCGCGAATGGCGCAGCGCTCTCTGAGTGGACAGGCGATCGCCTGGGACCTGTCACGTCCCAGGTGATCGCCTACAGGGATTGGCCACCAAAAGGCGATATGACGTGTCACCTAGGCAGCCCCAGGGTGGAAGGAGGAAGTGGGACAGGAAGTCCCACTCGTACTGAAGCCCCCACTCCCCCCCAAAAAAAATTACATGCCAAATGTGGCATGTAAGGGGACGAGGAGTGGATTAAGCGGAAGTTCCAAATTTGGGTGGAACTCCGCTTTAAAGTGGTAACCCCCGGGAACACTTGCCATCCAATATGTCCTACTCACGTAGTAGCAAAATAATACTCCAACAACACAATCTGGACACTTACCCGGCATTAATACAGTTCTTAATACTCTAAAAATATGTCTGATTACCGTGATAACAAAACAATAAACCCACAACACATTCAGAACATCTATTAAACATTAATAATGTTCTTATACTTCTATACAAGAATATTCTTACACTTCTATGCGATCGAAAGATAAGCAAAAGTGACCTGAGGTATCGGAACAACTTGTCAGTCTATTTTTGTGTATACACCTTTAAATTTTCTTTAAATAGCCACCCAGGACTATCAGATCCATCCAGGACCTATCTATACGTGTTTCCAAAACAATTTAGGTTTCACAGGACCCGTAATAGCCACTTAAGACTATTGTACTATACGTGTTTCAAAAACACTTTGTGTTCCCAGAACACTTTAAAGTCTATCCCCTACACAGATCTTAAAATAAGGATAGTCGAGAGCACAGGTCACGGCAAGGTAAAAAAATAAATTCAACACTTACCGGACAGATGCCTTGACTATCCTGCCGACTACGCCAGTTGATGGGGTGAGCCTCCTTAGCCCAATAGACTATACGAGATCTGAGCAAGTTGTATCCCTCCGTCTCAGTACGAGCTCGGAGACCATGGTGGACAAATTTGTGACACGCAGACAGGCAGTGTTCTTTGCTCAGAGTGGTCTGATAAGTAGTTTAATTCTTACAGCTTATATGGGAAAATACAATAACAAGAGGACGTGCAGAAACCAACCTAAACAATATTACATCTTATGTTGAGCGTAAGACTTCTCACAGAAAGTCTCATAAACAAGGTTTGTTTATGAGACTCTACACAGAGTGTATCATAACAATATTGGAACAGACATGAGATTAGAAGTGTATTAACATCACTTCGAGGAATTGCATACTCCGTGAGAACTAATAACAAATGAAACAAATATCTGTGCAAAGGACAATTTATACCAAGTAAAGTAATCCATCCTAAGATGGATGCTGACTACAAAATGAAGTCACATTGGTTCATATTCCTTCAGTACCTATACCTGACCCTACGGGACACAAGATCTGAGCCCCAGTAGTTAGATGTGGGATGTTATGACTCCATGCCACAGGGCCTAGTATTACAACTAGAATGGGTGGTCCCAGGCATGCTCTCCCATAAATACAGCAGTAATACCATGCTATGTAAATTGAATGAGGGACACTAGTATTTATTATTATTATTTTATATGCTTTAACAGCTTGCAATATAATGAATGGTGGACTTTGCATACAATTATGACAGTCTTGTCGACTTGAGGGTCTACTTACATGGATTCGGACTTCCCTTTTTTCCATATATGACTGGTGCAACAAAATTATGTAAGTCTTTCTCAATGCATTATGATATCTAAACTATTATGTATAAATTGTAATATGTGGATAGTAAAATATCATTTATATTCCAGAATGGTATCCTGTCCCTGAAGAAGATAATTGTTAAAAACATTCTGAAATGCATTGGAGTCCCTAAGCTGAGTGAGCTAACCAGTAATCCAATGACAGCAAGCTAAATCATCAACAATGGGGGATATCATTCGGACCGCATTCCTGGATGTTGTAATTCAATTTTGTACATTATTTTATACTATGTAACATGTGTTGTCAATATATGTGATTTAATCCTTTTAAAGCCGAGATCCACCCAAAAGGTAAAATTCCACTTTAAGGCCTCCTCCCTGGCTCCTGTTTGTGAAATGGAGCTTTTGGGAAGGAGGCGGGGGAGCATGTGACCGATTTTGACAGGTACCCACTTCCTACTTCCTTTCCGGTTGCCTTAGGCTTAGTCTTGTTTTTTTTTTTTGGTTAAAAATAACAAACATGTTATACTTACCTGCTCTGTGCAGTGGTTTTGCACAGAGCAGCCCAGAGCCTCCTCTTCTTGGGTCCCTCTTCGGTGCTCCTGGCTCCTCCCTCCTGTTGAGTGACCCCCACTCTGCTCTGTGTGTCCATTCAGACACGGAGATGTGGCCTGGCTCTCCCCCCTTTCTATCCTCATTGGCTCACTGACTTTGATTGACAGTAGCATCAGTCAATAGCACCGCACTGCTGTCTCAGCCAATAAGGAGAGGAGTCCCAGACAGCAGAGTCTCTCGTGCAACATCACTGGATCTAAATGGACCTCAGGTAAGAATTAGGGGGGCTACTTCACACAGAAGGCTTTTTATCTGAATGCATAGAATGCATTAAGGTAAAAAAAAACATTCTGCCTTTACAACCACTTTAAGATGGTCATACAGTGTTAGTTTTTTTTTTGTTTAGCCTGCGACCTCAAAGAAATAAATCTAGCAGATTCTTCCTAACAGCGTGAATAGAGGAATCCACTATCGCTGGCAGTGAGAATACTTGAACAGTTTCTGCATCTGATTGAGTGTTGGGGATGTTCGGCCAATCATTTTCCACCTAGCTCCTTTAAATTTTATAATCAAAGGATATTGCGTGAAGTGGTGGGACACTCACTGATTGTATTTCATCTGGTTCATCAGGAATCAGACAAAACTGGCTCTGTGTATTTTCAGCTTTATCTTTGCCAAATACTTAAACCAAGTTAGACTTTAATGTTTGGAGCTTAGCTCGACAATTGTTGGTCCAGGGAAGTCACATTCACATTTTTCTCAAAAATATATTATTTTTTTAAGTTTTTTTTTTACTTTTTCTCTAGAAATAGCACAACAAGTATGCATTTACTGCATTTTACACTCACATTTTTTCTGAATGCCTACAAAATTCCAGATGATATTTCCATTACAAACAGTTTTCAGGTCAAACCAATTTTTTTAAAAATAGAGAAGAAAAGTTTTGAAAACCTAAAAAGTGCAAGAGAGAAATACAGAAGAAAACTTCATGATTGACAAACTGCTTTGTTTTTCACAAAAAAACTGTACAGTACAATGAGATAGAACACAGAAAGATTAAGGGGAAATGGATATTATCGGTCTTCAGGTTTATGACAACAAAATAACTTAATACAGAGTGTTCTAGATGAGTCGCTTGAACCATTTTTACATTCTAAAGATAACAGCCTTTATGAAGAATCGCTTGTTTCCATGATCATATTCCTCTCTCAGCAATATTTCTTACAAAAGTCTTTGTTTTATTTACAGCTTTGTTTGCAGCTCAGATACACTATCTCTTTCAAATTTAATCCAAAGGAACAAAGCTGATTGAATAACGCATGTAGTGTGATCCGTGATATGCACAGTATCAGTCAAGGTCATGGAGTAGAGAGAAAATAAATAATCTATATTTACTGTATATTTTAATACATTCATTTGTACTTCATTTGTGCTTGAAGTGTAATACAGGCAGACAAGAAGTTCAGCAAGAAATATGCCATCAGAAGATATACATGAGATATCCAACTAATGTGTGACCAAAGCCCACTTGCCCCAGAAGGACCTCTGTGCATGTTTACGATTATATTTAAGGGATTATGAACATGCAATGTGTGAGCAGTAGACCAAAGTTCTAACCATATTAGTAAGCAGAACCGCTAATGGCTGAAGATGCAGAAGTGTTAAACTTCACTAAGATTCTACATATTTAATTCAAAGAATATCAAGCAAGTATAACATGATATACTGTTTACCTTTACTGATCATTTTCATCTTGATTGATGTCCCTTTTTAAAAGTGTGTAAATTGTGTGTAGCACCCCCAGATTTGGCTCCCCTGTAGGCAGAGGAGCACGTGTTAGTTGTGTTTAGGAGACTGGGCAGTGGTCCAAGGGCTGTGGCTCTGTTACCCCCCTGTCTTCTGGAACTCTCTGGATGTTTACAGAATGTAGTGGGTGAAGGGACAGAGGCTGCATCCTGAAGATTTGTGGCAATTCAACCAATCCCTGGGAAGGCGGACCTAGAAGGTGGGGTAGCAGCCCATAAATATTCTGAAGCCTGGCAGTCTGGGAGGAGAGTCCAGGGTCCAGCCATTTTGAGAGGACCCCTGTGCTGGGGGCTCTGCCCCCCCCGGCAGAAGAGAAGGAGCAAGAGCAGTGGGGAGAGAGAGAAAAGAAGTTCCAGGGCATCACTTCAAGCCAAGCTGGAAGCAGCCTGTTCAGCAAAGGGCCAGCACAGCAGTCTTCTAGATTCTGGAAGATACTCAAGGAGTCTGAGTGAGTACAAGCCAGCCATGCACCCAAAGGAAAGAGAGGACAGTGAAATGTAATATTTTATGTATCTGAGACCAGGGGTAGCTTAAGTGCCAAGCAACTTTGGGCCTAAAGCAGCTAGGAGCTGTACAATACAGCTAAGTGCTGCATCTTCAACATTATTTTTTGGGACTTTTATTCCCTGTTTTAGCTGCACCATTACTCAGCACAGTTCAATTTGGATTAATAGAGACTTTAGCAGTTCCTCAACCGTTTGTGTGGTGTTTTGTAAATTCTTCAGTTCTGGGCATCTCATGTACCCCCAAATCCTATCCAAGTTCTACGTTCTCAAAATAAACACTAAAAACCAAAACCCCTGAACTGTTTCTTGAGCCATTGGAGAGAGTGGGAAAACTATTTTTGCCTGGCTGTGGGTGCTTTGAGGGGGAAATAGGCCCGACGTCCAGCGACTCCTTCGGGAGTAGTGCTAAGGGTGCTTATAGAATATTTCTCCATTTTCCTTTCACAATAGTGTGTAACTAAGGCTTTGTTCTATGGTTGGAGGAAATCTTCCTCCAGTCAGTAGAAAAGATACTGGTTCCTGGGTGAAGGAGAAAATACTCTGAGGTAGCCAAAGGGAGAATTCTTGTTCTCCTGAGCAATAATTGGTTTTGCCATGTGGCAAGAAGTCTGTTACTTTACCCTTGTGGGACATGGACTGTGAAATATCTGAGAGATGGGAGTACTGTAGATGAGAGGCTTCATCTGCAGGAGTTGCTATATTGCTTCCAACGAATACACTGTGGGGGTTATTTACAAAAGGAAAATCCACTTTGCACTACAAGTGCACTGCAAGTGCACTTGAAAGGGCACTTGGAAGTGCAGTCACTGTAGATCACAGTAGATATGAGCGGAAGATCTGAAATGAGGGGAAGCTCTGCTGATTTTATCATCCAATCATGTGCAAGCTAAAATGCTGTTTTTTATTTTCCTTGCATGTCCCCCTCAGATCTACAGCGACTGCACTTCCAAGTGCACTTTCAGTGCACTTTCAAGTGCACTTGCAGTGCACTTGTAGTGCAAAGTGGATTTGCCTTTTGTAAATAACCCCCCTGTGTTTGTACTTTCTCCATCAGCTCATCCCCCTCAGTTATTACCTTTTGTATCACTTGACCCTCTCTCTTAGGTTGTAAGCTCTAAAGAGCAGGACCCTCTGATTTCTCTTGTTTCAAATTGTATTGTAACTGTAATGTCTGCCTTCATTTTGTAAAGTGCTGCACTAACTGTTAGTGCTATTTAAATCCTGTATAATAATAATAATAATTTCAGAAATTGCACCAATTGGAGATTACTGACTGATTATGGATTAAAATGTTGTTAGAGCTCCACATTACTTAGTTTTTCTATGCTTGTCCTTGATCTCTAGATCAAGATGATTTTATTTGACAGGTTAAAAAAAGTTTAAAGTAAGAACAGTGTATGTTCGTTTTGCTCAGTGGCAAAAAAAAAGAAAAGAAAAGTGTAAGCAAGGAGTGCAGTAAGCAGTGCACAGAGGAAGGAAGATAGACCAGAAAGTCACCTAACGTGGTTTGGCTACCCAGAAGCAGATGCTTTTAGCATCTGGACATCCTTATTGCATATTTTCTTCACCGTGTTCCATTATTTTCACTTGAAAATTATTACTTATTTTAAAAGGTAATAGTATCTATATTATATTATAAAGGTTCCATGTGCTTTAAAAACTTGCAATAATTTAGAATACATTTATCCGTTAACATTTTTTTTTAATCAATAACTGTTTTATTTGAAGCCACATCAGTTACAATTATAATGCATTGGTCTTACAACAAACAGAGTAATTGCTTTTTCTTCTTGGTTACATGTTTGTAATAGTTCCTGAGCGTGCCAGCACCACACATCTAGCATCTATGCAGATTACTGATCTCATCAGATTATCTTAACATTTACGTACCGTGCTGTCAACCAAACCTTTAAACCGATAAGGCTATTAGATATTCAAGTATATGGGTCCCCTAGGGACTCTCAGAGAAACGGAAAGAGTAGAGAGGAAAAAGAAGAGAGAAAAAGAAAAAAAAAGGGAAAAATGAAAGGGAAAGAAGAGAGGGAAGAGGGAGAGAGAAGATGGGGGATGTCATCAAAGTATACCTGGCTCTGAGTCACCGTGGTCCTCCCGGCGGCGCCACAGCTCCCAGACCATGTTGTGTGCGTCAAGGTGATCATGAATCCTCTTCCGGAGAGAGAGAATATGTTGTATCAGCCACAGAGTGGTAACTGTGGATATCAACAAAAAGTACCTGGCGTGCCACGTCCTAACATTTGAATATAGAAGAAGCTAGATGGAGGGACTTGGACTTTTTAGGCACCATACACAAATTATATAAAAAAATAATTTTATTGTATAATAAACTAACATATCAATATTTCTGTATAAAAATAGTTCACAAGTTCTAAAAGAGACGATACAACAATACCGATATAGTACAACACCATAGCTCTAATGCAGATCATATAGGGCCAGTATTCATCCATAGGCCAGTTAGATGCATTCCCAAAAGTTGAGGTATGGTTGAAACGGCATAAGTCGTAGGAAAAGATGTAATAATTTCACTCTCGCTCGACAAGTTCCGCGTCCAATGACGCTTCTTCAGGAGCGTGTCATGTGAACTAAACAGGAAATATATTTAAACATATAACATATATCATGAGTTTGTAATTTGTCATCATGCATTCAATAATGCTATAATACATTTAGAAACCCTTATAGAAAAAGGGAAGATATGTTTACACTTTTGTAAAGGAACTCGGAGAAGACCTAAATTATATATACTGACCTTGGAGACAGGGAAAAAGGTATAGAACGAACCCGATGGTCACTGTGGAGGCGTGCACCTATTATTCAATTGATAACATTGGATTAGTGAAAAATGCTTACTGTTAAGAACATCTGGTTGCTAGAAACCAGGATGTCTAGTGTTGTATAAATAATTTGGCTTCATATGAAAAAGATAATTTCCAAATTCCTATCGAGCAGAAATAGAATCCCTTAGAGATGGCAGGAGAGGAGGGGGAAAAAACAAAAAACGAAACGGAAACCCCATAAAGTAATATGTTGGAAGTATGCTGGAAAATAGTTGTAGAAAAACTCTCCAATAGTCTGGGAATCAAACAAATGGATCCCAGAGTGTATATGCAGGTAGAGTGCATAGTGACCACAGCCATATTTATATAAAGGAGAAAGTAGAAACAGAGGTAAATAAGACAATAGTTCTAATTGATTGATGTCCATAACCTTAGCTTATTGCTAAGGGGTATAGCTTACCCGCTGATGCAGTTTAAGATCTAGGGAATTAATCAGCTATTTTATAGAGGATTCGCCAGGGGATCAAGTCGAAGTTGCCCATGTGTAGAAAGACAGTGAAGGCAAAAAGCGTCAAGTACATCCACTTGTTGCCAATATCCTCACGACAGTCAGGATACAATATAACAGTTAATCTAGACAATGGGTCTAGAATGAAAGAAGAATCACAATTGGTAATTACTTCATATGATCCAATAGTTTGACTAATTGAGGGTAACTAAATATAGGTATGGAGAGTATGGGACTTTTAAGGTGCAACAACTACACAATGTTCTATTTAAAATATGATTTTATTACAAAGACATTTTCATAGAAAGATATATTTTCTCATATGTACATTAAATACATGAGCCATCGAATAAACATATTTAAAATTTCCAACATGCATATAGACAGATTAACTCAACATGTTTCGCCAGTTTTTGGCTTCTTCAGGAGTAGTGTCATGCAATTGCTGAGAATAAAAAAGGAAAATAAATACAACATAATTTGTTCAATCTATTATCAAAGTTAAAAACACAAAAAAACACAAAAAATATAGTTGTATTTAGAGATGACTGAAAACCAAATCCACCCAGAAGGATATTTCCAATCTCAGTTCAGTTTTACCCCATATTATATATATATGCTTTACCTGTAAATTTGTTGGTATGATCATAAAGAAAGGGTAAAAGACGGATAACCAGTAAGTTGAGCCACGTAGGGAGACCTCAAAAGGAAAGATTATTGGTGTATCATAGAAGGGAGAATATACTGGCACGAGTAGCCACCCGAAGCACACCAACAAAAGAACAGAGGATCATCTGGGGGAAACTATGAAAAGGAGTATTGGTCAGAACTTATAATATCTTTTATATTGACTTACTTCGTCTTATATCTTATATTTCCCATCCATATTTACCTTTCTATATCTCAAACTGATTTCAAAACAAGCAACCGAAGAGATGGATGAGGGGGAGAAAAAGGAGTGGTAGAGAAGAAAAAGGGAAATTATCCCAATCTCTCCAAATCACCCCTTGTCGCCCCACTTCTATCCGCTCTATGGAGACACAAAGAAAGGGAGAAGAAAAAATTATTAATTATAAGGATGTTAAATAACCTTATTTTATTATATTTTAATTTTTATTTTTTATTTCTATATATAGTCAAAAATTGCCATATATTTATGACTATTGATTACCTATTGTTTTCCCACATCTGGGTTAGATCCACCTTAAGATATTTTTACCGGTATAAGCAACCAATTCCTAAGAAAATTAAAAAATATATATGTATGTATAAAGATTGCTACTTTGAATTAACAGCCTATTAGACCAAAAAGATAGGATAAGAACAATAATTCAGTATCAAGTCATTAATTACCTTAGCCTAGTAACGCAAGACGTCTTTTCCCCAGGGTGTTGGTCATGTTACTGAATTAAACCAGACTGTGCTCTGGACTATATATCTCCCCTCCTCCTTCCCATTGGACGCCTATTTCGCGCCAAATCAATGGGAGGAGCGGGCGCGTCATTTCCTGCATCCACCCCTTTTGCTATGCTGACCCGGATGTGACGATCGTGCTGGAGAATGCCGCACCGATGTTTGCAGGCCACTGCAAACCAGTCTAGTGGACGAGCCCCCGACAGGCAGGAAGCGCCGCAAACCTGATACAGGGAGCGGAAGTAGCCTAAAGTATAGAAAAAAGGCCAACTTCCCTTTAACTACAGCACTGTCGACACATGTTGATGTTAAGTAAGGGGCCAGGATATCATCGCGGGTTTTGTCAGATGGCGCTCCCCTTGTTCCCAGTTTGAGGACAAAGGAAAGCGCCCTGGGCGCCCATATGATCACCTAATCTGCCCCCTTCTATGGAGGTGAATATTTTTGGCTCAATTGTGTTCCGTTTTATATAAACATATATCCAATATATTTTACTGGGATTGAAACATTTCCCTCTGAATAGATAGGGATATATATTCAGCCATCTACATTTTACACTATAGGCAACAAAAAATCGTTAAACACAATATAATAGATAAACAACATTCGGGTTGTTTAGAACAAAGTTTACATAACCAGCATTACTATTGAGATCCTATAGAAAGGGTTTGAAGCTGATGGACTCATTTAACCCCGGGTACATAGTTGCTCTTAAACTGTGTATCCATCTGGTTTCCCGTTGTAGGAGATTTTTATCCACATCACCACCTCTTTCGTTTATAGATATATATTCTAGGGCAAAAAATTTGATCTTATGTAGATCGAAGGAGTGAAAAAGGCCACTGTGTCGGCTAATAGGCGTCTCCATTTTTTTCTTCTTAATAAGAGACACATGGTCTCTTATTCTATGAAAAAATGGCCTTTTCGTTTTTCCAACATAAAAGGCCTTACAATCACAGATCATCAAATAAATGACGCCAATTGACTGGCAGTTACAGAAAAAATTGGGTCTGTAGGTGATTCCATTAGGCAAAACTAATTCAGTTACATCTAAGATGAACCTACAATACTCACAGTGACCACATGGTGCAGAACCCTTTCTACTTTCAATCCTTTTAGTTTCAAAGTGACTATGTACTAGTTGGTCTTTTAAAGATCTGGATTTCCTGTATGTAATTTGAGGGAACGGCTTAACATATTTTGAAATAGTCTGGTCAGTTGCTAGCAGTGGCCAGAATTTTTCAATGATCCTTCTTACTTTATAGTGTTCACCTGAGAACCTGGTAATTAGGCGTACCGTTTGGTCTTTGGTTTGAGATTGTTTAGGATGTATTAGATCTTTCCTATTTTTGTTTTTTGCTCGTTTATAGGCTTTTTTAAGGGTTGACCTGCTATATCCCCTAGCAATCAGCCGAGATTGGAGGGCTGATGCCTCCTTCTCAAAGTCTGCTTCCTTGCTACAATTTCTTCGAATTCGTAGATATTGACCATACGGTATGTTTTGTACCAGAGTTCTAGGATGAGAGCTTTTGGCATGTAAGATGGTATTGCCTGATGAAGGCTTTCTATATAGGGAGGATCCCAAAGTATTATCAGGATTCAGATAAATCGTAATGTCAAGAAAGTTTATCAAATTTTGATCACACATCATTGTAAACTTCAGATTGAAAGAGTTTACAGCCAATATAGACATAAAGGAGGTTAATTCTTCTAAAGAGCCAGTCCACACCATAAAAATGTCATCGAAAAAAGCGTCGCCAAATCAAGACCTTATCAAAAAACATTTCCATTGATTGAGACGAAAAAATCTCCCGTTCCCACCCCCCCAGGTACAGGTTGGCGTATGATGGGGCACACTTGGTCCCCATCGCCACACCCTGCACCTGGAGGTAGTGGGAACGGTCGAATATAAAAATATTGTTGGTAAGTATAAAGAATAACAGTTCCCTAATGAAATTGTTATAGGGCTTGGCTCCTGGTCCTCTCTCTAAAAGGAAGCCCTCTATCACTTGGACACCCTTGACATGGGGAATAGAGTTATAGGGGGCCTCGACGTCTATAGCTACTAGCCATGATCCCAATGGCACACACAGGCCATCCAATGATCTAAGTAGGTCAGCAGTATCTTGAATATAAGAACTTGAGGAACCTACATGAGGCCTCAAGTAATCATCTACCAACTGGCTAGCTGGTTCTGTGAGACACCCAATCCCTGACACAATAGGACGGCCAGGGGGGTTTTTTAGATCTTTGTGCACCTTTGGTAGTGCATAAAACGTGGGAAGTCTCGGCTTTTCAATAATCAGAAATTCACACGTTTTTTTATCTATCAAATTATCACAGAATGCTCGATTTATAAGTATGCGATATTTGGTCTCTGCATATTTCACCTGTGCAAAAGGAATGGAGCGATACCAACTTTTATTTAAAAGAAGGTTCATAACCATCTGCTTGTAGTTTTTTACATCCATTATCACTATGTTTCCTCCTTTATCCGAGGATTTTATCACTAATTGTTCATTCTTTTTTAATTCTGTCAAGGCTTTTTGTTGTGATGGTTTAAGATTGGTATTTCTTTTTAACTTTTTCCAGTTGGTACTTTGTATTTCCTTTGTCACTTGTTGGGTGAAAGCCCAGATGTTGGGATTGCCCTGAAGGGTGGGGAAGGTTCTGGATTTTGGCTTATATAAGTTTGGTGGGGGGAAAATTCTTTCCGTGGAAATCTCATCCACGGGGCCCAATTGGGGTTCCTCAAGGGGCTCGTCTAATGGGTTACCCTCTTCCCATAATTCCATTAAATCATTTATTGCCTGAATTTCTCTAATTGTTTTATTCTGCCAGAGATCATCCCCCATGGATACCATGGGAGAGCATCTTTGGTCCTTGTCAAACATAATTTTAAAGGTAAGTTTTCTCGCAAAGAGATTGACGTCCTTTATAATTTCAAAGGCGTCAGCTTCCTGATCTGGACAAAAAGTCAGACCGAGGCCCAAGACCTCCATTTGGTTCGGTGTAAGTGAATATGAAGATAAATTAATTACTTGGAAATTACTTTGGGAACTATTTTGAGTGCTTGTGAGAGAACTGGTGTCTTTTTGATATCTACTATTTGGGAGGGTGAAAAGATTGGTGCAGTGCGAAGATCCCCTGTTAAGGGGGTTTGGGAGTCCCCCGACGGGGTATTTGTTAGTTGATTTAACTTAGGTGCATTGAAACTATTCGAGGAACTTGATGGAAACATATTAGAGTGACCATCAACTGTGGAGTTAGTGAGAGGAGAAATATGTTTAGATTGTGAACGTAAACCCTGACGGTTACTCTCCCGTTGGGCACGTTTAGAAAGTGCAGACGATGAGGGTACTCGATCTGTTTTTCTTTTTTGGGAACTTACTGAGGTATTGAAGGTATTGCCCGATACAGATGAAGAAGATAAAGACGTTTCATCAGAATCGGTAGCTTCCTGGTTTGTGTTTGTTTGTTTTCGAACTGAGGATTTAGATTTCCTCCATTGATTTTCTGAAGTCCAACGATAGGCTGTGTTTGATTCATATGCCAAACGATCCCTATAGTATTTCTTATCTTTAGTTTTGAGGATATTGGAGACAAAGAGCTCCAAGTGTTTTTCTAAAAGAGCCTCTCTATTTGAGAAGGTTTCTTCAGTAATCAAATTGGAGTTATCAGCATATAGTTTTTCTATGTCATTATTTACTATTTCCAGATCTTTCGAATAGTTTAGGCATAAAGCCTCCATCATTTTAAATGAACATGACTGTAGATTAGACTCCCAGTTTAGTTTAAATTCTGTCTCTATTTTAAACACATTAGGAAATATCTGTATACGTAGTCCCCATGGTACGATTTTATCCTCTAAATATTTCAAAAAATACCTGTGATTCCAGAAAATACGAGCTTTCTTTTCCAACAGTCGTTGAAGGCTATTGAAAAAACGTTCAAGGGTCATTCCACCAAATGTAGACCCTTGGGCAAGATGAATTTTTGTCATAAGACCATCAAATGCCGACCCCCTATAGGTAGCCATGCTGGTTGAAAAACTCTGTTATACAAATAAGAAACTATAAAGAAATTAATCTTTAGACACAATTCAAAAAAAAATGTATATAATCTATTTAAACAAGATGATATAGAGGTGACAGGTATAAGAAAGATTTTGGGCGTTTTCCACCCGGTATAATCACACGGAAAATTTGAAGATAATACCTATCACCTGTATCTCATAGGCACCACATCCCTTAATTTGTAAACTAAATATAGGTATGGAGAGTATGGGACTTTTAAGGTGCAACAACTACACAATGTTCTATTTAAAATATGATTTTATTACAAAGACATTTTCATAGAAAGATATATTTTCTCATATGTACATTAAATACATGAGCCATCGAATAAACATATTTAAAATTTCCAACATGCATATAGACAGATTAACTCAACATGTTTCGCCAGTTTTTGGCTTCTTCAGGAGTAGTGTCATGCAATTGCTGAGAATAAAAAAGGAAAATAAATACAACATAATTTGTTCAATCTATTATCAAAGTTAAAAACACAAAAAACACAAAAAATATAGTTGTATTTAGAGATGACTGAAAACCAAATCCACCCAGAAGGATATTTCCAATCTCAGTTCAGTTTTACCCCATATTATATATATATGCTTTACCTGTAAATTTGTTGGTATGATCATAAAGAAAGGGTAAAAGACGGATAACCAGTAAGTTGAGCCACGTAGGGAGACCTCAAAAGGAAAGATTATTGGTGTATCATAGAAGGGAGAATATACTGGCACGAGTAGCCACCCGAAGCACACCAACAAAAGAACAGAGGATCATCTGGGGGAAACTATGAAAAGGAGTATTGGTCAGAACTTATAATATCTTTTATATTGACTTACTTCGTCTTATATCTTATATTTCCCATCCATATTTACCTTTCTATATCTCAAACTGATTTCAAAACAAGCAACCGAAGAGATGGATGAGGGGGAGAAAAAGGAGTGGTAGAGAAGAAAAAGGGAAATTATCCCAATCTCTCCAAATCACCCCTTGTCGCCCCACTTCTATCCGCTCTATGGAGACACAAAGAAAGGGAGAAGAAAAAATTATTAATTATAAGGATGTTAAATAACCTTATTTTATTATATTTTAATTTTTATTTTTTATTTCTATATATAGTGTGAGGGGGTTAACTCAGTAGCGGGTGTGTGTGACCCCCTGGTTGGGCTCCCCACACAAAAACAGGGCCAGCAGACGGAGGTTGTGGTTTTCAAAATCAAAAGGTGCGGTTTATTTCTCTATGTACAGTGACAAAAACACAGCAAAGCCAAAAAGAAACATAAACAAAATAAATCCTGGTCAGTTTGACCTCTGACTAAACATGCAGGTTTCCTAAACTAACAACTGGGATCAGCCTGGTGCTGTCCTAGTCCCTAAGTCCCTGGTTTAGTAAAAGTCCAAACAAATAGCCACACAGGCTTTGCCTCACCGCACAGGGGTTCACTCTCCCTAGACAGTCCACACAGGTCTGGGTCCAGGCATGAGCTAACACCTAATGAATCTGGGAGTTCTTATAGAGGCCTAAATGAGCTGACAAGCTTCAGCTGGCCTCATCAACTCCCTGTCTGTACGACGCCCCACACTCTCCCTAGAGGTATGAGTCATCCATGAGCCTACTAGCCTCAGCTGGGCTTATACAACTCTCCACCCTAGTTGTATAAGTCAGCATAAAGCCTGAATCTGGGAGAAATATATCTACCCCCCTGGATGCAACCAGGTGACTTTACCTTCCTGCTGTCACATACCCCCCCCTCTTGTTTTAACCTTGGGGTTGGAACACCAGCAATCAGGCATTCATGTACTCGAGACAAAGCATCCACATTCCCCATTTGAACGCCAGGGCGATGCTTTACTGTGAAGTTGAATTCCTGTAGGGCCAGGAACCACCTATTCACTCTTCTATTTGTCTCCTTGTTTTGAGCCATCCACTTTAACGGAGCGTGATCCGTAACCATGTCAAAGTGCCTACCTAGCAGATAGTACCGAAGGGAATCTGGAGCCCACTTCACCGCTAAACACTCCTTTTCAACCGTGGCGTAATTTACCTCATGGGACTTCAACTTCCTGCTGAGGTAAATGACTGGGTGCTCTTCCCCGTTCCAGACGTGGGACAATACTGCTCCTAACCCCACATCTGACGCATCACTTTGTACGACAAAGTCTTTAGAGAAGTCGGGTGAGTACAACACTGGCTGGCTACATAAGGCTTGTTTCAAGAATTGGAATGCTGCCTCAGCCTCGGGGTTCCATTTAATCATGACCGACCCTTTCCCTTTCGTCAGGTTGGTTAGGGGCACAGCCTTAGAAGCAAAGTGGGGAATGAAGCGCCGATAATAACCCGCGATTCCCAGAAAGGCCCGTACCTGCTTCTTGCTGTTGGGACGTGGCCAACTCTGGATGGCCTCGACTTTGTTGAGTTGGGGTTTTATCACTCCCCTGCCAATGGTGTACCCAAGATATTTGGCCTCCTCCTGCCCAATGGTACACTTCTTGGGGTTAGCCGTAAACCCCGCTTCCCGGATAGAGTCTAGGACTGCTTGCACTTTTGGCAGATGTGAGGCCCAATCTGTGCTATGGACAATTACGTCATCCAGGTAAGCTGCAGCATACTTCCGATGGGGCCTCAGTATCTGGTCCATTTTCCGCTGGAATGTGGCCGGCGCATTCTGTAACCCGAACGGCATTCTCTTATATTGGAACGCCCCGTCTGGGGTTACAAATGCGGTTTTCTCTTTGGCCGACTTGGCCAGGGGAATTTGCCAATACCCTTTTGTGAGGTCAAGAGTCGTCATGTATCGGGCTGTTCCCAGCCGGTCGATCAACTCATCTATACGTGGCATGGGGTAGGTGTCAAATTTTGTAACTTTGTTCAACTGACGAAAATCGTTACAAAATCGCCAGCTCCCATCCGGTTTAGGCACCAACACAATGGGACTAGACCAATCACTTTGGGACTCCTCTATCACCCCTAAGTTCAGCATTTTCTGTACTTCCTCCCGTATTGCCTCCCGTCGGGCCTCTGGGATCCGATAGGGTTTTAACTTCACCCTTTCACCGGGCGGGGTAATAATATCATGCTCTACCCCAGATGTTTGTCCCGGCAGCTCAGAGAACACCTCCTTGTTGCGAAGCACAAACTCCTTAACCTCCTGTTGTTGGGGTTGTGACAAGGTGGCTGCTATTCCAACCTCCGGAATCACGCAACCAGTTTGAGCTGGTGACCAAGTTTCTGCGACTAGGGACTCTCTATCCTTCCAGGCTTTCAACAGATTAACGTGATATATCTGTTCGGGCTTTCGCCTTCCTGGTTGTCTGACCTTGTAATTCACTTCGCTCACTTTTTCCATTATCTCGTAGGGGCCTTGCCATTTGGCAAGGAATTTACTTTCAACCGTAGGGACAAGTACCAATATCCTATCCCCCGGGGAAAAGGTACGGGTCTTTGCTCCACGGTTGTACACTCTCTGCTGTGCCAACTGCGCTTGGGCCAAATGTTCCTTCACGATGGGCATTACCTGTGCAATTCGATCTTGCATCAGGGCGACATGCTCAATCACACTCCTGTGGGGAGAACTCTCACTTTCCCAAGTTTCCTTGGCAATATCCAACAGCCCTCTTGGGTGTCTCCCATACAGTAACTCAAAGGGGGAGAATCCCGTAGAGGATTGGGGCACCTCCCTAATAGCAAACATCAAATAAGGAAGTAGACAGTCCCAATCCTTTCCATCTCTATCCACCACTTTCTTCAACATTTGTTTTAGGGTTTTGTTGAATCTTTCAACCAGCCCATCGGTTTGGGGGTGATACACAGATGTACGCAATTGCGTCACTTTGAACAATTTACACAGCTCTTTCATAACCCGGGACATAAAGGGTGTACCTTGGTCCGTAAGCAGTTCTTTACAAATACCCACCCGGCTAAAAACAAGAGATAGCTCTTTGGCTATGGTTTTGGCCGAGGTATTTCTGAGAGGGATCGCTTCTGGATAACGGGTGGCATAGTCCATTATAACCAATATGTACTGGTGCCCCCTAGCGGACTTGATTATAGGACCTACCAAATCCATTGCGATTCTCTCAAACGGGACCTCAATGATGGGTAGAGGGACCAGCGGGCTACGGAAATGTGGCATCGGGGCCGACCTCTGACACACAGGGCAGGAGGAACAATAATTTTCTATGTCCTTCATCACCCCAGGCCAATAGAATCTCTGTAATACCCTCTCTCGGGTTTTCTCTGTCCCCAGATGACCTCCAAGAATGTGCCCATGGGCCAACTCCAACACCAACTTCCTGTAAGGTTTGGGCACCACAAGCTGCTCAACGGTTTCTTCTGCCCTTTTTGCCACCCGATACAGTAGGTCCTTCTCTACGCTGAAGTATGGGTAAGTGCAGGTATTATCTGGGTTCACTAACTCGCCATCTATTTCCACTACGTTTTCCCGTGCCTTTATTAGGGCGGGGTCTTTTAACTGTTCTGTGGCAAAATTTTCCCTGTGAACCTCCAGATCAGAAAACTCCACAGACGGTAGGTTTTCGTCTGAGGAGGTGGGCTCCTCTCCAGTTTCTTGAGTCTCCCCTGCCAATACTGACAAGGGAAATTCTGGAGAGTCCTCACCACTCTCAGAGGAGTTCTGGCTATCACATTCCTGGTACATAGGGGCACCAGTGGGGGGCTCAGGATCATCCCACAGTTCCCAGAACTTCGGAAAATCTCTTCCCACAATGGCATCATGCGGTAATGGAGATACTAACCCCACTGGATGAGAGAGGGTACCTTTGGGGGTCTCGAAACACACTGTAGTCACTGGATACTCTCGGGTGTCCCCATGCACACAAATAACAGCTACCTTGCTATTCCCAGAGACCTCTGTTTTAACTAATTCAGCCTTTATCAGGGTCACAAGGCTACCTGAATCCAGTAATACCACAACATTTCTACCATTAATACACATTTTGCATAAATGTTTCTCAGTTCCCCGAATGGCAGTGCATGCGACTGTCGCACACAGCGACTGACGTCTGTCCGTCAGAAAGTCACATTGCATGGGTTCCTCCACAACCGGGCAATTTGCTGCAATATGTCCCGCTTGCCGGCAGCGGTAGCAAACAATCCTTTTGGCTGCCTCTTGAGCCCCTGACTTCCCAGGCTGTTCTCGCCAAACTTGGGGTAGAGCTCCCACCCTCTCACTCTCTCCACCCTCACCCCTTGGAATCCTCTTATCCGCCCCTGGGGATGGTCTGGTCTTAGGGTGGAAAGTCCGAGAGTCTCTGGAAGAGGCCGTCAGGTTCTCTGTAGCCAAGTATTTCTCTACACGATCCACAAGACCAACGGCCGTCTCTGGGTCTCCATGGCTTACCCACTTTTGGATGGCAGTAGGAAGAGCTCTCAAAAACCGATCCATTACAACACGTTCCACAATCTTTGGTGCGGACAAAGTCTCTGGCTGTAGCCACTTTCTGCTCAGGTGAATGAGATCATACATTTGAGACCTGGGGGGTTTTCCAAGCTGGAAAGTCCAGTTATGCACACGCTGAGCCCGGACAGCCTGGGTGACACCCAGCCTTGCCAATATCTCAGCTTTTAGCATCACATAGTCTTT
Source organism: Rana muscosa (assembly GCA_029206835.1). Classification (NCBI taxonomy): domain Eukaryota; kingdom Metazoa; phylum Chordata; class Amphibia; order Anura; family Ranidae; genus Rana; species Rana muscosa. The sequence continues at coordinate 432,602,969 of CM055121.1, read as the reverse complement.
TGCTTGGTCAGGCTCTAGGTCATAGTAAGCCTTCTGCGATTCACCAGTTAACAGAGGAGCCACCAGTCCAGCCCACTGCTCCTCAGGCCACTTTTCTCTTTCAGCAGTCCTTTCAAATGTGGTCAAAAATACCTCTGGATCATCCTCTCCAGTCATTTTTGTCAATAAACGACTCACCCCAAAGGACGCGGTATTAGTGGGACGGCTTTCCTCACTGGTCTGCGGACGTTGCTGCATTACTGCTTCCATTTGTTGTAGTCTCTGCTCTTGCTTCTGTAACAGGTCTATGAAGCGGGCCTCAGATTGCTGCTGGGCTTGTTGATGAGCTTGCTGCTGGGCTGCAAGGCTCCTTTGCAAACCTGCATTTGTCTGCTGTTGATTGGCATTTGCTAGAGCCAGCTGTTTCAGTATCTCCTCCATGCTGGCTTAAAAAAAACTGCCCGCGTTCTCCACCAACTGTGAGGGGGTTAACTCAGTAGCGGGTGTGTGTGACCCCCTGGTTGGGCTCCCCACACAAAAACAGGGCCAGCAGACGGAGGTTGTGGTTTTCAAAATCAAAAGGTGCGGTTTATTTCTCTATGTACAGTGACAAAAACACAGCAAAGCCAAAAAGAAACATAAACAAAATAAATCCTGGTCAGTTTGACCTCTGACTAAACATGCAGGTTTCCTAAACTAACAACTGGGATCAGCCTGGTGCTGTCCTAGTCCCTAAGTCCCTGGTTTAGTAAAAGTCCAAACAAATAGCCACACAGGCTTTGCCTCACCGCACAGGGGTTCACTCTCCCTAGACAGTCCACACAGGTCTGGGTCCAGGCATGAGCTAACACCTAATGAATCTGGGAGTTCTTATAGAGGCCTAAATGAGCTGACAAGCTTCAGCTGGCCTCATCAACTCCCTGTCTGTACGACGCCCCACACTCTCCCTAGAGGTATGAGTCATCCATGAGCCTACTAGCCTCAGCTGGGCTTATACAACTCTCCACCCTAGTTGTATAAGTCAGCATAAAGCCTGAATCTGGGAGAAATATATCTACCCCCCTGGATGCAACCAGGTGACTTTACCTTCCTGCTGTCACAATAGTCAAAAATTGCCATATATTTATGACTATTGATTACCTATTGTTTTCCCACATCTGGGTTAGATCCACCTTAAGATATTTTTACCGGTATAAGCAACCAATTCCTAAGAAAATTAAAAAATATATATGTATGTATAAAGATTGCTACTTTGAATTAACAGCCTATTAGACCAAAAAGATAGGATAAGAACAATAATTCAGTATCAAGTCTTTAATTACCTTAGCCTAGTAACGCAAGACGTCTTTTCCCCAGGGTGTTGGTCATGTTACTGAATTAAACCAGACTGTGCTCTGGACTATATATCTCCCCTCCTCCTTCCCATTGGACGCCTATTTCGCGCCAAATCAATGGGAGGAGCGGGCGCGTCATTTCCTGCATCCACCCCCTTTGCTATGCTGACCCGGATGTGACGATCGTGCTGGAGAATGCCGCACCGATGTTTGCAGGCCACTGCAAACCAGTCTAGTGGACGAGCCCCCGACAGGCAGGAAGCGCCGCAAACCTGATACAGGAAGCGGAAGTAGCCTAAAGTATAGAAAAAAGGCCAACTTCCCTTTAACTACAGCACTGTCGACACATGTTGATGTTAAGTAAGGGGCCAGGATATCATCGCGGGTTTTGTCAGATGGCGCTCCCCTTGTTCCCAGTTTGAGGACAATGGAAAGCGCCCTGGGCGCCCATATGATCACCTAATCTGCCCCCTTCTATGGAGGTGAATATTTTTGGCTCAATTGTGTTCCGTTTTATATAAACATATGTCCAATATATTTTACTGGGATTGAAACATTTCCCTCTGAATAGATAGGGATATATATTCAGCCATCTACATTTTACACTATAGGCAACAAAAAATCGTTAAACACAATATAATAGATAAACAACATTCGGGTTGTTTAGAACAAAGTTTACATAACCAGCATTACTATTGAGATCCTATAGAAAGGGTTTGAAGCTGATGGACTCATTTAACCCCGGGTACATAGTTGCTCTTAAACTGTGTATCCATCTGGTTTCCCGTTGTAGGAGATTTTTATCCACATCACCACCTCTTTCGTTTATAGATATATATTCTAGGGCAAAAAATTTGATCTTATGTAGATCGAAGGAGTGAAAAAGGCCACTGTGTCGGCTAATAGGAGTCTCCATTTTTTTCTTCTTAATAAGAGACACATGGTCTCTTATTCTATGAAAAAATGGCCTTTTTGTTTTTCCAACATAAAAGGCCTTACAATCACAGATCATCAAATAAATGACGCCAATTGACTGGCAGTTACAGAAAAAATTGGGTCTGTAGGTGATTCCATTAGGCAAAACTAATTCAGTTACATCTAAGATGAACCTACAATACTCACAGTGACCACATGGTGCAGAACCCTTTCTACTTTCAATCCTTTTAGTTTCAAAGTGACTATGTACTAGTTGGTCTTTTAAAGATCTGGATTTCCTGTATGTAATTTGAGGGAACGGCTTAACATATTTTGAAATAGTCTGGTCAGTTGCTAGCAGTGGCCAGAATTTTTCAATGATCCTTCTTACTTTATAGTGTTCACCTGAGAACCTGGTAATTAGGCGTACCGTTTGGTCTTTGGTTTGAGATTGTTTAGGATGTATTAGATCTTTCCTATTTTTGTTTTTTGCTCGTTTATAGGCTTTTTTAAGGGTTGACCTGCTATATCCCCTAGCAATCAGCCGAGATTGGAGGGCTGATGCCTCCTTCTCAAAGTCTGCTTCCTTGCTACAATTTCTTCGAATTCGTAGATATTGACCATACGGTATGTTTTGTACCAGAGTTCTAGGATGAGAGCTTTTGGCATGTAAGATGGTATTGCCTGATGAAGGCTTTCTATATAGGGAGGATCCCAAAGTATTATCAGGATTCAGATAAATCGTAATGTCAAGAAAGTTTATCAAATTTTGATCACACATCATTGTAAACTTCAGATTGAAAGAGTTTACAGCCAATATAGACATAAAGGAGGTTAATTCTTCTAAAGAGCCAGTCCACACCATAAAAATGTCATCGAAAAAAGCGTCGCCAAATCAAGACCTTATCAAAAAACATTTCCATTGATTGAGAAGAAAAAATCTCCCGTTCCCACCCCCCCAGGTACAGGTTGGCGTATGATGGGGCACACTTGGTCCCCATCGCCACACCCTGCACCTGGAGGTAGTGGGAACGGTCGAATATAAAAATATTGTTGGTAAGTATAAAGAATAACAGTTCCCTAATGAAATTGTTATAGGGCTTGGCTCCTGGTCCTCTCTCTAAAAGGAAGCCCTCTATCACTTGGACACCCTTGACATGGGGAATAGAGTTATAGAGGGCCTCGACGTCTATAGCTACTAGCCATGATCCCAATGGCACACACAGGCCATCCAATGATCTAAGTAGGTCAGCAGTATCTTGAATATAAGAACTTGAGGAACCTACATGAGGCCTCAAGTAATCATCTACCAACTGGCTAGCTGGTTCTGTGAGACACCCAATCCCTGACACAATAGGACGGCCAGGGGGGTTTTTTAGATCTTTGTGCACCTTTGGTAGTGCATAAAACGTGGGAAGTCTCGGCTTTTCAATAATCAGAAATTCACACGTTTTTTTATCTATCAAATTATCACAGAATGCTCGATTTATAAGTATGCGATATTTGGTCTCTGCATATTTCACCTGTGCAAAAGGAATGGAGCGATACCAACTTTTATTTAAAAGAAGGTTCATAACCATCTGCTTGTAGTTTTTTACATCCATTATCACTATGTTTCCTCCTTTATCCGAGGATTTTATCACTAATTGTTCATTCTTTTTTAATTCTGTCAAGGCTTTTTGTTGTGATGGTTTAAGATTGGTATTTCTTTTTAACTTTTTCCAGTTGGTACTTTGTATTTCCTTTGTCACTTGTTGGGTGAAAGCCCAGATGTTGGGATTGCCCTGAAGGGTGGGGAAGGTTCTGGATTTTGGCTTATATAAGTTTGGTGGGGGGAAAATTCTTTCCGTGGAAATCTCATCCACGGGGCCCAATTGGGGTTCCTCAAGGGGCTCGTCTAATGGGTTACCCTCTTCCCATAATTCCATTAAATCATTTATTGCCTGAATTTCTCTAATTGTTTTATTCTGCCAGAGATCATCCCCCATGGATACCATGGGAGAGCATCTTTGGTCCTTGTCAAACATAATTTTAAAGGTAAGTTTTCTCGCAAAGAGATTGACGTCCTTTATAATTTCAAAGGCGTCAGCTTCCTGATCTGGACAAAAAGTCAGACCGAGGCCCAAGACCTCCATTTGGTTCGGTGTAAGTGAATATGAAGATAAATTAATTACTTGGAAATTACTTTGGGAACTATTTTGAGTGCTTGTGAGAGAACTGGTGTCTTTTTGATATCTACTATTTGGGAGGGTGAAAAGATTGGTGCAGTGCGAAGATCCCCTGTTAAGGGGGTTTGGGAGTCCCCCGACGGGGTATTTGTTAGTTGATTTAACTTAGGTGCATTGAAACTATTCGAGGAACTTGATGGAAACATATTAGAGTGACCATCAACTGTGGAGTTAGTGAGAGGAGAAATATGTTTAGATTGTGAACGTAAACCCTGACGGTTACTCTCCCGTTGGGCACGTTTAGAAAGTGCAGACGATGAGGGTACTCGATCTGTTTTTCTTTTTTGGGAACTTACTGAGGTATTGAAGGTATTGCCCGATACAGATGAAGAAGATAAAGACGTTTCATCAGAATCGGTAGCTTCCTGGTTTGTGTTTGTTTGTTTTCGAACTGAGGATTTAGATTTCCTCCATTGATTTTCTGAAGTCCAACGATAGGCTGTGTTTGATTCATATGCCAAACGATCCCTATAGTATTTCTTATCTTTAGTTTTGAGGATATTGGAGACAAAGAGCTCCAAGTGTTTTTCTAAAAGAGCCTCTCTATTTGAGAAGGTTTCTTCAGTAATCAAATTGGAGTTATCAGCATATAGTTTTTCTATGTCATTATTTACTATTTCCAGATCTTTCGAATAGTTTAGGCATAAAGCCTCCATCATTTTAAATGAACATGACTGTAGATTAGACTCCCAGTTTAGTTTAAATTCTGTCTCTATTTTAAACACATTAGGAAATATCTGTATACGTAGTCCCCATGGTACGATTTTATCCTCTAAATATTTCAAAAAATACCTGCGATTCCAGAAAATACGAGCTTTCTTTTCCAACAGTCGTTGAAGGCTATTGAAAAAACGTTCAAGGGTCATTCCACCAAATGTAGACCCTTGGGCAAGATGAATTTTTGTCATAAGACCATCAAATGCCGACCCCCTATAGGTAGCCATGCTGGTTGAAAAACTCTGTTATACAAATAAGAAACTATAAAGAAATTAATCTTTAGACACAATTCAAAAAAAAATGTATATAATCTATTTAAACAAGATGATATAGAGGTGACAGGTATAAGAAAGATTTTGGGCGTTTTCCACCCGGTATAATCACACGGAAAATTTGAAGATAATACCTATCACCTGTATCTCATAGGCACCACATCCCTTAATTTGTAAACTAAATATAGGTATGGAGAGTATGGGACTTTTAAGGTGCAACAACTACACAATGTTCTATTTAAAATATGATTTTATTACAAAGACATTTTCATAGAAAGATATATTTTCTCATATGTACATTAAATACATGAGCCATCGAATAAACATATTTAAAATTTCCAACATGCATATAGACAGATTAACTCAACATGTTTCGCCAGTTTTTGGCTTCTTCAGGAGTAGTGTCATGCAATTGCTGAGAATAAAAAAGGAAAATAAATACAACATAATTTGTTCAATCTATTATCAAAGTTAAAAACACAAAAAACACAAAAAATATAGTTGTATTTAGAGATGACTGAAAACCAAATCCACCCAGAAGGATATTTCCAATCTCAGTTCAGTTTTACCTCATATTATATATATATGCTTTACCTGTAAATTTGTTGGTATGATCATAAAGAAAGGGTAAAAGTGTGTAGAAAGACAGTGAAGGCAAAAAGCGTCAAGTACATCCACTTGTTGCCAATATCCTCACGACAGTCAGGATACAATATAACAGTTAATCTAGACAATGGGTCTAGAATGAAAGAAGAATCACAATTGGTAATTACTTCATATGATCCAATAGTTTGACTAATTGAGGGTAACACTCACAAGAATAGTATTACCTGGCAATAGATTCCCATCTGGTAAATTTGTAGCCAGGACGCCGTCATGGGCGTCCTTAACAAGAACAGCTGAATTAAATAATATAATAATTGCTATTAGGACATCTAATTAGTCAAAACAGGTAATGTCTATAATTATATTGGATGAACATGACTATAAAAAACATATATGCTCCAACTTACTTTAAAACATAGATAATTCCCTTAGAAACGACAGGAGGAAGGCCCCCAGGGGAGTATATAAATTGTATCACAGTAGAGAAGAGGGAAGGATCGAATCTCCAAGGCTCTATACAGAAATGGTGAACCCTAAGATATGTATATAGAAAATATATATATAAAAATATATATATATATAATAGCCAAAACATTCATATAAGTCATAGTGTTAAAATAAGTAATACTGGTGCTAAAGTGCCTCAGTCATTTATCTTAATACAGAGGGGTAAAAAACTTACCCACTACTAAACTTTGAATGTAAATAGATGGTCAACTGAATCATGCAGGATTCACCAGACAGCAAAGCACGCTGTTTGTATAGCAGAGTGGAAACAATGACCCACAGGTGCATCCACTTGTTCACATCAACTCTGGGGTGTTACGATATATTTCCAGTGAGCTAAGCCTGGATAATAGAAACCACAAGTAGAATTTACTAAATGCGGTTCAAGAGGGTCAACTAATTAAATTGGACTCAGAGGATATGTGTCCATACCTGGCATACTGTTCCCATTTGATCGCCTCCCAGCAGCAGCGCCGTATCAGAGATGTCAGCTCGATATAAAACACGCTATAATAGCGTGATTTTAAAGGTGCGCGCCTCTTCCGTAGTCTCCGCCTGAGCCAATGAGAAGGCTCGGCGTGACGTCATTCGGAACGGCCAGAGGATCAGCGTAGCCGCGTGCAACACTAAGGCACGCCCACGTATCGGAAAGAATTTCCGAACGTGATGCGTGATTGGTTGCAGCGGCGTGAAGCTGAGCCAAGCCATCTCAAAGGGAGACAGAAATTTTGTCACCCGGAGACGGCTAATGCGCTGCCTGGCGATTGCCTGACAGCGCTCGGGTGGCCACACAGTGGCCATACATGGTCCTGTCCATTAACCCAAACCCTGCCAGATGTGAGGCCGGCATACAAAGGTCCTGGATTCTCCGAATTGCAAAACAAAAGTAGAAAACCATAAAAGTATACATTGAGTTTGTATGTCAAAAAACAATAATAGAAGAACAAGTTATTAGTATTCAATTTTACAATGTAAAACCAAAAAGAGGTCTACATTAAAATGGTCAAGGACATTTTATCCAATAAAGATTGGTATACAGTTATCAATGTTACCAATATTCAGAAATTTAAAGATGACTACCTGATAATTATTGGTTCCGCCCATCAAAAAGGCCTAATAGATCAAGACCTATACAACTACTTAAATGTCCGCTACCCCAGACTTGCCACATTTTACGCACTGCCTAAGATACACAAAAACCCGATATCACCACCTGGTAGACCCATAGTGTCTGGCATTGGTTCTCTCACTGAGAATGCTAGTCGGCTGATTGATTCGATTTTAATGCCACATGTCATGGCATTGCCATCATATACTAAAGATACTCTGGATTTATTGAAACACATTGAAGGAGTGTCCGTGCCTCCCGATGCCCTGCTCGTGACGCTGGATGTGGAGGCTCTCTACTCCAGCATACCTCACGAGCAGGGCATCGGGACAATACGGACATTCCTCAGAGAGCAGGACCATCACCGATGGGAATATTGCGAGTTCATCCTCAGGCTGCTCCGGTTTGTGCTGACCCACAATGTCTTCACTTTTCAAGAGTCCCACTTCCTCCAGGTGCAGGGGGTGGCCATGGGCACTTGCTGTGCCCCGGCCTACGCCAACCTGTACCTGGGGGGGTGGGAACGATATGTGTTCTCTGATGATTCCCTGGCTGAATATGTCAATCATGTAGCCTGTTGGCTACGCTATATTGATGATATATTCATCATATGGACCGGGACCCTCAACTCACTGGAGCAATTTACTGCCATGTTAAATGAGAACACTTTCAACTTGAAATTTACCATGTCGAACAGTAAGGACAAAGTTACGTTCCTGGATTTAACCATAACCAAGGACCCTGATGGACAACTGGCCTCAACCCTCTTTCGTAAAGAGACAGCGGGCAACACTTTATTACATGCAGATAGTGCCCATCCAAACACCCTAATACGTAGCATACCCTATGCACAATACCTCAGACTTCGCCGTAACTGCACATCTACTGCTGACTTCAAAATACAGGCGAATCTACTTCGCGATAGACTTAGAGCCAGGGGGTATACTAAATCCTTGTTGCGCAGCGCATTTAATAAAGCGCTGCGACAATCCAGGAATTTACTACTTTATAAAACAAAGACAGCTAAACAGGAGCAGCCTGTGAGATTTATTACAAGATACTCGACTCATCATGTGGAACTTAGGAATATACTTTCCAATCATTGGTCCCTCCTATATGATGACCCCATACTCAACAAATACATTAAATCCAAACCAGACATAACCTTTAGAAGATCAAAATCATTACGCGACCAACTCACGTCTAGTCATTTCCACAATGATATACCGGCCAGATCTACCTCTAATGGGATGACACAATGTGGTAAATGTGCTTTTTGCCTGTGGATTTCCATAGGCACCAGATTCACACTTCCCAATGGCACCATTTACAACTTGAATTTCCATGCCGCCTGTAACACACAGGGAGTAATCTACTTAATGACCTGTCGATGCGGCGCGTTTTACGTGGGAAAAACTATAAGACATTTCCGATCCCGCATTAAAGACCATGTATACTACTCAGGAAGTGGAAAAATGATTACTGCAGTAAGTAGACACTTGGATCTATATCATAAATTTAACACCTCGCTGGTAACATTTATAGCCCTTGCTGTGGTACCACGAGACCCACGAGGCGGCGACTGGGACAAGCAAATACTTTGTCAAGAAACCTACTGGATTGAGCGTCTTGATGCCACCCTTGCACCTGGCATCAATGAAGCTCACTCCTATAAAGCATTTCTTTAGATAAAACAATTCGTAGGGTAAATCGTTGTGTAGAAACTTAGTGCTTATTAAGCATAAATAACAATAGAATACTGTACTATTTAATTGAATAAAATGTCCATAGGGGGGCTCCCTTCATCTTTATTTTCCCCCTTCCCAGTTAATGAATCAAGAGCTATGTAAACATAGGCTATTCATAGAACCATTTATTCATGTCTTATATATTTTTTAAAAAATACACTTTGAGCTAAAATTGAAAGTGATTTATATCCCTATATTAGATCAAATGGGAATTACTTTTGGTTTTACATTGTAAAATTGAATACTAATAACTTGTTCTTCTATTATTGTTTTTTGACATACAAACTCAATGTATACTTTTATGGTTTTCTACTTTTGTTTTGCAATTCGGAGAATCCAGGACCTTTGTATGCCGGCCTCACATCTGGCAGGGTTTGGGTTAATGGACAGGACCATGTATGGCCACTGTGTGGCCACCCGAGCGCTGTCAGGCAATCGCCAGGCAGCACATTAGCCGTCTCCGGGTGACAAAATTTCTGTCTCCCTTTGAGATGGCTTGGCTCAGCTTCACGCCGCTGCAACCAATCACGCATCACGTTCGGAAATTCTTTCCGATACGTGGGCGTGCCTTAGTGTTGCACGCGGCTACGCTGATCCTCTGGCCGTTCCGAATGACGTCACGCCGAGCCTTCTCATTGGCTCAGGCGGAGACTACGGAAGAGGCGCGCACCTTTAAAATCACGCTATTATAGCGTGTTTTATATCGAGCTGACATCTCTGATACGGCGCTGCTGCTGGGAGGCGATCAAATGGGAACAGTATGCCAGGTATGGACACATATCCTCTGAGTCCAATTTAATTAGTTGACCCTCTTGAACCGCATTTAGTAAATTCTACTTGTGGTTTCTATTATCCAGGCTTAGCTCACTGGAAATATATCGTAACACCCCAGAGTTGATGTGAACAAGTGGATGCACCTGTGGGTCATTGTTTCCACTCTGCTACACAAACAGCGTGCTTTGCTGTCTGGTGAATCCTGCATGATTCAGTTGACCATCTATTTACATTCAAAGTTTAGTAGTGGGTAAGTTTTTTACCCCTCTGTATTAAGATAAATGACTGAGGCACTTTAGCACCAGTATTACTTATTTTAACACTATGACTTATATGAATGTTTTGGCTATTATATATATATATATTTTTATATATATTTTTTCTATATACATATCTTAGGGTTCACCATTTCTGTATAGAGCCTTGGAGATTCGATCCTTCCCTCTTCTCTACTGTGATACAATTTATATACTCCCCTGGGGGCCTTCCTCCTGTCGTTTCTAAGGGAATTATCTATGTTTTAAAGTAAGTTGGAGCATATATGTTTTTTATAGTCATGTTCATCCAATATAATTATAGACATTACCTGTTTTGACTAATTAGATGTCCTAATAGCAATTATTATATTATTTAATTCAGCTGTTCTTGTTAAGGACGCCCATGACGGCGTCCTGGCTACAAATTTACCAGATGGGAATCTATTGCCAGGTAATACTATTCTTGTGAGTGTTACCCTCAATTAGTCAAACTATTGGATCATATGAAGTAATTACCAATTGTGATTCTTCTTTCATTCTAGACCCATTGTCTAGATTAACTGTTATATTGTATCCTGACTGTCGTGAGGATATTGGCAACAAGTGGATGTACTTGACGCTTTTTGCCTTCACTGTCTTTCTACACATGGGCAACTTCGACTTGATCCCCTGGCGAATCCTCTATAATATAGCTGATTAATTCCCTAGATCTTAAACTGCATCAGCGGGTAAGCTATACCCCTTAGCAATAAGCTAAGGTTATGGACATCAATCAATTAGAACTATTGTCTTATTTACCTCTGTTTCTACTTTCTCCTTTATATAAATATGGCTGTGGTCACTATGCACTCTACCTGCATATACACTCTGGGATCCATTTGTTTGATTCCCAGACTATTGGAGAGTTTTTCTACAACTATTTTCCAGCATACTTCCAACATATTACTTTATGGGGTTTCCGTTTCATTTTTTGTTTTTTCCCCCTCCTCTCCTGCCATCTCTAAGGGATTCTATTTCTGCTCGATAGGAATTTGGAAATTATCTTTTTCATATGAAGCCAAATTATTTATACAACACTAGACATCCTGGTTTCTAGCAACCAGATGTTCTTAACAGTAAGCATTTTTCACTAATCCAATGTTATCAATTGAATAATAGGTGCACGCCTCCACAGTGACCGTCGGGTTCGTTCTATACCTTTTTCCCTGTCTCCAAGGTCAGTATATATAATTTAGGTCTTCTCCGAGTTCCTTTACAAAAGTGTAAACATATCTTCCCTTTTTCTATAAGGGTTTCTAAATGTATTATAGCATTATTGAATGCATGATGACAAATTACAAACTCATGATATATGTTATATGTTTAAATATATTTCCTGTTTAGTTCACATGACACGCTCCTGAAGAAGCGTCATTGGACGCGGAACTTGTCGAGCGAGAGTGAAATTATTACATCTTTTCCTACGACTTATGCCGTTTCAACCATACCTCAACTTTTGGGAATGCATCTAACTGGCCTATGGATGAATACTGGCCCTATATGATCTGCATTAGAGCTATGGTGTTGTACTATATCGGTATTGTTGTATCGTCTCTTTTAGAACTTGTGAACTATTTTTATACAGAAATATTGATATGTTAGTTTATTATACAATAAAATTATTTTTTTATATAATTTGTGTATGGTGCCTAAAAAGCCCAAGTCCCTCCATCTAGCTTCTTCTATGATCATGAATCCTCGCCGTCATCCTCTCCATTGATTCTACATCCCTAATCCTGGCGTACAGCGCTCCCTCTGAAGGGGGGGGAGCTGCGCTTCCAGTTCAGTGCCACCAAGCAACGAGCTGCCGTAAGGACATGTCTGGTTAGTTTCTTGTATGGGCGAGGGGCCTTCAGAGACATCAGTCCCAGCAGGAAAAATTTGGGGGTGAATGGTACTTCCGTTTCTAGGAGGTGAGTCAGAAGTTGGTGAACTGAGTTCCAATAGGGGGTTATCAGCGGGCACTCCCAATAGATATGATATAGTGTTCCATTTGCTCCCTGGCATCTCCAGCAGCGGTCTGAACTGGCCGGGTGGATGGCATGGAGGACATCAGGAGTCAAGTACCAGAAGTACAGTATCTTGTATACATTCTCCTTGTATAGCGTGCATATCGACGTTTTGGACGCTTGGTTCCATATGGCCCTCCATTGTTCCAGGGGTATCTCCTCTCCCAGTGCCTTTTCCCACTTGATCATGTAATTGTGTTTGCCCATTGAGTCAAAGGGCCTCTCATTCAATATTTTGTAAATATTTGAGATCAGACCTCTCTGTGCAAAACCTACCAGAATGAGGTTCTCAAAAGGGGTAGGGGGGGGAAATTGCAGAGCTGGTGCGAAGGACATGGCATAGTGGCGGATTTGGAGATACCCGTAGAAAGCCTGCTTAGGGAGGCCATATTGGGACTGCAGATCGGCGAAGGGACGCAGTTTACGGGTGCGAGGATCCACCAAATTTCCAAAATGGAAGACGTTTCTCGTAGTCCAGGGGGAGGACATTTGGTAGGTTAAGCTATCTGGCATTTTGGGGTTACAAGCAAATGAGGTCAGGAGCGAGCTGTCAGAGACCAGTCTATGTTGTTGTGTCAGTTTGCGCCACATCTTTCTAAGCTGCGCCATCGGGCCTAGCAATCGTGCTGGCTCTACCTCTGCATTCGCATTCCACAGAAGGTTGTTTGGGTGTATCGGAGCTAACCATAGTTTCTCTATCTCGGTCCATTTGTTATAGGAACGGAGTGTGAACCAAGAAGTTATTGCCCTCAGTTGTGCTGCCTGGTAGTATTTAGGGAGGGTGGGGAAAGCCAGGCCCCCATCCGACTTGGCCGCCTGCAATACCGACCGTGGGATTCTATGCCTCCCGTAGTTCCAGGTGAATTGTAGTAGGTCGGCTTGTAAGTGTTTCAGTTGGCCATAGGGGACGGGGATGGGCAAGGTCTGAAAGAGATACAACAGTTTCGGGAGGATCGTCATCTTCACAGATGCAATCCTTCCGAGTAGGGAGATGTGGTGCTTTTTCCATTGCTGGAGGAGGGTCCTGATATTGTGGAAGAGAGGGGGGAAGTTTGCTTGGTAAAGAATAGAGTATTGCGGGGTAATATTAATTCCCAAGTATTTTAGGGCGGTATTTTTCCAGCTATAGGGGAAATTGGCTTTCAAGTGTTCTACCTCACCCTCTGGTATATTGATTGGGAGGGCCTCCGACTTTGATGCATTGGTTTTGTATCCCGATAGAGCCCCATAGCGGTCTAGTTCCATGTGAAGGATTGGGAGGGAAGTCCTGGGTTGAACTAAGGAGAGAATGATGTCGTCTGCAAACAGGGAGATTTTAAACTCCCTGCCTCGAACCCCTATGCCCTTAATGTCCGGGTTGCCACGGATTGTTGCTGCTAGGGGTTCAACACATAGTGCAAAGAGCAGGGGTGAGAGTGGACACCCCTGTCTGGTGCCATTCTGTATTGGCAATGGGGCGGACAGGGCGAAGGGGGTCCTAACTTGGGAAGATGGGTTTGAATATAGGTGTTGTATGGCTTTATAGAAGGGCCCCCTAAATCCCACATGGCGGAGCGTGGCGAACAGGAAGGGCCACCCCAGGCGGTCAAACGCTTTTTCTGCGTCCAAGCTCAACAGCAGGGCCTGTGCGCCCTCCCTGTTCACCACCTCAACCAGGTCTATTATCTTCCTAGTATTGTCACCCGCCTGGCGGAAAGGGACGAATCCCACCTGATCTTTATGGATCAGGGAGGGTAAGACCGTGTTCAGGTGCATAGATAGGAGTTTAGTGAATATTTTAAGGTCCGAATTCAGCAGGGCAATTGGTCTGTAGTTAGCGCAGAGGGAGGGATCCTTCCCGGGTTTGGGGATCACTGTGATAAAGGAGCTCTGCATATCTCTCGGGATCGGGGTGTCATGGAGGAAGGCATTGAAGAGCCTGCACATCCAGATCTGTGGACTGGAGCCGTGATACACCGCTAAGATCTAGGTACTGCTGAATACGGTTAGTCAGGTCAGGCGTGGGGGGGTTTGCGGGGATATCAGGGTTATTATACAGGGCCTTGTAGAATACTTCAAAGGAATGGGCTACGTCAGTGGGGTGGGAGACCAGGCGGCCTGAGCTATTTTGGATCTGATGCGGGGTCGACACTTGAGCGTTGTCCCGGAGCTTCCGGGCTAGAAGCGTATGGGCCTTATTCCCTTTGTCATAGAACATCTGTTTCAGTTTGAGTAAGGCTTTTTTTACCCTGCCCAGGGCTAGGTCTCCTAACGTTGCCCTGAGGGCCGTAATTTTTTTCAGGAGAACCAGAGTGGGGTTGGATTGAAGCTGCTTTTCTATATTTCTAAGCTCCTGTTCTGTGTGCTTCTGCAGGGCCTGTGAGTCCCTTTTCATGGTTGAGGAGAGGGCTATGCATCTGCCCCTCATCACCGCCTTATGGGCTTCCCAAAATGTGGATATAGATACATCCCCCGTGTCATTGTCTGCCATATAGTGTTGTAGCGTGGTATTTAGTTCAGTTTTTGAGGGGAGGTGTTGCAGTAGGAACGTATTTAAACGCCAGGTGCACGGTCTACGTGTTGGGGCATCTAAGTCCAGGGTTATCTCTACCGGGGCGTGGTCCGACCACGAGATCGGCAGGATCCGCGCAGTTCGAGTCATACGTAGGGTTGCATTGTTAACAAAGATGTAATCTTTGCGGGAGTGCGTGCGATGGGGGGCCGAATAAAAGGTGTACTGTCGGTCTCCAGGATGGAGAGTCCGCCAGGCATCAAAGAGGGCATACCTTCTGGTAATTTGGCGGAAAAGCTGCGACTCTCTAAGTTCCCTCGGCGTGGGCGCCCTGGGGCCCACCCCCTGGCGATCCGCCATCTCCGATTGGGTTAGTCCCCCCCACCACCAACACCCCATGGTCCGAGCGGAATAGGCGAGCTAGCATTTTATTTAGGAATCCTGTCTGCCTGACATTGGGGACATAGACCACACAAAATGTGATCTCCTTGTCCAGCCATAGTCCTCTGAGTATGAGAAAGTGGCCTTGGGGATCGCTGTAGTGGGACGAGTATGTGAAGGGGGACCCCTGTTTGATTAGGATAGCCACCCCCGCCCTCTTGTGGGGTCCTGATGACAGGTAGATTTGTGAGTAGTACCTGGAGGCGAATTTAAAGGTGCCCTCTTTGTCAAAGTGAGTTTCCTGTACCAGTATGACATTCGCTCCTGACTGTCTAAACTCCCTCAGTGCCAGATGCCTTTTACGATTAGAATTCAGGCCATGAACATTTAAGGAGAAAATCTTAGCCATGGGAGCTAGGATGGGGGGCATAAATACTCATCTGGTGTTGTTGAAGGTGGTCCGGGCAGTCACGGCCAGGGATGGGCGCCACACGGGAGGAGATCCGAGAGGATTGGTGACTTTGCATCGTGAGCCAGGCGATGACAAAGGAAGGGAGGGGATTAGTAAAAGCTAGGAGAAAGAGAAAAGTAATTAATATAGCAATATCATGTATAAACATAGAAAACAACATCCACAGACCCGATGGGACCAGCCGGCCCAGGTCCAGAAGGCCTCCCATGAGCCTCCCCGCCCCCACCCAGATAGGGTGGGCCAGGGAGACCCAGGGGAGCCCAGATTCAAACATGCAAGACGGTGATAACCCGCCTGCTCTAGAAGTCTAGTGATTTAAGAGGGGGGAAGGCAGGGGGTGCCCGAACAGTCTCTCTCCAAGGTCTTTTTCAAGACTCGCCCGTGATGTTGGTCAGTTCTGTAGTAAGGGCGCCAAAGATGGAGTATTGCGTGGCCTAGTGCCAGGGTGGCTGTATCGTAGGGTGAAAAATAGAGAGAAAAAATAAAACTTATGAAAAAGGTAGCAAAAAACAGCGAACCATAAAGCGTAAACAGGGACAGGGGTGGTCCTTCAGATATGTAGCAAGTCAGATAGTGCAAGACTCAATCAGGATCTTCTCTGCTGCGAGCTCTGACCCCTCAGGGATCTCTCCGGGCCTCGGGAGCGCTTGGGTGGGGGGACCTTCTGCCACACTGTGGGCGGCGGTGGTGGGGTCGCCACAAGATCCCAATCAGGAAGCTGGGGTGCTCTAATCTCCAGGGTGTCACAGAAAGGTTCTAGGTCCTCCGGATACCTCATGGTCGCCGATTTGCCTTGATGCTTGGCCGTGAGGCTGATCCGTTAACATTTTTAACAATACACAAACATTGGAACCAAAAATGAATAGTTTAATACAAAAACTAAAACCCGCGCTAAAAGAATGTGCAGTGATAAATCTAAAAAATTCTTGTGAAAAATAAATAAATAGATCCGCAGCTGCCGCAACAAAAGGTCCTAACACCTCAACAAAATATAAAAAAACAAATATTTGCAGCGCTGGCAGGATATGTGAAAACAGACAATTAGACCATTAAGGAAGTGACTTATAAACACTTATATGAAATTAGCTTACAATCGTTATTAACACATAACGTATTGATGCACCTGGTTATCCAATAGTGTTGCCACTGTGCTCATTAATGAAAATAAATTGTGAACAAATAAGTGAAAAAATCAATAAATGTCAACTGTGTCAATTTTAGACAACTGAGTGTTTCCACAGCAGAGACCAAATAGTTAATTCCTTTAGACAATTCACCTCTTGTGGCCCCACTCACCAGAAGGGTGAAAAATAATATGCAAGATCACACCAACAAAAAGAGGGTGAGAAATAATATACAAGATCACACCAACTTGGATTCAATAAGTTCATCACATAGACTCCATCATATCAGCAGAGGCAGACAGGGGATGAGAAACAACATGCGAGATCATACCAATTTGGATTCAATAAGTTCATCACATAGACTCCATAATATCGGCAGAGGCATTGGTAAACATATGGGAAAACGAAAAAAACATCATGTGAAGTACCGCTTATGAACATCCAGCATGGCGCTGCTAGCAAAGAGACTCACGAGACTGCAATGTTAAACGAGCGTCAGTGTTGTTCCGGGTACACAGCGTGCGTTCCACGGAAACCGGAAGTAGCGTCACTGGTTCTGGGTTGGCCGGAAATTGCGTCTCTGGAGTCTATGTGATGAACTTATTGAATCCAAATTGGCATGATCTCGCATGTTGTTTCTCATCCCCTGTCTGCCTCTGCTGATATGATGGAGTCTATGTGATGAACTTATTGAATCCAAGTTGGTGTGATCTTGCATATTATTTCTCACCCTCTTTTTGTTGGTGTGATCTTGCATATTATTTTTCACCCTTCTGGTGAGTGGGGCCACAAGAGGTGAATTGTCTAAAGGAATTAACTATTTGGTCTCTGCTGTGGAAACACTCAGTTGTCTAAAATTGACACAGTTGACATTTATTGATTTTTTCACTTATTTGTTCACAATTTTTTTCATTAATGAGCACAGTGGCAACACTATTGGATAACCAGGTGTATCAATACGTTATGTGTTAATAACGATTGTTAGCTAATTTCATATAAGTGTTTATAAGTCACTTCCTTAATGGTCTAATTGTCTGTTTTCACATATCCTGCCAGCGCTGCAAATACTTGTTTTTTTAAAAATGAATAGTTGCCACAGACCTTGTCCAAAGCCTAAACTAAATTGATGCAAAGTACACTCATATTGTAATAATGGAATGCTGAATGCTGTGCATTTATTATTAGGTATATATACTGCCATTGCAATGAAAGAATATATTATTATACTTTGTATTGTGGATTGCTCAGATGATATAAAATATTCAGCTAATTTGAAAGTGGACAGAGTCCTTCCACCTGGATAATTGAGCACCCAACAATATCATGTTTTGAGACATCAGTAGCATAGCACTGAAAGGTGTTCCAATACCTCTTCACTTTAAAAAAAAAAAAAAAAAAAGTTTGCCCTTTAATTATACTTTAAATACGTGAATTGCACTACTATACACTAGTAGATTTATTTATCAAAAATTCATACACAAATATTCGGTATGTTTGATGACTTGACAAAGGATGTTCAAATGTAGTTCAAAATTCTGTTTGCTTTTAACATTCAATTTTGCACTGAATGGACTTTACTGAATGAAACCCACATACACTGTTAGAAATTTATCATTCGACAAAAAATTTCCACCCCGGTCCTTTAAATGTTCTCATCACTTTGAACAAAAATCTATTAGTGTACAGTCAGCTTTACCCTTCTGTGTTAGACATTTGAGTGCTCATTAATGCTAAGGTAAGAGGAGTGGTTGGAGAGGAAAATTCTATGGAAGAGCTTTAGCCATGGCTTGGACTAAAGCCCAAGATGTAAAGTTATGTAGCTGTGCACATAATGGGGTTGATTTACTAAAACTGGAGCTTGCAAAATCTAGTGCAGCTCTGCCAAGAAACCAATCAGCTTCCAGGTTTTGACTCTGTGTGTTTACTGCCCACCACACCACGCTGCACCTTGCTCACAAGCCTAATGGGTATTGGTAAATCTAAAGGAGACCTATGTTGCCAGTATTTTACAAACTGTTGAGAAGCTTCTGTTCCTGGTATTATATGATTGTCATTGTTTAGTAACAAAGTTTGTTGTGAGCCAGGCTGCTTAAGCTAAGAAGTAGGGGTTTTGGTCTGTCTAACCTAAACATATACAGTATAAGTAGACTTAGAACATAAAGTTCTGGAAAGTGCAAGAAATAAATCATAGAACAAAAGTCTTAAAGTGGACTTTCCCTTTAATGCAGAATCTGATTTTTTTGGGAACACAAGAGCAGTTATTATGCAGCTTATCAGCTTTTCATTATTCATACAAGTAAAAAAAAAAAAAAAAACATCTGAGGCAAGAAACACGTTTTTACTGCATTAGGGAGCAGAGTTTTTATTCATGAATCATACTTAAGCTGGCCACACACAATTTTTTTTCATTGAAATTGAAGGTTAGGTTTTAAAGATATATACGTAAGCGATATCATATGATCACCATAATCTAGAAATGATAAAGCAAGCAAAAAGGATGTCAACAAAAACTCGATGTTGTGATCAGAGATATAGAAATATTCCAAGTTTAAGAGTTTAGGAGTAAGTAGGTAAGAGCAAGAAAAGGATGGGAGGGAGGGGGACGAGTGCTACAGAGCCAAGGTAGATAGTTATTAAGACCTGAAAGGTGATTGGACTGTGTCTCATGGGTTAAAATATACTGGTTGAATACCTAAACATTTAAAAATTTGGACATTGAATCAGGTAGTTCCATCGTCAGTTTCTCATTAAAGAAATGTATAGTGAAGTCTGTTTTTGACGGCAGACAAACAAAGGGTGCCAGATAGCCAGGCTTTTACTATTCTTTGTTGTTTGCCATCAAGACATGGTTAAAGAGTTTGAATTGTTACAGTATGTTGAAAGGCCATCAGGTCTTAGATTAAAAAGTGCTCTACCTGAGAACATTGGAAGAGAGTTGCCAAACAGCATAACAAGCATGTTGTAGACCCACTTCCATTAAAAATGGGCTATTGGACAGGACCACCATATATGTATAGGATCCAGATTAAACAATAGGATGCATTTGCCAGTGCAATTATACAAGATGGCAGTGATATAAAACTTTATAATTAGTTTCCAGGCTTAGGACATTCTGGGGACATGACTTGGCGCTGTCCCAAATTTGGACATATTTTTACAGGTCGTAACAATGTCCGTTGTCCAGCTGTGCATGTAGGAATGTCGAAGCAATGGAGATCCAGTGAGAAGTGAGTTACACATTAAAGAGATCAATTCCAGGAAGTGGAGATCATGTTAGCATTTTTGTTCAAAGTGGGGCAGAATCACCCCATCTGTGGGGGGTAGACCAGAGAAGAGACAAATTGCTTAACCTGAAGATATTGGAACAACTGTCTACTGGGTAATTTGCAGTTAGAGTGTAGAGCCTGAAATGGTGCTGATTTGTATTTTTCCTTCAGAAAATAATCAAACCATCAGACAATTTTTCAAAAGCACACAAATCTAATGGAAAAGTGATCCTTTCTCTGTGCAGTGTGTGATTATGTCTTATGTGGCGTACACACGATCGTTTTTCATGCCATTTTTTTAACCAACGTTTTTCTCGTCGTTTTTTTTCATGTTTCCTCTCAAGCCTGTCTTGCATCCACACGATCATTAAAAAAAAACGCTCGAGCAAAGCGCAGTGACCTACAACACGTACGACGGCACTATAAAGGGGAAGTTCCATTCGAATAGCACCACCCTTCATGTTAGTAAACTTTGTTGAGCGGCGATTCGCGCTTTTCAGCCTCGTGCTTTTCAGTCCGTTACAGCGTGACGAATGTGCTATCTCCATTACGTACGCTAGTTTTACCAGAACGAGCGCTCCCGTCTCATACTTGATTCTGAGCATTCACGTTTTTTTTCCCCTCGTAATAGCATACACACTATCGTTTTTCATGTCGTTAAAAAAAACGACATGAAAAACTACGTGAAAAAATAGAGCATGTTCGAAATTTTTAATGGCCGTTTTTCACGCCGTTAAAAATGCTCTGGAGCATACACACGATCGGTTTTAATGGGCATTTTAAAAAATTGCATTTTTAACGGCATGACAAACGATCGTGTGTATGCCGCATTATCTTTGCTTTGTCAGCAGAGACCAATGAAAAGTGAAATACTCCATAACATCTGACCAATATTCAGACATTCTCTGGAAATCTGATTATTTGCACCTTATATACTGTCAGGCTATTGCTTAAAGGGGTTGTAAAGGTTCGTTTTTTATTTTCTAAATAGGTTCCTTTAAGCTAGTGCATTGTTGTTTCACTTACCTTTTCCTTAGATTTCCCTTCTAAATATTTTTTTTCTTTGTTTTCTTTGTCTGAATTTCTCACTTCCTGTTCCTCCTCAGTAAGCTGTTCAGTAGGCTGTTCTGGCTGACTCCACACCACTCGGATGATGGTGTGAAGTTTAGTGAGGAGAAACAGGAAGTGAGAAATTCAGACAAAGAAAAAAAACATTTAGAAGGTAAGGCCTATTTCACACGGGGCGGATCCGTGAAGATCCGCCCCGTGAAGCTCCGCTTGCTCAGCGGGAATCGCCCCGTTGATCCCCGCTGAGCCGACGGATGACTGGGCGGTCCCCGCACACTGTGCAGGGACCACCCTGTCAGAGCGCCGCTCTCCCCTATGGGGAATCGGATGACGACGGACCGTAGAGTCCGTTGTCATCCGATCCGCTCCGCAGACGGAAGGAAAAATAGGATTTTCCTCCGTCACACTTTTTCGGAGCGGAGCGGAGTGGATGTCAGCGGACATGTCACCGCTGACATCCGTGCTTCCATAGGGGTGCATGGAGGACCCGTTTCCGGTCCGCCTAAAAAACTGACAGGCGGACCTGAACGGACCTCCGTGTGAAAGAGCCCTTAATCAAAGGAAAAGGTAAGTGAACCAGCAATGCACTAGCTTAAAGGAACCTATTTAGAAAATAAAAAACAACCCCTTTAATTGCTTAAAAATCTTTCTTTCATCTGACAGCTTAACGCTATGCATGGCTCTCTGTGTCAGATCAGAAATTCTGAAAAGCTATAATGTGCATTTTTGCATATGTACTCAGATAGACACGGGATCACATGCAAATTCATTTTTTTACATAAAGAGTTGCCATTTTCTGAAATCGCATTGTTTAGTAAATTGTGTTGTCAAGCAGCACTAGATCTTGGGCACTCGTGGTCTATATTTGTAATTATGTTATGATGTTGAAGTCTGCCAGAGTTCAAACTCTATTTTGTATATAAGCCATTCCTGTGTAAAATACCGGTAGTTCTTTTCAAACTATAATTTTAGCATCATCTCTTGCCTTCTGTTAACAAAATTCACATAATCTAGAGATTTTGCAAAAGTATTTAGCAATATACTGCATACAGTCTTATGCCGCGTACACACGACCATTTTTCTCGTCGGGAAAAATTACATTTTTTCTCTTTGACGAGAAAAACGACCGTGTGTGGGCTTTTGGTCATTTTTCCCAACAAGAAAAACGGCATGAATCACGACGAGAAAAATTAGAACATGCTCTAATTTTTCTCGTCGTGATTCCCGTCGTTTTTTTCCGCGGCAGTTTTCCCATAGGGAAACACTGCCGCGGAGCCCACACACGGTCGTTTTTCTCGACAAAGAGAAAAATGTCGGGAAAAAATGTCGGGAAAAACGGACGTGTGTAGGGAACCAAGCCGTTCCCTCGTTTTTCCCGTCGTGATTCGCGGCGGTGTTTTCACCGCCGTGAATCACGATTGTGTGTACGCGGCATTAGAGCACCTGTGCCCAGACTGTGGACATAAAATTTTTACATGTTCTTAACCAGCAGTAAACGAGCTTTAAAAAAATCCATTCCTGAGAGCCCATTCACACAGGGGCGGCACAACTTGTCCCACGACTGTCCCGGGCGATCTTAACACGACTTCAAAGGTGACTTAAAAAATGACTTCTGTATTGAAGTCAATGGAAGTCGCCCTGAAGTCGTCTTGAAGTAGTATAGGAACCTTTTTCTAAGTCGGAGCGACTTGAGTCGCTCCTATTAGAACAGTTCCATTGTACAGAACGGGACGCGACTTGTCAGGCGGCTGAGTCGCCTGACGAGTCGCCCCTGTGTGAATGGGGAGCATAGAAACACCCCCTGAATGTTTACATTAGAAAGTGGGCAGCCTGCCAAGATCTGCTCTTCAAAGAAAAATGTTGAGATTTCAATGTCTGTGTTGTGAACTTTAAAAATAAATTTCTCCACAATTTTTATAGACACAGAGAATAATGAAAGCTTGTTTTAAAGTGATTTTATTTTAAACTCTTTATTTATAATTTTCTATATCACAACACACAGAAAGAAAGAAAAGGCATGAAAATATATATATATATATATATATTTCTTGTTCATACATCACGGGACACAGAGCAGCATAGTCATTACTATGTGGGTTATATAGATTACCTTCAGGTGCTGGCACTGGCAACTTCCAAAACAGGAAGTACCCTCCCCTATATAAGCCCCTCCCATCCGGGAGTACCTCAGTTTTTTGCCAGTGTCTAAGGTGTTGGCCAAGGTTAACATGTATTCATCTGGGCTTGTGTACAGGTTCTCTGGGCCTTAGCAAGCTATTCCGGATCCGACCAAAAAAGCTTCATAGCTAAACGGTCGGTACCCGGGCCTTGCAGAGAAGAGCAGGGTTTTGCCTGTAATGCCTCTCTTAGGAGGGCTGGACCCTGGGATCCAGAGCTCTGGTCATACCCAAAACCAAGAGGCTATCTGTGCAGGGTGCTATACAGGTCCAGGGGAGTGGAATCCTTGGGAACCCGGTCCCTGAAGGTCTAGTACAATGCCTGCCGTGAGAGGTGAAGTTTGGGCTTCTGTGGACCAAACAAAGTCCTGCGGCGGGGAAAAGGTAAGTGGGGGCCCCTCAGGAACTTGGTTCTATTGAGGGGACCCCCAAGCCTAATATGTCTTTCTGCCTGTTACCTAAAGGGTATTCCCGCTAATAGCTGTATATGCCTAAGAAATCCTAGAAATGTTTTTTCATAAGGTAAGTTTTAAAAAAACTGTAAACCTGGAAATGTTTTTTCATAAAGGAGGTTTTAAAAAAAAAAAAAAAAAGACAAAGGTGCGGTACCTGTGTTTGTCCACTAGAGGCCGCTGTGGAACGTCTTTTTTCTTGGGACTATTCCTTCCATGGTGAAAGTCCAGGCAGATGAGTGAGCTCTCTATCAGGGAAGCTGCATTCCTCTGTCATGCTGCCAAGTAGTTTCCTTCCATCCCCGAGTCCTGGTGAAACAGGGACCCTGGCTCCTCTCCCTACATGGCGCCAAGAGCGCACACGTGCACGCGCGCGCGCGCGCACACATGCTTTCCTTTTATAAGGTTTAGCTTTAAAAAAGGGGGCGGAGCCTGGCGGATGACGCGCTCTGTGCGCCCAGCGCTTCTGCGCATGTGCGGGCGTCCCAGCAAGATAAAAGGACTCAGTCCACGCTGCTTGCTATGGACACAGAGCATGAAAAGGAGCTGGTAGCATGGTATAGGGGCTTACAGCGGGCGGTTGATACAGGCATCCCCAGAAAGACGCATTAGTAGACACCCACTGATGTACATAGCAGCAAATTGCATTAGACTATTTCAGTAAGGGGTGTATTGCGGCTGGAATACCTCAGCTTTGAACTAAGGAATATGCCGCCTAAAAAACTCAGAGATATACCTCTCAGGAAGTGTAGGGGGTCTCCATCGGGCTCTGAGGATCTGGAGCAGTCATCTGCACCCTCCTCCCCTGAGAAATCAGAGGTTAATACCCATAAGGAACCCCCGGGAGTGCCAGGTACTGCGGCTGTCCTCAGTCCACCTGCTCCTGCATATATAACAGAGGAGGTTTTTTCCTCAACTCTGGAGGGATTGGAGCACAGATTGGCAGCATTGATCGCTTCTTCTCTACAGGAAAGAAAGCGCGCCAGATCTCCATCACCTCCATTAGAGTGCCTGTTGGCAGAGCAACAGTCCCAGGAAGGGACCGACCTACCTGAAGGGGATCAGGAGGAGGTTAGCTCTGTTTTTGAGGAATCGACAGTAGATGAACCATTTTCAGCATCGCAGACTGAAAGATTGTGGGTCCAGACCCTAACTGACATGGTTCGATCTGCATTTAAAATGCCTCTTGTTGAACCATCAACTACTGCTGTCTCCTCATTGGGGTCGCTAAAAGCTCCCCAGGTTAATTGCTCCTTTCCAATACATCCATTATTGGAAGGACTTATATACCAGGACTGGGAACATCCTGATAAACTATTTGTTCCGCCTAAAAGGTTTCCGGTGATCTATCCCATGGAGGAAAAGTTCACCCAGAGATGGAATGTTCCTACGGTGGATGCAGCCATCTCTTCTGTGAACAAATCACTGACATGTCCAGTAGATAATGTTCAAATGTTCAAAGATCCAGTGGATAAAAAATTGGAATCTTTATTAAAATCTGCTTTTTCCACAGCAGGGGCTGTTACACAGCCAGCAGTGGCAGCTATTGGGGTCTGCCAAGCTTTAAAGGATCAAATGAAAATGGTCCTGAGGGATTTGCCAGACCAGCAGGCCCAGGCTCTGGCTGATCTGCCTAGAGCATTATGCTTTGCGGTTGACGCCATCAAGGATTCTATCCATCAGGCCTCCCGCCTCACGCTGTCTTTGGTACATATGCGTAGGCTTCTGTGGCTCAAAAACTGGTCTGCTGAAGCTCCCTGTAAGAAGCTCTTAGTTAGCTTCCCATTTCATGGGGAACGCCTTTTTGGCGAAGACCTGGATAAGTATATCCAGAAGATTTCCAGTGGTAAAAGTACTCTCTTACCGAGTAAAAAGAGGTCTAGGGGTCCATCTTTTAAGAGGACTACCTCTCCTATCCCTGCGACGTCTGCTACTAAGCAGTTCCGACGGCCTCCTCGGTCAAACTCAGGAGGTAAAAATCAGGGACAGCCACAGGGTAATAAAAAGCCCTGGATCCGAAGAGGTACTAAACCAGCCTCCAAGTCAAGCCTATGAAGGGCTGCCCCCACTCAAACGGGTGGGGGAAGACTTCAGTTGTTCGCAGAGACCTGGCGGGAGACGATCAAAGACAGATGGGTGCTCTCCGCAGTAACTCTGGGATACAAGTTGGAGTTAAAAGAGTCTCCTCCGTCCCATTTTATGTGGTCAGGCATGCCAAGAGACCCTCTAAAAAGAGGGTCTCTCCTATTGGCGTTAGAACAACTATTGCTCCAAGGAGTAATTATGGAGGTTCCTAGGGAAGAGTGGGGGTTGGGTTTCTACTCAAACCTTTTCACAGTCCCGAAGCCAAACGGGGACATAAGACCCATATTGGACCTAAAGAGTCTAAACAAATTTCTAAACGTCCGGTCTTTCCGGATGGAGTCGATCCGATCGGTCACCGCTGCCCTACAAGGGGAGGAATGGTTAGCCTCGATCGACATCAAAGATGCTTACTTGCATGTTCCCATCTTTCCAGGTCATCAAAAATTCCTACGCTTTGCAGTAGAAGGGCGCCATTTTCAGTTCAGAGCCTTACCATTTGGTCTGGCCACAGCACCACGAGTGTTCACAAAAATTCTGGCCCCACTGTTGGCCGATCTAAGAACACGGGGTGTAACGATAATGGCATACCTAGACGACCTGTTGTTGATGGACCACTCAGTTGCCAAGCTAGAAGTGGTAATTGTCGATACAATCAAGTATCTAGAGTCTCACGGTTGGGTCATCAACCTGGACAAGTCAGCCCTACAGCCAGTGAAAAACCTGGTATATCTAGGGCTACGGCTGGATTCAGACCAGAGGAAGATTTTCTTACCTCTAGACAAGGTATCCTCTTTGAGGGCCTTGGTCCGTCTGCTTTGTGCAAAAAGACAGCCGTCCATACGCCTGTGCATGAGGCTGCTAGGAAAGATGGTAGCATCATTCGAAGCTGTACCATACGCCCAATTCCACTCAAGGAATTTACAAAGGGCCATATTGTCAGCCTGGAACGGAAAAGTTCAGGCTCTAGACTTCCCGATGGCTTTGTCCCCTTCCGTTCGGAAGAGTCTCTGCTGGTGGTTGATCCCCCAGAATCTCCAGAAGGGAAAACCCTTCAGCCCGATATCTTGAAAGGTGGTCACTACAGATGCCAGCCTTATAGGCTGGGGGGCAGTACTGGAGCAATGGTCTCTCCAGGGCAGATGGTCAAATGTAGTAAAAACCCTGCCCATCAATCTCTTAGAGATACGAGCAGCCCGGTACGCCCTAGTAGCCTGGACATCCAGACTCCAAGGGTCCCCTGTCAGAATTCAATCAGACAATGCCACAGCAGTGGCATATATCAATCATCAGGGAGGCACCAGGAGTCGTGCAGCCCAGAGGGAAGTAAGTCACATCCTGGAATGGGCAGAAAAGCATGTCCCATGTATATCAGCTGTCTTCATTCCAGGGGTGGAGAATTGGAAGGCGGACTTTCTGAGTCGCCAACAGTTATGCCCAGGGGAATGGTCCCTTCATCCCGAGGTCTTCCGAGCAATATGTCAGCGGTGGGGAACACCGGATGTAGATCTGCTAGCATCCAGATTCAACGCAAAGGTGGACAGATTTGTCTCCCGGACAAGGGATCCCCTCGCTTGCGGCTCGGATGCTCTGGTGTTCCCTTGGGATCAGTTCAGACTGATATATGCATTCCCTCCGCTACAATTGTTGCCTCGACTCCTTCGCAGAGTCAGGTTGGAGAAGAAGCCGGTGATCCTGGTGGCTCCAGCGTGACCCCGAAGGGCCTGGTACGCGGAGATCATCAAAATGTCTGTGGGGAGTCCTTGGACCCTTCCACGTCGTCCGGACCTGCTTTCGCAAGGACCGATATACCACCCTTCCTTACTAACTCTAAGTTTAACGGCCTGGCTATTGAATCCCACATCCTAAAGAAGAGAGGTCTCTCTAACTCTGTGGTATCAACTATAATCAATGCCAGGAAGCCTGTATCCAGGCAGATCTACTATAGAGTTTGGAAGGCGTACATCACTTGGTGCGAGGCCAGAAAATGGCATCCACGTAAGTACGTTATAGGCAGAATTCTGGACTTCCTGCAGTGGGCTGTAGACAGGAAGTTTGCCTTAAGTACTATCAAGGGCCAGGTTTCGGCCTTGTCAATACTATTTCAAAGGCCCCTGGCTATGCATTCACTTGTCAAATCCTTTATGCAAGGTGTGACTCGTATTATTCCACCGATTAAGGCTCCCATATGCCCATGGGATCTAAATTTGGTTCTGTCGGTTCTGCAGAAGCAGCCATTTGAACCTTTGCGGCACATTTCCTTGGTTCTACTCACCAGGAAATTGATATTTTTAGTAGCCATATGCTCGGCTAGAAGAGTGTCGGAATTAGCCGCCATGTCCTGTAAAGAGCCATATCTGGTTATCCATAAGGACAGAGTAGTATTACGTCCTCACCCAGCCTTTCTTCCTAAGGTGGTATTGAGGTTTCACTTGAACCAGGATGTGGTTCTTCCTTCTTTTTTCCCCAAACCAAGCTCGGTAGAGGAAAAGTTATTGCATTCTTTGGATGTAGTAAGAGCAGTTAAAGCTTATCTAGAAGCCACTGCTCAGATTCGTAGAACGGATTCTTTGTTTGTTCTGCCGGAAGGCCCCAGAAAGGGTCAGGCAGCATCAAAATCTACTTTAGCCAAGTGGATTCGACAGGTCATAATACAAGCCTATGGCTTGAGAAGTAGACCGCCTCCGTTCAAAGTTAGGGCGCACTCCACGAGAGCAGTTGGAACTTCATGGGCAGTGCATCACCAGGCCTCCCTGGCGCAAATTTGTAAGGCCGCAACATGGTCTTCAGTACACACGTTTACTAGGTTCTACCAGGTGGACGTTAGAAGTCAGGAGGATGTCGCCTTTGGGCGCAGTGTGTTGCAGGCCGCAAAAGATCCTCATGCCTGATGGCGCCCAGCTTATGTATGGTGTATCCCCCCCCTCATGTGGCATTGCTTTGGGACGTCCCACATAGTAATGACTATGCTGCTCTGTGTCCCGTGATGTATGAACAAGAAAGTAGGATTTTTAAAACAGCTTACCTGTAAAATCCTTTTCTTGGAGTACATCACGGGACACAGAGCTCCCACCCCTCTTTTGGGGACACGTATTGCTTTGCTACAAAACTGAGGTACTCCCGGATGGGAGGGGCTTATATAGGGGAGGGTACTTCCTGTTTTGGAAGTTGCCAGTGCCAGCACCTGAAGGTAATCTATATAACCCACATAGTAATGACTATGCTGCTCTGTGTCCCGTGATGTACTCCAAGAAAAGGATTTTACAGGTAAGCTGTTTTAAAAATCCTACTATATATATATATATATATATATTGTGAGGGGGTTAGCTCGGCAGCGGGTGTGTGTGACCCCCGGGATGGGCTCCCCAGACAAAAACAGGCCCAGCAAACGGAGGTTGTGGTTTTCAAAATCAAAAAGGTGCGGTTTATTTTCTATTTACAGTGACAAAACACAGCAAAGCAAAAGAAACATAACCAAAATAAATCCTGGTCAAGTTGACCTCTGACTAAACATACAGGTTTCCTAACTAACAACTGGGATCAGCCTAGTGCTGTCCTAGTCCCTAAGTCCCTGGTTTAGTAAAAGTCCAAACAAATAGCCACACAGGCTTTGCCTCACCGCACAGGGGTTCACTCTCCCTAGACAGTCCACACAGGTCTGGTTCCAGGCATGAGCTAACATCTAATGAAGCTGGGAGTTCTTATAGAGGCCTAAATGAGCTGACAAGGTTCAGCTGGTCTCCTCATCTCTGTCTGCACGACGCCCCACACTCTCCCTAGAGGTATGAGTCATCCATGAGCCCACTAGCCTTATACAACTCTCCACCTAGTTGTATAAGTCGGCGTAAAGCCTGAATCTGGGCGAAATATATCTACCCCCCTGGATGCAACCAGGTGACTTTACCTTCCTGCTGTCACATACCCCCCCCTCTTGTTTTAACCTCGGGGTTGGAACACCAGCAATCAGGCATTCGTGTACTCGAGACAAAGCATCCACATTCCCCATTTGAACGCCAGGGCGATGCTTTACTGTGAAGTTGAATTCCTGGAGGGCCAGGAACCACCTATTCACTCTTCTATTTGTTTCCTTGTTTTGAGCCATCCACTTTAACGGAGCGTGATCCGTAACCATGTCAAAGTGCCTACCTAGCAGGTAGTACCGAAGGGAATCTAGAGCCCACTTCACCGCTAAACACTCCTTTTCAATGGTGGCGTAATTTACCTCATGGGACTTCAACTTCCTGCTGAGGTAAATGACTGGGTGCTCTTCCCCGTTCCAGACCTGGGACAATACTGCTCCTAACCCCACATCTGACGCATCACTTTGTACGACAAAGTCTTTAGAGAAGTCGGGTGAGTACAACACTGGCTGGCTACATAAGGCTTGTTTCAAGAATTGGAATGCTGCCTCAGCCTCGGGGGTCCATTTAATCATGACCGACCCTTTCCCCTTCGTCAGGTTGGTTAGGGGCACAGCCTTAGAAGCAAAGTGGGGAATGAATCGCCGATAATACCCAGCGATTCCCAGAAAGGCTCGTACCTGCTTCTTGCTGTTGGGACGTGGCCAACTCTGGATGGCCTCGACTTTGTTGAGTTGGGGTTTTATTACTCCCCTCCCAATGGTGTACCCAAGATATTTGGCCTCCTCCTGCCCAATGGTACACTTCTTGGGGTTAGCCGTAAACCCCGCTTCCCGAACAGAGTCCAGGACTGCTTGCACTTTTGGCAGATGTGAGGCCCAATCTGTGCTATGGACAATTACGTCATCCAGGTAAGCCGCAGCATACTTCCGATGGGGCCTCAGCATCTGGTCCATTTTCCGCTGGAATGTGGCCGGCGCATTCTGTAACCCGAACGGCATTCTTTTATATTGGAACGCCCCGTCTGGGGTTACAAATGCGGTTTTCTCTTTGGCCGACTTGGCCAGGGGGATTTGCCAATACCCTTTTGTGAGGTCAAGAGTCGTCATGTATCGGGCTGTTCCCAGCCGGTCGATCAACTCATCTATACGTGGCATGGGGTAGGTGTCAAATTTAGTAACTTTGTTCAACTGACGAAAATCGTTACAAAATCGCCAGCTCCCATCCGGTTTAGGCACCAACACAATGGGACTAGACCAATCACTTTGGGACTCCTCTATCACCCCTAAGTTCAGCATTTTCTGTACTTCCTCCCGTATTGCCTCCCGTCGGGCCTCTGGGATCCGATAGGGTTTTAACTTCACCCTTTCACCGGGCGGGGTAATGATGTCATGCTCTACCCCAGATGTTTGTCCCGGCAGCTCAGAGAATACCTCCTTGTTGCGAAGCACAAACTCCTTAACCTCCTGTTGTTGGGGTTGTGACAAGGTGGCTGCTATTCCAACCTCAGGAATCACGCAACCAGTTTGAGCTGGTGACCAAGTGTCTGCGACTAGGGACTCTCTATCCCTCCAGGCTTTCAACAGATTAACGTGATAGATCTGTTCGGGCTTTCGCCTTCCTGGTTGTCTGACCTTGTAATTCACTTCGCTCACTTTTTCCATTATCTCATAGGGGCCTTGCCATTTGGCAAGGAATTTACTTTCAACCGTAGGGACAAGTACCAGTATCCTATCCCCCGGGGAAAAGGTACGGGTCTTGGCTCCACGGTTGTACACTCTCTGCTGTGCTAACTGCGCTTGGGCCAAATGTTCCTTCACGATGGGCATTACCTGTGCAATTCGGTCTTGCATCAGGGCGACATGCTCAATCACACTCCTGTGGGGAGAACTCTCACTTTCCCAAGTTTCCTTGGCAATATCCAACAGCCCTCTTGGGTGTCTCCCATACAGTAACTCAAAGGGGGAGAATCCCGTAGAGGATTGGGGCACCTCCCTAATAGCAAACATCAGATAAGGAAGTAGACAGTCCCAATCCTTTCCATCTCTATCCATCACTTTCTTCAACATTTGTTTTAGGGTTTTGTTGAATCTTTCAACCAGCCCATCGGTTTGGGGGTGATACACAGATGTACGTAATTGCGTCACTTTGAACAATTTACACAGCTCCTTCATAACCCGGGACATAAAGGGTGTACCTTGGTCCGTAAGCAGTTCTTTACAAATACCCACCCGGCTAAACACAAGAGATAGCTCTTTGGCTATGGTTTTGGCCGAGGTATTTCGGAGAGGGATCGCTTCTGGATAACGGGTGGCATAGTCCATTATAACTAATATGTACTGGTGCCCCCTAGCGGACTTGATTATAGGCCCTACCAAATCCATGGCGATCCTCTCAAACGGGACCTCAATGATGGGTAGAGGGACCAGCGGGCTATGGAAATGTGGCATCGGGGCCGACCTCTGACACACAGGGCAGGAGGAACAATAATTTTCTATGTCCTTCATCACCCCCGGCCAATAGAATCTCTGTAATACCCTCTCTCGGGTTTTCTCTGTCCCCAGATGACCTCCAAGAATGTGCCCATGGGCCAACTCCAACACCAACTTCCTGTAAGGTTTGGGCACCACAAGCTGCTCAACGGTTTCTTCTGCCCTTTTTGCCACCCGATACAGTAGGTCCTTCTCTATGCTGAAGTATGGGTAAGTGCAGGTATTATCTGGGTTCACTAACTCGCCATCTATTTTCACTACGTTTTCCCGTGCCTTTATTAGGGCGGGGTCTTTCAACTGTTCTGTGGCAAAGTTTTCCCTGTGAACCTCAAGATCAGAAAACTCCACAGACGGTAGGTTTTCGTCTGAGGAGGTGGGCTCCTCTCCAGTTTCTTGAGTCTCCCCTGCCAATACTGATAAGGGAAATTCCGGAGAGTCCTCACCACTCTCAGGGGAGTTCTGGCTATCACATTCCTGGTACATAGGGGCACCAGTGGGGGGCTCAGGATCATCCCACAGTTCCCAGAACTTCGGAAAATCCCTTCCCACAATGGCGTCATGCGGTAACTGAGATACTAAGCCCACTGGATGAGAGAGGGTACCTTTGGGGGTCTCGAAACACACTGTAGTCACTGGATACTCTCGGGTGTCCCCATGCACACAAATAACAGCTACCTTGCTATTCCCAAAGACCTCTGTTTTAACTAACTCAGCCTTTATCAGGGTCACAAGGCTACCTGAATCCAGCAATACCACAACATTTCTACCATTAACACACATTTTGCATAAATGTTTCTCAGTTCCTCGAATGGCAGTGCATGCGACTGTCGCACACAGCGACTGACGTCTGCCCGTCAGAAAGTCACACTGCATGGGTTCCTCCACAACCGGGCAATTGGCTGCAATATGTCCCGCTTGCCGGCAGCGGTAGCAAACGATCCTTCTTGCCGCCTCTTGGGCCGCTGATTTCCCAGGCTGTTCTCGCCAAACTTGGGGTAGAGCTCCCACCCTCTCACTCTCTCCACCCTCACCCCTTGGAATCCTCTTATCCGCCCCTGGGGATGGTCTGGTCTTAGGGTGGAAAGTCCGAGTGTCTCTGGAAGAGGCCGTCAGGTTCTCTGTAGCCAAGTATTTCTCCACACGATCCACAAGACCATCGGCCGTCTCTGGGTCTCCATGGCTTACCCACTTTTGGATGGCAGTAGGAAGAGCTCTCAAAAACCGATCCATTACAACACGTTCCACAATCTTTGGTGCGGACAAAGTCTCTGGCTGTAGCCACTTTCTGCTCAGGTGAATGAGATCATACATTTGAGACCTGGGGGGTTTTCCAAGCTGGAAAGTCCAGTTATGCACACGCTGAGCCCGGACAGCCTGGGTGACACCCAGCCTTGCCAAAATTTCAGCTTTTAGCATCACATAGTCTTTTGCTTGGTTAGGCTCTAGGTCATAGTAAGCTTTCTGCGATTCACCAGTTAACAGAGGAGCCACCAGTCCAGCCCACTGCTCCTCAGGCCACTTTTCTCTTTCAGCGGTCCTTTCAAATGTGGTCAAAAATACCTCTGGATCATCCTCTCCAGTCATTTTTGTCAATAAACGACTCACCCCAAAGGACGCGGTATTAGTGGGACGGCTTTCCTCACTGGTCTGCGGACGTTGCTGCATTACTGCTTCCATTTGTTGTAGTCTCTGCTCTTGCTTCTGTAACAGGTCTATGAAGCGGGCCTCAGATTGCTGCTGGGCTTGTTGCTGAGCTTCCAGACTCTGTTGGTGAGCTTGCTGCTGGGCTGCAAGGCTCTGTTGATGAGCTGCAAGGCTCCTTTGCAAACCTGCATTTGTCTGCTGTTGATTGGCATTTGCTAGAGCCAGCTGTTTCAGTATCTCCTCCATGCTGGCTTAAAAAAAAACTGCCACTGGTTCTCCACCAACTGTGAGGGGGTTAGCTCGGCAGCGGGTGTGTGTGACCCCCGGGATGGGCTCCCCAGACAAAAACAGGCCCAGCAAACGGAGGTTGTGGTTTTCAAAATCAAAAAGGTGCGGTTTATTTTCTATTTACAGTGACAAAACACAGCAAAGCAAAAGAAACATAACCAAAATAAATCCTGGTCAAGTTGACCTCTGACTAAACATACAGGTTTCCTAACTAACAACTGGGATCAGCCTAGTGCTGTCCTAGTCCCTAAGTCCCTGGTTTAGTAAAAGTCCAAACAAATAGCCACACAGGCTTTGCCTCACCGCACAGGGGTTCACTCTCCCTAGACAGTCCACACAGGTCTGGTTCCAGGCATGAGCTAACATCTAAGGAAGCTGGGAGTTTTTATAGAGGCCTAAATGAGCTGACAAGGTTCAGCTGGTCTCCTCATCTCTGTCTGCACGACACCCCACACTCTCCCTAGAGGTATGAGTCATCCATGAGCCCACTAGCCTTATACAACTCTCCACTTAGTTGTATAAGTCGGCGTAAAGCCTGAATCTGGGCGAAATATATCTACCCCCCTGGATGCAACCAGGTGACTTTACCTTCCTGCTGTCACAATATATATATATATATATACACACATACACATACATATACATACATACACATATATATATATATATATATATATATATATATATATATATATATATATATATATATATATATATACATATACACACATACACACACATACACATACACACATACATACATATGAAAAATAAATAAGTAAATACATAAATAAATAAATAAATAAGAGCAGCTGCTCATGTCAGTGTTCCACACATCACATATGACCTACTTAATCAACATTATAAGAATATAAATATTTTACTGTAGCTTCCGAAAATATAAAGGTAATCAATTAACCAATATTTTCATTTTCCAAGTTAGTAGGTCTCGCCCACCCCATATTGGGAACAAACTGTAGGCAAAGACCCATCAACCTGTTGCTAAATTCATTATAACAAATGTATTATCTACTTAGCTAAGCTTGAGATAGGTAACTAAAGAACTACAAAGAACAGTTTTTTAGATATTTAGAAGCTCTAGGGTGGACCATCCAATTTTGCCATTTTTCTTTAAAGTTATCTGTGTTGTAATTTTTGTATGCCAACATCAGTTCATATTGAGCTTGAATATTCAGTCTAATTATGACATTGGTTAGGTTTGGAGTTTCAAAGGATTTCCATAGACTGGATATTGTGAGTCTGGCTGCTATCAGTGTATGGGCTACAATAGTTCTATACATTATAGGGTATATGTCTAGATTTATTCCTAGAAGGGCCATGGCAGGGGTGAGATCCAGCAAATTGCCAGTGAGATCCGCTAAAAACACTGAGACAGAATTCCAGAAACTGTGTATATTTTTACAGCTCCATAGGGTATGATGAAGATTCCCTATTTGCTCATTGCATCTCCAACAGATCGGTGAAGCTGTGGGATATATCGTTGATAGTCTATATGGCGTCAGATACCATCTGTTTAAATTTTTTTGGGCGTTATCCCAGTGATCAGTACAAGAGGAAGCCTTCCTGAATATTAAAATTGCTTTCCTCCATTGGGTACCTGTGAACGTCTCAGATAAATCTTTTTCCCACTTGAGCATATGGGGGTTTTTGTAGTCTGTGGGGTATGTGGTGAGAAGGTCATAAAATAAAGAGATACCCCTCACTTTTTGGTCTTTATTGTTTGTTAAATAATGCCAAATTGAGGCCGGAATATTTATATTGTTATGGGGAAGGAAGTTTTTTAGTCTAGAACATTTTGCTATTTTACCCATTACCAACTCTTTATAGCTTACAGGTAGTTCATTATAAATGTTGTATCCCTGTTTGACCCATTCTTTTGATGTAATGCGGATTTTGCAGTAATCTATTATTTTCACTGGTATTTGTACTGTAACATTATTGTCCCAATTTTTTGTTTTGGATAAAACGTGTTTCCATGCTATCAAGGTGGCTCTAATACTAATTAGGTTGGGGATGTTGATTTTTTTAAGTAAGTGGCTAGCCATAGAAAGTGCATACAGGTCGTATCCTAGTGTTGCCTCCCTTTCAATAGTTGCCCATAATTTATCCTCTGAAGGGGAGAACCAGTGTTTCATTTGATCTAATAGTGAGGCGTAATAGTAACTTTTTACTTCCGGTAATCCCATTCCTCCCACTGTTTTATTGGAAGTCAGTATGGAAAATGCCACTCTAGGTTTTTTCCCATTCCAGATAAAATTTTTGAGTTTCTTATTAATTTGTGTGAAAAATTTATTGGGAATAATAGTAGGGAGGGAGCGGAAATAATATAATATTTTGGGTAGTGTTTGCATTTTAAAGGCTGCTATTCTCCCTACCCATGTGAGTTGAGTTTTTTGTATATTTTGAAGATCTTTTTGTACTATTTCTAGGAGTGTGGGGAAGTTAATTTCATACATTTTGGAGGGCGGGTAAGTAAGTTTAATCCCTAAATATGATAAAGAAGTTGTATCCCAGTTAAAACCATATTTTTCTTGCATATTTTTAATTTGGTCAGGAGATAAGTTCATTGGTAATACATTGCATTTATTTTTGTTAATTTTGTAGTAGGATATTTTGCCATAATGGTCTAGTATATTTTGTGCAGCAGGTAATGATGCGTCTGGGTTAGTTAATGATAATATGATATCGTCCGCAAATAATCCGATTTTGTGTTCGTATTGTCCTATTTTTATACCTTTAATGTACGGGTTTATTCGTATGGATTCTGCCAAAGGTTCTATCGCTAATGAAAATATCAGGGGGGATAGAGGGCACCCTTGTCTAGTTCCGTTAGTGAGATTAAATCTTTTAGAGATTGAGCCTGATGTAGATACTCTGGCTGAAGGTTGTGTATAGAGTGACATAATAGCAGTATATATAAATCCCTTGAATCCAAATTTTGTTAATGCCTTAGATATGTAGTCCCAGTGCATTCTATCAAATGCCTTTTCGGCGTCTATAGCTAATAGAAGGGAAGGTGTTCTTTTGTTATCTATCTGGTTAATCAGGTTTAGAATTCTTCTCGTACCATCTGGTGCTTGTCTGCCCTTAATAAATCCTACTTGGTCAGGTTTAATGAGATAGGGGGTAGTTTCTAGCAGTCTATTTACCAATATTTTAGCGTAAATTTTCAGGTCTGTATTCAATAACGAAATGGGATGGTAGTTAATGGGGGATGTAGGGTCTTTTTCTGTTTTAGGTATTGTAATTATGATTGCCTCTAACATTTCCTTAGGAAATTGACTGGTATTTGCTACATGGTTAAATAGATTGGTTAGATATGGAACTAAAATATCCACACAGGCTTTATAATATTCTGCTGATAAACCATCACTACCTGGCGCTTTATTTATGGGTAAATGTTTGATAACATTGAAAATTTCTATTCGCGATATTGGTTCATTGAGTTTTTCAAGGGTGGTAGGGTCAATTTCAGGAAGATTTACTGATTTCAGGAAGTCAGAAATACTCTCGGGAGTAGGTTGAAAGGTATTTTTGTCCTCCTGAAGGTTATATAGAGAAGTATAATAATCTGCCAGTGAATCTGCTATTTCTTGGGGGTTATAATGGGTATTTCCTGTTTTATGGTGTATTATTTTAGATATTTTATTATTGTTTTGTCGTTGACGTAGTAGATTTGCTAATAGTCTACCAGCTTTATTATTCTGGGAATAATAATTTAGTTTTATTCTTTTTAGGTATCTGTCATGGTCTTCTAGCAAGGCGCATCTCAGTTCTAACCTGAGTTTGGATAATTGTTGTATCAAATTGGAATCTTTGTTTTTTTTTTTATGAATTTCTTCCACACTTGCTATATCTTTTAATAAATTATTTATAATATTTTGTTTCTTTTTTTTAATCCCTTGCTGCTACCTGTATAAGAATCCCTCTAACAAAAGCTTTATGGGTACACCATAAATTTGCAATATTCAGAGATTCACCTTTATGGATATCAAAAAATTCTGTTAAATTCCTTTTTATTACAGACAGGTTCCTCTTTTGAGATAGAATGAACGTATTGTTTCTCCATAAGGAATTATTAGGACAGGTACCTCCTGTCTGGATTTCTAGTGTAATTGGTGCATGGTCAGACCAGGTTATATTATGTATTTTGGCATCTATTACTCTTTGTAGCAGGTGTTTGTCTGTAATAAAATAGTCTATCCTGGAAAATGATTTATGAACCTGTGAAAAAAAAGTGTAGTCTCTTTCAGTTGTGTGTAGACATCTCCAGGGGTCATAGAGGTCTTCATCTTGAAGCATCTTGTTCAGTCCATATCTGGTGGAATTTTCTTTTTTGGAAGTGTCCATAATGGGATCCAGAGGTGCATTAAAGTCCCCGCAGAGAATAAGTGGTCCTTTTTGTAGTTTCCTTGCAACCGTTATTATTTTCCATATAAATCTTTGTGGGTGTTTATTTGGAGCATATATATTTATAATTGTATAATCTGAGTTGCTAATGGTTGCTACCAGGATTATATATCTACCTTGGTTGTCCGTTTTAAGGTCCAATAGTTGAAAGGTGACTGTATCTTTAATTGCAATTACAACTCCTTTTTTCTTCTTATTATTGTTAGAAGTAAACATTTTTGGGAACATATGATGTGAGAATTTGGGAATTTTGTCTTTTGCAAAATGCGATTCCTGTATACACACTATATCGCTTTTGTGTTTTAGTGCGTCAGTCCAGAGAGCTCTTCTTTTATATGGGCTATTGAGACCTTTGGTGTTGATTGACAGCAGTTTAAGGCCCATATTGAAGGAATTTGGTGCTTATTAATTTTGTCTTGTCATTATGCGATAAGAATATTATCTCAATACTGTTATTCTTACTGATACCTTTCTTGTCCAGTAGATGGTGGTAATGCATCTGAAAACTTATGAAGTGAAAACGCAACAATAAAACAAACAGTTTTAACAAAAAATAAAAATAAGAAATTTGGAGTTGGTATGCAACTCCTGTGTACATTGTGAATGTACCCTTTATCCTTAGGGAGGGGGAGTAACAAGACCTCCCAGACTTAGGCCCCCCCCCTGGATTTGAATCCCTGAGAATAGGATTTGGTATATATAGTGAACTGGAAATGGAGCATTTCTGTGTAAGTGAAATATATTTTTCAGTCAAAAGTTTCCTTGGCGGCAGCGGCCAAGGTTCTTCCTTGGTTAGTATGCCTTTGGGTCATTTTCCCTGATGGGGGATTATCCGAGATGTCCTCACTGTCGGTAGGAAGTATCCCCCATATCTGTACAGTTTTTAGACCCTCCTCCAGGGTATGTATGGAATGCATCTTGCCCTCACGTTCTATCAGTAATTTTGTGGGGAAACCCCATCTATAAAGTATTTTATGGTTTCGGAGAATTTTTGTTATCGGGTTCAAGTTCTTGCGTGCCAATAATGTAGCTTGCGATAGGTCTGAGTAAAGTTTGATTCCTGCATATGGGTCAGGTAGCGGTAAGTGGTGACGTGCATATTGCATTAGTTGGTCCTTCACTTGGAAAAAATGTATTTTTGCAATTACATCTCTGGGTAAGTGCTCTGGTATATGCGAGGGCTTAGGCAATCTGTGTGCCCGATCAATTGACAGTTCATGTTGAGGGACCATTGGTAATAGTGCTGTTATCATGCCTTTTATAAATGTCTTCAATTCCTGGGGCTTAACATTTTCTGGTATACCACGAAATTTAACATTGTTCCTTCTACTTCTGTCTTCAAGGTCTGAGATCTTTAATTTTAGGTTTTTTAATTCCTCTTCCACATCAAAGTGGGCTTCAACTAGGTCATTGTGTGCCTCAGTAAAGTCGCACATCTTATTTTCTATGTAGTCTACTCTGTCACCAATTGCGTCAAAATCTCTCTTGGACTGTTGCATGAAATTAAACATATCTTGTTGCAAAGCCCCCCTTAATGACATGACTATCTCTTTAAGTGTGGAGTCTGAGACAGGCTGTCCTGAGGTGGGAATGGCATGCAGTTTTTCATCAAATGGAATGTTGTATACTGTCATGTCAAAGTTATGAGGAGATTCACTTACATTCTCTTCTGAATTGTCTAATCTTCTTTTCTGAGAAGGAGGGCTGTGAATTTCAGCTTGTGAGAGAGTGCTGTTTGGAAGCTGTATTTCCATAGCTGATTTCTGCTTATTCTCCTGAAGTGCAGAGTAGCGCCTTATATTGTGCTGAGAGGCTGAGGGACCTGCGCCATCTTGTTTTCCCTGAGTCCTGTCAGGGCTCAGGAAATCACTCAATTTAAGGGGTTTCTCCTTCTTCTTTTTGTTCCCCATCTGCACCTTATATTCTCCGCCGCTACCGGAGCTTATCTGAGTTCTCAGGGCTGCTTTTTGTTTGCTTCTAGCCGCTCAGGGGTTTCCCGTTATCCTGGAGCAGGTTACAGAGCGACCATTCTCCCTCACCTCAGGCCACGCCCCTGTTTTAAAGTGATTTTATTGTCTGTTTAGAATATGTACTGTAAATACTTTTCTGTGCATGATCAGGGCACAGGTTCAGTTTAACAGGTTTTTACTGCCAGAGCCGTTTTTGCCTGAAGAGTAGGGATGAGCCGAACACCCCCGGGTTCGGTTCGCACCAGAACCCGCGAACGGACCGAAAGTTTGCACGAACGTTAGAACCCTATTAAATACAATGGATGCGAACGTTCGAAATCTAAAGTGCTAATTATAACGACTAATATGCATGTTATTGTCCTAAAAAGTGTTTGGGGACCCGGGTTCTGCACCAGGGGACATGTATCAATGCAAAAAGAAGTTTTAAAAACGGTAATTTTTCGGGAGCAGTTATTTTAATGATGCATAAAGTGAAAAAAAAAAAAGTCAAATATTCCTTTAAATATCGTACCTGGGGAGTGTCTAAAGTATGCCTGTGAAGTGCCACGTGTTTCCCGTGTTTAGAACTGTCCCTACACAAAATGACAATTCTAAAGGAAAAAAAAGCCATTTAAAACTGCTTGCGGCTTTAATGTAATGTCTGGTCCCGGTAATATGGATGAAAATCTTTGAGAAAAATGGCATAGCTACCCCATCACCCCCCCCCCCACCCCAGCCCATTACCAGCCCCTTTGGGTCTTGTATGGATATTAACGGGAACCCCGCACACAAAATAAAAAAAGGCCCTATATACTCTGAACAGCCGTATACAGGCGTAGACAGGGACATGTAGGTTTGTTCTTATGTAGAATCTGTTTGTAATTTTGAACAGGTGCATTGTTTAAGTGTAGCTCCAGCCAAAAAAAATCTATTTTTAAGCTTTTTGGAAAACATAGGGAAGGGTTATCACCCCTGTAACATTTGTTTTGCTGTCTGTTCCCCTGTTCAGAACATTTCACCTCACTTTCCGTCCCAATAACAAATGTTTTTGAAAAGTGGGTTTTTTATTAAAACAAGGATTGGTGATAAAGCATCCGTAGAGAGGAGACACCTTTTTCCCATATTAACACTTACAGGAGAGAATTTCCCTTCCTAGGGGTAGATTTCCTCTCACTTCCTGTTGTCTCCTTTCGTTTGCAAGTAGGAGTCCTTTGTAAGTTGGATGTTTGAAAGTAGGGGCCTACCGTATATACTCTGCTGAAATTTGCCCCTTACATGTTGGTGTTGCCACAACACTGTAAGCCCTCACAGTTACTCTTGGTGGGCGCATGAATGGGCCCTGCTGTGAATCATTAGATCAAGAATTGTAATTGCATGCCCCTGTTGAACAGGGGCTGAAAAATTGGGCCTTTGGTGGTGGTGGTGGTGGTGTTGACACAACACTGTAAGGCCTCACAGTTACTCTTGGAGGACGCAGGAATGGGCCCTGCTGTGAATTATTAGATCAAGAATTGTAATTACATGCCCCTGTTAAACAGGGGCAGAAAAATTGGACCTTAGGCACTGGTGCCACAACGCTGCAACCCCTCACAGATACTGTACTTGGAGCACAGCAATGAGCCCTGTTGCAAAGTATTGCATCAAAAATTGTAATTACACGCCCCTGTTAAACAGGGGCTGAAAAATTGGACCTTAGGCACTGGTGCTGGTGCCACGACACTGCAACCTCTCCCAGATACTCTAGTTGGAGTGCAGGAATGAGCCCTGCTGCAAAGCATTGCATAAAAAATTGTAATTACATGCCCCTGTTAAACAGGGGCTGAAAAATTGGGCCTTAGCCACTGGTGGCGGCACCCAGAAACAAAAATGTTCTTCCAAGCTATCATCATCAATCGGATCATTGAGGAGGAGGAGGAGGATAGTCAGTCAACATAACAGGACAGTCACTCAGCATCAGCATCAGTCTTGAAGGGATGTGACATTTGAAAATAAATTAGTCTGTTATATCAGCTTCAGGTGTTTGGTAGCTGGTGGTGATACAAGACTGGTTCATCTTTATGAAGGTCAGTCGATCAACCGAGTCGGTAGACAGGCGCACCCTGTGATCCGTGACAAATCCTCCAGCAGCACTGAATGTGCGTTCTGAAAGAACACTGGATGCAGGACAGGCCACTAGCTCAATTGCATA
Organism: Rana muscosa; assembly: GCA_029206835.1. Taxonomy (NCBI): domain Eukaryota; kingdom Metazoa; phylum Chordata; class Amphibia; order Anura; family Ranidae; genus Rana; species Rana muscosa. Next base: position 432,560,111 of record CM055121.1, on the reverse strand, counting down.
CTGTGCAAGCTCTGGCCAGTGATCCATCCTCAAGACCCAGTAAGCCAGAGGATTTTCGGTGGGGAAGGTGTCCAAGTCTGACCTTGCCCCTAGGTATTCCTGCACCATGTATATCAGACGCTGGCGATGGTTGCTGGAACCGATCATACTTTGGGGCTGCGGACTAAAGAATTGTCTGAACGCATCGGTCAGACGGCCACCTTCCCCACCGCTCCTTCTTTGACTGACCGAAGCCTCAGCAACTCGTTATCCAGGACCAGGAGTTTGTAACCTCCCAGTCTCTGGGAACGCATTGCACAGACCTTTCTGCAAGGCCTCCCGAGTTGTCTCATCCTCTGCTCTCTCTGCGATGGTAAGATAAGGTCCGCAACCTTACCCTTGTACCGTGGATCAAGGAGAGTGGCCAGCCAGTAATGGTCCCTCTCCTTGATTCGAAGAATACGAGGATCCTTCCGCAGACTTTGCAGGATCAGGGAGGCCATGCAGCGTAGGTTAGCTGAGGCATTCGGTCCGCAGTCCTCTGGGTCACTAAGGACGACATGCCACCTCCTCCCAGCCACGTGCCAGTCTACGGGTTACTTGGGACTGTAAATCATCCCTAAAAGACTGCTGCTGATGATGCTGAGTGCCAGGCTCCACCTCCATGCTGACACAATCCTCCTCCTCCTCCTCTTCCAGTGCGATGGGTGGGACAGAAGGAACACTGTCTGGGTAAAGGGGGCCTTGAGAGGCAAGGAAGTCCTCCTCTTCCTGCCTCTGTTCTGCCTCAAGTGTCCTGTCCATTATTCCACGCAGCGTATGTTCCAACAGGTGGACAAGAGGTACAGTGTCACTGATGCATGCACTGTCACTGCTCACCATCCTCGTGGCCTCCTCAAATGGTGCCAGGACAGTGCATGCATCCCTGATCATGCCCCACTGGCGTGGTGAAAAAAAAACGAGCTCCCCTGACCCTGTCCTGGTGCCGTAGTCGCACAGGTACTCATTGATGGCCCTCTGCTGCGTGTGCAGCCGCTGCAGCATGGCCAACGTTGAGTTCCACCTGGTGGGCATGTCACATATAAGGCGGTTCTTGGGCAGGTTCAACTCCTTTTGCAGCTCAGCCAGGCGAGCACTGGCATTATAAGATCTGCGGAAATGCACACAGACTTTCCTGGCCTGCCTCAGGACATCCTGTAAGCCCGGGTACCTGCCCAAGAACCGCTGCACCACCAGGTTAAGGACGTGAGCCACACAGGGCACATGGGTCAGTTGTCCCTGTCGGAGGGCGGAGAGGAGGTTGGTGCCATTGTCGCAAACCACCATTCCTGGCTTAAGCTGGCATGGCGTCAACCACCTCTCGGCCTGTCCCTGCAGAGCTGACAGAACCTCTGCCCCAGTGTGGCTCCTGTCCCCCAAACACACCAGCGCAAGCACGGCATGGCATCTTTTTGCCTGCGTACTTGCGTAGCCCCTTGAACGCCTATGGAGCACCGCTGGTTCAGAGGACAAAGCACAGGAAGAGGCCATTGAGGAAGAAGAAGAGGGGGGGGGGGGTGGAGGAGAGAGGTGTGTCACAACCAGTAGTAGCATTTTGGAGGCGTGGCGGCGGAACAACCTCCAACACTACTGCACCTTGCCTGCATCCTTCCCAGCTGCCAAAAGAGTGACCCAATGGGCCGTGAAAGAAAGGTAACGTCCCTGTCCATGCCTGCTGGACCATGAGTCAGCGGTAATATGCACCTTACCGCTGACTGCCCTGTCCAGCGAGGCCAAGACATTGCCTTCCACATGCCAGTATAGAGCCGGAATCGCCTTCCGTGAGAAAAAGTTGGGTTTGGGAACCTGCCACAGAGGAACCGCACATTGCACAAACTCACGGAAGGGGGCCGAGTCTACCAACTGAAAAGGCAGCAGTTGAAGCGCTAGCAATTTAGCCAAGCTAGCATTCAACCGCTGGGCATGTGGATGGCTGGGAGTGAACTTCTTTCGACGGTCCAGCAGCTGGGGCAGGGAAATTTGCCTGCTAGAATCAGATGTCGGTGTACTGATAGCAGAGTGCCCTCAAGTACTTGGCTGTGACACACCTAATTCTACACCTTCATTCCTCTCAGAGCAGGTTTCAGAGAGGACTGAAGGTATAGTGGGGTTGGAGGTCCCAGCTGATGTGGTGCAAGGAAAGGTCCGCTTTGTTCTTTGGTGTGGGTCTTTAAGGTAGGCTTGCCAATGAGCTGCATGGCAGGTAAACATATGTCTGGTCAAGCATGTGGTACCCAAGCGGCTGATGTTTTGGCCACGTGATATACGCTTGAGACATATGATGCAAACAGCAGCTGTGCGATCTGATGCACTCACCTCAAAAAAGGCCCACACCAAAGAACTTTTTGAATAACAGGCAGAGGCAGCGCCCTGCACAGGCGGAGCTCTGCGGTGTGATTCAGTCGGTGTGCTGCCCTTACGCTGGCCCCCCGAGGGAATCCTGCCTCGTTGGAGATGTGCCTCCTCCTCATCCTCCTCCTCCTCCTCTCTCCTATTAGGCACCCACGTGGAGTCAGTGACCTCATCATCCCCTCCCTCCTCATCACTGGAGCCAATCTGGCAGTATGCTGCAGCTGCTGGAACATGACTGCCAGATTGGTGTCCTTCTTGAGTATCCCCTCTCTCTGCTCTCACGCTACTGCCTTCCTCTAGCTGTGTATCATCATCAGACCCTTCGAAACGCTGGGCATCCTCCTGGAGCATGTACCCAACACTGTGCTCAAACAGTTCGGGGGACTCCTCAGGAGGACATGGTGGGTCTAGGGAAGGAGTGACTGATGATGACATTGATACCAGGGAAGAGGACGCTTTGGCAGCTGCTTTGCCAGTACCCTGAGCCTGGTTGAGAGAGGATGAGGAGGATGAGGAGGGCTTGGTCATCCACTCTACCAAGTCTTCGGCATGATGCGGCTCAACATGTCCAGCTGCCGAAAAGAAGGACAAGCATGTTCCATGGCCATGTGCTGATGACAATGCACCGCGTCCACGACCAGCACTGTTGCCCCCAGACACAGAGCCTGCTTGCCCTCTTTTATTGGCTTGTGACTGTCTGCCTCTCTTTGTTGGCCTTCCAGACATAGCAATGGCCTGCAGGGAGATGGGAAAACCAGCAATAAGGGGTAGCTTCAGGTGTATACTTTGCAGGAAGCACACAACGCCCGCTGTAAGTGCTGCAAATGCCTGTTAGTGTAACACACCAGGAAAACACAGCAATACGGGCTAGCTTCAGGTGTATAATGTGCAGGAGGCACACTCCGCCCGCTGTAAGTGCTGCAAATGCCTGTTAGTGTAACACACCAGGAAAACACAGCAATACGGGCTAGCTTCAGGTGTATAATGTGCAGGAGGCACACTCCGCCCGCTGTAAGTGCTGAAAATGCCTGTTAGTGTAACACACCAGGAAAACACAGCAATACGGGCTAGCTTCAGGTGTATATTTAGCAGGAAGCACACTCCTCCCGCTGTAAGTGCTGCAAATGCCTGTTAGTGTAACACACCAGGAAAACACAGCAATACGGGCTAGCTTCAGGTGTATAATGTGCAGGAGGCACACTCCGCCCGCTGTAAGTGCTGCAAATGCCTGTTAGTGTAACACACCAGGAAAACAAAGCAATACGGGCTAGCTTTAGGTGTATATTTAGCAGGAAGCACACTCCGCCCGCTGTAAGTGCTGCAAATGCCTGTTAGTGTAACACACCAGGAAAACACAGCAATACAGGCTAGCTTCAGGTGTATACTGTGCAGGAGGCTTAGCAACAATGACACTGACACTGTCCCCTGCCTATCCTTCTCTCTCCCTGCACACAAGGTTTATCAAAGAATATGACACTGACACTCTCCCTGCCTATCCTTCTCTCTCCCTGCACACAAGGTTTAGCAAAGAATATGACACTGACACTCTCCCTGCCTATCCTTCTCTCTCCCTGCACACAAGGTTTAGCAAAGAATATGACACTGACACTGTCCCCTGCCTATCCTTCTCTCTCCCTGCACACAAGGTTTAGCAAAGAATATGACACTGACACTCTCCCTGCCTATCCTTCTCTCTCCCTACACACAAGAATAGCACAAAGAATAGCACAATGACACTGTCTTTGCCTATCCTTCTCTTTCCCTGCGCCGGAACACACTACACAAGGCCGCCGCGCTGGCGGCCTTTTATAGTGTGGGGCATGTGCTAAACCCCCTGAGCTATAATTGGCCACAGGCAACCTGCCTGTGGCCAATTATGGCTCTCCTAGCTGCCGGCACTGTGATTGGCCAAGCATGCGGGGTCACAGTGCATGCTTGGCCAATCACAGCGCCGGGATTGCACTGCGATGGCGCAGTGTATTGTGGGCCATTCGCGTCACTCGAATTTGGCGGGAACGGCCCAAATAGTTCGATCTTCGTCGAACGATCGAACAGCCGATGTTCGAGTTGAACGTATGTTCGACTCGAACACCGAGCTCATCCCTACTGAAGAGTAATAAACATTATACGTTTCCTGCAAGCAGAGACCATGGAGAATAAATTGTTGGTAGTAGTGTGTCCTTTTATGAAACTGAGATCAGAGGCGGTCCAGAGTCTCACCGCTGATCTCAGGTCATTAGCAGTGTATGAAACTGAGGTAATCAGCGGAGAACATGTTCTCCACTGATTATCTCAACACAGTGAGAATCTGTAACTGACTGTCACATAAACGGCCAGTGTATGAAGGTGCGATCTCGGCACCTCACTGGCGATCTGTGACAGAATTCTCACTTTCTGATTCACCATCTCATAGGTGGAGAATCAGAGAGAGAAGCGCAAAGCTGGCTGAGTATTCTGGAGGAAGAAGGAAGTCTTTTGACTTCCTTCTTTCATCCACTAGCAGCCATACATCTTCCCTACCATTACACACCCCAAAACGAGCAGGTTAGCAATATATACTGTATATATATTGTGACAGCAGGAAGGTAAAGTCACCTGGTTGCATCCAGGGGGGTAGATATATTTCTCCCAGATTCAGGCTTTATGCTGACTTATACAACTAGGGAGGGAGTTGATGAAGCCCAGCTGAGGCTAGTGGGCTCATGGATGACTCATACCTCTAGGGAGAGGGCTGGGCGTCGTGCAGGCAGGGAGTTGATGAGACCAGCTGAAGCCTGTCAGTTCGTTTAAGGCCTCTATAAAAACTCCCAGCTTCATTAGATGTTAGCTCATGCCTGGACCCAGACCTGTGTGGACTGTCTAGGGAGAGTGAACCCCTGTGCGGTGAGGCAAAGCCTGTGTGGCTATTTGTTTGGACTTTTACTAAACCAGGGACTTAGGGACTAGGACAGCACCAGGCTGATCCCAGTTGTTAGTTTAGGAAACCTGCATGTTTAGTCAGAGGTCAAACTGACCAGGATTTATTTTGTTTATGTTTCTTTTTGGCTTTGCTGTGTTTTTGTCACTGTACATAGAGAAATAAACCGCACCTTTTGATTTTGAAAACCACAACCTCCGTCTGCTGGCCCTGTTTTTGTGTGGGGAGCCCAACCAGGGGGTCACACACACCCGCTACTGAGTTAACCCCCTCACAGTTGGTGGAGAACCAGTGGCAGTTTTTTTTAAGCCAGCATGGAGGAGATACTGAAACAGCTGGCTCTAGCAAATGCCAATCAACAGCAGACAAATGCAGGTTTGCAAAGGAGCCTTGCAGCCCAGCAGCAAGCTCATCAACAAGCCCAGCAGCAATATGAGGCCCGCTTCATAGACCTGTTACAGAAGCAAGAGGCAGCCAAAAGGATTGTTTGCTACCGCTGCCGGCAAGCGGGACATATTGCAGCAAATTGCCCGGTTGTGGAGGAACCCATGCAATGTGACTTTCTGACGGACAGACGTCAGTCGCTGTGTGCGACAGTCGCATGCACTGCCATTCGGGGAACTGAGAAACATTTATGCAAAATGTGTATTAATGGTAGAAATGTTGTGGTATTACTGGATTCAGGTAGCCTTGTGACCCTGATAAAGGCTGAATTAGTTAAAACAGAGGTCTCTGGGAATAGCAAGGTAGCTGTTATTTGTGTGCATGGGGACACCCGAGAGTATCCAGTGACTACAGTGTGTTTCGAGACCCCCAAAGGTACCCTCTCTCATCCAGTGGGGTTAGTATCTCAATTACCGCATGATGCCATTGTGGGAAGAGATTTTCCGAAGTTCTGGGAACTGTGGGATGATCCTGAGCCCCCCACTGGTGCCCCTATGTACCAGGAATGTGATAGCCAGAACTCCTCTGAGAGTGGTGAGGACTCTCCAGAATTTCCCTTGTCAGTATTGGCAGGGGAGACTCAAGAAACTGGAGAGGAGCCCACCTCCTCAGACGAAAACCTACCGTCTGTGGAGTTTTCTGATCTGGAGGTTCACAGGGAAAATTTTGCCACAGAACAGTTAAAAGACCCCGCCCTAATAAAGGCACGGGAAAACGTAGTGGAAATAGATGGCGAGTTAGTGAACCCAGATAATACCTGCACTTACCCATACTTCAGCGTAGAGAAGGACCTACTGTATCGGGTGGCAAAAAGGGCAGAAGAAACCGTTGAGCAGCTTGTGGTGCCCAAACCTTACAGGAAGTTGGTGTTGGAGTTGGCCCATGGGCACATTCTTGGAGGTCATCTGGGGACAGAGAAAACCCGAGAGAGGGTATTACAGAGATTCTATTGGCCTGGGGTGATGAAGGACATAGAAAATTATTGTTCCTCCTGCCCTGTGTGTCAGAGGTCGGCCCCGATGCCACATTTCCGTAGCCCGCTGGTCCCTCTACCCATCATTGAGGTCCCGTTTGAGAGAATCGCAATGGATTTGGTAGGTCCTATAATCAAGTCCGCTAGGGGGCACCAGTACATATTGGTTATAATGGACTATGCCACCCGTTATCCAGAAGCGATCCCTCTCAGAAATACCTCGGCCAAAACCATAGCCAAAGAGCTATCTCTTGTTTTTAGCCGGGTGGGTATTAGTAAAGAACTGCTTACGGACCAAGGTACACCCTTTATGTCCCGGGTTATGAAAGAGCTGTGTAAATTGTTCAAAGTGACGCAATTGCGTACATCTGTGTATCACCCCCAAACCGATGGGCTGGTTGAAAGATTCAACAAAACCCTAAAACAAATGTTGAAGAAAGTGGTGGATAGAGATGGAAAGGATTGGGACTGTCTACTTCCTTATTTGATGTTTGCTATTAGGGAGGTGCCCCAATCCTCTACGGGATTCTCCCCCTTTGAGTTACTGTATGGGAGACACCCAAGAGGGCTGTTGGATATTGCCAAGGAAACTTGGGAAAGTGAGAGTTCTCCCCACAGGAGTGTGATTGAGCATGTCGCCCTGATGCAAGATCGAATTGCACAGGTAATGCCCATCGTGAAGGAACATTTGGCCCAAGCGCAGTTGGCACAGCAGAGAGTGTACAACCGTGGAGCAAAGACCCGTACCTTTTCCCCGGGGGATAGGATATTGGTACTTGTCCCTACGGTTGAAAGTAAATTCCTTGCCAAATGGCAAGGCCCCTACGAGATAATGGAAAAAGTGAGCGAAGTGAATTACAAGGTCAGACAACCAGGAAGGCGAAAGCCCGAACAGATATATCACGTTAATCTGTTGAAAGCCTGGAGGGATAGAGAGTCCCTAGTCGCAGAAACTTGGTCACCAGCTCAAACTGGTTGCGTGATTCCGGAGGTTGGAATAGCAGCCACCTTGTCACAACCCCAACAACAGGAGGTTAAGGAGTTTGTGCTTCGCAACAAGGAGGTGTTCTCTGAGCTGCCGGGACAAACATCTGGGGTAGAGCATGATATTATTACCCCGCCCGGTGAAAGGGTGAAGTTAAAACCCTATCGGATCCCAGAGGCCCGACGGGAGGCAATACGGGAGGAAGTACAGAAAATGCTGAACTTAGGGGTGATAGAGGAGTCCCAAAGTGATTGGTCTAGTCCCATTGTGTTGGTGCCTAAACCGGATGGGAGCTGGCGATTTTGTAACGATTTTCGTCAGTTGAACAAAGTTACAAAATTTGACACCTACCCCATGCCACGTATAGATGAGTTGATCGACCGGCTGGGAACAGCCCGATACATGACGACTCTTGACCTCACAAAAGGGTATTGGCAAATTCCCCTGGCCAAGTCGGCCAAAGAGAAAACCGCATTTGTAACCCCAGACGGGGCGTTCCAATATAAGAGAATGCCGTTCGGGTTACAGAATGCGCCGGCCACATTCCAGCGGAAAATGGACCAGATACTGAGGCCCCATCGGAAGTATGCTGCGGCTTACCTGGATGACGTAATTGTCCATAGCACAGATTGGGCCTCACATCTGCCAAAAGTGCAAGCAGTCCTAGACTCTATCCGGGAAGCGGGGTTTACGGCTAACCCCAAGAAGTGTACCATTGGGCAGGAGGAGGCCAAATATCTTGGGTACACCATTGGCAGGGGAGTGATAAAACCCCAACTCAACAAAGTCGAGGCCATCCAGAGTTGGCCACGTCCCAACAGCAAGAAGCAGGTACGGGCCTTTCTGGGAATCGCGGGTTATTATCGGCGATTCATTCCCCACTTTGCTTCTAAGGCTGTGCCCCTAACCAACCTGACGAAAGGGAAAGGGTCGGTCATGATTAAATGGACCCCCGAGGCTGAGGCAGCATTCCAATTCTTGAAACAAGCCTTATGTAGCCAGCCAGTGTTGTACTCACCCGACTTCTCTAAAGACTTTGTCGTACAAAGTGATGCGTCAGATGTGGGGTTAGGAGCAGTATTGTCCCAGGTCTGGAACGGGGAAGAGCACCCAGTCATTTACCTCAGCAGGAAGTTGAAGTCCCATGAGGTAAATTACGCCACGGTTGAAAAGGAGTGTTTAGCGGTGAAGTGGGCTCTAGATTCCCTTCGGTACTATCTGCTAGGTAGGCACTTTGACATGGTTACGGATCACGCTCCGTTAAAGTGGATGGCTCAAAACAAGGAGACAAATAGAAGAGTGAATAGGTGGTTCCTGGCCCTACAGGAATTCAACTTCACAGTAAAGCATCGCCCTGGCGTTCAAATGGGGAATGTGGATGCTTTGTCTCGAGTACATGAATGCCTGATTGCTGGTGTTCCAACCCCAAGGTTAAAACAAGAGGGGGGGGTATGTGACAGCAGGAAGGTAAAGTCACCTGGTTGCATCCAGGGGGGTAGATATATTTCTCCCAGATTCAGGCTTTATGCTGACTTATACAACTAGGGAGGGAGTTGATGAAGCCCAGCTGAGGCTAGTGGGCTCATGGATGACTCATACCTCTAGGGAGAGGGCTGGGCGTCGTGCAGGCAGGGAGTTGATGAGACCAGCTGAAGCCTGTCAGTTCGTTTAAGGCCTCTATAAAAACTCCCAGCTTCATTAGATGTTAGCTCATGCCTGGACCCAGACCTGTGTGGACTGTCTAGGGAGAGTGAACCCCTGTGCGGTGAGGCAAAGCCTGTGTGGCTATTTGTTTGGACTTTTACTAAACCAGGGACTTAGGGACTAGGACAGCACCAGGCTGATCCCAGTTGTTAGTTTAGGAAACCTGCATGTTTAGTCAGAGGTCAAACTGACCAGGATTTATTTTGTTTATGTTTCTTTTTGGCTTTGCTGTGTTTTTGTCACTGTACATAGAGAAATAAACCGCACCTTTTGATTTTGAAAACCACAACCTCCGTCTGCTGGCCCTGTTTTTGTGTGGGGAGCCCAACCAGGGGGTCACACACACCCGCTACTGAGTTAACCCCCTCACAATATGTATATATACAGTGGGGATCGAAAGTTTGGGCACCCCAGGTAAAAATGTGTATTAATGTGCATAACGAAGCCAAGGAAAGATGGAAAAATCTCCAAATGGCATCAAATTACAGATTAGACATTCTTATAATATGTCAAAAAAAAGTTAGATTTTATTTCCATCATTTACACTTTCAAAATTACAGAAAACAAAAAAATGGCGTCTGCAAAAGTTTGGGCACCCTGCAGAATTTATAGCATGCACTGTCCCCTTTGCAAAGCTGAGACCTGCCAGTGTCATGGATTGTTCTCAATCATTGTCTGGGAAGACCAGGTGATGTCAATCTCAAAGGTTTTAAATGGCCAGACTCATCTGACCTTGCCCCAACAATCAGTACCAGGGATGAGCCGAACACCCACCTGTTCGGTTCGCACCAGAACCTGCGAACAGACAGAATGTTCGCGTGAACTTTAGAACCCTATTAAATACAATGGACTCGAACGTTCCAAATCTAAAGTGCTAATTAGACTTGTGCACAACGGAAAAATTCGTTCCGTTTCGGTTCGTTTCTTTCCGGTCCTGTTGATTCGTAATCATTCGTAATTTTGCTAGACGGGATTTTTCGTGTTCGGACTCATTCGTATTTTTGCAAGCGACATTTTTCGTTGAATTTTTTGTTGCTTTATAATTCGTACTTTCGGTAGAGTACGTTGTTTTTCGTTGATTCTGGACACAACTCCTACTTTCGTAACTTTTTTTGGGTTCGTTGATTCGTAATTTTCCGTGTCTCTCTCACAACGACGCTGCCTATTATGCCTAATGTGCTTCGAATGGATTTGTACTTTTCTAAATACATAGCGGTTATTTGTAACGATTCGAAATCTCGTATTTTACTTTCGTTTTTTACATGCGGCTATAGGCTCCGCCCCTGTACACCATTTTGAGAGGGTTCAGCACGGTGAGGGAGAAGCAGAGAGCAGAGCAGAGTGAGTGTTATTGTGCTTCGAATGGATTTGAAATCTCGTATTTTACTTTCGTTTTTTCATGCGGCTATAGCCTCCGCCCCTGTACACCATTTTGAGAGGGAGTTCAGCATGGTGAGGGAGAAGCAGAGAGCAGAGTGAGTGTTATTGTGCTTCGAATGGATTCGTACATTCGTAACTTTTTTCATAACGAATTATGCCGAAGACCTTCGGGCATTCGCTATTTTGCGGTATAATTTATTTCGGATTCGGTTTTATTCGTAATTGCTCTGTTCGGAAATTCGAATGCTTCCGAATGTCCGAAAGTTGCTAAATTCGGACGAATTTTGATTCGTTACGAAACGAATTGCACAAGCCTAGTGCTAATTATAAAGGCTTATATGCAAGTTATTGTCCTAAAAAGTGTTTGGGGACCCGGGTTCTGCCCCAGGGGACATGTATCAATGCAAAAAAAAGTTTGAAAAATTTACGTTTTTACGGGAGCAGTGATTTTAATAATACTTAAAATGAAAAAATAAAAGTGAAATTTTCCTTTAAATTCCATACCTGGGGTGTGTGTATAATATGCATGTGAAGTGGCGCTTGTTTCCCGTGCTTAGAACTGTCCCTGCACAAAATGTCATTTTTGAAGGAAAAAAAGTCATTTAAAACTCACTCGCGGCTATTAATGAATTGTCGGCTCCCGGCAATAGAAAAGTCATTGATAAAAAAAAAAACATGGGGGGTCCCCCCAAATTCAATTACCAGGCCCTTCAGGTCTGGTATAGATATTAAGGGGAACCCCGCCGCAATTTTTTTTAAAAAATGCGTGCGGTTCCCCCCAAATATCCATATCAGGCCCTTCAGATCTGGCATGGATTTTAAGGGGAACTCCACCCCAAATTTTTTTTTAAAAATGGCATGGAGTCCCCCCAAAAATTCATACCAGACCCTTACCCGAGCACGCAACCTGGCAGGCTGCAGAAAAAGAGGGGGGGACGAGAGAGCGGCCCCCCTCCCTCCTGAACCATACCAGGCCACATGCCCTCAACATGGGGAGGATGTCCCCATGTTGATGGGGACAAGGGCCTCATCCCCACAACCCTTGCCCGGTGGTTGTGGGTGTCTGCGGGCGGGGGGCTTATCGGAATCTGGAAGACCACTTTAACAAAGGGGACCCCCAGATCCCGCCCCCCCCCCCATGTGAATTGGTAAGGGGTACATTGTACCCCTACCATTTCACGAAGAAAGTGTAAAAAAAAAAAAAAAAAAAAACACACAAACACCTTGGAAAAGTCCTTTATTAAAAAAAAAAAAAAAAAACATTCCAGCGATGAAATCCAGTGTCCCGCGGCGATCCGATGTCCAGCGCTGTCCGTCATTGGCTGAGCCTGAGCGGACCTGATGGGGAACTTCCTCTGCAGTCTATTAAATGTATAGACCCGCCCCTTCTAAAGTTCCCCATCAGGTCCGCTCAGCCAATGACTAGGTGTAAGGCTAAGCGGACCAGATGCGGAACATGAGAAGTGTCGGGTCTATTCATGATTTACACAGTGAAGGAAGTTCCCCATCAGGTCCGCCCCCTCGGTATGTCAGACCCCGCCTATGTCATTGGCCTGAGCGGACCTGATGGGGAACTTCATTCACTGTGTAATACATGAATAGACCCGCCCCTTCTCACGTTCCCCATCTGGTCCGCTTAGCCTTACACCTAGTCATTGGCTGAGCGGACCTGATGGGGAACTTTAGAAGGGGCGCGTCTATTCATGTATTACATAGTGAAGTAAGTTCCCCATCAGGTCCGCTCAGGCTCCGCCAATGACGGACAGCGCTGGACTTCGGATCGCCGCGGGACACTGGATTTCATCGCTGGAATGTTTTTTTTTTTTTTAATAAAGGACTTTTCCAAGGTGTTTGTGTGTTTTTTTTTACATTTTTTTACACTTTCTTCGTGAAATGGTAGGGGTACAATGTACCCCTTACCAATTCACATAGGGGGGCGGGATCTGGGGGTCCCCTTTGTTAAAGGGGTCTTCCAGATTCCGATAAGCCCCCCGCCCGCAGAACCCCACATCCACCGGGCAAGGGTTGTGGGGATGAGGCCCTTGTCCCCATCAACATGGGGACATCCTCCCCATGTTGAGGGCATGTGGCCTGGTACGGTTCAGGAGGGGGGGCGCTCTCTCGTCCCCCCTCTTTTCCTGTGGCCTGCCAGGTTGCGTGCTCGGATAAGGGTCTGGTATGGATTTTTGGGGGGACTCCCCGCCATTTTTTATTTTATTTTTGGAGTTCCCCTTAAAATCCATGCCAGATCTGAAGGGCCTGGTATGGATATTTGGGGGGAACCGCACGCATTATGTTTTTCTTTAAATTTGCGGCGGGGTTCCCCTTAATATCTATACCAGACCTGAAGGGCCTGGTAATTGAATTTGGGGGGACCCCCACATTTTTTTTTCTTTTTTATCAATGACTTTTCTATGTATTGCCGGGAGCCGACAATTCATTATAGCCGCGAGTGAGTTTTAAATGACTTTTTTTCCTTCAGAAATGACATTTTGTGCAGGGACAGTTCTAAGCACGGGAAACAAGCGCCACTTTACATGCATATTATACACACCCCCCATGTACGAAATTTAAAGGAATATTTCACTTTTATTGTTTCACTTTAAGCATTATTAAAATCACTGCTCCCAAAAAAATGGCCGTTTTAAAAAATTTTTTTGCATTGATACATGTCCCCTGGGGCAGGACCCGGGTCCCCAAACACTTTTTATGACAATAACTTGCATATAAGCCTTTATAATTAGCACTTTAGATTTCTCCCATAGACTTTTCGAATTTGCCACGAACACCACAATTTGTTCGCTGTTCGGCAACTCGAAGCTCATCCCTAATCAGCACCATGGGTTCTTCTAAGCAGTTGTCTAGAAAACTGAAACTGAAACTGAAAATAGTTGACACTCACAAAGCTGGAAAAGGCTATAAAAAGATAGCAAAGCGTTTTCAGATGTCAATATCCTCTGTTCGGAATGTAATTAAGAAATGGCAGTCATCAGGAACAGTGGAAGTTAAAGCAAGATCTGGAAGACCAAGAAAAATATCAGACAGAACAGCTCGCAGGATTGTGAGAAAAGCAATTCAAAACCCACGTTTGACTGCACGATCCCTCCAGAAAGATCGGGCAGACACTGGAGTTGTGGTACACTATTCCACTATAAAGAGATGCTTGTACAAATATGGTCTTAATGGAAGAGTCATCAGAAGAAAACCTCTTCTACGTCCTCACCACAAAAATCAGCGTTTGAACTTTGCAAATGAACATATAGACAAGCCTGAGGCATTTTGGAAACAAGTTCTGTGGACCGAAGAGGTTAAAATAGAACTTTTTGGCCGGAATGAGCAAAGGTACGTTTGGAGAAGAAAGGGCACAGAATTTAATGAAAAGAACCTCTGTCCAACTGTTAAGCATGGGGGTGGATCAATCATGCTTTGGGGTTGTATTGCAGCCAGTGGCACAGGGAACATTTCACGAGTAGAAGGAAAAATGGATTCAATAAAATTTCAGCAAATTTTGGATGGTAACTTGATGCCATCTGTGAAAAAGCTGAAGTTAAAGAGAGAATGGCTTCTCCAAATTGATAATGATCCTAAACACACCTCAAAATCCACGGGAGATTACATCAAGAGGCGTAAACTGAACGTTTTGCCATGACCTTCACAATCTCCTGACCTCAACATTATTGAAAACCTATGAATAGACCTTAAAAGAGCAGTGCGTGACAGACAGCCCAGAAATCTCAAAGTACTGGAAGACTTTTGTAAGGAAGAATGGGCAAAGATACCTCAAACAAGAATTGAAAGACTCTTGGCTGCCTACAAAAAGTGTTTACAAGCTGTGATACTTGCCAAAGGGGGCAGTACAAGATATTAACTCTGCAGGGTGCCCAAACTTTTGCAGACGCCATTTTTTTGTTTTCTGTAATTCTGAAAGTGTAAATGATGGAAATAAAATCTAACTTTTTTGACATATTATAAGAATGTCTAATCTGAAATTTGATGCCATTTGGAGATTTTTCCATCTTTCCTTGGCTTCGTTATGCACATTAATACACATTTTTACCTGGGGTGCCCAAACTTTCGATCCCCACTGTATATATATATATATATATATATATATATATATATATATATATATATATATAGGAAGGCTAGTATGCTAGCCTGAAATTATGGGAGGAGTTCGAGGGGTACTTATACGGACCATCCACGAGGGTCAGTGTCGGCTCTAGTGCGCGGTATTCGTCGTCATCAGCCGACGCCCTACGATTCGCAACGTCCGTGTAGTTTCCTCGTATCTTCCAGCTCGTTCGCAGTCGGTCGTATCCCCGCTCGCTGTCGCAGGTAGGACCGGCCGTTACCATTAATACGAATCGTAGCACCGGTACACGTTTTCTTCTTTTACAAGTCACACGGTTCATAACCCCGTGTTTTCCGTCTGTATCGCATGTTTACCGGCTAGTCCAGCTGTCTTTCGAACCCTGTCGCACGCATGTTACCACCGGTAACGGCCCGCCAGACACTACGTCTCACAGAACTGTTGTACGAATTACTCGCAGCTCGCAAGTTTCTTACCTCAAGTCGCACATCTGATACCCAGTCGTCGGACTGGTATCCCACACTGCACTTCCCTATCCCTAGTCACTGAAGCCCTACACCTCCTACGATACTCTCCCTTCACCTTACTGATGCCCCACACCTCCTACTACTCACACCATACACCAAACAGTCTGGGCCGGCTCTTGTCGCTAACAATCGGCACTACAGGCCGGACCCTCGACAATCACAAGCCCCTTCAACTTCGAAACACCAATCAGCCGTCCGAGTCCAGCCGTATCTCCGGCGCTACGATTCGGACCCGGCAATTCAAATCCCCGCCTTGCACCCGTTATCAGCCCGAATACAGGCACAGCATCGGCTTAGAGATTCGGATCTCTGGCATCCACGTTTGTTCCGAGCACAGTCGCACCACCGGCTCATCGGCTCGGATCTACAAACATCAAACTTCTAAACCATCCGAATTCAGTCATAGCATCGGCTCAAACTTTCGGACCTATGGCATTCCCAAGCGTTCCGAGTCCAATCGCATCACCGCCTCAATCGACTCGGATCTCTAGCAACAAACCCTCCTATCCGATCCGAACCCAGTCGTAGCATCGGCTCAAAGGTTCGGATCCTCCGCTAACATGACCGATCTGGGCACAGTCGCACCAGCGGCTCATCGGCTCGGGTCTACAAACATCAAACTCCGAACTGATCCGAATTCAGTTGTAGCCTCGGCTCAAATTTTCGGATCCATGGCATTTACAATCGATCGAGCACAGTCGCATCACCGGCTCATACCGCTCTGATCTGCAGCAGTAAACTTCTTTAACCGATCCGAATCCAGTCGTAACGTCGGCTCGTAGATTCGGATCCTTGGCAAACACAATCGATCCGAGTCCAGTCGCATCACCGGCTCAAACGACTCGGATCCCTAGCAACTAGCACTCTCCAACCGACCCGACCCTTCCAACCGATCCGAACCCAGTCGTAGCAGCGGCTCAAACGTTTCAGATCGTTGGCAATACAAAGTGCCAGGTCGCTACCAGTCGCATCAGCGTCACAATCACGTACGAACCATTCCCCAAACCTCACGCTGTACCAAAAAAAGAAAAAAAAAAAAGGGAAAACAAATTAATAAATGAATAAGAAATAAAATAAAAAATATATATAAAATTAAAATAAAAATAAAATAAATATATAGGAAGAATTAAATAAAAATTTCTGCATTTACATACCCAACTTACTCCAACTATTCCAGCTCCCTCACAGACGGTTATTCCTACATACTCACAATTCACAAACTTTCCTTCCTTCGCCTTCTCAGTAAGGCTGTGTTCCTCGCAATCGCTGCGAGCATTCGACAAGTGGTTCGAACATCGGCCACTCATCATCTCCAGTAGCAACACGGCTACTCACCGTTTTCTCTGTCCCTTTCCCCATGCAGGTCAGTTTGAGTTCCAGTTGGTCCACCCTGCACCAGGTTTGGACAGTATTCCCCTCAGGATACAAAAAAAAAAAAAAAAAAAACAGGGGGAAGTATCTTAGGGCTCACATCTTCACCAGGGAGCCAGCTACTGCTCCAAGACAGCTCTCTGCATCCCCCTCACAAAAAAAAAAAAAAAGAGTATTTCCATGTCACCTTACTACAGGTCCCCGGTTGACCCACTTCCGGACCCCAACTGAGACGTCACTACTAGGGTATAGGACAGATGCGTAAATGCAAGACCCCTCCTTGCTTCTCGGCGCACTCTTTCACGACATATTTGCCTTCACATACACAATTCGACCGCTCACCAGGCGCTAGCAACTGCCACATACTTCTACGCACTACACTCTGTTTTCGAAGAGCGATCCGAGATCCTTCACCACGCAGACAAGGTCGCCAACATCCACCTTGCTGGCAGTGCAGGAGTTGGCAGACCGACCACACGTCAATGAACTACAGATTGAAACATTCCTACTTAGTATACCAGACTTTCAGCTACCCGCCCCAGTATGCCCTGGGGGCTCTGGTTCATCAGTCTGTGCCAAGCACAGGTGGCACCCGAGCTATCGGTTACCTAGCCAGTCACCTCCTGGCTCACCTCGGTTGCCACGCACTCTTTTGAGTTTTCTAAATTACACTCAACAAGCGCTCGTACGCAAACTAAACTGTCCCCTACGCCTATCCCTCTTTGTCCTGTCCTCCCTGCTTTCCTTCTTTCTCCCCGTTTTCTAAATCCTTCTATCCCCTCTGAAACTCGCAATCTCATTCTAAACATATGCATTCCCCTCCTTTTTAGCCGACGCCATGTCGCGAGCCGACAGCGAAGTCTTCGCCTCTGTCTCGTCGTCACCCTTCGCGGGTCCAGCGGCCGGCGCTACACAGTCCCCTAGAGCTCGGACCATCCCCAGGCTACGGCTGAACTACGACGTAGGGGCATTCCCTGCCTTACCACAGCCAGGAAAGCCAAGCTGTTAGGCTGCTGTTTCCATAACCAGCGGCAACTCTACCAGACACACAAGTTCCGCTGCAGTCGATACCCTCCGCATTTACCCAGCTACACGCCTTGGTGACCTCCTGGCAACCACAGTCACCGACGTCCAGGCTAGAATAGGGGCCCTGGAAACACGATCAGCCTTGCCCCTATCAGCCCCAGTCTTCACCATCGTTACCAAACCCCCCACTGTAGGTACGCCCGACGCTTGCACCCTTTTCCTTCGCACCTTGTCCCAGCGGGCATCGGGAAGGACATCCTAAGCGGCTAGGACGTGAACCTAGCGTCCCTACGCATTTCGGTACAGGTCATAACAGGGAACAAGTCACGTGCCTTGGGGAACGTCTCAGTCATCCTAATGGCCTAGGACCCCAGGCTCGCTCGCAAACTTGAAAGCGACAAAGTTTGTGGTAGCCTCTGGAAGCCTTAGAGATGTAACCAGTCCTCCCAGTCAGACTAGGACGTCCAGTTCGAGCACCGGGGGGGCGCAGCCGTCTCCAGCAACTTAATTTCAAGGGTTGCTTTTACCCCCACCGCAAACTTCTGCACATCTGCCTCCTGTACCAGAAGGCTCTCCCTAGTAATACCTGCGGCGTCAAGCAGCAGAGTCCAGCTTGACTAGGCCACGTGCACTTCGGGCAGCTCGACTTTTCTCTCCTCACATCCAACTCCCTCTCTAGCAGCCTTTCTACTGCAGGGGGCACTACAGGGTTCCACACCGGACTCATTATACTGCCCGACTCATTCTAAAACATACCCAGTCAAACTCCTGCATACCCTTAGAGGAGTTCTCCTGAAGGTTTAGTATTCTTGTGAGATCTAGGAAATCCAAGAGAGGTCTTCTAAAAACCTTGACGTGCCCGTAACCGAGAAGAAAGTAGAAAGACCGGCACAGTTCATCTCCTTCCTGGAAATCATTCTAGACAAACGCGCCATGCAGATAGGTAGACCCTTGTTTATCCCTTTAGCATCCTTTTCGTCACCACAGATAATCACGGACGTAGCAGCTCCCACAAGCTTCGCTGCAATTTTTGGCCATCATTGGTTTCAGGACCGCGACCATCTGAGATACTCACAATTCCGCCTTTAGTCAGTCCTCCTCTCTATTTGAGATCTACCCCATAGTCGCAGCGACTCAAGTATGGGGCAGCCCCGGGCAGGACAGACCGCCACGTTCGCCACAGACAACCAGGCTACAGCCACAGTCATTAACAAGGCAGGTCAATAAATCGTTGTCCATCATGTCCTTCCCACGCAGGCTGTTGCTACTTTCCCTACAACATCAGCTCAGTAGCCTCCGTGTCCACATCCCTGGTCAAGGCAACACCTCGGCCGACGCGCTATCCTGCTTAACCATGCCACATCCTTTCACAGAAGCCCGGAGCCGACTCGACCATGTCCGGCATCCCACATTAGTCGCAACCAACTCTGGAATCAGATAGCACCTCCATGGTGCTACCTCCCTCATCAATGCATCCTGTTCTGCCAACACACTACAGGTGGCGGCAACCACACTCTAGTACCAAACGCTTACCAGTGACCAGCGCCATACTCCGGGACATGTCTGCTATCCTTTCACGTTCTCCCTTCGGTCTATGGCCCAGCCTGGTAATTCAAGCAGCCATTTACCTATCCTTTTACGATTTTACGGCCCGGCGAATTACTGTCACTAGCCCTAAATGCCAAGTACTACCCAGGCACCACTCGACTCGCCACCAAAGTCATTTCATCCTACACCCGACGGTATCAGAAACGCTACAACCCGGTCCCCGAGTAGACAGCAAACCTTCCAGACACACAACGCCATGGCCGTTCTAGTGTAAACTGGTAAAGTCTGCTGTCCGACCCGTCAGAGGACAGCCCTCTACTACCTTTCCCAACCGAACCCCTAAGCGGGAACCAGTTCATCAGCCACGTCAGAACACTCATGAGCATCTCGGGCCTCGACCCAGGATGTTACTCAGGACTTGCTTTCGCATTAGAGCAGCCCCAGCAACATCACAAAACAGAGTTCCAGTCCACGCAATAAGGAAGATGGGCAGGTGGAAATCCTTGTGTGTCGCCCGATACGTTCCCGATCCTCAGTCAGAAATATCACAAGCCTTTAACAGTCTCGCTCGATAGTGGTTTACCTGACATAATAGAACAATTCTTTCCTAACCTTGTGTGACTTTTGGCCCCTTCTTTGGCATACCGTACAACAGGCCAGGCCCACACTTCAGGTCTTATTTGTGTTGTTAGTCTTGTGACGTGTTTATGTAATCCATATCTCTTCAGACAGAGGGCTCCGACCATAAATAGGAAGGCTAGTATGCTAGCCTGAAATTATGGGAGGAGTTCGAGGGGTACTTATACGGACCATCCACGAGGGTCAGTGTCGGCTCTAGTGCGCGGTACCCACCCACCCATATCCCCCTTTTCTAGGGCACTCCTCTACAACCAATTCTCAACAGAATTATCTATTACTTCTATCCAGGTATGGCCCCTTCTTTGGCATACCGTACAACAGGCCAGGCCCACACTTCAGGTCTTATTTGTGTTGTTAGTCTTGTGACTTGTTTATGTGATCCATATCTCTTCAGACAGAGGGCTCTGACCATAAATATATATATATATATATATATATATATATATATATATATATGTGTGTGTGTTTATTTCAATGTGTATGTGTATATATATAGATAGATATATGTATACAGATATATATAGATACATATATCTCTCTCTCTATATATATATAAATATATATAAATATAAATATATAAATATATATATGTAGCGCCCTCCTCACTCCCCTCTTTCTCTTGTCTCGTCTTTCTCTTGTCTAGGGGTATCTTAGAGGGGAGGGAGCGGGGACACCACGCCTGGCTTCCACCACATGTGTCAGTGCGGTATAAGCAACGTTCTTGTATTACCTTCGGGTCAGTGCTGTGCACCTGGATCCTCCCTCCAAGAGTCACCTTGAACAATGTCTGCTAGGAAATGAGCCCCACACCATTAAAGTTCAACACTCCTTTATTCTTCTGCGAATGAACACAATCAGTTGAACTCCCTTGGTTAACAGAACAGGACTGGAGGTGCGGATGTGAATAGGCCAGTTGTAGAAACGGAGCCACCACCTCCCGCGGACTCGCTGGGCCATGACTTCCCGACACCTCCGCCCACACACCAAATCTCTCCGCCTGGCTTACCTCGGCCTTTACTTGAAGCGGGACGTCCGGAACTCTTGTCAACGGATCCATCAAGGCCGGGCGTAAGCAGGCGAGACGGTCCACCACAACCGCTGGTCGGGGCTACCATGCCGGTCTTTCTCTTCGGTGGCGGACGCTGTGAGACAGTGATGACCGAGTCAGCATCCTCGGATTTCTCCCGTTGTGGTTTTACGACCTCCTCCGCGGTCGCTGCAGTGTGCGTAGGGATGGCTCTCACAGCAGTGATTCCTCCTCTCTGAGTGGTGTTGTCCGCAGCACGGCCGGGGTAAATGGTTCTCGGCATCTCAACCGCCGGATCCACTTCGAACAGGAACTCCCCACAGGCCTCACATCGCCCGAATGGCTTCAGCTGTCACACCAGTCCCGAACATCCGGGACAAATCACACCCAGGGCCTCAACGTCCATGCACGAGTAGAGGGCGAATCGACCCCTTGGCTTTAGCTGGATCCCCGTATCTGTTACCGGAGCAGCAGCAGTCAATGTCGTGGTGGAAGGGTGAACTGGAATCCACAATGTATGTCCGAACATGGCGACCTGTTGCTGATCCATCGCACACTGCAAAGTTTTTGCGCCAACGTTCCACGTGTAGTCCTTCACACGTATTGGACTCTCCCCTTTGCTCCAGTTCGTGGGCTTTTCTTCTTTTCTGTTTCTGAGTCACGCCCACAAACTAAGCGATGGGGGTGTGCCTGGTGGCGCAGTGCAATAGAAACCCCCATGTGTACTACTTCACACGGCTGAGCTTCCACCTTTTTCCACTCTTCTGCGCGGGCCTTTCCCTTCATTGGGTCATGTCCACGACTTCGAGCAGGGATGCACTTCGGCCAATGAAGGCCTGCCTATTCGTTTAACTCCTCCAGCAGACACGTTCAATTCTGTGGTGCACAAACACTATCCCGGACCCGAGCCCCCACGTGTAGTGCCCTCCTCACTCCCCTCTTTGTCTCGTCTCGTCTTTCTCTTGTCTAGGGGTATCTTAGAGGGGAGGGAGCGGGGACACCACGCCTGGCTTCCACCACATGTGTCAGTGCGGTATAAGCAACGTTCTTGTATTACCTTCGAGTCAGTGCTGTGCACCTGGATCCTCCCTCCAAGAGTCACCTTGAACAATGTCTGCTAGGAAATGAGCCCCACACCATTAAAGTTCAATACTCCTTTATTCTTCTGCGAATGAACACAATCAATCGAAGTCCCTTGGTTAACAGAACAGGAAAGGAGGTGTGGATGTGAATAGGCCCAGACACAATTTGGTTCTCCACTTTCCTTCCTGAAATTGGGTTACGGTCTCCGCACGAGGGGGGGAATTTCCTTCCAGGCGGTCTCCGACGAGAGGCTCACCTGTCACCGGCAATATGCTGCACCGGGTCTTCAAGTGAGGAGCTCCCCCCGGTCCATTGCGCCTTCCGGATTCGGGTACCCACTCCCGGGGTTCCCTAGGATCTCCTTCCCTCGCGGAGCTCAGTGTTGGGCACTGAGCTCCGGGCTAAAGGTGCCTGGGATGGAACACGACCTCCGGTTGTCCTCTAGGCCTAGGCCACCCAGAGGACCGACACGAACCACCGTCCACAAGCTGAAGGTGCTTGGGACTTCGACCCTGTGACAAAGATGGCCGGTCCCTTTATACCCTCTCCCAGCAAGCATGGCGAGTTTCCTGACCCACTATACCGCTGCCGAGGGAGGACAAAAAGGAGGCACAACACACAGCAATGATTCAACCCCAGCCCAGGGCGACAGCGCCACCCGCTGGGCTGCAGGGAATTACACATCACCAATGTCTCTGTCAAGTTCAAATTTACACCCTGAAAAGTACATACCCGCTACATATATATAGAGATATATATCTATATATATATCTATATAAAGATATATATATATATATATATATATATATATATATATATATATATATGTGTATATAGATATATATCTATATATATATATATATATGTATATAGATATATATAGATATATCTATATACATATATAGATATATAGATATATATATATATCGTTATATAGATATATTATATATATATTTTTTATTTACATGTTCACGTCTCTGGCTGGGTTCACACTTGTGCAATGCGGGAACCAGCGTGATCCCTGTGCGGGTTTCCACATCGCACCTGCATTGACATCTGCGCACCGCTGCGGCTGACAATGTAAAGTTAATGACACCCCTAGATCATTTCACAGATCGTAGTGTAAACTATGAAATGGTGCAGGAATCGGATCGCATGGGTGTGAACATCCATGCGATCCGCTTCCAGTGCGGACCACATAAAGGGTCCTGTACCATTTTGGTGCAAATGCAATATGGTTTAAATTAATATCGCACAAAAATTGCATGTGATATGCACAGCAATGCGTCACATGCAATTTCTGTGATTGCACAATTGTGATGCCAGCCTCTTTCTCTCTCTTATTTACAGTACCTCACAAAAGTGGGTACACCCTTCACATTTTTGTAAATATATATATTTTCATGTGACAACACTGAAAAAAATGACACTTTGCTACAATGTAAAATAGTGAGTGTACAGCTTGTATAATGGCGCGTACACACGATCATTTTTCCCGTCGGGAAAAATGACATTTTTTTTTTTCGCCGAGAAAAACGATCGTCTGTGGGCTTTATGCCGTTTTTCTCGTTGAGAAAAACGGCAGGAAAAACGACGAGAAAAATTAGAACATGTTCTAAATTTTCTCATCGTTTTTTCCATCATTTTTTTCCGCGGCAGTTTTCCCATAGGAAGACACTGCCGCGGAGCCCACAGACGGTCGTTTTTCTCGACAAAGAAAAAAATGACGGGAAAAACGGTCGTGTGTGGGGGAAAATGCCGTTCCCTCGTTTTTCATTTTTTTTCATGTCGTGATTCACGGCGGTGTTTTCACCGCCGTGAATCACGATCGTGTGTACGCGGCATAACAGTGTAAATTTGCTGTCCCCTCAAAATAACTCATCACAAAGCCTTAAAGCGGAGGTCCACCCAATTAATTTTTTTAAAAGCCAGCAGCTACAAATACTGCAGCTGCTGACTTTGAAAAAAATGGACACTTACCTGTCCAGCGCGCCCGCGATGTCAGCAGACAAGGCTGAGCAATCGCTCGGTCCTCGGATGCTTCCACCACCATCCTCGGTGAGGGTATCAGGAAATTAAGCCTTGCAGCTTCACTGCCTGGTTCCCTACTGCGCATGCGTGAGTATCGCGGCGCGCCGTCACTGGTCCCCGCTCTCTCCTGGGAACAGTGTGTTTCCCAGAAGACAGCGGGGGGGGGGGGGGTGACGCGAAGGGATGGGACACTCAGAACCTGGAAGTGGTGCAAATACTTGTATTAGACAGGTATCTGCACACCCCTCCCCCCTGAAAGGTGCCAAATGTGACACCGGAGGGGGGGAGGATTCCAAAAAGCGGAGGTTCACTTTTTGTGTGAACCTCCGCTTTAATGTCAAAACCGCTGGCAACAAAAGTGAGTACACCCCTACGTGAAAATGTTCAACTTGGGCACAATTAGCCATTTTCCCTCCCCGGTGTCATGTGACTTGTTAGTGTTACAAGGTCTCAGGTGTGAATGGGGATCGTGTGTGGTAAATTTGGTGTTATCGCTCTCACTCTCTCATGCTGTTCACTGGAAGTTCAACATGGCACCTCATGGCAATGAACTCTCTGAGGATGTGAGAAAAAAGAATTGTTGCTCTACATAAAAATGGCCTAGGCTATAAGAAGATTTCCAACACCCGTAAACTCAGCAGCAGCACGGTGGCCAAGACCATACAGCAGTTTAACAGGACGGGTTTTAATCAGAACAGGCCTCGATATGGTTGACCAAAGACGTTGAGTGCACCTGCCCAGCGTCATATCCCGAGGTTGTCTTTGGAAAATAGACGTATGAGTGCTGCCAGCATTCCTGAAAAGGTCGAAGGGGTGGGGGGTCAGTCTGTCAGTGCTCAGAACATACGCCGCACACTGCATCAAATTGGTCTGCATGGCTGTCCTCCCAGAAGGAAGCCTCTTTTAAAGATGATGCACAAGTAAGCCCGTAAACAGTTTGTGAAAGGCAAGCAGACTAAGGACATGGATTACTGGAACCATGTCTTGTGGTCTGATGAGACCAAGATAAACTTATTTGGTTCAGATGGTGTCAAGCGTGTGTGGCGGCAACCAGGTGAGGAGTACAAAGACAAGTGTGTCTTGCCTACAATCAATTATGGTGGTGGGAGTGTCATGGTCTGGGGCTTCGTGAGTGCTGTCAGCACTGGGGAGCTATAGTTCATTGAGGGAACCATGAATGCCAACATGTACTGTGACATACTGAAGCAGAGCATGATCCCCTCCTTTCAGAGACTGGGCCGCAGGGCAGTATTCCAACATGATAACGACCCAAAACACTCCTCCAACACAATCACTGTCTTGCTAAAGAATCTGAGGATAAAGTTGATGGACTGGCCAAGCATGTCTCCAGACCTAAACCCTATTAAGCATCTGTGGGACATCCTCAAATGGAAGGTGAAGGAGCGCAAGGTCTCTAACATCCACCAGCTCCGTGATGTCATCATGGAGGAGTGGAAGAGGACTCTGGTGGCAACCTGTGAAGCTCTGGTGAACTCCATGCCCAAGAGGGTTAAGGCAGTGCTGGAAAAGCAATGGTGGCCACACAAAATATTGACACTTTGGGCCCAATTTGGACATTTTCACTTAGAGGTGTACTCACTTTTGTTGCCAGCGGTTTAAACATTAATGGCTGTGTGTTGAGTTATTTTGAGGGGACAGCAAATTTACACTGTTATACAAGCTGTACACTCACTACTTTACATTATAGCAAAGTGTAATTTCTTCAGTGTTGTCACATGAAAAGATAGAATATTTTTTTTTTTTTTAAATGTTAGGGGTTTGTACTCACTTTTGTGAGATACTGTATATCTATGTATATATATGTACATCTAAATAATATTTCCACTTGATGACCAGTGTGACATAGCAGTAAGGCCTCTTTCACACTGAGGCGTATTTCAGGCGTTTTAGCGCTAAAAATAGCGCATAAATAACGCCTGAAATACTGCTGCCCCAGTATTCTCAATGTGAAAGCTGAATATCACAGTAATTACGACGGTATAGCGGCGCTAAAAATCGCGCCGCTATACTGCCACCGCACATGCCCGCCCCAGTGTGAAAGGGGCCTAAGTCACTGTACTGCAAGTGGTTATGCTGTGATGATGGCAGCTGAAATCACTGTTATAAACTTTTATATATCTATATATATATATATATATATATATATATATATATATATATATATTTATATTTATATATATATTATTCTACCTGCATTAAAATGCTATTATTAAAGTCATTTTTATATAATTTTTAGTTTATTAGTAAAAAATAAATTGTAAACCCTAAAATATGGTTTTACCCATGAACTGTTCTATGACAGTTATACAGGGTTTATATTTGTATACTTTATAAAAAAAAAAAAATTGAATGATTATAAATGTATTTTTCATTTATATGAATGGTGTATAGCTGCATTACATATGTGGATTCCATTCATTTACTATACACCATTCACATTTAAATAGGCACATGTATGATCTTTAAATATTGATAAAAAACTAAAATTAGGTTAATGTATATTGTGTAGAGGGAATGTAACTTTATTATTTTATTAATATGTGGTGTATAATGTGTCCTGATTTGTGTTCAACTTTTGTATTTTACACTTCCTCATCCTGTAATCCCGCTACATCACGCGAGATTACAGCGAGAGGAGCCGTTCTCAGGAGTTCCCGGCGTTTGTAGCTCGCTTCTCAACTCAACATGAGAAGCGAGCTACAGAGCTTCATACACAAGCACTCACAGGAGAGCGATCTCATCTGAGAATGCCTGAGAACAGAATTGCGGTATTTTACCGCAGTTTCATAAAAGGACACCAATGTGAGTAAACAGATACCAAACGCATCAAGCCTTAAAATTATGTGCGCCCATGAAAAAAATTATAAACTACTGTACCAAAAATTGTCCATAGGCATGACCTTAGGAGGGCTAATTGTGCATGCATAGATTTCCTTATTATTATTATTATTATTATTATTATTATTATTATATTTGTTTCACTGTTTGATTATTATTATTAATGGTTTGTATATGTATTTGTGTGTGTTTTCTGTATTTTGTAGAAGGTGTACATCACCTATTGGACAGTGCTTCCCCTTTGAAGAAGCCCGAACTAAGGGCGAAACATGTTGGGAGTTAGGCCATCCAACTGTCCAACTCAACTGTATTGTTTGCAATAATCACCTTCCATACCACTTTTTACTATTGTCTTTATTTTTGTTTTGGTGTCAAAATAAAAATATTTTATCATAATTTGCTTGATACTTTGTTATTTCTGCACCACTAAAACATCCCATTTTCCTTGCTCCTATCTATTTACCATTCAGGGATTTGGTGCCATACTCTACTAGTTGGTTATCCACAACCATAAAAAACGAACCTGCCCATAGGCAATGTTTTAAAAGCATTTGTAGGTCATCAGTTTCGAGCTTACCATTAATGAAGGATGTAATACTTACATCCTATGGCAGCAAAAAGGTAAGAGAAAGTGCAGAATAAATTGATAAATGATACTGGGTCTATGTTAACGTGTATATACATGCCTTACTCAAGTTAACCCACAAACATCTCTTTTTCCCTTTAGATGATGTCCCAATAGTATTTTTTTTTCTTTTACCTTGTTCCTGTAGTTAAAACCAGCTCTTATTGTTCCTTCTGACATTATCGCCAGGCTTGTAAAATTCTCGTGAGGGCAACTGCTAGGAAGTCAGTTCCTAGGCACTAGAACTACATTTCTGAGGAGTCCTTTATCTCCACAGAGTGTGTGGGCAGACCCCCGAGAGCAAACGCAGCGGCAGCTTTTTTTTTCTTAAAAAAGAAATCAATGTATGCTTACAATAAGAACAATAATAACTAGTAGTCACAGTGGTCACAGATGCAACTAAGCACCTATTTGAGGATAGCCCAAGCAGACTGCTGTTGAAGAGATATGCAGGGAAGCCAAAGCCTAGTGAAAGAACATTTTTTTACTCTCTACTCCATGTGTACATGACATCAGTGCAGAACACAGTGCACACGCGGAAGACTCCCAGTGTCCAACCTGTAGCTTCCCTGCAGCTTGCCTGTCACCTGGCATATTCACTCCTTGCCCGCTGCGTGGAAAGTCCACAGCTGCTTATTAAAGTTGTGGACAACAATGTCCAGCAGGGGGAAAGCACTGAAAATGTTTGCAACTAAACAACTAAGTCAGTAGCTACGCCACTGGATATCTAGATACAAATAATGCTTATATGAGCTCTTTTTTAATGTTTCTGCATTTTATCCATCTCTGAATATGTGCTTGGATAAGTTTCTCCCTCATTATTCAACCAAGAACACACCTTTAAGACCAGATTCGCCTCATTTACTTTTACAGTTACTTTCATGGATGAATTAAAGCTGCTGAAAGACCATAAGCATCTCCTTCCCCTTCTGTTTATACTTTTCCTGAACCCTAGGGAAGAAATTGAACGGTACATCGCATTATAATATATAGAAAATAATCATCCACCTGAAGATAAGTAGACTTTGGATGAGTGTAGCCTATCCTGGATGGATGGGGCTCTGAATACAAATCTGTAATAATGAGTGACTTAGGAATAGGTGGACTGAGAAAGAAGAATGCAAAGTTCTCATTTCAATTCATGTGTGGAAAACCACCTTGGGATTACTAGGAAATTTAAATAATAAAACTTTCAATCACAATGCTGACAGGCCTATGTGTTAACTTAAGATGCCTTCATATGTACAACAAAAGTTAACTATTAAAATGTTTTAACACAAGCTCCCCTGCTCCTGAAAACAAAAGCAGATTCAATTTAAATGAGCTCAACTAAAGTTTTAGAAAAAAAAGATGCTCTAGAATTTTTGGGTTGTATTTTTGAAAAAGTAAAATGTAGAATGGTAAAGAGGGTAATAAACAATTTTTTTCACAAAAAATTACAATTTTGACATGTTCTCCTAGGTATAAAATGGTACACAATAATTTTATTGTGGAATAAATCTTTTAATGAAAATAAGAAACTAAAATATATTCTTCAAATAAAGTTGAAAACTTGTAATTACATGTAACTAATGATTTTTCCCTTGATTATTTTCTCTCTATTTTTTTCACGTAAAACCTGACATAATGCATTATTTTTGAAGGATGGAAGCTGAATAATTAATTTCCAAGTAATATTGTTTTTTTCACCATTTGTTTATAATGCATGGCAACAATACCATATTCCATTTAGTCTTTTCTAAATTAGAGGAATTTTGTAGCAGAAATCCAAAAAAAGAATTTTCCTATATCAGTAATTTCCAATTTGTTTCAGAGATTTTTGCAGAATTTCTTGAAATACAAAAATAATTTATACTGGATAAAATATCGCTTGACCCTTAAATAGCAGTGAAACCTAATATTGTACATTATGTTGTTGATCTAAGTAAGACACTTTTGTCCGACGAACGATCTGCCGCTTTTGACAGCCGATTCCTGTTTTTCATCCGACAAAAGCTGGATGTGCAGACTAAAAAAAAAAATTTGTACGTGAACTCAACATCCAATTTTCATTTAATTAGTACATTTTTTGTCTGAAAAAAATCTAAGAACAAGACTATGCATGCTCATAAACGTAAGAATACATACAAAACTATAACACATTACGTTACTTCTGAAGTTGAATTCTGTCATACGAGAATTTTCGTATGGTGAGTAACCTCTTCACTTTTCGACATGAGACTAGCATGCAACAAAAAATGGATGAACAGTTGTCCGAAAATATGATTGTGTGTATGAGGCTTTAGAATAACTTGAATAGTGCAACAGAGACCCTGGTTACCATGTTGCTTGGTTTGTGTTAGTTGTAATAATAGTACCATCACAAATGCTCCTGGTGTATTGCTATATATCAGGAAAATATCCTGAATGATCCTATATCGCCTACAGCTCATCCATCCCATTACAGGACTTATATGTTCTAATGTTGTATAAACAGGTTTGTTCCTTCAGCTGTGAGATACTGTGATTTATTCATTCCACTGCAGATCTATGGTCTCTATGTAGATATATTTTAGCAAGCTGTTGTCTAAGTAAAGTTTCTAAAATTCCACTATGCATAGTTCTCTTCCAACATATATCATTTTTTTTTTCCAAATATCATTTTTATTGAGTTTTCCAAAAAGAAAGAGAAAAGAAAAAGACCTGGGCTGAGCCCGCCAAGATATAAAGGTAGCTCATGCCAGTGGAGGACGCAGCCTCCTAATTACATAACACAGAAATGCCAATACATTACATAGTGAGCCATATATATCCTGAAGCTCCCATTAACAACTCCTAGTCTCATAGCTACTTTTAACATAACAAAAAGGGAGGGGGCAACAAAGGAAAAAAAAAGAAAAGGAAAGAGGGACGGATCAGATAAATCTCACAGCCCTCAACAATGTGTTAAATATTTTAAATCTCGAGGAGATCTTTTCCCTCATCCGAATGTAAAAACAAATTCCAGCTAGCCCATGTTGCTTTATAAGTTCCCTGTCTATCCTGTGCGGTCATTATTAGATCCTCCATTTTATTTATGTTTTCCACCTTCAGCAGCCACATCGCCACTGAAGGTTGATTCTGGGCCTTCCAGATCATAGGGATGCAAACTTTAGCAGCATTGATCAAATGCCTTATTAGAGATTTTTTATATACCCGGATAGGCAGGGTCGACACATGTAATAGAAAAAACTTTGGATCATTTGGGATCGGGAAGTCAGTAAATCGTTGCGATATATTGCGCACCGTCGTCCAAAAGTCGATCAATTTAGGGCAGGACCAAAATATGTGTAACATCGTACCCCTATCCCCGCCGCAGCGCCAGCAATGTTCTGGTATATCTGGGAAAATCATATGCAGGCGGGCCGGTGTCAGGTACCACCTTGTCAAAATTATATAGTTGGTTTCCTGTATTTTTGTACATATCGAGGACTTATAGGAGAGACTGACCATATTCTGTTTTTGGGTCGAGGAAAACGTACAGTCTAGATAAGTTTCCCACCTCGCAAAACAGGGCAAATCGAGTTGTTTTTCTGGTGTGTTTAAGAGAGCGTACATTTTAGATAAAGTCTGTGGTAGCGGATCTATGCCTGAACAATATTCCTAAAATTTGTTCAAGGGTCTAGTATAGCTCCGGGGGTTTGGTATGGTCAAGAGAAAGTGCTGCAGCTGTACCGCATTCCAAAACTCTAGTTCAAAAGGGCCTGCAGTATCCATCAGTTCCTGAATAGTCGGCCATCTATCACTAGTCACAAACTGGGAAGCGGTCATAAGACCAGAAGTCCTTAATTGTTTAAATTGCATAGGTGAGAGCCCCGGGGAAAATCTAGGATTACCCAAGATCGGGGTCAAGGGCGATGTCATGGTTGTTGAAGAGGGTTTTAAAATAGCATGGGCGCTCTGTCGCAGGGTATTACCTATCAGTGGATGTGATTTCAGTTCAGTAGGTAAAGAATCTTCACACCACAACACGGTCCATAAAGGGATATCAGTTTGGTGTTGTTCTATTTGTGCCCACAGTTTGGACTCATAGTGTCGCCCCCAATCAATCACCCTGCCCAAGTGAATCGCCTGGTAATATCTCCTGACGTCTGGTAATGCCAGACCTCCACATTGTTTTGGCATCGAGAGCTGGGTGTGGGAGATTCAAGGTTTTTTATGGGCCCAAACAAAATGAATAAAAAGAGCTTGGGCTTGTTTGAAATATACAGGGGGTATCCTAATCGGGAGGGCCTGAAGGAGGTATAAAAATTTAGGCAAAACAATCATCTTTAGCAAATTACACCTCCCAAACCATGAATCTAGTCCCTTGTTCCACATCTCTAACTGCACCCTAGTTTTAACAAGTAAGGGGGGAAAATTACTCTTGTATATACGAGAAAGATCAGACGGAATACTAGTCCCCAAATAATTCAATGCGGATGTCGTCCATTTAAACTGGAAGTTTGTGCCCATATTTAGTGAAGCCTGTGATGTCAATGTCACTCCCATCGCTTCTGACTTCGAGAAGTTGATTTTAAAGTTAGATACTGCCCCATATCTCTCAAACTCCTTAAGAAGATTTGGCAGGGAAACTACTGGGTTGGTCAGGGAAAACAGTAAGTCATCAGCATATGCTGAAATCTTACATTGCATCTGGCCTACCCTTATCCCTTGTATGTCCGAGTTCAGTCTAATTGTAGCTAAAAAAGGTTCCAGGGAAAGGGCAAACAAAAGAGAGGACAGCGGGCATCCCTGTCTTGTACCATTTTGTATTGGGAAGGGGTCCGATAGGACCCCATTCACCTTTACCTGGGCTGTCGGATTAGAGTATATTCCGGCTATTCGGTTGAGCATCACCTCCCCCAGTCCAATGTGTCTGAGCACCGCGAACATAAATGACCATTCCACCCGATCAAAAGCCTTTTCGGCATCTGTGTTTAAGAATATACTTGGGGTGTTTGTAGAGCGTGCGACATGGAGTAGAGTTAGTACCTTAATGGTACTATCTCTCGCCTCTCTAGATGGTATAAAGCCCACTTGAACCAGGTGGATGAGTTGCTTAAGGTGGTGTGCCAACCAAGTAGCTAGAATAGTCGTGTACAGCTTGAGGTCCACATTCAAAAGCGATATGGGCCGATAGCTGCCACAGGCCATCGGGTCTTTTCCTTCCTTATGGATCACTGAAATGTGGGCTCCCAGAGTCTCTCTAGCAAATGTTCCCCCTGCGCCTACTGTGTTATACAATGTTAGCATACGAGTGCCCAATGTTGGTAACAGTGTCCTGTAGTATTGTAGTGTAAGGCCGTCTGGGCCTGGGGCTTTCCCTGGTTTCATATGTCTAACTGCCAGCTCAAGTTCCGTTAAGGTGATAGGGGGGTCTAGATCTGTTCGTATCTCCTGTGGTAGAGAGGGCATCTGAGAGGCTGTGATATAATCCTCTAGGTCTGCTCCGCTCGTTGTCACTCCCGGCAAATTGTATAGGCGAGAGTAAAAGTCTTTAAATGCTTGAGTGACTTGTGCCGGTAAGACTACCTTTTGACCACTACTCGTATTAATATGGGGAATATATGTAGACAGTTTATGTTCTCTAACCGCTTTCGCTAACATTTTTCCGCACTTGTCTCCCGACTCATAGCTCACTCTACGACAGAACTGTAAAGCCGCCTTGGCCTTATACCGAAGCAAATCCGTAATCTGTGTCCTAATTGACGTCAGTTCGGCCTCTGAGAATTGCGTAGGGGTATGTTTATGTCTAGCTTCAGTCTCTGACAGTTTCTGTAACCAACCAAGAAGTTGTTCATTCCGCTACCGCTTAATTCGTGCCCCGTGTTTAATCAGAATTCCCCTGATCACCGGTTTATGGGCTTCCCATAAAATGCCCGGGTCACAGTCTGGTTGATCACTCTCCCGAAAATATAACTTCAGCGTTTCATTCACTTCAGTCAGTACCTCCGGAGCTTGTAAAAGGCTCTCACTGAGGCGCCAGAAGCTGTGTCGCGGCGTGAGGGTGTCCTTGAGTCTATAGGTCAAAAATATCGGCGCATGGTCCGACCATGTCCTATCTCCAATCGACGTCTTACTTACCGCATGCAACTGGGTATGTGGGATTAGGAAATAGTCTATCCGAGTATATACCCGGTGCATCGGGGAATAATATGAATAGTCACGTTCCCCTGAATGTTGCAGGCGCCAGGCATCTATTAATTGGGCTCTATGAAGCGTCTTAGCTATCCTTTTAAGTTGACTCGTGGGATTGACGATTTGCCGGTCGAAGTATCCACTGAGGGAATTAGCGGGACATTGAAGTCTCCGCCAAAAATCAGTTGTCCCTCTCTAAATTCTTGCAATTTCTCTAGTGTGTCTCTCAAGAAGGTAGCTTGTAATTCATTAGGAGTATATATCGTGGCTAATGTCACCTGTTTATCCCAAATCAGCCCTTTGAGGAAAACGTAGCGTCCTGTCTGATCTATAATAGAACTCTGGCATTTCCAAGGTATTTTACTGGAAAGTAGCACCGAAACCCCTCTTGATTTACCTGTCGGGTTGGTAGAGTGGTAAGCAGTGGGGTAAAATCTATTTCTCAAATAAGGGAGCTTATCGTATTTGAAGTGTGTTTCCTGAATAAAGGCGATGTCAGTATTGTATCTTTTCATATCATTAAGGAGCATGCGTCTCTTCTCAGGAGTGTTTAAGCCCCTCACATTAAGTGACATCACCTGAACGCCATCCATCTTTACCCTTAATTATAATAGAAAAGGCAAAAAAAAAGGGGAGGGGGGGAAGGGAGACCCCCCCTATCTACTATACTTAGCTATATGCTAAAAAAACATATATCATTAATGCCAAGAACACAACAACTCTATCTGTAAAAAAATGACATACTGTTTTCAGCAGTTGGAGTTCATCCTGAACCCTGGGACATGTCTTAACCCCTGTATAATGATAGGATTAGAAAATCCAAATTGTGGACCGACATAACATCCCATCGATCTGACACTGAACTAGGCATACACAACAAAGTCTCTGAAGAAAGAGAGAAGTAAATGCATATATTTTATGCATTTGTAAAATATGTATGTTATCTTATTACTGAATATGACATATAAACCCTTTTTGTTCCTTTTTTTAAATGTTTTTGTAAAAACTCTCCAAACACAAACACAAGTCCTTGCAGCATATAGCGGGCCCCAGCTCCCCAAAGAAAGCAGCACAACTGTCACCACAAGCAACACCTAAATGCATGGATGTGTCCAGGTATATATCTATCTATATATCTATTTATCTATCTATCTATCTATCTATCTATCTATCTATCTATCTATCTATCTATCTATCTATCTATCTATCTATCTATTGTATTGTCCGTGCATTTTTGGAAATTGTTTGTCGTTCTTTACAGGATGTTGAAGAGCTGGAAAGTGGAACATACACTTCCATCAGAGGCCATGGACGTGGACATAGGCAGCGTCAGAGGGTGACTGGAATGACTTCACAAACAGAGGAGAGGAATATGTCATTGCTGCAGGAAGTGTGGCGTAGTGTGGATGCATTTTTGGATCCAAGCAACCCACGTGCCATCTACTGTTGCCACATGTATCATGTACTGAGGACATTGGTGGAGACCATGAAAAGCAGCGCATGGATAGCCTGTATGCTGATGCTAAGCAGTACCATGCTGAAAAACTGAGTGGTGAGCTCCTTTCATGTACCACTGGACCTCAGCAGCACCATAACCTTCCTTATACCATCATCCCCCTCCTAAATGCCTGCCCCCACCTACCTATTTCTACGCAGAACTTTCTGCTCTTTTCTTTTCATTACCCCAAATCCCCATGGGATTTTCCTCCTCCAATCCTGCCCTTACTTACCCATTCCTACGAAGGTTCATCTGCTCCCTCCTTCCATGGCACCCAATCCTCACTTGATTCTCCTCCTTCACACCTGCCCCCACTTGCCCATTCTATGTAGGGCTCTACTTCCATAGCCCCAAATCCTCACTGAATTTTCCTCCTTCACGCCTGCCCCCACCTACCCATTCCTACGAGATTCATCTGCTCCATCCTTCTATGGCCCCCAATCCACATATCATTTTCCTTCTCCACTCCTGCCCCAACTTTCCCATTCCTATGTAGAACCCTCCTTGTATTGTCCCCAAACCCACAGAGATAGTTCGTCATCCTCCTTGGCGTACCACCAACTTTAGTTCCTTTTTTTTCTGTCCTGCTTTTTTATTTGGCAAATTTCTTACAGGTTACAGTTATTTTTTGCAAAATGTATACCGTTGTTGTGTTTTCTTAAGTTTTTCTGTGTAGGGTAAAGATATATACACACACCAAAGCAGATTATGATTTTTTTCTTTATCTTCTAGTGTTCAGCTAGCAATAGGTTTTTTATTTATTTACAGTAATAGTGTGCATCTGCGCCGATTGTATTTGGTTTCAATTGTCAGTACTATATACTGTAAATCATTTGGCTAGGAATCAACAAAAAATGGGCAGTGAATGAGGAGCAACCATCTGAAAATGTATTTCATTTATATATACCGGTATACAGTATTTATCGGCGTATAACACGCACCCTAACTTTAAGAGGGAAGTTTCAGGAAAAAAACTTTCCACAGCCCCCTGCATATAACACGCAGGCACAGTTTACCCTCTATTTTCAGGGTAAAAAAGTTAATGTTATACGCCAATAAATACAGTAAATCCTGTATAATAATAATACTAATATAGCCCAGTATTTCAAAGTGTAAATTGACCCTAATTATGACATTCTCCTATTTGATTCCTTTTGGGCTGTAAAGAATGTTTTTGTTATATCTGTATGCTAGGTGCAAAAACAGACCCGTTCCTCTTGTAAGCTGATAACTTCCTGTTCTTTTTACCTGTGCTAATTGTTACCAATTACTTTTTTCTCTGATGACTACTGAGCCATGCTCTTTTATGTTATGGGCAAAAAATTGAAAGGCGGGGTTCTGTAGTCATATCCTGTTTCTGTTGTCCTAATACAGAAAGGTGAGTAAGTGTTTTCATCATAGTAAATGTGTTATTGGCAGCATCACCAGGTAATAATAAAGAAAAAAAAAATAAAGCTTGAAAAAGGGAAATCAATGTAGCCACCACAGCTAAAGAGAGATGAGTGGCAATGTTTTCAATTTTGGTTTCTGGGTTAAGATACACTTTAACTATTTGCCGGCTGCGCTATAGCCGAAAGATGGCTACAACGCAGGCTTAAGTTGCCAGGAGGGTGTACATGTCCTGTTCTTGCACTTACCGCGTGCCCCCTGGGGTGCGTGGGCAGTGTGCTCTGGCAAGAGGCTATTTCTAGCGCTGAAGCACCTGAAAACCGCCCCAGTCCGTGTGACTTCGGGTAATCATAGATCAGGTAAAGTGCCCATCACAGCAGGCCCTTTATCACATGATCAGCTATCAACCAAAGACAGCTGATCATGGAAATAAACAGCTGACGGTTATAATTTTTTTTCTTCCCGCTGACAGCATGAAGGAAAAAAGCTGCATGTGCAGCTAATCAGTGTCAACTATCAGCGCCCACCAGTGCCACCTATCAGTTCCCACCAGTGCCACCTATCAGTGCCCACAAGTACCACATATGAGTGCCCACCAGTGCCACCTATCAGTGCCCATCAGTGCTGCCAATCAGTGCTTCATCATCAGTACAGCCTATCAGTGCCGCCTACCAGTGCCGCCTAATAGTGCCCATCAGTGCCACCTATCAGTGTCCATCAGTGCCACCTATCTGTGCCCATCAATGCCCTCTATCTGTGCCCATCAGTGCTGCCTATCAGTGCCCCCTCTCTGTGCTGCCTATCAGTGCCCATCAGTGCCACCCATCAGTGCCCACCAGTGCCGCCTCATCAATGCCTATAAGTGCAACCTATCTTTGCCCATCAGTAACACCTATCAGTGCCCATCAGTGCTGCCTCATCAGTGCCCATTAGTGCAGCCTATCAGTACCCATCAGTGCAGCCTCAACAGCGCACATCAGTGAAGGAGAAAAATTACCTGTTTGCAAAATGTTATAACATAATATGAAAAACTTTTTTTTTTGGTCTTATTTTATTAGCAAAAAATAAATAACCCAGTGGTGATTAAATACCACCAAATGAAAGCTCTATTTGTGTGAAAAAAAATGATACAAATGTCATATGGGTTCAGTGTTGCATGACCGCGCAAATGTCATTCAAAGTGTGACAGTGCTAAAAGCTAAAAATTTACCTAGGCAGGAAGTGGTTAATTTTGAAGTAAAATACATTTTTAGGATTGGGAGTTGTAAAGATTTTATGCTGCGACTTTTGATGTGAGACTATTTCCTTTACTTCATAGAAAAAGGAAAATGCAAGAACTGCATACTTACATTATCTAAACTGGATCACAAGAAATAGCAGGTTCCAGTAGTGCAGTGATCTGGATGTGACAGGTAAATCTCACTACTCCTCAGAGATAGGGATGAGCTCGGTGTTCGAGTCGAACGCATGTTCAACTCGAACATAGCCTGTTTGGTGAAAACAGAACTTTGTGGGCCGTTCGCGCTAAATTCGTGTGATGCGAACAGCCCACAATGCACTGCGCCATCGCACTGCATTGCCGGCGCTGTGATTGGCCAAGCATGCACTGTGACCACGCATGCTTGGCCAATCACAGCGCCAGCAGCGAGGAGAGCCATAATTGGCCACAGGCAGGATGCCTGTGGCCAATCATAGCTCAGGGGGGTTTAGTACACGCCCCACACTATAAAAGGCCGCCAGTGCGGCGGCCTTGTGTAGTGTGTTCCGGCGTTCAGGGAAAGAGCTACATAGGCAGGGACAGTGTGTTCTACAGTGTGTTCTTTTCTCAGGCATCTGCAGGAGTTAGTGGGTGTTGTGTGCCTCCAGCGAAGTATACACCTGTATCTACCCTTTATTGCTGTTCTCTAAGCTAGATAGGCAGGCAGGGACAGTGTGTTCTTTTCTCAGGCATCTGCAGGAGTTAGTGGGTGTTGTGTGCCTCCAGCACAGTATACACCTGTATCTACCCTTTATTGCTGTTCTCTAAGCTAGATAGGTAGGGACAGTGTGTTCTTTTCTCAGGCATCTGCAGGAGTTAGTGGGTGTTGTGTGCCCATGCACAGTATACACCTGTATCTACCCTTTATTGCTGTTCTCTAAGCTAGATAGGTAGGGACAGCGTGTTCTTTTCGCAGGCATCTGCAGGAGTTAGTGGGTGTTGCCTCTGCTCATTATTCCAAAAGTTCTTTGGTGTGGGCCTTTTTTGAGTCAAGTGCATCAGATCGCACCACTGCTATTTGCAACATATGTCTCAAGCGTATCTCGCGTGGCCAAAACATCAGCCGCTTGGGCACCACATGCTTGACCAGACATATGTTGACCTGCCATGCAGCTCGTTGGCAAGCGTACCTTAAAGACCCACACCAAAGAACAAAGCGGATCTCTCCTTGCTCCTCATCAGCTGGGATCTCCAACCCCACTATACCTTCAGTCCTCTCTGAAACCTGCACTGAGAGGAATGAAGGTGTAGAATTAGGTGTGTCACAGCCAAGTA
The DNA here is from genome assembly GCA_029206835.1 of Rana muscosa. Lineage (NCBI taxonomy): Eukaryota > Metazoa > Chordata > Amphibia > Anura > Ranidae > Rana > Rana muscosa. The sequence goes on along the minus strand of CM055121.1, from coordinate 432,520,951 downwards.
CTTGCGGGCACTCTGCTAGCAGTACACCAACGTCCGATTGTAGCAGGCAAATTTCCCTGCCCCAGCTGCTGGACCGTCAAAAGAAGTTCACTCCCAGCCATCCACATGCCCAGCGGTTGAATGCTAGCTTGGCTAAATTGCTAGCACTTCAACTGCTGCCTTTTCAGTTGGTAGACTCGGCCCCCTTCCGTGAGTTTGTGCAATGTGCGGTTCCTCAGTGGCAGGTTCCCAAACGCCACTTTTTCTCACGGAAGGCGATTCCGGCTCTCTACCGGCATGTGGAAGGCAATGTCCATGCCTCGCTGGACAGGGAGGTCAGCGGTAAGGTGCATATTACTGCTGACTCGTGGTCCAGCAGGCATGAACAGGGACGATACCTTTCTTTCACGGCCCATTGGGTCACTCTTTTGGCAGCTGGGAAGGATGCAGGACAAGGTGCAGTAGTGTTGGAGGTTGTTCCGCTGCCACGCCTCCAAAATGCTACTACTGGTTGTGACACACCTCTCTCCTCCACCCCCTCCTCTTCTTCTTCCTCCATGGCCTCTTCCTGTGCTTTGTCCTCGGAACCAGCAGTGCTCCGTAGGCGTTCAAGGGGCTACGCAAGTACGCAGACAAAAAGATGCCATGCCGTGCTTGCGCTGGTGTGTTTGGGGGACAGGAGCCACACTGGGGCAGAGGTTCTGTCAGCTCTGCAGGGGCAGGCCAAGAGGTGGTTGATGCCACACCAGCTTAAGCCAGGAATGGTGGTTTGCAACAATGGCACCAACCACCTCTCAGGGACAACTGACTCATGTGCCCTGTGTGGCTCACGTCCTTAACCTGGTGGTGCAGCGATTCTTGGGCAGGTACCCGGGCTTACAGGATGTCCTGAGGCAGGCCAGGAAAGTCTGTGTGCATTTCCGCAGATCATATAATGCCAGTGCTCGGCTGGCTGAGCTGCAAAAGGAGTTGAACCTGCCCAAGAACCGCCTTATATGTGACATGCCCACCAGGTGGAATTCAACGTTGGCCATGCTGCAGCTGCTGCACATGCAGCAGAGGGCCATCAATGAGTACCTGTGCGACTACGGCACCAGGACAGGGTCAGGGGAGCTCTGTTTTTTTTTCACCATGCCAGTGGGGCATGATCAGGGATGCATGCACTGTCCTGGCACCATTTGAGGAGGCCACGAGGATGGTGAGCAGTGACAGTGCATGCATCAGTGACACTGTACCTCTTGTCCACCTGTTGGAGCATACGCTGCATGGAATAATGGACAGGGCACTTGAGGCAGAACAGAGGCAGGAAGAGGAGGACTTCCTTGCCTCTCAAGGCCCCCTTTACCCAGACAGTGTTCCTTCTGTCCCACCCATCGCACAGGAAGAGGACGACGAGGAGGAGGAGGAGGATTGTGTCAGCATGGAGGTGGAGCCTGGCACTCAGCATCAACAGCAGCAGTCTTTTAGGGATGATTTACAGTCCCAAGAAACCAGTGGACTTGTATGTGGGTGGGAGGAGGTGGCTGCGGATCATGTCGTCCTTAGTGACCCAGAGGACTCCGGACCGAATGCCCAGCTAACCTATGCTGCATGGCCTCCCTGATCCTGCAAAGTCTGCGGAAGGATCCTCGTATTCTTCAGATCAAGGAGAGGGACCATTACTGGCTGGCCACTCTCCTTGATCCATGGTACAAGGGTAAGGTTGCGGACCTTATCTTACCATCGCAGAGGGAGCAGAGGATGAGACATCTCCGGGAGGCCTTGCAGAAAGGTCTGTGCAACGCGTTCCCAGAGACTGGGAGGTTTCAAACTCCTGGTCCTGGACAACGAGTTGCTGAGGCTTCGGTCAGTCAAAGAAGGAGCGGTGGGGAAGGTGGACATCTGACCGATGCGTTCAGACAATTTTTTCGGCCGCAGCCCCAAGGTATGATTGGTTCCAGCAACCATCGCCAGAGTCTGATATACATGGTGCAGGAATACCTAGGAGCAAGGTCAGACTTGGACACCTTTCCCACCGAAAATCCTCTGGCTTACTGGGTCTTGAGGATGGATCACTGGCCAGAGCTTGCACAGTATGCAATTGAGCTACTGGCCTGTCCTGCATCCAGCGTTCTTTCAGAACGCACATTCAGTGCTGCTGGAGGCTTTGTCACGGATCACAGGGTGCGCCTGTCCACCGACTCGGTTGATCAACTAACCTTCATAAAGATGAACCAGTCTTGGATCACCACCAGCTACCAAGCACCTGGAGCTGATATAACAGAATAATTTATTTTGAAATGTCACATCCCTTCAAGACTGCCTATGCTGATGCTGAGTGACTGTCCTGTTATGTTGACTGACTGTCCTCCTCCTCCTCAATGATCCGATTCCTGATGATAGCTTGGAAGAACATTTTTGTTTATGGGTGCCGCCACCAGTGGCTAAGGCCCAATTTTTCAGCCCCTGTTTAACAGGGGCATGTAATTACAAATTTTTATGCAATGCTTTGCAGCAGGGCTCATTCCTGCACTCCAACTAGAGTATCTGGGAGAGGTTGCAGTGTAGTGGCACCAGCACCAGTGCCTAAGGCCCAATTTTTCAGCCCCTGTTTAACAGGGGCATGTAATTACAATTTTTTTATGCAATGTTTTGCAGCAGGGCTCATTCCTGCACTCCAACTAGAGTATCTGGGAGAGGTTGCAGTGTCGTGGCACCAGCACCAGTGCCTAAGGCCCAATTTTTCAGCCCCTGTTTAACAGGGGCGTGTAATTAAAATTTTTGATGCAATACTTTGCAACAGGGCTCATTGCTGTGCTCCAAGTACAGTACCTGTGAGGGGTTGCAGTGTTGTGGCACCAGTGCCTAAGGCCCAATTTTTCTGCCCCTGTTTAACAGGGGCGTGTAATTACAATTTTTGATGCAATACTTTGCAACAGGGCTCATTGCTGTGCTCCAAGTACAGTATCTGTGAGGGGTTGCAGTGTTGTGGCACCAGTGCCTAAGGCCCAATTTTTCTGCCCCTGTTCAACAGGGGCATGTAATTACAATTCTTGATCTAATAATTCACAGCAGGGCCCATTCCTGCGCCCACCAAGAGTAACTGTGAGGGCTTACAGTGTTGTGGCAACACCACCACCACAACCACCAAAGGCACAATTTTTCTGCCCCTCTTCAACAGGGGCATGTAATTACAATTCTTGATCTAATAATTAACAGTATGGCCCATTCATGCGCCCACCAAGAGTATCTGTGAGGGCTGACAGTGTTGTAGCACCAGCACCACCACCAAAGGCCCAATTTTTCCTACCACTGTTCAACAATGTCATTTAATTAAAATTCCTGATATAATAGTTCACAGCAGGTCGTTCCAGCGCCCACCAAGAGTAACTGTGAGGGCTCACAGTGTTGTGGCAACACCAACATCTAAGGGGCAAATTTCAGCAGAGTATATACGGCAGGCCCCTACTTTCAAACATCCAACTTACAAACGACTCCTACTTGCAAACGGAAGGAGACAAAAGGAAGTGAGAGGAAATCTACCCCTAGGAAGGGAAATTCTCTCCTGTATGAGTTAATATGGGAAAAAGGTGTCTCCTCTCTACTGATGCTTTATCACCAATCCTTGTTTCAATAAAAACCCCACTTTTCCAAAAACATTTGTCATTGGGACGGAAAGTGAGGTGAAATGTTCTGTACAGGTGCACAGACAGCAAAACAAATGTTACAGGGGTGATAACCCTTCCCTATGTTTTCCAAAAAGCTTAAAAATACATTTTTTGGCTGGAGCTACACTTAAACAATGTACCTGTTCAAAATTACAAACAGATTGTACTTAAGAACAAACCTACAGTTCCTGTCTTGTTTGCACCGCCTGTATACTGCTGTTCAGAGTATATAGGGCCTTTTTTTATTTGGGGCGCAGGGTTCCCCTTAATATCCATACAAGGCCCAAAGGGGCTGGTAATGGGCTGGGGTGGGGGGGGGTGATGGGGTAGCCATGCCATTTTTCTCAAAGGTTTTCATCCATATTGCCAGGACAAGACATGTCATTAAAGTCGCAAGCAGTTTTAAATAGCTTTTTTTCCTTTAGAAATGTAATTTTGTGCAGGGACAGTTCTAAACACGGGAAACACATGCTACTTCACAGGCATACTTTAGACACCCCCCAGGTACGATATTTAAAGGAATATTTCACTTTTTTTTTTTTCACTTTATGCATCATTAAAATGACTGCAACCGGAAAAACGGCCGTTTTTAAAACTTATTTTTGCATTGATACTTGTCCCCTGGGGCAGAACCCGGGTCCCCAAACCCTTTTTAGGACAATAACATGCATATTAGCCGTTATAATTAGCACTTTAGATTTCGAACGTTCGCGTCCATTGTATTTAATAGGGTTCCAACGTTTGCGTGAACTTTCGGTCTGTTCGCAGGTTCTGGTGCGAACCGAACTGGGGGGGTGTTCGGCTCATCCCTACTCAGAGATTCTCCCTAGAAGTGTAACCTATCAGTGGGTTGGGAATGTTGTTCTTTTGTTCTCTCTTGCAAGTACCTTGTGCAAAGATAAGTCTGCATTGTAGTTGACAATCTAAAGAAAACTTCTTTGATGTGCACTGAACCATGAAGTCATCTATCACAGAATTCTCATGTTTAGCCATTTGAATTGCATCAAATTAAATCAAAGCAAATTATTTTACTGCCAAAAACAACCAACAACACATACCTATGTCATAAATAAAGAATCTAAGTCATATTACTATATAAAGTATATATAAATTCAAGATGTGCAATACGATTAAGGTCACCATAGCAACTGTATTTTGTAAGCGTTTTATTTTTTATATTGTAGGTGATAATGCAGATTATATGTTTAACCGCTTCCCACCCGGTGTATAGTCAAATGACGGCCGCAGGAACCGTTCGTCTCTCTGGGCGACCGTCATATGATGTCCTGGGATTCCGTGCAGTGTGGAGAGCGCGTGCGTGCCGCCTACGCACGCGCACACTCTCCACATCACTGGGGGCCGCAATGTCCGCCGGGCACCCGCGATTGCTCCTCACAGAACAGGGACGTGGATCTCTGTGTGTAAACACAGAGATCCACGTCCTGTCAGGGAGAGGAGACCGATGATGTGTCCCTTGGGACACCGATCGGTCACCTCCCCCAGTCAGTCTCCTCCCCCCACAGTTAGAATCACTCCCTGGGGAACACATTTAACCCACTGATTGCCCCCTAGTTTTAACCTCTTCCATGCCAGTCACATTTATACAGGAATCAGTGCATATTTATAGCACTGTTCGCTATATAGATGTGAATGGTCCCAAAATAGTGTCAAAAGTGTCTGATCTGTCCGCTGCAATATCGCAGTTCTGACAAAAATCGCAGATCGCCGCCATTACTAGTAAAAAACGAAATAAAAATGCCATAATTCTATCCCCTATTTTGTAGACACTATAACTTTTGCGCAATCCAATTAATATACGCTTATTGCAATTTTTTTTACTAAAAATATTTAGAAGAATACATATCGGCCTAAACTGAGGAAAAAAAAATTGGGATATTTATTATAGCAAAAAGTAATAAATATTGTGTTTTTTTTTTTTCAAAATTGTTGCTTTTTTTATGTTTATAGTGCAAAAAATAAAAACCACAGAGGTGATCAGATACCAAAAGAAAGCTCTATTTGTGGGGAAAAAAAATTACCAATTAATTTGGGTACAACGTCGCATGACGGCACAATTCTCATTCAAAGTGTGACAGTGCTGAAAGCTGAAAATTGGCCTGGGCAGGAAGGGGGTGAAAATGCCCGGTATGGAAGTGGTTAAGGAAGCAAAATATATTGAAATTTTGTTATTATCACAAAGTACATAAATTAGTTTAACCTAGAGAAGGGAAGAGCAACACGAGAAGTAAAAGGAAAGGTTACTTTCAGAAGCTATTTTATATTCATTAGAAAATTATCACTAATTATTTTAAAGCTACATCTTGCCATCACTTTGTATTATCATTTGTTAAGTGGACCATAAACATACAAGTATAAAACAATAGACAATTTCCTATATAAAATAGTACGGTATATAATTAAAATACATTTAAAGGGATTGCATGACGCATCATATGTTTTTATAATCTATTTCTAATGTTTAGAATGAAAAATAAAATAAAAATATGTATTTTTTTTTCTATTCCGGTAAATCCAAAATATTGCTTATGAATAAAAAAAAAAAATTTCAGCCAGCTGAAAGCACATTCAAAGTAAGAGCATCCGAATTACAGGCAATGTTGTTAATGAGACCTGAATAGCAGGCAGATAAGACCTCCACACTGCAGAGTGCATCAAGTAAAGACACTTCTCTTTTCCTAGCACAGATTGGACATCCCTATAAAGCTGACCATGTATGGTTTAATGTCTGGCTGATATTCAAACAGTGTATGACCCTGCCAGCACTGCTCTGTTTGACAAGTCAATCTTTGACAATCAACTTTCCTTAAAAGGAATTTTTTTAGAAAATTGTCGTCTGAACAGTGCCTTCATCCAGATAAAGGCACCGTTACAGTATTCTGACAGCAGGCTCTTGGAATACAATAGCCTGGCGGGGGAGATTCTTTCACCTGCTCTGTTAGCTTGGATGGAAGAATCTGTTGGATTTACTTCATTCAGCCCATGGGTTGAATGCCAGCTTAAAGGATAAGTTCACCTTTTGTAACATGTTACATGTTACACCAGGGCTCAAAATTTCAAGTCCTGAGCTACTAGCCAGGCCTCAAGGGTTACTCGCCACCAGTTGCCCCGCCCAACCCCAACCCTGGCCGCCCCTAATTCTGCCCCTAAACATGCCCTCATAAATCCTCTCATGAAATGACACTTAAATGTTTTATGCAGAATTAAGTTATAAAAATAAATTTTAACAACAACTTTATCCATGCCCAACAATGCAGCCTGCCCATGTCAACCAATGCAGCCTGCCCGTGTCCACCAATGCAGCCTGCCCGTGTCCACCAATGCAGCCTACCCGTGTCCACCAATGCAGCCTACCCGTGTCCACCAATGCAGCCTACCCGTGTCCACCAATGCAGCCTACCCGTGTCCACCAATGCAGCCTACCCGTGTCCACCAATGCAGCCTGCCCGTGTCCACCAATGCAGCCTGCCCGTGTCCACCAATGCAGCCTGCCCGTGTCCACCAATGCAGCCAGCCCGTGGATTGGACGGGTGATCTGTCTACCAAAGTGCCCGGACAAAGAGGAGGGGCTGTTTGTGACGGCACGCGGTTGAAACCACGCAGCTATTGAAATGAAAAGTGATATATAGGGGTACCTATGCGCCTACCAATAGGTGAAACTAAAACTAAAATGGAAAGTGCTAATAGTATGACAAACAGCAGCTGACCTTCTATAGTGTAACCAACACAGCTAAATGTAGTGAAAAATATTGAAGCAGCGCTAAATATCAAAGTGCAAAATACTTAAAGTGAAACCTGCTATAAATGTGCTAAAAAAACAATCCAATAACACAATGAATACAAAATGGCTAGTAATAACTGTGCATAATAAAATAATATTTATTTTAAATTATTTTATTTTATTTATTTTATTTGTTTTATTATGAACAGTTATTACTAGCCATTTTGTATTCATTGTGTTATTGGATTGTTTTTTAGCACATTTATACCACGTTTCACTTTAAGTATTTGATTTATATTTCACTTTGATATTTAGCGCTGCTTCAATATTTTTCACTATATTGAAATGAAAGCTGTTATGTTCCCAGAACTGGTCATCCTGGAGGTGGCTCTCCTCTCTCTTCTCCTCCGATCGTTGAAAGAACGGCTCCCATACTAATCGGCTGTCGACGGTGCTCGCCCCCCCCCCCGGCTCCCAGGCCAAGCCATAGCTCGTCAGCCCTCAAAACCCATTCGCAAAATGCGAGCAGGCGAGTGGAATTTTTGAGGGCTGTGTTACCCCATATTCAGGGTGTAACATAAAATGTTACAAATCCACCAGCCCCCGCACCTCTCCGGCCTCCCAATGTCATAGGTGATGGGGTATCATCTCCCCCCACTCTCTGCCAGAAACTGCAGAGAAGGCGCCCCGCCTGTCCACGTTACTCTATCACAGAGTTCTGTGACTTGAAAACTACAAGATCCTACAAAGGAAAAAGATGAGAATGGTGCGCTTATTCAATAATGTGCCATAAAGTAATATACTCAAAGAATGGCAGTTATGGCACATTATTGAATAAGCGCACCATTCTCATTTTTTTATTTTACATTTATTTACGTAGTGTTTTTTGAGTACACTACTAAGTGGTTGCAGCTAATTCACGGTCACTATACATGTACTATATTTTTTTTTTTCTGAGTTTATTTTCACTATATTCACTGGAGGCTGATGGTTTATATTTGCTTAAAAATTAGAACATAGTAGCGCGCAAGATTTTTCCTCATAATACTGTGGTAGTTCATTGATGATTCCTGTCGATGTGTAACTGCCTGCCCATATGATGTATGGCCAAACAGCTTACACACAGAGCCTACAAGAACCCTGCATAGCACCCATGATCTGCCGATCATGGGTGCAATGCTTTCCAGGCTCCCAATTAAAAAAATAATAAATGCACATTTTTTACCAGCAAAAGCCGTTTATCCACATCATGACAAAGAGAATTCAGTTTTGGGCTTTCTTAGACATTTGGACAAATTTTTGATTATTCGAGATTCTGATGTTTTCAAATCTCTGAATGAAATAGTAACAAATTTCATTGAAATTCGTTTTGATTATTCGTTTTGTAACAAATTCCAAATTCTCAGAATGATTCGATTCAAATTCTGTGTGAAGAATAGCTGGTTGTTAAAGTGGAACTTTTGTCAGAAAATTAAGTCCTGCTAGATCTGTTCAGGCTGGCCCCTTTTGCAGGTATGGCAAAACATTAAAATAAGTGCCTATACTGTTTGAAATCCAGTAATACACTGTCTCAACCCATTCTGCACATGCACAGTTGTTCTCCATTTTTAGGCACTGTACCGAGTTTGTAGAGGCCAATATGCTGATAGCCTTAAAGCGGAATAAAACCCTTCTATCCTTTACAGCCAAGAAAGCTGCTTCTGTTTGATCAGCAACTACCATGGTGTTGTACATGTGATCAGTTATGACACCAGCTATTTGATAGTTTGACAGCTTGGTTGAGAACACAAGTAAATGTGACAGTTAGCAATCCCAGCATTCCGGGAATGTAACTGTTTCTTGAAACCCTTAAATCAATGGGTTTAGTTCCACTTAATGATTTACTGCTGGGGCTCTGGGCTTCAGCAAAATGGAAACAGGAATAATGCTGGGGGCAATATACAGCACATACTAAATTTTGATAGCATAATTATTATTGTGGAATATATGTTTCTTGCTAAAGAACATTTTTTTTTAATCAAGTTGTTAAACTTATGTGTAAAGTTCCACTTTAAGGAGCGGGCATAGCTGATTGTTAAGGAGCAGGCGGGGAAGCCAGTAGTCATCATCTGTCAGCGAGCTTCTAAATAATAAGAGCAGCTGTCAACCAACCAGAGGGGTTGCATTAACTTCAGAAGATTGGATGAAAGCACAATGGGGTGACAACCCTCCGGCAGTTTTAGGCGCTGGTGGGATGTCATTGTAATCATATTAAATGTGTAAAAAATTAATAATACTGCGCTAACCCAATGGTGAAACGTGGAAAGCTGCTACATACAAATGTGACAAAGATTAGTGAACAAGGTAAATGGAAAATGTAGCGCTAAAAAGTTGAGTAAGCAATATTCAAATAATCAAATGTTGCTATACACACAAAGGTAGGTCACAAAGTGTGAAAACATAACATATATAAATATAACTCATATATGGAAGATTATGGTAGACGTCCAAATGAATGAACCAATCCATGTAGTGAACACATAAAGTCCAGTATAAAATTGTTGTTGCTCAGAAGTGAAGCACAGTCATATAGTGAACACGTGGAAACATTGAGGTGTTGTATCTGCAATCAAAATAATGGGGTATGTACTCTTACCAGAGATGGTGAACTCGAATGTCGATGACAATGAGTCAATCAAGCAGAGAGAGCCAAGATGGGCAGTCTTCCACAACGATCATGGGAACCCAGGCGTTTCAGGGAGCAGCTTCCAGGGGTCTTGTAGGTCACCGTAAGGTTGAGAAACCTGTTTCAACTTGGTTTCTCAACCTTACGGTCACCTACAAGACCCCTAGAAACTGCTCCTTGAAACGCCTGGGTTTCCATGATCGTTGTGGAAGACTGCCCATTTTGGCTCTCTTTGCTCAATTGACTCGTCATCGACATTCGAGTCCACCATCTCTGGTAAGAGTACATACCCCATTATTTTGATTGAAGATACAACACCTCAATGTTTCCACCTGTTCACTATATCACTGTGCTTCAATTCTGAGCAACAACTATTTTATTCTGGACTTTATGTGTTCACTACATGGATTGGTTCATTCATTTGGACATTTCCCATAATCTTCCATATATGAGTTATATTTATATATGTTATGTTTTCACACTTTGTGACCTACCTTCATGTACATTGTATTATTTGAATATTGCTTACTCATCATATTAAATGGCTTAGAGAGCACAAAAACAGTCAGAATCAGACATTTATAAAAAAATACACTAATAACCATAGAAAAGGTTTTGGGTTTACATACATTTTAAGGTTGAACTAAAGCCAAAACTATTTTTCTGTTAATTTTGGATGGAGTAAGCAAGGGCTATAACCCCTGACAATTATTTTAAATCTGTGTCCCATAGTCAGAACATGAAGAAAGAGGAAATCCCTCAATATTGAGAGAAATCCCTGGTTATCACCATAACTTGTGTCCCCATTGGAAGATTTTCCCTCTATTCTTGTGCTGATGATAACCAAAAAATGTAAAAAAATTGAATTTTTTTACTTTCACTGATATTGGAAAACAGGACAAAACGAGAGCTTGCATCTCCTTATCAGCGACACAGACAGCAATAAAAACCTGACAGGTGTTCTAATTCCTCTCCAACTCTACCCAAAACTAAAAAAAAGTTTTGCCTTTAGTTATACTTTAACCACTTCAATACAGGGCTTTTTGTACCACTTCAATACCGGGCCTATTCTAGCACTTCTCTCCTACATGTACAAATCATCATTCTTTTGCTAGAAAATTACTCAGAACCCCCAAACATTATATATGTTTTTTTAGCAGACACCCTAGAGAATAAAATGACGGTCATTGAAACTTTTTTTCTTGCACGATATTTGCGCAATAATTTTTCAAACGCCTTTTTAAAAAAAAAAAAATGCTTTCATGAATTAAAAAATAACAAAACAGTAAAGTTAGCCCAATTTTTTGGGAAAATATGAAAGATGATGTTATGCCGAGTAAATAGATACCTAACATGTCACGCTTTAAAATTGCGCACACTCATGGAATGGTGCCAAACTTCGGTACTTAAAAATCTCCATAGGCGACGCTTTAATTTTTTTTACAGGTTACCAGGTTAGAATTACAGAGAAGGTCTAGTGCTAGAATTGTTGCACGCGCTCTAACGCACACGGCGATACCTCACATATGTGGTTTGAACGGCGTTTACATAAGTGGGCGACTTACGTGTGCATTCGCTTCTGATCGCAAGCTATTATTATTTTTTTTTTATTTACTTATTTATTTTTTTACAATTATTTTACTTTTTTTTTTTGATCACTTTTATTCCTATTACAAGGAATGTAAACATCCCTTGTAATAGGAATGTGTGTGACAGGTCCTCTTTATTGAGAGATGCGGGGTCAATAAGACCCCACATCTCTCCTCCAGGCTGGAAAGCATGAGATCAGTGAAAATGTTTTCACTGATCTCATACTTACAGCCGCAATGGCGGCTTTGTTTACATTTGAGGACCCGGGCGTGACGTCATCGCATCGCGCCTGGGCCTCCGACGGTCATAGAGATGACTGGTGACCATCTGGTCACCAGTCATCTCTATGCTCGTCACATGACCCACCAACGGCACCGGAAGATTCGCTCCGGGTCCCCGATCGCACGGGAGAGCCCAGAGAAGCACCGGATGGCGGCGGGAGGGGGGGATGTCCCCTCCCGCCGCCTATAAGAACGATCAAGCGGTGGAACTGCCGCTATGATCATTCTTATGGTGCACAGAATCGCCGGCACTTCAAAAGGATATCTGAATGATGCCTCTAGCTGCAGGCATCATTCAGATATCCCCCTACAAAGCCAGGTAGTCATATGACGTCCACCCAGGATGGGAGATCCCATCTGTGGACGTCATTTGACTATGGCTGGGTAGGGAAGTGGTTAAACTAAACTCTGCAAACACAACTCAAAATATATGCTCACTAAAAATAGTCTACACTTTACCTTTAACTGCAGATACTCTGAGCTAGTAGGAGATCAATTTGCAAGCAGCTGGCATCCTAGCAAGTGGTAATGATGCATGTACAGTAAATAAATAATTGCCAGTGACCCTGGCAGTCTACTGAGTATGTGTGTTCTAGGAGGTGTGTCCCAAAGTTGTCCTGGCAACGGAGCTTCATAAATGACAATTCCTACTCCTGTTGAGTTTGTATTGGAACTTCTTGGCACATACAAGATTTAATTAATTTTATGACCGACCCTTTTAAGGCACATGTGAGCAATTAGACTTTTGGAAAACATTTTTTTTTATCAGCCTAAATGTGTTTTCCTGTGAACTTTCTCATCTTTAACCTGTAATATTGTACCCTGCAATTATTTAGATTACAAGATTTACAATTAGTTTTGTCACTTAGTGGGTTTTAAATGCAACTACTACATGTTTGTACATATTTTAAACTTTTTTTGAATTGGGCGATTAATTAAACACAAGCTACATTATGATGAGAAGCGGTTTGAAAAGATGTATTTAAAATATTAAGTGAGGGGAAAAAAATGCGATAATTTGCATAGTTAAATTTTTTTAGAAAATGCATAATCTTAGTATGCATTTACATTTTATGACAGAATATGAATATTTCAAAGAAAAATGTGTTTGAAGGGGACTTGAGATAACAGAATAGTGCAAAGAATGAGAAAGCTTCTGTTCCCAGATGTATCAGATTCCTATCAAGCGCAGTTTTACATCTAATTATCTTGACCATTTATGGACTTCAGAAGTAATTGGAAATCTTAATAACTCTTAATATGAAAATTGAAAGTTACCCCTACTACATGATTTATATTTCAGATAAAAATAGATTGGAATTGAACCATATCATCAGTTTTTTAAAAATCATTCATCTCATAAATGGTGATTTTTCTTTAATTATAATGCAATTTTCCAATCTAGGGGAAAAGCATGTGGTTAGACAAGAGTTTGCGTGACATAAAAAAAAAATACACTATCTATAAATACCATGCCATTTCAGCTTAACATAATTACATGACATAGTTTGTTCAAATCTCAGCATTAAAAATAATCTTCCGCTCTTCCCGTTTATACTAGTAATGGGGTGTTATCCTATAAGATTATTCTCAGACTGTAGAGAATCCTTGTAGCCAGGTACAAGGTATTTGCTACCTTGACGGTTCCTGCAGTCTCATGTGACTTCCCAGATCTGCACAGTACTGGGCAATATAGGAGGGAAAACTATGGCACCACAAAATGCATACCTAGCATAGGAAGAGTTTAGGATATAGTTTGGTCTATTAGTTTAGCATTTTCTTCAATACCATAAAGAAAAGGTCAGGATAAAGTGGGTACAACCAAACTTTTCTCACTACCCAATAGAGCTGCATGATTCTGGCCAAAATGAGAATCACAACTTTTTTGCTTAGAATAAAGATCGCAATTCTCTCACGATTCTTGTGGCGTAACATCATCTTTCATATTATACAAAAAAATTGGGCTAATTTTACTGTTTAGTTTTTTAAAAATTCATTAAAGTGTATTTTATTCCACAAGAATTTCATTTGAAAGACCGCTGCACAAATACAGTGTGACAAAAAATATTACAATGACCACCATTTTATTCCCCAGGGTCTCTGCTTAAAAAAATGAAATTTTATATATATATATATATATATATATATATATATATATATATATATATTGTGACAGCAGGCAGGTAAAATCACCAGGTTGCATCCAGGATGGAAGATATATATATGTCCTAGATTCAGGCTTTATGCCAATTTATACCACTAGGGGGAGTGCTGGGAGTCTTGCAGGGGAAGAGTTAATGAGCCCAGCTGAAGTAAGTGTGCTCTTTAAGGCCTCTACAAGAACTCCCAGCATGCTAAGGGAGATGCTCCAACCTGGAACCAGATCTGTGTGTAGAGACTGGGGAGTGTGTTTTCTGTGTGGTGAGCCAAAGCCTGGGTGGCTATTGCTAAGACCTTCTAAAAGCAGGGAGCTAGGGACTTGGGCAGCACAAGGCTGTACCCAGTTGTTAGTTAGGGACACCAACGTGTGTAGTGAGCGGTCAAGTTGACCAGGATTTCTTTTCCTGTTTCTTTTTTTTTCTGTTATATTTTTTGTCTGTATATAGTTCAAATAAAACCCCACCCTTTTGTTTTTCTCTTACCACTGTCTGCTGTGCCTAATTTTGTGTGGTGAACCCTTCCAGGGGGTCACACACACCCGCTGCCGAGCTAACCACCTCACAGTTGGTGAAGAACCAGTGGCAGTTTTTTTTTAAGGCCAGCGTGGAGGAGATACTGAAACAGCTGGTTCTAGCAAATGCCAATCAGCAGCAGACAAATGCAGGTTTGCAAAAGAGCCTTGCAGCCCACCAGCAAGCTCATCAACAGAGCCTTGCAGCCCAGCAGCAAGCTCACCAACAGAGTATGGAAGCTCAGCAACAAGCCCAGCAGCAATCTGAGGCCCGCTTCATAGACCTGTTGCAGAAGCAAGAGCAGAGACTACAGCAACAAATGGAGACATTAATGCAGCAACGTCCGCAGACCAGTGAGGCAAGTAGTTCCACTAATACTGCATCCTTTGGGGTGAGTCGTTTACTGACAAAAATGACTGGAGAGGATGATCCAGAGGTGTTTTTGACCACATTTGAAAGGACTGCTAAAAGGGAAAAGTGGCCTAAGGAGCAGTGGGCTGGACTGGTGGCCCCTCTGTTAACTGGTGAATCGCAGAAAGCTTACTATGACCTAGAGCCTGACCAAAAAAAGACTATGTGATGCTAAAAAATTAAATATTGGCACGGCTGGGTGTCACCCTGGCCATCCGGGCTCAGCGTGTGAATAACTGGACTTTCCGGCTTGGAAAACCCCCCAGGTCTCAAATGTATGATCTCATTCACCTGAGCAGGAAGTGGCTACAGCCAGAGACTTTGTCCGCACCAAAGATTGTGGAACGTGTTGTGATGGATCGTTTCCTGAGAGCTCTTTCTACTGCCATCCAAAAGTGGGTAAGACATGGAGACCCAGAAATGGCCAATAAGCTTGTGGATTGTGTAAAGAAGTACTTGGCTACAGAGAACCTGACTGCCTCTTCCAGAGATTCACGGACTTTCCACACTAAGACCAGACCATTCCCAGTGGCGGGTAAGATAATTCCAAGGGGTGAGGGTGGAGAGAATGAGAGGGTGAGAGTTCTACCTAATGTCTGGCGAGAACAGCCTGGGAAGTCAGGGGCTCAAGAGCCAGCAAAAAGGATTGTTTGCTACCGCTGCCGGCAAGAGGGACATATTGCAGCAAATTGCCCGGTTGTGGATGAACCTATTCAATGTGACTTTCTAAGGGACAGACGTCAGTCGCTGTTTGCAACAGTTGCATGCACTGCCATTCGGGGAACTGAGAAACATTTATGCAAAATGTGTATTAATTGTAGAAATGTTGTTGTGTTGCTGGATTCAGGTAGTCTGGTGACACTGATAAAAGCTGAATTAGTTACTACAGAGGTCCTAGGGAATAACAAGGTAGCTGTTATTTGTGTGCATGGGGACACCCAAGAGTATCCTGTGACTACAGTGTGTTTTGAGACCTCCAAAGGTAACCTCTCTCATCAGGTGGGGTTAGTGTCTCACTTACCACATGATGCCATTGTGGGGAGGGATTTTCCAAAGTTCTGGGAACTCTGGGATTGTCCTGAGCCCCCCACTGGTGCCCCTATATACCAGAAATGTGATAACCAGAATTCCTCTGAGAGTGGTGAGGACTCTCCAGAATTCCCCTTGTTGGTATTGGCAGGGGAGACTCGAGAAACTGGGGAGGAGCCAACATCCTCAGAAGAAAAAATGCCGTCTGTGGAGTTTTATGATCTCAAGGTTCACAAGGAAAATTTTGCCACAGAACAGTTAAAAGACCTCACCCTAATAAAGGCACGGGAAAACATAGTGAAAATAGATGGCGAGTTAGTGAACCCAGATAAGACCTGCACTTACCCCTACTTCATCGTGGAAAAGGACCTACTGTATCGGGTGGCTAAAGGGGCAGAAAAAACTTATGAGCAGCTTGTGGTGCCCAAACCTTACAGGAAGTTGGTGTTAGAGTTGGCCCATGGGCACATTCTTGGAGGTCATCTGGGGACAGAGAAAACACGAGAGAGAGTATTGCAGAGATTCTATTGGTCGGGGGTCATGAAGGAAACAGAAAATTATTGTTCCACCTGCCCTGTGTGTCAGAGGTCGGCACAGATGCCACATTTCCGTAACCCGCTGGTACCTCTTCCCATCATTGAGGTCCCCTTTGAGAGGATCGCAATGGATTTGGTAGGTCCGATAATGAAGTCTGCTAGGGGGCATCAGTACATTTTGGTTATATTGGACTATGCCACCCGTCATCCGGAAGTAATTCCTCTCCGAAATACCTCGGCCAAAACCATAGCCAAAGAGCTATCTCTTGTTTTTAGCCGTGTGGGTATTTGTAAGGAACTGCTTACGGACCAAGGTACACCCTTTATGTCCCGGGTTATGAAAGAGCTGTGCAAGTTGTTCAAAGTGACACCTACCCCATGCCACGTATAGATGAAATGATCGACCGGCTGGGAACAGCCCGATACATGACAACTCTCGATCTCACAAAAGGGTATTGGCAAATTCCCCTGGCCAAATCGGCCAAGGAGAAAACCGCGTTTGTAACCCCAGAGGGGGCGTTCCAATATAAAAGAATGCCATTTGGATTACAGAATGCACCGGCAACATTCCAGGGGAAAATGGACCAGATACTGAGGCCCCATCAGAAGTATGCTGCGGCTTACCTGGATGATGTAATTATCCATAGCACAGATTGGGCCTCACATCTGCCAAAAGTGCAAGCAGTCCTAGACTCTATCCGGGAAGCTGGGTTTACGGCCAACCCAAAGAAGTGTACCATTGGACAGGAGGAGGCCAAATATCTTGGGTACACCATTGGGAGGGGAGTGATAAAACCCCAAGTCAATAAAGTCGAGGCCATACAGAATTACGTCCCAACAGCAAGAAGCAGGTACGAGCCTTTCTGGGAATCGCTGGTTTTTATCTGCGATTCATTCCCCACTTTGCATCTCAGGCTGTGCCCCTAACCAATCCGACAAAAAGGAAAGTCTGTCATGGTTAAATGGACCCCAGAGGCTGAGGCAGCATTCCAATTCTTAAAAAAAGCCTTATGTAGCCAGCCAGTGTTGCACTCACCAGACTTCTCTAGGGACTTTGTCGTACAAAGTGATGCATCAGACGTTGGGTTAGGAGCAGTATTGTCCCAGGTCTGGAATGGGGAAGAGCACCCAGTCATTTACCTCAGCAGGAAATTGAAGTCCCATGAGATAAACTACGCCACAATTGAGAAGGAGTGTTTAGCGGTGAAGTGGGCTCTAGATTCCCTTTGGTACTATCTGCTAGGTAGGCACTTTGACCTGATTACTGATCACGCTCCTTTAAAGTGGATGGCTCAAAACAAAGAGGCAAATAGAAGAGTAAATAGGTGGTTCCTGGCCCTACAGGAATTCAACTTTACGGTAAAGCATCGCCCTGGCATTCAAATGGGGAATGTGGATACTTTGTCTCGAGTGCCTGATTGCTTGTGTTCCAACCCCAAGGTTAAAACAAGAGGGGGGGTATGTGACAGGAGGCAGGTAAAATCACCAGGTTGCATCCAGGATGGAAGATATATATGTCCTAGATTCAGGCTTTATGCCAATTTATACCACTAGGGGGAGTGCTGGGAGTCTTGCAGGGGAAGAGTTAATGAGCCCAGCTGAAGTAAGTGGGCTCATTAAGGCCTCTACAAGAACTCCCAGCATGCTAAGGGAGATGCTCCAACCTGGAACCAGATCTGTGTGTAGAGACTGGGGAGTGTGTTTTCTGTGTGGTGAGCCAAAGCCAACGTGATGTGGCTATTGCTAAGGCCTTCTAAAAGCAGGGAGCTAGGGACTGGGGCAGCACAAGGCTGTACCCAGTTGTTATTTAGGGACACCAACGTGTGTAGTAAGCGGTCAAGTTCAGGGATGAGCCGAACACCCCCCTGTTCGGTTCGCACCAGAACCTGCGAACAGACAAAATGTTCGTGTAAACTTTAGAACCCTATTAAATACAATGGACTCGAACGTTCGAAATCTAAAGTGTTAATTATAAAGGCTAATATGCAAGTTATTGTCCTAAAAAGTGTTTGGGGACCCGGGTCCTGCCCCAGGGGACATGTATCAATGCAAAAAGAAGTTTTAAAAACGGCCGTTTTTTCGGGAGCAGTGATTTTAATAATGCTTAAAATGAAAAAATAAAAGTGAAATATTCCTTTAAATTTCGTACCTGGGGGGTGTGTATGATATGCATGTGAAGTGGCGCATGTTTCCCGTGCTTAGAACTGTCCCTGCAAAAAATGTAATTTTTGAAAGAAAAAAATGCATTTAAAACTGACTCGCGGCTATTAATGAATTGTCGGCTCCCGGCAATACATAAAAAAGTCATTGATAAAAAAAAAAAAAAAGCGTGGGTGTTCCCCAGAATTCAATTACCAGGCCCTTCAGGTCTGGAATGGATATTAAGGGGAACCCTGCCGCAAATTTAAAAAAAAATTGACGTGGGGTTCCCCCAAATATCCATTCCAGGCCCTTCAGATCTGGCATGGATTTTAAGGGGAACTCCACCCCAAATTTAAAAAAAAAATGGCGTGGAGTCCCCCTAAAAATCCATACCAGACCCCTTATCCGAGCACGCAACCTGGCCGGCCGCAGGGGAAGAGGGGGGGGACGAGAGAGCGGCCCCCCCTCCCTCCTGAACCGTACCAGGCCACATGCCCTCAACATGGGGAGGATGTCCCCATGTTGATGGGGACAAGGGCCTCATCCCCACAACCCTTGCCCGGTGGTTGTGGGGGTCTGCGGGCGGGGGGCTTATCGGAATCTGGAAGACCCCTTTAACAAAGGGGACCCCCAGATCCCGGCCCCCCCTATGTGAATTGGTAAGGGGTACATTGTACCCCTACCATTTCACGAAGAAAGCGTAAAAAAATGTTTAAAAAAACACACAAACACCTTGAAAAAGTCCTTTATTTAAAAAAAAAAAAACATTCCAGCGGTGAAATCCAGTGTCCCGCGGCGATCCCGATGTCCAGCGCTGTCCTTCATTGGTTGTGCCTGAGCGGACCTGATGGGGAACTCCCTCTCAGTATTTTAAATGTATAGACCCGCCCCTTCTAAAGTTCCCCATCAGGTCCGCTCAGCGGACCAGATGCGGAACATGAGAAGGGGCGGGTCTATACATGTATTACCAAAGTGAGAGCAGTCCCCCATCAGGTCCGCCCCCTCGGTATGTCAGACCCGCCTACATCATTGGCTTGAGCGGGGAACTTCCTTCACTATGTAAATTTAAATTACACAGTGAAGGAAGTTCCCCGCTCAAGCCAATGACGTAGGCGGGTCCGACATACCGAGGGAGCGGACCTGATGGGGAACTTTAGAAGGGGCGGGTCTATACATTTAAAATACTGAGAGGGAGTTCCCCATCAGGTCCGCTCAGGCACAACCAATGAAGGACAGCGCTGGACATCGGGATCGCCGCGGGACACTGGATTTCACCGCTGGAATGTTTTTTTTTTTTTTTTTAATAAAGGACTTTTTCAAGGTGTTTGTGTGTTTTTTTAAACATTTTTTTACGCTTTCTTCGTGAAATGGTAGGGGTACAACGTACCCCTTACCAATTCACATAAGGGGGGCCGGGATCTGGGGGTCCCCTTTGTTAAAGGGGTCTTCCAGATTCCGATAAGCCCCCCGCCCGCAGACCCCCACAACCACCGGGCAAGGGTTGTGGGGATGAGGCCCTTGTCCCCATCAACATGGGGACATCCTCCCCATGTTGAGGGCATGTGGCTTGGTACGGTTCAGGAGGGAGGGGGGGCCGCTCTCTCGTCCCCCCCTTTTCCCCTGCGGCCGGCCAGGTTGCGTGCTCGGATAAGGGGTCTGGTATGGATTTTTAGGGGGACTCCACGCCATTTTTTTTAAAATTTGGGGTGGAGTTCCCCTTAAAATCCATGCCAGATCTGAAGGGCCTGGAATGGATATTTGGGGGAACCCCACGTCAATTTTTTTTTAATTTGCGGCGGGGTTCCCCTTAATATCCATTCCAGACCTGAAGGGCCTGGTAATTGAATTCTGGGGAACCCCCACGCTTTTTTTTTTTTTTATGAATGACTTTTGTATGTATTGCCGGGAGCCGACAATTCATTAATAGCCGCGAGTCAGTTTTAAAAGACTTTTTTTCTTTCAAAAATGACATTTTTTGCAGGGACAGTTCTAAGCACGGGAAACATGCGCCACTTCACATGCATATCATACACACCCCCCAGGTACGAAATTTAAAGGAATATTTCACTTTTATTTTTTCATTTTAAGCATTATTAAAATCACTGCTCCCGAAAAAACGGCCGTTTTTAAAACTTCTTTTTGCATTGATACATGTCCCCTGGGGCAGGACCCCGGTCCCCAAACACTTTTTAGGACAATAACTTGCATATTAGCCTTTATAATTAACACTTTAGATTTCTCCCATAGATTTTTCGAATTTCTCGCGAACACCCCAATTTGTTCGCTGTTCGGCGAACGGGCGAACAGGCAATGTTCGAGTCGAACATGAGTTCGACTCGAACTCCAAGCTCATCCCTAGTCAAGTTGACCAGGATTTATTTTCCTGTTCTTTTGTTTCCTGTTATATTTTTTGTCTGTATATAGTTCAAATAAAACCCCACCCTTTTGTTTTTCTCCTACCACTGTCTGCTGTGCCTAATTTTTTGTGGTGAACCCTTCCAGGTGGTCACACACACCTGCTGCCGAGCTAACCGCCTCACAATATATTACAATGTAATATATGTATGGGGGTTTTCTAGCAAAAAATAATGATTTTAACTTGAAACCAACAAGCGTCAGAAAAAGGTGTAGCCTTTAAGTGGTTAAACGTCCCTCATTTACACACCAAAGTTAATTCTTTTGATCTAAAGGACAAAAGGTTGCAATGTTTATAGTTAGCTGAGTGGCTGAGGTATGTTGTGATACTTGGCAGACTGACCCTGTTTTATTGTTCTTTTTAGACAGCTGTCTGCTTCAGCAGAGAATTCTCTGCATAGAAAGAATCGGGAAAATGCTTTGTCAAGATTGCGAGGGGCAAAAGATCGCGATCTCAATTCTTAATGAATAATCATGCAACTCTACTACCCAACAAAGGTTAAATGTTAACACACTTTCACTTATTGAGAAATGTTCAGTTTTACAGGAATAGATTTTCTACCATGGTAATATATGGGGCTCTGTTTTTTTTAAATGTTCAATCTTCATATATGAATTATTATTTTTTGTCATTACATTTTTTTATTAGTTATCAGAACAGAAAAATAACAAATAAAGACATTAGGAAAAGTATAACAGGATTCACACCATTACACAGTTACGTAGCATAGAAAATGCATTTTTGATAAATACATTAAGTCAGTATAATAATCTTAGAAAAGGCTTCAAATTGTATCTTTAATTTCAGTTTTTGGATAGTAAACCACAAAGAATAAACCTATTCACCCCTAGGGGAGTAAACTGTGAACAGGTCTATTCTAGCATGAGTAAACAAAAGAGAGAACAGGATCTCGTCTAGTAAATCAATGTATTTTAGCAAGTCAAACCAATCAGAAAATTAAATCAGCATAAGGCTACTTTCACACTGAAGCACTGGATGCACTGGCGGTATAGCGCCGCTATTTTTAGCGCCGCTATACCATCGTTAGCGGGGTGATTTTAACCTCCGCTAGCGGCCAAAAAAGGGTTAAAACCGCCCGCAAAAACGCTGATTTGCAGCGTTTTGCGGGCAGTTTGGATGCGCTACCCCAATGATTTCAATGGGCAGAGGCGCTGTAGGAGCAGTAATTATACCACTCCTACAGCGCCTCAAAGATGCGGCTGGCAGGAGTTTTTTTACCCTCCTGCCAGTGCAATGCTCCAGTGTGAAAGCCCTCAGGCTTTCACACTGGATATAATGGAGCGGCTCTTTCAGGGCGCATTGCAGGCGCTATTTTTAGTGCAATAGCGCCTGCAAAGCGCCTCAGTGTGAAAGCAGCCTAAGTCTCTGCAAGGAATAAGCAATACCAACAGGCTACCTAGTGGTAGTTAAGAATGAGTGTACAAGTCTTTTAGTACTGTGGATGCTTTAGGATGTGAGATCCATACATGCACAAAGAAGGGGGGGGGGGGTTTGCCTGGTTAAGGACAGGCTCAGGGGTTACTTAAGGCAACAAATAATTTGACCATAAGCCAAATAAGTTGAATTGGTTGGCTAATATTTATTGAGTATCAAAGTTAAATAGATCATATACAATACCGTAGTGCTATCAAACGATAAAAAGGTACCACTTAATACCGTTCACATAAATTACTGACAGGACATACTCAGACAAACATGTAACAAAAAGACACTAGTCCGGACGCTACGGTTCAGCCAATGGGATTATACTACCACTGGGAAATGCCCAAATTATTTCCCTAATGTGGGATAATTTATTCAGTAAGTGCTATTGCACAATTACCATCAAATGGATGTAATTATCCAAAGGCTGGACCTGTAAAAGAGTGTGGGTCAGGGGAAGGGGGGGAGGGGTGGAGGTCCCGGGGTGTTCACTGATATTAAGTTGGATAATTGCTACCTACATGTTAGAGGCAAAAACTGAAAAGGATATGTCCACCAATAATGCAAAAACAAAAAATTCCAAGAAGAAAATATATTTCTATCAATGTAAATAGTTTGTCAAAAATCTCTTCAGTAATTGATGCAATCCTCTATATTGGTAAGTCATTAATAGGTTAATTTAGGAACCATACATGCCAGTAAATGGTAAAAAAGGAACTCCCGCGCTGTCTCAAACTAACTCTAGGGGGCACTGCTGCAAGACACCTGTGAATCTAATTCAAAGAAATGTGTATTAATAAAAAATAAGGGGGTGGTGTTTGCGCTGTGAAGGGACAAGGAAGGTGAAAAGCTGTAAACACAGCCAATGGTGGAAAAATAAAAAAGTGAAAAAAATGCGCTACCACAATGAAACTGTGAAACATATAACATACTGAATAAGTGACAAACTTAATACAAAGTGAATGAGTACATAAAATACAAGAGGCTGTAAACAGTGCATAAAATAAAACACATAATCCAAATCATAAAGTCCAAGAGGAGCAAAAGTCCAAAAGATTGTTGAAACAGATGAATGAAAAGTTCTTCTGTGATATTGTCTCCCACCACCAATAAACAATGTGTTGCACACACACAATACTTGTGTGTGCAAGCAGCTCATCTCACTGCTGTTGGATAAACAGCAAACGTAGAGCGCAGAGTGTAGGTACAGTTGCTATATATAGTGCGGTGTGGTAGTCTCCTCTCTGTTGCTGCAGTCCTCTCAGAGGCAGATACAGGCCATACATGGAGATGCAAAGACAAGGAGAGCAATCATAGCGTACCTCGGACAGGGAACCACAATGGGACAGATAACAATCTCACACAGTTGCACTCACTTGTTGTAAATGAGCGTGGGCAATACTCCACGAACCCCGCGTTCGTAAGCCCTCAGTAAGTGTGTGGATCAGGTCTAGTCCCCTTCTGTTTCCAGGTCATCAATTAGATGGATACTCGGTAGATGTTAGGGATAATAAAAAAGGGAGGCATATATAGCGTAATCCCGTTGGGCAAGCATTTATTGTAACATAAAACCGATAAAAAACTCACATTTAGCAGATAAAACGAGTGCACAGTATCCACGAGCGCCAAGCTCGTCTTCCTACTGTCAGAAAGTGGTGTACCTAATGCTCCAATCCGACGCGTATCGTCACATCACGTGACTTCATCAGGGATCATTAGGGTTTTTCTCATATTTAGGATATTGAGAAAAAACTTTATAGAAGTAAGCTATACTTTTATGTTTTACAGGTTTTTTAATGGTGAGGTGTGTCCAAATTAAAGATGGAACTTCAAAATCTTGATGTGGATTTAAGCTTTGCAGACGGTTGAGCTTATTTAATTTATCATCAATCGTGGCTTTGTATTCTGAGGGAAGGTGTACGTAAAAGTTAAAGCCCTCAGCAATCCATTTGTTCATCGAGAGTCGGCCTCTACAGTAGTCAAGGGCTCTGATTGGTATAGGTATCTTTTGTAAATGCCCTAGAGCATGGAAGTTTGAGACAAGAAACTTCCATACTAACAGGTTGCTTTAATGGAAAGCAATTTAGGAACTATGACCTTAGGGAATATCGTGTAGACCACTGACAGGGCAAATAAATAATTTCCCTTGGTGATTTCTCTTTCAATGGATAACCACAGCGTATCAGTATTAACCAGTATTAACCAGTATTAACCAGATAACCAGTATTTCATTTGGTCCAAAAGTGTTGCATAGTAGTATTTATGCATATCAGGTAAGTTCATACCCCCTTTGTTTTTTAGAAGATGTTAAAATAGAGAAAGCTACCCTTGGTTTTTTGTTATTCCAGACTAGGTTTCTCAATTTAGTATTTAGAATCTTGAAAAAGCTTGAAGGTATTGGAATAGGTATGGATCTAAAAAAGTAGAGTCTTCATATAAGAATTTTATACTGCAAATACTGTCATTCACTTGATAAATGCCCTACAACCATTGTAAATCAAACAAATGTATGCCCTGAAGAAGGGATATTCCAGTAAGAATCACTATGCTCAGTACATAAAATATACAATATACAGTGGAACCTTGGATTACGAGCATAATCCGTTCCAGGAGAATGTTTGTAATCCAAAGCACTCGCGTATCAAAGCGAGTTTCCCCATAGAAGTCAATGGAAACTAAGATAATTTGTTCCGCGCTGACTTCTATTGCATGCAATACCGCATGTGGCCAGAGGTGGGGGGCGCCGGAGAGACCCAGAGAGACTCGGAAATACTCTGAGACCGTTCGAATGCAGTCGGAAACCATCGGAAAGACTCGGAAACACTCGGGAACAGAGTATTTCGGAGTGTTTCCGAGTGTTTCTGTGTATTTCAGAACGGCTCCAAATGGCTCTGAGTGTCACCGCCACCCCGCACCTCTGGCCAAATGCGATACTGCACACCGCAAAGGCTTGAATCCTGCTCGTTTTGCGAGACAACAGTTGCAAACCGAGTCAGGATTTTGAAAAAAAAACTTGTATTGAGAAACGCTCGTTAACCGTGTTACTCGCAATCCAAGGTTCCACTGTACATAAGAGCTAAACTGCATAAATACAATCGTAAATTGAAATTGAAAATTCAAGAACATTGAAAAAAATAAAAAAAACAACAAACCAAGCAACTCATGAAAAATATAACACAAACAAGAATAAAAATGTTAATCTCAAAAGAATACTTTAAATAATAACACAAGAAACACTTATAGGTTAAAAACAATTTAAATGACACTCCTGGGGGATACATTGGATCATATTCCATTTGATAAAACTGTAAAAAGCTAGCTATCCATAGCTCACATAAGTTTGTGGTCTCAATTATTATTTGTAAGGCCAGATAATCTCTGGTTTCTAATTGCTTGAAAGAACATACACCAGTGCAATGTCTTCCAAGTGACCTGTATATTATTATCCAGCTCCACAAGTCAACTTAATTATATATACATAATAATATGTTAGTTCCAAAGGATAAAGTCACATCCGAAGGTAAAAATGTAATCTACCCTATAAATCCCTGAAGATTGGACCAGGGACATGCATAGCTTGGGAAAAGTATTAATGAATCGGTGGTAACGAGTTCAGACCAATTAATGCACACATGTTGTACTTATGCACCACACCACGCTGTATGGACTGAAATGTCAAAGAGAGCACAGAGACATGGATGTCACGCACATGGGCTTGACATTCATTCCACATTATGATTATTGTGGTGAATCTTTAATATAATCAGCATTGCTTGCTCCATATACTGCCTTTTCACACTGCTGCTTTGCTTGTTATGCATTGATGAATTCTGCTCTGGGTGTGATTATACCATGAACTATGAGCTGTGATTACGACCCACTGTTTTACCATCTGTATTTTTAAGAACACCTATATGTGGGCACATGGTGCATCCAGCAGGCAGAATACATCTATTCATGAATTGTGGCCATTACCAAATTGTACAATATTAATATTATGGGATGGATGTCAAGTCAATGTGATTCTCTGACATTTTAGTCCATGCAGCGTGGTACAGCAGCATAAGTGTAACACATTCTCAATAAAGGGTCTGCACGCATTATCAAAGCTTACCGTATATACTCGAGTATAAGCCGATCCGAATATAAGCCGAGGCAACTAATTTTACCACAAAAAAATGGGAAAACGTATTGACTCGAGTATAAGCCTAGGGTGTCCATCTGCATGCCTCACTGTGCCTCACTTTGCCTCACTGTGTCCATGTGCATGCCTCACTGTGCCCATGCCTCACTGTGTCCATGCCTCACTGTGCCCATGCCTCACTGTGTCCATGCCTAGACTGACGTTTAACATGGGAGTCTAGGAAAGGGGTGCCCGGCTTTGAAAAAATAGTGCTCCCCGGCTGTAGGTCCCCCAGACAACAAACTTTGCACACTTGTATAGAAGAAATGGGGCTACATGTGTGCAAAGTTTCGGGTCCAGAGGACCTACGACCGGCCGGTACCAGGTCCCCAAAGTCACCAGAGAAATTACCATTTAACATGGGAGCCTATGGAAGGGGTGCCCGGCTTTGAAAAATCGGTGCTCCCCAGCCGGCCGGTAACAGGTCACCAAAGTTTGGGAGATCAGGCACAAAAAAGGTGACTCGAGTATAAGCCGAGGGGGGCATTTTCAGCACAAAAAAATGTGCTGAAAAACTCGGGTTATACTCGAGTATATACGGTAATTAGCATATTGGCGATGCCAGCACCTGGTTCAATATTCAGTGAATGATAAGGTGGACCACAATTTTAACCACTTGCCACCCTCCCTATAGCGGATTGACGGTGGCAAAGTGGTTTTAAAATCCTGACTGGATGTCATATGACGTCCTCAGGATTTTGAGCCGCTGCGTGCCCCCGGGGGCGCACATCGCGGCGATCGTTGCTCGGAGACTCTTTACCACGTGATCAGCCGTGTCCAATCACGGCTGATCACATGTAAACAGGAAAAGCCGGTAATCGGCTTTTCCTCACTCGCGTCTGTCAGACGCGAGTAGAGGAGAGCCGATTGGCTGCTCCTCTGACAGGGGGGGTTTGTGCTGATCAATTATCAGCACAGCCCCCCCCGAGGATGCCCACACTGGACCACCAGGGATGCCACTGGACCACCAGGGATGTCCATTACAAGGTATGCCTCCCTAGACCACCAGGGATTGAAATCATTGCCCCCTAATGGATGCCAATTAGTGCCCCTAATGGATGCCAATCAGTGCCCACATTGGGCATCACTGATTGGCAGGCATTATTGTCTGGCACTGATTGGCATCCATTAACACATTACAGTGCCACCTATCAGTGCCCATCCATGCCACCTATCAGTGCCTATCCATGCCCATCCGTGCTGCCTATCGGTGCCCATCCGTGCCGCCTATCTGTGCCCATCCGTGCCGCCTATCTGTGCCCATCCGTGCCACCTATCTGTGCCCATCTGTGCCGCTTATCTGTGCCCATTCGTGCCGCCTATCTGTGCCCATTCGTGCCGCCTATCTGTGCCCATTCGTGCCGCCTACTGGTGCCCATCCACGCTGCCTATTGGTGCCCATCTGCGCCACCTTATCAGTGCCCGTCAGTGCAGCCCCATCAGTGCCCATCAGTGAAGGAGAAAACTTACTAATTTACAAAGTTTTGTAACTGAAACAAAAAAAATATGTTTTTTTTTCAAAATTTTAGCAGAAAATAAAAATCGCAGAGGTGATCAAATACCACCAAAAGAAAGCTCTATGTGTGGGAACAAAATGATAAAAATTTAGTTTGGGTACAGTGTAGCACAACCGCGCAATTGTCATTCAAAGTGCAACATCGCCGAAAGCTGAAAATTGGTCTGGGCAGGAAGCTGTATAAGTGCCCTGTATGGAAGTGGTTAATTTAGGATGTTACTTAATCCTTTGAAAAGGTTATATAATTATTTATATACAATTAAGTTGACTAGAGGGACTCAATAGCAATATTTAGGTCATTTGGAAGACAATACAATGGGACATGTCTTTTCCAATTAGAAAACAAAGATTATATGGCCCTACAAACAATAATTGGGACTGCACATACCTATGTGATTTATGGCTTTGCACATTTTTTAAAATGGGATATGGAGTGTATCACCAGGGGATGAGCAATTCTAATTGTTTTTAACCTATATATGTTTGATGTGTCTGTTTGTATTATTTATAGTATTGTTTTGCGTTTAACACATTCTTTTTCTTATGCTTGTATTATATTTTTTTATTATGTTTTTATTTATTGTTTGCTTTAGCCTGTTTGCTTTTATGATTTACAATTTTTGTTGGAACACAGAAATTGGAATACTGTATACATACAATTTCGATTTTGTTATGTGTATAGTATATTTTATGTTCTGTGCATAGTCATACTTCATTTTTTATACCTTGAGGCTTAAATTAGTTTGATTTACAAAACATTTTCTATTTGTGTCTTAATAATATTTAACAGTGAACATGCCCTAAGTATATCCCAATGAGCACTCAAACCAACACAAATATCAAAGGCCAATTTTGTGTTTAGGATAATTTAAAATAGTTGTTATTTTGATCCACAAATGCATTATGTTACCTTCTTCCTTGTACAGTCAATGTATTGCATTGAGTTTTGAAACACCTGTTTGAAGTGATCTGGAGGAAGGTGCACATTCTGCAGACGTTATTGTGATCATTTTTACATTTGATAATTCGAACTTTGCCCTGAGGATTTATCGCATACACCTGATGTACCTTTAAACACCGTTGTCTTTGGGACAATAGTGAACCGTATCAATTTAAATATTGATAGGAGCGCCGCATATGATAATTTGAATAATACCGCAATGGTGTCATTTTCTATTTTGTCATTTTTTTTTTAGATAAATGTATTGCACTAGCTCAGAAGACATAGGAGTTGATTTTCTAAAGGTAAATAGACTTTGAACTCTGCAAGTGCAGTTGCCTCAGAGCTTAGTACAAGAGGGGAGGCTCTGCTCACTTCATCTATCATCCAATCATGTGCATGCACAAATGTTGCTTTTATTATTTTCCTTGCACATGATTGGGTATTCTTTGTAAAGTGAAGCTTTACCTCATTTACTAAGCACTGGAACAACTGCACTTGCAGAGTGCACAGACTATTTTCCTTTTGTAAATTAACCTCATAGTCTTCTACAAGAGGTGACTGGAGTTCAAACTTGTGCACATTTAAGGTAGTGTAAATCTAATTGTAAGATAGTAACTCTATCATGTTTCCCCTTTTCTGTCCAGGTTACAAGATCAAGGTATCTGTCTCGCATTAGACCAATAAAGGACTCTCAAGGATGATCACCAGGTAGGGGTGCCACATGTCCAAGTTTTGACCAGCCTAGGTCTCCTCAATTAATCCGGGTCTTATGCCGTGTACACACGATCATTATTCACGGCGGTTAAAAAACCGCCGTGAATAATGTCATTAAAAACGAGGGAACGGCTTGTTCCCCACACACGGTCGTTTTTCACGTCGTTTTTTCTCTTGTCGAGAAAAACGACCGTCTGTGAGCTCCGCGGCAGTGTTTCCCTATGGGAAACACTGCCGCGGAAAACATGTCGAAAAAAACAACAAGAAAAATTAGAACATGATCTAATTTTTCTCGTCGTTTTTAATGCCGTTTTTCTCGTCGAAAAAAACGACAGAAAGCCTACAGACTATCGTTTTTCTCGTTGAATGGGAAAAATGTCATTTTTCCCGACGAGAAAAACGGGCGTGTGTACGCGGCATAAAACTATGTGGCAACAGAATTGTAAATTGTAATTGCAAATAAACTTGAAGCTTTGATAGTATGGTATTTTTTAAATATATACATATATATATATATGTAGCGCCCCCCCAATATTTGGGGGTGCTATGTGGAAATTAATGGGTGTTCAATTATGTTCAATTATTGTTCTGCTCTGGGTGTGATACTGCCAGGCATTTGTTCTTCTTTGCCTGCAGGTGGCGCTGTCACCGCCGACACGGGCTGGATTACGGGGGTATCACAGCACCTTGGGTGTCCTCTCTCGGCAGCCGTGCAGTGGGCGTGGTCTACCCTCTGCGCATGCTGGGAGAGGGTACAAAGGGGGCAGACGCCATTTAGAGGAGATTCGGGAGCGATTCCAGGGGGACCCCAGGGCGTTCAGGGGGACCTCTGGTCCAGTGAGTGTGCCTCATGTCCAGCATGGCACGAGGTGCGCTGGAGTTCTTAGGCCTTGGACACCTTCAGCCCGAGGCCCTGTTGCTGCATTGTAGGCCCAGCTCCGCTGACTAGGGCCTACGCTTCAGAGAAGGATCCCAGGCTACCCGTTGTTAGGGGGCCCATCTTTAGGAAAGGAGTTCCAGGGGAAGAACAGTCCCGGCGGAGACTGCTGTCTCGGGGAGAGGCCTGGAGACCTGCCTAGAGGGGGATCCATCATCTCTGACATCCGTGCTCCATCCCGGCTGCTAGGACTGCTCTCATAGGGACTATCCGGGTGAGCAATACCCACTCAGGCTTGAGTGGCGACGAGTGTATATACTGGATTTAAGTGTTGCGTGCCTGAACCTTCCTCTACGTCTTTCAACTTTTCTGATCTTACTTTCTTCAAGTTAACTCAAAGTGGAAAAAGAATAAAGCCTTGCTGATTAGGTTTTACTCATGTGTGGACATTGACCTTATTCCTGGAAGATATTGGTGTACCTAGACAACGGAGCTGAAGGATCCACTCATGGGAGGTAATTGCTGCAGACCCAAAGTAACGAATCCAGTAGATCCCATTAACAAAAAGGGGTCTGCGGGTGTGTGGAGTACCGGGGGAGGTGGCTCTATATATATATATATATATATATATATATATATATATATATATATATATATATATAATTTGTATTACCAAAAGTATTATGACGCCTGCCTTTACATGCACATGAACTTTAATGGCATCCCAGTCTTAGTCTGTAGTGTTCAAGATTAGGATGGCCACCCTTTACAGCTATAACAGCTTAGACTCTTCTGGGAAGGCTGTCCACAAGGTTTAGGAGTGTCTATGGGAATGTTTGACCATTTTTCCAGAAGCGCATTTGTGAGGTCAGGCACTGATGTTGGAGAGAAGGCCTGGTTCGAAGTCTCCACTCAAATTCATCCCAAAGGTTTTCTATTGGGATGAGGTCAGGACTCTGTGCAGGCCAGTCAAGTTCCTCTGCCCCAAACTCGCTCATCTGTGTCTTTGTGGATCATGCTTTGTGCACTGGTGTGCAGTTATGTTGGAACAGGAAGGGGCCATTCCCAAACTGTTCCCACAAAGTTGGGAGCATAAAATTGTCCAACATGTCTTGGTATGCTGACGCCTTCAGAGTTCCCTTAACTGGAACTAAGGGGCCAAGCCCAATCCCTGAAAAACAACCCCACACCATAATCCCCATAAACCAAATGATTTGGACCAGTGCACAAAGCAAGGTCCATAAAGACGTGGATGAGCAAGTTTGGGGTGGAGGAACTTGACTGGCCTACACAGAGTCCTGACCTCAACCCGATAGAACACCTTTAGGATGAATTAGAGCGGACACTGCAAGCCAGGCCTTCTCGTCTACATCAGTGCCTGACCTCACAAATGCGCTTCTGGAAGAATGGTCAAACACTCCCATAGACACACTCCTAAACCTTGTGGACAGCCCTCCCAGAAGGGTTGAAGCTGTAATAGCTGCAAAGGGTGGCCAACCAATATTGAACCCTACAGACTAAGACTGGGATACCATGAAAATGCATGTGTGTGTAAAGGTAGGCACCCCAATACTTTTGGTAATATAGTGTGTGTATATATATATATATATATATATATAAATGTGCTTTTGGTATCAAGAGTCCAACACCAAGTACAATAAACAAAAACAAGTAAAAGATCCCCTACACTAAAGCAGTCCCCTAAAACTTACAACTCCAGACATCTGTAGTCATAAAACCAAAGAGGAATCCACCAAGCATTCACTAAAGGTGACACTTTCAGGTGCATGTAATTTAAATGATAGTGATTGACTCACCAATAGTGGATGTTTGGTGCAAGTCACGCTCACTGGTTTATAAATATGCCCCTTAAACTGGGTATACACGGTCCTAATATGGAACATGCTGGAAAACCAGCATCAGATGTTCTGGTGGGGAAAGTCCCCCTGTCAGGACACAAAGGCACAGTGGGAAAGATCGCTGCACTAACATCGCTTAGTTAGTACAGAGATCTCTCAGGTGTTTTTTGTTCAGTCCGCTGAAAAAGCTGAATGTGTGTACCAGGCTTTACTGTTTTTCTAAAACAAGCCCTATATACTTGTTTATACTTGTGATGTGCCCTATACAGCAATGTCTTCATACAACAGAAGACTATTACATGTAATCATCACTTCCATGTCACGAGAGGAAAGAAGGGTGGTATTATTTAAAGATCATAGGCATAGTAATCCAGTCATGTTTATGCTCCAGTAATCAAGTGTGTTTTCAGAAAATTGTTTTAGTAAAGATCCAACCAAGCACACAGCACCATTTATCTGTCTGGCACACAGTTGTTTCAGGCTCGTTAGCTCACATCATGATGAATCATGGACACTGTGCCTGTAATGTGTCATGGCACTCCCAGAGCCGAGGAGATCTTTCATGGAGTCCTCTGATACCACACTTCTGTTCTTGCTCAGCATGGAAAGAAAATGTACATAGAATTATGCCTTTGTTTAAATTCCAATATAATAATTTTTTATTTTATATAAAATATTCAGTAGTATTCAATAATATTTAATTAATAATTGAGCATACAAGATATTCCTCATACCATATTATATATACTTGTGTGTGTATATATATATATATATATATATATATATATATATATATATATATGTAGCGGCCTCATTTCTCTCCTCTCTATTCTTCTTGCTCTGGCTTTTGTCTAGGGGTACTCTGAAGGAGAGAGTGCGGGCTCACCACGCCAAGTCCCCCTGCAGAGTATGTGCAGTGAGAGGCAATCCTCTTTTACCTTCAGGTCGGTGTTCTGCATCTGGAGACCTCCTCCTGGTTTTCTCAAACAGTGTCTGCCAGTAAATGAGCCCCACACCACTAAAGTCCAACACTCCTTTATTCTTCCGATAACAGAGTAATGCACAGACAGTTGGACTCCCTCAACGAACAGTACAGACAGGGGGGGTGTGGATGCGAGTAGGCCCAGGCACAATGAACTCTCCACTTTCCTTCCTGAAAGTGGGTTGCGGTCTCCGAGCGAGGGGGGAATTTCCTTCCAGGCGGTCTCCGATGGAAGGCTCACCTGTCACTGGCAATATGCTGCACCAGGTCTTCAAGCAAGTATCTCCCACCGGTCCATTACACCCTCCGGATTCGGGTACCCACTCCCGGGGTCCCCTAGGATCTCCTTCCCTCGTGGAACTCAGTGTTGGGCACTGAGCTCCAGACCTCCATCCGAGTACCTCACCCCAGGCTAAACGTGCCTGGGATGGAACACGACCTCCAAACGTCCTCTAGGTGTAGGCCGCCTAGAGGACCGACACGAACCACCGCCCACAGGCTGAAGGTGCCCGGGACTCGACCCTGTGACAAAGATGGCCGGCCCCTTTATCCCCTCTCCCAGCAAGCACGGAGGGTTCCACGCCCCACCATACCGCTGCCGAGGGAGGACAAAAAGGGAGCACGGCACATAGCAATGGTTCAACCCCAGCCCAAAGCGACAGTGCCACCCGCTGGGCTGCAGGGAACTGCACATCATTGGTGTCTCTGCCAGTTTTAAATACACAGAAAAGTGTATACCCGCTACATATATATACACTGTATATATATATATATATATATATATATTTATAAAGGGAGAAGCTTCCACGGGTTTTGTAGCAGATTGAAATAAACTGCACACCTTTTGTTCTGCCAGATATATTTTTAAAGGGCTTAGCCTATGTTTAGCACACCTATATACCTACTTACCACACCCCCATCTATTCCCAGAGTGATGGTACTACCCCCAGTGACATTACAAATTTTGGCCTCCTGGTGTAACCAAAGGCAATAAAAATAAAAATGCAGATCCACTAAACAAATCAGAAATATAGAATAAATCACGTCCAAAATCAGTATATAACCAATTATACAGATGTAAAACCTATGAATCTGCAAGCCAATAAGTGAACAAGGCAAAATAAATCAAAGTTAATGTAATTAAAATCAAGCCATGTGATAGCCTGCTATTTGTAATTTCAATGGAGCGTCATCATTACACTGTGGGTGGTTTGGGGTGTAGGTCTATACAGTAGGTTTTGTACAGTCTGAGTGTTTGTTGCTTTAAAAAGGTGGGCTAAGCCAAATTAAAACATCAGATACACCAAAAAAATTAAGAAAATGAGCAGAACTGCAGTTCTGATGACAGAGTTAGGAGTTTTGAAGCAGTTCTGGAGCTGGAACTGAAGTTTTTGGAGCTGAGGGTTTGCTTAGGCATAAAAGCAAGCCCTGGAGCTGGAGCTCAACTGCTGGAGCCACTCCAGAGGAGAAGCTGGTGGAGCATTGCCAAATCTAGCCATTCTCTACTCTAAAGACTAAAACTTTTGGCTTTATATAGACTTTAACCAACAATAACCCTGTTTTAACCTTAATAAACCTGCCTAAAGACAGAATAAAAAAAAAAAAAAATGAACCTTTAAAACCCTTAGCTCCTAAAAATATAACTCAGTTTTAATGCCTCAATTACTATTGTACCTTTAATATAAGTCTTTCTTTATAATATGCCCAGGCACATAATCCCTGCTATTCTTTGTGGGAAAATGTTCTTCTAGGGAAATAAATATTTTTACTGCTAACTTTTAAAGAACTGTAAACCATAAAGCATAAGTAGCTTAGTTTCCCACCATTACATTTTAGTATAATAGAAATGAGAGCACAATACTTATTATTAATAGCAAGCATTGATTTTAAGTATATCGGTAACTGTTTAATGAGTACGTCAGAGAAAAAGATATAGTGCAGAAAGCCACAAAGAATAATTATTTGCGGCAGACAAATCTCTGGATCTCAGTAACCTCCTACCAAATTGAGCTGACTGCTGCGTTAAACAATCCAAACACATATTTTAGATTTCTAAGATGACTCCATCTAAATACTGCTATTATGTTTGTACATTGCCGGTAGTAATTATTTTTCTATTTTCCAGAGACCCCTTGTCAAGATCAATGAACTACTTAAAGTAAAAGAAGTGGACTTTTGCATAATGTTCATGAAAGTTACAATTCTGGTAGCCTGCATTAAGAATTGGTGTAAATTTCCTTAAATGAAGTGTCTATGTCATTTGTTTTGATGTAATAACTATTCATTT
This sequence comes from Rana muscosa, assembly GCA_029206835.1. Taxonomy (NCBI): domain Eukaryota; kingdom Metazoa; phylum Chordata; class Amphibia; order Anura; family Ranidae; genus Rana; species Rana muscosa. The sequence goes on along the minus strand of CM055121.1, from coordinate 432,485,040 downwards.
AACTGTCTAATTGAGTAGATTTTCCCTGAAGTGTTTCCTCTTTTGGCTAACAGACACAACTGATATGCTTCAGTAGCTTCAGGGTAAAATATAACAATATTACAGTTCTATTGAAGAATTTTTAAGCATTTTTCAGGTTCATATTCCAAAAATGTCAGGACAGTAAAACAGTAATTGTTGTAAATGCATTGCATGGTATTAATTATCTACTTTGTTCCAACTTTCTGCCTGTTGTTAAGAAAGGCTATCTAAAACCATTTACAGGTGTCTACACCTGGCTGCCTGCTAAATAAACAATGAGGGAGTATAAAGTATAAATAAATTCCCTACAGCCATCGGATAAAACTAAAGCTAACCATACACGGTTAATTATTAGCTATGGAGCTAAAATACAGAAATCATTTGATTTTCCTAAGATAAACAACACGCATGGATGATTCTCCCCTGCCAGGTATTTTATTCAGACAGCTGGCACCTGTGGTTGTCTGAATACCTGAACAGTGCCTGCATCCGATTGGATGCAGTCACTGTTCAGCTGGCAATTTTCCACCCAGCTCCTTTGATTTTGAAATCAAATTTTTTTGAGCCAGGTGGTGCAGACAGAGTTGATTTAGCAGGAATTCAAGCTGTGTATGGCTAGCATTGCAATGCTTTACTGAAAATTGATGCTTGAAACACAATGCATGAGAAACTTCTAGAGGCTGCACAGCAATTTGATTAGTGTACAGTATGTCAACAGCATTATTTACATGCTACATTCAAAAACAAAATCCTTTCCAATAAGCCTGTGTCTATAACACTCACAGAATGAAGCAATACCTTTAGATCTCTAAGGTTGTGTTAGTTCACATAATATGACCATGGATATTCTGGAGGCTAACAGGCGCACAGGGCTCAATCCTTCTAATATTCCCAAATATTATGGTATGGTTATTAGGTAGCTGGGTTTTGCATATCATTTCCTGTGTATGCACTTACATATTTTTCTGTCTATTGGTAACACAATTCTGACCTGCTATGTCTGCTGTGAACATCAACATTGGGATCAGTGCTGTCCCTTTTAAAGCAAAATCTGAGCTGAGCATTGCCCCTATACTACTTACTATCCATCATACATGCTCGGACGGCTAGGAAATCTTGCTTCCTGTTTTGGACTGTCCTCACCGCACTCACCCAAATTTTTAGGCTGGTATGCCTTACAAATGTTTCCTTTAAAAATTGTTTATTTGATTTTGAACAATGTAACAAGTATTAGACACACCATAACCACTTGCCTACAAGGCACGTACACCCCCTTCCTGCCCAAGCCATTTTTTAGCTTTCAGAGCTCTATCTTCAAACAAATAGAGCTTTCTTTTGGTGGTATTTAATCACTGCTGGGTTTTTTATTTTTTACAAAAAAAAAAAAGACCAAAAAAAAAAAAAAGTTTTTTACTTAGTTTCTGTCAGCAAATTTTGTAACTAAGTAATTTTTCTCCTTCACTGATGTGCGCTGATGAGACGGCACTGATGGACACTGATAGGCTGAACTGGTGTGCATTGATGAGGTGCCACTTATGGGCACAGATTAGGTGGCACTTATGAGGAGGCACTAATATGCCGCACTTATGGTGGCACTGATAGGTGGTACTGATATGTGGCACTGATGAGCACTGATAGGCGGCACTCATGGGCACTAATAGGCGGCACTGGTGGGCACTGATAGACATTAATGGGGGGCACTGATGGGCGACACTGATGGGCATTGATTCGACAGCAGTGATGGGCATTGATGGGCAGCACTGATAGGCGGCACTGATAACCAGCACTGACTGGCATCGCTAATGGGCACTGATTGGTGACACTTGTGGGCAGTGGTGGGCACTGATTGCTGGCACTGGTGGGCACTGATTTCTGGCACTGGTGGGCACTGATTGGTGACACTATATTGCTATATTGTAATCAGGGCACTGATGATCAGTGCCCTGATTGTATATGTAGATGTCCCCCTGCATGGAGATGCCACTGATTGGCTTTCCTCGCCACACACTCTGTCAGTGTGAGACGAGGAGCGCCGATTACCGGCATCTCCGTGTTTACATGTGACCGGCTGTGATTGGACACCGCCGATCACAATGCTAAAGAGCCGCAGATGCAGCTCTTTACAGAGATCGGGGTAACGCCGTGTCCTAGCAACACGGCGCGGCCCTGCCACCTCAATACTGGGCACTTTCACCCCCCTTCCTTACCAGACCAATTTTCAGCTTTCCATGCTCTCGCACTTTGAATGACAATTGCGTGGTCACGCTACACTGTACCCAAATATAATTTGTATCATTTTGTTCACACAAATAGAGCTTTATTTTGGTGCTATTTATTCACCACTTGTTTTTTTTGTTTTTGTTTGCGATATGAGCGTCAAAAGAGCAAACATTTTTGTTTTAAAAGAAATCCAATAAAATTAAATTTCATCATAAATTTAGGCCAGAATGTATTCTGCTACATGTCTTTGGTAGAAAAAAATCCTGATAAGTGTATGATAATAGGTTTGTGTGATCATGGACAGATGTATGCAGATAATCATGAACAGATGTGTACAGATGATCACTGGGACAGATGATTTTACTGGGACTCATGTTGGACAGTTTTTTTTTACTGTATTGGGGACACTGTGTGGAGACACTAGGCCAGTGATCAGTGTGTAGAAAACTGTAAAAAACAGCTCATACTCACTGATCACCGGCCGGCTGCAGAGATCCGCTCACCTTCTCCTCATTGACAAGCTCCTTGTGAGGAGGAGAGCCGATCGCCTAGCAATCGGCTCTCTATTTAAATCACATGATGGTTGTGATTGGACATGAGCGCATCTGGATCGCATGGCTGCGTGATCCCACTCCTTCTGAGGGATGTTCAGGATTGTCACTCAGAAGGAGGAAGTGCCCATTGGTCGTTTATGTGCAGTGGCAGGGTGGTAAGTGGTTAATAAAGGCATTGGCATTGCATTCGATATTGAGACCATAGGGGGTAATAAATGACACTATGTTGTATGACCGTCCAGTAGTATCTGACTGAAAACTATCAATTATTTTCCCTTTAAATACTGTTATACAAACAAACTGTACACTTTCTGCAAGGAAATAAACCTTTCAGACCATGGAAAAAGACAGATTGTTTAGGTGGATTTATAATATTTGGTTCAACCTGATAACTAATGGAAGGGGCTCCTCAGAAAATAACTCTGATATTCTCTGGGATATGTAGGCCCACTACCCTATCATTCTTCAATATGGCCCAATGTCTTTTTAAAATAGTCTTAACTTTATAATATTGAGAGGCAAAACTGGTTAATATTGGCCAAAACCAAAAATTTTAATATAATTATTTTCAATTTCTCTTCTAATAAGGTAGTTCTCTTAACATCTTGTACAGTAGCCGAAGCTTTATCCAAATTGTCAGCGGTATAACCTTTCTCCAAAAATGTATTTTTGATAATGTGAGCATAAGAAAAAAAGGAGTCTTCACTAGAACATGTCCTCTTAATCCATAGGAAACTGGCTCTTAGGAATCAAGTTTAGCCACAATGGATTATGGCAGCTATCAACTGGTATATAGTTTTCACTAGTTATAGGTCGCTGATTACCGCCATTACTAGTATAATTTTTGCACAGATCAATATATTGATCGAGAACAGAACTATACCAGAGCCCCCTAAGTATAGTGGCCCAAAAAATGCAGTGTTGGCAGGATCAGCCCCATTCACTGCCAGCACTTGTGTTTAGCCCCTCCCCAACAAGTGCAGTGTCAGTAGATCACTGTCACCTGTGATACATTGACACAAAACCGCAGTGTTAGAAAGATCAGGCCTGATCTCCACTAGTACTAGCAGGTGAATTATATATATATATATATATATATAGCAGTTCAAGCAGTCCAAGCCAGGTGCTTTTTTTTCCGTGAGTCGCACTGGGTACCTGTAAATTTAGTGGCCAAAATGTCCAAAGAAAGGTACTCTAGATACAGGATTTTGAGCATGTCAGATGAGAGCAAAGGGGAACGAACCTGTAGAGAGCAGCGGCACCCGACAGGTAGCTCTGACTATGGAAAATAGGTCCCTGTTAAGATTAGACGTACCCGACCCCAGGTAGCTGAGGAACGCAAGACTTGTCTCATATGCAGCAAGGTTCAAGTACTAGTGCGGCACTACCGTTTAGTAAACTGGCAGGCACCAGCAGCCTAGTACATCCTGGCATTTTACACAACAACACTGCAGTATCTCATTGGCGACATGGCGAGTCCCAGAAGTGCAGCCTCCAAGAATTCGTACACAGGCCCGTGGAGCAAATAGCATCCTTCCAGATGTGCATGCAAATCCTGATTGACAGCCCAAAGATTCAGCAGTAACCAGTCTTACCCATTCATTGCCCAACCCAGAATTCAGGTGAAAACAGCAAATTTAACAAATCCCCGTGATTTTTTTTTTTTTATATTTTTCATGGAAGATCTGTATCAATTAATTGTGGACCAAAGCAATTTATATGCCACATCGCCACCCACCCAAATTCAACTCTTGCCAAACAATTTGCATGGAAACCTATCACAGTTCCGAATTTAAACTTTTTTGAGCCTAACCCTTAACATGGACATTACAAAAAAGAATGAATTGCAGTCATATTGGTCCACAGACCTGATTCATCATATGACCATGTTCTCTGCTGTAATGGTCAGACATAGATATAAGGCAATAATGCAATTTTATGCATTTTAGTAGGGATGAGCTTGGAGTTCGAGTTGAACTCATGTTCGACTCGAACATTGCCTGTTCGCCCGTTCGCCGAACAGCGAACAAATTGGGGTGTTCGCGGCAAATTCGAAAAATCTATGGGAGAAATCTAAAGTGTTAATTATAAAGGCTAATAAGCAAGTTATTGTCCTAAAAAGTGTTTGGGGACCCGGGTCCTGCCCCAGGGGACATGTATCAATGCAAAAAGAAGTTTTAAAAACGGCCGTTTTTTCGGGAGCAGTGATTTTAATAATGCTTAAAATGAAAAAATAAAAGTGAAATATTCCTTTAAATTTCGTACCTAGGGGGTGTGTATGATATGCATGTGAAGTGGCGCATGTTTCCCGTGCTTAGAACTGTCCCTGCAAAAAATTTCATTTTTGAAAGAAAAAAAGTCTTTTAAAACTGACTCGCGGCTATTAATGAATTGTCGGCTCCCGGCAATACATACAAAAGTCATTGATAAAAAAAAAAAAAAAGCGTGGGGGTTCCCCAGAATTCAATTACCAGGCCCTTCAGGTCTGGAATGGATATTAAGGGGAACCCCGCCGCAAATTAAAAAAAAATTGACGTGGGGTTCCCCCAAATATCCATTCCAGGCCCTTCAGATCTGGCATGGATTTTAAGGGGAACTCCACCCCAAATTTAAAAAAAATATGGCGTGGAGTCCCCCTAAAAATCCATACCAGACCCCTTATCCGAGCACGCAACCTGGCCGGCCGCAGGGGAAAAGGGGGGGATGAGAGAGCGGCCCCCACTCCCTCCTGAACCGTACCAAGCCACATGCCCTCAACATGGGGAGGATGTCCCCATGTTGATGGGGACAAGGGCCTCATCCCCACAACCCTTGCCCGGTGGTTGTGGGGGTCTGCGGGCGGGGGGCTTATCGGAATCTGGAAGACCCCTTTAACAAAGGGGACCCCCAGATCCCGCCCCCCCTATGTGAATTGGTAAGGGGTACGTTGTACCCCTACCATTTCACGAAGAAAGCGTAATTTTTTTTTAAAAAAAACACACAAACACCTTGAAAAATCCTTTATTAAAAAAAAAAAAAAAAACATTCCAGCGGTGAAATCCAGTGTCCCGCGGCGATCCCGATGTCCAGCGCTGTCCTTCATTGGTTGTGCCTGAGCGGACCTGATGGGGAACTCCCTCTCAGTATTTTAAATGTATAGACCCGCCCCTTCTAAAGTTCCCCATTAGGTCCGCTCCCTCGGTATGTCGGACCCGCCTACGTCATTGGCTTGAGCGGGGAACTTCCTTCACTGTGTAATTTAAATTTACATAGTGAAGGAAGTTCCCCGCTCAAGCCAATGACGTAGGCGGGTCTGACATACCGAGGGGGCGGACCTGATGGGGGACTGCTCTCACTTTGGTAATACATGTATAGACCCGCCCCTTCTCATGTTCCGCATCTGGTCCGCTGAGCGGACCTGATGGGGAACTTTAGAAGGGGCGGGTCTATACATTTAAAATACTGAGAGGGAGTTCCCCATCAGGTCCGCTCAGGCACAACCAATGAAGGACAGCGCTGGACATCGGGATCGCCGCGGGACACTGGATTTCACCGCTGGAATGTTTTTTTTTTTTTTAAATAAAGGACTTTTTCAAGGTGTTTGTGTGTTTTTTTAAACATTTTTTTACGCTTTCTTCGTGAAATGGTAGAGGTACAATGTACCCCTTACCAATTCACATAAGGGGGGGGCCGGGATCTGGGGGTCCCCTTTGTTAAAGGGGTCTTCCAGATTCCGATAAGCCCCCCGCCCGCAGACCCCCACAACCACCGGGCAAGGGTTGTGGGGATGAGGCCCTTGTCCCCATCAACATGGGGACATCCTCCCCATGTTGAGGGCATGTGGCCTGGTACGGTTCAGGAGGGAGGGGGGGCCGCTCTCTCGTCCCCCCCTTTTCCCCTGTGGCCGGCCAGGTTGCGTGCTCGGATAAGGGGTCTGGTATGGATTTTTAGGGGGACTCCACGCCATTTTTTTTTCAATTTGGGGTGGAGTTCCCCTTAAAATCCATGCCAGATCTGAAGGGCCTGGAATGGATATTTGGGGGAACCCCACGTCAATTTTTTTTTTTAATTTGCGGCAGGGTTCCCCTTAATATCCATTCCAGACCTGAAGGGCCTGGTAATTGAATTCTGGGGAACACCCACGCTTTTTTTTTTTTTTTTATCAACGACTTTTGTATGTATTGCCGGGAGCCGACAATTCATTAATAGCCGCGAGTCAGTTTTAAATGCATTTTTTTCTTTCAAAAATGACATTTTTTGCAGGGACAGTTCTAAGCACGGGAAACATGCGCCACTTCACATGCATATCATACACACCCCCCAGGTACGAAATTTAAAGGAATATTTCACTTTTATTTTTTCATTTTAAGCATTATTAAAATCACTGCTCCCAAAAAAAGTCTGTTTTTAAAACTTCTTTTTGCATTGATACATGTCCCCTGGGGCAGGACCCGGGTCCCCAAACACTTTTTAGGACAATAACTTGCATATTAGCCTTTATAATTAACACTTTAGATTTCGAACGTTCGAGTCCATTGTATTTAATAGGGTTCTAAAGTTTACACAAACATTTTGTCTGTTCGCAGGTTCTGGTGCGAACCGAACAGGGGGGTGTTCGGCTCATCCCTGCATTTTAGTGATAACACACTTTGTCATCCTTGGGGTGACCCAGAATATGATCGGCTCTACAAAATGTGGCCCCTCATTTACTACCTCACTGGGAAATTTGCAGATGTGTATACGCCCCAATAAAACATCTGCGTAGAGGAGTCCCTCGTATAATTCACAGGCTGTCTTGCAATCAAGTGGTATCTCACCAACAAGCGTGCCAGATATGGGATCAAACTCTATAAGCTCTGTGAATGGGCCACAGGCTATGCATGCAATTTTAGAGTTTATGAGGGAAGAGATGATAAAATAGAGCCCCCCTGACTGCCCAGACTACAGGGGGAGCAGTGGCAAGATAATACAGAAGTTGGTGTTATCTTTGTTGCAAGGGTACCAGTTGTATGTGGACAGCTTCTATACAAATGTGCCACTTTTTAGACACTTATACAATCTATCCTAGAGAGTAGTATTAGGGGCATTAGTGGTAGGGTAACCAAAGAACTTAAACCCAAGGTAAGTATAGTAGCAAGTCCTAGTTGCAATCTGGGAACATCCAAGAGGATAGTATGTGACCGGTCAAAATATATTAATGCATTTAAGTGTCTGTTCACCAATGCCAGAAGTCTGCCAAGCAAAATAGGTGAGTTGGAAGCTTTGGTGCATGAGGAGAGCTATGATGTAATCGGTTTTGCTGAAACTTGGCTTCATTCCTCACATGACTGGGCTATTAATATTCCTGGCTATGCACTCTTTCGGAAAGACAGGGTAAAAAGGAAAGGTGGAGGGGTCTGTCTCTATGTAAGAAGTGATCTCAAAGCGAGTGTGAAAGAGGACCTGGTGGATGGAGAGTGGGATGAGTCTGAAGCATTATGGGTGGAACTGCATACAAAAATGTATAAACCTATTGCAGGACAATTTTATGGTCCAGTTTATTGAGGCCCCAACTAGGAATGATGCTCTGTTGGACCTGGTAATCTCAAACCATGCAGAGCGTATTACTAATGTTCAGATAAAGGAACACCTGGGTAGCAGTGACCATAACATGATTTCATTTGATGTTAGTTGTAAGCAAAAATCACATACGGGAAAGATAAAAACACGTAATTTCAAGAGAGCAAATTTTCCAAGGATGAGGGCTGCTCTCCAGGACTTAGACTGGGAGGGAATACTGGCATCAATGGGCACAGAACAGAAATGGGAATTCTTCAAAAAGACTGTTTGTGAACTCACTGCAAAGTATATTCCCATGGACAATAAGTTTAAAAGGCTAAAAAATAAAACCTATGTGGCTCACTGCCAAAGTTAAAAAAGCTGTAAACTATAAGAAAAGAGCTTTTAAAAAATATACAAATTAGGGAACACTAGTGTTATTTAAATGTTACAAAGAATATAACAGGATATGTAAAAAGGAAATCAAGGATGCAAAAATTCAAAATGAACGACAGATTGCAAAAGATAGTAGGACAAACCACAAAAAATTCTTCAAATATATTAATAGTAAAAAGGTCAAGTCTGAGCATGTAGGCCCTTTACAAAATAATCTAGAGTGGGTGACTGGGGACAAAGAGAAGTCTAATTTATTAAATACTTTCTTCAGTTCTGTGTATACAAAGGAGCATGGGGGAGCTCATGTCCAAAATGGGGGTGGTAGTGACACAGCCCCAAATCCACAATGGCTCAAAAGTGATATGGTCCAGAAATATTTAGATGGAATAAAGGTGGATAAAGCACCTGGACCAGATGGCATACACCCACGGATCCTAAAAGAATTGAGCTCTGTAATTTCAAAGCCATTGTATTTAATTTTTAGGGACTCATTAATGACAGGAATAGTACCACTGGATTGGCGCAGGGCCAATGTGGTGCCTATATTTAAAAAGGGAATTAAGTCTTTACCAAGTAACTATAGACCTGTTAGTTTAACTTCTATAGTTGGGAAGATACTGGAGAGATTAATAAAAGACCACATAGATGAGTTCTTGCTGGAAAAAAAAACTATTTAAGCAACAGACAGCATGGATTCATGAAAGACAGAAGTTGTCAGACAAACCTGATTTCTTTTTATGAAGAGGTAAGTAAGACCTTGGACAGAGGGGTGGCTGTGGACGTGGTATACTTGGATTTTGCAAAAGCGTTCGATACAGTTCCCCACACACGGCTCATGTGCAAGGTAAAGTCTACAGGATTGGAAATATCAGTTTGTAAATTGATAGAAAACTGGCTAAAAGACAGAATTCAGAGAGTCATGGTTAATGATTCTTACTCTGAATGGTCCAAGGTTATCAGTAGTGTACCCCAAGGTTCAGTGCTGGGACCCTTACTTTTTAATATCGTTATAAATGATATTGGGTCTGAGATCAAAAGTAACATTTCTGTCTTTGCAGATGACACCAAGCTATGCAGTGGAATAACGTCCTTAAAGGATGTCACCAATTTACAAGCCGACCTCAATGCTCTGTCTAATTGGGCGACTATGTGGCAGATGAGGTTTAATGTTGATAAATGTAAAGTTATGCACTTGGGGGCTAAGAATATGAATGCATCATACATACTAGGGGGAGTACAACTGGGGGAATCCGTAGTGGAGAAGGATCTGGGGGTTTTGGTAGATCATAAGCTCAATAATGGCATGCAATGCCAAGCTGCGGTTTCCAAAGCGAGCAAAGTCCTTTCTTGTATTAAGAGAGGTATGGACTCCAGAGAGAGAGATATCATTTTGCCCCTGTTCAAATCATTAATAAAACCTCATCTGGAATATGCAGTTCAGTTTTGGGGCCCAGATCTCAAAAAGGATATTGGGGAACTGGAGAAAGTGCAGAGAAGGGCAACCAAACTGATAAGAGGCATGGAGGAGCTCAGCTATGAGGTAAGATTAGAGGAACTGAATTTATTCACTCTTGAGAAGAGGAGATTAAGGGGGGATATGATCAACATGTACAAATATATAAGGGGTCCATATAATGAACTTGGTGTTGAATTATTCACTTTACGGTCAACACAAAGGACAAGGGGGCACTCTTTGCATCTAGAGGAAAAGAGATTTCACCTCCAAATACGGCAAGGTTTCTTCACAGTAAGAGCTGTGAAAATGTGGAATAGACTCCCTGCAGAGGTGGTTCTGGCCAGCTCAGTAGATTGCTTTAAGAAGGGCCTGGATTCTTTCTTAAATGTACATAATATAACTGGGTACTGACATTTATAGGTAAAGTTGATCCGGGGAATATCCGATTGCCTCTCGGGGGATCAGGAAGGAATTTTTTCCCCTGCAAATTGGATCATGCTCTGCTGGGGTTTTTTGCCTTCCTCTGGATCAACTGTGGGTATATATTTGGGTATATGGGATTGTACAATATTTTTTTTTTTTTTTTATGGTTGAACTGGATGGACTTGTGTCTTTTTTCAACCTGACTAACTATGTAACTATGTAATCTTGCAATTGGCTCATGTGGCAGTGTGCAAACTAATCGCTGGGGCTTTCCCCAATGTAAACACCCGACTTAGAAAGGAGGAGCAAGCCTGAATGAGTAATAATAAATTGCTCACAGTGAAGTGAAAGGACAAATGGGATGTTTTTGATCTGTCTTCCATTCACACAGACACAGTGGTTCAAATTAGCATGGAATCTAGTGTTATTGAGAAGCCTCTCTGTGTCCACGACTATAAACTTAACATGGGAGGGGTGGACTTCAATGACTAAATGATGAAGCCGTATTTATCTTCCAGCAGAGTCAGACACTTGTACAAAAAGGTGTCTATTTATTTATTTCAATTGGTTGTATATAATGCTTCTGTAAATTCTAGGGCGCACAATTTGCACATAAGGGTCTCAAAAGATGTTAGATAGTCAGGAAACTGTCCATCACATATTGATAGAGACCTTAAAATCAGAGGCTGGAAAGTTTATGATGGGCATGCCACACACTTTTTCTGACAGAGATTTCTTCATCCACATTGATTGATGTGAATGGAGGAATCTGTTATGCCGCGTACACACGATCGTTTTTCACGTCGTTAAAAATGACATTTTTTAATTTGGGCATTAAAAACGATCGCGTGTAGGCTCCAGAGCATTTTTAACGACGTGAAAAATGGCTTAAAAAAATGAGAACCTGCTCCATTTTTTCACGTCGTTTTTCACGTTGTTTTTTTTTTTTACGACGTGAAAAACGGTAGTGTGTATGCTTTTACGAGGGGAAAAAAAACATGCATGCTCAGAATCAAGTATGAGACGGGAGCGCTCGTTCTGGTAAAACTAGCGTTCATAATGGAGATATCACATTCGTCACGCTGTAACGGACTGAAAAGCACGAGGCTGAAAAACGCGAATCGTCGCTCAACAAACTTTACTAACATGAAGGATGGCGACATTCGAACGGAACTTCCCCTTTATAGTGCCGTTGTACGTGTTGTACGTCACTGCGCTTTGCTTGAGCGTTTTTTTTAATGAACGTGTGTATGCAAGACAGGCTTGAGAGGAAACAAGAGAAATCACGTCGAGAAAAACTTTGTTTTTGAAAATGACATTAAAAACGATCGTGTGTACGTGGCATTAGGCTCTCTTTTTTCATGCATCCCAAAGGCTTCATGGAAAAAAAAAAAGAACATTACATGTTCAACAAGGACCAGCAATGTACCAATATGTTGTTGGATTTTGAGTGATTATACCAGGATCATGCCTGAAGCTGCAGGTATCATCCCAGAATTATGCATGTGAGATATCAACACGAATACCAGATCGAGGGAAATAATTCTAGCACTAGACCTCCTGTGTAAATATAAAGTGGTAACCTGTAAAGGCTTTTAAACCGCTGCCTATAGAAATAAAAAATTTACGTAGATTGTTGCCGTTGCACGGCGCGAAAAAATTTAGAAGTCATGTCTAGTATCAATTTACTCAGCTTAACACCATCTTTCTTATTTTGCAAAAAAAATGGGCAATATATTGTGTTTTTGTGCATTAAAATGAAATAATTTTATTTTTTCCAAAAAATGTGCAAATATTGTGTTACATAAAAAAATTTCAATGCCCATCATTTAATTCTCTAGGACCTCTGCTTTAAAAATATATATATAATGTTTTGGGTTAGAAGTGGTTAGAAGAGTGTAGTGTGTGGCAGAAGCTTCTAATATTGGGCATAAAATGCCAGGACAGTTCAAACACCCCCAAATGATCATTTTTGAAAGTTAGATACAACAAGGTAGTTTATGGAAGGCATGTTGAGTCCATGGAAGAAAAAATTTGCCACAAGTTTTTGAAACATTACATTTGTTTTTTACACAAAGTTGTCACTTTAATAAGATATTTCTCACACATGCCATGGGTGTATTTGGAATTACAACCCAAAACACATTCTGCTACTCCTTCCGAGTGGAGATACCACATGTGAGAGACTTTTTTGACAGCCTGGCTAGGTACAGGAGCCCAAAATCCAATAATCACCTTCAAACTTTCAAAGGACGTTATTTCCTCATTTCACTTTCTGACTACCTATCACAGTTTCAGAGACCCTGAAATCCCAAGATAGTACAAAACACCCCCAAATTACCATTTTTTTGGAAAGTTGCAAGTATTTTGCATATCTCATTTGTTGCCACAAGTGTTTGGAAAATTAAGAAAGAAAACAAAAATTTATTTTTTCTTTTATTTTTCATTTTTCAAAACCTTGTGACAAAAAAAAATAGATCTGCAAAATTTTTACCACGCCTCTTATCAAACTTCCTGAAGTATCTTCTTTCCAAAAAGGGGTAATTTGGGGGGTGTGTGTTTGTACTATCCTGACATTTCAGGGTCTCCACTTTGATACTGTGATAGGTAGTGAGGAAGCGACATGAGGAAATATGCCCATTGAAAGCCTGAAGGTGGTCATTGGATTTTGGGGCCTTGTATGGGGCTGCCAAAATATTTCTCACATGTGGTATCCCCATGTAATTCCACATATACCCATGGCATGTATGTTATGTTGTATATTTTTTCAAGAGCTTGTGGCAAAAAATAAAATCTTCCATGCACTCAACATGCCTCTCTGTAAATAGCTGGGAGTGTCTACTTCCAACAAAGGAGTAATTTTGGGGGGTGTTTTGAATATCTTGGCGTTTCTCGGCCTCCAAAACTGTAATAGGTAGTGAGGAAGTGACATGAGTAAATTATAGCCTTTGAAAGCCTGAAGGTGGTCATTGGTTTTCAACCCCCGTACATGGCTAGGCCATCCAAATCCAATCCAAAAGTCTCACACATGTGGTATTCCCCATACTCGGGAGAAGTAGAAAAAATTATTTTGGGGTGTAATTCCACATATACCTTGGCATGTGTGAGAAAAATCTCATTAAACTGATAACTGTGTTAAAAAAAACAACTAAAAACAATGTTGTTACTTTCCAAAAACCTGTGCCAAAAATAAATACTGTATTTATTGGCATATAACACTCACTTTTTTACCCTGAAAATAGAGGGTAAACTGTGCCTGCGTGTTATACGCAGGGGGCTGTGGAACGTTCTTTCCTGAAACTTCCCTCTTAAAGTTAGGTTGCGTGTTATACGCCTGTGCGTGTTATACACCAATAAATACGGTAAATTAAATCTTCCATGGACTCATCATGCCTCTCAGAAAATACCTTGGGGTGACTACTTTCCAAAAAGGGTTCATTTGAGCGGTGTTTGTATTGCCCTGGCATTTTAGCACCTCAGGAAATGTGGTAGGCAGTCGGAAAGTGAAAGCTACCTAAATTCCAGTATATATACCATAGTTTGTAGATGCTATACACAACAAAAGATTCCAGCGCTCAATGGGTTAGAATAGAAAGGCGTCTCTCAGTAGCAGTAATTCAATAATGTAAACAGTTTATTCAATGGTGTTCATGTGGTATCAAAAACTCAAATGTCAATGCAAATAAGGATAATGGGAGGGATGGGAGATGAATTAAAAAGGCTTACCGTATCGCTGAAGGTCCCCAGAGCAACAAGGAGCTGACGGCATCCACGGATAGAAGGAACCTGGCAGTAGGGGAGGCGGCAATATCCCTGTTGTGCTAAACCGGACGAGGGACCCGCTCAGTGGCATGCTGGTGGTAGCTAGGCATGCTGGTGGTAGCTAGGCATGCTGGTGATGGAGGAGAGGGAGACAGCGGTCCGCGGAAAGATGAAGCTCCGTTCTCCAAGTGTCAGGACGCCGAGCCGGCTGGCGTGCTGACGGAGGATAGGGTGAAGCCGCAGTCCGCAAATTGATTTCAAGCGGCTCTCTCCTGATGGTACCAAGCAGGCATGTGGCTTCTTCCAGGTGTGGGTAGGAGTACCCTGTTCCAGGTGTAGAATCCGGGAGGAGGGAACCGAAGCCGGGCAGGCTGGTGTGGATGGAGTGCAGCGCTGGTAGGAGCTGTGGTAGCTGGATAGGCTCAGGGACCAGCGTGACACGCAAACTGCTCGGTTGCTGTGATGACGCGTTTTGCGCGCATGTGCTTTGTCCTTTCACACCAACCTATCAATACACATTTATTTGGATTTTGTTTTACCAAAGACATGTAGCAGAATACATTTTGGTCTGAATTCATAAAGAAATGTGAATTTATTGGATATTTTTTTTTTATAGCATAAAGTAGAAAATGTTGTATATATATATTTTCTTTTTTTTTTTTTCTTTTTTACATTTTTTATTTATCTGACGAGTAATTGGCCCTCATTTATGGAATTAACTTCATCTAACGATCGCTTTGACCTTTCTGGAGTGGAGTCCAACTGAGACATTTTTTAATACCCTACCACCCCTGGAGGGTTTCCTAAGACCATTGGCTCCCTTAGAAAAGTTGTGTGAAGAAACAGGCCCTTGTTACCATACACTTTCGAAAATATATGGATTATTGATTGCCCCTCCAGAAGACTATGTCCCCCCATATATAAGGAAGTGGGAAACAATATTGGACAGGACATTTACGCAGGTACAACATAAGCAGATTATAAAGTTGGCGCTAAAATCATCTATATGTACGAGGGCCCAAGAAACGAACTTTAAAATCATGACGAGATGGTACCAAACACCATCACTGCTTAATAAATATTTGCTGGAGATCCCAGATAAATGTTGGAGATGCCAAGAAGAAAGAGGGACATTGCTCCACGTGTTTTGGTCATGCTCGAAGTTAGTACATTTCTGGAGGGAGGTACGTCAGATAGCACAAAAATTTACTGATTATAATATACCAGAAGACCCGGCTTTATTCTTGTTGCATGTTTCTGAAATACCAGGGGAAATATATAGTAAATCAATCGTACGTCATCTTATTAACGGAGCTAGAGCATGTATTGCCCGGCAGTGGAGAGATACGAATCCCCCAACAATCTTTCTATGGTTTAATAGAATTGAAGAAGTAAATAGGATGGAGGACTTGACACTCTCACGTCAAAACCGTCATGAGACTTATTCTAAAACCTGGGCACAATGGAACATATTTAAATACTTGGAAGAAGGGAAAACTCTTTTTTGTAACCCAAGAAGAGGAGGGGGAGCTAGGGCTCTTCTACCTCCCTGTCCGACCCGAGATAATTTTTATATAGGGAAATTTTCTTCTTCTCTTTTTTTGTTTTTGGGTTAAGGTGAGGTAACCAAAGTTTTTTAGAAGGTGGAGGGTAATAGGAGGGGTCTGGGATCTTAGGAGGGGAAGAATCAAAGGAACAGGAATATTCCAATAGAATTAGATTTATGTTCTATTTAAGATCATAAGAATGTGATATATGGTTTGGGCCCGTGGGGCATTTATTGGTTTAAACTGAAACAGTAAAATGTGCTATTTGATTATTTCCCCTGTATGTTGGATAAAACAAAAAAAACGTATATATATATTTTCAATGTTTTTCAATTTATAGTGCAAAGAATAGAAGAAATGCAGTGGTGATCAAATACCACCAAAAGAAAAAAGAAAAACTGCTGCAGCACTTACCGTTTCTTAGTCCCCCCCCCCCCCACAAAGTTTCCCAAATTCCACTCTCATGTAGACTATGCCTGCTTGCACTACAGTGGGATAAAAAATGTAGGTGCTGTAGCTATCAACATTGTCACTGCTGATTCAAAAGCCTGTAGCTTGTCAATCAGCACCTGACTACACATAGTCCTGCCACTGCTTTCTGCATTGGCAGTCTTGCCTCCCACTGTGTGCTGTAGCAGTGGCGGCTGGTGCTCAAAATTTGGGGGGGGGGGCGCAAACAAACTGAAAAAAAAAAAAAAACATCAATTGCCGCCACTGTGCCCATTAAACACAGCCACTGTGCCCAAACGCCACCAGTTTGCCCCCTCAAATGCAGCCAGTTCCCCCCCAAATGCAGACAGTTTCCCCCCAAATGCAGACAGTTTGTCCAGTTTGTCCCCAAATGCAGACAGTTTGTCCCCAAATACAGCCAGTTTCCCCCCAAATACAGCCAGTTTGTCCCCATATACAGCCAGTTTGTCCCCAAATGCAGCCAGTGTGTCCCCATATACAGCCAGTTTGTTTCCATATACAGCCAGTTTGTCCCCAAATACTGCCAGTTTATTTCCATATACAGCCAGTTTGTCCCTAAATGCAGCCAGTTTGTGCCCATATACAGCCAGTTTGTCCCCATATACAGCCAGTTTGTCCATATATAGAGCCAGTGTGTCCCCATATACAGCCAGTTTGTCCCCATATACAGCCAGTGTGTTCCCATATACAGCCAGTTTGTCCCCCATATACAGCCAGTATGTCCCCATATACAGCCAGTGTGTCCCCAAATGCAGCCAGTGTGTCCCCATATACAGCCAGTGTGGACCCCAAATGCAGCCAGTTCCCCCCAGTCCTACACTTACCTTCCTCGGGTCAGCGCTGTCCTTCTTGTCTTCTCCCGCCCTCGATGTTGCTTCAGCCAATCAGGTTACCGGTAACCAGATCCGGTCAACCTAATTGGCTGAAACGCCTGTCAGTGTTCACCAAGGAACGCACCCCACGTGCGTCCCTCTGTGAACTATTTGGAAGCCGAATACAGCCTCAGGGCTGTAATCGGAAAGCCTATCAGAGCCAGCGGCTCTGATAGACACTTCCAAAACACACCCACCGCTGGCCACCGCTCTAATTCAGATGGCTGGTGCTCACCAGGGGGCTGGCCATCTGAATAGTGGGCAGCAGTGGCAGCGGTGACAATACATAGGTTCATGCAATGCATGAACCTATGTATTGTTTTTCAGTGGCGGTGCTGTAGTGTCTGGGGGGGGAGCAAGTGAGACAAATGAAGGAGAATTTGGCTCAGTCAGGGAAGGTAAAGCAAATTTATTTGTTTAATGTATGTGGCTTGTTCATCACATGTTTGGTACTTGTCTTGGCTGCCATACAAGAGCCTTTAGTTGTACTTTAATAAAGTCATAGAAATTAGATTTTGGGTATATATGTACAGAATGAATACTGAGTTACAATATTCTGTATATTTTGATATATATAACAATTGTAATTGCCCTGTATAACCCTGTTTACTAATAAAACCATATAATAATATGAATAAATTCTAAATTCTTTCTACCATTTGTAATCTTTGCATGGGACACATTTATTTATTTATGTGTACCTAGCCAGTACATCCACAAACAAAATGTTATATATACCCCAGAATGCACAATGAGTGCTTTTAAAGCCGATGAAGACACGGCAGAACATATCCACAATTGGGCATACAGGCATTAAGGAGTCATTTCACCATGCACGTAATTATTGTTGATGGCTTTAGAAAATAGCCAGGTCTGCACATGAATAAATTGACAGACAACTTAGATTTTTTTCTTTAGTAGAAATAAAGAGTAATAGCAGAAGACTGCATCAACTAAAAACTCAACGTGAGTGTTACATAGCTATTTATTTCACCTTTATACAGATTTTTTTTAGCAGTTTATTGACAGCCAACACAATGTATGCTGCAAATACTAAACAAACACGCAGAGAAATCAATACTGAACAGAAAATCTACCAGATTATACACAAGGCTGAAGGTCCCCATTGTCATGGATAGCAAATACATTCAAGTGTACGGAAAATTATATTAATTCATGTTAAGGTTGTTGGTTGCTGTAGTAAGGAGCATTTTCTTAGTCTTCTTGGTACAATAAGAATGGCAAAGTCAAAATGAGAGTGAGTTCAGATATAGTTCAAACATATAACAATTCAACTCGTAATGTCCTTCAGTGCTCTGACTGCTGGAAAAAAAAATACAACCGTGGAAAATCTAAATTATTTTCTATTGTTCTCATATCAGTTCCAGTGGGGGAAAAAAATACCATTTAGAGCATTAGAATAAAATAAACTGATACAGCTCTATATAATGTTCTGTATGTCTCTAAATAGAATTCCTGAATCTGTAATGAGAACCCCAGTGATTTTGCTGTGTCCTATTTTATTTTCAGAGAGCAGAAAACAATGGCGTTGTGCTCCTTTTTTTGTGTACATATATTATTTGGTGAAGAATTGCTGAACAGAGACCGTTAAGCTATTTTCTATTGTTGTCTAATTATAATGATGGGGAAATACAAATCCTTTCTGATGGAGAACAATAGGTGGAATGGTAATTATAACATAAGCCTCTATCTGGTGATTTATATATAAAAAAAAGGACAAGAGCTACAAACCATGAAGTTAAACATAGCAGCAAGGTTGAAATCACATTCTGGGATGTGCGTTGAACTTCAAACATAGCAATTAATTTTTTTTTGTTTATCATGTATGGATAGAGATCACTGCAGATGGGTTTTGACTATTCAGTAATAAATAAGGTTATTTATCAAAGGACCAATCTAAGCATGAAGATAAATCTGTAAACTGCTACACCTATGCAGGAAACATCGCAAGAGTGGTAAAGTGAAAAAAAAGGGATTTTTATAACAGCTTACCTGTAAAATCCTTTTCTTGGAGTACATCACGGGACACAGAGCGACTTAGTCATTACTAATGGGTTATATAGATTACCTTCAGGTGTTGGCACTGGCCAATTCCAAACCGGAAGTACCCTCCCCTATATAAGCCCCTCCCACCCGGGAGCACCTCAGTTTTGTAGCCAAGCAATAAGTGTCCCAAAAAGAGGGGTGGGAGCTCTGTGTCCCGTGATGTACTCCAAGAAAAGGATTTTACAGGTAAGCTGTTATAAAAATCCCTTTTTCTTTTTCGTACATCACGGGACACAGAGCGACTTAGTCATTACTAATGGGACGTCCCAAAGCAATGCCAAATGAGGGGAGGGATACATAAGCTGGGCGCCATCAGGCATGAGGATCTTTTGCGGCCTGCAACACACTGCGCCCAAAGGCGACATCCTCCTGACTTCTAACGTCTACCTGGTAGAACCTAGTAAACGTGTGTACCGAAGACCATGTTGCGGCCTTACATACTTGAGCCAGGGAGGCCTGGTGATGCACTGCCCATGAAGTTCCAACTGCTCTTGTGGAGTGCGCCCTAACTTTGAATGGAGGCGGTCTCTTTCTCAAGCCATAGGCTTGTATTATGACCTGTCGAATCCACTTGGCTAAAGTAGATTTTGATGCTGCCTGACCCTTTCTGGGGCCTTCCGGCAGAACAAATAAAGAATCCGTTCTGCGAATCTGAGCAGTGGCTTTTAGATAAGCTTTAACTGCTCTTACTACATCCAAAGAATGTAATAACTTTTCCTCTACCGAGCTAGGTTTGGGGAAAAAAGAAGGAAGAACCACATCTTGGTTCAAATGAAACCTCGATACCACCTTAGGAAGAAAGGCTGGATGAGGACGTAATACTACTCTGTCCTTATGGACAACCAGATATGGCTCCTTACAGGACAAGGCGGCTAATTCCGATACTCTTTTAGCCGAACAAACGGCTACTAAGAAAATCAATTTCCTGGTGAGAAGAACCAAGGAAATGTGTTGTAATGGTTCAAACGGTTGTTTCTGTAGAACCGACAGAACCAGGTTTAAGTCCCAAGGACATATGGGAATACTAACCGGAGGGCTAATACGCATCACTGCTTGTATAAAGGCTTTGACTAGTGAATGCGAAGCCAAGGGCCTTTGAAAAAATATTGACAAGGCCAAAATCTGACCCTTGATAGTACTCAAGGCAAGCTTCCTATCTACAGCCCACTGTAGGAAGTTAGGAAGTCCAAAATCCTCCCTATCACGTACTTACGTGGATGCCATTTCCTGGCCTCACACCACGTAATGTACGCTTTCCAGATCCTATAATAGATCTGCCTGGATACCGGTTTCCTGGCATTGATCATGGTAGATACCACAGAATTAGAGAGCCCTCTCTTTTTCAGAATGTGGGCTTCAATAGCCAGGCCGTCAAACCTAGGGCTGGTAAGGAAGGGTGGTATATCGGTCCCTGCGACAGCAGGTCCGGACGATGTGGGAGGGTCCAAGGACTCCTCACTGACATTTTTACAATCTCCGCGTACCATGCCCTTCGGGGCCACGCTGGAGCCACCAGAATCACTGGTTTCTTTTCTACCCTGATTCTGCGGAGTAATCGCGGTAACAATTGTGGCGGTGGGAATGCATATATCAGCTCGAACTGATCCCAAGGGAACACTAGGGCATCCGAGCCGCAAGCTAGGGGATCCCTTGTGCGAGACACAAATCTGTCCACTTTTGCGTTGAATCTGGATGCTAGCAGATCTACATCCGGTGTTCCCCACCGCTGGCATATTGCCTGGAAAACCTCGGGGTGAAGAGACCATTCCCCCGGGCATAATTGTTGGCGACTTAGAAAGTCCGCTCTCCAATTTTCCACTCCTGGGATGAAAACCGCGGATATGGCTGGGACATATTTTTCTGCCCACTCCAGGATGCAATTTGCTTCCCTCTGGGCTGCACGACTCTTGGTGCCACCCTGGTGATTGATATATGCCACTGCCGTGGCATTGTCTGATTGAATTCTGACAGGGGACCCTTGGAGTTTGGATGTCCATGCTACTAGGGCATACCGGGCTGCTCGTATCTCTAAGAGATTGATGGGCAGGGCCTTTTCTGCTTCTGACCACTTGCCCTGGAGAGACCATTGCTCCAGTACTGCCCCCCAGCCTATGAGGCTGGCATCTGTAGTGACCACCTTCCAAGAAACCGGACTGAAGGGTTTCCCTCTTTCCAGATTCTGGGGCACCAACCACCAATGGAGGCTCTTGCGAACGGAAGGGGACAGGGACATTGGTAAGTCTAAAGCCTGAACTTTTTTGTTCCAGGCTGACAGTATGGCCCTTTGCAACTTCCTTGAATGGAATTGACCGTAGGGTACCGCTTCGAATGAAGCCACCATCTTTCCCAGCAGCCTCATGCAGAGGCGTATGGATGGTTTTCTTTTTGTACCCACTAAGTGGGTCAAATCTTTTAAAGACGACACCTTCTCTGGAGGTAAGAAAATCTTTCTCTGATTTGAATCCAGCCTTAGCCCTAAGTATTACAGACTTTTGACTGGTCTTAGAGCTGACTTGTCCCGGTTGATAATCCAACCGTGATATTCCAGATACTCGATTGTCTTGTGAATAGCTACTTCCAGCTTTTCCACTGAGTGGTCTATTAGTAGCAGGTCGTCTAGATATGCCATTATCGTTACACCCTGTGTTCTTAGATTGGCCAATAATGGGGCCAGAATTTTTGTGAACACTCGTGGTGCTGTGGCCAGACCGAAAGGTAAGGCTCTGAACTGAAAATGGCGCCCTTCTACTGCAAAGCGTAGAAATTTCTGGTGGGCCGGAAAGATGGGAATATGCAGATAAGCATCCTTTATGTCGATCGAGGCTAGCCATTCCTGCCCTTGTAGGGCGGTGGCCACCGATCGGATCGACTCCATCCGAAAAGTCCTGATATTTAGGAACTTGTTTAGCCCTTTTAGATTTAATATGGGCCTCACGTCCCCATTTGGTTTGGGGACTGTGAAAAGGTTTGAGTAAAACCCGAATCCGCTTTCTTCCAGGGGAACCTTCATGATTACACCTTGGAGCAATAGTTGTTCTAGTGCCAGAAGGAGGGATCCTCTCTTTTGGGGATCTCTTGGCACGTTTGACCTCATAAATTGGGCAGGAGGAGTGCCTTTTAACTCCAGCTTGTATCCCAGACTTACTGCGGAGAGCATCCATCTGTCTCTGATGGTGTCCCGCCAGGTCTCTGTGAACAACTGAAGTTTTCCCCCCACCCGATTGAGTGGGGGCAACGCTTCATGCCTTGGGGGGAGGTTTTGTACCTCTCTTGATCCAGGGCTTCTTGTTACCCTGTGATTGTCCCTGATTTCTGCCCCCTGAATTTGACCGCGGAGGCCGTCGGAACTGCTTCACAGCCGATGTGCCCGGGACTGGAGAAGTAGGCCTCTTAAAAGAAGGACTTCTACCCTTGTTCTTAACCGGTAAGAGTGAACTTTTACCGGCAGAAATTTTCTGGATATATTTGTCCAGATCTTCTCCAAATAAGCGTTCTCCATGAAATGGGAAGCTAACCAGCAGTTTTTTACAGGGAGCTTCAGCAGACCAGTTTTTGAGCCACAGAAGCCTACGCATATGTACTATAGACAGCGTAAAGCGGGAGGCCTGTTGGATTGTATCCTTTATGGCATCCACCGCAAAACACAAGGCTCTAGGCAGGTCAGCTAGGGCAAGAGCCTGCTGATCTGGTAAGTCCCTTAAGACTTGTTTCAACTGATCTTTCACTGCTTGGCAGACTCCAATCGCTGCTATCGCAGGTTGTGTCACCATACTTGCTGTAGAGAAAGCAGATTTTAGTAAAGACTCCAATTTTTTATCTATTGGGTCTTTGAACATTGGAACATTATCTACTGGACATGTCAGTGATTTGTTAACAGAAGAGATGGCTGCATCCACTGTAGGGACCCTCCATTTTCTTATGAACTTATCCTCCATGGGATAGATCACCGGAAATCTCTTGGGGGGAGCAAATATTTTATCAGGATGCTCCCAATCCTGGTAAATAAGCCCTTCTAATAAAGGGTGGATTGGGAAGGAACAGACAGCCTGGGGAGCTTTTAGCGACCCCAGCGAGGAAACCGTAGTGGATGGTGGTTCCGCCAGAGGCATTTTAAATGCTGATCGGACCATATTAGTCAGAGACTGAACCCATAATCTTTCAGCCTGAGAAGCTGAGAAAGGTTCTTCCACTGTTGATTCCTCCATAACTGAATCAACCTCATCCTGATCCCCTTCAGGTAGGTCGATCTCTGTGTGGGGCTGTTCCTCCACTAACAGGCACTCTGAAGGAGGAGACGGAGATCGGACGCGCTTTTCCTGAGACAGGGAAGCAGCGATCAATGCTGTTAATCTCTCTTCCAATCCTCCCAGAGTTGAGGATAAAACCTCCTCTGTTATATATACAGGAGCAGGTGGACTGGGGACAGCCGCAGCACCAGGCATTCCTGCGGGGTTTCTACGGCTACTGACCTCTGAATTCTCAGGGGAGATTGGTGCAGTACAAGCATGCCCAATATCCTCAGAGCCCGATGGAGACCCCTTTGGCTTCCTGGAAGATCTATTTCCGGAGCGTCTGGACGACATATCCTTTAAGCACAAAGCTGAGGTATTCCCATCGTCATACACCAATTTTGCTGGTAATAGTCTAACACAGGTGCTGCTATATACCAGCTGGTGTCCACTAAAGTGCCTTTCTATGGGGATGCCTGCATCAACCGCCTCTGTGTGCCACTGTTTGTTGCTAGCTCTGTTTGCATGCAGCTGACACTTGTACTGTGTCTTTTAACCATGCTGGGACGCCCGCACATGCGCAGAAGCGCCGCGGCGCGCATCGAGCGTCATCCAACCGCCCCGCCCCTTTTTTTCATAGGAGGCGCGTGCACGCGCCCGCACGCGCGCCCGTGCGCCATTGGCGCCCTTTTCGAAATCAAACAGGGGACTAGGAGCCAGGGCCCTTTTTGCCGGAGGGCCTGTGCGGTGGATGAGCGCAGCAACAGGGCAGAGGAAGTGGATTCCCACAGAGAAACTTACCAGCTGCCTGGATCTTTTGACTTGAGAAAACCAAAGATCCACATGACAAGAAAAATGGAATACAGCGGCCTCTAGTGGTTTAACACAGGTACCGCGGTCCCTGTTTTTTTTTTTCTTGACTACTATTAAAATTTTACATTTACAGTAGTTATAGGCAAACACAGATATTTAGCGGGAATACCGTTAGGTAACAGACAGAAAGACAAATTAGGCTTGGGGGTCCCCCAATAGAACCAAGTTCCTGGGGGCCCCCACTTACCTGATCCCCGCCGCAGGACTTTGTTTGGTCCACAGAAGTCCAAACTTCACCTATCACGGCAGGCATTGTAATTAAACCTTCAGGGACCGGGTTCCCAAGGATTCCACTCCCCTGGACCTGTATAGCACCCTGCACAGACAACATCTTGGTCGTGGGTATGACCAGAGCTCTGGATCCCAGGGTCCAGCCCTCCTAAGAGAGGCATTACAGGCAAAACCTTGCTCTTCTGCTGCAAGGCCCGGGTACCGACCGTTTAGCTATGAAGCTTTTTTGGTGGGATCCGGAACAGCTTACTAAGGCCCAAAAGAACCTGTACGCAAGCCCAGTGAAAACACATGTTACTCTTTGGCCAACACCTTAGACACTGGCAAAAAACTGAGGTGCTCCCGGGTGGGAGGGGCTTATATAGGGGAGGGTACTTCCGGTTTGGAATTGGCCAGTGCCAACACCTGAAGGTAATCTATATAACCCATTAGTAATGACTAAGTCGCTCTGTGTCCCGTGATGTACGAAAAAGAAATAAAATAAAAATCAGATCAACAATCTGAGTTTTATGTAATCAAATTTTATGTAATATACTGAATCCTATGCATTCTGCATGCTTCATCATTAGATTCTGGGGGAGACTGAAATTATGGTACTTATCACTTGATTTTGTACTCTGAGGCCTCATGCACACTTGAGCTCAAAAATGCCTGTTTTACAGGCGTTTGATGTTTTTTTTCTGCCTCTAAACACCCCATGCATAATGCCGCGTACACACATTAATTTTTCCCGTCGAGAAAAATTAAATTTTTTCCTTTGGACGATAAAAACGATCGTGTGTGGGCTTTTTGTCGTTTTTCTTGACGGGAAAAACGGCATTAATCACGACGAGAAAAATTAGAACACTGCCGGGGAGCCCACACACGGTCGTTTTTTTCGACCAAAAAAAAATGTAATTTAAAACGGCCGTGTGTGGGGGGAACAAGCTGTTCCTCGTTTTTCACGTCGATTTTCTCGACGGTGTTTTCACCGTCGAAAAAATCGATCGTGTGTACGCAGCATAAGTGTTTACAGGATTTTAGAGGCAGGAATGTTTAAAGGCAGAAAAAAAAAAAAACATTGCTTGTGCATTCAAGAGAGCGGCGTAAATGTGTCTAAACACGTCTAAGAGCTAGAGCAGGGGTCTCCAAACTTTCTCAACAAAGGGACAGTTTACTGTCTTACAGACTTAAGGGGGGCAGGACTGTGGCCACTGGGAGTAAAAATTGTCCTGGCATCTTTGGCATTCGGGGGAGGAATAGTGCCCCATTGTTGGTGTCAGTGGAAGAATAGTGCTTTAATGTTAGTGTCAGTGGGAGGAATAGTGCCACATTGTTGATGTCAATAGGAGAAATAGTGTCTTGCATTGTTAGTAATAATAGTGCCACATCGCTGGTGTGAATGGGAGAAATAGTGCCCTGTTGTTGATGTCAGTAACAGGAATTATGCCCCATTATTGGTGTCAGTGGGAGGAATAGTATCTTGCATCAGTGGGAGGAAAATTGCCACAAGGGCCAGATAAAAACAAACAAAGGGCCCACTGCATTAGAGCATTTATTTATTTTAATGGCCAGAATACATGAATATTCTGGCCCCTGGAAATATACGCCTAGGCACTCGACGCACCTAAACGTGCCTAAACCCACTTGCAAAAATGTGGCTTAGGCGTGTTTTTGATGCTGCTTTTCTCCTTCCAGCAGGGGCAACTGAGGAGTAAATACATGGAGAAAGGAAAACCTCCTGGACTGCCGCACTCCGTTAAAGGTGTCTTTATTGATAAATCAAAAAGTAAAATCCAAAATGCAGTCAAATGGCAAAAGTGGACATGCAGGGACAAGTATCTAACACGTTTCACATCTTAAGATACTTACTCATAGCTCATAGCTATGCAACTGTCGGCTAAGTAGGACGTGAGCAATAAAACAGGATTAGAAGTTTGAAGAGCGGTACACTTTCTTTCACTGCATTTATGAGGAGTAAATAAAGTGGGATTCAGTTCCAAAAGAGGGTTAGCCCCTACAAATTAGTAGCATTTGGGAGCTATACTTCACTATAGTAATCACTGCACATCACCGGTTGTACTTTAGTCCTTGGAGTATTCACACAAGCATCTTTATTCCTTCAGAAGAAGCGGGAATAGAAATGGAAATCCTGTATATCATAGGTCATTTTGCTGTAGTCTTCATTAATTTTTCATTCCTTAGTAAGGAATTCCAGATATGGATATTTTTTACATAATCACATTAGTCCAGCTTGGACCAATATAGCTATGTATATAAGATATCTGGCTGATGCCCCTGGAAGCTGGAAATCACTGAAAAAGTAGACACTACTACTACTAGTGGTCTCCGGAAGGTCAGTCACTTAGTACAGATGCTATTTAGAGAATGCTGACCCATAAGCAAGTGGAGAACACCGAAGTAGCAGTGTCTGTTTCAGTGGTTTCCAGATTGACCAGGTATGGTATACAGTATACAGGATACAGTTACATTGGTCCAAGCTGGACCAATATATTGATGTATAAAATAATCATACCTGGAATTCCTCTTTAATAATTGTTTAAATTTGCTTGAAGGCAGTGCCTGCAGTTTCCTGCAGTCTAAATTCCGTTATCAATCCTACACATGTTCTCCACCTACAACAAAGTTAAAAGAGAGAAACCAGGAGAAACAGAACTGCAATATATTATATATGTAAACCACAAAACAAAATCCAAATAAAAAGAAATACATGCTAACATTGATGTGAAACATTCTGTATTGTGCTGTAGCTTCCTTTCTGTCTTGGAAATAAATTACAATCAATTAAAAAAAAATTAAAGCGGACATCCAAAGTTTTGCTGGTGCCCCTTGCTAACTGTCAATAGCAATTTACAGTGTCAACTATGATAATATGACCTTAAAGCGGAGTTCCACCCAAAGGTGGAATTTCTGCTTTACTGATTCCACCCCTCCTCCGTTGCCACATTTGGCACCTTTCGGGGGGAGAGGGGGGATAGGGTACCTGTTTTTTGCATGTACACTGTCCCCACGTCTGGGAGACCGGCAAATTATGTCAGCAGCTCAGTCCCCCTCCTCCTCTCTCCTCCTCCCCTTCTGCCGGGCCAGCGAGACAGCGCTTCGTGCCTGTACAGTTGGGACCCGGCCATGAAGCCGAAAGGCTACATGGCCGGGTTCCCTTAACTGCAATGATAGCGGCAGCACCCGACAAGCTGATGGAAACATCAGCTGCAGTGCCGACATTGCTTGACTCCAGGACAGGTAAGTGTCCTAATGTTAAAAGTCAGCAGCTACAGTATGTGTAGCTGCTGATTTTAAATCTTTAAAGGGGCAGGCGGAACTCCGCTTTAACATAAACGATGCCTAAATCAAGAACATGTAGCAGGAGAATTGATGTCATAGTCAGTACACTATAAGGGACACGTGGTGTGGAAAAAAAGTACTAGTGGTAAAGATAATAATAGTGATGATATCAGCTGTCTTACAAAGTTTTAGCTGGGATGTTTGACTGCATTAGATATACAGGGTTAATTTCAGTCTGTAGCAGCACAGCCAATTGTTTATTTAGTCACTATGCTCAGATGCAGGTGCAGGTCCATTTATCTCCTTTTCCCACAGCTCCATGGGTTCACGGACATGCCCAAGAAAGATACATTTCTCTGATCCCTTTCCTCAGCAGTATAGAGAGGCCCACCTGATGAGGCAGAGGTAGCTGGGCTAGTGATCTGCAGCCAGGCGAGTGTCCCTTCACTGTGAGAACTGGCATGCAGTTTAGAACCTAACCAAATGCAGCTTCCCCAGAAGACCCAGCTTCCCTGATTGCTATCAGAGTGATCCAGTGAGGTGGCCCTTTCACCCAACTGTTTATCTGTGTTACCAAAGCTACCCTGGCGTTCACTAGTGTCAGGGATCGCAATGGTGACCACATCCCATGTTCCAGGGGGCCTATGGGGCTCCTCTGTCACATTCATTTCTAAACCTGGACAGGAAGGGTTATAGGGTTGGCAAATATAGGAACTGATTCTCCCTATTTTCCTCCTGCAGCCACTGCAAGCCTGCTTCTTCTCTTCTCCCTCCCACCAACATTTAGCTCCTGCAGGAGGAAAATGGACAGGAGAGGTGCCACTCTAGCCACCTCTCCTGTCCAGAGACAGAAATTGCCGCTCCAGGCAGGTCTATCTTGGTTGCAGTCTTCCTCTCAGGAACCGAGGCTACTGACAATGCACATGGCAATTAAGAACAAAAGATGATTAGGACAGCAGCACTCCAATCCAACATGGCTTTATTGTAAAAATGGAAACAGGCACTACAAGTCACAGCAACAAACCTAGGACAACTGACACGTTTAACACTACACTTAGTGTTTACTCATAGTCCACTGCCCTACTGAGACCAACCTCTGCCCTATTGACACATCCACTACTTTTCTGATACTGTCCTTTGCCCCGCTGGCACCTTCCACTGCCCTACTGATTGAAACTCTCCACTTTTAAGGTGGGTTACGTTTATATTTTTTTAATGATATTTGTTTTGTATATTTTCTAAGTTTTTCTTACAAACCATTTAGTTAGGACTGGCTAGTTAAAAAAAAAGTGCCAAATCCCAGTCATCTTTGATCTCTTTTAAGTTGTTCATGTATATCTCCAAGTCTGCTTCAGGGTGTTTAAGAGAATTGGAGAATTCTACAAATTCATTTGAATGACTCTCTCAATATGTAAATAAAGAGCTGAAATAACTCTTTTACCACTTGGAGTATCGTGGTGGAAGTATCTTGCTGTGTGGTGAAAGTAGCAGGTAGTAGTGGGGGGCCCCATGTCTACTTTTGCATTGGGGCCAACAAGCTTCAAGCAATGCCTCCGACTAACAGGGATGCTTTATATGAGGATAATCACATTTAACTTTGTGTTCTGAACTGTTTCACTAAAATAGTGGTTCTCCACTATGTTTTCTGTTTGTATAAAGTCTTTTGGAGACTTTGCTATGCAGTCACGTGTTACCCTGATTTAGCTACAGACACATTGGGGTTGATTTACTAAAACTGGAGAGTGCAAACTGTTGTGAATAGTCCATGTTTGTGCAGCTTTCATAATATGTGTGTTTTATTCTGTAGGGCTTGCATGCTCTTTGCCATTTGGGTCCTATTTTGCATTATTGATTCTAAGTTTAGTAAGTTCCCTGTCTCATCATTCAGCTGACTGTCCTTACTGCTACAGCAAAAGTTCACAGGGCAACAAATCTACACTGCTTCATACTGCATAAGAGGGATCTGTGGCATGCAATGATCTTGAGGACCATAGGCTTGCGCACGGGGTGTGCCGGGTGTGCCTGGGCACACCCTAATGCTCAGGCACATCTTGCACACCCCAGGGCTTATTTTCTGGCAGTATGTGCGG
Organism: Rana muscosa; assembly: GCA_029206835.1. NCBI lineage: Eukaryota > Metazoa > Chordata > Amphibia > Anura > Ranidae > Rana > Rana muscosa. The sequence continues at coordinate 432,455,029 of CM055121.1, read as the reverse complement.
GATCTCCATTTTGGCATCTCTGCTATGTGACAATGTCAGTGCTTTGAATGGGACTATTTTTAATTTGTCTATGTAACTCCTGTGTGTGCAAGCCATGGGCCGCGGAGTAAGCTGACAGGCAGCCGCATTTTCCGATGCTACCTCTATAGTTCCGGCTCCCTGGCAGCTGAATATCACTCCGCTGCCTGCTTACACCGCGGCCAGTGGCTTGCAATCACAGGAGCAAGCCGGTTTTAGCATTGTTTTAATCATTGGAACATGTCTTGCCACCGCGGGGGCTCTCGCAGCCCATCACTGCCCTGTGTACACCACCGAGACAATGACTGGTTGCCGGGACCGCTCCCAGCAGAGGAGCAGGGGCATACCAAGATGTTGGCGAGAGCCGAGGGGGGGGGGCGCAAATTGGCAGTGTTCTCCTGCTCTTCTAACTTCTTCCAAGCCCAACACAGAGGCTACTGAAGGGGCCCGCCCACTGCACCTCGCCATTGGCCCGTTTTCACATCACTTCACATGCTTCAGATGTATGTCTCCTGTCCTGCAGCCTGTCTCTCACACACACAGCAGAACAAAGCTGTCTCCTCCCCCTCCTCCTTCTCATTCAGCTCTGTATACACACAAGAGGAGGGGGAGGAGGAACACGCGCTGACTTCAGGTCTGTAGAAACTTTTTCATGCTTTATAGATAGACAGGAAGGAGGGGGAGAGAGTGGCTGGGATTGGGGGGGGGGACTAAAACAATGTACATACAGTGCAGCCTGGGATAGAACTACAGGTCCCAGCATGCCTTGCTCCTCTATTGCAGCCTGTGATAGAACTACAAGTGTCAGCATGCTATGCACTTTCATTGTAGCCTATGATAGAACTAAAAGTCCCAACATGCTTTACAGAGGTGGGGCTGAAGACCAGGGGGGTACAGAGGTGGGGCTGAAGACCAGGGGGGTACAGAGGAGGGGCTGAAGACCAGGGGGGTACAGAGGAGGGGCTGAAGACCAGGGGGGTACAGAGGAGGGGCTGAAGACCAGGGGAGTACAGAGGTGGGGCTAAAGACGAGGGGGATACAGAGGTGGGGCTCAAGACCAGGGGGTACAGAGGTGGGGCTGAACACCAAGGGGGTACAGAGGAGGGGCTGAAGACCAGGGGGGTACAGAGGAGGGGCTGAAGACCAGGGGGGTACAGAGGAGGGGCTGAAGACCAGGGGAGTACAGAGGTGGGGCTAAAGACGAGGGGGATACAGAGGTGGGGCTGAAGACCAGGGGGGTAGAGAGGTGGGGCTGAAGACCAGGGGGGTACAGAGGTGGGGCTGAACACCAGGGGGGTACAGAGGTGGGGCTGAAGACCAGGGGGGTAGAGAGGTGGGGCTGAAGACCAGGGGGGTAGAGAGGTGGGGCTGAAGACCAGGGGGGTACAGAGGTGGGGCTGAACACCAGGGGGGTACAAAGGAGGGGCTGAAGACCAGGGGGTACAGAGGAGGGGCTGAAGACCAGGGGGTACAGAGGAGGGGCTGAAGACCAGGGGGATACAGAGGTGGGGCTGAAGACCAGGGGAGTACAGAGGAGGGGCTGAAGACCAGGGGGATACAGAGGTGGGGCTGAATACCAGGGGGGTAGAGAGGTGGAGCTGAAGACCAGGGGGGTACAGAGGTGGGGCTGAAGACCAGGGGGGTACAGAGGTGGGGCTGAAGACCAGGGGGGTACAGAGGTGGGGCTGAAGACCAGGGGGGTACAGAGGTGGGGCTGAAGATCAGGGGGGTACAGAGGTGGGGCTGAAGACCAGGGGGGTACAGAGGTGGGGCTGAAGACCAGGGGGTACAGAGGTGGGGCTGAAGACCAGGGGGGTACAGAGGTGAGACAGATGTGCAGGAGGTACAGTGTTAGGGAAGAAAAGCAGGGGGTGTAAAGCAGTGGGGCAGATGTAAAAGGAGGTGAATTGGTGGGGCAGATGAGAAAGCGAATTACATTGGTGGGGCAGATAAGTTCAGTGTTAAGACAGATGACAAAGTGATTCAGTAGTGAGACAGAAGGGCATAGGGATATGGCGGTGGACAGATGTGCAGGGAGGTAAAGTGGTGGGGCAGATGAGAAAAGGGGTACATTGATGGGGCAGATGTAAGGGGTCTCTGATCACCTGAGTCCCCCCTTACATCAGAGTCCCCACTTACAGTGTACGTAAAGGGGGACTCTGATGTAAGTGGGGACTCTGGGTACCCTTATATAAGAGGGAATGCTAGGAACTCTGATGTAAGGGGGGACTCTGATGACCAGAGACCCTCTTATATCGAAGTCCCCCTTTACACTAGAGTCCACAGCATTCTTTACATCAGATTCTACAGCTAAAAAGGTGGTAGCGGTTGAGGGGTGGTAAAAGCATGGCTCAACCGCAGAGTTTTACTGCCCCTAACCATTAGTGTGAACAATTAATTGTTGAAATCTATAAATGAAGTGTTAAAAAATGTTTTAATACATTTTAAAATGTTTGTTCACATTTATTTATAAGAGTGTGTGTGTATGTATGTGTGTTTTATATATATACACATATATTTTACACACACGTGTGTTTGAGCTTTGGGGTGCACACCCTAATGCAATAGGCTGCGCACGTCAGTGCTGAGGACTGACGTCAGCCCTTCTATACTGGAAAATTAAAAGTATAGTTTTGCTTAATGTCCTCCCCAATGTGGCTCCCTAATGCGGCCCCTATGCCCCCATAGAGTCTGTGTGAGCCGCCATGTTTATTTTTACACCACCTAATCTTTTGAATGATTTTTAATAGAGGGGTGGAGCAAGTGGGAATTCTTTAATTTTAATGCACAGAGGGGTTAGAATCATAATGATAACAGTAAAACTGAATATTCACTTTAAAGAGGCTCTATCAGTCTTCCCTATCAACTGTCCTCCATTGCTGTTTGCTTTGTTGCAACTGCCTCAAAATACCCATATCAGAGCTTACACATGGTTGAAGATATTATCCACTTCATCATGTGACAATGTTTTGGCGCGGTGACTGGCTGCTCATGCACAAGAATGCATCAACGGAAGTCGTCACATATTCCCCCATACATACACTTCGTATGTTATGGTGGCTGCAAGAGAGGAAGAAGCAGTGGCCCCCCCATTGCTTTGCACTTTGCTATCAGTCTAACAATGTGAAAATGCATACAGAAGAGGAGAGCACAGGGATTAAGTTACTTAGTTACATAGTTGGTGAGGTTGAAAAAAGACACAAGTCCATCAAGTCCAACCTGTGTGTGGGCTTTTATGTCAATATTACATTGTATATTCCTATATGTTGTGGTCATTTAGGTGCTTATCTAATAGTTTTGTGAAATGATCTATGCCCTGCTTAGCTTAGTATCATCTGCAAATACAGAGATTGAGCTGTTTACCCCATCCTCCAGATTGTTTATGAATAAATTAAATAGGATTGGTCCCAGGACAGGACCCTGGGGGACCACACTTTCCACACCGGACCATTTGGAGTACTCCCCATTTATCACCACCCTCTGAACTCGCCCCTGTAGCCAGTTTTCAGTCTATGTACTCACCCTTTTGTCCATGCTGACAGACCTTAATTTGCACAGTAAACATTTATGGGGAACTGTATCGAATGCCTTTACAAAATCCAGATACACCACATCTACGGGCCTTCCTTTATCTAGATGGCAGCTCACCTCCTCATAGAAGGTTAATAGTTTGGTTTGGCAAGAACAGATCTTCATGAATCCATGATTCCTGCTAATGATACCATTCTCATTACTACAATCTTGTATACTGTATAATCCCTTATCATCGCCTCCAAGAGCTTGCATACTAGTATTGACATTAGGCTAACTCGTCTGTAGTCCAAAGGGATATATCTTGGTCCTTTTTTAAATATTGGTGCTACATTGGCTTTTCTCCAATCAGCTGGTACCATTCCAGTCAGTAGACTGTTCATAAAAATTTGTAACAACGGTCTGGCAATTACTTTACTAAGTTCCTTAACCTCCCTGGCAGTATGATTATGTCAGATTTTTGATGCTGAAAGCAGTACAATTGTTTTGCATGGAAATTTGGCGTTTTATATTGTAGGCATCCCGGGTATGATAAAGTTTAAAACACGAAATAATAAACTATAATATAATAAATAACTATGAATAATAACAAATAATATTAAAAATTATTCAATAATGTAATCAAATCAAAAATACTGAAATTTGCTCAGTTGCAGAATTGTCGCTGTCATTACTTTCAGTGTTTGATGACAAATTTCCCCACAAATCGATATCGCTCAATTCTGCAAGTGATTCTAATTCACTGTAAAGTAAACACAGTCTTAAAAAACTTATATTAAAAGTTCAGATTAAAACTATAGCAGCGCTACGGACAAATGTTCATATGTGCGTCTTCTATATAATTATCATATAGGTGGTGTGGATAGTGAACAGTGAGTCTGGTTATAAGAGATTCCAATCCTAGTTCCAGTGCTTCTTTCACCAAGGTGTAATTCACCGCGTGGGGGGAAATAAGTCCCCTTATGGGGATGCACTCACCAGATATTAAATCAATATAGGCATAAATAAACCATCCTTCATCAATCTAGATTTCTTCTTTGCCACAATCCTGTGTTTAAGGTGCCGCAGATATTAAATCAATATAGGCATTGTGACAGCAGGAAGGTGAAGTCACCTGGTTGCATCCAGGGGGGTAGATATATTTCGCCCAGATTCAGGCTTTACGCCGACTTATACAACTAGGTGGAGAGTTGTATAAGGCTAGTGGGCTCATGGATGACTCATACCTCTAGGGAGAGTGTGGGGCGTCGTACAGACAGGGAGTTGATGAGACCAGCTGAAGCTTGTCAGCTCATTTAGGCCTCTATAAGAACTCCCAGCTTCATTAGATGTTAGCTCATGCCTGGAACCAGACCTGTGTGGACTGTCTAGGGAGAGTGAACCCCTGTGCGGTGAGACAAAGCCTGTGTGGCTATTTGCTTGGACATTTAAAACCAGGGACTTAGGGACTAGGACAGCACTAGGCTGATCCCAGTTGTTAGTTAGGAAACCTGTATGTTTAGTCAGAGGTCAAGTTGACCAGGATTTATTTTGTTTATGTTTCTTTTGCTTTGCTGTGTTTTGTCACTGTAAATAGAAAATAAACCGCACCTTTATGATTTTGAAAACCACAACCACCGTTTGCTGGGCCTGTTTTTGTGTGGGGAGCCCATCTCGGGGGTCACACACACCCGCTGCCGAGCTAACCCCCTCACAGTTGGTGGAGAATGCGGGCAGTTTTTTTTTAAGCCAGCATGGAGGAGATACTGAAGCAGCTGGCTCTAGCAAATGCCAATCAACAGCAGACAAATGCAGGTTTGCAAAAGAGCCTTGCAGCTCAACAACAGAACTTCGCAGCCCAGCAGCAAGCTCATCAACAGAGCCTTGCAGCCCAGCAGCAAGCTCATCAACAGAGCCTTGCAGCCCAGCAGCAGACAAACGCAACTTTGCAACAGAGTCTGGAGGCTCAGCAACAAGCCCAGCAGCAATCTGAGGCCCGCTTCATAGACCTGTTACAGAAGCAAGAGCAGAGACTACAACAACAGATGGAAGCAGCAATGCAGCAACGTCCGCAGACCAGTGAGGAAAGCCGTCCCACTAATACCGCGTCCTTTGGGGTGAGTCGTTTATTGACAAAAATGACTGGAGAGGATGATCCAGAGGTATTTTTGACCACATTTGAAAGGACCGCTGAAAGAGAAAAGTGGCCTGAGGAGCAGTGGGCTGGACTGGTGGCTCCTCTGTTAACTGGTGAATCGCAGAAAGCTTACTATGACCTAGAGCCTAACCAAGCAAAAGACTATGCGATGCTAAAAGCTGAAATATTGGCAAGGCTGGGTGTCACCCAGGCTGTCCGGGCTCAGCGTGTGCATAACTGGACTTTCCAGCTTGGAAAACCCCCCAGGTCTCAAATGTATGATCTCATTCACCTGAGCAGAAAGTGGCTACAGCCAGAGACTTTGTCCGCACCAAAGATTGTGGAACGTGTTGTAATGGATCGGTTTTTGAGAGCTCTTCCTACTGCCATCCAAAAGTGGGTAAGCCATGGAGACCCAGAGACGGCCGATGGTCTTGTGGATCGTGTGGAGAAATACTTGGCTACAGAGAACCTGACGGCCTCTTCCAGAGACACTCGGACTTTCCACCCTAAGACCAGACCATCCCCAGGGGCGGATAAGAGGATTCCAAGGGGTGAGGGTGGAGAGAGTGAGAGGGTGGGAGCTCTACCCCAAGTTTGGCGAGAACAGCCTGGGAAATCAGCGGCTCAAGAGGCCGCAAGAAGGATCGTTTGCTACCGCTGCCGGCAAGCGGGACATATTGCAGCCAATTGCCCGGTTGTGGAGGAACCCATGCAGTGTGACTTTCTGACGGGCAGACGTCAGTCGCTGTGTGCGACAGTCGCATGCACTGCCATTCGAGGAACTGAGAAACATTTATGCAAAATGTGTGTTAATGGTAGAAATGTTGTGGTATTGCTGGATTCAGGTAGCCTTGTGACCCTGATAAAGGCTGAGTTAGTTAAAACAGAGGTCTCTGGGAATAGCAAGGTAGCTGTTATTTGTGTGCATGGGGACACCCGAGAGTATCCAGTGACTACAGTGTGTTTCGAGACCCCCAAAGGTACCCTCTCTCATCCAGTGGGCTTAGTATCTCAGTTACCGCATGACGCCATTGTGGGAAGGGATTTTCCGAAGTTCTGGGAACTGTGGGATGATCCTGAGCCCCCCACTGGTGCCCCTATGTACCAGGAATGTGATAGCCAGAACTCCCCTGAGAGTGGTGAGGACTCTCCAGAATTTCCCTTATCAGTATTGGCAGGGGAGACTCAAGAAACTGGAGAGGAGCCCACCTCCTCAGACGAAAACCTACCGTCTGTGGAGTTTTCTGATCTTGAGGTTCACAGGGAAAACTTTGCCACAGAACAGTTGAAAGACCCCGCCCTAATAAAGGCACGGGAAAACGTAGTGAAAATAGATGGCGAGTTAGTGAACCCAGATAATACCTGCACTTACCCATACTTCAGCGTAGAGAAGGACCTACTGTATCGGGTGGCAAAAAGGGCAGAAGAAACCGTTGAGCAGCTTGTGGTGCCCAAACCTTACAGGAAGTTGGTGTTGGAGTTGGCCCATGGGCACATTCTTGGAGGTCATCTGGGGACAGAGAAAACCCGAGAGAGGGTATTACAGAGATTCTATTGGCCGGGGGTGATGAAGGACATAGAAAATTATTGTTCCTCCTGCCCTGTGTGTCAGAGGTCGGCCCCGATGCCACATTTCCGTAGCCCGCTGGTCCCTCTACCCATCATTGAGGTCCCGTTTGAGAGGATCGCCATGGATTTGGTAGGTCCTATAATCAAGTCCGCTAGGGGGCACCAGTACATATTAGTTATAATGGACTATGCCACCCGTTATCCAGAAGCGATCCCTCTCCGAAATACCTCGGCCAAAACCATAGCCAAAGAGCTATCTCTTGTGTTTAGCCGGGTGGGTATTTGTAAAGAACTGCTTACGGACCAAGGTACACCCTTTATGTCCCGGGTTATGAAGGAGCTGTGTAAATTGTTCAAAGTGACGCAATTACGTACATCTGTGTATCACCCCCAAACCGATGGGCTGGTTGAAAGGTTCAACAAAACCCTAAAACAAATGTTGAAGAAAGTGGTGGATAGAGATGGAAAGGATTGGGACTGTCTACTTCCTTATCTGATGTTTGCTATTAGGGAGGTGCCCCAATCCTCTACGGGATTCTCCCCCTTTGAGTTACTGTATGGGAGACACCCAAGAGGGCTGTTGGATATTGCCAAGGAAACTTGGGAAAGTGAGAGTTCTCCCCACAGGAGTGTGATTGAGCATGTCGCCCTGATGCAAGACCGAATTGCACAGGTAATGCCCATCGTGAAGGAACATTTGGCCCAAGCGCAGTTAGCACAGCAGAGAGTGTACAACCGTGGAGCCAAGACCCGTACCTTTTCCCCGGGGGATAGGATACTGGTACTTGTCCCTACGGTTGAAAGTAAATTCCTTGCCAAATGGCAAGGCCCCTACGAGATAATGGAAAAAGTGAGCGAAGTGAATTACAAGGTCAGACAACCAGGAAGGCGAAAGCCCGAACAGATCTATCACGTTAATCTGTTGAAAGCCTGGAGGGATAGAGAGTCCCTAGTCGCAGACACTTGGTCACCAGCTCAAACTGGTTGCGTGATTCCGGAGGTTGGAATAGCAGCCACCTTGTCACAACCCCAACAACAGGAGGTTAAGGAGTTTGTGCTTCGCAACAAGGAGGTATTCTCTGAGCTGCCGGGACAAACATCTGGGGTAGAGCATGACATCATTACCCCGCCCGGTGAAAGGGTGAAGTTAAAACCCTATCGGATCCCAGAGGCCCGACGGGAGGCAATACGGGAGGAAGTACAGAAAATGCTGAACTTAGGGGTGATAGAGGAGTCCCAAAGTGATTGGTCTAGTCCCATTGTGTTGGTGCCTAAACCGGATGGGAGCTGGCGATTTTGTAACGATTTTCGACAGTTGAACAAAGTTACAAAATTTGACACCTACCCCATGCCACGTATAGATGAGTTGATCGACCGGCTGGGAACAGCCCGATACATGACGACTCTTGACCTCACAAAAGGGTATTGGCAAATCCCCCTGGCCAAGTCGGCCAAAGAGAAAACCGCATTTGTAACCCCAGACGGGGCGTTCCAATATAAAAGAATGCCGTTCGGGTTACAGAATGCGCCGGCCACATTCCAGCGGAAAATGGACCAGATGCTGAGGCCCCATCGGAAGTATGCTGCGGCTTACCTGGATGACATAATTGTCCATAGCACAGATTGGGCCTCACATCTGCCAAAAGTGCAAGCAGTCCTGGACTCTGTTCGGGAAGCGGGGTTTACGGCTAACCCCAAGAAGTGTACCATTGGGCAGGAGGAGGCCAAATATCTTGGGTACACCATTGGGAGGGGAGTAATAAAACCCCAACTCAACAAAGTCGAGGCCATCCAGAGTTGGCCACGTCCCAACAGCAAGAAGCAGGTACGAGCCTTTCTGGGAATCGCTGGGTATTATCGGCGATTCATTCCCCACTTTGCTTCTAAGGCTGTGCCCCTAACCAACCTGACGAAGGGGAAAGGGTCGGTCATGATTAAATGGACCCCCGAGGCTGAGGCAGCATTCCAATTCTTGAAACAAGCCTTATGTAGCCAGCCAGTGTTGTACTCACCCGACTTCTCTAAAGACTTTGTCGTACAAAGTGATGCGTCAGATGTGGGGTTAGGAGCAGTATTGTCCCAGGTCTGGAACGGGGAAGAGCACCCAGTCATTTACCTCAGCAGGAAGTTGAAGTCCCATGAGGTAAATTACGCCACCGTTGAAAAGGAGTGTTTAGCGGTGAAGTGGGCTCTAGATTCCCTTCGGTACTACCTGCTAGGTAGGCACTTTGACATGGTTACGGATCACGCTCCGTTAAAGTGGATGGCTCAAAACAAAGAAACAAATAGAAGAGTGAATAGGTGGTTCCTGGCCCTCCAGGAATTCAACTTCACAGTAAAGCATCGCCCTGGCGTTCAAATGGGGAATGTGGATGCTTTGTCTCGAGTACATGAATGCCTGATTGCTGGTGTTCCAACCCTGAGGTTAAAACAAGAGGGGGGGGTATGTGACAGCAGGAAGGTAAAGTCACCTGGTTGCATCCAGGGGGGTAGATATATTTTGCCCAGATTCAGGCTTTACGCCGACTTATACAACTAGGTGGAGAGTTGTATAAGGCTAGTGGGCTCATGGATGACTCATACCTCTAGGGAGAGTGTGGGGCGTCGTACAGACAGGGAGTTGATGAGACCAGCTGAAGCTTGTCAGCTCATTTAGGCCTCTATAAGAACTCCCAGCTTCATTAGATGTTAGCTCATGCCTGGAACCAGACCTGTGTGGACTGTCTAGGGAGAGTGAACCCCTGTGCGGTGAGACAAAGCCTGTGTGGCTATTTGCTTGGACATTTAAAACCAGGGACTTAGGGACTAGGACAGCACTAGGCTGATCCCAGTTGTTAGTTAGGAAACCTGTATGTTTAGTCAGAGGTCAAGTTGACCAGGATTTATTTTGTTTATGTTTCTTTTGCTTTGCTGTGTTTTGTCACTGTAAATAGAAAATAAACCGCACCTTTATGATTTTGAAAACCACAACCACCGTTTGCTGGGCCTGTTTTTGTGTGGGGAGCCCATCTCGGGGGTCACACACACCCGCTGCCGAGCTAACCCCCTCACAGCATGAATAAACCATCCTTCATAAATCTAACTTTCTTCTTTGCCACAATCCTTTGTTTAAGGTGCCGCTAGCATAAGTGAGGGAAAAGAACAAATCCACATAGGTTAGTACTCTATGGAAAATTTTATTGTAACAATCCCCTTAGTACCCCCTTACAATATGCGCGTACCCTAAAACATCCAAAAAAAACAGGCGTTTAAATGTGAGCACTTTAAGCGCTGGTAACTTGCCCCTGATGAGCGCCAGTCTGTTCCTTTCTGGCGTCTTCCTGGTTAGGCAGGCTGTGGAGCGCAAAAGACGTCACTTCCGGTTTGCTGGGTATACTGGTCACGCCCTGACGTTTCGTCACTTCCTGACTTCTTCTGAGGGCGTGACCAGCCACCATAGCACCCGGATTAAATAACCCAGACGTACCGCCCATTGGTTGACGTCGGGAACCCTCGCGCGCACGCGTCGGGGAACTGCGTCATACCCTATTGTGGGCGGAAATAATCCATCGTGAAGATCCGAATTGTACTGCCCTTACTGGCGTGCACTTCTGGTCTCCAGCATTGTTGGATAGTCTGTGTTGCCATGAAATAAACTTTGGCGAGGCATGGATTAGCTAGTTAACCCCTTGGGGGGCGCTTTGCGTGCATAACTGAATTGGGAACCAAGTTAACCCTGCTCAGTAAGCATTCCGGAATTGTATACCAGAGGAAACAGGGACGTTCTGACATGATTAGTGAATAATATAGCGAACTGACATTTTCTTTATGGCTAAATACATCACATCTGTGCATTACGAATGCACCCCTTAGTAGGCTCATAAAGTCTGTTTCCTCAAGTATATTTTAAAACATACTAATAAGTGTGCAATCAGGATAAATACATTGCCCTTATTTAAAAGGTGACTATGTAAAACCATTTACATATAAAATATAAAAATGTAAAATATGGCCATCCCGAGTACAATAAAATATATATATATGTAAAACAATAAATGTAAAAAATAGGTATATAAAATATTTTATAGGTATATAGGTATATAAAATAGGTATATAAAATATTCTTTAGCCATTGTGGGTGGTGTCCACTTGTAGTTGGGAGGTAACTATTTCTGTCTGTTGGTTTAAAAAAGACCTTAGTGCCAAACTCCAGGTTTTGACGGTAGACAGTGACATCAAGGAAATTAATCGTTTCTCTATGCCATTCAGTGGTCAGTCTGATATTGTTATTATTCATGTTTAAAACCTTTAAAAAGGTTGGACACCACCCACAATGGCTAAAGAATATACCAAAAGGCCAAATCATGCGAGTAAAACGCAATTGTTCTGATAATAACAATTTCTTTACACAAGCAAAAGTCCTCACATACAAATTTGTAGCAAAAGGTTATGCACCAGAAGCCCTTCAGAAAATTGTAGAAGAGGTGTCACTAGTACCCAGGGAAACATGCTTACAACTGAAACCCAAACCAATACTAGGAGGAGCCAACTCAAAAGAATGGGGCTTCATATCTCAATTCCATACCCAATATAGGGAAGTAGAGGCAATTTTTGGCAAACACTGGCACATACTACTAATGGACAAAAAATTGGGGCCTGTATTACCTCCGCAACCTCAGTTTATATATCGGAAAGCCTCCAATTAATGGGGACCGAATAGTCAAGAAAATTCTAGACCCTCCAAGCAAACCTCAAACTTTCTGGAACCAAAATGGCTTCTTTGCATGTAGGAAGTGTAAAGCATGCAGAGAAGTAGCACGACCAATAAGAGGTCTAGAAAATTTAATCTCCCCTTCTAATCATCAACAATTTAATATCGAACAATTCATTACATGCAACAGCAGTTTTGTAGTGTATGCTCTGAAATGTCCCTGTGGACTCCTCTACATAGGTCGCACTAAGAGACTGCTTAGAATTAGGATAGCAGAGCACATCCACAACATAAAGATTGGCTTTAAAGACCATAACGTGTCACTACACTTCAAATTGAAACATGACCAGGATGCCTCAGGCCTCCAATTTTGGGGCATAGAATGCCTAGAGCCAAATTGGAGGGGCTCACACAAAGTACGTGAATTATCAAAGAAAGAAACTAAATGGATCTTTTTAACAGATGTTTTGGTACCCAAAGGGCTTAACGTTGAATTGGACATGAACTGCTTTATAAGCGACTCCTAGGGATGAGCTCGGTGTTCGAGTCGAACATAAGTTCGACTCGAACATCGGCTGTTCGACCGTTCGGCGAAAATCGAACGATTTGGGCCGTTCGCGCCAAATTCGAGTGACGCGAACGGCCCACAATACACTGCGCCATCGCAGTGCAATCCCGGCGCTGTGATTGGCCAAGCATGCACTGTGACCCCGCATGCTTGGCCAATCACAGCGCCGGCAGCTAGGAGAGCCATAATTGGCCACAGGCAGGTTGCCTGTGGCCAATTATAGCTATGGGGGTTTAGCACACGCCCCACACTACAAAAGGCCGCCAGCGCGGCGGCCTTGTGTAGTGTGTGTTCCGGCGCAGGGAAAGAGTTACATTGGCAGGGACAGTGTCAGTGCTATTTGTACCTCAAACTTGTGTGTAGGGAGAGAGAAGGATAGGCAGGGAGAGTGTCAGTGTCATATTCTTTGCTAAACCTTGTGTGCAGGGAGAGAGAAGGATAGGCAGGGGACAGTGTCAGTGTCACATTCTTTTCTAAACCTTGTGTGCAGGGAGAGAGAAGGATAGGCAGGGAGAGTGTCAGTGTCATATTCTTTGATAAACCTTGTGTGCAGGGAGAGAGAAGGATAGGCAGGGGACAGTGTCAGTGTCACATTCTTTGCTAAACCTTGTGTGCAGGGAGAGAGAAGGATAGGCAGGGAGAGTGTCAGTGTCATATTCTTTGATAAACCTTGTGTGCAGGGAGAGAGGAGGATAGGCAGGGGACAGTGTCAGTGTCATTGTTGCTAAGCCTCCTGCACATTATACACCTGAAGTTAGCCCGTATTGCTGTGTTTTCCTGGTGTGTTACACCAACAGGCATTTGCAGCACTTACAGCGGGCGGAGTGTGCCTCCTGCACATTATACACCTGAAGTTAGCCCGTATTGCTGTGTTTTCCTGGTGTGTTACACCAACAGCCATTTGCAGCACTTACAGCGGGCGGAGTGTGCCTCCTGCACATTATACACCTGAAGTTAGCCTGTATTGCTGTGTTTTCCTGGTGTTACACCAACAGGCATTTGCAGCACTTACAGTGGGCGGAGTGTGCCTCCTGATCATATTACCCTGAAGTTAGCCCGTATTGCTGTGTTTTCCTGGTGTGTTACACCAACAGGCATATGCAGCACTTACAGCAGGCGGAGTGTGCCTCCTGCACATTATACACCTGAAGTTAGTCCGTATTGCTGTGTTTTCCTGGTTTGTTACACCAACAGGCATTTGCAGCACTTACAGCGGGCGGAGTGTGCCTCCTGCACATTATACACCTGAAGTTAGCCCGTATTGCTGTGTTTTCCTGGTGTGTTACACCAACAGGCATTTGCAGCACTTACAGCGGGCGGAGTGTGCCTCCTGCACATTATACACCTGAAGTTAGCCTGTATTGCTGTGTTTTCCTGGTGTTACACCAACAGGCATTTGCAGCACTTACAGCGGGCGGAGTGTGCCTCCTGATCATATTACACCTGAAGTTAGACCGTATTGCTGTGTTTCCCTGGTGTGTTACACCAACAGGCATTTGCAGCACTTACAGCGGGCGGAGTGTGCCTCCTGCACATTATACACCTGAAGTTAGCCTGTATTGCTGTGTTTTCCTGGTGTTACACCAACAGGCATTTGCAGCACTTACAGCGGGCGGAGTGTGCCTCCTGATCATATTACACCTGAAGTTAGCCCGTATTGCTGTGTTTTCCTGGTGTGTTACACCAACAGGCATTTGCAGCACTTACAGCGGGCGGAGTGTGCCTCCTGATCATATTACACCTGAAGTTAGCCCGTATTGCTGTGTTTCCCTGGTGTGTTACACCAACAGGCATTTGCAGCACTTACAGCGGGCGGAGTGTGCCTCCTGCACATTATACACCTGAAGTTAGCCTGTATTGCTGTGTTTTCCTGGTGTTACACCAACAGGCATTTGCAGCGCTTACAGCGGGCGGAGTGTGCCTCCTGATCATATTACACCTGAAGTTAGCCCGTATTGCTGTGTGTTCCTGGTGTGTTACACCAACAGGCATTTGCAGCACTTACAGCGGGTGGAGTGTGCCTCCTGCACATTATACACCTGAAGTTAGCCTGTATTGCTGTGTTTTCCTGGTGTTACACCAACAGGCATTTGCAGCACTTACAGCGGGCGGAGTGTGCCTCCTGATCATATTACACCTGAAGTTAGCCCGTATTGCTGTGTTTTCCTGGTGTGTTACACCAACAGGCATTTGCAGCACTTACAGCGGGCGGAGTGTGCCTCCTGATCATATTACACCTGAAGTTAGCCCGTATTGCTGTGTTTCCCTGGTGTGTTACACCAACAGGCATTTGCAGCACTTACAGCGGGCGGAGTGTGCCTCCTGCACATTATACACCTGAAGTTAGCCTGTATTGCTGTGTTTTCCTGGTGTTACACCAACAGGCATTTGCAGCGCTTACAGCGGGCGGAGTGTGCCTCCTGATCATATTACACCTGAAGTTAGCCCGTATTGCTGTGTTTTCCTGGTGTGTTACACCAACAGGCATTTGCAGCACTTACAGCGGGTGGAGTGTGCCTCCTGCACATTATACACCTGAAGTTAGCCTGTATTGCTGTGTTTTCCTGGTGTTACACCAACAGGCATTTGCAGCACTTACAGCGGGCGGAGTGTGTCTCCTGATCACATTACACCTGAAGTTAGCCTGTATTGCTGTGTTTTCCTGGTGTGTTACACCAACAGGCATTTGCAGCACTTACAGCAGGCGTAATGTGATTCCTGCAAAATATACTCCTGAAGCTAGGCCTTATTGCTGGTTTTCCCATCTCCCTGCAGGCCATTAGAATGTCTGGAAGGCAAACAAGGATAGGCAGACAGTCAGGAGCCAATAAAAGAGGGCAAGCAGGCTCTGTGTCTAGAGACAACAGTGCTGGTCGTGGACGCGGTGCATCGCCATCAGCACGTGGACATGGGACACGCTTGTCCTTCTTTTCGGCAGCTGGACGTGTTGAGCCGCATCATGCCGAAGACTTGGTAGAGTGGATGACCAAGCCCTCCTCATCCTCCTCATCCTCTCTCACTCAGGCTCAGGGTACAGGCAAAGTAACTGCCAAAGCGTCCTCTTCCCTGGTATCAATGTCATCATCAGTCACTCCTTCCCTAGACCAACCATGTCCTCCTGAGGAGTCCCCCGAACTGTTTGAGCACAGTGTTGGGTACATGCTCCAGGAGGATGCCCAGCGTTTCGAAGGGTCTGATGATGATACCCAGCTAGAGGAAGGCAGTAGCGTGACAGCAGAGAGAGGGGATGCTCAAGAAGGACACCAATCTGGCAGTCATGTTCCAGCAGCTGCAGCATACTGCCAGATTGGCTCCAGTGATGAGAAGGGAGGGGATGATGAGGTCACTGACTCCACGTGGGTGCCTAATAGGAGAGAGGAGGAGGAGGAGGAGGCACATCTCCAACGAGGCAGGATGCCCTCGGGGGGCCAGCGTAAGGGCAGCACACCGACGGACTCACACCGCAGAGCTCCGCCTGTGCAGGGCGCTGCCTCTGCCCGTTATTCAAAAAGTTCTTTGGTGTGGGCCTTTTTTGAGTCGAGTGCATCAGATTGCACAGCTGCTGTTTGCAACATATGTCTCAAGCGTATATCGCGTGGCCAAAACATCACCCGCTTGGGCACCACATGCTTGACCAGACATATGTTGACCTGCCATGCAGCTCGTTGGCAAGCCTACCTTAAAGATCCACACCAAAGAACAAAGCGGACCTCTCCTTGCACCACATCTGCTGGGATCTCCAACCCCACTATACCTTCAGTCCTCTCTGAAACCTGCACTGAGAGGAATGAAGGTGTAGAATTAGGTGTGTCACAGCCAAGTACTTGCGGGCACTCTGCTAGCAGTACACCGACGTCCGATTCTAGCAGGCAAATTTCCCTGCCCCAGCTGCTGGACCGTCAAAAGAAGTTCACTCCCAGCCACCCACATGCCCAGCGGTTGAATGCTAGCTTGGCTAAATTGCTAGCGCTTCAACTGCTGCCTTTTCAGTTGGTAGACTCGGCCCCCTTCCGTGAATTTGTGCAATGTGCGGTTCCTCAGTGGCAGGTTCCCAAACGCCACTTTTTCTCACGGAAGGCGGTTCCGGCTCTCTACCGGCATGTGGAAGGCAATGTCTTGGCCTCGCTGGACAGGGCGGTCAGCGGTAAGGTGCATATTACCGCTGACTCATGGTCCAGCAGGCATGGACAGGGACGTTACCTTTCTTTCACGGCCCATTGGGTCACTCTTTTGGCAGCTGGGAATGATGCAGGACAAGGTGCAGTAGTGTTGGAGGTTGTTCCGCCGCCACGCCTCCAAAATGCTACTACTGGTTGTGACACACCTCTCTCCTCCACCCCCTCCTCTTCTTCTTCCTCCATGGCCTCTTCCTGTGCTTTGTCCTCGGAACCAGCGGTGCTCCGTAGGTGTTCAAGGGGCTACGCAAGTACGCAGGCAAAAAGATGCCATGCCGTGCTTGCGCTGGTGTGTTTGGGGGACAGGAGCCACACTGGGGCAGAGGTTCTGTCTGCTCTGCAGGGGCAGGCCGAGAGGTGGTTGACGCCACGCCAGCTTAAGCCACGAATGGTGGTTTGCGACAATGGCACCAACCTCCTCTCCGCCCTCCGACAGGGACAACTGACCCATGTGCCCTGTGTGGCTCACGTCCTTAACCTGGTGGTGCAGCGGTTCTTGGGCAGGTATCCAGGCTTACAGGATGTCCTGAGGCAGGCCAGGAAAGTCTGTGTGCATTTCCGCAGATCTTATAATGCCAGTGCTCGCCTGGCTGAGCTGCAAAAGGAGTTGAACCTGCCCAAGAACCGCCTTATATGTGACATGCCCACCAGGTGGAACTCAATGTTGGCCATGCTGCAGCGGCTGCACATGCAGCAGAGGGCCATCAATGAGTACCTGTGCGACTACGGCACCAGGACAGGGTCAGGGGAGCTCTGGGTTTTTTCACCACGCCAGTGGGCATGATCAGGGATGCATGCACTGTCCTGGCACCATTTGAGGAGGCCACGAGGATGGTGAGCAGTGACAGTGCATGCATCAGTGACACTGTACCTCTTGTCCACCTGTTGGAACATACGCTGCATGGAATAATGGACAGGGCACTTGAGGCAGAACAGAGGCAGGACGAGGAGGACTTCCTTGCCTCTCAAGGCCCCCTTTACCCAGACAGTGTTCCTTCTGTCCCACCCATCGCACAGGAAGAGGAGGAAGAGGAGGAGGATTGTGTCAGCATGGAGGTGGAGCCTGGCACTCAGCATCATCAGCAGCAGTCTTTTAGGGATGATTTATAGTCCCAAGAAACCAGTGGACTTGTACGTGTCTGGGAGGAGGTGGCTGCGGATCATGTCGTCCTTAGTGACCCAGAGGACTCCGGACCGAATGCCTCAGCTAACCTACGCTGCATGGCCTCCCTGATCCTGCAAAGTCTAAGGAAGGATACTCGTATTCTTCGGATCAAGGAGAGGGACCATTACTGGCTGGCCACTCTCCTTGATCCACGGTACAAGGGTAAGGTTGCGGACCTTATCTTACCGTCGCAGAGGGAGCAGAGGATGAGACAACTCCGGGAGGCCTTGCAGAAAGGTCTGTGCAACGCGTTCCCAGAGACTGGGAGGTTACAAACTCCTGGTCCTGGACAACGAGTTGCTGAGGCTTCGGTCAGTCAAAGAAGGAGCGGTGGGGCAGGTGGCCGTCTGACCGATGCGTTCAGATAATTCTTTAGTCCGCAGCCCCAAGGTATGATCGGTTCCAGCAACCATCGCCAGCGTCTGATATACATGGTGCAGGAATACCTAGGGGCAAGGTCAGACTTGGACACCTTCCCCACCGAAAATCCTCTGGCTTACTGGGTCTTGAGGATGGATCACTGGCCAGAGCTTGCACAGTATGCAATTGAGCTACTGGCCTGTCCTGCATCCAGCGTTCTTTCAGAACGCACATTCAGTGCTGCTGGAGGATTTGTCACGGATCACAGGGTGCGCCTGTCCACCGACTCGGTTGATCGACTGACCTTCATAAAGATGAACCAGTCTTGGATCACCACCAGCTACCAAACACCTGAAGCTGATATAACAGACTAATTTATTTTCAAATGTCACATCCCTTCAAGACTGATGCTGATGCTGAGTGACTGTCCTTTTATGTTGACTGACTATCCTCCTCCTCCTCAATGATCCGATTGATGATGATAGCTTGGAAGAACATTTTTGTTTCTGGGTGCCGCCACCAGTGGCTAAGGCCCAATTTTTCAGTCCCTGTTTAACAGGAGCATGTAATTACAATTTTTTATGCAATGCTTTGCAGCAGGGCTCATTCCTGCACTCCAACTAGAGTATCTGGGAGAGGTTGCAGTGTCGTGGCACCAGCACCAGTGGCTAAGGCCCAATTTTTCAGCCCCTGTTTAACAGGGGCGTGTAATTACAATTTTTGATGCAATACTTTGCAACAGGGCTCATTGCTGTGCTCCAAGTACAGTATCTGTGAGGGGTTGAAGTGTTGTGGCACCAGTGCCTAAGGCCCAATTTTTCTGCCCCTGTTTAACAGGGGCATGTAATTACAATTCTTGATCTAATAATTCACAGCAGGGCCCATTCCTGCGCCCACCAAGAGTAACTGTGAGGCCTTACAGTGTTGTGTCAACACCACCACCACCAAAGGCCCAATTTTTCAGCTCCTGTTCAACAGGGGCATGCAATTACATTTCTTGATCTAATAATTCACAGCAGGGCCCATTCATGCGCCCACCAAGAGTAACTGTGAGGGCTCACAGTGTTGTGGCAACACCAACATGTAAGGGGCAAATTTCAGCTGAGCATAGGCCCCTACTTTCAAACATCCAACTTACAAATGACTCCTCCTTGCAAACGGAAGGATACAACAGGAAGTGAGAGGAAATCTACCCCATGGAAGGCAAATTCTCTCCTGTAAGAGTTAATATGGGAAAAAAAGTGTCTCCTCTCCACTGATGCTTTATCACCAATTCTTGTTTCAATAAAAACCCCAAATTTTCAAAAACCATTTGTCATTAGGACGGAAAGTGAGGTGAACTGTTCTGAACAGGTGCACACTGCACAGACAGCAAAACAAATGTTACAGGGGTGATAACCCTTCCCTATGTTTTCCAAAAAGCTTAAAAATAGATTTTTGGGCTGGAGCTACACTTAAACAATGTACCTGTTCAAAATTACAAACAGATTCTACATAAGAACAAACCTACAGTCCCTGTCTTGTATGCACCGCCTGTATACGGCTGTTCAGAGTATATAGGGCCTTTTTTATTTTGTGTGCGGGGTTCCCCTTAATATCCATACAAGACCCAAAGGGGCTGGTAATGGGCTGGGGTAGAGGGGGGGGTGTGATGGGGTAGCTATGCCATTTTTCTTAAAGATTTTCATCCATATTACCGGGACCAGACATTACATTAAAGCCGCAAGCAGTTTTAAATGGCTTTTTTTCCTTTAGAAATGTAATTTTGTGCAGGGACAGTTCTAAACACGGGAAACACGTGGAACTTCACAGGCATACTTTAGACACCCCCCAGGTACGATATTTAAAGGAATATTTGACTTTTTTTTTCACTTTATGCATCATTAACCACTTAAGCCCTGATCCATTTGGTAGCTAAAGGACCAGAGGTGTATTCAGAATTTTGCACTGCGCTGCTTTAACTGTAAATTGTGCGGACATGCAATGTTGTACCCAAACGAAATTTGCGTCCTTTTCTTCCCACAAATAGAGCTTTCTTTTAATGGTATTTGATTGCCTCTGCGATTTTTATTTTTTGCGATATAAATGGAAAAAGACCGAAAATCTTGAAAAAAAATGATATTTTCTACTTTTTGTTATAAGAAAAATCGAATAAACTCAATTGTAGTCATACATTTAGGCCAAAATGTATTCAGCCACATGTTTTTAGTAAAAAAAATGTCAATAAGCGTATATTTATTGGTTTGCGCAAAAGTT
This sequence comes from Rana muscosa, assembly GCA_029206835.1. NCBI lineage: Eukaryota > Metazoa > Chordata > Amphibia > Anura > Ranidae > Rana > Rana muscosa. The sequence continues at coordinate 432,434,578 of CM055121.1, read as the reverse complement.
ATAGAGTTTACAAACTAGGGTACATTTTCTGAAATTTACACAGCTTTAAATTTATGACTGCCTATCTCATTTCTTGAGGTGCTAAAATGACAGGGCAGTACAAACCCCCCCCAAATGACCCCATTTTGGAAAGTAGACACCCCAAGGAAATTGCTGAGAGGCATGTTGAGCCCATTGAATTTTTTTTTTTTTGTCCCAAGTGATTGAATAATGACTAAAAAAAAATAAAAAATTACAAAAAGTTGTCACTAAATGATATATTGCTCACACATGCCATGGTTATATGTGGAATTTCACCCCAAAATACATTTTGCTGCTTCTCCTGAGTACGGGGATACCACATGGGTGGGACTTTTTGGGAGCCTAGCCGCGTACGGGACCCCGGAAACCAAGCACCGCCTTCAGGATTTCTAAGGGCGCAAATTTTTGATTTCACTCCTCACTACCTATCACAGTTTCGAAGGCCATAAAATGCCAAAATAGCACAAAACCCCCCCAAATGACCCTATTTTAGAAAGTAGACACCCCAAGGAAATTGCTGAGAGGCCTGTTGAGCCCATTGAATATATTTTTTTTGTCCCAAGTGATTGAATAATGACAAAAAAAAAAAAATTACAAAAAGTTGTCACTAAATGATATATTGCTCACACATGCCATGGTTATATGTGGAATTACACCCCAAAATACATTTTTCTGCTTCTCCTGAGTACGGGGATACCACATGTGTGGGACTTTTTAGGAGCCTAGCCGCGTACAGGACCCCGAAAACCAAGCACCGCCTTCAGGATTTCTAGGCACAAATTTTTGATTTCACTCCTCACTACCTATCACAGTTTCGAAGGCCATAAAATGCCAAAATCGCACAAAACCCCCCCAAATGACCCCATTTTGGAATATAGACACCCCAAGCTATTTGCTGAGAGGAATGGCGAGTATTTTACAGCTCTCATTTGTTTTTGAAATTGAAGAAAGAAAAAATATATATATATATTTTTTTTTTTCAATTTTCAAAACTTTGTGACAAAAAGCGAGATCTGCAAAATACTCACAATACCTCTCAGCAAATAGCTTGGGGTGTCTACTTTCCAAAATGGGGTCATTTGGGGGGTTTTGTGCTATCTGGGCATTCCATGGCCTCCGAAACTGTGATAGGCAGTGAGAAGTGAAATCAAAAATTTACACCCTTAGAAAGCCTGAAGGCGGTGCTTGGTTTTTGGGGTCCCGTACGTGGCTAGGCTCCCAAAAAGTCTCACACATGTGATATCCCCGTACTCAGGAGAAGCAACAGAATGTATTTTGGGGTGTAATTCCACATATGCCCATGGCATGTTTGAGCAATATATCATTTAGTGACAACTTTGTGCAAAAAAAAAAAAAAAAGAAAATTGTCGTTTTTCCGCAACTTGTGTCAACATATAAAATGTTCCATGGACTCGACATGCCTCTCAGTATATAGCTTGGGGTGTCTACTTTCCAAAATGGGGTCATTTGGGGGGGGTTTTGAACTGTTCTGGCATTTTATACACAACATTAGGAAGCTTACATCCACTCTTCTAACCACTTGAAGACAAAGCCCTTTTTGACACTTTTTGTTTACATGAAAACATTTTTTTTTTGCAAGAAAATTATGTTGAACCCCCAAACATTATATATATTTTTAAAGCAAAGGCCCTACAGATTAAAATGGTGGGTGTTGCATTTTTTTTTCTACACAGTATTTGCGCAGCGATTTTTCAAACGCATTTTTTGGGTTAAAAAATACACTTTTTTTAATTTTAATGCACTAAAACACACTATATTGCCCAAATGTTTGATGAAATAAAAAAGATGATCTTGGGCCGAGTACATAGATACCAAACACGACATGCTTTAAAATTTCGCACAAACGCGCATTGGCGACAAACTACATACATTTTTAAAAGCCTTTAAAAGCCTTTACAGGTTACCCCAGTAGATTTACAGAGGAGGTCTACTGCTAAAATGATTGCCCTCGATCTGACCTTCGCGGTGATACCTCACATGCATGGTGCAATTGCTGTTTACATATGACGCCAGACCGACGCTTGCGTTCGCCATTGGGCAAGAGCAGGGCAGGACAGGGGTGCTTTTTTTTTTCTTTTTTTTCTTATTAATTTTGCTTTTTTATTTTATTTTTAAATTGTTCCTTCCAAGTATTTTTTTATCATTTTTATTGTTATCTCAGGGAATGTAAATATCACCTATGATAGCAATAGGTAGTGACAGGTACTCTTTTTTTGAAAAAACTGGGGTCTATTGGACCCTAGATTTTTCCTCTGCCCTCAAAGCATCTGACCACACCAAGATCGGTGTGATAAAATGCTTTCCCAATTTCCCAATGGCGCTTTTTATATCCGGCGGGGGCATTCCCTCCCACTGCTTGTAAAAGCAGTCCAGAGGCTAATTAGCCGCTAGGATTGCTTTTACATGAAAGCCGGCCGCAGGCTGAAAATAATGATACCTAAACCCGCAGGCATCATTCTGGTATAAACATTCAAAGTCCAGCAACATACCAGTACGTTGCTGGTCCTTGTTGGACATGTATTGTAATCTTTTTTTTTCATGCAGCCAGTTGGCTGAACGAAAAAAGAGATTGATCGGTGGGTATGCCCACCATTAGAATACCGCCCTTCATCCACCCACTTCCAATGATGGGCATACACGCACCATTTATATATGCCGAAGCATGGGGGCATCCTCCCGCAAAAAAGTTATGCCGCACACACATGGTCGGACTTTTCCACGGGCAAGCCTCCGTCGGAATTTCGACCGTATGTACGCGGCATTAGGAGCAAAATCGCTCCTCCGCCCCTGCTGCCCCAATGCTTCGGCATATTTGCTTTTTTTTTTAACTGTGGTGGTGAAATCACCTCCTACAGCACTGGAGTCGCAGGGATCAGGCCTGTCTCTGCGAACGCTGCAGTTATGTGTGTTTTTGTTTTGTAAGTGACAGTGATCGATCGATACTGCACTTGGGTGGCCTGGGCTGGACGGAGGGGCAAAACGCAGGTGCCAGCAGGTATCTGGGCTGATCCCACTAACACTGCATTTTTGGGAACCCTAAACTGCTGGGGACGCTAGTATAGATCTGATCAGATCAGATATTGATCTGTTCAGATACTATACCACTAAGGGGGTGTATGCTTCACGCGTGGGTGTTAGCGTTACTGGCACTAACCTGACGCTGCCTGGGTTGTGACTCAGACCCTCTCTGATGCTAAAACCGAATTGATATCACCCGCCGGGCGATCAGGGGGTTAAACCTTTATTGGGTTATATACACGGCGGGTGCCCTGACACTATAAAAAGCAAACTAACTAACCAGCGTCACCCGTAACACTTATATGGTGATCACTGGTGAAAGGGTTAACTAGGGGCAATCAGGGGGTTAAAACCTTTATTAGATAATATATGGGGGTACCTGACGCTATAAAAACCTGCGGCGAACCTAAAAAAAATTACCAGCTACCGATCTGCATCACCGACACTAAGACAGCGTTTAGAAAAACGATCGCTTAGCGACAGTGGTGATGGGGGTGAAAGGGTTACCTGGGGGGCGATCAAGGGGGTTAAACCTTTATTAGATAATATATTGGGGTACCTGACGCTATAAAAACATGCGGCGAACCTAAAAAAAATTACTGGCTACCGATCTGCATCACCGACACTAAGACAGCGTTTAGAAAAACGATCGCTTAGCGACAGTGGTGATAGGGGGTGAAAGGGTTACCTGGGGGGCGATCAAGGGGGTTAAACCTTTATTAGATAATATATTGGGGTACCTGACGCTATAAAAACCTGCGGCGAACCTAAAAAAAATTACCAGCTACTGATCTGCATCACCGACACTAAGACAGCGTTTAGAAAAATGATCGCTTAGCGACAGTGGTGATGGGGGTGAAAGGGTTACCTGGGGGGCGATCAAGGGGGTTAAACCTTTATTAGATAATATATTGGGGTACCTGATGCTATAAAAACATGCGGCGAACCTAAAAAAAATGACTGGCTACCGATCTGCATCACCGACACTAAGACAGCGTTTAGAAAAACGATCGCTTAGCGACAGTGGTGATAGGGGGTGAAAGGGTTACCTGGGGGGCGATCAAGGGGGTTAAACCTTTATTAGATAATATATTGGGGTACCTGACGCTATAAAAACCTGCGGCGAACCTAAAAAAAATTACTGGCTACCGATCTGCATCACCGACACTAAGACAGCGTTTAGAAAAACAATTGCTTAGCGACAGTGGTGATAGGGGGTGAAAGGGTTACCTGGGGGGCGATCAAGGGGGTTAAACCTTTATTAGATAATATATTGGGGTATCTGACGCTATAAAAACCTGCGGCGAACCTAAAAAAAATTACCGGCTACCGATCTGCATCACAGACACTAAGACAGCGTTTAGAAAAACGATCGCTTAGTGACAGTGGTGATAGGGGGTGAAAGGGTTACCTGGGGGGCGATCAAGGGGGTTAAACCTTTATTAGATAATATATTGGGGTACCTGACGCTATAAAAACATGCGGCGAACCTAAAAAAAAATTACTGGCTGCCTATCGGCATCACTGACGCTAAGACAGCGATCAGAAAAATGATCGCTTAGCGACAGTGGTGATAGGGGGTGAAAGGGTTATCTGGGGGGTGATCAGGGGGTTAAACCTTTATTAGGGGGGGTTAGGGGGCTACACTGGACCTAAGACTAAACTTTGGTGACACTTTTACAGTCACAAATGTCACTGATTGCAGTGATCACTAAATAAATGGTCACTGCAATCAGTGACACTGTGACTGGGGGCTGGGGGGGTGATCTGGGGGGTGATCTGGGGTGTCTGGGGGGGCCTGGGGGGGCGATTTATGTCCCTATGTGTCCTGGTGTCAGTGTAGTGTTGTGTGCACTGACCTGATGTCTTCTCTTGTACGGCGCTCGGTATATGTGAGCGCCGCACCAGAGATGACATCACTTCCTCCTGCTCCCTCTGTCTGACACAGACAGAGGGGGCATTTCCATTCGCCGGGAGCGATCGCGAGGGGGTGGCCAGAAACGAATGGCTGCCCCCTCATCCCAGAACGCTCCCGGACACTTAGCCACCGCTCACTGTATAGGAGGGGGGTCCGATTGGACCCCCCCAACTATACAATGTCAATCACGTATGCTCTATGTGATTGTGCCTGTCGGTGCCATTCTGCCGACGTATATATACAGTGAGCGGTCGTTAAGTGGTTAAAATGACTGCTTCCGAAAAACGTCTGTTTTTAAAACTTATTTTTGCATTGATACATGTCCCCTGGTGCAGAACCCGGGTTCCCAAACCCTTTTTAGGACAATAACATGCATAATAGTCGTTATAATTAGCACTTTCCATTTCGAACGTTCGCATCCATTGTATTTAATAGGGTTCTAAAGTTCGTGCAAACTTTCGGTCCGTTCGCGGGTTCTGGTGCGAACCGAACCCGGGGGTGTTCGGCTCATCACTAGCGACTCCTAAAGCCTCGTACACACGATCGGATATCCTATGGATTCTAATCCGATGGTTTTGTCCATCGGAAATCCGATGAAGCTGACTTCCATCAGTCTTGCCTACACACCATCAGTCAAAAAACCGACCGTTTCAAACGCGGTGACGTAAAACAGTTCAATGCTTCTGAGCATGCGTCGACTTGATTCTGAGCATGCGTGGGTTTTTTATCCGATGGACTTGCCCATAGACGATCGGAGTTTTTATCCATCGGAAAAATTTAAAACATGTTCTATTTTTAAAAACCAATGGAAAAAAGACCGATAGGTCCCATACACGATCAGTTTGTCTGATGAAAACAATCCATCGGACGGTTTTCATCGGTAAAACCGATCGTGTGTACAGGGCTTAACAGATCTTGAGGAACTATCGTTTTACCCCCTTTTTTTAGTCCCACTGGGCATATCTATACATATTTTATATTGCTTACATCAGCATAGTTCTTTTCCATTCTCAACAAAATTAGGTACACAGCACTCTAAATAGGAGGCTGATCTTGAAACGGGGCAGTTAGTCCCACAAATGAAGACTAACTAGCAACCAAAGTTGAAAACAGGCCCCTTGCATTATCCCAGGTTTTAAACACCAGCAATATGGGGAACAGACCAACACTCCTTCTCTTTAGACTGTATGTCTTGATTCACTATATTCGTTTATGCACTGGAATTTTTATGCATATTTTACAGACTGACCAAACCAGCAGGTTTTATGGAGGGGATGGTGTTTTTATGGACAACTGTATGCATGATTTTACATACCTATTTTTTACATTTATTGTTTTACATATTGTGAGGGGGCTAGCTCGGCAGCGGGTATGTGTGACCCCCGGGATGGGCTCCCCACCCAAAACAGGCCCAGCAGACGGAGGTTGTGGTTTTCAAAATCAAAAAGGTGCGGTTTATTTTCTATTTACAGTGACAAAAACACAGCAAGGCAAAAAAAACATAAACAAAATAAATCCTGGTCAACTTGACCTCTAACTAAACTTACAGGTTTCCTAACTAACGACTGGGATCAGCCTAGTGCTGTCCTAGTCCCTGGTTTTAAATGTCCAAGCAAAATATAGCCACACAGGCTTTCTCTCACCGCACAGGGGTTCACTCTCCCTAGACAGTCCACACAGGTCTGCTTCCAGGCATGAGCTAACATCTAATGAATCTGGGAGTTTTTTATAGAGGCCTAAATGAGCTGACAAGGTTCAGCTGATCTCATCAACTCCCTGTTTGCACGACGCCCAGCCCTCTCCCTAGAGGTATGAGTCATCAATGAGCCCACTAGTCTCAGCTGGGCTTATACAACTCTCCACCTAGCTGTATAAGTCAGCGTAAAGCCTGAATCTGGGCGAAATATATCTACCCCCCTGGATGCAACCAGGTGACTTTACCTTCCTGCTGTCACATACCCCCCCCTCTTGTTTTAACCTCGGGGTTGGAACACCAGCAATCAGGCATTCATGTACTCGAGACAAAGCATCCACATTCCCCATTTGAACGCCAGGGCGATGCTTTACTGTGAAGTTGAATTCCTGGAGGGCCAGGAACCACCTATTCACTCTTCTATTTGTTTCCTTGTTTTGAGCCATCCACTTTAACGGAGCGTGATCCGTAACCATGTCAAAGTGCCTACCTAGCAGGTAGTACCGAAGGGAATCTAGAGCCCACTTCACCGCTAAACACTCCTTTTCAACGGTGGCGTAATTTACCTCATGGGACTTCAACTTCCTGCTGAGGTAAATGACTGGGTGCTCTTCCCCGTTCCAGACCTGGGACAATACTGCTCCTAACCCCACATCTGACGCATCACTTTGTACGACAAAGTCTCTAGAGAAGTCGGGTGAGTACAACACTGGCTGGCTACATAAGGCTTGTTTCAAGAATTGGAATGCTGCCTCAGCCTCGGGGGTCCATTTAATCATGACCGACCCTTTCCCCTTCGTCAGGTTGGTTAGGGGCACAGCCTTAGAAGCAAAGTGGGGAATGAATCGCCGATAATACCCAGCGATTCCCAGAAAGGCTCGTACCTGCTTCTTGCTGTTGGGACGTGGCCAACTCTGAATGGCCTCGACTTTGTTGAGTTGGGGTTTTATTACTCCCCTCCCAATGGTGTACCCAAGATATTTGGCCTCCTCCTGCCCAATGGTACACTTCTTGGGGTTAGCCGTAAACCCTGCTTCCCGAACAGAGTCCAGGACTGCTTGCACTTTTGGCAGATGTGAGGCCCAATCTGTGCTATGGACAATTATGTCATCCAGGTAAGCCGCAGCATACTTCCGATGGGGCCTCAGCATCTGGTCCATTTTCCGCTGGAATGTGGCCGGCGCATTCTGTAACCCGAACGGCATTCTTTTATATTGGAACGCCCCGTCTGGGGTTACAAATGCGGTTTTCTCTTTGGCCGACTTGGCCAGGGGGATTTGCCAATACCCTTTTGTGAGGTCAAGAGTCGTCATGTATCGGGCTGTTCCCAGCCGGTCGATCAACTCATCTATACGTGGCATGGGGTAGGTGTCAAATTTTGTAACTTTGTTCAACTGACGAAAATCGTTACAAAATCGCCAGCTCCCATCCGGTTTAGGCACCAACACAATGGGACTAGACCAATCACTTTGGGACTCCTCTATCACCCCTAAGTTCAGCATTCTCTGTACTTCCTCCCGTATTGCCTCCCGTCGGGCCTCTGGGATCCGATAGGGTTTTAACTTCACCCTTTCACCGGGCGGGGTAATAATGTCATGCTCTACCCCAGATGTTTGTCCCGGCAGCTCAGAGAATACCTCCTTGTTGCGAAGTACAAACTCCTTAACCTCCTGTTGTTGGGGTTGTGACAAGGTGGCTGCGATTCCAACCTCAGGAATCACGCAACCAGTTTGAGCTGGTGACCAAGTGTCTGCGACTAGGGACTCTCTATCCCTCCAGGCTTTCAACAGATTAACGTGATAGATCTGTTCGGGCTTTCGCCTTCCTGGTTGTCTGACCTTGTAATTCACTTCGCTCACTTTTTCCATTATCTCGTAGGGGCCTTGCCATTTGGCAAGGAATTTACTTTCAACCGTAGGGACAAGTACCAATATCCTATCCCCCGGGGAAAAGGTACGGGTCTTGGCTCCACGGTTGTACACTCTCTGCTGTGCCAACTGCGCTTGGGCCAAATGTTCCTTCACGATGGGCATTACCTGTGCAATTCGATCTTGCATCAGGGCGACATGCTCAATCACACTCCTGTGGGGAGAACTCTCACTTTCCCAAGTTTCCTTGGCAATATCCAACAGCCCTCTTGGGTGTCTCCCATACAGTAACTCAAAGGGGGAGAATCCCGTAGAGGATTGGGGCACCTCCCTAATAGCAAACATCAAATAAGGAAGTAGACAGTCCCAATCCCTTCCATCTCTATCCACCACTTTCTTCAACATTTGTTTTAGGGTTTTGTTGAATCTTTCAACCAGCCCATCGGTTTGGGGGTGATACACAGATGTACGCAATTGCGTCACTTTGAACAATTTACACAGCTCTTTCATAACCCGGGACATAAAGGGTGTACCTTGGTCCGTAAGCAGTTCTTTACAAATACCCACCCGGCTAAAAACAAGAGATAGCTCTTTGGCTATGGTTTTGGCCGAGGTATTTCTGAGAGGGATCGCTTCTGGATAACGGGTGGCATAGTCCATTATAACCAATATGTACTGGTGCCCCCTAGCGGACTTGATTATAGGACCTACCAAATCCATTGCGATTCTCTCAAACGGGACCTCAATGATGGGTAGAGGGACCAGCGGGCTACGGAAATGTGGCATCGGGGCCGACCTCTGACACACAGGGCAGGAGGAACAATAATTTTCTATGTCCTTCATCACCCCAGGCCAATAGAATCTCTGTAATACCCTCTCTCGGGTTTTCTCTGTCCCCAGATGACCTCCAAGAATGTGCCCATGGGCCAACTCCAACACCAACTTCCTGTAAGGTTTGGGCACCACAAGCTGCTCAACGGTTTCTTCTGCCCTTTTTGCCACCCGATACAGTAGGTCCTTCTCTACGCTGAAGTATGGGTAAGTGCCAGTATTATCTGGGTTCACTAACTCGCCATCTATTTTCACTACGTTTTCCCGTGCCTTTATTAGGGCGGGGTCTTTCAACTGTTCTGTGGCAAAGTTTTCCCTGTGAACCTCAAGATCAGAAAACTCCACAGACGGTAGGTTTTCGTCTGAGGAGGTGGGCTCCTCTCCAGTTTCTTGAGTCTCCCCTGCCAATACTGACAAGGGAAATTCCGGAGAGTCCTCACCACTCTCAGGGGAGTTCTGGCTATCACATTCCTGGTACATAGGGGCACCAGTGGGGGGCTCAGGATCATCCCACAGTTCCCAGAACTTCGGAAAATCCCTTCCCACAATGGCGTCATGCGGTAACTGAGATACTAAGCCCACTGGATGAGAGAGGGTACCTTTGGGGGTCTCGAAACACACCGTAGTCACTGGATACTCTCGGGTGTCCCCATGCACACAAATAACGGCTACCTTGCTATTCCCAGAGACCTCTGTTTTAACTAACTCAGCCTTTATCAGGGTCACAAGGCTACCTGAATCCAGCAATACCACAACATTTCTACCATTAATACACATTTTGCATAAATGTTTCTCAGTTCCCCGAATGGCAGTGCATGCGACTGTCGCACACAGCGACTGACGTCTGCCCGTCAGAAAGTCACACTGCATGGGTTCCTCCACAACCGGGCAATTTGCTGCAATATGTCCCGCTTGCCGGCAGCGGTAGCAAACGATCCTTCTTGCGGCCTCTTGAGCCGCTGATTTCCCAGGCTGTTCTCGCCAAACTTGGGGTAGAGCTCCCACCCTCTCACTCTCTCCACCCTCACCCCTTGGAATCCTCTTATCCGCCCCTGGGGATGGTCTGGTCTTAGGGTGGAAAGTCCGAGTGTCTCTGGAAGAGGCCGTCAGGTTCTCTGTAGCCAAGTATTTCTCCACACGATCCACAAGACCATCGGCCGTCTCTGGGTCTCCATGGCTTACCCACTTTTGGATGGCAGTAGGAAGAGCTCTCAAAAACCGATCCATTACAACACGTTCCACAATCTTTGGTGCGGACAAAGTCTCTGGCTGTAGCCACTTTCTGCTCAGGTGAATGAGATCATACATTTGAGACCTGGGGGGTTTTCCAAGCTGGAAAGTCCAGTTATGCACACGCTGAGCCCGGACAGCCTGGGTGACACCCAGCCTTGCCAATATCTCAGCTTTTAGCATCACATAGTCTTTTGCTTGGTCAGGCTCCAGGTCATAGTAAGCCTTCTGCGATTCACCAGTTAACAGAGGAGCCACCAGTCCAGCCCACTGCTCCTCAGGCCACTTTTCTCTTTCAGCAGTCCTTTCAAATGTGGTCAAAAATACCTCTGGATCATCCTCTCCAGTCATTTTTGTCAATAAACGACTCACCCCAAAGGACGCGGTATTAGTGGGACGGCTTTCCTCACTGGTCTGCGGACGTTGCTGCATTACTGCTTCCATTTGTTGTAGTCTCTGCTCTTGCTTCTGTAACAGGTCTATGAAGCGGGCCTCAGATTGCTGCTGGGCTTGTTGCTGAGCTTCCAGACTCTGTTGGTGAGCTTGCTGCTGGGCTGCAAGGCTCTGTTGATGAGCTTGCTGCTGGGCTGCGAAGTTCTGTTGTTGAGCTGCAAGGCTCTGTTGATGAGCTGCAAGGCTCTTTTGCAAACCTGCATTTGTCTGCTGTTGATTGGCATTTGCTAGAGCCAGCTGCTTCAGTATCTCCTCCATGCTGGCTTAAAAAAACTGCCCGCATTCTCCACCAACTGTGAGGGGGCTAGCTCGGCAGCGGGTATGTGTGACCCCCGGGATGGGCTCCCCACCCAAAACAGGCCCAGCAGACGGAGGTTGTGGTTTTCAAAATCAAAAAGGTGCGGTTTATTTTCTATTTACAGTGACAAAAACACAGCAAGGCAAAAAAAACATAAACAAAATAAATCCTGGTCAACTTGACCTCTAACTAAACTTACAGGTTTCCTAACTAACGACTGGGATCAGCCTAGTGCTGTCCTAGTCCCTGGTTTTAAATGTCCAAGCAAAATATAGCCACACAGGCTTTCTCTCACCGCACAGGGGTTCACTCTCCCTAGACAGTCCACACAGGTCTGCTTCCAGGCATGAGCTAACATCTAATGAATCTGGGAGTTTTTTATAGAGGCCTAAATGAGCTGACAAGGTTCAGCTGATCTCATCAACTCCCTGTTTGCACGACGCCCAGCCCTCTCCCTAGAGGTATGAGTCATCAATGAGCCCACTAGTCTCAGCTGGGCTTATACAACTCTCCACCTAGCTGTATAAGTCAGCGTAAAGCCTGAATCTGGGCGAAATATATCTACCCCCCTGGATGCAACCAGGTGACTTTACCTTCCTGCTGTCACAATATATATATATTTTATTGTACGCGGGATGCCCATATTTTACATTTTTATATTTTATATGTAAATGGTTTTACATAGTCACCTTTTAAATAAGGGCAATGTATTTATCCTGATTGCACACTTATTACTTCTGTTATGTTCTGTTCATAGTATATTATATGTTATACCCTTGCATGTGTGCATTTGGCCATTGTACCACCGGAGCTCATAAAAATCTAAACAATTGTACAGCTGACTTTTTAAACCAAAACGAAATCATTGAATAAAATTCTTTTATTTATAAAGATACTTTGTTTGACTATTTGCTGCTAAAAAATCCCAAGGGAAAAATCTCTGCTTTCTCCATATTAGTATGTTTTAAAATATACTTGAGGAAACAGACTTTATGAGCCTACTAAGGGCTGCATTCGCAATGCACAGATGTGATGTATTTAGCCATAAAGAAAATGTGAGTTCGCTATATTATTCACTAATCATGTCAGAATGTCCCTGTTTCCTCTGGTATACAATTCCGGAATGCTTACTGAGCAGGGTTAACTTGGTTCCCAATTCAGTTATGCAAAACGGAAAGCGCCCCCCAAGGGGTTAACTAGCTCATCCATGCCTCGCCAAAGTTTATTTCATGGCAACACAGACTATCCAACAATGCTGGAGACCAGAAGTGCACGCCAGAAAGGGCAGTACAATTCGGATCTTCACAATGGATTATTTCCGCCCACAATAGGGTATGACGCGGTTCCCCGAGTGCGCATGCGTGATGACGCGTGCGCGCGAGGGTTCCCGACGTCAACCAATGGGCTGTACGTCTGGGTTATTTAATCCGGGTGCTGTGGTGGCTGGTCACACCCTCAGAAGAAGTCAGGAAGTGACGAAACGTCAGGGCGTGACCAGTATACCCAGCAAACCGGAAGTGACATCTTTTGCGCTCCACAGCCTGCCTAACCAGGAAGACGCCAGAAAGGAACAACAGACTGGCGCTCATCAGGGGCAAGTTACCAGCACTTAAAGCGCTCACATTTAAACGCCTGTTTTTTTATGTTTTAGGGTACGCGCATATTGTAAGGGAGTACTAAGGGGATTGTTACAATAAAATTTTCCATACAGTACTACCCTATGTGGATTTGTTATTTTCCCTCACTTATGCTAGCGGCACCTTAAACACAGGATTGTGGCAAAGAAGAAAGTTAGATTGATGAAGGATGGTTTATTCATGCCTATATTGATTTAATATCTGCGGCACCTTAAACACAGGATTGTGGCAAAGAAGAAATTTAGATTGATGAAGGATGGTTTATTTATGCCTATATTGATTTAATATCTGGTGAGTGCATCCCCATAAGGGGACTTTTTTCCCCCCACGCGGTGAATTACACCTTGGTGAAAGAAGCACTGGAACTAGGATTGGAATCTCTTATAACCAGACTCACTGTTCACTATCCACACCACCTATATGATAATTATATAGAAGACGCACATATGAACATTTGTCCGTAGCGCTGCTACAGTTTTACTCTGAACTTTTAATATAAGTTTTTTAAGACTGTGTTTACTTTACATTGCATTTACGTTTGATTTTTAAGCAGCTGCTGTCAGTATTTACGTTTTATTCCAGCACTTGTTTCTTTAGAGTTTTTTTCCAGAGTGATACTAAGAAGGAGGGCCAGGTCATTTTAGTATCTTTTATTTGATTCTAATTCACTATCGCTGTTTTCTAGCTGGTCTAAAACAACTTTTGATGTAAACGGAAATTTTTTGGTTGCTATGGACAATCTCCAGTTTGCAGGCAGAAAGAATAGTATTTATAATATAAAACTGCATGCACGGCCTCTTCACAGCTGCCAAACAGACACTAGCAAAATCTTGGAAATCACCTAAATTGGTCTTACAGGAAGCTATAGCTAAAATGAAATATACCATGACCCAAGCCAAGATGGCCGCTATTGCAATGGACATGATCCCCAGATTTTAAAAGATGTGGCAGCCCTGGATTATATATAATATGCCAACTTTGGACAATAGGGTATTAATGCCATGGTAGCCGAATCAGTATGTTATATATACCATTGTTCAACTTCTCTTGGATTTGAAAGGTGACTCTCGGCTCGACCACGCAGACCCCCCTTATATTCCAGTACTCTCTTTTTTCTCCATTTAATTTTCTTATTCTTATTTTCACTTATCTCTTTTTTTTTCCTTTCCCTTTCCCTTTGTTTTTTGCTTTTTTATTACTATGATGTTGAAGCTCTCTTAGTATTGTTATTACTCTTTGCTCCACAGAGGATAATATATATATATATATATTGTGACAGCAGGAAGGTAAAGTCACCTGGTTGCATCCAGGGGGGTAGATATATTTCGCCCAGATTCAGGCTTTACGCCGACTTATACAACTAGGTGGAGAGTTGTATAAGCCCAGCTAAGGCTAGTGGGCTCATGGATGACTCATACCTCTAGGGAGAGTGTGGGGCGTCGTACAGACAGGGAGTTGATGAGACCAGCTGAAGCTTGTCAGCTCATTTAGGCCTCTATAAGAACTCCCAGCTTCATTAGATGTTAGCTCATGCCTGGAACCAGACCTGTGTGGACTGTCTAGGGAGAGTGAACCCCTGTGCGGTGAGACCAAGCCTGTGTGGCTATTTGCTTGGACATTTAAAACCAGGGACTTAGGGACTAGGACAGCACTAGGCTGATCCCAGTTGTTAGTTAGGAAACCTGTATGTTTACTCAGAGGTCAAGTTGACCAGGATTTATTTTATTTATGTTTCTTTTGCTTTGCTGTGTTTTGTCACTGTAAATAGAAAATAAACCGCACCTTTTTGATTTTGAAAACCACAACCTCCGTTTGCTGGGCCTGTTTTTGTGTGGGGAGCCCATCCCGGGGGTCACACACACCCGCTGCCGAGCTAACCCCCTCACAGTTGGTGGAGAACCAGTGGCAGTTTTTTTTTAAGCCAGCATGGAGGAGATACTGAAACAGCTGGCTCTAGCAAATGCCAATCAACAGCAGACAAATGCAGGTTTGCAAAGGAGCCTTGCAGCCCAGCAGCAAGCTCACCAACAGAGTCTGGAAGCTCAGCAACAAGCCCAGCAGCAATCTGAGGCCCGCTTCATAGACCTGTTACAGAAGCTAGAGCAGAGACTACAACAAATGGAAGCAGTAATGCAGCAACGTCCGCAGACCAGTGAGGAAAGCCGTCCCACTAATACCGCGTCCTTTGGGGTGAGTCGTTTATTGACAAAAATGACTGGAGAGGATGATCCAGAGGTATTTTTGACCACATTTGAAAGGACCGCTGAAAGAGAAAAGTGGCCTGAGGAGCAGTGGGCTGGACTGGTGGCTCCTCTGTTAACTGGTGAATCGCAGAAAGCTTACTATGACCTAGAGCCTAACCAAGCAAAAGACTATGTGATGCTAAAAGCTGAAATATTGGCAAGGCTGGGTGTCACCCAGGCTGTCCGGGCTCAGCGTGTGCATAACTGGACTTTCCAACTTGGAAAACCCCCCAGGTCTCAAATGTATGATCTCATTCACCTGAGCAGAAAGTGGCTACAGCCAGAGACTTTGTCCGCACCAAAGATTGTGGAACGTGTTGTAATGGATCGGTTTTTGAGAGCTCTTCCTACTGCCATCCAAAAGTGGGTAAGCCATGGAGACCCAGAGACGGCCGATGGTCTTGTGGATCGTGTGGAGAAATACTTGGCTACAGAGAACCTGACGGCCTCTTCCAGAGACACTCGGACTTTCCACCCTAAGACCAGACCATCCCCAGGGGCGGATAAGAGGATTCCAAGGGGTGAGGGTGGAGAGAGTGAGAGGGTGGGAGCTCTACCCCAAGTTTGGCGAGAACAGCCTGGGAAATCAGCGGCTCAAGAGGCGGCAAGAAGGATCGTTTGCTACCGCTGCCGGCAAGCGGGACATATTGCAGCCAATTGCCCGGTTGTGGAGGAACCCATGCAGTGTGACTTTCTGACGGGCAGACGTCAGTCGCTGTGTGCGACAGTCGCATGCACTGCCATTCGAGGAACTGAGAAACATTTATGCAAAATGTGTGTTAATGGAAGAAAGTGGTGGATAGAGATGGAAAGGATTGGGACTGTCTACTTCCTTATTTGATGTTTGCTATTAGGGAGGTGCCCCAATCCTCTACGGGATTCTCCCCCTTTGAGTTACTGTATGGGAGACACCCAAGAGGGCTGTTGGATATTGCCAAGGAAACTTGGGAAAGTGAGAGTTCTCCCCACAGGAGTGTGATTGAGCATGTCGCCCTGATGCAAGACCGAATTGCACAGGTAATGCCCATCGTGAAGGAACATTTGGCCCAAGCGCAGTTAGCACAGCAGAGAGTGTACAACCGTGGAGCCAAGACCCGTACCTTTTCCCCGGGGGATAGGATACTGGTACTTGTCCCTACGGTTGAAAGTAAATTCCTTGCCAAATGGCAAGGCCCCTATGAGATAATGGAAAAAGTGAGCGAAGTGAATTACAAGGTCAGACAACCAGGAAGGCGAAAGCCCGAACAGATCTATCACGTTAATCTGTTGAAAGCCTGGAGGGATAGAGAGTCCCTAGTCGCAGACACTTGGTCACCAGCTCAAACTGGTTGCGTGATTCCTGAGGTTGGAATAGCAGCCACCTTGTCACAACCCCAACAACAGGAGGTTAAGGAGTTTGTGCTTCGCAACAAGGAGGTATTCTCTGAGCTGCCGGGACAAACATCTGGGGTAGAGCATGACATCATTACCCCGCCCGGTGAAAGGGTGAAGTTAAAACCCTATCGGATCCCAGAGGCCCGACGGGAGGCAATACGGGAGGAAGTACAGAAAATGCTGAACTTAGGGGTGATAGAGGAGTCCCAAAGTGATTGGTCTAGTCCTATTGTGTTGGTGCCTAAACCGGATGGGAGCTGGCGATTTTGTAACGATTTTCGTCAGTTGAACAAAGTTACAAAATTTGACACCTACCCCATGCCACGTATAGATGAGTTGATCGACCGGCTGGGAACAGCCCGATACATGACGACTCTTGACCTCACAAAAGGGTATTGGCAAATCCCCCTGGCCAAGTCGGCCAAAGAGAAAACCGCATTTGTAACCCCAGACGGGGCGTTCCAATATAAAAGAATGCCGTTCGGGTTACAGAATGCGCCGGCCACATTCCAGCGGAAAATGGACCAGATGCTGAGGCCCCATCGGAAGTATGCTGCGGCTTACCTGGATGACGTAATTGTCCATAGCACAGATTGGGCCTCACATCTGCCAAAAGTGCAAGCAGTCCTGGACTCTGTTCGGGAAGCGGGGTTTACGGCTAACCCCAAGAAGTGTACCATTGGGCAGGAGGAGGCCAAATATCTTGGGTACACCATTGGGAGGGGAGTAATAAAACCCCAACTCAACAAAGTCGAGGCCATCCAGAGTTGGCCACGTCCCAACAGCAAGAAGCAGGTACGAGCCTTTCTGGGAATCGCTGGGTATTATCGGCGATTCATTCCCCACTTTGCTTCTAAGGCTGTGCCCCTAACCAACCTGACGAAGGGGAAAGGGTCGGTCATGATTAAATGGACCCCCGAGGCTGAGGCAGCATTCCAATTCTTGAAACAAGCCTTATGTAGCCAGCCAGTGTTGTACTCACCCGACTTCTCTAAAGACTTTGTCGTACAAAGTGATGCGTCAGATGTGGGGTTAGGAGCAGTATTGTCCCAGGTCTGGAACGGGGAAGAGCACCCAGTCATTTACCTCAGCAGGAAGTTGAAGTCCCATGAGGTAAATTACGCCACCGTTGAAAAGGAGTGTTTAGCGGTGAAGTGGGCTCTAGATTCCCTTCGGTACTACCTGCTAGGTAGGCACTTTGACATGGTTACGGATCACGCTCCGTTAAAGTGGATGGCTCAAAACAAGGAAACAAATAGAAGAGTGAATAGGTGGTTCCTGGCCCTCCAGGAATTCAACTTCACAGTAAAGCATCGCCCTGGCGTTCAAATGGGGAATGTGGATGCTTTGTCTCGAGTACATGAATGCCTGATTGCTGGTGTTCCAACCCCGAGGTTAAAACAAGAGGGGGGGGTATGTGACAGCAGGAAGGTAAAGTCACCTGGTTGCATCCAGGGGGGTAGATATATTTCGCCCAGATTCAGGCTTTACGCCGACTTATACAACTAGGTGGAGAGTTGTATAAGCCCAGCTAAGGCTAGTGGGCTCATGGATGACTCATACCTCTAGGGAGAGTGTGGGGCGTCGTACAGACAGGGAGTTGATGAGACCAGCTGAAGCTTGTCAGCTCATTTAGGCCTCTATAAGAACTCCCAGCTTCATTAGATGTTAGCTCATGCCTGGAACCAGACCTGTGTGGACTGTCTAGGGAGAGTGAACCCCTGTGCGGTGAGACCAAGCCTGTGTGGCTATTTGCTTGGACATTTAAAACCAGGGACTTAGGGACTAGGACAGCACTAGGCTGATCCCAGTTGTTAGTTAGGAAACCTGTATGTTTACTCAGAGGTCAAGTTGACCAGGATTTATTTTATTTATGTTTCTTTTGCTTTGCTGTGTTTTGTCACTGTAAATAGAAAATAAACCGCACCTTTTTGATTTTGAAAACCACAACCTCCGTTTGCTGGGCCTGTTTTTGTGTGGGGAGCCCATCCCGGGGGTCACACACACCCGCTGCCGAGCTAACCCCCTCACAATATATATATATATATATATATATATATATATATATATATATTGGTAGTTACTAATAATTGCATAAAACCTCTAAAACGTAATAATATTATTACCACTGGAAACTAATTAATATACCATACTTTGCCCACAAGTATCTACTAATATGTTTACTTATTGAAATAAGAATATTTGAGCTTCTCTATTTTTGATGTATTTAATGTATCATCTATAATTTGTATCACAACTTGTACTCAATAAAATATATTTGACAAAAAAAAAAAAAAAACTGCATGCAGGGCACTGGACAGACCACTAGGGACAAAGGGGATGTGTAATTATTTGATACAGTACTGTAATCTGTAAGATTACAGTATACTGTATCTATAGTGTGTTTTATCACTTTTTAAATTTGGCGCCGAGCTCCGTCCCCATGCGTCGCAACGCTCGCAGGGAACGGAGCTCGACACTGTGAATCGAGTGGAGGACACACGGCTCGCAGACACAGCGGGGAGACATCGCGGGATCCAGGGGACAAGGAATGTTACCTCTACATGGATCCTGCGATGCGATCCCGAGTGTAGCTCGGGGCTACTGCTTTTGGTACTCTCGGGAATACCGCCAGGGAGGTTAAGGAACTTCGGGTGCAAACCATTTGGTCCCTGACTTATTAATCTTATGTTTTTCAAGTCTATTCCTCATTTTTATCCTCTGCTAGCCATGAGGGTGCTTTCTGTGATGTGTCATGAGGATAAACATTGCAGTCTTGGTTACTGAATCCCCCCCCCCCGTTTCCCTCGTGAAGACCGAGGAGAAGAAAAAATTCAAAACCTTTGCCATCTCTCCCACCTTTGTAACCAGTTTTCCTTCCTCATTCTTTATGGGGCCAATATGAAAAAAGTAAAACTTTGGCAGTCATTTTTCCCTATAGCCATGAAGGGTAAGCACAATTACTGTGATTTCAGAACATGGAACATCCTACCATCTATAAGAGTAAGATAGGCCATATATGAGGGGCATATTATTGAGATGCTAACAATTTGCTGTTTGTCTAGAGCTCTGATCTAAGACCGGCCATAGACAGAGCAAATTTCTTTCCTGCAACCACAGACAGTATTGACAGGACAATCCCTCCCTCTGAGCCATTGTATTCTCCTGGTGGGGGGCAGGGAAAGAAAGCCCTCCTCGCCAGGAACACACAGTGATTATTGCTAGCAGCTATACCAGCTGCCAGCAATAATCGCAATACCAGCCGCTAGCGATAATCGCATGTAAAATCCGGCAGGCTGGTTGCAACCAAGTTGATCGATTTATCAACTTTTGTACATTCTCTGGTTCTAATCTTGCTCGACTTCTGCAGAATTGGCCACGATTCAAACCGTCTATGGCCGGCCTAGTTACTAACATTCAATTTTTTTTAGAAAAATAATAAACTAAATGATCCTAATAAACTGCTAACACTTTACAGATGCTGGAATCTCCTTTTGTTTGAGCCTAAAGTTGTTGGTGCAATGTCAAAACACTTACCAGCTGACTATTATCGGGTTTGCCAGCAGGTAGCCGCATAATAGGCATATTTGCTAAGTGAGTTTGGGATACAATGACTTGCAGAATCATTACTGATACCCAGTCCTCAATTGTGGGATTGTACATCTTATTTAATTACACCTGAAGTGTAAATTCAAATGGGGTTTTAGCTTTTGATGTTGGATCTATACAAAGGTTTTCTGATTGATTTCTACGACTTTCTGTTTTTTTTCCGGTAAGGGCTTAAAGTTATTACAGACTAAATTCCTTCTTTGTATTCATTGTATGAGTACTGTCTGACAACCAGGTACACTTCAAGTAGGAAATCGTTTTTGTTTCCATGGAAACAATTTTAATTTCAAAATAATTTTTTATGACAGGTGAAAAGCAATGTCATCCAATGTCCAACAGACCATAATTTGTCCAGTTTTAATGGAAGCCACTGTGGTTGTGACATACTGTGCAGTGTCAGTTGCATGAAACATTTACCCAGCAAGATGCAATACTTTTTTTACGTGTACTGTACATTTGATGCTTATTTGAAGCAATGCATTAGGACTCCACAGTCTCTAATGATAACATGAATATTTATACTGTTGGAAAAGTGCTGTTTTTAAAGTTCACTGGTTACCGGTTTTGAAAATGTTTACTTAAAGTAACATAACTATGTTGTGTTAGATCGTGTTTCAGGGAACTACAATAAGCTTCTTTTTTTTTTCTTTTTTTTTTTTTTATAAAAAGGTACTACAATAAGCTTTAGAATAAGAAACTGGTTAAAAGGAGAGCTCCAGGATCATTACAAAATCCAGCCATATGTAGACAGAGTTTATTCTTAGGGCTCGTTTACGCTTGCACCTATTTTGTAGACGCTATAACTTTTGCGCAAACCAATCAATATAGGTTTATAGCTATTTTTTTTTACCAAAATTTTGTAGAATACATATCGGCCTAAACTGAGAAAAAAAAAATGGGATATTTATTATAGCAAAAAATATTGTGTTTATTTCAAAATGTCTTTTTTTTGTTTATAGTGCAAAAAATAAAAACCGCAGAGGTGATAAAATACCACCAAAAGAAATCTCTATTTGTGGGAAAAAAAGGACGTCAACTTTGTTTGGGAGCCACGTCGCACGACCGCGCAATTGTCAGTCAAAGTGTGACAGCGCTGAAAGCTGAAAATTGGCCTGGGCAGAAAGGGGGTGAAAATACCCGGTATTGAAGTGGTTAAATAGGAATTAAACATCTATGTGGTAATAAATGGCTTCATATGATCACTATACCTAAATAAAAGACAGTTTTTGGCATGATCAGTCATATTTTCAATATCAATGCCACAATTTCTCAATTTCTGACAGGGTATGCAAACTTTTGAGCACAACTGTAGTTATACTTTAACTACTTTGGCACTAGACCAATGTTTAAATTTTTGCTCACATGTAAACAGTTTCATTTTTTTTGTATAAAACTCCTTAAAGTGTTACTAAACCCAGGACCCTGCTGCATTCACTGTATCTGGTCTCCCACAGTACACTGATCATGGAAATGCAATTAGTTTAGTAAATATATACTGCTAAATACCTTTTCTCATCAGCAGTTAGAGCAGTCTTGTGACTTCTATCAGTGTCCAGCCAAGCACTGGTTAAAGCTTGTAGGAGGATTTTTCTGATTGGCCTATGAGACTGCAAGACCCCTGACCACATGCATCCTCCCAAGAAAAAAAAAAGCAGTCTGATTCAATAGACTGTTATCAGGAAATTATTAGGAGACAATGGAAGGAGGGGAGGATCAGAGAAGACAGGATCAAACAGCCTTTTTACACACTGCAGGGGATTAACCCCCTTAGGTTCCACAGTGAGTATAACAAGCATGCTTTATTCCATATACAGACTGATTTTACTGTTGTGAGTTTAGTAACACTTTAAAATCCTCCAAACATTATATCTTTTCTGAAAGCAAATTAACTATAGCATAAAAAGATAGTTGTAACAATTTTGTATGTCACAATTGTAGCGCCCTGCTCCTGTTGGGTAGGCGCTATGTGTTAAATTTAGTTATCTGAGCTGTAGTTTAGCTCAGAAAGATTAAGCTAAATTGTTGGCTCGGTTTCAGTCCAGCTGGGTTGCATGGTTTTCCCCTTGACAGTAGGTGTCATTGTCACCATGGGTCAAGGTTGGAAATGCAGCAGGCTGGGTGTATTGGGTATTCCTTTCCCAGAAGTGGCTCAGGGGGCATGGTCAACCCGCTGTGCATTCTGGGAAGGGGTACTTAAGGGACAGAGACCGCGCTTTCAGGGTTTCGTTTGCCGGATCCTGACCTGAGGGCCCTCCTGGCCTCAGGGATGTGCGAGCTGCTTCTCGGCCTCAGGGCCTGCTGGCCCGAGGCTCTGCAACTGAGAGTAGGCCCAGGAGTTTCTGGGGCCTACTAGTCCAGGGATGGTCCTACGTGGTCTTGCCTGTGGGAAGAAGCGGAACAATTGAAGGACGCATCCTGGTCAATTTACCTCACGGTGCTGCCGGCTGGCTGAAAGATTCTGGCACCGTGAGCTGTGTACTTTCTGAAGGAACTTTTGCAACGTGTCAGTGTGGTTGCACGATCTTGTGGCGGAAGATTGTGAAACTACTCAACGGCACTCATCAAGTCTGTGGTAGAGAATTTGAACGAGCTTCGCACCGGTTGCTAGGCTGGTGAGAGTAGGCCTATCCGGTGGTTGCTGAATCCAGTGTGGAACCGATTTGTCCTCTGGATCTAAGATTGTGCCTGATCCGCAAAGCAAGGTACCTGAACCTCCCCTATCCCTCTAACCCTCTGTTGGAACTGTTTAATAAAACTTTTGAAGAAAAAGTAACCAAGTGTTGGTGTGGACATTCATGAAAGCTCTTCAAGAGGGACCCCTAAGACAAGTGTGTTAAACAGAAAAGGTAACAGCAGGCCCAAGTCTGGACCGGCGGCCCCTTCAGGGGTATTGCTACACGTGGGTGCTCGAGTCCGGTATTTGCTGTTACCTCTTGCAACTCAAGTTAACTGTTTGTCTGGGCTTTATGCTACAGAGGGCCCTGGACTGTGTACATTTTTGTCAAGAAAAGAGGGGAGAGCTTTGCGATCATTTATAGGCCGCTTGGGCTGTGGGCGGAGCCAAGAAAGTAAGAAAGCCCACGAGCTATGTGCCAAAAAGAACAAGTGGGAGGAGTTCCCGCCTACTTGCCGACTACTTTGTCCAACGGAACACCACCATGTCTTCAATCCTGTCAATGCAGTCTGCTATGGGGCCCAGGATGTTTCCTGTGGGTACCTCTACAAGTGTCATACTGCCGGGGACTGTGCTGATGGACACTGGTATTTGTATAAAACCGCATAGGCGGTTCGTACTCTACACAATTGGTGATGTGGAGGCTTTGGGTATGCTGTGCAACAGGTGCAAAGGACTGGTTACACACCCCCGTCCATTTGTCCGGTGTCTAGGCCGGTGAGAGTAGGTCTATCCGGTGGTTGCTGAATCCAGTGTGGAACCGATTTGTCCTCTGGGTCTAAGATTTTGCCTGATCCGCAAAGAAAGGTACCTGAACCTCCCCTATCCTTCTAACCCTCTGTTGGAACTGTTTAATAAAACTCTTGAAGAAAAAGTAACCATGTGTTGGTGTGGACATTCATGAAATCTCTTCAAGAGGGACCCCTAAGACGAATGTGGTGAACAGAAAGGTAACGGAAGGCCCAAGTCTGGACTGGCGGCCCCTTCGGGGGTGTTGTTACACAATATTTGGTAAAATGTTAATTAAATGCATATTTTCAGGAAACAATATAATAAAATAAATTATAATGCAATCACAAACAATTTAATGCCCATTTTTTGGTAAAATATGCATACAAATATACAGTATACATTTTATTATAATTTCATATATTTTTTTTACTTTATTTAATCATATTGCTATCACAATGGGTTAACAAACCCCCATTTGACAGCATTGGGCAGGTGACAGGTACTCCTTATGGAAACTTTGGGAGTCCAATAGACCCCACAGTCTCCCATGCCCTCCAAAGCATGTAAGCAAGCAGAGATCTGCTCAGTTACATGCATCCCTGGCTGTATCAATGGAATGAATGGCGGCTCTGAAACTGGAAGTGACAAGATCATTGTTGCTTCCGGTTTCATTCCAGGCAGAGGAGATCAAAGAATGGATGTTTGTCTTTCTCCTCCCGCCCACCATTTTGAAGCCCTCTGATGTGGTTCCAGGCTCCTGATAAGAGCGGGAGAGCCTGGGAACCACACTACTGCATTCATTAGCTTGTGCTTAACCCTTCGATCTTTGGATGTACATAGCACATTCGAACTGCTAAACTAGTTAATCTATTTTACAAACGTATAGTCTAGAAATACAATATAATGACAGGAGCCCAAGAAAGAGAGCTGGATGCTCCATCCTAGATAAAAGTATTTTACATGCTATTTTAGGAAAGCAAACCAACATTTCCAAAACAGTTATTTTTTTTATTTTTTTTTAACATCTAAGTTGATCTGAAAACAAAAACAATAGGTTGCCAGATCTTTATGATAAAGGTGCTCTAAAAGATATGATTTTGCTTGTCACTAATCATCATGATTGAAAATCATCAATTAACAAGGCTGAATTTTTATTCACAGTTCCTCTGAGTTTTGATGAGACTTGATGATGATGAGCTGGAGATGTGCAGTCAAGCAATGAAGGGCATCGAGACGCTTTCAACAGGGGAAGTTTGATGATGTTTCTTGCTATGTATTTACCAAGAGCGCCTAACTACAAGGATACACCAAGGACAAACTAGGAAAGTTTTAACATTGCACCGGTGTCTAAAAGGCTGAAGAAAAGTCTGTAGATTTTGCTTGGAAAAAATCGATGAGTCAAAAAGTAATGTACTTCTCCAGTCAATATTAAACGGTGATTCACTGGTCAGACTGGCATTTGCATCCATTTTAAAATGAACCTGCAGAAACCTCTGTGTTGGTTAGATTACTAGATAATTAAAAGCACGCTTCATTGAGCACAGGAATGGTATTAGAAATCCTAAAGGGTAATGAGGAAGCTAATAATAATATGTGCAATGACTATCATGTTTTCTAGCTCCACCACTGCACTCAGAATTTATGGATATAGAATAATTTGCTCCTCATTTAATTGTAAGTTGTATTCTCCTCAATATTTTAGGAGGGTTTGGCATGTTTTAGATTTCCAAAAAGTTTTTCCAACTTTGGCAAATTGAAATTACCTTTATGGATCAAGAAAGCAGAGGTAGAAGTATACTATAACGGTCGGTGTAACTTCAGGAGGGCCTGGTGTACCTCCTGCCCCAGCACATCCACACTCATCTCCTGGCAGCTTCTACAAACACTTGATTTACTAAAGGCAAATCCACTTTGCACTACAAGTGCACTGCAAGTTCACTTAGAAGTGCAGTCGCTGTAGATCTGAGGGGGACATGCAAGGAAAATAAAAAACAGCATTTTTACTTGTACATGATTGGATGATAAAATCAGCAGAGCTTCCCCTCGTTTCAGATCTTCCCCTCAGATCTAAAGCGACTGCACTTCCAAGTGCACTTGATGTGTACTTGTAGTGCAAAATGGATTTGCCTTTAGTAAATCAACCGCTTAGTGTACTATCTGATGTCAACGTATTTATCAATTAATGCAACATCTACTGTATGTGCAGGCATCAAGTATGAATATATCAAGGGTGTACAGTAAAAACAATCCATTATATATTGAAATAAATTTCCTGTGCAATCATAGGAAAAGAACATTCCTATGCCAGGTTATGCCTATCTTTTTTTAATGATACTTTTTATCCAGGGTGTTTTTTCAGTGGAATGCAGTTCTGCCACCTCCAGTGCTGAATGTATGTAATGGCAAGGAGTGCACGGGTGTGATAGAGGGTCTATTGATGCTGGCTGGTGGGGTCTATTGTTGCTTAAGGGGTCTATTGTTTCTTGAGATATGGTATTATGTTGCAAGGCAGGGCAGCCAACTGTTTCTGGGAAGAATCTACATTTGTACATTTGAAGAAGGAATGTTTTGTTGCTGTCAGTTGTAGGGTCTATTGATGCTGGATGCTGGGAGTTATATTTTTGCTTGAGGGGATCTATTGTTGCTGGAGTCAATCTAATGTTGTTGGGGGGGGCATTTTGTTGCAGGGGGTGTATTGTTGCTAGGAGGGGGTATGTTGTTTGCTGGCTGCAGCAGATCTGCTTTACTGCTTTTCTTTTTACCATTAACAACTTAAATACAAATTTCTTAGCACCATAAAATGATGATTGGTGCTGTATTGTGTGAAGGGGGTGGTACTGGGAGGTGGTTCCAAGGGGTGATCTTCAGAGATGGGTAGGAGGTGGAGACAAATGGGGGGGGGGACTCGGAATCTGGGATTACCTGCACTTATTCTCTGAGAAAAAAATCTCAGAGGACCCCTTTGATCCTGTATGCCTTGTTCTTTGTCATGGGAGTACCAAAATTTACCCAAAACTGCTTTAGAATTTGTATGCTTCCAGTAGGCTACCACAGAGAATCAGAATGACCAGCATAATCAGCCATTTAACCCTGATGTTTCTGCGCACCACTATACTGGCAGATTAAATTAAAGATTTATTTTAAAATTATCTTATTGACTTCCATAGCACTGAATGACTTGCCTTTGTTTTGTTTTTTTTATTTCCTCTGGCTGATATACACACTTATAGAAACCCTCTTTAGAAATATTTTAAAATTCTGCTAAAAAAAAAAAAATTGTTTAACTAATACTAAGTGTAGAAATGTTGCAGCTACATTACTGGAAATATACCCCAGTAACACTGTAAAAAAGACTGAATCCTAAAGGAGAAAAGCACTGTGTATCTTACTGAATAACAGTTTATTGCATAAGACTTCTGTAATTTATTTAGTTTGCAAAAAAAAGTTGTGTTTTTGTATAACAGTGTCACTTTACTTGCTTTCCTTAGTAGCAGGAGTAGGCTTTAACTTTATTCCCCACAATCCCCTGAGCCCAGGGGGTATAAATTGCAGCCCTTCCTACCCTCCTGTGCTCAGAGGTACAGCAGTGATTGGACATTAGATCTGTAACCAGACACTGGACCTTCCAATGTTATGTCCACAGAAAAAGAGGAGGGTGGAGGAGCCAACAGTGTAAATCCTACTTGATAAAGCATGTAAGTGTAGTCTGTCCACTTACTGGTTCACTTGGCAATATAGTCCATCTGGGATGGTAGTATCCTGGGGTCTGAAGCTGCCGCTCTGCAGGCTCTGATGATGTGTCTCTCGGCCGGATGGTGTGATGGATGTTGTTTGAAATTCATGTCACAGGCTCCCAGCGGTGTCACATGACAGGAAGCTCACGCTGTCCAGTCCGGAATGCGGAAGCGGCGGTGACGTCACACAGCAGAGCTGGCAATCAAAGATGGGGTAGGGGGTGTCGCAGGCTACGCGCTCGGAGCTCACAGCTCCTTCTAATGGCCTTATCCGGCCGAGAGACACATCATCAGAGCCTGCAGAGCGGCAACTTCAGACCCCAGGATACTACCATCCCAGATGGACTATATTGCCAAGTGAACCAGTAAGTGGACAGACTACACTTACATGCTTTATCAAGTAGGATTTACACTGTTGGCGCCTCCACCCTCCTCTTTTTCTGTATACTTCTTCTGACATAGGTAATGGACAGCCTCTGAGGATGGCTGCCTTAGTTTGTTTTTATACCAACAGACTATTTTAGAAGTGCTATTAGTGCCACCATTATATCTGTTTTTTAAGGGCATCACACTGCTAGGAGAGCCGGAATTCTCCCCCTTTCTATAACAATGTTATGTCCAGTGTGGGCAACAAGTGAGCAGAAGACCTTGTCCCAGTTGTACCTGGAGTACTAGGTTCCCAGTGGGGTGGATCTGTGTACAGCCACCTGCCAGTTCACCTGGACCAGAGTCGTTTGTTGTCTCTCCACTGCAGAGCAGGACCAGGAAGCCCTTTGGATGATCACCTGTACTGCCAGCTGTAGGCCACTCCTATTTGAGAGGGAAGTTACTCTCCAGGAAACCACAAGTAAGGCCTCGTACACACGACCGATTTTCTCGGCAAGAACCAGCAAGAAACTTGCTGGCAGAGAGGTCTTGCCGAGTAAATCGGTCGTGTGTACGCTGCTAGCGGGTTTCTCGTCGAGAAAACCGACAAGAAACCTTGACGAGAAAATAGAGAACCTGCTCTCTATTTTCTCGTCGAGATTCTCCTCGGCATGTTTCTCGACGAGAAAAGTGAGTGTGTGTACACTTACCTGTCCGCCCGGAAGCCCACGCATGTTCGAAATGAATTCGACGCATGCGCGGTAGCTTCCTAGGCATACGTAGGGTATACCAAGATGGCGGCGACGGCATCGAATGTGACGAGCGCATGCTCGACGTAGTCGATGACGTCACCGCGTACACTCCTTTCAAAGAACCGCGGGTTCTTTGAAACGAGCGTGTGTACACTCGGCCGGGACAAGTTTCTTGTCCAAGAATCTCGTCGAAAAAAACGACATGTTTTTTTCAACGAGAATCTCGGCCGTGTGTACGAGGCCTTAGGCTGGCCATAGATGCCTTGTTTTTTTTTTTCAACCAGCCAGAGGGCTTGATAGAAAAGAAAATAGATGGATTCCTTCATCCGCACATGCAAGGTGGATAGATGAATCGTTCCTGCTGTGCCATTGTATTCTGACAGCAGGACTCCTCCTCTGTCAGAATAGATTGATCAGCAGCTGCAGCCAGCTGTTTGACAAAAGCTTTCCAATAAGCCCATTCAACAGAAGTCAATTGTTAGATTGAACTCTGTCGATAGATGGATTGAATTTTGGTGGGTCCCCGCTGAAACAGCCAGATTTCGATTCACCTACGGGCAGCTTAATAGTATTTACAATTTAACCGTATAAGACTCTTAGAACCTGTTAACCTGTATTGTATTGCAATCTAGCACCCACTTTAGCAACTACTCCTGGCAGCTCCTGTTTCAACTGTAGAATTTTTAATTCACCTCTGTTCTGCAAACCTCTTTACCATTTTGTCTCTATTGTCAATTTACTGTGCTTTCCTTCAATAAACTCTCAGTTAAGCGTAAGGTCAGGTTTTTGGCTGATTTACCCTTATGTAACGCCATTTACAGAGATTTTCTGAGAAGTTGAATTTCAGTTTGACCAGTTGCATTCAAAATTTCCATAGCCTGTCTGTGTTATGATGATAACTGCTGAACACTAATGGACATGTTCTACTTCAAAACATGTAATAAAAGCCCAGCGGCTCGTCATTTTGCAGAATTCAATGAATACAAGTTGATAGGACTATGATTTTTGGCATTAGATTGCATACATCCCCACCCCTGTAGTGGAGATTGATAGTAGCATTTTACAAAGGTAAAGCAGGTGGGTTAATAAACTACGAGCATGTAAAGGGACTGGATTAACCACTTGCCAATTAGCAGTTGTACTTTTACTGCTGGCTGGCGGCTCTGTCATTCCCCAGGAACGTACTCATATTTCGTGGGGAATTTCCAAGTTCACAGGCACGTGCATGCGTGCCCCCTGCTGCTCGTGCTATGGTTGCACACATCATGAGTTTGTCAGCAAACTCACAGCCAATGAAGAGCACTTTTTGCGATTCGGCACTGCGTCGCTTTAACTGACAATTATGCGGTCGTGCGACGTGGCTCCCAAACAAAATTGACGTCCTTTTTTTCCACAAATAACGCTTTCTTTTGGAAGTATTTGATCACCTCTGCGGTTTTTATTTTTTGCGCTATAAACAAAAATAGAGCGACAGTTTTAAAAAAAAAAGCAATATTTTTTACTTTTTGCTATAATAAATATCCCCAAAAAATATATAAAAATATATTTTTTTTCCTCAGTTTAGGCTGATACATATTCTTCTACATATTTTTGGTAAAAAAATAAAATAAATCGCAATAAGCGTTTATTGATTGGTTTGCGCAAAAGTTATAGCGCCTACAAAATAGGGGATAGATTTATGGCATTTTTATTATTTATTTTTTTACAAGTAATGGCGGCGATCAGCAATTTTCATTGTGACTGCGACATTATGGCGGAAACATCGGACACTTTTGAAGCCATTTTGGGATCAGTGCAATAAAAATGCACTAATTACTGTAAAAATTACACTGTAAAAATTACACTTCATTGCCACTGTAAAAATTACACTGGCAATGAAGGGGTTAACAAGTAGGGGGCGCTGAAGGGGGGTAAGTGTGTCCTAGGGATGTGTTCTAACTGTGGGGGGGATGGGCTACGTGTGACATGACACTGATCACCGGTCTCGATTACAGGGAGCTGTGATCAGTGTCCTGTCACTAGGAAGAATGGGGAAATGCTTGTTTACATCAGCATTTCCCCGTTCTTCCTCTCAGTGAGACGATCGCGGGTATCCCCGCTGCCGTGGAAATTTTATGAAGATGTATTTAATATGTATTGTCATAGTGTCACCCAGTGTTAGTTCTCCAGCAACCCACTCTAAAGAGCTAACTGGGGCGGACTGACGCTGGTTGAGATAAACTTCTTGATTTGGAGAAGGGTGTTTGCGGAGTGAGGCCTCTCTGCAAACGCATTATCGGTTTAGCGGATGTGTGCTCTTGTCATCTCGATATGCCTGATCAACTTTGAGGTGGTGACATGAGCATACACCTGCAGTTAAGCTTCCCTCATCAGGAACTGTGTTCATTGGTTATTGTATTATTATAGTATTATTGTTGTATTGAATTGTGTTGTTGTTGTATTGTATCCTTTAGCTATATTTCTTGTGTTGTCAACTCCTTATATGGACATTTCCTGTGTGGAGGGGACATCCTGTGATGTCCCCTCCCATGGAGGAGGTGATTGGCTGCTGCAGCCATCACTTCCTGTTTGTGAGATCTTTTGGGATAATAAAAGGAGCCGCGAGGCTCTCGGCGGGCAGTGATGCTGGCCGTGTGGCAATGAACATAACAGTCTGGGGATGTCTCTCTTTACATGAATGAATGGGAAATCGAATGAATGGTGAGTGTATCTTAGCTTAAGATGCATTATTGCATTAAAACGAAGTGTGCACTTATTAGCACAAGGAGAAATCGCTGTGTGCTCTGCATACAATCTATTTGTCCACGTCACCGTGGACATCGAGTCCGCGGGACCCGCGGTTGGACTCACGGAGCTTGCGGCGGGTGCGCATGCCGCCGGCGGCACACACTTGCCCACAATGCCGCATCTTAAAGGGGACATACCTGTACGCCCATTTGCCCAGCTGTGCCATTGTGTCTACGTATATCGTCGTGTGCTGGTCGGCAAGTGGTTAATCTCACAGTTCAGAGCTGAGATCACGGAGAAAAGCCAGTCAGTGAGTAAAATCAGCACACATACACTTGTTAGGCACACATTTAACCCTTGATTTCCCTCCTAATCACTCCTGTCACCCAGCCAGTGCTATTAGTACAGCGACATTGTACAGTATTATTACTGATCCCTGTATTAGTGTCACTAACGACGTTAGACAGTGCCAGTTAGAATGAGTTTACATTCCTCCCTGCCAGTGTCGGTTAGTGTCCCAGTCCCTGATTGCCTGCCACACTATTACAGTCACACTATAAGTCACTGATCACCAAAATGACTAGTATAGTCTGTATGGATCAGTATCCTGGTCACGATCAGAATTATACCAGTGTAAAAAAATGCAGTGATAGCAAGATCAGCCCCGATCATTGTCAGCACTTGCGTTTAGCCCCCCCTCCCCCCCCACACTCAACAAGTGCAGTGTCATTTTTCTTATCACTGACAATTGTCTGCAAAACTGCAGGGTCAGGCCTGGTCTCTGCTAGCACTAGAAGTTAATTTTATTTCTAGCAGTTTTCAAGCAGTCCCTGATTGCTAGCCAGGACCTCTTTTTTTCCATAGTTGCCACTAAAGTACCTGTAAAGTTAGTGCCCAAAATGTCCAAAAAAAGGTACACTAGTAAGGAGGTGTATGGGATTCGGAGCCTTGCAGATGAAAGTGAAAGGGAGGCCTCACTGTCAGAATCAGGTGCAGAATATGAACCCTGGAAGCTAGCTCAGATGATAGTGGAGAGACCCCTGTTAAAATCAGGCGTACTGGACCCCATGTTGCTGAAGTGCTAGAATCACATGATTATACTCAGATACAGCACTAGTGCTGCACTACTTTTTGGTGATCTGGCAAGCACCAGCACTGCAGTATTTCATGGTGAAGTGGAGAGCACCACCAGTGCAGTACAAGCTAGTGAGGTGGCTAGCACTAGTCGTATACTGCAACCGCAGCCACCAACAATTCAAGAACAGACCTGTGGAGCCTATAGTAGCTTTCCGGTGGAGCTTGTAAACCCTAATTAGCTGCCCCCAGATTCAGCAGCACTCGTTGTCCCCCCATTTCAGTGACAATAACCTCTGTTGTCCCCGGGGTGAGCCTGACTATGATCGGCTCCACAAAATTTGTCCCCTCATAAATTACCTGTCCCAGAAAGTTGTAGATGTGTATACGCCTCAACAAAACATCTGTATAGACAAATTCATTGTACATTTTACTGGCAGGCTTGCAATCAAGCAATATCTCCCCAGGAAGCATCAAGGACATGGGGTCAAAATGTATAGGCAATCAACTGGAGCCCCCTGGATTCCCAGACTACATCGGGAGCAGTAGAAATATAGTGTGGGGCTTGTTTTCACCCTTATTCCATATGGGGTAACAATTGTATGTGGACAACTTTTATGCAGGCGTGCCACTTTTTAGATTTTTTGTTTGTCCAAAGATAGGGTCTTGTGGCACCCTGCACCTTAAAAGCAATTTACCCCAACACAAAGGTCACCCCAAAAAGCTGTTGTGTCTGCGTAAAAAAGGTGTGACACCCAGTTATTTCTCAAACACAGCATGGGTATATGTAGCATTACATGACGTATGTGAGAAATATCTCAGTAAAGTGACAACTTTGTGTAAAGAAAGAAAACATTTTTTTTTCATTTTTCAGCAGACCGCCCGCTCAAGAAGAGGATACCTCTGCTGCCATAACAACGGTATTCCTCTTCAAACAGCCAAGGTATAATTATGGCGGGCGGTCCATAAGTGGGTAAAGTGACAACCTTGTGTAAAAAAAAATATAAAAAAAAACTATTTTGTCTCTACTTTCCAAAAGGGGTAATTTTAGGGGTGTATGATAGGTGTGAAAGACAGTCAGAAAGTCAGCACATTTATATTGGGAGTGTGTTACTTGCATATACTGTATTATACAGATTGTATTCTAGTTGCTCGCAACTACCTATTATATTTATAGTCAGAAAGTCAGAGCTGCTTAAAAACTGCATAAATTCCAATTTAATTACTATTGTTTTTAGAATCTATAACTTTCACTCAAACCAATTAATATACACTTATTGTGATTTTATTTTATTTTACTAATGACATGTTGTAGAATACATTTTGGCCTAAATTCATGAAGAAATTTGATTTGATTGGATATGTTTTATAAAAGAAGTAGAAATCTGTTGTCAAGTTAATGGAATCACTCATGAAAAGAAGGATCGTTGATCACTTAAAAACACACAGCTTGCTGGACCTAAAGCATCATGACTTTACTAAAGGCAGATCATGTCAGACTAATCTGATTGAATTTTTTGACTATATTACCAATGTTTCGGAGCAGGGTGGTGCTGTGGACATAGCATATCTTGATTTCATCAAGGCTTTTGAAAAAGCATACTGAATTTCTCATTTACTGTAATGCTTTCTTAAATTTTCCCTTCTCCGGCCTTCCGCCATCTCTGTGCCTGACCTTGCATTTCATGCTTTCTCAATTTGTGAAATGTGTTTCCGTTTTGTACTTGTTGTTTCTTTAACGTATCCAAAACCCATTTTACAAAGTGCTGACTCAACATATTGTACTAATTACACTAATTTATATTAAAGACTTAAAGAAGGTGACTTGTACTTAAAGAGGGATAAAAATGATTACAGTGCAATACTTACCTTCTGTAACTTTCTACAATATGCAGACTTCCTTTTCATATGAAGTCATGTGTTAAAATCTAATCAGAATACAAACTGTCAGTAACTACTAATTACTTTCTATTGCAATTATAAAAAGGTCAGTTATACTGTATATGCAGCAAAAATGTTAATAAATTTGCAGTCACTTACCTATTACTTTTCCCAATACTGTGACAGGCCAATCCAGCGATCTTCCATATAGTGAGGATGGAACAATAAGAGGAAGAATGCGTTTAGTCTTTTCTTATGCATCCTTTCTGCCACTGTTTGGGAACTGTTCATGCCATGTACATTGGGTTACAATATTTCCCCAAGTCTGTGGAACTATTTGTAATTCTCCTATTGTCGAAGAAAAGTTCAAATAAAAGCCACTTAATACAGAGAGCAATCCTCCTCATGGAACAGGCTCCAGGTGACCTGGGACCCTGTGTGACATGGCCCCAAGTATTTGGTTGGCCTCCTGGAGCCTTAACCTAGACCATGTTAAATCACAGGCATGTGTAAAAAGTGCTCTGGGCGTTAATTTTTACTATGATCAGGGGAATGAAAACAAGAAATTGTGCATGTGATGTCTGCCTGGGCTTGGGTATTGACTACCATAAAACTAGCCCTGGAAGCCATGTTTGTAGGTGGGGCCCCAGCCACCTGAGTCAGACTGGACAACCTACTTACAGAAGGATGAAAATAAAAAAAAGGGGTTCTGGGACTTTAAATGAGGTGTATCTAATTATGCGCCTCCATCCCTATTCTTTGAGATAAAAGGAAGCATTTTCCTGGTGTGTTACACCAACAGGCATTTGCAGCACTTACAGCGGGCGGAGTGTGCCTCCTGCACATTATACACCTGAAGTTAGCCTGTATTGCTGTGTTTTCCTGGTGTTACACCAACATGCATTTGCAGCACTTACAGCGGGCGGAGTGTGCCTCCTGATCATATTACACCTGAAGTTAGCCCGTATTGCTGTGTTTTCCTGGTGTGTTACACCAACAGGCATTTGCAGCACTTACAGCGGGCGGAGTGTGCCTCCTGCACATTATACACCTGAAGTTAGCCTGTATTGCTGTGTTTTCCTGGTGTTACACCAACAGGCATTTGCAGCACTTACAGCGGGCGGAGTGTGCCTCCTGATTAGAGTTGAGCGGACACCTGGATGTTCGGGTTCGACGGGTTCGGCCGAACTTCGGAAAATAGTTCGGGTTCGGGACCGAACTTTAACCCGAACCCGAACCCGAACCCGAACCCCATTGAAGTCAATGGGGACCCGGACTTCTGAGGACTAAAAAGGCTCTAAAAAAGTAATGGAAAGGGCTAGAGGGCTGCAAATGGTAGCAAAATGTTGTTAAGAGCATGACAAGTGCTCTGCAAACAAATGTGGATAGGGAAATAACTTAAAAATAACATAAAAAAAATAAAAAAATAAAAAAATATGCTGGAGGCCCCCTTTTCAGCAGAAGAGGTACGGGAAGTCATTAAGAACCTCAGAAACTCAACGGCACGATGCCACACATATGGTGGGAATGCCCCAGAATACGCCCTTTCTGGAATAAATTATTCAATTTAATGAATAAGCTAGTGGGAAAATAAAATACTTTGAAATAAAAATGTAGTGGGGTGCTAAATTTAAGGGAAGTGTTTGAGTGGTAAATAGGCTCAAACACCCTAATTCTGTAGGATTCATGGACCATTTTGTCCTCGGGGGACAGCATTGGTGTGCAGTTCCCTGCGGTCTACAGGTGGCGCTGCCATGGTAGGCTAGGGTTGAACCGCGATACAGTGTTGTGCCTTTTGTGTCCCCTCTTGGCAGTAGTACAGCGGGGCGGTGAACCTGCTGTGCATGCCGGGAGAGCATATAAAAGGGGCAGACCTTTGACCTGGGGGCTGATGTCCAGTGGGGTCTGCGCCCAGGTGCCTTCGGCCTGGGTGCATGTGTTCCTGTTCCATCTCGGGCACCTTTAGCCCGGGGTGAGGTACTATCCTGGAGTTCCTGCTGCCCTGGGTATGGAGTCCTAGGGGCGGGAGTAAAGCCTGGAGTCCAGAGCCTTCGTCTGGAGTCTGCTAAGGGTCGAGGAGTCTTAGGGTGCCGCCTCGTGTAGGGGACCCTGTTCAGGGGACCCTGACAGACCATCACCCTGGCCCAGGCCTTCTCAGACACAAATTTTTTCCTGGTACCTGATGTAAGTACTTAGGTTGGGCTGTTTTGCCTTTCCCTGTTACCCCTAGCATTATCACACTAATCAATGTATTGTACTTCATAGATATCTCTGTACATCCGCCCCTGATGAGTGTTCTTTGTACACGAAACGCATCGGGCAACATGGGATGCAGACATATGTTCACATTATACTATCAACTTTGATATTCAATATTATGATGTTATTGCTTTTATACAACTGTTTATTTTCCTTGATTGTGCTGCTTTGATGTTATATGCACATAGATATATCACTGTATGTATCCACTATCAACCCAGACCACTACATAGCACAAGCTGTTACACATCCATGTACTCTTGATGCCCTAGTACACACACACATATATATGTGTGTGTGGACTTTTATGGAAGGATGTTCACTATAATGTCCCTTTTTTGTGGTGTTTGTTCTATTGACATGTGTGCTACATTTTTGTGACTAATAAATATGCATTTTTGATCCATCCACCTCCACTTTGTCCATGGCCTCATCCAAAGTCCCAAACTTCCCACTTGTATTCTGTTCCAGGGAAGGGAGGATCATTCTGATGGACCGATGCGGGAGTCACGGTGAAGGAAGAGTCTGTTGACTCCCTGGAGAGATGTCTTCCCCTTGATATGGGCTAGGTACGTAGAAGGAGAAGCTCAAGGTCATCTTGAGTGTATCAGAGGCCTTATTCACCCGGCCCGTGGCAGGGGCCTTATACACCCTGGTCTGTGGCAGAGACCAAAGTTCTCCAGGTCCGTGGCAGGGGCCTTGTACACCCAGTCTGTGGCAGAGACCAACCTCAAGGTCTGTGGCAGAGACCGTGCACCTAAAACTGTTTGAGAAACCTAAGCAGTGAAGTGAATGTGCTACGTTTGTGCCTGGACCTCCTCCACACCTTAAGCTGTCCTGTTTCTTTGCTCTAACCTTTTCTATCCGTGTAGAGTTTATTTTGCCATGAGAGAATAAGAGTTGTAGTTTCAGCTGGTGTGGACATTGACTTTACTGGGAATTAAAGGACTTGCCTCTACCTACAGTAGAGGTGAGAATCATCCTCTGGAGGAGTTTTGACTCCGGCTGTGGACACGGCCCGTCAAGTACACCGCTCAACCTCTTTATATAGGAGGGTACGGGCTGGTAGTGCAGTGTGCCTTTCTCCCTCCTGCGAGGAGCCAACAACATAAAGGCAGGTAAGGGGGAAAGGATCTGTGGGCTACAAAAAAATAAAATAAAAATGATAATCTTGACCTAGGAGGACGAGGTCCATATGGAGTAGAAGGTTGAAGTGGCGGTGGATGTGGCTGTGTAGGTGGAAGCGGCGGTGGAGGAGGACGAGGTAGCCAACACTGGTTCAAAAATACAACAATGGCTGGGTAAGGCCGGTGATGTGTCGAAAGTTGTTTTTTTAGCATAGCACAGTAGAAGACAAATATATAGAAATGGTTTATTTCACACGCCTCCAGATATGTATTTCACACTGCAAAATATTTTTTGTGGCCCTAAATGGCGTTTTTTGGAAGACCACAACACACCCACAGTACGTAACCGCTGAATCGCACAGCTACAGAACTGCAGAAAATGCTATTAAAAAAAAATGTTTTTTTTTAGTATAGCACAGTACAAGAAAAATATATAGAAATTGTTTATTTCACATACCTCCAGATATGTATTTCACACTGCAAAATATTTTTCGTGGCCCTAAATGGCGTTTTTTGGAAGACCACAATACACCCACAGTACGTAACCGCTGAATCGCACAGCTACAGAACTGCAGAAAATGCTATTCAAAAAAAATGTTTTTTTTTTTGTATAGCACAGTCGAAGAAAACTATTTAGAAATTGTTTATTTCACACACCTCCACATATGTATAACACACTGCAAAATATTTTTTGTGGCCCTAAATGGCGTTTTTTGGAAGACCACAATACACCCACAGTACGTAACCGCTGAATCGCACAGCTACAGAACTGCAGAAAATGCTATTCAATTTTTTTTATTTTTTTTAGTATAGCACAGTAGAAGAAAACTATTTAGAAATTGTTTATTTCACACACCTCCACATATGTATAACACACTGCAAAATATTTTTTGTGGCCCTAAATGGCTCTTTTTGCAAGCGTACATTAAAGTGCAATTTTTTTTTTTTTGGGGGTTTTTGCCCTATGGGTCTTTTGGAAAAGAGCACAATAAAGTGCCTTTTTTTTTGTCCTAAATGGATCTTTTTCCAAGAGCAGAATACACCCACAGTATGGAAACAGTGTATCTCTCAACGTGATATATGCAGTGCTGGTGCACTGAGCTTGCAGATAAAAGGTAGATTTTCTCTGACACTGGGCTCATAGCAGTGTAAAAAGACTGCACTGCAAAACAAACAGGTAAACCTATGCAGATCGCTGAGTTATATCTCTGAATCTGGACTCCTATTCCTATATAATATATCCCTCTCCCTAAAAGCAAAAAACAGGAACCTCTCCCTACACTACACTGTCTCTATCTTTCCCTCAGATTCCAGAATCAGGACTAACTCATGTATTTTTCTATCTCTCCCTAAAAGCAGCAGCAGCAGACTAGATCCTCTCCCTATCTATTCTGAAGCAGAGTGACGTGTGTGCTGTGTGCCTCTAGCTTATATAGAAGCTGGGTCACATGTTGCACTGACCAATCACAGCCGTGCCATTAGTAGGCATGGCTATGATGGCCTCTAAGGGCACACCAGCTAATCAAAAGGTGATTGTCTGGCCCCTGAAGCATTTCTAAATGCGTAATTAGATTGCCGAACCCGAACCTGGACTTTCGCGCAAAGTCCGGGTTCGGGTTCGGGAAAAAGCTAAAGTTCGGTACGGACCCGAACTTTACAGTTCGGGTTCGCTCAACACTACTCCTGATCATATTACACCTGAAGTTAGCCTGTATTGCTGTGTTTTCCTGGTGTGTTACACCAACAGGCATTTGCAGCACTTACAGCAGGCGTAGTGTGATTCCTGCAAAATATACTCCTGAAGCTAGGCCTTATTGCTGGTTTTCCCCATCTCCCTGCAGGCCATTAGAATGTCTGGAAGGCAAACAAGGAGAGACAGACAGTCAGGAGCCAATAAAAGAGGGCAAGCAGGCTCTGTGTCTAGAGACAACAGTGCTGGTCATGGACACGGTGCATCGCCATCAGCACGTGGCCATGGGACACGCTTGTCCTTCTTTTCGGCAGCTGGACGTGTTGAGCCGCATCATGCCGAAGACTTGGTAGAGTGGATGACCAAGCCCTCCTCATCCTCCTCATCCTCTCTCACCCAGGCTCAGGGTACTGGCAAAGCAGCTGCCAAAGCGTCCTCTTCCCTGGTATCAATGTCATCATCAGTCACTCCTTCCCTAGACCAACCATGTCCTCCTGAGGAGTCCCCCGAACTGTTTGAGCACAGTGTTGGGTACATGCTCCAGGAGGATGCCCAGCGTTTTGAAGGGTCTGATGATGATACCCAGCTAGAGGAAGGCAGTATTGTGAGAGCAGAGAGAGGGGATGCTCAAGAAGGACACCAATCTGGCAGTCATGTTCCAGCAGCTGCAGCATACTGCCAGATTGGCTCCAGTGATGAGGAGGGAGGGGATGATGAGGTCACTGACTCCACGTGGGAGCCTAATAGGAGAGAGGAGGAGGAGGAGGAAGATGAGGAGGAGGCACATCTCCAACGAGGCAGGATGCCCTCGGGGGGCCAGCGTAAGAGCAGCACACCAACGGAATCACACCGCAGAGCTCCGCCTGTGCAGGGCGCTGCCTCTGCCCGTTATTCAAAAAGTTCTTTGGTGTGGGCCTTTTTTGAGTCGAGTGCATCAGATCGCACAGCTGCTGTTTGCAACATATGTCTCAAGCATATATCGCGTGGCCAAAACATCACCCGCTTGGGCACCACATGCTTGACCAGACATATGTTGACCTGCCATGCAGCTCGTTGGCAAGCCTACCTTAAAGACCCACACCAAAGAACAAAGCGGACCTCTCCTTGCACCGCATCAGCCGGGATCTCCAACCCCACTATACCTTCAGTCCTCTCTGAAACCTGCACTGAGAGGAATGAAGGTGTAGAATTAGGTGTGTCACAGCCAAGTACTTGTGGGCACTCTGCTAGCAGTACACCGATGTCCGATTCTAGCAGGCAAATTTCCCTGCCCCAGCTGCTGGACCGTCGAATGAAGTTCACTCCCATCCATCCACATGCCCAGCGGTTGAATGCTAGCTTGGCTAAATAGCTAGCGCTTCAACTGCTGCCTTTTCAGTTGGTAGACTCGGCCCCCTTCCGTGAATTTGTGCAATGTGCGGATCCTCAGTGGCAGGTTCCCAAACGCCACTTTTTCTCACGGAAGGCGATTCCGGCTCTCTACCGGCATGTGGAAGGCAATGTCTTGGCCTCGCTGGACAGGGCGGTCAGCGGTAAGGTGCATATTACCGCTGACTCATGGTCCAGCAGGCATGGACAGGGACGTTACCTTTCTTTCACGCCCCATTGGGTCACGCTTTTGGCAGCTGGGAAGGATGCAGGACAAGGTGCAGTGGTGTTGGAGGTTGTTCCGCCGCCATGCCTCCAAAATGCTACTACTGGTTGTGACACACCTCTCTCCTCCACCCCCTCCTCTTCTTCTTCCTCCATGGCCTCTTCCTGTGCTTTGTCCTCGGAACCAGCGGTGCTCCGTAGGCATTCAAGGGGCTACGCAAGTACGCAGGCAAAAAGATGCCATGCCGTGCTTGCGCTGGTGTGTTTGGGGGACAGGAGCCACACTGGGGCAGAGATTCTGTCTGCTCTGCAGGGGCAGGCCGAGAGGTGGTTGACGCCACGCCAGCTTAAGCCAGGAATGGTGGTTTGCGACAATGGCACCAACCTCCTCTTCGCCCTCCGACAGGGACTACTGACCCATGTGCCCTGTGTGGCTCACGTCCTTAACCTGGTGGTGCAGCGGTTCTTGGGCAGGTACCCGGGCTTACAGGATGTCCTGAGGCAGGCCAGGAAAGTCTGTGTGCATTTCCGCAGATCTTATAATGCTCGCCTGGCTGAGCTGCAAAAGGAGTTGAACCTGCCCAAGTACCGCCTTATATGTGACATGCCCACCAGGTGGAACTCAACGTTGGCCATGCTGCAGCGGCTGCACACGCAGCAGAGGGCCATCAATGAGTACCTGTGCGACTACGGCACCAGGACAGGGTCAGGGGAGCTCAGGTTTTTTCACCACGCCAGTGGGGCATGATCAGGGATGCATGCACTGTCCTGGCACCATTTGAGGAGGCCACGAGGATGGTGAGCAGTGACAGTGCATGCATCAGTGACACTGTACCTCTTGTCCACCTGTTGGAACATACACTGCGTGGAATAATGGACAGGGCACTTGAGGCAGAACAGAGGCAGGAAGAGGAGGACTTCCTTGCCTCTCAAGGCCCCCTTTACCCAGACAGTGTTCCTTCTGTCCCACCCATCACACAGGAAGAGGAGGAGGAGGATTGTGTCAGAATGGAGGTGGAGCCTGGCACACAGCATCATCAGCAGCAGTCTTTTAGGGATGATTTACAGTCCCAAGAAACCAGTGGACTTGTACGTGTCTGGGAGGAGGTGGCTGCGGATCATGTCGTCCTTAGTGACCCAGAGGACTCCGGACCGAATGCCTCAGCTAACCTACGCTGCATGGCCTCCCTGATCCTGCAAAGTCTTCGGAAGGATCCTCGTATTCTTCGGATCAAGGAGAGGGACCATTACTGGCTGGCCACTCTCCTTGATCCACGGTACAAGGGTAAGGTTGCGGACCTTATCTTACCATCGCAGAGGGAGCAGAGGATGAGACAACTCCGGGAGGCCTTGCAGAAAGGTCTGTGCAACGTGTTCCCAGAGACTGGGAGGTTACAAACTCCTGGTCCTGGACAACGAGTTGCTGAGGCTTCGGTCAGTCAAAGAAGGAGCGGTGGGGAAGGTGGCCATCTGACCGATGCGTTCAGACAATTCTTTAGTCCGCAGCCCCAAGGTATGATCGGTTCCAGCAACCATCGCCAGCGTCTGATATACATGGTGCAGGAATACCTAGGGGCAAGGTCAGACTTGGACACCTTCCCCACCGAAAATCCTCTGGCTTACTGGGTCTTGAGGATGGATCACTGGCCAGATCTTGCACAGTATGCAATTGAGCTACTGGCTTTTCCTGCATCCAGCGTTCTTTCAGAACGCACATTCAGTGCTGCTGGAGGATTTGTCACGGATCACAGGGTGCGCCTGTCCACCGACTCGGTTGATCGACTGACCTTCATAAAGATGAACCAGTCTTGTATCACCACCAGCTACCAAACACCTGAAGCTGATATAACAGACTAATTTATTTTCAAATGTCACATCCCTTCAAGACTGACGCTGATGCTGAGTGACTGTCCTGTTATGTTGACTGACTATCCTCCTCCTCCTCCTCAATGATCCGATTGATGATGATAGCTTGGAAAAACATTTTTGTTTCTGGGTGCCGCCACCAGTGGCTAAGGCCCAATTTTTCAGCCCCTGTTTAACAGGGGCATGTAATTACAATTTTTTATGCAATGCTTTGCAGCAGGGCTCATTCCTGCACTCCAACTAGAGTATCTGGGAGAGGTTGCAGTGTCGTGGCACCAGCACCAGTGGCTAAGGCCCAATTTTTCAGCCCCTGTTTAACAGGGGCGTGTAATTACAATTTTTGATGCAATACTTTGCAACAGGGCTCATTGCTGTGCTCCAAGTACAGTATCTGTGAGGGGTTGCAGTGTTGTGGCACCAGTGCCTAAGGCCCAATTTTTTTACCCCTGTTTAACAGGGGCATGTAATTACAATTCTTGATCTAATAATTCACAGTAGGGCCCATTCATGCGCCCACCAAGAGTAACTGTGAGGCCTTACAGTGTTGTGGCAACACCAACATGTAAGGGGCAAATTTCAGCTTAGTATATACGGCAGGCCCCTACTTTCAAACATCCAACTTACAAACGACTCCTCCTTGCAAACGGAAGGATACAACAGGAAGTGAGAGGAAATCTACCCCTAGGAAGGCAAATTCTCTCCTGTAAGAGTTAATATGGGAAAAAAAGTCACTGATGCTTTATCACCAATTCTTGTTTCAATAAAAAAACAAAATTTTCAAAAAACAATTTTTCATTAGGACGGAAAGTGAGGTGAACTGTTCTGAACAGGTGCACACTGCACAGACAGCAAAACAAATGTTACAGGGGTGATAACCCTTCCCTATGTTTTCCAAAAAGCTTAAAAATAGATTTTTGGGCTGGAGCTACACTTAAACAATTTTACCTGTTCAAAATTACAAACAGATTCTACATAAGAACAAACCTACAGTCCCTGTCTTGTATGCACCGCCTGTATACGGCTGTTCAGAGTATATAGGGCCTTTTTTATTTTGTGTGCGGGGTTCCCCTTAATATCCATACAAGACCCAAAGGGGCTGGTAATGGGCTGGGGTAGGGGCTGTGATGGGGTAGCTATGCCATTTTTCTTAAAGATTTTCATCCATATTACCGGGACCAGACATTACATTAAAGCCACAAGCAGTTTTAAATGGCTTTTTTTCCTTTAGAAATGTAATTTTGTGCAGGGACAGTTCTAAACACGGGAAACACGTGGCACTTCACAGGCATACTTTAGACACCCCCCAGGTACGATATTTAAAGGAATATTTTACTTTTTTTTTTCACTTTATGCATCATTAAAATGACTGCTCCCGAAAAACGACCGTTTTTAAAACTTCTTTTTGCATTGATACATGTCCCCTGGTGCAGAACCCGGGTTCCCAAACCCTTTTTAGGACAATAATATGCATAATAGTGGTTATAATTAGCAGTTTAGATTTTGAACGTTCGCATCCATTGTATTTAATAGGGTTCTAAAGTTTGTGCAAACTTTCGGTCCGTTCGCGGGTTCTGGTGCGAACCGAACCCGGGGGTGTTCGGCTCATCACTAGTGCCAAACTGCAATATATATATATATATATATATATATATATATATACACACACATGCATACATACACATACACAAGTATAGAGCAATAGGTAAATACACACACATCTAATAATATTGAGTGATTAAAGCCAATATGTACTGCATATCATGAACTCATTAAAGGCTGAATATAGGGTCATAATGGTATAAATGACATAGACATGTCTTAATTGTATAACTGCATCAAGTAGGCTGTACACGTTTCTATCCACTTCTTCAGGAGAACATACATACCATATCTGGATTTTTTTTATTATAAAAAAACATGTACCAAAGTATTCTGAGTGTAGAGAACCCGAATGTCAGAGAGGGGAGATAAGTACCAGAGGAATAGAAAATTCCCTAGAATACTTACATATAGGCTAAGATGAGTCTCACTTTAATGTGGTGTCATTGGTTATATACAATATGTATATTTTACAATAAATCAACACAAAATTTTCTTTTCAAAGCGTTTCATGAACAACATTTATTTCTTCAGGAGGATAGCCATTTTTTTAAAACCAAAGCGCCATACTATTGTGCAAGGGCCTGGCCAGTTTCAGCAAGTGAAGAAGGGGATAAATGGAGATCCCACCGGGGACATCTTTAACCACTTTGTGCCCGGGCCGTGGTCATAAGACGGCTGCATTGCGGCGCTCAATTGCCGGGAGGA
The DNA here is from genome assembly GCA_029206835.1 of Rana muscosa. Classification (NCBI taxonomy): domain Eukaryota; kingdom Metazoa; phylum Chordata; class Amphibia; order Anura; family Ranidae; genus Rana; species Rana muscosa. The sequence continues at coordinate 432,389,582 of CM055121.1, read as the reverse complement.
CGTCCATGGACGTCCTCAAGTTTACTTTCGCGATGCGCGCCGCCGCGGGCGCGCATCGGGGAAAAGCTGTGCCCGCTGTGTCATGCGGGTGCCGATGCGCGTGCCTGGCGGCCGCAATATCCGCCAGGTACACGCGATCGGCTGTCACAGAGCAGGGACGTGGATCTCTGTGTGTAAACACAGAGATCCATGTCCTGTCAGGGAGAGAGGAGACCGATGCTGTGTCCCTTGTACATAGGGACACAGATCGGTCTCCTCCCCCAGTCACTCCCCTCCCCCCACAGTAAGAATCACTTGCAGGGTACACATTTAACCCCTTCCCGCCCCCTAGTGTTAACCCCTTCCCTGCCAGTCACATTTATACAGTAATCAGTGCATATTTATAGCACTAATCGCTGTATAAATGTGAATGGTCCCAAAAATGTGTCAAAAGTGTCCGATGTGTCCGCCATATTGTCGCAGTCACAATAGAAATCGCAGATCACCGCCATTACTAGTAGAAAAAAAAAAAAAAAATCATAATTCTATTCCCTATTTTGTAGGCGCTATAACTTTTGTGCAAACCAATCACTATACGCTTATTGCATTTTTTTTTTACCTAAAATACATAGAAGAATATGTATCGGCCTAAACTGAGAAAAAAAATAGATTTTTAAATAAAAATGGGGATATTTATTATAGCAAAAAGTAAAAAAGATTGTGTTTTTTTCAAAATTGTCGCTCTATTTTTGTTTATAGCGCAAAAAATAAAAACCACAGAAATGATCAAATACCACCAAAAGAAAGCTCTATTTGTGGGAAAAAAAGGACGTCAATTTTGTTTGGGAGTCACTTCACATAACCGCACCATTGTCATTCAAAACGTGACAGTGCCGAAAGCTGAAATTTCGCCTGGGCAGGAAGGGGGTTATGTGCCCAGTAAGCAAGTGGTTAAAGGGACAGACACATACTTGCCACTTAAAGTGCCATCATAGTCCAGGCCAGATATCACCTCTAAAAGTCCTACTGGTGCTGTGTTCCCTAGAGTTGAAGGTATTTATGGGAACACATATGATGGCAATTGCCCAAGAGGGTTTTTCTCACTTTGGAGAGACTTTAGGAAAACTAAAAAACTTGAAATTTAGATAAACATTTTTAGAAGAAGTTTTTGAAGTATTCAATAATCAATCAACTTTTGAACCTTTTATTATTATAACTGAAGACATTTACAGTTAAATGTAGTATGGCTGAAGGAGAGGGAACGGGCAGCATTGTCTTAGATCCTTATGGCATCTTATTGCAATGCGCCAAAGTCTCTGGAAAGCATTTACTCAGAACTGACGGGGGAGATACCATTGTGTCAATATTTTATAGGTGGATTTCTGTGTGCGCATACAGATGGAAGATTTCAGGGAGAGGTGGATGATGTTTTGACGTTGTGTGGGTGTGAAAGGCCTATTGAGATCTCTTTCCCATTCACTGAGACTCGGTAGGATGAAATCATCCGGAGGGGAGATGAGCAAGGCGTACATCTTAGATACAGTACAGGGAGGGGGTCCTTATCCTGACAGTAAGATTCAAGCAGAGTCTGTTGACTACGGTATTGGGTCGGGGGGTCCAGGGTTCGGAAGAAATGCTGGAGCTGAAGCGCTTGCCAGAAAGGTAATCCAAACCGATCATCTGATTACATCAGTGGGGAAATTGTGGGCCAGGTGTTGTCTGTTAAAAAATGGGAAGTTTGAAAGCAGCCTCTCTCTCGAAGGTCCCAAAATGGACCATTCTCTTCCCCCGGAGGAAACCCTGGGTTACCCAATACTGGAAACAGCGGGGAATGGCCGGACGAAAGTTCTGGTTTTGAGCATGCCATATGACCAACTCAGAGAGTAGGTCCTTTGATTGGATGTGACTTGAGCGAAGCAGGTAGGGAAGTATAGCACCATGGTGCCCTATTCAGGGGGATAGTGCTAAACTGCTGTTTTATATGTGTCCATAGCTTAATATCCTTGTGCCTACACCAGTTAATTATCCTACAAGGTGGGCTGCTTGGTAATATTTAAATGCGTCCGGGACGGCCACCCCTCCATGAATTTTGGGTAGCGACAGAAGGCGTCTACTGATCCTTTTTTTTATTCTCACTAATATTAGGGATATTTGAGATATTTGGTGGGGTAGGGTGTGTACCCCCTTAATTTCATATGGGTGAGTGGGTGATGGAATAGATAAGGTATACAGTTGCAAAAAAAAGTATGTGAACTCTTTTGGAATGATATGGATTTCTGCACAAATTGGTCATAAAATGTGATCTGATCTTCATAAAACAAGAATAGACAATCACAGTCTGCTAAAACTAATAACACACAAAGAATTAAATGTTACCATGTTTGTATTGAACACACCATGTAAACATTGACAGCGCAGGTGGAAAAAGTATGTGAACCCCTGGATTTAATAACTGGTTGAACCTCCTTTGGCAGCAATAACTTCAACCAAACGTTTCCTGTAGTTGCAGATCAGACGTGCACAATGGTCAGGAGTAATTCTTGACCATTCCTCTTTACAGAACTGTTTCAGTTCAGCAATATTCTTGGGATGTCTGGTGTGAATCGCTTTCTTGAGGTCATGCCACAGCATCTCAATCGGGTTGAGGTCAGGGTTGGAGGGGAAGTTAATTTTATTTATTTTTTCTCTTCCTTGGGGAAGGGGGGATATTAGATGAGAGTTAATGTGATATTAATGTATGATGTCATGTATGTCAATAACTATATGTTGAATAAATATATATATTTTTTTTATTATACGGATCCTAGGTAGAGATGTCCCGAACTATTCGCCGGCGAATAATTCCAGGCGAACATAGCTTGTTCGCGTTCGCCGCGGCGGGCGAACATATGCAATGTTCGGTCCGCCCCTATTCTTCATCATTGAGCAAACTTTGACCCTGTACCTCACAGTCAGCAGACACATTCCAGCCAATCAGCAGCATACCCTCCCTCCCCGACCCTCCCACCTCCTGGACAGCATCCATTTTAGATTCATTCGGAAGCTGCAGTCTTAGTGAGAGGAGGGACAGTGTAGCTGCTGCTGATTTAATAGGGAAATCTATAGCTAGGCCAGTGTATTCAGTGTCCACTCCAGTCCTGAAAGACTCATCTGATCTCTGCTGTAAGGACAGCATCCTGACAGCACCCCAAAAAGCACTTTTTAGGGCTAGTACATCAGTCTGCTTTTTTTTTTTCCTCTGTAATCTAATTGCAGTTGTCTGCCAGCGTGTGTGTATTCAGTGTCCACTCCAGTCCTGAAAGACTCTTCTGATCTCTGCTGTAAGGACAGCGTCCTGACAGCACCCCAAAAAGCACTTTTTAGGGCTAGTACATCAGTCTGCTTTTTTTTCCCCCTCTGTAATCTAATTGCAGTTGCCTGCCAGCGTGTGTGTGTCAGGCTCACAGCGTATACTGTGCCCACTTGCCCAGTGCCTTACTTCTGGCCTGCCCCGCTTCAAGTGTCCTTTCAGAAAGGACCTTCAGTGCAGCAGGAGGTATTGTCACTGAGAAGAGAAGTCGCCTAGGTCAAAAAAGTCTAGATTACCTCACCTTTATTAAGATGAATGAGGCATGGATCCCGAAGGGACTGACAGTGGGCGATACATTTGACTAAAAAAGGCCTGATGAGATGAGCTGCCTTGGGCTAAAAATGGTCCACACGCTGCTATATTTTATCTCTGCATGCCGGATGACTTGCGTGACTTATCCGCCACAAACTAGGGTTCAAGCCGCAATGTTTTAGGGCACTTTCTGCCTGGAAAACATAAATTTTTCTGGCCGCTGCTACAGCAGCGGCTGCAACAATACCTAATTTTTCAGGCATGTGTACATGCCTAATTTTTCTGGCCTCTGGTGCTGCACTGTGGCTGCAAAAACAAAACAAACAAAAAAAGCACATACATGTGTCAATTCCCCTTCGTGATCGTTATCTTGTTGTGGTGAAGGGGCTTGCGTATCACAATGTATCGACCACCTCTATGAGTGTGTTGGCAATGGCAATGTTGTCACACCCCAGATGATAAGGTCGTTGCTTCATTGTGAACAGACCAAAAGCGATCGGCTGGATAATTTTGCATAGAAAAAACATTAATTTTCTTTGTGATCATCTAAGGTGATCATTAAAGCCTTGCGGTTGTGCAAATGGACTGTTTACGGTTGTTTGCCGTGCGTTAAATGGGGAGTTTGGTCTGTCACTGTGAAGCGGGCATAACCCTTACACTACCTGATCGATACAACATCATACCTGATGTTTTAAAGCACGTTATTCCAAACAATTTAGGAATGTTAGGTGATTTATGCCCTTTATGGATTAAAACCCGACTCTGCGTCAACTACGTAATTTTCCATGGGAGTTTTGCCATGGATCCCCCTCCGGCATGCCACAGTCCAGGTGTTAGTCCCCTTGAAACAACTTTTCCATCACTATTGTGGCCAGAAAGAGTCCCTGTGGGTTTTAAAATTCGCCTGCCTATTGTAGTCTATGGCGGTTCGCCCGTTCGCGAACATTTGCGGAAATTCGCGTTCGCCGTTCGCGAACGGAAAAATTTATGTTTGCGACATCACTAGTCCTAGGCCGTTTATGTGCCCATATGAACCTGGTAAAGAGAGTATTGATTTGGCAAAAGAAGGTCAAAGGGATGTTATAGGTAAGGTCTGGAAGAGGTACAGAAACTTTGGCAAGATGCTAATTTTGATGATGTTACAGCGGCCAAACCAGGAGTGCAATCCCTGATTCCATTTGTCTAACAAGAACGCACTACACTAAGCAAGGGTGGAAAGTTCATCTTAAATGTATCCGCTAAATTTGGTGGGATGTGGGTGTCCAAATACTTCAAAGCTGAAGACGTCCATTTAAGGTTAAGCTGTAGAGTGCAACATAAAGGGGAGGGCAGGGCGACTCCCATCGCCTCAGATTTGATATACCTGTAGTTAATTTTCATATTTTATAAAGTTCCATACTGATCAAATTCTTTCAGAAGATTTGGCAGAGAAATTTGTGGTTTGGTCAAGGAGAAGAGAAGTTCGTCCACGTAGGCAGAGACTTTATGGGAGTGTTTGCCTACTTGAATACCAGAGATATTCGGATTCAATCTAACCCTATTCAGGAAGGGCTCCAATGAGAGGGTTAAAAGCAGGGGTGAGAGAGGGCATCCCTGGCACGTGCCGTTGAAGATGGGGAATGGCTCTGAAAACACCCCATTGGCCTTCACCGTGGCTCGTGGTGAAGAGTATATGCTAGCTATCCAGCAGAGCATCTGCTCCCCAAAACCCATGTATTTCAGAACCACAAACTTAAAGGCCCAATTCACCCTATTAAAGGCCTTATCCGCATCTGTACTGAGGAATACGCAGGGGGGGTCCGTTTGATTGGCGAAGTGAACTAGATTGAGCACTTCATCTGTGTTGTTTCTTGCTTCGCGTGAAGGGATGAAGCCCACTTGGTCCAAGTGGACCAGTTGGGGTAACAAAGATTGAAGCCTAGTTAAGACGGCTCTCTTAGGGAACCATTCATTTGACATGTCATGCAAATTGTGCTCTGGAAGTCGAAGCACATGTCGGAGCAGTGTGAACCGGCCCTAAAAGTGAAGAGTGCAAAATCTGGTGCAGATGTGTAGGGTAGCCAATAATTTTTTTATCTTCAGCTTGTTCAATTAAGCTTTCACAAAAAAAACTGGAAGCTGATTGGTTTCTATGCAGAACTGCACCCAATTTTGCACTCTCCGGTTTTAGTAACCCCAATGTGTCTGCCCAAATATCTCCACGCAGGTCGAGAGCAGCCATGGCATATGTAATAGGAATCGTAGGATTTTATTGATAAAGCTCAATACAAGGCAAGGCATGCTAATGTCAACCAATAACTACTTAGCTCATTTAAGAAGCTGGTGCCTGTGGTGTTGGCTTACACTCCTACTTCCCTCAGGTGAGTCTGAGCATGCATGTTTATGGAAAGATCTTTGAAAAAAAAAAAAAGGAACTTGGGGTGGCCACTTTAGATCAGTATGTTCTGTTTTTCTATGATGTCTATAAGTAACTTCAGCCACAGCTATCCTTCAAATTGACATTATACATTTGTTGTCTGCCATTTCCTAAGTTAGATAGGTGTGACTAAGCACAGTGCTTCTGATCTGAGGAATTCATCAGAATGTGGCAGACTTGAATCTTTATTGCACTAGAGACAAATGAAATTACAAAATCAATAATGTCTGATAATTAGTGTACAATTGTTCCAAGGCAGGGCCAGTTTGAAGGATAGATTCAATTATTTCAATGAAAGGTCAGCAAAGCTTACATATACTCTGTAAAGTCGATTGGATTAAAATGTGTAAGGAACTGCATAGTATCTCCATTTATCATCCTTAATTTTCCAAAGTAAATCTGTTACTCCACTGGCTCTCTGCAAGAAACTGATACTATGGTCCTCCTGGTAACTGTGGAATTCATTTATATGACCCTTCAACATTGTTTAGGGATTCTTGGAACCTCATTAAAAATCTAGCTTACGTTAGACTAACAACACTAAAAACATACAGACATTTTGGACTGTAGATGATACCTTTTAATAAGGTTAACTTAAAGCAAATCTTAAATATATACAGTTTATCAGATTATCAATCCTTAAATGTGATGGCTGCATTAGTTTCCTATTTAATGCATTTTCCTTTATTTTCACCTGGTGATCTGGACAGGAAGTCTGCTGTTTTTAAATTTCCTTTAGCAAACCTAGTTGTCCAGCAAACATGCCAGTAAGGCCTTGTACACACGGGTTGGATTGTTGCCCGACCGAGCGTCTAATTTTTGTCAAAAGGGAGTGTGCAGGATTTTGTCTAGCATACTAACGATACGCAAATTGTCGTTTGACAAACACGAACGTAGTGATGCACTATGAGAGTATAAAGAGGAAGTTCATTTCTCAAGTGCCACCCTTTGGGCCCTTTCTGCTAATTTCGTGTTAGTAGAAGTTTGGTGAGTGTTGATTTCGCGATTTTCAGATCGTACAAAACAAATGCCTTTTAAAATATGTTTGGCATAACTACTGTACATGCAAAGCAGCTTTATTATTATCCCATTAGCTCCTTCAGATCTGTGCTATAGCCAAATGACGGCTACAGCGTGGACTTGCTTTGCCGGGAGGCCGTCAATAGACATCCACACCTTTGCACGCTTCCTGCGCGCCCCCTGCAGGGCGTGCAATGTGATCACTGAGTCACTGAGTCTCGGGTGATCACAGATCAGAATAAGGGGCCGATCCCAGCCCCTTGCCACGTGGTCAGCTGTCAGCCAATGACAGCTGATCACGTGATGTAAACAGAAGCTTGGTAATCTTTTTTTTTTCTCCTCACGCTGACAGCGTGAGGAGAAAAAAAAGACGATCACCAGCTTTTGTGCAAGGGACATCAGTCCCAAAGAGGAAGAGGCACATCCTCCTCATCTGTGCCCACCAGTATCACCTGCCAGTGCCACCTGCAAGTGCCCACAGTGCCACAAATCAGTGCCCACCAGTGCAAAACAGTGCCACGTATCAATGTTCACGAGTGCCACCTATCAATGCCCACCAGTGATGCCAATTAGTGCCCATCATTGCCACCCATCAGTGCCCATCACTGCCACCCATCAGTGCCCATCACTGCCACCTATCAGTGTCACCTATTATTGCCACTTCTCAGTGCCCACCAGTGCCACCTATCAATGCCCTTCAGTGCCACCCATCAGTGCCACCTCTCAGTGTCAAAAGCCACAGCTGGGTGCCCACAGTCAGAATGCCGGCGATGTGGAGATGAGGGTGAGAGAAGTGGGGCTTTGTTCGCCCCCATCGCTGGACCATGTAAACAAATGCTGGTTATTTGCATTTCCTTATGAGCACCCCTTGTAACTCTCCAACTCGCAATTGTAACATGGATGAAAGCATAAGGAAAGAGATGCAGTGGAGTAAATCCATAAAAACAAGATTGGATAATATGGCGCACTCAGGTTCAGACTCAGTACAAATAAGAAGGGATTGGGTGGGGAGGCCAAGGGAATAGCAACAGTTCTTTTTGAGGATTTAGTCCATGTAAAGTTCAAAATAACAGTAATAAGTAAATAACTGTTCAGAGAAGGCCGCCAATTGAAAAAGTTTTAGAAGGAAAAAGAAAACTCTGAAATATAAAAGGGAACAGAGAACAGCGCCATCTAAGTGCAGTAAGTATGCAGTTTAATTAAAAAAAACTTAATTGAGTACACTCACAAGATTGTGGTGATGACAGGCATAATGGGGTTTCATCCACTCCTACTTCCGGGTGAGGGAAGAGGCCGATGTCACTGGTGTGGACTGATGTCCGTGATCAGGTCTGTCCTCCGGCCACACTGCTGGTGCATGGTGCTTCTGGATGGATGGGACTGCAATCGGTGGTACACTTCAGATGGCGTCACTTCCGGGTCGGGTCAGCGGGGCGGTGCTCGCGTTCGGAGTATGCGTACTCCTTCCTCAGGCTTGGATAACGGCCATGGCATTGGCACATCATGACTCCGCCCTACATGTTTCATCACAATTTGACGTCCTCAGGAGCTTAGATGAGTATGAACTCATTGGCATTTTTTGCCTAGCACTTTTTCTCATTTTTATAGCACATGCATGTGGGCACACATATTCTGTATTGAGTTTTTTATTTATTTATTACATTTTTTTGAGTATATACAGTATACTGTCTCGTATTTGTATTCTTTACAGTTTTGCACGTGAAAAGTATACACATGTAGCATTATGAAAATAAGCACTGCCCTCATAAACATCTATATGTATATTTTGTGTATATATACAGTGTATATATGTGTATATACAGTATCACAAAAGTGAGTAAACCCCTCACATTTTTGTAAATATTTTATTATATATTTTCATGTGACAACACTGAAGAAATGACACTTTGCTACAATGTAAAGTAGTGAGTGTACAGCTTGTATAACAGTGTAAATTTGCTGTCCCCCTCAAAACAACTCAACACACAGCCATTAATGTCTAAACCGCTGGCAACAAAAATGAAATGAGTACACCCCTAAGTGAAAATGTCCAAATCGGTCCCAAAGTGTAAATATTTTGTGTGGCCACCATTATTTTCCAGCACTGCCCTAACCCTCTTTGGCATGGAATTCACCAGAGCTTCACAGATGGCCACTGAAGTCCTCTTCCACTCCTCTATGACGACATCACAGAGCTGGTGGATGATAGAGACCCTGCGGTCCTCCGCCTTCTGTTTGAGGATGCCCCACAGATGCTCAATAGAGTTTAGATCTGGAGACCTGCCTGACCAGTCCATCACCTTTACCCTCAGCTTCTTTAACATGGTAGTGGTCGCCTTGGGGGTGTGTTTGGAGTCGTTATGTTGGAATACTGCCTGGTGGCCCAGTCTCTGAAGGGAGGGGATCATGCTCTGCTTCAGTATGTCACAGTACATGTTGGCATTCATGGTTCCCTCAATGGACTGTAGATCCCCAGTGCTGGAAACACTCATGCAGCTCCAGACCATGACACTCCCACCACCATGCTTGACTGCAGGCAAGACACACTTGTCTTTGTACGCCTCACCTGGTTGCCGCACACACGCTTGACACATCTGAACCAAATAAGTTTATCATGGTCTCATCACACCACAGGACATTGTTCCAGAAATCCATGTCCTTAGTCTGCTTGTCTTTAGCAAACTGCTGGCTTTCTTGTGCATCATCTTTATAAGAGGATTCCTCCTGGGATGACAGCCATGCAGACCAATTTGATGCAGTGTGCAGAGTATGGTCTGAGCACTGACAGGCTGACCCCCCACCCCTTTACCTCTGCAGCAATGCTGGCAGCACTCATACATCTATTTCCCAGAGACAACTTCTGGATATGACTCTGAGCACTTGCACTCAACCTTTTTGGTCAACCATGGCAAGGCCTGTTCTGAGTGGAGCCTGTCCTGTTAAACCGCTGCATGGTCTTGGCCACCGTGCTGCAGCATAGTTTTAGGGTCTTGGCAATCTTTTTATTGCCTAGGCCATCTTTATGCAGAGCAACAAAAAAAAATTTCAGATCCTCAGAGAGTTCTTTGCCATGAGGTGCCATGTTGAACTTCCAGTGACCAGTATGAAAGAGTGAGAGTACCAACACTAAATTTAACTCACCTTTTCTGTTTTCACACATGAGACCTTGTAACAATAAGAAGTAACATGACACTGGGGAGGAAAAATGGCTAAATGGGCCCAATTTGGACATTTTCACTTAGGGGTGTACTCACGTTTATTGCCAGTGGTTTAGACATTAATGGCTGTGTGTTGAGTTATTTTGAAGGGACAGCAAATTGACACTGTTATACAAGCTGTACACTCACTACTTTACATTGTAGCAAAGTGTAATTTCTTCAGTGTTGTCACATGAAAAGATATTTTATTATATTTACAAAAATGTGAGGGGTGTACTCACTTCTGTGAGATACTATATATGGGTAATGCAGTTGCATATATGTATATAGCCTATGTTGTTTCTGTAGTTTATTGTTTTTGGCTATATTGTCATCTTGTGGTCATTGTTTTTAACTATGTGTATTTTTTGTATTTCCTTCTCTTTGTGTGATTGAATCTCCTCTTCCCTCATTGGGGAGTTTACACACACTGAGACTAAATATTAATTTTGACTGCCTTAAACGCTTCAATATCACATCTACCTTATAACTTCTGAATGCAATAAAGATATTTATTTGTGGATGCAGGTGTTTTATGAGTTCACCTATCTGATGAAGATTGTCTGCAGATACTGTTTCTGCTATATTCAGGCCAGGTATAGAGGTCTCAGGAAGGGATAGGTCACAATTGCAACAATTAGCCCACGTTTACATTGGGCCATTTTGACATGTCAAATCGCATACCAAATCAACGGCTATTGCCGGCAACTGCACCATCCGAATCTGTGCGACACCGACTCTGCAATACTTTTGATGACTTCAAGGGCGATTTTAATAGACATCTGTGCAGGAACCAGCACAGATTTCTCTGAAATTGCTCCCAAGGTCGGACTGACATGTGGGTTTGAAATTGTGTGAGTTCAGCTGAACTTGCACGATTTCCAACACGCATCAGTGTGAACGTAGGCTTAGAGGCTGTAGGAGATCAGCAGCACTGAAATAAAAAAGGATGAATTTTTTTTTGTAAAATCCAGTATTTTATTAAAATAAAAATGAGCCGTTTATGATACACAATGCAATTGTAAGCTAAATTTCATTTATTTCGAGTTTACATCTACTTCAACCGGATTAACTAGGATCTGTCAGTTCAGTACGAAAGGAAAATCTTGAAGAACAAAATAATGACTACAACAAACATAAAATAAGAATACGACAATGAACATCCTGATAAGTAATTGTTTCCTTTTTTCTGTGCAGATTAGGTTACTGTACTAATAAAAATAGAAAGTTTTTCCCTTTAACCACTTAGGACCGCCGCATGTATGTCGGCAGAATGGCCCGGCTGGGCACAAGGGCGTACAGGTACGTCCCCTTTAAGAGCCCAGCCGTGGGTCACGTTCGCGACCCGGCCCTCTTCTCTGTGACCGTCCCCGCGGGAACAGCGGACCCGATCGCCGCTGGTGTCCCGCAATCGGGTCACAGAGAGAAAGAACGGGGAGAGGTAAGTGTAAACAAACCTCTCCCCGTGCTTCCTAGTGAGCCTGTCACTGATCGTCTGTTCCCTGTCATAGGGAACGACGATCGGTGATGTCACACGCTAAGCCACGCCGCCCCACAGTAAGAAACACACATCAGGGCACACTTAACCCCTACAGCGCCCCCTCCTGGTTAACCCCTTCACTGCCATTTTTACAGTAATCAGTGCATTTTTATAGCACTGTTCGCTGTAAAAACGACAATGGTCCCAAAATAGTGTCAAAAGTGTCCGATGTGTCCGCCATAATGTCACAATCACGATAAAAATCGCTGATCGCCGCCATTACTAGAAAACAAAAATTATTAATAAAAATGCAATAAAACTTTCCCCTATTTGGTAGACGCTATACATTTTGCGCAAACCAATCAATAAACGCTTATTGCAATTTTTTTTTACCAAAAATATGTAGAAGAATATGTATCGGCCTAAACTGAGGAAAAAAAATGTTTTTTAATAAAAAAATTTGTTGATATTTATTATAGCACAACGTAAAAAATATAGCATTTTTTTCTAATTTGTCGCTTTAGTTTTGTTTAAAGCACACAAAATAAAAATCGCAGTGGTGATCAAATACCACCAAAAGAAAGCTCTATTTGTGGGGAAAAAAAGACTCCAATTTTGTTTGGGAGCCACGTCGCACGACCGCGCAATTGTCAGTTAAAGCAGTGACGAATCGCAAAAAGTGGCCAGGTCTTTAAGCTGCATAATGGTCCGAGGGAGAGAGAAAGGGAGAGAGAGAAAGGGAGAGAGAGAATCCAAAGCAGTACAGCATTTACAAGCAAGAAGTATAGAAAAGCATATCTAAACCTAAAAATGTAAATGCAGCTTACTAACACCTTTTTTTTTTTTAAGTTTTTGCATTTTTTTTTCAGCCAGTAACACACCTCTTCTCTTAGGATGGCTCCACTCAATAAAGGAGCAACTGAGACACCCTTGGAAAAGTCCAGAATTGCCTGGGATAGTCCCGAAAATCTGACCCATCTCCCGTTCTGTCCCAGGAAGAATCCTGAAAATTTACCTGTGTCCCAGGCTGCCCAGCGGTGAAACAAAACACTGTTATCTCACCCCTACTTCCTTTCCACCTCTAGGAAATCAGGTGCTGACTGTCCAAATGCGGATTGATCAGTGCTGAGAGGGAGCATGGCCAGCCGAGGGTGATCACGCCGGCTGGTGATGTCTTGAGCCGCTTAGACTGTCAGTGTCAGCGGTTGCTGCGGGGTCCTGACCAGGAGCAAGTGGAGCAGGGATGGACAATGAGAGACCAGCCAGAGGAGGACCACGGAGCGAGTGGAGCAGCCAGAGGCCTGAGTCTTCATTGACATTGGTGTCATGAGGTGGATCAGAGGACTGTGGAGGCCAACCAGCCATCCGGACGGAGCAGATAGGCCAGCAGAGTAAGCGGGAGAAATAACCGACTCAGCCAGACAGAGCCGCAGCCAGCCCCATCCATCGCCAAGCCTAAGTCAGCTAATTTAAATGCCTGCTTTAGTTGCTCATGTGATCTGGGGAGGGGCTTTGTGAATAGGGTTCTGTAGTCTTTTTTTGTTGTTGTGAGGGAGAAGTGGCAGTGGGTGGTATGGAAACAAATGGCTGATGGGGGCCTTATATATACAGTATCTCACAAAGTACATACACCCCTCACATTTTTGTAAATATTTTATTATATCTTTTCATGTGACAACACTGAAGAAATTACACTTCGCTACAATGTAAAGTAGTGAGTGTACAGCTTGTATAATAGTGTACATTTGCTGTCCTCTAAAAATAACACACAACCATTAATTTCTAAACCACTGGCAACAAAAGTGAGTACACCCCTAAATGAAAATGTCCAAATTGAACCCAATTAGCCATTTTCCTGTGATTCGTTAGTCTTACAAGGTCTCAGGTGTGAATGGGGAGCAGGTGTGTTAAATTTAGTGTTATCACTCTCCCTCTCTCACACTGGTATCTGTATCTCAGTATCTGAAAAAAAAATTGTTTCTCTACATAAAGATGGCCTAGGCTGTAAAAAGATTGCCAAGACCCTAAAACTGAGCTGCAGCATGGTGGCCAAGACCATATAGCGGTTTAACAGGACAGGTTCCACTCAGAACAGGGCAATAGGGGGTTAAAAGAATCCTAGAATCCACACTCCAAGAGTATAGTCTTAGTAAGTAAAGTACCGGCCGATTCGTCAGTGATAGACGGGATACCTGCCCAATCAAGAAAGAAGGCTGTATGAAAAGGATGTGGGAGGGACAAGGGAGTCCTCAGAAAGCAAAATTGTAGGGAAGGGTCAGCAACGGCTTGTGGTACAAAAATATGAAAGGCTTTATTAAGGGTAGGGGGAGCACATACATTAAAGTTAAAGCATATGCAAGGAAAGCAGTGTGTCCGAATCAACAGTTTATCTCACTATACCTAACCATTAAATAAAAAACAAGCTGCAGCAAATAAGAATTTAAAATGCAGAGCGCTCTGGCAGGCAACAAAAAATACAGTCTCTGTTTTTCCAGAAGAAAATGGCACCACAGACCAACTTGTAGTTTGCTGATTAGTTAGTGTGAGGTCGGGTGGTATTTTATATTGAAAAAACATCCAAAATTATAATGCAGTAAAATAACAAGATAAATCCATGGTAGGCAGAATCCTCATATAAATGGATAAATCAATAAGTCCAGGATCCATATACAGATAGCCAGAGACTTCTATAGGACATAAACAGCCTCAGTACACTTGAGCAAATTCTTCAACCAATAGACTGAAATTAGGAATACAGCGATATTGAATACATCCGAGTCATAGGCATACAACACCTTGTCTGACTCCTTGTGGTAAGTGTAATAGTTAGCCACAGAGTAGGGATTAGCCGAACACCCCCCAGTTCGGTTCGCACCAGAACTTGCGAACAGACAATAAATTTGTTCAAACATCCGAACACCGTTAAAGTCTATGGGACACGAACATGAAAAATCTACAGTGCTAATTTTAAAGGCTTATATGCAAGTTATTGTCATAAAAAGTGTGTGGGGACCTGGGTCCTGCCCCAGGGGACATGTATCAATGCAAAAAAAAAGTTTTAAAAACGGCCGTTTTTTTGGGAGCAGTGATTTTAATAATGATTAAAGTGAAACAATAAAAGTGAAATATTCCTTTAAATTCCATACCTAGGGGGGTGTGTATAGTATTCCCGTAAAGCAGCACTTGTTTCCTGTGCTTAGAACTGTCCCTGCACAAAGTGTAATTTCTGAAGAAAAAAAAGTCATTTAAAAGCACTCACGGCTATAATGAATTGTCGGCTCCCGGACATACAGAGAAAAGTCATTGATAAAAAAATGCGTGGGGGTCCCCCCAAATTCAACTACCAGGCCCTTCAGGTCTGGTATGGATATTAAGGGGAACCCTGCGTCAAATAAAAAAAAATGACATGGGGTTCCCCCCCAAATATCCATACCAGACCCTCGGCTACTTAAGAGCTGTCACTGGCTGAAGCCGCGTCATTCCCGGGGTGTCTCCGCTCCGGTGAAGAGAGGACCGTGTGCTGTTCCTCGCTGCACTGGACATCATCATTGGAGCCTGGACCCCGGAGAGGAGAGATCATCCATCGCTGGACCCCGGAGAGGAGATCACCCATCGCAGGATACCTAAAGTGGATTACCACCGCTGGAATGTTTTTTTTTTTTTTTTTTAATAAAGGACTTTTCCCAACAGTGTCTGAGTTTTTTTGTTTTTTTTTACACTTTCTTTGTGAAATGGTAGGGGTAGAATGTACCCCTTAACAATTCACATAGGGGGGCCGGGATCTGGGGGTGTCCTTTGTTAAAGGGGTCTTCCAGATTCCGATAAGCCCCCCACCCGCAGACCCCCACAACCACCGGGCAAGGGTTGTGGGGATGAGGCCCTTGTCCCCATCAACATGGGGACATGGTACTTTGAGGGGCCACAGACCCCCAAAGCATCCTCCCCACGTTGAGGGCATGTGGCCTGGTATGGTTCAGGAGGGAGGGGGGTGCTCTCTCGTCCCCCCCTCTTTTCCTGCTGCCTGCCAGGTAGCATGCTCGGATAAAGGATAGGGCTCAGATAAAGGGTCTGGTATGGATTTTTGGGGGAAACTCCACGCCATTTTTTTATGACAATATCTTGCATATAAGCCTTTAAAATTAGTACTTTAGATTTCTCCCATAGACTTTTACAGGGTGTTCCGTGGATTTTCAAATTTGCAGCGAACACCCCAAATTGTTCGGTGAACGGGCGAACAGGCAATGTTCGAGTCGAACATGAGGTCGACTCGAACTCGAAGCTCATCCCTACCACAGAGTAATAAACTGAACCGTTATACTGACCAGGACAAGTGGAGTAAATTCACAGTTCACCAGGACTTCATATGTCAATCAAGTCTCCGTTGTGGAGAGAAGAGCAGGCATTTAGGAAAAAAGATTAAAGGTAAATAGCGAAAGGCTGCAAAACTGGGCTCTCACCACTTCAGTCGCTAAGGAATCTTCTTCCAGGAACAGTTTCCGCATAGTTCAACATGGCACCTCATGGCAAAGAACTCTCTGAGGATCTGAAAAAAAGAATTGTTGCTCTACATAAAGATGGTCTAGGCTATAAGAAGATTGCCAACACCCTAAAACTATGCTGCAGCATGGTGGCCAAGACAATACAGCGGTTTAACAGGACAGATCCAACTCAGAACATGTCTGGCCATGGTCGACCAAAGAAGTTGAGTGCAAGTGCTCAGAGTCATATCCAGAAGTTGTCTTTGGGAAATAGACGTATGAGTGCTGCCAGCATTGCTGCAGAGGTAAAGGGGTGGGGGGTCAGTCTGTCAGTGCTCAGACCATATGCCGCATACTGCATCAAACTGGTCTGCATTGCTGTCGTCCCAGAAGGAAGCCTCTAACGATGATGCACAAGAAAGTCCGCAAACAGTTTGCTGAAGACAAGCAGACTAAGGACATGGAATACTAAAACCATGTCCTGTGGTCTGATGAGACCAAGATAAACTTATTTGGTTCAGATGGTGTCAAGCGTATGTGGCGGCAACCAGATGAGGAGTACAAAGACAAGTGTGTCTTGCTTACAGTCAAGCATGGTGGTTAGAGTGTCATGGTCTGGGTCTGCATTAGTGCTCCTGGCACTGGGAGCTACAGTTCATTGAGGGATCCGTGAATGCCAACATGTACTGTGACTTACTGAAGCCGAGCATGATCCCCTCTTTTTGGAGACTGGGCCGCAGGGCAGTATTTCAACATGATAACTATCCCAAACACACCTCCAAGATGACCACTGCCTTGCTAAAGAAGCTGAGGGTAAAGGTGATGAACTGGCCAAGGATGTCTCCAGACCCAAACCCTATTGAGCATCTGTGGGGCATCCTCAAACGGAAGGTGGAGGATCACAAGGTCTCTAACATTCACCAGCTCCGTGATGTCATCATGGAGGAGTGGAAGAGGACCCCAGTGGCAACCTGTGAAGCTCTGTTGAACTCCATGCTCAAGAGGGTTAAGGCAGTGCTAGAAAATAATGGTGGCCACACAAAATATTGACACTTTGGACCCAATTTGGACATTCTGACTTAGGGTTGTACTCACTTTTGTTGCCAGCGGTTTAGACATTAATGGCTGTGTGTCGAGTTATTTTGAGGGGACAGCAAATTTACACTGTTATATAAGCTGTACACTCACTACTTTACATTGTAGCAAAGTGTCATTTCTTCAGTGTTGTCACATGAAAAGGTATAATAAAATATTGACAAAAATGTGAGGGTGTACTCACTTTTGTGAGATACTGTGTATATATATATATATATATATATATATATATATATATATATATATATATATTTTGAAGTTTTACGTTTTTTTTTGTGGGGAGCAATGGTGGGTTGTGTGCATCCTATGAGGACTAATGGCTATACGGGGTTGCCCTACATACTACGGATCTCTAGAAGCTGTCCTACATACTACTGAACTCTATACACTGTCCTACATACTACTGACCCCTGTACACTAATCTACATACTACTGACCCCTGTACACTGCCCTACATACTACTGACCCCTGTACACTGCTCTACATACTACTGACCTCTGTACACTGCCCTACCTACATTCCCTATTTAACAATACCACATTCTCCACTATGTAAGTCATGTCAGACACAATTGAACCACACCCCCTTTAAGCCACGCCAAATATTTAGCATCATTTAAACTACACCCATGTCAGGTCACCTGAGGCCAGGTGACAGATGCACACCGTTGGGGTCAGGAGTGCACCGCTAAGGTAGTGGACCCTATGGCTGACTGCTGCAGATGGAACTCTGGGTGGTTACGGAAGGCAGGTCCACTGGAGCACTAACAGGGACTGGAGTACTAACAGGGATCCCACAGGGAGCTAGAGCCTAAAGCCCTGTACACACGGTCGGACTTCCATCGGACTTTTCCGTGGTTTTTTGTCCGAACGGAGTTGGTCGGGAACACCCATAGCATACACACGCTCTGACTTTTCTGCAAACTTTCTTAAAACTTCTTACAACATCACTTGTTTTTTCTGCTCTTTTCTGATCTTTACTGCCACCCTTTGGTCAACTTCTGCTATTGTTGGTTGAATTTAACATTGGTTGTTTTGTTCATCGGACTAAAGTCCTATGGTTTTCTGTACACACGGTAGGACTTTGCTCCATAGGACTTTTGTTGGGCAAAATTTTGTCCGTTCGCAGACCCAACTTTTGTCCGATGAAAACAAAACCAAACTCAAAAAAGTTTGTCCGATGGAGCGTACACACGGTAGGATTGTTGGACCAACTTACTTAAAACTAAGTTTGTTGGGCAAAAGTCCGACCGTGTGTACGGGCCTTAAGATTCCCCAGGGTGCAGAGTCTAAGATCCAGCAGGTGTTCACCAGAGCCTCTAGTGGTGAGGATGGACTGGGCTGCAACTGGATCCAGGTCTCGGCCCCCAGGGTCCCCCAGCTCACACTTACAGTAGGCTATAGAGGATAGAGGGGAAGCAGCAGCTCAGGATACAAGAGATAGTGAGGGGAAAGCCAAGGTCGGGGCGATTAGCAGACAAGGATAAATAAAGGACACGCCAAAGGTCAAGGTCACAAGCAGACAGGGATAGTCGAGAACAAGCCACGATCGGTAACTGGAATCAGACGTAGAAGACACAGCAAGTCACACACGGAAGCTAACATAGAAAGTTGATCAGCACGGCTGGCTTGCAGTGCACAGGTTAATATAGTGTTCCCTGATAGGGTCTGGGGTGGAGCCATGCTAGAGGAGAGATTACTAAAGCAGCCAGGTGAGAGTGGCTGGCCTCTAAAGCAGGACACATGGAGGAGAGGTGAGCTGAGAGACAAACATTACTGCATAACCATGATAATCCATTTTTCAAACTTTTCTCTCCTGCTTGACCACGCCTACACACAAAGTTCTGCCCCTAATTAAAATAACACTCTGCTTAGAGAAAAAAGTGTCCCTAAATTTTCTGAGAATGTTGACAACAATGCATTAAGGTGTATACGTATGGCTATACATATAGCTATATATGGCTATGGAATATATAGGTTATTTAAATATATTAAAGCCAAATTACAGTTAACACAACAAGAACTGGTAAACTGCAATACATTACATTTTTTGCTTCTGAGTCTAAATACAGTGCCTTGAAAAATTATTCATACCCTTGAAATTTTCCACATTTTGTCATCTTACAACCAAAAACGTAAATGTTTTTTATTGGGATTTTATGTGATAGACCAACACAAAGTGGCACATAATTGAGAAGTAGTAGGAAAATGATAAATGTTTTTCAACATTTTTTAGAAATACATTTATGAAAAGTGTGGCATGCATTTGTATTCAGCCCCCTTTACTCTGATACCCCTAACTAATATCTAGTGCCTTAAGAAGTCACATAATTAGTAAATAGATCCCAACTGTGTGTAATTTAATCTCAGTATAAATACAGCTGTTCTGTGAAGCCCTCAGAGATTTGTTAGAGAACCTTAGTGAATAAACAGCATCATGAAGGCCAAGGAATACACCGGACAGGTCAAGGATAAAGTTTCAGAGAAGCTTAAAGCAGGTTTAGGTTATAAAAAAAATATCCCAAGCTTTGAACATCTCATGAAGCACTATTCAATCCATTATCCAAAAATGTAAAGAGGATGGCACAACTGCAAACCTACCAAGACATGGCCGTCCACCTAAACTGACAGGACAGGTAAGGAGGGCATTAATCAGAGAAGCAGCCAAGAGGCCCATGTTAACTCTGGAGGAGCTGCAGAGATCCACAGCTGATGGGGGAGAATATGTCCACAGGACAACTATTAGTCATGCACTCCACAAATCTGGCCTTTATGGAAGAGTGGTAAAAAAGGAAGCTATTGTTGAATGAAAACCATAAGAAGTCTTATTTTCAGTTTGCGATAAGCCATGTGGGGGACACGGCAAACGTGTGGAAGAAGGTGCTCTAGTCAGATGAGACCAAAATTGAACTTTTTGGCCAAAAAAGCAAAACACTGGGGCTGATTTACGAAACGTTTGCGCCATGAGTATTGGCGCATCTTCGTGCGCAATGGCTGTTTTGGTATTTACGAAACATTAGCACCTGTAGCGCAGCCCTATTTCCCATTTACTATAGTGTTGTCGGCGGACGGGAGGAGGCGTTCAGTGTGCCACTATGGACTTGGCGCACAGCATGTTAAACACTAAATATAAAGAAGCTGGAAGTGAGAATATAAGGGGGGTGATGTGGGGTGATGTGAGGAAGTGTAGGAACACCTGTCCAAGTAACAAACATGGCCAAAATTGAGTGATAAAGTAACTTTTTCAAAACCAGCCCGCTGCGCCGGCAAGTACAATTCGAGCTGCGGGAGGTTTTTTTGAGCTCAGCGCGGGAATTTCAATGGTTCAAATGCGCCGGGACACTGCGCCGGCAAAATCTTAGTAAATGTCAAGTAACATAACTCAATTTGCATAAGTTGAACAGGTGCAGCTCTGAACTTTCCATTGCGCCTGCAAAATGACATTTCTAAAGGAAAAAAAAAACATTTAAAAGCAGCCGCGGCTATAATGAATTGTTGGCTCCCGGCAATATAGAGAAATGTCATAGAAAGTCATTGCTAACCAAAAAAAAAAAAACGTGGGGGTCCCCCCAAATTCCATAACCAGGCCCTTCAGGTCTGGAATGGATATTAAGGGGAACCCCGCTGCAAATTTCTTTAAAAAATTACGTGCGGTTCCCCCTAAATATCCATACCAGGCCCTTGAGATCTGGCATGGATTTTAAGGGGAACTCCACCCCAAATTTTAAAAAAAATGGCGCGGAGTCCCCCTAAAAATCCACACCAGACCCTTTATCCGAGCACATAACCTGGCCGGCCGCAGGGGAAGAGGGGGGGACGAGAGCGCCCCCCCTCCTGAACCGTACCAGGCCACATGCCCTCAACATGGGGAGGATGTCCCCATGTTGATGGGGACAAGGGCCTCATCCCCACAACCCTTGCCCGGTGGTTGTGGGGGTCTGCGGGCGGGGGGCTTATCGGAATCTGGAAGACCCCTTTAACAAAGGGGACCCCCAGATCCCGCCCCCCCCCGTGTGAAATGGTAATGGGGTACAATTGTACCCCTACCATTTCACGAAGAAAGTGTAAAAAATTTAAAAAATTACAAGAGCCGGTTTTTGAAAATTCCTTTATTAATGTCCTCTCCTTTCTTCCATCTTCTTCTTTTCTCCATTCGGGTTTCTTCCTCCATCTTCCTCTTCATCTTTATCTTCATCTTCATCTTCCATCTTCCATCTTCCTTCGGTCTTCTCGTCCGCATCTTGCCCCGGCGTCTTCCCTTCTTCTTTCTTCTCCGGCCGCTCCGTTTGAATTGGAGGTTCCCGCTCTGCGACGCTTCAGTTCTCCACTTGGTCCGCTGCCCTCCTGTGGCTCCGCCCCCCTCTGACACCACGGGGAAAGTCCCCGTGAAATCCATGTGCGTCAGAGGGGGGCGGGGTCACCGGGTGTAAGCGGACCCAGAGGGGAACTGAAGAACTGAAGCATCACACAGCGGGAACCTCCAATTCAAACGGAGCGGCCGGAGAAGAAAGAAGAAGGGAAGAAGCCGGAGCAAGATGCGGACGAGAGCACCGAAGGAAGAAGGAAGATGAAGATGAAGATGGAGGAAGAAACCCGAATGGAGAAAAGAAGAGGATGGAAGAAGAAGATGGAAGAAGAAGATGGAAGAAAGGAAAAGACATTAATAAAGGAATTGTCAAAAACCGGCTCTTGTCATTTTTTACATTTTTTACACTTTCTTTGTGAAATGGTAGGGGTACATTTGTACCCCATTACCATTTCACATAGGGGGGGCCAGGATCTGGGGGTCCCCTTTGTTAAAGGGGTCTTCCAGATTCCGATAAGCCCCCCGCCCGCAGACCCCCACAACCACGGGGCAAGGGTTGTGGGGATGAGGCCCTTGTCCCCATCAACATGGGGACATCCTCCCCATGTTGAGGGCATGTGGCCTGGTACGGTTCAGGAGGAAGGGGGGGCCGCTCTGTAGTCCCCCCCTCTTTTCCTGCGGCCGGCCAGGTTATGTGCTCGGATAAAGGGTCTGGTGTGGATTTTTAGGGGGACTCCACGCCATTTTTTTTTAATTTTGGGTGGAGTTCCCCTTAAAATCCATGCCAGATCTGAAGGGCCTGGTATGGATATTTGGGGGCAACCCCACGTCATTTTTCTTAAAACTTTGCAGTGAGGTTCCCCTTAATATCCATTCCAGACCTGAAGGGCCTGGTTATGGAATTTGGGGGACCCTCACGCATTTTTTTTTGGGTTAGCAAAGACTTTCAATGACTTTTATCTGTATTGACGGGAACCAGCATTTCATTACAGCCGCAAGGACTTTTAAATGACTATTATTTTACTTTAGAAATGTCATTTTCATCTGGCAGGAGTTTAGACACTCGACAGTATATGCAGGGTATATGAGAAGAGAGGGCGGCACCTAATGGTACTTTGGTCGGACTCTCTGTGAGGGAATAGAGTCCCCCTCCCCCCCCCTTTTTTTTTTTTTTTTCATGATACTCGGGCCCTCCCATTAATAAATAAAAACACAAATGTCACAGAAGTCATAATAGGAGGTTGAGAAAGGGAGGAAGGGTAGGGTAAATAAAAAAAGGGTAAAGAGGGCACTTTGTTTTATTTATTTTTTCTCAAATTTGAAATAAGAGAAGGTGGAGAGAGCTGTTTTTTCTCTCTTTCTGGGGGGGTTGGATTGAGGTAAAAATTATTCCTCCTCACAAATAAATAAAAAAGCACAAACATCACAGCAGATAATAAGGGTTTTTCTTTATTTTATTTTTTTGATACTCGGGCTCTCCCATTAATTAAAGTGGTTGTAAACCCACTTTTTAAACAAAGACCTACAGGTAAGCCTAGATTAAGGCTTACCTGTAGGTGCATGAAATATCTCCTTAACCTACACGGTTAAGGAGATATTTGTATGTAAATGCGGCGACGCTGACGTCACCCCATTCACAAATTCGGCTAGGTCGCAACATTCGACGACGTAGCCGAATTCGACAGCTCACGCGCGCATGCGCGGAGTCACGTCTTCGCCGCTCCGGCCAATTACAGCGCCGGAGCGGCGCTGTGATTGGCTGCAGCGGCGATACCCAGAAGTAACATTCCGGCTATCGCCGCAGCGATGGATGCGGCTAGAGGAGGGACACGGACGACTTCGGGGGCCCCGATCGAAGGTAAGTGGTACATAATGAGCTAGTATGCTAGTCATATTAGCTCATTATAGCTTTGTCTTGCAGTTTAGTAAAAAAAAAAAAAGATAAAAGGGTTTACAACCACTTTAATAAAAACACAAATGTCACAGAAGTCATAATAGGAGACTGAGAAAGGGAGGAAGGGTAGGGTAATAAATAAATAAAAAAAGGGTAAAGAGGGCACGTTGTTTTATTTTTTTTTCAAATTTGAAATAAAAGTAGGTGGAGAGAGCTGTTTTTTCTCTCTCTCTGGGGGGGGTTGGATTGAGGCAAAAATTATTCCTCCTCACAAATAAATAAAAAAGCACAAACATCACAGCAGATAAAAGGGTTTTTTGTTTTTTTTCTGGAGGCAGAGAAAGGTTCTCGTAACTCCTCATAAATCAATGATGACACAGAAAACACGAAAGTCAACACAGGGGAAAGAGGGCACTAGGCACTAAAAGTTAAATACGAGGTGGATTTGCGAGTTGGTAGAGGGAAGGAGGGGAAGAAAGGATGCGGGGAAGGGAAAAAGAGAAGGAATTTTTTTTTTTTAGGAAGGGGAGGGAGAGGAAGGGAGGGGGAGGATAAAGGAGAAGATGAGAGAAGAAAAAGAGAACTGGAAGGAGAAGGGGGAAAGAAAAAAGGGGCGAGAAAGATATATCATAGAGGCCATGTAAGTTAATTAAAAGGGAATGGAGAGAGGGGAGAAGAGTAAATTACATTAAAGGATGGCCCCCTTTTTTTTTTTTTTGGAAGTGAATGTTTTGTGTATTTTTCTTTTGTAATGTATATGAGTTGATTGGCAATGATATAAAAGATATATGTTTTGTGACAGCAGGAAGGTAAAGTCACCTGGTTGCATCCAGGGGGGTAGATATATTTCTCCCAGATTCAGGCTTTATGCCGACTTATACAACTAGGGAGTTGATGAAGCCCAGCTGAGGCTAGTGGGCTCATGAATGACTCATACCTCTAGGGAGAGTGCTGGGCGTCGTGAGGCAGGGAGTTGATGAGACCAGCTGAAGCTTGTCAGCTCATTTAGGCCTCTATAAGAACTCCCAGATTCATTAGGTGTTAGCTCATGCCTGGAACCAGACCTGTGTGGACTGTCTAGGGAGAGTGAACCCCTGTGCGGTGAGGCAAAGCCTGTGTGGCTATTTGTTTGGACTTTTACTAAACCAGGGACTTAGGGACTAGGACAGCACCAGGCTGATCCCAGTTGTTAGTTTAGGAAACCTGCATGTTTAGTCAGAGGTCAAACTGACCAGGATTTATTTTGTTTATGTTTCTTTTTGGCTTTGCTGTGTTTTTGTCACTGTACATAGAGAAATAAACCGCACCTTTTGATTTTGAAAACCACAACCTCCGTCTGCTGGCCCTGTTTTTGTGTGGGGAGCCCAACCAGGGGGTCACACACACCCGCTACCGAGTTAACCCCCTCACAGTTGGTGGAGAACCAGTGGCAGTTTTTTTTAAGCCAGCATGGAGGAGATACTGAAACAGCTGGCTCTAGCAAATGCCAATCAACAGCAGACAAATGCAGGTTTGCAAAGGAGCCTTGCAGCCCAGCAGCAAGCTCATCAACAAGCCCAGCAGCAATCTGAGGCCCGCTTCATAGACCTGTTACAGAAGCAAGAGCAGAGACTACAACA
This sequence comes from Rana muscosa, assembly GCA_029206835.1. Taxonomy (NCBI): domain Eukaryota; kingdom Metazoa; phylum Chordata; class Amphibia; order Anura; family Ranidae; genus Rana; species Rana muscosa. The sequence goes on along the minus strand of CM055121.1, from coordinate 432,364,498 downwards.
AATGGAAGCAGTAATGCAGCAACGTCCGCAGACCAGTGAGGAAAGCCGTCCCACTAATACCGCGTCCTTTGGGGTGAGTCGTTTATTGACAAAAATGACTGGAGAGGATGATCCAGAGGTATTTTTGACCACATTTGAAAGGACTGCTGAAAGAGAAAAGTGGCCTGAGGAGCAGTGGGCTGGACTGGTGGCTCCTCTGTTAACTGGTGAATCGCAGAAGGCTTACTATGACCTAGAGCCTGACCAAGCAAAAGACTATGTGATGCTAAAAGCTGAAATATTGGCAAGGCTGGGTGTCACCCTGGCTGTCCGGGCTCAGCGTGTGCATAACTGGACTTTCCAGCTTGGAAAACCCCCCAGGTCTCAAATGTATGATCTCATTCACCTGAGCAGGAAGTGGCTACAGCCAGAGACTTTGTCCGCACCAGAGATTGTGGAACGTGTTGTAATGGATCGGTTTTTGAGAGCTCTTCCTACTGCCATCCAAAAGTGGGTAAGCCATGGAGACCCAGAGACGGCCGGTGGTCTTGTGGATCGTGTAGAGAATTACTTGGCTACAGAGAGCCTGACGGCCTCTTCCAGAGACTCTCGGACTTTCCACCCTAAGACCAGACCATCCCCAGGGGCGGATAAGAGGATTCCAAGGGGTGAGGGTGGAGAGAGTGAGAGGGTGGGAGCTCTACCCAAAGTTTGGCGAGAACAGCCTGGGAAGTCAGGGGCTCAAGAGGCAGCCAAATGGATTGTTTGCTACCGCTGCCGGCAAGCGGGACATATTGCAGCAAATTGCCCGGTTGTGGAGGAACCCACGCAATGTGACTTTCTGATGGACAGACGTCAGTCGCTGTGTGCGACAGTCGCATGCACTGCCATTCGGGGAACTGAGAAACATTTATGCAAAATGTGTATTAATGGTAGAAATGTTGTGGTATTACTGGATTCAGGTAGCCTTGTGACCCTGATAAAGGCTGAATTAGTTAAAACAGAGGTCTCTGGGAATAGCAAGGTAGCTGTTATTTGTGTGCATGGGGACACCCGAGAGTATCCAGTGACTACAGTGTGTTTCGAGACCCCAAAGGTACCCTCTCTCATCCAGTGGGGTTAGTATCTCAATTACCGCATGATGCCATTGTGGGAAGGGATTTTCCGAAGTTCTGGGAACTGTGGGATGATCCTGAGCCCCCCACTGGTGCCCCTATGTACCAGGAATGTGATAGCCAGAACTCCTCTGAGAGTGGTGAGGACTCTCCAGAATTTCCCTTGTCAGTATTGGCAGGGGAGACTCAAGAAACTGGAGAGGAGCCCACCTCCTCAGATGAAAACCTACCGTCTGTGGAGTTTTCTGATCTGGAGGTTCACAGGGAAAATTTTGCCACAGAACAGTTAAAAGACCCCGCCCTAATAAAGGCACGGGAAAACGTAGTGGAAATAGATGGCGAGTTAGTGAACACAGATAATACCTGCACTTACCCATACTTCAGCGTAGAGAAGGACCTACTGTATCGGGTGGCAAAAAGGGCAGAAGAAACCGTTGAGCAGCTTGTGGTGCCCAAACCTTACAGGAAGTTGGTGTTGGAGTTGGCCCATGGGCACATTCTTGGAGGTCATCTGGGGACAGAGAAAACCCGAGAGAGGGTATTACAGAGATTCTATTGGCCTGGGGTGATGAAGGACATAGAAAATTATTGTTCCTCCTGCCCTGTGTGTCAGAGGTCGGCCCCGATGCCACATTTCCGTAGCCCGCTGGTCCCTCTACCCATCATTGAGGTCCCGTTTGAGAGAATCGCAATGGATTTGGTAGGTCCTATAATCAAGTCCGCTAGGGGGCACCAGTACATATTGGTTATAATGGACTATGCCACCCGTTATCCAGAAGCGATCCCTCTCAGAAATACCTCGGCCAAAACCATAGCCAAAGAGCTATCTCTTGTTTTTAGCCGGGTGGGTATTTGTAAAGAACTGCTTACGGACCAAGGTACACCCTTTATGTCCCGGGTTATGAAAGAGCTGTGTAAATTGCTCAAAGTGACGCAATTGCGTACATCTGTGTATCACCCCCAAACCGATGGGCTGGTTGAAAGATTCAACAAAACCCTAAAACAAATGTTGAAGAAAGTGGTGGATAGAGATGGAAAGGATTGGGACTGTCTACTTCCTTATTTGATGTTTGCTATTAGGGAGGTGCCCCAATCCTCTACGGGATTCTCCCCCTTTGAGTTACTGTATGGGAGACACCCAAGAGGGCTGTTGGATATTGCCAAGGAAACTTGGGAAAGTGAGAGTTCTCCCCACAGGAGTGTGATTGAGCATGTCGCCCTGATGCAAGATCGAATTGCACAGGTAATGCCCATCGTGAAGGAACATTTGGCCCAAGCGCAGTTGGCACAGCAGAGAGTGTACAACCGTGGAGCAAAGACCCGTACCTTTTCCCCGGGGGATAGGATATTGGTACTTGTCCCTACGGTTGAAAGTAAATTCCTTGCCAAATGGCAAGGCCCCTACGAGATAATGGAAAAAGTGAGCGAAGTGAATTACAAGGTCAGACAACCAGGAAGGCGAAAGCCCGAACAGATATATCACGTTAATCTGTTGAAAGCCTGGAGGGATAGAGAGTCCCTAGTCGCAGAAACTTGGTCACCAGCTCAAACTGGTTGCGTGATTCCGGAGGTTGGAATAGCAGCCACCTTGTCACAACCCCAACAACAGGAGGTTAAGGAGTTTGTGCTTTGCAACAAGGAGGTGTTCTCTGAGCTGCCGGGACAAACATCTGGGGTAGAGCATGATATTATTACCCCGCCCGGTGAAAGGGTGAAGTTAAAACCCTATCGGATCCCAGAGGCCCGACGGGAGGCAATACGGGAGGAAGTACAGAAAATGCTGAACTTAGGGGTGATAGAGGAGTCCCAAAGTGATTGGTCTAGTCCCATTGTGTTGGTGCCTAAACCGGATGGGAGCTGGCGATTTTGTAACGATTTTCGTCAGTTGAACAAAGTTACAAAATTTGACACCTACCCCATGCCACGTATAGATGAGTTGATCGACCGGCTGGGAACAGCCCGATACATGACGACTCTTGACCTCACAAAAGGGTATTGGCAAATTCCCCTGGCCAAGTCGGCCAAAGAGAAAACCGCATTTGTAACCCCAGACGGGGCGTTCCAATATAAGAGAATGCCGTTCGGGTTACAGAATGCGCCGGCCACATTCCAGCGGAAAATGGACCAGATACTGAGGCCCCATCGGAAGTATGCTGCGGCTTACCTGGATGACGTAATTGTCCATAGCACAGATTGGGCCTCACATCTGCCAAAAGTGCAAGCAGTCCTAGACTCTATCCGGGAAGCGGGGTTTACGGCTAACCCCAAGAAGTGTACCATTGGGCAGGAGGAGGCCAAATATCTTGGGTACACCATTGGCAGGGGAGTAATAAAACCCCAACTCAACAAAGTCAAGGCCATCCAGAGTTGGCCACGTCCCAACAGCAAGAAGCAGGTACGAGCCTTTCTGGGAATCGCGGGTTATTATCGGCGCTTCATTCCCCACTTTGCTTCTAAGGCTGTGCCCCTAACCAACCTGACGAAAGGGAAAGGGTCGGTCATGATTAAATGGACCCCCGAGGCGGAGGCAGCATTCCAATTCTTGAAACAAGCCTTATGTAGCCAGCCAGTGTTGTACTCACCCGACTTCTCTAAAGACTTTGTCGTACAAAGTGATGCGTCAGATGTGGGGTTAGGAGCAGTATTGTCCCAGGTCTGGAACGGGGAAGAGCACCCAGTCATTTACCTCAGCAGGAAGTTGAAGTCCCATGAGGTAAATTACGCCACCGTTGAAAAGGAGTGTTTAGCGGTGAAGTGGGCTCTAGATTCCCTTCGGTACTACCTGCTAGGTAGGCACTTTGACTTGGTTACGGATCACGCTCCGTTAAAGTGGATGGCTCAAAACAAGGAGACAAATAGAAGAGTGAATAGGTGGTTCCTGGCCCTACAGGAATTCAACTTCACAGTAAAGCATCGCCCTGGCGTTCAAATGGGGAATGTGGATGCTTTGTCTCGAGTACATGAATGCCTGATTGCTGGTGTTCCAACCCCAAGGTTAAAACAAGAGGGGGGGGGTATGTGACAGCAGGAAGGTAAAGTCACCTGGTTGCATCCAGGGGGGTAGATATATTTCTCCCAGATTCAGGCTTTATGCCGACTTATACAACTAGGGAGTTGATGAAGCCCAGCTGAGGCTAGTGGGCTCATGAATGACTCATACCTCTAGGGAGAGTGCTGGGCGTCGTGAAGCAGGGAGTTGATGAGACCAGCTGAAGCTTGTCAGCTCATTTAGGCCTCTATAAGAACTCCCAGATTCATTAGGTGTTAGCTCATGCCTGGAACCAGACCTGTGTGGACTGTCTAGGGAGAGTGAACCCCTGTGCGGTGAGGCAAAGCCTGTGTGGCTATTTGTTTGGACTTTTACTAAACCAGGGACTTAGGGACTAGGACAGCACCAGGCTGATCCCAGTTGTTAGTTTAGGAAACCTGCATGTTTAGTCAGAGGTCAAACTGACCAGGATTTATTTTGTTTATGTTTCTTTTTGGCTTTGCTGTGTTTTTGTCACTGTACATAGAGAAATAAACCGCACCTTTTGATTTTGAAAACCACAACCTCCGTCTGCTGGCCCTGTTTTTGTGTGGGGAGCCCAACCAGGGGGTCACACACACCCGCTACCGAGTTAACCCCCTCACAGTTTGTATGTATGTAAAAATGTTTTGAATAAAAATATATTAAAACATTGTATTTAAAAAAAAAAAAAAAGAAATGTAATTTTGCTCTCCAACTGTTATAAACATGGAAAACATGTGCTACTTTACAGGCATACTATAGACACCCCCCGGGTATGATATTTAGGGCCAGTTCACACCGGATGCAGTGCAGTGCGTTTTTTTGATGCCTGAAATACGCAAAGAAAGTTGATCACATTAATGCCAATGGCATAGTTCACACCACTAGAGACTTATTGAGGAAGTTTTCTAGCTGTTTGTCATTAGGACTGAGAAGTGCATGTGTGGAATTCTCCTGGCTGTTGAAAGCTAGCCATCCTGGTGTAGAGGTTGCCCAGTATTAGGAGATTTATACACTTACCTTTGTTGTTTTTTGCACTGGTTGTTGCACTGTTTCTTGCACTGTGGATATCACATATATATTTTTTGCATTTTTGTACTACTGTATTCACTGGGGGTTGATTTATAGCGCACCAATATTGTTATTATTAATTTTCACTATGTTTTGAGCTTCAGATCATTCTGATTGAGTGCAGCTAGAATCATTTCGGTATCCTTTGTTGATTGTTTTCACTATTTAAGCACTGTTTGTTTGCACCATTTTTTAGCGCTGCAGTATTCTATATAATTTATCACCTATCTTCTGATTACTCACTGTAGCAGCTATTATGGATATATTTAAATTTGTGGAAAACCGCACAATAGATCTCAAAGATGTCTTCACCACAAATCCCATTTTAGAAACTGGGGATTTAGACACTAATTTTAGAAAGTTTGGCCACCTTATGGAAAAGAAGGTGAGCCTGTAGTGGGATTTAATATCACATGAGCAGTACATTAAAGAAGGGCTAGTCCCTAGAAGATTAAGGTGGGATGTCCCAATCAATGACGGTTTACTGGATAAAGAATCTGTGGATGAGTGGTTAACATTTTTTAATACTAAAGGAATAGAGGTATTACAATTTTTAATAAAACGCAAACAGCGTAAACTTACTAATATTAATAAACATATTACTGTTAGTAAGGTTATATTAGAGGGATATAAGGACACTCCCTCTTTTACAACACTCACTAACCAGCTAAACAAGGTATTGGAACAAAAAGATAATGAGTTAAAACAGAGAAAAAAGAGAAAATACCTAAGGGATACTAATGACTACAAATTAGAACAAGCCTATAAGTGGCAATTAAATTTGAAAGATGGCAAAAAGGGATCGGTTACATCATCGCCGGTCAGAGAGGTACGCATTGTATCCCCGAGTAGAGACCGTAGATACAGATCGCCTGAGTCATCTAGACAACCTAGAGAACATATGGGCAGTCATGATAGGCCCTATAGAGAATATGGGAATGAAAGACCTTATAGGGATGATTATACAGGGCCTAGAACACCCAAACCATGGTGGAAGAACAAAAATAATCAAAAACCATGGTCAAAATCCCCCAAAAAAACCTTCTGGAAAAATAATAAGAATAATCACAAACCCTGCAACCCCCCACAAAACCATACTAACCAGGGGGGATATGAACAAGGATACTATGGTGATTGTAACCAGTCTAATTATGATAGGAGGGATATAAGAGATGCATACCCCCAACATAATCAACAGCATCAAGGGGATCATTCCCAGCAATATCAATACCAGGGGTCTCATAATTATCGGGACCAGTACCATTATGAAAATAGAAAAAGCCTGATCCACACAGAAAATAGATACGAACCTTTAAGTAATTATAGAGAAGAAGATAATACAAGGTCTTTTTTGGAGTATCGCAGGAACGACAGAACTCCCCCTCGATGCGAGCAAATGACAAGTGCTCGTAGTCCAAACGAAAGAGGGGATGTCAAGGAGGATTCAAAATCCAAAAAAAGAAGAATGCGGTAGGAGAGGGCATATATAATATTAGTGGAGTTGATCTTACTAGGACAGAAATGATAACATTGGATAAAGGTTTAAAGTACGCGCCCAAGAGAAACCTCAATAAATTTGACGTATATGTAGATATTCAAAAATATACAAGAAGATTAAACATCAAAAAAATATATGTTGAACAAACCTCCGATGAGGGAATAAGAGAGAATAATTACACCAGGGAGAATAGTCCCCAGCGAACTGCGGAATAAATCTCTCTTTAACCCTCAAGTACATAATAATGAGCATATTGAGGTTTTCAACAAAATGGTGTTAAGAGATTTGGAAAAATTAAAAGTCAAAAGAATGGCAGACCCTATAAGTATCCATCGGGGCATAAAAGAACTGGAAAAGAATAAACAAGTGGTAATAAGGCTGGCTGATAAAGGGGGCGCCATCGTGGTTATGTCTAAAGATTATTACCATGAGGAATTGCTCAGTCAACTTAATGACACAAACACGTATATCAAACTGAAGGGAAACCCCACAAGGGAATATAGAGAAGAACTGTCTGAGCTGATACTCAGGGGCACTATGAGAGACATTTTGACTAAAAGGGAAGAGATATATTTAGTTCCTGATATGTGTAGGGTACCAGTTATATACATAGTACCCAAAATACACAAGAACTTGCAAAAACCATCGGGGAGACCCATAATAAATGGAATCCAATCAATTAATTCCAGGATTGGTGAATATGTTGACAGGTTCCTACAGCCATTGGTCCCGAAAATACGATCGTATCTTAGGGACACTAAACATTTAATTCAGATCTTGGAAAAAGTAAAAATTATCCCACAACAAAATTACTTACTAGCTACGGCGGATGTTGCATCATTATATACGGTAATAGATCATGAAGATGCAATTAGGGCCACTAAATGGGCCTTGACCAAATTTAGTGATCTTATATCCAAACAAAAAAGGTTTATACTCAGAAGTTTGGCATTTGGACTCCAGCACAATTACTTTTGGTATTGCTCAGATTACTATAGACAACTCAATGGAATCGGGATGGGTGCAAAGTATGCACCCAGTGAAGCAAATATTTTCATGTCTGAGTGGGAGGAGGTGGCCATCTATGAAAATATACCGGAACAACTGGTGTTATACAAAAGATTCATTGATGACTGCATAGTAATCTGGGATGGGGATGAAAGCTCCCTAGTACAATTTATGGAGAAATTAAATGAGAATGATCAAAATATAAAACTAACGTATACAATGAGTAAAAAAACCATACAGTTTCTGGATCTGGAAATCACACTGGAAGAGAATATAATATCCACGAAAACATATTTTAAACCAGTGGAACAAAACAGTTACATCCCAGTAGATAGTTGCCATTTTGAACCATGGCTCATCAACATACCAAAGGGACAGCTGATCAGATTACGAAGAAATTGTACGGATAACCAAGTATTTTTGGAACAAGCCAAAATGATGGGAAACAAGTTCATTGCGAAAGGCTATAATGAGGAATTTGTCAGCAAAAAAATACAAGAAGTCTTGGAAATACCAAGGGATACTCTGGTGCAGGATAAGGAGAAGCAGACTACATCATTTCAGGAACTACCAATTATAATGAATTTTAGTGTTCAACATAGACAAGTGGAATCTATATTCAAAAGGCATTGGCCAATACTCAAAGCCGACAGGCAGCTACAAAGTATACTACCATCTGTACCCCGGATCATATATAGGAGGGCCCCCACACTTAGAGATATAGTGGCCAAAAATGTGCCTGATCCCCCTATTAAGTTAAACACGCTCACTTTTTTTCAGGGAAAGGGATTCTTTCCCTGTAAAAGGTATTATGCGTGTAGGAAAACAAATCTGAATGGCCAAAGATGCTCAAAATTCAAATCTAATGCCACGCAACAAAATTATGAGATAAAAGATTTGATTACATGCAGAACTGAGGGGGTGGTTTCTGTGTTAGAGTGCTCCTCCAATACATAGGACGTACAAAGAGACCCATGTGGAAGCGAATAAGGGAGCACGTGCAAAATATTGAAAATGGGTTTCCGAAACATAATGTTTTGCGTCATTTTGCATTATGTCACCAAAATAATCCTAAAGAATTAAAATTCTGGGCTATTGAAAAATTCACACCACATTGGAGAGGTAGCCACAAAGTGAGAGACCTCAGCCAAAGTGATTCCAGATGGATCCATCAAATGCGTACTCTTGCGCCGAACGGCCTTAACATCGAATTCGATTTGAATTGTTTTATATCCAATTATTTGATTTTCTGTCATTTTTTTTATATACATACACTATTTTTTTTATATATTATATCAAATGTTTTATATTTTTAATTTTGGATTTGTATATAATACCTCTGGTCTCTATATTATTAAGTCTTTGATAAATGTATTCATTTTTATTAATTGAATGTATGGTTTTAAATATTAGGATTCATCTTATTTTTGCATATGTGTATTGATATACTTGGTGTTTTGCTGCAGACACCCATATCAATCCTCTAATGAGGAATGCATACTAAGGTTGGGTGTAGTTATATCATACACCACTGGAGGGAGTAATAAATTAATATATTTATCTCCTTCGTATTAAATGTAACACTGGATTTTATACTATATCATGTAATATGTGTGGCATCTCTAGGTGTTATTTTAAATAGTCTTAAATATAAGACAATTAAAGTTGTTTTATTGTTTGTATTAACATTAATATGAAGTTGTAAAAACACACATTGCCTGTCAGCAATGATGATTGGATGATTCCCTTTGCCGTTATGGCAACAAGCACGCCAATTGTGTATAAATACACTTGTTTTTCCTGTCACGAGGCTAAACCCATGACTAAGTCACGTGACGTGTGACGTAACGCATAGGGGGAGGAGCCTAGTTACGCTAGCGGTGTTCGAAGGAACCGGAAGCCGCAGCGAGTGAAGGAGATCGCTCCAACTGAGCTGAATAGTGGCTACTGTGTGCATACTCTGTCTACGGTCACGTGAGTGAGATGAGCAATTGGAATATCATTGCCTGTAGTACCTGCAGCGCTGCGCAATGAATGTTTCTCTCTCTCTTTCATTCCAAGATTCATCTGTTTGTTTAGCTACCGTCTGTACTGCTCAAGCAATTCATCTGATCGCTGTTTGGACCTATGCACAGCTGAGAAATAGAGACTTATTGAGGAAGTTTTCTAGCTGTTTGTCATTAGGACTGAGAAGTGCATGTGTGGAATTCTCCTGGCTGTTGAAAGCTAGCCATCCTGGTGTAGAGGTTGCTCAGTATTAGGAGATTTATACACTTACCTTTGTTGTTTTTTGCACTGGTTGTTGCACTGTTTCTTGCACTGTGGATATCACATATATATTTTTTTGCATTTTTGTACTACTGTATTCACTGGGGGTTGATTTATAGCGCACCAATATTGTTATTATTAATAGTTCACACCACTGCAGTCCGTTCCAGTGTGTTTCAGAAAGCCCCAAAAAAATTGGTCATGCTGCATTTTTTAGGTACAAAACTGTACTGGACCTCAGTAAAACACATCAAAAACGCAACGTAACGTAACGTACCAAAAATGCACTAGAATGCACCGCAACGCACCTAAATGCACCAAAGACGCACTGCAACACACTTGTCCTAAGTGAAAAGAGGGGGAAAGAAACACTGGACTGCATCAAAAACGCATCAAAAATGCACTGGAATGTGTCAAAAACGCACATGCAGAAAAGCACCTGGAACGCACCCAGACTGCGTTTCTATAGTGTGAACTAGGGCCAGTTCACACCATAGAAACACAATCCGGATGCGTTCCAGGTGCTTTTCTGCATGCACGTTTTTCATGCGTTCCAGTGCATTTTTGGTATGTTTTTGATGCAGTCCAGTGCTTTTTTTTCACCCCTCTTTTTTATTAACCATAGATAAGGACAAGTGTGTTCCAGTGCGTTTTTGTTGCATTTAGGTGTGTTCCTGTGCGTTCCAGTGCGTTTATGATGCGTTTTGATGCGTTCCAGTACAGTCCAGTGCAGGTAAAATGCAGCATGTTCTACTTTTTTGGGGGAACTGGAACGCACTGGAACAAACACTGCCATTTAGAACCATATAACCAACTTTCCATGCATTTTGGATGCATAAAAAACGCAATGCACTGCATGTGGTGTGAAATGGCCCTTAAGCAATTTGGCATATTTAAAGGCACTTCTCCTTGTTTTGTTTTTGGTGTTTTCCAAATTGGTGACATTGATATATGTCCCTTAGGGTGGGACCTGGGCCCCCACTTTAAGGCCAATAACTAGAAGATAAGCCAGCCAAGTGGGGACTAGCAAAATTAACAAGTCAGTTCCCATAGACTGCAATGGTATTTGTTGGTGGGGGGGTGATTGTCCCATCTCTAATTTTGTAGCATGCTGGATGATGTGCTTAATTTTGGACGGGCGGAGGGGGGGGGGGGTTATTTTTTGCTAGCTGCATTGGTGTTGTTCTGCACATGCCCAGCCAGTTAGTTTTTTTTTTCCGTGCTTTTTGTGTGTGAACAGCGCCTGGATATTTCTGGGCATGCTCACTCAGAGAGTGTTTTGATGGGTTAGTAATTGAAGGACATCCTTAACAGGTGTACCCACTTTGAATTTCAGTCTCTACATTGAGTGAACTTGCATTTTGGGTGTTTCATGGACTGTGCATGTGTTTTCAATTGCCTCATTAGCACACAAACATATGTTATATAAAGCTCACAAGGAGCATTCATTAGTTTGCCCTGAGAAGAGGCAAGTGTGTGTGGGGGGGCAAAATGTACAAGTTGGTGTCCTTATCGAGTTTGTAACACATGTATTTTATTTGTTATGTCTTTGCAAAACAGGTGATTGGTTAACTTTTGTGGATTGTATATTTTTTGTGTGGGGGAAATGTTCCCCTGAAATAATTCTGATGTTGTTAATGTGTGTCGTTTGTTCACTTTGATTTAATTGTCTGCTGCCTTTTTTTTTGGCCAAAAATTTCTCAACATGTTGAGTCTGTAACTGTTTCAAATTTACCATGTTTTTTATTTTGCCTTCCCTTTTATTTTGTTGACCAATAAAATTTGATGCAAAGTTTTGATGTTTGTTTTGTGTTTTCTTTGCAACAAATGTGACAGCTGATTGGCATGTCAAAACAAAACTGGCGTGATTTGTCTAATCTGGTGCCTTCATGCTAGCATATGCATGGATTGTATTGTGTGCTGCCATGGAAAGTCACCAGGAAATGAAAAATACAGAGCGGTAAGTATTCAATTTTCCTTTTTTACTGCAATGGTTCTCAGCCTCAGTCCTCAAGTACCCCCAACAGGACATGTTTTGTGAATTTATCTTATTGAGAATTGCTGTCCAAAAATCAAAACCATTGACTGTGATTTAAAGCACATGTGCAAGATGAAGGAAAACCTGCAAACATGGCCTGTTGGGGGTACTTGAGAAGCACTGATTTAGAGCACTGCACTTAAAAATAGCTCAAGGCCATACAATTCTAATTGTGGGCATTTTGAGGGAAACAAAGTAAGTGTTAGAACCCCTGCATGTGTGTTTTTTTTATATATATATTTTTTTTTTTTTTGTAGTTTGGCCTTTGTGTCTCCTTTTCTTAAAATTGGCTTCACTTCCTGTCACACAGCTAAACAGGAAGTGAAGGTAAAACCCTATAAATGTCTTTTCTTGGGGACACACAGAACAATCTAACTAGTGTCCCCATTGAGCAAATTGCACTCTAGCACTTTGTTGTGTACACCCCAAATCATTGGGTAGTTTGGGGTTTAGTAAAGACAAATCCACTCTGCAGTAAAAGTGTAGCTGCTGAAAATCTGAGGGAAAGTACTGGTGATTGGCTGTTCCAATCATGTAAAAGCAAAGATGGTGTATTTTTTTGGCTTGCATGTCCCCCTCAGATATACAGCAAGTGCACTGGTAGTGCAAAGTAGGTTTGCCTTTAGTAAATAAACCCCAAAATACCTAATAATTTGGGGTGTACCCCGCAATATGCTGGAGTGCAATGTGCATAATGGGGAAAGTATTTAGACTGACCTGTGTGTCCAAGGAAAGACATTGTTAGGGATTTTCCCTCACTTCCTGTGTGGCTATGTGACAGGAAGTGAATTATTTGGAAGGATAAAGTGGCCAAATTATTTAGTTTAACTTTTCAAAGACTCATTCCTATGTTGAATTGTGATGCATGTCAATGGCCCATTTAGACCCTCTTTAATCACTTGAGATCAGCGCTATAACTGATCGACGGCCACAGCATGGTCCTCAATTGCCGGGAGTCCGTCAATAAACGTCCTCCCCTTTGCGCGCGCTGTGGTCACAGAGTCACTGAGACTCAGGTGATGACAGATCCGAGTAAGGGGCCCGATCCCTGCCCTTTACCATGTGATCATCTGTCAGCAAATGACAGCTGATCACGTGATGTAAACAAAAGCTGGGTAATGGTTTTTGTTTTCTCCTTGTGCTGACAGCGTGAGCATAAAAAAAAGGCAATCACCGGCTTATGTGCAAGGGACATGGGGCCCGAAGAGGAAGAGGCAATTCTGCATCATCTGTGACAATTAGTAGCCCCTGCCAGTGCCACCTATCAATGCCCACCACTGGTGCCAATCAGTGGCACCTAGCAAAGCTGCCTATCAGTGCCCATCACTGCCAACTATCATTGCCACCTAGCAGTGCCACTTTTCACTGCCCACCAGTGCCAAATAGCAATGCCACCTCTCAGTGCCCACCCTTGCCACCTTATCGGTGCCCATCAGTGCAGTCTCATCAGTGTACATCAATGAAGAAGAAAAATTACCTTTTTTAAAAATATTAACCAGTTTCCTACCGCCCACCGTCAAATGACATCCTTGGCTTTGGGCGGTGACATCTGAATGATGCCTGCAGTTGCAGACATCATTCAGATATCATTCTTTTCAGCTGGCGATTCTGTGCACAATAAAAACGATCATAGTGGCAGTTCCACCGCTTGATTGTTCTTATAGGCGGGGGAGGGGACGTCCCCCCCCCTTGCCACCATCCGGTGCTTCTCCGGGCTCTCCCGTGCCATCTGGGGCTCGGAGAACGATTTGGAGATGACTGGTGACCAGATGGTCATCAGTCATCTCTATGACCGTCGGAGGCGCGGGCACGACGTTATGACATCACGCCGTGTTCCCGTATGTTAACCAAGCCGTGATCTCGGCTGTCAGCATGGGATTGGTGATTTTTTTGGACCAATATCATGCTTTCCAGCCTGGAGGAGAGATGCGGGGTCTTATTGACCCCGCATCTCTCCATAAAGAGGACCTGTCACACACATTCCTATTACAAGGGATGTTTACATTCCTTGTAATTGGAATAAAAGTGATCCAAAAACAAAATAAAAAAATAAGCAAAAATACGAAAAAACGCCCATGTCCCCGGTAGCTCGCGCTCAGAAGCGAACACACACGTAAGTCCCGCCCACATATGTAAACGCCGTTCAAACCACACATGTGAGTTATTGCTGCGTGCGTTAGAACGAGTGCAACAATTCTAGCACTAGACCTCCTCTGTAATGCCAAAATGGTAACGTGTAAAAAAATTTAAAGCATCACCTAGGGAGATTTTTAATTACTGAAGTTTGGTGTCATGCCATGAGTGTGCGCAATTTTAAAGCGTGACGTGTTAGGTATCTATTTACTCAGCATAACAACATCTTTCACATTATACCAAAAATTGGCGTAACTTTACTGTTTTGTAATATTTTTAGCAAACAAAAGGCGTTTGAAAATGTATTGCGCAAATACCGAGCGAGATAAAAATTTGCAATGACCGCCATCTTATTCCCTAGGGTGTCTGCTCCAAAAACATATATAATGTTTGGTGTTTAAAAGTAATTTTATAGCCATAAATTTATGATTTTTACATGAAGGAGAGAAGTGCCAGAATAGGCCCAGTGCTGAAGTGGGTAAAATATCCATTTTTTTTTTTTTAAACTCGGTCTTTTGTATTTATAGAAAAAAAATAAAACACAAAGGTGATCAAATAGCACCAAAAGCAAGCTCTATTTGTGTGCCAACAAATAAAACATTTTCATTGGGTTACAGTGATGTATGAGCGCGCAATTGTCATTAAAAGTGCATCAGCGCTGAAATGTGAAACTTGGTCTGGGCAGTGCGCAAGTAGTTAATATAAGGCTACATGCTCACGGACGTTTTTCAAGCCGCTTGTTTGAGCGTTTTTTGCAGCTTAAAAACATCTCTCCATGTTAGCCTATGGCCTCATGGCCACCATGGCGTTTTTGAGCTGTAAATGGCATAGGCGTTTTTAGGCCCCATGTGCACGCTGGTGCAAAGTGTTCTGAACTAAGGTTGAAAGTGGCGTTTAGAAAGGCGCGCTTTGTGGCGTTTGCATGCCGTGTTTTACCACATTTGCGTGTATATGATAAGGAGCCGCCCTAAGCTCCAAAAACAGTATTATTTACGATTTTAGCTATTTAGTGAGACCAGAGTGATATCAGCAGCTGAGAGCAGCAGTGTAGTTGTATTTAGCGTGTCACTTGCCACATCACTTGCCACAAGTTGTGGATTGTCCACTTGCCACGTCAGCTGCCCCAAGTTGTGGATTGTCCACAATGCAATGGAAGCAATTTCATTTATATATATATATATTTTGGTTTTTCCTCATTTGCCATAAATTTGCAGTTTATCAATGTAAAAAAATAGGTCACCTTTAAAAACGCTTCTAAACTAAAATGCGGCTAAACGCTGGTACAGCGTCTGAAACGTGGAAATCTTTGGCGTCTGAAGGCATTTTGAGGGTTTGTGAAATTCAATGGACCCGCATCCAAAACGCAAGTACCGCAATTTTGCGGCAATTTTTTGTTTTACCTGTTTATAGCTGGTTGTTAAAGGAAATGTAAAAAAAAAAAAAAAAACGGTTAAAAAAAAAAAAAAACTAAAAAAAAAACAGCGTGGGGTCCCCCCCCAGGTCCATACCAGGCCCTTGGGTCTAGTATGGATTCAAAGGGGACCCCCCAAAAAATGAAAAAAAAAACTGTCGTGGGGTCCCCCCAGAGTCCATACCAGGCCCTTCAGGTCTGGCATGTATTTTAAGGGGAACCCCGCACCAAAAAACAAAAAAAATTGTGTGGGGTCCCCTAAAAATACACACCAGACCCTTTATCCGAGCACTCAACCTGGCAGGCCGCAGGGGAAAAGGGGGGGACGAGAGAGCGGCCCCCTCCCTCCTGAACCGTACCAGGCCGCGTGCCCTCAACATGGGGGGTTTGGTGCTTCGGGGCAGGGGGGCGACCTGCGGCCCCCCACCCCAAAGCACCCTGCCCCCATGTTGATGGAGACAAGGGCCTCTTCCCGACAACCCTGGCCGTTGGTTGTCGGGGTCTGCGGGCGGGGGGCTTATCGGAATCCAGGAGCCCCCTTTAATAAGGGGGACCCCAGATACCTGCCCCCCACCCTATGTGAATGAGTATGGGGTACATCGTACCCCTACCCATTCACCTGGTGGCAAAATAAGTCAATAAAAAAAGACAACACAGGTTTGAAAAGTAATTTATTGGGCAGCTTCGGGGGTCTTCTTCCAACTTCGGGGGTCTTTCTGCCGGGCCCCCGCTATCTGCTGCTAGCTCTTTTGCTAGCGGGGGTCCCGGGCTTCATCGCCGTCTTCGGGGGCCTTTCTGCCGGGGCCCCCGCTATCTTCTGCTAGCTCTTTTGCTAGCGGGGGTCCCGGGCTTCCTCGCCCGGCAGAAGGCAGAAAGAACCGGAGATCGTGGAGAAGACACCGGAGAAGAACCGGAGAACAGAACAAGAGACCCCCGAAGTCGGAAGAAGACGGCGAGGAAGCCCGGGACCCCCGCTAGCAAAAGAGCTAGCAGAAGATAGCGGGGGCCCAGCAGAAAGACCCCCGAAGACGGCGAGGAAGCCCGGGACCCCCGCTAGCAAAAGAGCTAGCAGAAGATAGCGGGGGCCCGGCAGAAAGGCCCCCGAAGTCGAAAGAAGACCCACGGAGCTGCCCAATAAATTACTTTTCAAACCTTTGTTGTCTTTTTTTATTGACTTATTTTGCCACCAGGTGAATGGGTAGGGGTACGATGTACCCCATACTCATTCACATAGGGTGGGGGGGCCGGCATCTGGGGGCCCCCTTTTTAAAGGGTGCGCCTGGATTCCGAAAAGCCCCCCGCCCGCATACCCCGACAACCAACGGCCAGGGTTGTCGGGAAGAGGCCCTTGTCCCCATCAACATGGGGGCAGGGTGCTTTGGGGTGGGGGGGCCACAGGTCGCCCTCCTGCCCTGAAGCACCAAACCCCCCATGTTGAGGGCATGCGGCCTGGTACGGTTCAGGAGGGAGGGGGGCGCTCTCTCGTCCCCCCCTTTTCCCCTGCGGCCTGCCAGGTTGCGTGCTCGGATAAGGGTCTGGCTTGGATTTTGGGGGGACCCCCAAGCCGTTTTTCGGCTTAAGGGGGTTCACCTTAAAATCCAGACCAGACCTAAGGGTCTGGTTTGGATTTTGGGGGGACCCCCATGCCGTTTTTCGGCTTAGGGGGTTCACCTTAGAATCCAGACCAGACCTAAGGGCCTGGTATGCTCCTGAAGGGGAACCCATGACGGTTTTTTCATTAAAATTTGGCCTGGAGTTCCCCTTCATGATTCATACCAAACACGGGACAGCGAGGCTGCCGAGGACCAGCGCGATGACATCGCGCTGGACACATTCTCGGCCAGCTAGTCGCCTCTAGGACACGACTTGAGCGGCTGCTTCACGCTCAGGTCGTGTCCAGGTCGCCTCGCAAAGTCGAGCTTTCCCTGTGTCAGCCGGCACACGAGTCGCCCGCAAGTCGGATCCGACTTCCCGGGCGACCTCTATTCAAATCAATGGGCTCCCATAGGGAACCATTCATTTTCAATAGAGCACCGCTGACATTTCTATTTACTATAACAGTGCGCCGCTGCTTCCTGCGCCCAGTGAAGGAGTTATCCGGCGCACCAATTAAGGTTAGAAGCAGCGCAGCGCACTGTTATTAGTAAATCAGCCCCACTATGTGTGGCGGAAAACTAACACTGCACAACATGGTGGTCGCAGCATCATGTTGTGGTAATGATGTTTTTCAGCAGGGGCAGGGAAGCTGGTCAGAGTTGATGGGAAGATGGATGGAGCCAAATATATGGCAATCTTAGAAGGAAACCTGTTAAAGTCTGCAAAAGACTTGAGACTGGGGCGGAGGTTCACCTTCCAGCAGGACCCTAAACATACACCCAGAGCTACAATTCATGTGTTAGAATGGCCCAATCAAAGTCCAGACCTAAATCCAATTGAGAATCTGTGGCAAGACTTTGCTGTTCACAGACTCTCCATCCAATCTGACAGAGCTTCAGCTATTGTGAAAAGAAGAATGGGCAAATATTTAACTTTCTAGATGTGCAAATCTGGTAGAGACATACCCCATGTTCCTTCCACTTCACAATTATGTGCCATGTTGTGTTGGTCTATCACATAAAATCCCAATAAAATACATTTACGTTTTTGGTTGTAACATGACAAAACTTCAAGGGGTATGAATACTTTAAGGCACTGTAAGTGAAACAGATAACAAATTGTAGACTATAAATTGTTAATATGTGTACTAACACATTCCAGTGTTTGTAATACATTTTATTGGTACGTTTGGAAAGAAGTTAAAACTAGTCTGACTGACTTACAATAATCAGGCCTGTGGCAATAAAGAGGTTAAAGTGTCCTTGCAGTGTGCAGGCCATACAAATGCATGAGGGCAAAAGGGGCAAATTGAGAGTTCTATATGAGAAAAGAAATATACTTCAACTGTCTTATGATTACTTATATTGTCTTTCATCTGCTTCCCTCCAGAACACATCATACAGAATATGAGCCTGAAGGTTACACTGAGACGGGGAGAGATATAGGGAGGGTCATCACTGCTATGTGCAGCAAACCTTAGGATCTCTGGGTGCTTGCTGTGCTTCTAACGAATAGGCTGACCTCTGCATGGTGGTATATTTTCAAGTGTTAATAGCATTTCTTTGCCTGCTTTCTGTATTCATCCAATTCTGACCCTTGCATCACTACAGAGTATGAATTCAGACTAAATTTCTCATTGCAACCGTTTGTTTTTAAAGGGAATGTATAGTGTTTTGCATGTAGTTGCTTTATTTTTTAATCTAAAAGCTAAAACGCTAAATAAAAAATTATTTTGAGTCATGTAAATGTGGAGGGGTCCCCAAATTT
This sequence comes from Rana muscosa, assembly GCA_029206835.1. Taxonomy (NCBI): domain Eukaryota; kingdom Metazoa; phylum Chordata; class Amphibia; order Anura; family Ranidae; genus Rana; species Rana muscosa. The sequence goes on along the minus strand of CM055121.1, from coordinate 432,345,604 downwards.
AACCACGCTATACCTAAATTTAGGGGAAGGTTTGAGCTGTAGTTGGGCTCAGACCACCTTAATTGTTAGGGCATTCTATTTTACACCGCAGGTAGTATACTGGTGTGTAGTTCCCTGTGGCCTGTAGGTGGCGCTGCCATAATGGGCCAGGGTTGAAATGCTGGTATAGTGCTGTGCCTTGGATGTCCTCTCTCGGCGGTTGTGTGGTGGCCATTTTCGGCTTGCTGTGCACGCCGGGAGAGGATATAAAAGGGGCAGACGCTGCTTGCGGGGGGTTCATTCTGCTTCGGTTATTTGGTGGTCGGTTCCGGCGCGAGCCCAGGGGGCCACCGTGGAGCGTGGTACTTGGCCCTCCTGGCCAGGGGCCCACGTATGCATCAGTCCCAGACACCTTTAGCCCTGGGGCTGCAGAAACAGCCTTGGGCCCAGCACCTTTAGCTGGGGCCCATGTCCTGAAAGGAGAAATCCCAGGGTGCCTCTGGAATGGGGACCCGTTCTGAGATGAGGAGGTCGGGGGAGGACCCTTCTGAAGCACAGGCGAAAAAGTTCACGGAGAAAGAAGGGCCTGGTAACTCTCTGGAGGGATTAGATCCATCCAACACTAGAGGATTGGGATTAACGGTTCTGTGGCAGAGAATCTCCTAGTCGCATCTAAAAGGGGAAACCTAAAGAAACGTCCGAGGATCACTTCGGCTGCTAGGATCCGCTTTCGTAGGGAACTATCCGGGTGAGCTAAGCCTACTTGAGGAACGAGTAGTGAATTCATGATTTGTTTTGTGCCTGGACTCATATCCAAACTCTTACTGTCCTGTCTTCTATCCACCCTTTTCTATCCATTGACTTTGCATATAAAGAAATAAACTCTACATTGGAGTTTACTACTGGTGTGGACCTTGGAGTTACTTGGGATATAAAGACTTGTCCTTACAGTCTAAGAGACTGGAACCAACTAAAGAAAGAACCTTGCTGCAGGACCCTAGTTTGTGACATTGCTCAACCTCTTCACACAAGAGGGTACGGGCAGGTAGCATGGTGTGTCTTTCCTGCAAGTGAGCCAAAGGCAGGTAAAAGAGCAGTCCGTGTGCTACATAAATATGATCTATGGTATAGCAATATATTTAACATCTGAGACCAGCAGGTAAAGTACTAGGCACTATTCACATGTTTTCTAAGCTGACACTAATTGATTTACTAAGAGAAAAAAAAATTATGTTTTGAATTGTAGCGGGTACTTGAATTTAAGGGAGGCATCTGGGTGCTAGTGTAACCCAGATGCACAGATTGCTAGGGTATCCGAGACCCTTTTCTGGTTCTTGGAGGACTCTGGTGGTGTGAGGTTCTCTGCGGCCCACAGGTGGCACTGTTGCCCTGGGCCGGGGCTAAACTCACACCGCAAGACTGTGCCTTTTTGTCCTCCCCTGGAGCTGGTACAGCGGGGCGGGGAACCCGCTGTGACGCAAAGGGAGAGGGGATAAAAGGGGCGGACGCCCTTACCACGGGGTTCAGAGTTGGAGGACGCGGCCGCACCCAGGCACCTTCGGCCTGGGTGCTGGCGTTCCAGTGTTCCGGGCCTAGGTGCCCTTGACCTGGCCGGAGCGAGGATGGAGTCCATCCCAGGCACCTTTAGCCTGGGGTGAGGTACTATGGCGGGGGCCTGGGGCTCAGTACCTTCGACTGAGTCCCGCGTGGGTGGAGGAATCCGAGGGGGGCCCTAATTCCTTGGGTGCCCGTGTCTGAGTTCGTGAGGACTGGTGTGCAGAACTTCTCTGGAGGGTCTGGCGCAGTATCGCTGGTGACAGAGAGGCCTCCTGTTTCTCCCTTGGACGGATCTCCTTCCCCTGACAAGGGCCGAGCTAGCGAAGGTAATTCACGTTCTACATCACATAGTCAGTGGCAGTGACTATCCGCCACTGGTGATATCACAGTGGTTAGCATCAGAAGGAAAAGGATTGTGCCTCGATCTATTCCCCATTATAACTCAGTAGAAGAAACTGTTTATTGTTTGGAAAGAAGAATAAAACTGAGTTGGACCTATTCACTGTGTGGAACTCTGGTTACTAGGAGCAAAGGAGTCAGGAACGAAGTACTGGACTTGACTCTAGGACACCTGCACAGGACCCAATTTTCTGGCCTTCACCTCTTAGCTATGGAGGACATGGGCCGTGGTGTATCTCATCTCTCCCAGGGACCCCTAGACAACAGCCACATAACCGATAAAGCAAGAGGGGGAGAGAGGGTCGTTACAGAATGTATTCTTCTCCTGTCTTTACAAGGGAAAATTGCAATGTTTATCCTCATGACACGTCACAGGAAGCACCACTATGGTTAAAGGGGTTGTAAAGGTTTGTTTTTTCAAAATAAGTTCCTTTAAGCTAGTGCATTGTTGGTTCACTTACCTTTTCCTTCGATTTCCCTTCTAAATGTTTTTTTTCTTTGTCTGAACTTCTCACTTCCTGTTCCTCCTCAGTAAGCTGTTCAGTAAGCTGTTCTGGCTGACTAAACACCGCTCGGATGATGGTGTGAAGTTTACTGAGGAGAAACAGGAAGTGAGAAATTCAGACAAAGAAAAAAAAACATTTAGAAGGGAAATTGAAGGAAAAGGTAAGTGAACCAACAATGCACTAGCTTAAAGGAACGTATTTAGAAAATAAAAAACAAACCTTTACAACCCCTTTAATAGACGATAAAATCAGAAACAGACTTGAAAAACTTAACATAATGAAGTCACCGGGACCAGATGTAGAAATGTAGCACCAATCTTTAAAAAAGGACCAAGATATATCCTTGGGAACTACAGACCAGTTAGCCTAGCATCAATAGTATGCAAGCTCTTTGAAAGGATGATAAGGGACTATATACAAGATTTTAGTAATGAAAACTGTATCATTAGCAGTAATTAGCATGGATTCATGAAAAATCGTTCTTGACAAACAAATCTACTAACCTTCTATGAGGAGGTGAGCCAGTGGCGGCTGGTGAAGTTTTAGGATGGGGGGGGTGCAAGACCCTGCCCCTCCATGGTTGGCCCCTCTCACTTCTCATAAGCCACACCCATTATAGAATCCACCCACTCCGTCCCCTGTATTCCACTCATAGTGTCAGCATTATACACCAGGCTCTGCACATTATATACCAGGCTGCACATTATACACAGGGCTCTGCACATCATATACCAGGCTGTATATTATAAACAGGGCTCTGCACATCATATACCAGGCTGCACATTATACACAGGGCTCTGCACATCATATACTAGGCTGCACATTATACACAGAGGTCTGCACATCATATACCAGGCTGCACATTATACACAGGGCTCTGCACATCATATACCAGGCTGCACATTATACACAGGGCTCTGCACATCATATACCAGGCTGCACATTATACACCGGGCCGCCCATCATATACCAGACTGCACATTATACACAGGGCTCTGCACATCATATACCAGGCTGCACATTATACTCAGGGCTCTGCACATCATATACCAGGCTGCACATTATACACAGGGCTCTGCAGATCATATACTAGGCTGCACATTATACACAGAGCTCTGCACATCATATACCAGGCTGCAGATTACACACAGCGCTCTGCACATCATATACCAGGCTGTACATTATACACCGGGCTCTGCACATCATATACCAGGCTGCACATTATACACAGGGCTCTGCACATCATTAAGGATGAGTTCTGGCGCGTTCGCATACTCCACGTGCAGAGCCCGCGAGGAAGTCGGCACGGCGCTGCGCTAATCACAGGCAGGGAGACATTTCCCGATCTCTGCAGCCGAGCATCGGGACAATGTCTCCCTGCCTGTGATTAGCGCAGCGCAGCGCCACGCCGTGCCGACTTCCTGGCGGGCTCTGCACGTGGAGTATGCAAACACGCCAGAGCTCATCCCTACACATCATATACCAGGCTGCACATTATACACAGAGCTCTGCACATCATATACCAGGCTGCAGATTACACACAGCGCTCTGCACATCATATACCAGGCTGTACATTATACACCGGGCTCTGCACATCATATACCAGGCTGCACATTATACACAGGGCTCTGCACATCATTAAAGATGAGTTCTGGCGCGTTCGCATACTCCACGTGCAGAGCCCGCCAGGAAGTCGGCACGGCGCTGCGCTAATCACAGGCAGGGAGACATTTCCCGATCTCTGCAGCCGAGCATCGGGACAATGTCTCCCTGCCTGTGATTAGCACAGCGTCGCGCCGTGCCGAATTCCTGGCGGGCTCTGTACGTGGAGTATGCAAACACGCCAGAGCTCATCCCTACACATCATATACCAGGCTGCACATTATACACAGGGCTCTGCATATCATATACCAGGATGCACATTATACACCGACGAAGCTTCAATTTGTTTTAAAACCCAGACGAGATCTGGAGATCACAGACTAGGAAATGGTTTAAACTTGCATTTTAAGTTCTGACTTTATTAACCCATTGCATAGCCTCTCTACAACATTAAACGTTAGACGACAGGGGTTGCATTTAAAAGGTAATTTCGCTTTTGATAAGAAAAAAATTTAAGTACTACACTACATTTTGTATTTTTACAATTCCAGTTACCTATGTAGTTTCATCTGCTGCCCGCTATGACTCATAAAACTGGTAAATGTTTAAACATGGTGTACATGTAGGGTGGTGTTTTGTACACGGTCAATGTACAGAACACTAACTGTGTTATGTAAGTTTCAATACAAGCAGTAACAAGTAGGGATCTGCAATGACATTTGCCAAATTACAACCTGGAAATATGCTTTGTTTTAGGTCCAAATGCAGGCAAAAACCCGGGCCCGATTTATCCCTGAAATGGAGAACAGGGCCGCTGTGAGCCTCTCTGCACAAGTGTGAATCTAGCCTGAAAGGGGCTTTAACCACCTCCCTACTGGGCACTAAAACCCCCTTCCTGCCCAAGCCATTTTTCAGCCTTCAGTGCAGTCACATTTTGAATGACAATTGCGCGGTCGTGCGACGTGGCTCCCAAACAAAATTTGCGTCCTTTTTTTCCCACAAATAGAGCTTTCTTTTGGTGGTATTTGATCACCTCTGCGGTTTTTATTTTTTGCGCTATAAACAAAAGAAGAGCGTCCAGTTTGGAAAAAAACACAATATTTTTTACTTTTTGCTATAATAAATACCCATTTTTTTTCAATTAACATTTTCCTCAGTTTAGGCCGATACGTATTCTTCTACATATTTTTGGTATAAAAAAAAATCGCAATAAGCGCGTATTGATTGGTTTGCGCAAAAGTTATAGCGTCTACAAAATAGGGGATAGTTTTATAGCATTTTTAATTTTTTTTTCTTTTTTATTAGTAATGGCGGCGATCTGCGATTTTTATTGTGACTGTGATATTGTGGCGGACACATCGGATACTTTTGACACATTTTTGGTACCATTTACATTTATACAGCGATCCCTGCTATAAAAATGCATTGATTACTGTATAAATGTGACTGGCAGGGAAGGGGTTAACCACTAGGGGGCGGGAAGGGGTTAAATATGTTCCCTCAATGTGTTCTTACTGTGGGGGGAGGGGACTGACTGGGGGAGGTGACCGATGGTTGTCCCTATGTACAAGGGACACACCATCAGCCTCCTCTCCCTCACAGGACGTGGATCTGTGTGTTTACACACACAGATCCACTTTCCTGCTTGGTTCCCGGGGAATCGCGGGTGCCCGGCGGCAATCGCGGCCGCCGGGCCACGCGCACCGGGTCCTTGGTAACGCGGCCGGCGCGCGCGTGCGCGCGCAATCCCCCTCCTTCTGAAGGACGTTCAGGAGGAGAGAGCACCCATCCGGCCGTATATGTACAGTGGCCGGGTGGGAAGTAGTTAAACTTACTCTGAAGCATGAATCGGACTGATGGTATATCAAGCACAGAGACTTGTGATGATCGCTTAGGAATATGGCTACATGAGATTACAAAGGGCTCCGATTAAAGCTTAAAAAATACTGGCATTTGACATTTTTTTTCTCAGCCTGTAAAAGCACCTGTATGTTAGCTTATGTGTCCATGTGCACACAGGCGTTTACAGACATATTAGAAGCAGAGCAATTACAGTCTGAAAAAAAAAAAAAACCCCATGGAAAGCACGTTTAGGAGAGGAGGTGAAGCGCAGAAAAAAGCTAAACACACTGAAATGCTAGACGCATTTAGGCGCATTTGAGAGGTAATGCATTTAAATGGCCAGAACAAATAAATATTTTGGCCAATAGCATACATTTACGATAAAACGCATGACGCGCCTGCAGTGGGCTTTTCTCCTGCCAGGAGTTCTGATGTTTAGAGGTGCAAAGCAAACACCCTGTGTGCATGAGGTCTATTGGGTAGATTATGACATTTTATGGACATTAGACTATTTTTAAAGAAGTAGGGAATCCGCGCTCAGGAAAACACCAGACAGAGGTTGCAGCCCCCCTAAAAACTCCCTAGGGAGAACAGGATATAATATAAAAGAATGGGGTGCTGGCGCTACCTCCCACTACAGAGACCCACTGGTTCTAAGTGATCTCAAGTAAATGTATAAGGACAGGCTGTACTGAGTTCCCAGGTCTGTACACCTACGGTGCCCATTATGAGGGGTTCCCACCATCCCTGTACTGAGTTCCTGGATCTGTACACCTACTTTGCCCATTATGCGGGGTTCCTACAATCCCTGTGCAGAGTTCTGGGTCTGTACACCTGAGGTGCCCATTATGAGGTGTTCCCACCATTCCTGTACTGAGTTTCCAGGTCTGTACACCCGCTGTGCCCATTATGAGGGTTCCTCCCTCCATCCCTGTACACCTACTGTGCCTATTATGAGGGGTTCCCACCATCCCTGTACTGAGTTCCTGGATCTGTACACCTACTTTGCCCATTATGCGGGGTTCCTACAATCCCTGTGCAGAGTTCTGGGTCTGTACACCTGAGGTGCCCATTATGAGGAGTTCCCACCATTCCTGTACTGAGTTTCCAGGTCTGTACACCAGCTGTGCCCATTATGAGGGTTCCTCCCTCCATCCCTGTACACCTACTGTGCCTATTATGAGGGGTTCCCACCATCCCTGTACCGAGTTCCTGGGTCTGTACACCTGCTGTGCCCATTATGAGGGTTCCCACCATCCCTGTACTGAGTTCCTGGGTCTGTACACCTGCTGTGCCCATTATGAGGGTTCCCACCATCCCTGTGCTGAGTTCCCGGGTCTGTACACCTAATGTGCCCATTATGAGGGGTTCCCACCATCCCTGTAACGAGTTCCAGGGTCTGTACACCTGCTGTGCCCATTATGAGGGTTCCCACCATCTCTGTGCTGAGTTCACGGGTCTGTACACCTGCTGTGCCCATTATGAGGGTTCCCACCATCCCTGTGCTGAGTTCCCGGGTCTGTACACCTGCTGTGCTCATTATGTGGGTTCCCACCATCCCTGTGCTGAGTTCCCGGGTCTGTACACCTGCTGTGCCCATTATGAGGGTTCCCACCATCCCTGTAACGAGTTCCTGGGTCTGCACACCTGCTGTGCCCATTATGAGGGTTCCCACCATCCCTGTGCTGAGTTCCTGGGTCTGTACACCTGCTGTGCCCATTATGAGGGGTTCCCATCATCCCTGTGCTGAGTTCCTGGGTCTGTACACCTACTGTGCCCCCCCCATCTGAATCGCGGCGGACGATCTAATTTGCATAACAATGCCCGCGCGATTTACATGTGAATAATGTTAATTTAAGAACAATGTATTTTATTTCTCTATAGCAGATGACCAGGCAGGGGAGAAAAGGGAAGGTGTACTGACTTGCATTACATGGAGAGAGGTGAAGTAAAGTTGGAGATTAAAATGCTGCTTTTCAGTCTCTCAGGAGTCAGGACAGAGTGAGAATAGCCCCTTCTGCCCCCTCCCCCCTACAGTCCAGGCATGTAGAAATGTACCTGAAGATTTCTGTGTGATCCCTCTGTGTGCATTGTTGGATGCCGAGTCTGTGTCACAGGGATGAATGGAGCTGCCTCAGCTCCCTGTCTGCCCTGAACAGTTCTCTTCTACTCGTGATTTCCCCCTCACTTACTGAAGGAGACAAGCAGCCTGTGAGCCAATGACGCTGCAGGTCTGATTAAAGCCCCACCCTATGGACCCAATCAATTACAAGCACTGGAAACCTAATGCTAGAGTCTAGAGTTGGAGTTTTCGTGGCTACAGCATTTGCGCCCCGAGCCCACTTTAAACTAAGCCAATAGAGCTTCTTAGCCCCAATCACGTGTTTACACATGGGTCATGCCTCCAATAGCACACCGTGTCCGGCGCCCTTAACACACCCTATGAATAAGCACTAGCATAGTGCGAAACATGTTAGCCGGATTTTTTTTTGACCTGTGTGCCATGATGTATAGCATGTATATTGGATTCCTTATTTTAAAATAAAGGCTTTTATTTTTTGGAGTGCTGCAGTCCAGAGAACTTGTTCGTTCCTGTTTGCCCTTAACACACCCACTTAAAAGGGACACTTTAAAAAAAAAAATTACATTTTTTTTTTAATAAGTAGCTTTGGGGGGGGCGGCGCCCCTGCGCCCCCTATTGATGGGCTGCCACTGAGGTGAGCTGCCATCTAGATGAAGGAAGGCCCGTAGACGTAGTGTATCTGGATTTTACAAAGGCATTTGATACAGTTCCCTACAAACCTTTACTATACAAGCTAAGGTCTGTCAGCATGGACCAAAGGGTAAGTACCTGGATTGAAAACAGAGGGTAGTAATAAATGGGGAGTACTCAGAATGGTCCAATGTGGAAAGTGGGGTTCTGTCCTGTGACCAATCCTATTTAATTTAATTTATTCATAAATGACCTGGAGGATGGCATAAACAGCTCAATCTCAGTATTTGCGGACGATACTAAGCTAAGCAGGGCAATAGCTTCTCCGCAGGATGTGGAAACCTTGCAAGAAGATCTGAACAAATTAATGGGGTGAGAAACTACATGGCAAATGAGGTTTAATGTGGAAAAATGTAAAATAATGCATTTAGGTGGCAAAAATATGAATGCAATCTACTCACAAGGTGGAGAACCTCTGGGGGAATATAGGAGTACAGAGAAGGGCAACAAAGCCAGTAAAGGGACTGGAGGATCTTAATTATGAAGAAAGATTACAAGCACAAAACTTATTCTCTCTGGAGAAGAGACACTTGAGAGGGGATATGATTTCAATGTGCAAATACTGTACCGGTGACCCCAAAATAGGGATAAAACTTTTCCGCGAAAGGGCTTTTATAAAGACTCACGGCCATTCACTAGAATTAGAGGAAAGGCGATTTAACCGGAAACAGCGTAGAGGGTTTTTTATGGTAAGAGCGGCAAGAATGTGGAATTCTCTTCCACAGGCTCTGGTTTCAGCAGGGAGCATAGATAAAAAACAAAAAACAAAAACTATTAGATAGACACCTAAATGACCACAACATATAGGGATATACAATGTAATATTGACATAAAAGCACGCACACACAGGTTGGACTTGATGGACTTGTGTCTTTTTCCAACCTTACCAACTATGTAACGCTCAGATTTAGGAAGCAGCCCTATGATCTTTCTCTGTTGTGTATAACCACATACATTTACAATTAGAGAGACACAGACTGCTATCCCATCAAACAAAACTGTCATCATTTTTTCCTACCATAAACTACTCACTCCTTAGACCAAAGCATCCATCCCTCTATACCTCCTGACTCCTCTCCTCTCAAGATAGGTCCAAAGCTATGGAGACACCCAGTGACCATTCAAGAAAGAATGCCACAACTTGGAGAGGACAAAACAAAGCAACCCTACACCTAGAGTTGCCACCTCATCCCTTTAAACCCGAACACAAATTACACAGGTTCTGAGGCTAATTTAATGCAGATAAAGCACCAAGTGAGTTTAATTACCCCCTTAATCAGCCACAGAATCTGTGTAATTAATATGTGTTCGGGTTTAAAGGGGTGAGGTGACAACTCTACCTACACCCGTTATAGGCAGGTACCAAAAATCAGGCCTAGGGCAGGACTTACATACTCTTGCATGACTCGGTGATATTATACCTATGCCTATTTAAAAGTGAGAATAAAAAGGTTATTCTTTTAAAAACATTTTGCAATAAGAGTCATGATCATATATTACCTGATTTTCAGGCCGTGAATATGCAGTCTTCCTCATTGTATCATCAGCATGCGTGCAAAAATCGATTTGTCTATCGATGCATTGAATTAATTTTCAGTGTTATACTAAAACTGAACACTGATAACCTGAACCCTCTCTATTAGCATCTCAGTCAGTGCTCACAGGTTTACACATTGAGGGATATACTTTAACTAGCTCTATTTGCAATGGCATTTAAAAGTAATCAACTCTGTTTATAGCCATCTAGCCTTCATGAAGCCTTGTAAATGGGATAAAAAAAATAAAATAATGACAAGCTGCAGAGACCCCTTTCATGTGCCAGCTTTTATTCTCACTGTTGATTTGTATATGTGCTGTGACAAAAAGTCGGTGTGGTTAAACTATGCCACCCCCCTAAGAGGGGACAATTTCCCTCAATGCAAGGTGTATGGTTTGGATTGTGAAATCATGTGGTACCTTTCAGCACCCCAGGGAGAGTAGTTTAAAGGGGTGCACACCATGTGGTGGCAAACAGTGAATGTGTCCAAACTGTGAGTAGTCTGAGTGGTTTAAGGGGCATGGTAAACAAAGCCTGGGCTTTCTTGTATCTATAAAATATGCTTTGATTGCTGTGCCACAATTGAGAGCCTAACACACTGCAGAGCAGTGTTGGCAGCTCTGCACATGCTTAGTCTTCAGTGAGTTTCTATGCTAAGCATTTCCTCCCTATCAAATTTGAGTTGCCCATGTTACTATAGAGTCACACATGTGGGCGTTTACACAGAGTTATACCACAGCCCACTCCCTCCCACCTCCTCCTCCTCCATGCCCACTGACCAGCTAAGCACAATGGGGGCAGGATATTACATGTAGATTGATGGAGGCTTCACCTCCCCCTTATTCAAAGAGACAGACTGGAGAGGTGTGACACAGTCTGTGACCAGCAGAAATCTGCCCTCACCATGTTATCGCCAAAAAATAATAAAGATTTGATTTAAAATATAAATTGGTATGACAATTTAAAACAGTTTATTGATATTTAAAATTAATAGTAAAAAACATGGAAACAATAATCTGTGTCCAGAATTACTACAAAACAGCGCTATGTTGATTTAAAGTGGTCAACATCACATGATAGTCTTTTTAGAAAGATGACAACCAATTCCAGTGTTTCATAACAGTGTCCATAGGTGATTTCTAAAGAAATTGTAGAGTGCACCTTCCACCGATTCTCTAGGTCCACCACGTGATTGCACACACCCCTTAGGGGTTAATACTCACCAGATAACCAATGAATATAAGCTTTGAACAATATTCACATCCAAGCTGCACACCGGAAAACTGCATCCATCCAGGGGATATCACAGTGCGTTTGACTCCCAAAAAAACAAACAGAGGACATACCATAGTGTAATCCTGGTTTATTTAATAAAGGTCCCTCTCACAGCTAATAACCCCCCACACATTAAACGTACATCAATCCATTTGTATATGAGCAAAAATATGAAAATGCAATTGCACTTCACCGTCTGCGCCGTCCGGCGTATGATTCAGGAGCCGCAAGCTGAACCGCTCGCTTCCTTACTTCCTGGTTCTCCGGGACGGTGGAGCGCAAACAACCACTTCCAGCGTGTCGTATAGGTCAATGCCTGACGCGTTTCGTCATTGGCTGACTTCAACAGAGGGCGCGCCTACACGACGCACACGCTGACTTATATTGTCCCATTGTCTTCCGCTCCAGCCAATCGGTGCGCGCTACATGCAAATAGGAAATAATAGGTGCACAGTCTGCTTTCACGCACATTTAACCGAAGGCTATTCTACAGGGAGCAGGATGGGACAAACAAAGTCTGACTGCATACATAATTACCATCATCTGGATATAACTTCATAGCGATGGGTTTCATATAAGATTATTAAAACAATCTTACATTTTAAACCGCAAAGGAAAAAAACATCATCAGAAATGCAATTTAAGATAATAAAACTTATTTCATGTAAAACATTAAAAACATCTTAAAATATGAATATAAAATTCAATTAGCTTTTATAATTATCATAGTGACTAGACGCATATATGTATCAAATATATATAAAAAATAAATAAATAACATCTACATAAATTTACTGATCTATATATATGAACCAATATTAAATTATATATATATATATATATATATATATGCAACCTCACAGATCACTTAAATGAAAATTAAAACCCTTTATGAAAAATATAATTACCTAAAAATCACTAATAAAACAGTTAATATCCAACTCCACATTTAACCCTTTGGGCGATAAAGTATCTACGGAGAAAATCCATTGGGTCTCTCGCTTTGAGAGATCTCTAATCAAATTAGAGCCCCTCCAAGGTGGTTTTAAATGATCAACCCCCCAAAATTTGAGGCCTGATGGGTCTTGATTGTGAAACATTTTGAAATGGAGTGACACATTATGATCTTTGTATCCGATAATAATATTTGCAATATGTTCTGCAATCCGGATTTTTAATTGGCGCTTGGTGCGGCCTATATATATAAGCCCACATGGACATTGGAGGGCGTATACAACATGCGTGGAATTGCATGTAATAAATTCCATAACATCAAACACTTTATTATTTGAAGTTGATATAAACGATTCCACTGCCCTCAATGGTCTATTGACCTCCTTGCATGCACGGCACCTTCTGCAGGCAAAAAAGCCATCTTTGTCCCAAAAGGTGGAAGGTCTGGATGGGGGATCCAGAACCTTCCTTACTATTTTATCCGAGAAACTCAGAGCTCTTCGATACACGAAGCCTGGTTTATCAGGTAATACTGCAGAAAGTACTTTGTCCATACGTAAAATATGCCAATGGGTATAAAATATTTCTTCAACCTCCCTGTATTAGGAGTGAAAACCTGAGATAAAATTCCACTGTCTTACGCTGTTTTCTTGAGTGGAAGATGTATCTCTAAGGAAATTATCCCTTGGTAAAGCCGCCAAGTCGCATATAATGGAGTTGAGTTTTTCCTCATTATAGCCTTTCTCAATAAATTTGTTTTTTTATAATTTGGGCCTGTTGTAGAAAATCCATCTCCTCAGAGCAATTCCTTTTTACTCTGGTGATTTGTCCTTTTTGGTATATTTTTCAACCATAAAGGGTGATGTCCACTACTAAGAGGCAAATAGCTGTTAGAATCCGTAGCTTTGAAAAATACTTTTGTTCCCAACTTATTTCCTTGTCTATATATATGAACATCCAAAAAGTGTATATCACTAGGGCTATATTCACTGGTCAATTTAATGTTATTCCTATTACTATTAAGTTCATTTAAAAACTCATGTAATGTATCTATAGACCCCTCCCAGATGAAAAACAAATCATCAATGTAGCTTTTGTACATTAAGAGGTGTGGGCGGGTTATAGAAAAAATGAACTTATCCTCCCACTCCCCCATAAATAAGTTTGCTATGCTGGGGGCAAACTTGGCCCCCATAGCAACTCCTTTAGATTGGGAGTAGAAGTTACCATTAAACCAAAAATAATTATGGTTTAAGCAAAAATCTAAAGAATTCCGTATAAAGATTTTTTGATTGTGTGGTATGTCTTCACGCTTACTTAATGCCCAATTCAGAGCCAGCAGAGCATCGTCATGCTGGATGATGGTGTATAATGCAGAGACATCCGCGGTTACCAGGAATATTTCTTCCTTCCCTGTGAGGTCCACTCGCTCTAATATCTGAAGGAGACTTTTAGTGTCCCTCAGGTAGGCCCGAGTTTGTACCACACTTTTTTGGAGGTATACATCTAAATATTGCCCCAGACGGGAAGAAATGGACCCAATCCCATTAACAATGGGTCTTCCAGGGGGACAGTGCACATCCTTATGGATTTTGGGGAGCGTGTAAATAGTAGGAATTCTACTGCTACTAGGAACTAGATAAGTGCTCTCACGCTTAGATAAAACCCCATTAGAGTACCCCATGTCTATCAGATGTTTCAAATTAATTTCATATTGGACAGTTGGATCCTTCTCCAACTTCCTATAGGTATTGGTATCAGCCAACATCTCCATAAGTTGATTCACATAAAATGTTTTGTTCAAAATGACAACACCCCCCCCCCCTTTATCAGCGGGTCTGACTATTATATCCTTCCTCTCTTCAAGCATTGTGATTCCATCTAATATATGTCGTGGATTTACTTCTTTCCTCGGGACTATATGTTGAAGGTCCCGTATCACAAGACCTTTAAACGTTTCCAGTTGATGGTTCGCACCATTCAAAGGGTTGAAGAGAGATGTGTTACGAAGTCCACTATCTGTCACAACTGATGATAGATTAGTTACTGGTTGGGAATTTTTGTTAAGAAAGTATTTTTTCATATTCACTTTCCGCATATATTTATGCACATCTATAAAGACGTCAAATTTATTAATTGGCCTTTTTAGGCCACATTTCAGGCCTAAATGCAGAATATTCATTTCCTTATGCGACAAAGTTGTATCACTCAAATTAAAGATGCCTCCTAATCTGGACCTCTGCTTCTTTTTCTGGAGTTTTCTCCCTGCTCTACATCCTCGTGATCGTCTCTTCTCTGATTGGGATGGTGAGCTTGGTCCCGTTCCCAATATGGTTGTTCTTTCCACTGAGGATTCCTGTATTCTTGATTTTGTTGGGATTTGGCTGGAGGTCTCCCTCTCCGTTGGGGAAACCCTCGGCCTCGTCTCTGCCACCCCCTCCCTCTCCCTAAAAAAGGACGCAGAGACTGATAGCTAACTCTTGCCCCCTCTTCCCATAGAGGGTCGAATCTATTGTGGACCGGGACATGGTATTGTTGATTATAATGGGCATTATTTGATCCCTCTCTCCCTGAGCCTCCTCTACCATAATCACCAGTATTCCTACTAGGGGTAGACTGGTCCCTTGGTGGACGAGGAGGAACTTCGTTCCTCCTTATGTCACTGGTGCCAGGGACATTTATAGATGATTGAGAAGGTCTTATTACAGAGTTATCAGGATCAATATTGTTCCCATTAGTTTCAACATTATTCCGAATGATATTTTGTTGCCATAGGTATACCGAGTGTGAACGGAAATCACCCAGATCCCGATGAAATTTTCTAGTTTTCTTTTTCTGGGTGTCCTTATCCACTTTTTCTAGTTTTTTCTTTATTCGGGTATTAAAATCAGATACCTGCTGAGAGTCTTTAATAGGATCCAACTGTGATTTAAGGTCATTGATTTTGCCTTCTAATTTTAACATTTTCTTCTTTTTACGTTTTAAGATGAGGTCCTGAAGTTTAAACCCCATAGAGTTAAAAAATTCATACCATTCCTTCATTGATTCTGAATCATCCAAGCCATCTTGGGGAACCACTTCCCATCGCAGGCTTCTGACTATGATCTTTTCCTTTATATACTGTTCCAATGTACAGATATCCCACCAAGTGCAAACCTGTTTTTCAAGTACATTGCCTAAGGTAGTCATTATACCATTAAAATTCACTTGTGCAGTCGTTTGCTCACTGATTGAAAATACATTAGCAATGTCAATACTCCTGCTACTTAAGAATTGCAAAGCATCCATGGCTGCCGAGAAGATCACGTAAACACAATAAAAAAAGGGGTGTATCTAAGGCCTACAATACACCACTCAGCGCCTATAGATGAATGAATTAATCCCTGCAAGACACAGTAGGTGTACTGGGACAATGCAATAGTTGTCCACACACCCTACGGTGAGTATGACATATATGAATCTACAAATAAGTAGATACGATTGATTTTCCTATATCTTAAACAGGTGAAGAAAAACCAATAAAAGCAGCTATTTAAATATCACAAAATACATAAAATTAATAGTAAAAAACATGGAAACAATAATCTGTGTCCAGAATTACTACAAAACAGCGCTATGTTGATTTAAAGTGGTCAACATCACATGATAGTCTTTTTAGAAAGATGACAACCAATTCCAGTGTTTCATAACAGTGTCCATAGGTGATTTCTAAAGAAATTGTAGAGTGCACCTTCCACCGATTCTCTAGGTCCACCACGTGATTGCACACACCCCTTAGGGGTTAACACTCACCAGATAACCAATGAATATAAGCTTTGAACAATATTCACATCCAAGCTGCACACCGGAAAACTGCATCCATCCAGGGGATATCACAGTGCGTTTGACTCCCAAAAAAACAAACAGAGGACATACCATAGTGTAATCCTGGTTTATTTAATAAAGGTCCCTCTCACAGCTAATAACCCCCCACACATTAAACGTACATCAATCCATTTGTATATGAGCAAAAATATGAAAATGCAATTGCACTTCACCGTCTGCGCCGTCCGGCGTATGATTCAGGAGCCGCAAGCTGAACCGCTCGCTTCCTTACTTCCTGGTTCTCCGGGACGGTGGAGCGCAAACAACCACTTCCAGCGTGTCGTGTAGGTCACGCCCTGACGTGTTTCGTCATTGGCTGACTTCAACAGAAGGCGTGCCTACACGACGCACACGCTGACTTATATTGTCCCATTGTCTTCCGCTCCAGCCAATCGGTGCGCGCTACATGCAGATAGGAAATAATAGGTGCACAGTCTGCTTTCACGCACATTTAACCGAAGGCTATTCTACAGGGAGCAGGATGGGACAAACAAAGTCTGACTGCATACATAATTACCATCATCTGGATATAACTTCACAGCGATGGGTTTCATATAAGATTATTAAAACAATCTTACATTTTAAACCGCAAAGGAAAAAAACATCATCAGAAATGCAATTTAAGATAATAAAACTCATTTCATGTAAAACATTAAAAACATCTTAAAATATGAATATAAAATTCAATTAGCTTTTATAATTATCATAGTGACTAGACGCATATATGTATCAAATATATATAAAAAATAAATAAATAACATCTACATAAATTTACTGATCTATATATATATGAACCAATATTAAATTATATATATATATATATATATATATATATATATATGCAACCTCACAGATCACTTAAATGAAAATTAAAACCCTTTATGAAAAATATAATTACCTAAAAATCACTAATAAAACAGTTAATATCCAACTCCACATTTAACCCTTTGGGCGATAAAGTATCTACGGAGAAAATCCATTGGGTCTCTCGCTTTGAGAGATCTCTAATCAAATTAGAGCCCCTCCAAGGTGGTTTTAAATGATCAACCCCCCAAAATTTGAGGCCTGATGGGTCTTGATTGTGAAACATTTTGAAATGGAGTGACACATTATGATCTTTGTATCCGATAATAATATTTGCAATATGTTCTGCAATCCGGATTTTTAATTGGCGCTTGGTGCGGCCTATATATATAAGCCCACATGGACATTGGAGGGCGTATACAACATGCGTGGAATTGCATGTAATAAATTCCTTAACATCAAACACTTTATTATTTGAAGTTGATATAAACAATTCCACTGCCCTCAATGGTCTATTGACCTCCTTGCATGCACGGTTTATTGATATTATTATTATATATTTTTTTTTAGGGGTCACTGTTATCACTGTTAATTACTTTAGATAGGTTTCTGTGTGGGATTTATTATTGATGAGGTAGCGCTTCACTTTGTCATTTTTCTTTTTTGTTTTCTGTTCAACACAGTTGGTGTACAGCAGCAACCTCCCCCTAATTTACACATGTGTTTATTTTACTTATAATCATATATAGTAGCGCAGAAGTACCGGTATTTCCTTTTTCTTTTAATTATTTCTTTTTACTCTGTATTCCAAAGGGTATTTTTTTTTATTTTGAACATGTGAGCAGCAGCAAAATGGGAAAGACCTTAGTGTTGTGACAGCTGTATATCAATTAGAAAAACTTTTTTTTTACTAAAAGTGCCATCATCCATATACAGAAATAGAAGGGACAATGTAAATTAAAAAGTGTGTGTTTAGTATCACTTTAAATAGTAGCCGTAGCCTAAAAGGCCATGGTTAAATAGAGTTTGAACTAATTTGCTGCAAAAACTGCACACATATGACACAGTGCTTGCTGTGGTGTCAATGGACGTATCACGTACCTGATGAAGACTGGAACATTGTGGGGGCTTCTCTTGTACTTCCTGCCCAACACTCCTGAAGGTGGAGACATAGAGTGTGAAGGCATAGAATGGCAAGAGTGCCGTGGTAGCTGGCTGACCTTACCGCACTGCAGATGGGTGGAATTGGAAGCTACAGGCCTCGGGATAGGACACAGGAACAGCTTGGAACCAGAGCAGGAGGTAGTAGAGGAAACCGGAGTACAGGCCGAAGTCAATAACAGCCAGGCAGCGTGGAACTGAATAAGCAGAAAGGGGAAGCAGACCAAGGTCTGTAACAGATGGGCAAATCAGTACAGAATCATCAGCAAAGACAAGTCCAGTAATCAGGCCGAGTTCAAAGGTAATCAGATCAGCAGAGTTGCAGAAGACAGAAGTGAAGTCCAAGGAAAGGTCGGGTCTAGGGTTGAGCGGACACCTGAATGTTCGGGTTCGACGGGTTCGGCCGAACTTCGGAAAAAAGTTAGAGTTCGGGACCCGAACTTGACCCCGAACCCCATTGAAGTCAATGGGGACCCGAACTTTTGAGGACTAAAATGGCTCTAAAAAAGTAATGGAGAGGGCTAGAGGGCTGTAAATGGCAGCAAAATGTTGTTAAGAGCATGGCAAGTGCTCTGCAAACAAATGTGGATAGGGAAATAATAACTTAAAATAACATAAAATACATAAAAATAAAAAATAATAATCTTGACCTAGGAGGACGAGGTCCATATGGAGTAGGAGGTTGAGGTGGCGGTGGATGTGGCGGTGTAGGTGGAAGCGGCGGTAGAGGAGGACGAGGTAGCCAACACTGTTTTTTTTTGTTTGTTTTTTTTAAATTAGGGTACACCCCAAAAAAGTGAGAGAGATCATAAATACAACAATGGCTGGGTAAGGCCGGTATACATGTCTATTCTGCACAAGGTACGGACAAGTCCTGTGGGATCCATGCCTGGTTAATTTTAATGAACGTGAGCTTGTCCACATTGGCTCTGGACAGGTGGCTGCGCTTGTCTGTGATAACGCCCCCCTGCCGTGCTAAATACACGTTCAGATAATACACTGGCTGCAGGGCAGGCCAGCACCTCCAAGGCGTAAAGGGCAAGCTCAGGCCATGTGCCCAATTTGGAGACCCAGAAGTTGAAGGGGGCAGACCTGTCATTTAGTACATGTAGGCGTGTGCACACATACTGCTCCACCATGTTGGTGAAATGCTGCCTCCTGCTAAGACGTTCCATATCAGCTGGTGGTGCTGGTTGTTGTGGAGTGCTGACAAAGCTTTTCCACATTTCGGCCATGCTAACCCTGCCTTCTGAGGTGCTGGCGGTGCCCCGGCTGCGTTGGCGACCTCTTCCTCCTCCTCTGCCTTCGCCTTGTGCTTCCACTGTGCCCCCGCTGTCAGGTGGGAATGCCACCAGCAGCGCGCCTACCAGCGTGTGCTTGTACTCGCGCATCTTACAATCAAGATCCAGTGAGGGAATTAAGGACGGTACGTTGTCCTTGTAATGGGGATCCAGCAGAGTGGCCACCCAGTAATCAGCACCTGTTAGAATGTGGGCAACTTGGCGGTCGTTGCAGAGACACTGCAGCATGTAAACGCTCATGTGTGCCAGGCTGCCCAGAGGCAACGAAAAGCTGTCCTCTGTGGGAGGTGTATCGTCTGTGTCCTCTGTATCCCTCCAGCCATGCACCAGTGATGGCCATGAGCTGGTCTGGGTGCCACTCTGCTGTTAACATGGTTCCTCCTCCTCCTCCATCTCCTCCTCCTCATCCTCCACCTCGTCATCCTCCAGAACTGTGCTCTTGCTGGACAATTGTGTACCTGGCATTTGTTGGTGCAGGAACCCACCCTCAGAGCCACTTGTGAATGACTGCCCTGAAAGCCTTGGAAATGATAACTCTTCCTCCTCCTCCTCCTCCTCCTGTGCCACATCCTCTTCCATCATCGCCCGAAGCGTTTTTTCAAGGAGGCATAGAACTGGGATAGTAACGCTGAGAACGGCGTCATCGGCACTGGCCATGTTGGTGGAGTACTCGAAACAGCGCAACAAGGCACACAGGTCTTGCATGGAAGCCCAGTTATTGGTGGTGAAGTGGTGCTGTTCCGCAGAGCGACTCACGCGTGCGTGCTGCAGCTGAAACTCCACCATCGCCTGCTGCTGCTCGCACAGTCTGGCCAGCATGTGCAAGGTGGAGTTCCACCTTGTGGGCACGTCACATATGAGGCGGTGAGCGGGAAGGCCGAAGTTACGCTGCAGCGCTGACAGGCGAGAATGCCGAAAGTGCGCACAGACGGCCCGCACTTTCTGCAGCAGCTCTGGCATATCGGGGTAATTTTTAAAGGAACCCCTGCACCACCAAATTCAGCACATGCGCCAGGCAAGGGATGTGCATCAAACCGGCTAGGCCGGTTTGACGCACGAGATTTCGCCCCCTTAATCGCACACCACCAGGCCGGGCTTGAGGCTCACTGCCACCAACCACTCATCGGTCTGTTGTTCCATGTCCCTCCACAACTCCTGCGCGGTGTGGCATTTTTCCCCCAAACAGGAAAGTTTTAAAACTGCCTGCTGTCGTTTACCTCTGGCTGTGCTGAAGTTGGTGGTGAAGGTGTTACACTGACCGGATGAGGAGGTGGTAGAGGATGAGGAAGCTGAGTAGGAGGAGTTAGCAACAGGAGGCAAACTGAAGTGCCCTGCAATCCTCGGTGGTGGAAGGACATACGCCAAACTGCTATCCGCCCCAGGCCCAGCCGCCACTGCATTTACCCAGTGTGCTGTTAGGGAGATATAACGTCCCTGACCATGCTTACTGGTCCACGTATCTGTAGTTAGGTGGACCTTGCCACAGATGGCGTTGCTCAGTGCACACCTGATTTTGTCCCCCACTTGGTTGTGCAAGGAAGGGATGGCTCACCTGGAAAAGTAGTGGCGGCTGGGCACAACGTACTGTGGGATAGCCAATGCCATCAGGCTTTTAAAACTCTGTGTCTCCACCAGACGGAATGACAGCATTTCAAAGCCCAGGAATTTTGCAATGCTGGCATTCAGGGCCAGGGATCGCCGGTGGGTAGGGGGGTACTTCCTCTTCTGCTCCAGTGTTTGGGAGATAGAGAGCTGAACGCTTCCATGGGACATTGTGGAGATGGTTGGTGACCCAGGTGGTAGTGTTGTTGGCAGATCCTGTTTGCGGGGTGGCAGGTGCCACTGTCACTACAGAGGTGGATGAAGAGGCCGAGACTGCAGCAGAAGAGGAAGCAAGAGGAGCCAGAGACCTTTCTTGGTTTTTGAGGTATCTACTCTTCTGCAGCTCATGCTTTGCACTTATATGCCTGGTCATGCAGGTTGTGCTCAGGTTGAGAATGTTTATGCCTCGCTTCAGGCTCTGATTGCACAGCATGCAAACCACTCGTGTCTTGTCATCAGCACATTGTCTGAAGAACTGCCACGCTAGGGAACTCCTTGGAACTGGCTCCAGTGTGCTCGGTCCCTTGCTGCGTTGGGCAGTAGCAGTCGTGCTGTCTAGTGGACAGACGCTCCGCTTTTGCACCCTGCTCCCTTTTCTGCTGTGCTGGTGGCTCTGTGCGACCACCGCCTCTTCCTCGGAACTACACAGGTCACCTGCATGAAGTTGATTCCATGTGGGATCGAGGACCTCACCGTCCTCCACATCATCTTCCACCCAGTCTTCACCCCTGCCCTCCCTGTCGGTCTGCACAATTGCGAAAGCAGCAGCAGTTGGCACCGGTGTTTCTTCATCATCCAAGACGTTCTGCGATGGTCCTCCCATGTACTCATCTTGAAACATAAGTGGTTGGGCATCGGTGCACTCAATCTCTTCCACTTCTGGGGCAGGGCTAGGTGGATGGCCCTGGGAATCCCTGCTAACAGAGTCATCAAAAAGCAGAAAGGCTGCTGTATGACTTGGGGCTCAGACTGCTTGGCTGATTTGCAAGGGGGTGAGGTGAAAGCCTGATGGACATCGGCTGCAGGTGCCAACTCTGATCTTTCAGCAGTAGACTGGGTGGGAGACAATGTGAAGGAACTGGAGGCACTGTCAGCAACCCAATGTACTATCGCCTGTACTTGTCCTGGGCCTGGCCTCAACATTCGTAGAGCCGCATTAGGCCCGACCAAATACAGCTGCAGGCTCTGTCGCCTACTCGCACCTGAGGAAGGTGTTTCACTTGTGCGTGTAGCTGGCACAGATCGACCACGTCCTCTCCCTGCAACAGGAGCTCCACCAGCAGCACCACGACCGGGGCCACGTCCCTTATTTGACGGTCTCCTCATATTTCTCAAATTTAGGATCTTGCCCTTAATGGGTGTTTTTTGAATAGCAGAATAGAGCAACAGTATCTAAAGTGTGTATCTCACACGTACAGATATGCAGAAAATGCACTAAAATACATTTTTATGGCAGAAAACGCCCTAAATTATTATTTTTTTGAAGAGCAGAATAGGAGAACAGTATCTAAAGGGTGTATCTCACAGTAACATATGCAGTGCTGGTGCACTGAGCTTGCATAAAATGCCCGCCGAAGCCAACCTAACTAACAGACAGATAAAAGTCATCTTTTCTCTGGCACTGGGCTCAGGGCAGGATAAAAAGATTGTGCACTGCACCCACACAACAAAAGCAAGGTAGATCGCTGAGTAATTTGATTTCTGAATCAGGACTCCTATCTAAATCTCTCCCTCAAAGCAGCAGCAGCAGCAGCAGCAGCAGCAGCAGCAACCTTTCCCTACACTAACTGAAGCAGAGTGACGTGCTGTGCTATGTGCCTCTATCTTATATAGAGGGTGGGTCACATGCTGCACTGGCCAATCACAGCCATGCCATTAGTAGGCATGGCTGTGAGGGCTTCTAAGGGCACACAAGTTAAACAAATGTTGATTGGCTGCCCTGCAGCTTTTTAAAATGCACCATTACATTGCCGAACACCGAACCCAAACATACAGTACATTGTTCAGGTTCGGGTCCAGGTGCCAAAAACCCAAAAGTCCGGTACGAACCCGAACTTTACAGTTCGGGTTCGCTCAACCCTAGTCGGGTCAGGTGGGCGAAGATCTCAGGAAACAAGGGAAACAAGCTAAAGACCATTCAGCAACTTCTCTCAATGATGCATCAGTTTAAATAGGCTGCTGGTGCCAAGTGTGCACACCAATTGCCACAGCTTTTTTCCTGGGAATCCCGTTTTTTTTACAGGGAGGAAAAATTACCTGGTGTCAGTAGTCAGTTGGAGGAAAAATGCCCTAGTTCTGGTGGTCAGTGGGAGAAGAAAAAAGCCCAATTGTTGCTCACAGTAAGATTCATTCCCACCAGAATTAATGTCAATGCGATTAACAAATCTCCACAGCGTTGGTGTCAGTGGAATTACAAAAAAAAACAAAAAAACAATGTTGTTGTAAAAGAGATTAAATAAAAATACACCATTGGTGCTATTGAAATTAAGTACTAAACAGCATTGGTATTGGTGGGTGTCAGGAACGGTGTCATTACTGGGTTCACCTGCTGGTGGCACTGTTACGTTCGGCACCAGTGGGTGTAGTTCTGGTGGCCACCAGTGGGTGTCTCCCTGCCAAGATTACCAACCAGCTATCAAGCACACCTGTTGTAGGTCTGCTGGACTATATAAGCCCGCCCTTAACCAAGGCTCAAATGCTCCAGAATTCCATCTGCTAGCCTTGTCCCTGCCTGAACCTGCTTTCGTTCCTGCTTTTGCCCTGGACTCCGTTCCATATACCCTGTCCTTGTGACCTGTTCCCTGTACCTGCTCCCTGCTCCCATTATGGTCTGTTTCCTCATACCTGGCTTCTGTTACCCTTTGCTTTTATCCCTGCCAAGGGTTATTTTTGTTTATTTCCAATGCTTATGAATAATTATTAATTAAATAGTTCGTTTTTTGGGGTTTTGCTGTGTCTTGCACTTTTACTTGTTTATGGTTTGCTGTTTGGTTTACACGTGTGTCTTTATCTTAAATAAACTTACTTTTTCACTTACTCGTTTGTTCCTGATTCATTGGAGCAGCCCAACGATCTGATCACCTGTATTGGATGTCTGTGTATGGCATCCCCTGATAGTGGGATTCAAAAATATATCCAGCAATTGTTTGTCAGGAATAGGGATGAGCCGAACACCCCCGGGTTCGGTTCGCACCAGAACCTTTGAACGGACCGAAAGTTTGCGCGAACATTAGAACCCTATTAAATACAATGGACGCGAACGTTCGAAATCTAAAGTGCTAATTATAATGACTAATATGCATGTTATTGCCCTAAAAAGGGTTTGGGGACCCGGGTTCTGCCCCAGGGGACATGTATCAATGCAAAACGAAGTTTTAAAAACGGCAGTTTTTCGTGAGCAGTCATTTTAATGATGCATAAAGTGAAAAAAAATATTACTTTAAATATCGTACCTGGGGGGTGTCTAAAGTATGCCTGTGAAGTGGCATGTGTTTCCCGTGTTTAGAACTGTCCCTGCACAAAATGACATTTCTAAAGGAAAAAAAAAGCCATTTAAAACTGCTTGCGGCTTTAATGTAACCTCTGGTCCCAGTAATATGGATGAAAATCTTTGAGAAAAATGGCATGGCTACCCCACCAGCCCCCCCCCCCCCTACCCCAGCCCATTACCAGCCCCTTTGGGTCTTGTATGCATATTAAGGGGAACCCCGCACACAAAATAAAAAAGGCCCTATATACTCTGAACAGCAGTATACAGGCGGTGCAAACAAGACAGGGACTGTAGGTTTGTTCTTAAGTAGAATCTGTTTGTAATTTTGAACACGTACATTGTTTAAGTGTAGCTCCAGCCAAAAAATCTATTTTTAAGCTTTTTGGAAAACATAGGGAAGGGTTATCAGCCCTGTAACATTTGTTTTGCTGTCTGTGCCCCTTGTTCAGAACATTTCACCTCACTTTCCGTCCCAATGACAAAAGTTTTTGAAAAGTGGGTTTTTTATTGAAACAAGGATTGGTGATAAAGCATCAGTAGAGAGGAGACACCTTTTTCCCATATTAACTTTTACAGGAGAGAATTTCCCTTCCTAGGGGTAGATTTCCTCTCACTTCCTGTTGTCTCCTTCCGTTTGCAAGTAGGAGTCGTTTGTAAGTTGGATGTTTGAAAGTAGGGGCCTGCCGTATATACTCTGCTGAAATTTGCCCCTT
The DNA here is from genome assembly GCA_029206835.1 of Rana muscosa. Lineage (NCBI taxonomy): Eukaryota > Metazoa > Chordata > Amphibia > Anura > Ranidae > Rana > Rana muscosa. The sequence goes on along the minus strand of CM055121.1, from coordinate 432,320,245 downwards.
ACATGTTGGTGTTGCCACAACACTGTGAGCCCTCACAGTTATTCTTGGTGGGCGCTGGAACACCCTGCTGTGAACTATTATATCAGGAATTGTATTTACATGCCATTGTTGAACAGTGGTAGGAAAAATTGGGCCTTTGGTGGTGGTGCTGGTGCCACAACACTGTAAGCCCTCACAGTTATTCTTGGGGGGCACATGAATGGGCCCTGCTCTGAATTAGATCAAGAATTGTAATTACATGCCCCTGTTAAACAGGGGCAAAAAAATTGGGCCTTAGGCACTGGTGCCACAACACTGCAACCCCTCACAGATACTGAACTTGGAGCACAGCAATGAGCCCTGTTGCAAAGTATTGCATCAAAAATTGTAATTACACGCCCCTCTTAAACAGGGGCAGAAAAATTGGGCCTTAGGCAATGGGGCTGGTGCCACGACACTGCAACCTCTCCCATATACTCCAGTTGGAGTGCAGGAATGAGCCCTGCTGCAAAGCATTGCATCAAAATTTGTAATTACATGCCCCTGTTAAACAGGGGCTGAAAAATTGGGCCTTAGCCACTGGTGGCGGCACCCAGAAACAAAAAAGTTCTTCCAAGCTATCATCAAGAATCGGATCATTGAGGAGGAGGAGGATAGTCAGTCAACATAACAGGACAGTCTCTCAGCATCAGCATCAGTCTTGAAGGAATGTGACATTTGAAAATAAGTTATTCTGTCATATCAGCTTCAGGTGCTTGGTAGCTGGTGGTGATCCAAGACTGGTTCATCTTTATGAAGGTCAGTCGATCAACCGAGTCAGTGGACAGGCGCACCCTGTGATTTGTGACAAAGCCTCCAGCAGCACTGAATGTGCGTTCCGAAAGAACTCTGGATGCAGGACAGGCCAGTAGCTCACTTGCATACTGTGCAAGCTCTGGCCAGTGATCCATCCTCAACACTAGTGATGAGCCGAACACCCCCGGGTTCGGTTCGCACCAGAACCCGCGAACGGACCGAAAGTTCGTACGAACAATAGAACCCTATTAAATACAATGGATGCGAACGTTCGAATTCTAAAGTGCTAATTATAACAACTATTATGCATGTTATTGTCCTAAAAAGGGTTTGGGAACCCGGGTTGTGCACCAGGGGACATGTATCAATGCAAAAAGAAGTTTTAAAAACGGTCGTTTTTCGGGAGCAGTCATTTTAATGATGCATAAAGTGAAAAAAAAAAAGTCAAATATTCCTTTAAATATCGTACCTGGGGGGTGTCTAAAGTATGCCTGTGAAGTGCCACGTGTTTCCCGTGTTTAGAACTGTCCCTGCACAAAATGACACTTCTAAAGGAAAAAAAAGCCATTTAAAACTGCTTGCGGCTTTAATGTAATGTCTGGTCCCGGTAATATGGATGAAATTCTTTAAGAAAAATGGCATAGCTACCCCATGACCCCCCCCCCCTACCCCAGCCCATTACCAGCCCCTTTGGGTCTTGTATGGATATTAAGGGGAACCCCGCACATAAAATAAAAAAGGCCCTATATACTCTGAACAGCCGTATACAGGCTGCATACAAGACAGGGACTGTAGGTTTGTTCTTATGTAGAATCTGTTTGTAATTTTGAACAGGTACATTGTTGAAGTGTAGCTCCAGCCCAAAAATCTATTTTTAAACTTTTTGGAAAACATAGGTAAGGGTTATCACCCCTGTAACATTTTTTTTGCTGTCTGTGCCCCTGTTCAGAACATTTCACCTCACTTTCCGTCCCAATGACAACTGTTTTTGAAATGTGGTGTTTTTCTTGAAACAAGGATTGCTGATAAAGCATCAGTACAGAGGAGACACCTTTCTCCCATATTTATTCTTACAGGAGAGAATTTTCCTTCCTAGTGGCAGATTTCCTCTCACTTCCTGTTGTCTTCTTGCGTTTGCAAGTAGGAGTCGTTTGTAAGTTGGATGTTTGAAAGTAGGGACCTGCCGTATGTACTCTGCAGAAATAGGCCCCTTAGTTGTTGGTGTTGGCACAACACTGTAAGCACTCACAGTTACTCTTGGTTGGTGCTGGAACGCCCTGCTGTCAACTATTATATCAGGAATTTTAATTACATATAATTGTTGAACAGTGGTAGTAAAAATTGGGCCTTTGATGGTGTGCTGGTGCCACAACACTGTAAGCCCTGACAGTTACTCTTGGTGGGTGCAGCAATGGGCCCTGCTGTGAATTATTAGATCAAGAATTGTAATTGCATGCCCCTGTTGAACAGGGGCTGAAAAATTGGGCCTTTCGTGGTGGTGGTGGTGGTGGTGGTGTTGCCACAACACTGTAAGCCCTCAGAGTTACTCTTGGTGGGTGCAGGAATGGGCCCTGCTGTGAATTATTAGATCAAGAATTGTAATTACATGCCCCTTTTGAACAGGGGCTGAAAAATTGGGCCTTTCGTGGTGGTGGTGGTGGTGGTGGCGTTGCCACAACACTGTAAGCCCTCAGAGTTACTCTTGGTGGGTGCAGCAATGGGCCCTGCTGTGAATTATTAGATCAAGAATTGTAATTACATGCCCCTTTTGAACAGGGGCTGAAAAATTGGGCCTTTCGTGGTGGTGGTGGTGGTGGCGTTGCCACAACACTGTAAGCCCTCAGAGTTACTCTTGGTGGGTGCAGCAATGGGCCCTGCTGTGAATTATTAGATCAAGAATTGTAATTACATGCCCCTTTTGAACAGGGGCTGAAAAATTGGGCCTTTCGTGGTGGTGGTGGCGTTGCCACAACACTGTAAGCCCTCGGAGTTACTCTTGGTGGGTGCAGGAATGGGCCCTGCTGTGAATTATTAGATCAAGAATTGTAATTACATGCCCCTTTTGAACAGGGGCTGAAAAATTGGGCCTTTCGTGGTGGTGGTGGTGGTGGCGTTGCCACAACACTGTAAGCCCTCAGAGTTACTCTTGGTGGGTGCAGCAATGGGCCCTGCTGTGAATTATTAGATCAAGAATTGTAATTGCATGCCCCTGTTGAACAGGGGCTGAAAAATTGGGCCTTAGGCACTGGTGGCACAACACTACAACCCCTCACAGATACTGTACTTGGAGCACAGCAATGAGCCCTGTTGCAAAGTATTGCTTCAAAAATTGTAATGACACGCCCCTGTTAAACAGGGGCTGAAAAATTGGGCCTTAGGCACTGGTGCCACAACACTCCAACCCCTCACAGATACTGTACTTGGAGCACAGCAATGAGCCCTATGGCAAATTATTGCAAAAAAAATTGTAATTACACGCCCCTGTAAAACAGGGGCTGAAAAATTGGGCCTTAGCCACTGGTGGCGGCACCCATAAACAAAAATGATCTTCCAAGCTATCATCATCAATCGTATCATTGAGGACTCGGAGGAGGAGGATAGCCAGTCAACATAACAGCACAGGCACTCAGCATCAGCATCAGTCTTGAAGGGATGTGACATGTTAAAATCAATTAGTCTGTTATATCAGCATCAGGTGTGTGGTAGCTGGTGGTGATCCAAGACTGGTTCATCTTGATGAAAGTCAGTCGATCAACCGAGTCGGTGGACAGGCGCACCCTGTGATCCGTGACAAATCCTCCAGCAGCACTGAATGTGCGTTCCGAAAGAACGCTGGATGCAGGACAGGCCAGTAGCTCAATTGCATACTGTGCAAGCTCTGGCCAGTGATCCATCCTCAAGACCCAGTAAGCCAGAGGATTTTCGGTGGGGAAGGTGTCCAAGTCTGACCTTGCCCCTAGATATTCCTGCACCATGTTTATCAGACGCTGGCGATGGTTGCTGGAACCGATCATACTTTGGGGCTGCGGACTAAAGAATTGTCTGAACGCATCGGTCAGACGGCCACCTTCCCCACCGCTCCTTCTTTGACTGGCCGAAGCCTCAGCAACTCGTTGTCCAGGACCAGGAGTTTGTCTCTGGGAACGCGTTGCACAGACCTTTCTGCAAGGCCTCCCGGAGTTGTCTCATCCTCTGCTCCCTCTGCGACGGTAACATAAGGTCCGCAACCTTACCCTTGTACCGTGGATCAAGGAGAGTGGCCAGCCAGTAATGGTCCCTCTCCTTGATCCGAAGAATACGAGGATCCTTCCGCAGACTTTGCAGGATCAGGGAGGCCATGCAGCGTAGGTTTGCTGAGGCATTCGCTCCGGAGTCCTCTGGGTCACTAAGGACGACATGATCCGCAGCCACCTCCTCCCAGCCACGTACAAGTCCACTGGTTTCTTGGGACTGTAAATCATCCCTAAAAGACTGCTGCTGATGATGCTGAGTGCCAGCCTCCACCTCCATGCTGACACAATCCTCCTCCTCCTCCTCCTCCTCCTCCTCATCTTCCTGTGCGATGGGTGGGACAGAAGGAACACTGTCTGGGTAAAGGGGGCCTTGAGAGGCAAGGAAGTCCTCCTCTTCCTGCCTCTGTTCTGCCTCAAGTGCCCTGTCCATTATTCCACGCAGCGTGTGCTCCAACAGGTGGACAAGAGGTACAGTGTCACTGATGCATGCACTGTCACTGCTCACCATCCTCGTGGCCTCCTCAAATGGTGCCAGGACAGTGCATGCATCCCTGATCATGCCCCACTGGCGTGGAGAAAAAAACCAAGGTCCCCTGACCCTGTCCTGGTGCCGTAGTCGCACAGGTACTCATTGATGGCCCTCTGCTGCGTGTGCAGCCGCTGCAGCATGGCCAACGTTGAGTTCCACCTGGTGGGCATGTCACATATAAGGCGGTTCTTGGGCAGGTTCAACTCCTTTTGCAGCTCAGCCAGGCGAGCACTGGCATTATAAGATCTGCGGAAATGCACACAGACTTTCCTGGCCTGCCTCAGGACATCCTGTAAGCCCGGGTACCTGCCCAAGAACCGCTGCACCACCAGGTTAAGGACGTGAGCCACACAGGGCACATGGGTCAGTTGTCCCTGTCGGAGGGCGGAGAGGAGGTTGGTGCCATTGTCGCAAACCACCATTCCTGGCTTAAGCTGGCATGGCGTCAACCACCTCTCGGCCTGGCCCTGCAGAGCAGACAGGACCTCTGCCCCAGTGTGGCTTCTGTCCCCCAAACACACCAGCGCAAGCACGGCATGGCATCTTTTTGCCTGCGTACTTGAGTAGCCCCGTGAACGGCTACGGAGCACCGCTGGTTCATAGGACAAACCACAGGAAGAGGCCATGGAGGAAGAAGAAGAGGAGGGGGTGGAGGAGAGAGGTGTGTCACAACCAGTAGTAGCATTTTGGAGGCGTGGTGGTGGAACAACCTCCAACACTACTGCACCTTGTCCTGCATCCTTCCCAGCTGCCAAAAGAGTGACCCAATGGGCCGTGAAAGAAAGGTAACGTCCCTGTCCATGCCTGCTGGACCATGAGTCAGCGGTAATATGCACCTTACCGCTGACCGCCCTGTCCAGCGAGGCCAAGACATTGCCTTCCACATGCCGGTAGAGAGCCGGAATAGCCTTCCGTGAGAAAAAGTGGCGTTTGGGAACCTGCCACTGAGGAACCGCACATTGCACAAACTCACGGAAGGGGGCCGAGTCTACCAACTGAAAAGGCAGCAGTTGAAGCGCTAGCAATTTAGCCAAGCTAGCATTCAACCGCTGGGCATGTGGATGGCTGGGAGTGAACTTCTTTCGACGGTCCAGCAGCTGGGGCAGGGAAATTTGCCTGCTAGAATCGGACGTCGGTGTACTGCTAGCAGAGTGGCCGCAAGTACTTGGCTGTAACACACCTAATTCTACACCTTCATTCCTCTCAGTGCATGTTTCAGAGAGGACTGAAGTTATAGTGGGGTTGGAGATCCCAGCTGATGCGGTGCAAGGAGAGGTCCGCTTTGTTCTTTGGTGTGGGTCTTTGAGGTAGGCTTGCCAACGAGCTGCATGGCAGGTCAACATATGTCTGGTCAGGCATGTGGTACCCAAGCGGCTGATGTTTTGGCCACGCGATATACGCTTGAGACATATGTTGCAAACAGCAGCTGTGCGATCTGATGCACTAGCCTCAAAAAAGGCCCACACCAAGGAACTTTTTGAATGACGGGCAGAGGCAGCGCCCTGCACAGGCGGAGCTCTGCGGTGTGATTCCGTCGGTGTACTGCCCTTACGCTGGCCACCAAAGGGCATCCTGCCTCGTTGGAGATGTGCCTCCTCCTCATCCTCCTCCTCCTCCTCTCTACTATTAGGCACCCACGTGGAGTCAGTGACCTCATCATCCCCTCCCTCCTCATCACTGGAGCCAATCTGGCAGTATGCTGCAGCTGCTGGAACATGACTGCCAGATTGGTGTCCTTCTTGAGCATCCCCTCTGTCTGCTCTCACGCTACTGCCTTCCTGTAGCTGGGTTTCATCATCAGACCCTTCGAAACGCTGGGCATCCTCCTGGAGCATGTACCCAACACTGTGCTCAAACAGTTCGGGGGACTCCTCAGGAGGAGGACATGGTGGGTCTAGGGAAGGAGTGACTGATGATGAGTCTGACATTGATACCAGGGAAGAGGACGCTTTGGCAGCTGCTTTGCCAGTACCCTGAGCCTAGGTGAGAGAGGATGAGGAGGAGGAGGAGGGCTTGGTCATCCACTCTACCAAGTCTTCGGCATGATGTGGCTCAACATGTCCAGCTGCCGAAAAGAAGGACAAGCGTGTCCCATGGCCATGTGCTGATGACAATGCACCGCGTCCACGACCAGCACTGTTGCCCCCAGACACAGAGCCTGCTTGCCCTCTTTTATTGCCTCCTGACTGTCTGCCTCTCCTTGTTTGCCTTCCAGACATTCTAATAGATGGCCTGCAGGGAGATGGGAAAAAAGCAATAAGGGCTACCTTCAGGTGTCCTTCTCTGTCCCTTTACTTAAGGATTTCTAAATATGGTTGAGGATGATTGCTTTTGCACAGAATAGCACAACGACAATTTCCCTGACTGTCAAAAAAACAAGGATTTCAAAGATGGTTGATGAGGAATGCTTTAGCACACTATAGCACAAGGAGAATTTCCCTCACTGTCCTTCCCTGTCCCTAGAAACAAGGATTCGCACAGTGAAAGAAACTGACACTCTCCCTACCTAGAGTTTTCTGTCCCTAGAAAAAATGTTTTTTTAAAGCACACTATAGCACAAGGAGAATTCCCCTCACTTTCCTTCTTTGTCCCTAGAAACAAGGATTCGCACAGTAAAAGACACTGACACTCTCCCTACCTAGAGTTTTCTGTCCCTAGAAAAAATGTTTTTTTAAAGCACACTATAGCACAAGGAGAATTCACTCACTGTCCTTCCCTGTCCCTAGAAACAAGGATTCGCACAGTGAAAGAAACTGACACTCTCCCTACCTAGAGTTTTCTGTCCCTAGAAAAAATGTTTTTTTAAAGCACACTATAGCACAAGGAGAATTCCCCTCACTTTCCTTCTTTGTCCCTAGAAACAAGGATTCGCACAGTGAAAGAAACTGACACTCTCCCTACCTAGAGTTTTCTGTCCCTAGAAAAAATGTTTTTTTAAAGCACACTATAGCACAAGGAGAATTCACTCACTGTCCTTCCCTGTCCCTAGAAACAAGGAATCGCACAGTGAAAGAAACTGACACTCTCCCTACCTAGAGTTTTCTGTCCCTAGAAAAAATGTTTTTTTAAAGCACACTATAGCACAAGGAGAATTCCCCTCACTTTCCTTCTTTGTCCCTAGAAACAAGGATTCGCACAGTGAAAGAAACTGACACTCTCCCTACCTAGAGTTTTCTGTCCCTAGAAAAAATGTTTTTTTTAAAGCACACTATAGCACAAGGAGAATTCACTCACTGTCCTTCCCTGTCCCTAGAAACAAGGATTCGCACAGTGAAAGAAACTGACACTCTCCCTACCTAGAGTTTTCTGTCCCTAGAAAAAATGTTTTTTTAAAGCACACTATAGCACAAGGAGAATTCACTCACTGTCCTTCCCTGTCCCTAGAAACAAGGATTCGCACAGTGAAAGAAACTGACACTCTCCCTACCTAGAGTTTTCTGTCCCTAGAAAAAATGTTTTTTTTAAAGCACACTATAGCACAAGGAGAATTCCCCTCACTTTCCTTCTTTGTCCCTAGAAACAAGGATTCGCACAGTGAAAGAAACTGACACTCTCCCTACCTAGAGTTTTCTGTCCCTAGAAAAAATGTTTTTTTAAAGCACACTATAGCACAAGGAGAATTCACTCACTGTCCTTCCCTGTCCCTAGAAACAAGGATTCGCACAGTGAAAGAAACTGACACTCTCCCTACCTAGAGTTTTCTGTCCCTAGAAAAAATGTTTTTTTAAAGCACACTATAGCACAAGGAGAATTCACTCACTGTCCTTCCCTGTCCCTAGAAACAAGGATTCGCACAGTGAAAGAAACTGACACTCTCCCTACCTAGAGTTTTCTGTCCCTAGAAAAAATGTTTTTTTTAAAGCACACTATAGCACAAGGAGAATTCCCCTCACTTTCCTTCTTTGTCCCTAGAAACAAGGATTCGCACAGTGAAAGAAACTGACACTCTCCCTACCTAGAGTTTTCTGTCCCTAGAAAAAATGTTTTTTTAAAGCACACTATAGCACAAGGAGAATTCACTCACTGTCCTTCCCTGTCCCTAGAAACAAGGATTCGCACAGTGAAAGAAACTGACACTCTCCCTACCTAGAGTTTTCTGTCCCTAGAAAAAATGTTTTTTTAAAGCACACTATAGCACAAGGAGAATTCCCCTCACTTTCCTTCTTTGTCCCTAGAAACAAGGATTCGCACAGTGAAAGAAACTGACACTCTCCCTACCTAGAGTTTTCTGTCCCTAGAAAAAATGTTTTTTTAAAGCACACTATAGCACAAGGAGAATTCCCCTCACTTTCCTTCTTTGTCCCTAGAAACAAGGATTCTCACAGTAAAAGACACTGACACTCTCCCTACCTAGAGTTTTCTGTCCCTAGAAAAAATGTTTTTTTAAAGCACACTATAGCACAAGGAGAATTCACTCACTGTCCTTCCCTGTCCCTAGAAACAAGGATTCGCACAGTGAAAGAAACTGACACTCTCCCTACCTAGAGTTTTCTGTCCCTAGAAAAAATGTTTTTTTAAAGCACACTATAGCACAAGGAGAATTCACTCACTGTCCTTCCCTGTCCCTAGAAACAAGGAATCGCACAGTGAAAGAAACTGACACTCTCCCTACCTAGAGTTTTCTGTCCCTAGAAAAAATGTTTTTTTAAAGCACACTATAGCACAAGGAGAATTCCCCTCACTTTCCTTCTTTGTCCCTAGAAACAAGGATTCGCACAGTGAAAGAAACTGACACTCTCCCTACCTAGAGTTTTCTGTCCCTAGAAAAAATGTTTTTTTAAAGCACACTATAGCACAAGGAGAATTCACTCACTGTCCTTCCCTGTCCCTAGAAACAAGGAATCGCACAGTGAAAGAAACTGACACTCTCCCTACCTAGAGTTTTCTGTCCCTAGAAAAAATGTTTTTTTAAAGCACACTATAGCACAAGGAGAATTCCCCTCACTTTCCTTCTTTGTCCCTAGAAACAAGGATTCGCACAGTGAAAGAAACTGACACTCTCCCTACCTAGAGTTTTCTGTCCCTAGAAAAAATGTTTTTTTAAAGCACACTATAGCACAAGGAGAATTCACTCACTGTCCTTCCCTGTCCCTAGAAACAAGGATTCGCACAGTGAAAGAAACTGACACTCTCCCTACCTAGAGTTTTCTGTCCCTAGAAAAAATGTTTTTTTAAAGCACACTATAGCACAAGGAGAATTCCCCTCACTTTCCTTCTTTGTCCCTAGAAACAAGGATTCGCACAGTGAAAGAAACTGACACTCTCCCTACCTAGAGTTTTCTGTCCCTAGAAAAAATGTTTTTTTAAAGCACACTATAGCACAAGGAGAATTCCCCTCACTTTCCTTCTTTGTCCCTAGAAACAAGGATTCGCACAGTGAAAGAAACTGACACTCTCCCTACCTAGAGTTTTCTGTCCCTAGAAAAAATGTTTTTTTAAAGCACACTATAGCACAAGGAGAATTCACTCACTGTCCTTCCCTGTCCCTAGAAACAAGGAATCGCACAGTGAAAGAAACTGACACTCTCCCTACCTAGAGTTTTCTGTCCCTAGAAAAAATGTTTTTTTAAAGCACACTATAGCACAAGGAGAATTCCCCTCACTTTCCTTCTTTGTCCCTAGAAACAAGGATTCGCACAGTGAAAGAAACTGACACTCTCCCTACCTAGAGTTTTCTGTTCCTAGAAAAAATGTTTTTTTAAAGCACACTATAGCACAAGGAGAATTCACTCACTGTCCTTCCCTGTCCCTAGAAACAAGGAATCGCACAGTGAAAGAAACTGACACTCTCCCTACCTAGAGTTTTCTGTCCCTAGAAAAAATGTTTTTTTAAAGCACACTATAGCACAAGGAGAATTCCCCTCACTTTCCTTCTTTGTCCCTAGAAACAAGGATTCGCACAGTGAAAGAAACTGACACTCTCCCTACCTAGAGTTTTCTGTCCCTAGAAAAAATGTTTTTTTAAAGCACACTATAGCACAAGGAGAATTCACTCACTGTCCTTCCCTGTCCCTAGAAACAAGGATTCGCACAGTGAAAGAAACTGACACTCTCCCTACCTAGAGTTTTCTGTCCCTAGAAAAAATGTTTTTTTAAAGCACACTATAGCACAAGGAGAATTCCCCTCACTTTCCTTCTTTGTCCCTAGAAACAAGGATTCGCACAGTGAAAGAAACTGACACTCTCCCTACCTAGAGTTTTCTGTCCCTAGAAAAAAGGTTTTTTTAAAGCACACTATAGCACAAGGAGAATTCACTCACTGTCCTTCCCTGTCCCTAGAAACAAGGAATCGCACAGTGAAAGAAACTGACACTCTCCCTACCTAGAGTTTTCTGTCCCTAGAAAAAATGTTTTTTTAAAGCACACTATAGCACAAGGAGAATTCCCCTCACTTTCCTTCTTTGTCCCTAGAAACAAGGATTCGCACAGTGAAAGAAACTGACACTCTCCCTACCTAGAGTTTTCTGTCCCTAGAAAAAATGTTTTTTTAAAGCACACTATAGCACAAGGAGAATTCACTCACTGTCCTTCCCTGTCCCTAGAAACAAGGATTCGCACAGTGAAAGAAACTAACACTCTCCCTACCTAGAGTTTTCTGTCCCTAGAAAAAATGTTTTTTTAAAGCACACTATAGCACAAGGAGAATTCCCCTCACTTTCCTTCTTTGTCCCTAGAAACAAGGATTCGCACAGTGAAAGAAACTGACACTCTCCCTACCTAGAGTTTTCTGTCCCTAGAAAAAATGTTTTTTTAAAGCACACTATAGCACAAGGAGAATTCCCCTCACTTTCCTTCTTTGTCCCTAGAAACAAGGATTCGCACAGTAAAACACACTGACACTCTCCCTACCTATCCTTCTCTTTCCCTAAACTAAAGGAATCCAGGTTAAGCAAGAAAGAAATAAATGTCACTGTCCCTGCCTATGCTTCTCTTTCCCTGCTCCGGAACACACTACACTAGGCCGCCGTGCTGGCGGCCTTTTATAGTGTGGGGCGTGTACTAAACACCCTCAGCAATAATTGGCCACAGGCATCCTGCCTGTGGCCAATCATTGCTCTCCTCGCTGCCGGCGCTGTGATTGGCCAAGCATGCGGGGTCACAGTGCATGCTTGGCCAATCACAGCGCCTGGATGACACTGCGATGGCGTAGTGCATTGTGGGCCGTTCGCGTCACTCGAATTTGGCGCGAACGGCCCAAATCGTTCGATCTTCGTCGAACGATCGAACAGCCGATGTTCAAGTCGAACGTATGTTCGACTCGAACACGAAGCTCATCCCTACTCAACACCCAGTAAGCCAGAGGATTTTTGGTGGGAAAGGTGTCCAAGTCTGACCTTGCCCCTTGGTATTTCTGCACCATGTATATCAGACGCTGGCGATGGTTGCTGGAACCGATCATACCTTGGGGCTGCGGACTAAAAAATTGTCTGAACGCATCGGTCAGACGGCCACCTTCTCCACCGCTCCTTCTGCTACTGACCGAAGCCTCAGCAACTCGTTGTCTAGGGCCAGGAGTTTGTAACCTCCCAGTCTCTGGGAACGCGTTGCACAGACCTTTCTGTAAGGCCTCCCGGAGATGTCTCATCCTCTGCTCCCTCTGCGATGGCAAGATAAGGTCCGCAACCTTACCCTTGTACCGTGGATCGTGTTAGTGTAACACAAAATAAAAAAAACACGAGCAATAAGGGCTAGCTTCAGGTGTATACTGTGCAGGAGGCACACTACGCCCACTGTAAGTGCTGCAGATGCCTGCCTGTGTTACACAACAGGAAAACACAGCAATAAGGGCTAGCTTCAGGTGTATATTTTGCAGGAAGCACACTACGCCCGTTGTAAGTGCTGCAGATGCCTGTTAGTGTAACACAAAAGAAAAAAACCACAAGCAATAAGGGCTAGCTTCAGGTGTATAATGTACAGGAGGCACACTACGCCCGCTGTCAGTGCTGCAGATGCCTACCTGTGTTACACAACAGGAAAACACAGCAATAAGGGCTAGCTTCAGGTGTATACTGTGCAGGAGGCACACTACACCCACTGTAAGTGCTGCAGATGCCTGCCTGTTTTACACAACAGGAAAACACAGCAATAAGGGCTAGCTTCAGGTGTATATTTTGCAGGGAGCACACTACGCCCACTGTAAGTGCTGCAGATGCCTGTTAGTGTAACACAAAAGAAAAAAACCACGAGCAATAAGGGCTAGCTTCAAGTGTATACTGTGCAGGAGGCACACTACACCCACTGTAAGTGCTTCAGATGACTGCCTGTGTTACACAACAGGAAAACACAGCAATAAGGGCTAGCTTCATGTTTATATTTTGCAGGAAGCACACTACACCCACTGTAAGTGCTGCAGATGCCTGCCTGTTTTACACAGCAGGAAAACACAGCAATAAGGGCTAGCTTCAGGTGTATATTTTGCAGGGAGCACACTACGCCCACTGTAAGTGCTGCAGATGCCTGTTAGTGTAACACAAAAGAAAAAAACCACGAGCAATAAGGGCTAGCTTCAAGTGTATACTGTGCAGGAGGCACACTACACCCACTGTAAGTGCTGCAGATGACTGCCTGTGTTACACAACAGGAAAACACAGCAATAAGGGCTAGCTTCATGTTTATATTTTGCAGGAAGCACACTACGCCCGTGTAAGTGCTGCAGATGCCTGTTAGTGTAACACAAAATAAAAAAAACACGAGCAATAAGGGCTAGCTTCAGGTGTATACTGTGCAGGAGGCACACTACGCCCACTGTAAGTGCTGCAGATGCCTGCCTGTGTTACACAACAGGAAAACACAGCAATAAGGGCTAGCTTCAGGTGTATACTGTGCAGGAGGCTTAGCAAAGAATATCACTGACACTGTCCCTGCCTATCCTTCTCTCTCCCTGCACACAAGGTTTAGCAAAGAATATCACTGACACTGTCCCTGCCTATCCTTCTCTCTCCCTGCACACAAGGTTTAGCAAAGAATATCACTGACACTGTCCCTGCCTATCCTTCTCTCTCCCTGCACACAAGTTAAATGAACAAATAGCACTGACACTGTCCCTGCCTATCCTTCTCTCTCCCTGAACCGGAACACACTACACAAGGCCGCCGCGCTGGCGGCCTTTTATAGTGTGGGGTGTGTACTAAATCCCCCTGAGCTATAATTGGCCACAGGCATCCTGCCTGTGGCCAATTATGTCTCTCCTCGCTGCCGGCGCAGTGATTATCCAAGTATGCGGGGTGACAGTGCATGCTTGGCCAATCACAGCGCCTGGATTGCACTGCAATGGCGTAGTGAATTGTGGGCCCTTCGCTTCACTCGAATTTGGCGTGGACGGCCCAAATCGTTCGATCTTCGTCGAACGATCAACAGTCGATGTTCAAGTCGAACGTATGTTCGACTCGAACACCGAGCTCATCCCTAGTCAGGAAGCTAATACAGCTAATGCTCATTCTCGTGCAGCTAATGTCTCTCTTTGCACAGCTAACACTCATTCCCATGCAGCTACTGCTCATTCTCATGCAGCTAATGCTTGTTCACTTGTACCAGTACACAGACAAGCTTGGGCTAATATCTAGTATGCACTGACATGTAGGTGCATTTTTGCCCATACGCATTGGCGCCAAGCTGTCTATTTGAAGGAGATCCTGGCGTGTGCTAATTTCTGAATTGCTGTGACTGGTGTTCCTGTGTTCCTGCTTGCTGACTCATCTACCGTTGCTGACCTGTTTGTTCCTGACCTTGCTCTGTGTATTCTGGATACTGACCTCGACTTGCCTCTGACAATTCTCTGCCTGCTTCCCTGGTACTGACCTCAGCCTGCTCCTGGACTTTGCTCTGCCTGCTTCCCTGGTACTGACCTTGGCTTGCCTCTGACAATTCTCTGCCTGCTTCCCTGGTACTGACCTTGGCCTGCTACTGGATCTTGTTCTGCCTGCTTCCTGTCCGACTTCTGCCTCACTGTGTATGACCCCAGCTCACCATGACTACATCTCTGTCTGTGGCAATCACCTGATACCAAGCTACCGGCACCCATGCTTCTTTGAGCCTTGTACCTCTGTCACCACATTCAGGAGTGCTTGGACCAGAGCCACAAGGGAAGACTTTTTCTCAACTCGGCCTCCAACAAAGGTGCGTGACATTGTGTTACTGAGCTTCAAAAAAATCCTCCACCAGCATTTCTGTCAGGGAAAGCCTAGCCCCTAATACTGCTGTCAGTGGGAGCTTGGTCCTCAGCATGGCTGTCTGTAGTAGTTTAGTATCCTGCTTTGTTATCAGTGTGAGTTTAGTCCTATATACTTACCTGAGAGACGCAAACTCCCTATCCTTTCTGTTTTCCAGTGCTAGAACTATCAAAGCACTTTTTAGCAGGTGATCACTCTGGCTAAAAATAGTGTATTTGCAGAGAGCTACTGCTGGAATGTGTTGGAATGAGAGTTCAGCCCACCAGACCCTGGACTTTTGTTGAAATCCCAAGACAGTCCCTGCTTTTTGATATTGCCAAATAAAAAAATATGAATTGTAGTTTTTAAGCCAAAAGTTCTGGAGACATTTTAAACCACCCAGGAGGATACATCAATACATAGATCATTATTTCCTATAGTTACATAATGCATCATGGTCCTTTAATAGCTTTAACTGGATGACTGTATAAATAATAGCGCAGACAGCTTTAAACAATGCCAACATAAAGCACTCAGCATCTCTAATTATGTGTCAACACAGATCATAAAGAACTGCAGTGCTCTGACAAACTGAAAATTTTAGATATTTTTAAGTAGAGCAAAAGGAACTAGAACTGCAAAGCAGCATTGTATAAAAACGCCGTGGGAAATAGCACAAAGCTTTGCTGTCTCACAAATGTCACAAGCTCTGTATCAGAAACATACCCAAATCTGCTGTGAAATCAGGAAAGAAAAAAGCAAAATATGTATTTGCAATTAGGGGGGACAATAGTTTCTTAACTTTTTGTTAACTCTATAGCCCTCACTGGTCCATTTTAGCATTTGTTAGAGGTTTGTAAGAAGCTGATATTGGTCACTGGATGAAATGGTGTTTTGCATACTGTACAGCAGGGGATGGCAACCTCGGCCCTTCAGCTGTTTTGAAACTACAAGTCTCATGAGACATTGCAAGACCCTGACAATCACAGGCATGACTCCTAGAGGCAGAAGCAAGGCATCATGGAATTTTTGGTTTCACCACAGCTGGAGGGCCAAGGTTGCCTACCCCTACTGTACAGGAAGTGTTGGAAATCCTGCCCTTTCATAGATATAGATAGTGATGAGCCGAACACCCCCGGGTTCGGTTCGCACCAGAACCCGCGAACGGACCGAAAGTTCGTACGAACATTAGAACCCTATTAAATACAATGGATGCGAACGTTCGAATTCTAAAGTGCTAATTATAACAACTATTATGCATGTTATTGTCCTAAAAAGGGTTTGGGAACCCGGGTTGTGCACCAGGGGACATGTATCAATGCAAAAAGAAGTTTTAAAAACGGTCGTTTTTCGGGAGCAGTCATTTTAATGATGCATAAAGTGAAAAAAAAGAAGTCAAATATTCCTTTAAATATCGTACCTGGGGGGTGTCTAAAGTATGCCTGTGAAGTGCCACATGTTTCCCGTGTTTAGAACTGTCCCTGCACAAAATGACACTTCTAAAGGAAAAAAAAGCCATTTAAAACTGCTTGCGGCTTTAATGTAATGTCTGGTCCCGGTAATATGGATGAAAATCTTTAAGAAAAATGGCATAGCTACCCCATGACCCCCCCCCCCTACCCCAGCCCATTACCAGCCCCTTTGGGTCTTGTATGGATATTAAGGGGAACCCCGCACATAAAATAAAAAAGGCCCTATATACTCTGAACAGCCGTATACAGGCGGTGCATACAAGACAGGGACTGTAGGTTTGTTCTTATGTAGAATCTGTTTGTAATTTTGAACAGGTACATTGTTTAAGTGTAGCTCCAGCCCAAAAATCTATTTTTAAACTTTTTGGAAAACATAGGTAAGGGTTATCACCCCTGTAACATTTGTTTTGCTGTCTGTGCCCCTGTTCAGAACATTTCACCTCACTTTCCGTCCCAATGACAACTGTTTTTGAAATGTGGTGTTTTTCTTGAAACAAGGATTGCTGATAAAGCATCAGTACAGAGGAGACACCTTTCTCCCATATTAATTCTTACAGGAGAGAATTTTCCTTCCAAGGGGTAGATTTCCTCTCACTTCCTGTTGTCTTCTTGCGTTTGCAAGTAGGAGTAGTTTGTAAGTTGGATGTTTGAAAGTAGGGACCTGCCGTATATACTCTGCAGAAATAGGCCCCTTAGTTGTTGGTGTTGGCACAACACTGTAAGCACTCACAGTTACTCTTGGTTGGTGCTGGAACGCCCTGCTGTCAACTATTATATCAGGAATTTTAATTACATATAATTGTTGAACAGTGGTAGTAAAAATTGGGCCTTTGATGGTGGTGCTGGTGCCACAACACTGTAAGCCCTGACAGTTACTCTTGGTGGGTGCAGCAATGGGCCCTGCTGTGAATTATTAGATCAAGAATTGTAATTGCATGCCCCTGTTGAACAGGGGCTGAAAAATTGGGCCTTTCGTGGTGGTGGTGGTGGTGGTGGTGTTGCCACAACACTGTAAGCCCTCAGAGTTACTCTTGGTGGGTGCAGGAATGGGCCCTGCTGTGAATTATTAGATCAAGAATTGTAATTACATGCCCCTTTTGAACAGGGGCTGAAAAATTGGGCCTTTCGTGGTGGTGGTGGTGGTGGCGTTGCCACAACACTGTAAGCCCTCAGAGTTACTCTTGGTGGGTGCAGGAATGGGCCCTGCTGTGAATTATTAGATCAAGAATTGTAATTACATGCCCCTTTTGAACAGGGGCTGAAAAATTGGGCCTTTAGTGGTGGTGGTGGTGGTGGCGTTGCCACAACACTGTAAGCCCTCAGAGTTACTCTTGGTGGGTGCAGGAATGGGCCCTGCTGTGAATTATTAGATCAAGAATTGTAATTACATGCCCCTTTTGAACAGGGGCTGAAAAATTGGGCCTTTCGTGGTGGTGGTGGTGGTGGCGTTGCCACAACACTGTAAGCCCTCAGAGTTACTCTTGGTGGGTGCAGCAATGGGCCCTGCTGTGAATTATTAGATCAAGAATTGTAATTGCATGCCCCTGTTGAACAGGGGCTGAAAAATTGGGCCTTTCGTGGTGGTGGTGGTGGTGGTGGTGTTGCCACAACACTGTAAGCCCTCATAGTTACTCTTGGTGGGTGCAGGAATGGGCCCTGCTGTGAATTATTAGATCAAGAATTGTAATTACATGCCCCTTTTGAACAGGGGCTGAAAAATTGGGCCTTTCGTGGTGGTGGTGGTGGTGGCGTTGCCACAACACTGTAAGCCCTTAGAGTTACTCTTGGTGGGTGCAGGAATGGGCCCTGCTGTGAATTATTAGATCAAGAATTGTAATTACATGCCCCTTTTGAACAGGGGCTGAAAAATTGGGCCTTTCGTGGTGGTGGTGGTGGTGGCGTTGCCACAACACTGTAAGCCCTCAGAGTTACTCTTGGTGGGTGCAGGAATGGGCCCTGCTGTGAATTATTAGATCAAGAATTGTAATTACATGCCCTTTTTGAACAGGGGCTGAAAAATTGGGCCTTTCGTGGTGGTGGTGGTGGTGGCGTTGCCACAACACTGTAAGCCCTCAGAGTTACTCTTGGTGGGTGCAGCAATGGGCCCTGCTGTGAATTATTAGATCAAGAATTGTATACATGCCCCTGTTGAACAGGGGCTGAAAAATTGGCCCTTAGGCACTGGTGGCACAACACTACAACCCCTCACAGATACTGTACTTGGAGCACAGCAATGAGCCCTGTTGCAAAGTATTGCTTCAAAAATTGTAATGACACGCCCCTGTTAAACAGGGGCTGAAAATTGGGCCTTAGGCACTGGTGCCACAACACTCCAACCCCTCACAGATACTGTACTTGGAGCACAGCAATGAGCCCTATGGCAAATTATTGCTAAAAAAATTGTAATTACACGCCCCTGTAAAACAGGGGCTGAAAAATTGGGCCTTAGCCACTGGTGGCGGCACCCATAAACAAAAATGATCTTCCAAGCTATCATCATCAATCGTATCATTGAGGACTCGGAGGAGGAGGATAGCCAGTCAACATAACAGCACAGGCACTCAGCATCAGCATCAGTCTTGAAGGGATGTGACATGTTAAAATCAATTAGTCTGTTATATCAGCATCAGGTGTGTGGTAGCTGGTGGTGATCCAAGACTGGTTCATCTTGATGAAAGTCAGTCGATCAACCGAGTCGGTGGACAGGCGCACCCTGTGATCCGTGACAAATCCTCCAGCAGCACTGAATGTGCGTTCCGAAAGAACGCTGGATGCAGGACAGGCCAGTAGCTCAATTGCATACTGTGCAAGCTCTGGCCAGTGATCCATCCTCAAGACCCAGTAAGCCAGAGGATTTTCGGTGGGGAAGGTGTCCAAGTCTGACCTTGCCCCTAGATATTCCTGCACCATGTTTATCAGACGCTGGCGATGGTTGCTGGAACCGATCATACTTTGGGGCTGCGGACTAAAGAATTGTCTGAACGCATCGGTCAGACGGCCACCTTCCCCACCGCTCCTTCTTTGACTGGCCGAAGCCTCAGCAACTCGTTGTCCAGGACCAGGAGTTTGTAACCTCCCAGTCTCTGGGAACGCGTTGCACAGACCTTTCTGCAAGGCCTCCCGGAGTTGTCTCATCCTCTGCTCCCTCTGCAACGGTAACATAAGGTCCGCAACCTTACCCTTGTACCGTGGATCAAGGAGAGTGGCCAGCCAGTAATGGTCCCTCTCCTTGATCCGAAGAATACGAGGATCCTTCCGCAGACTTTGCAGGATCAGGGAGGCCATGCAGCGTAGGTTTGCTGAGGCATTCGCTCCGGAGTCCTCTGGGTCACTAAGGACGACATGATCCGCAGCCACCTCCTCCCAGCCACGTACAAGTCCACTTGTTTCTTGGGACTGTAAATCATCCCTAAAAGACTGCTGCTGATGATGCTGAGTGCCAGCCTCCACCTCCATGCTGACACAATCCTCCTCCTCCTCCTCCTCCTCCTCCTCCTCTTCCTGTGCGATGGGTGGGACAGAAGGAACACTGTCTGGGTAAAGGGGGCCTTGAGAGGCAAGGAAGTCCTCCTCTTCCTGCCTCTGTTCTGCCTCAAGTGCCCTGTCCATTATTCCACGCAGCGTGTGCTCCAACAGGTGGACAAGAGGTACAGTGTCACTGATGCATGCACTGTCATTGCTCACCATCCTCGTGGCCTCCTCAAATGGTGCCAGGACAGTGCATGCATCCCTGATCATGCCCCACTGGCGTGGAGAAAAAAAACCAAGCTCCCCTGACCCTGTCCTGGTGCCGTAGTCGCACAGGTACTCATTGATGGCCCTCTGCTGTGTGTGCAGCCGCTGCAGCATGGCCAACGTTGAGTTCCACCTGGTGGGCATGTCACATATAAGGCGGTTCTTGGGCAGGTTCAACTCCTTTTGCAGCTCAGCCAGGCGAGCACTGGCATTATAAGATCTGCGGAAATGCACACAGACTTTCCTGGCCTGCCTCAGGACATCCTGTAAGCCCGAGTACCTGCCCAAGAACCGCTGCACCACCAGGTTAAGGACGTGAGCCACACAGGGCACATGGGTCAGTTGTCCCTGTCGGAGGGCGGAGAGGAGGTTGGTGCCATTGTCGCAAACCACCATTCCTGGCTTAAGCTGGCGTGGCGTCAACCACCTCTCGGCCTGGCCCTGCAGAGCAGACAGGACCTCTGCCCCAGTGTGGCTTCTGTCCCCCAAACACACCAGCGCAAGCACGGCATGGCATCTTTTTGCCTGCGTACTTGCGTAGCCCCTTGAACGGCTACGGAGCACCGCTGGTTCCGAGGACAAAGCACAGGAAGAGGCCATGGAGGAAGAAGAAGAGGAGGGGGTGGAGGAGAGAGGTGTGTCACAACCAGTAGTAGCATTTTGGAGGCGTGGCGGTGGAACAACCTCCAACACTACTGCACCTTGTCCTGCATCCTTCCCAGCTGCCAAAAGAGTGACCCAATGGGCCGTGAAAGAAAGGTAACGTCCCTGTCCATGCCTGCTGGACCATGAGTCAGCGGTAATATGCACCTTACCGCTGACCGCCCTGTCCAGCGAGGCCAAGACATTGCCTTCCACATGCCGGTAGAGAGCCGGAATAGCCTTCCGTGAGAAAAAGTGGCGTTTGGGAACCTGCCACTGAGGAACCGCACATTGCACAAACTCACGGAAGGGGGCCGAGTCTACCAACTGAAAAGGCAGCAGTTGAAGCGCTAGCAATTTAGCCAAGCTAGCATTCAACCGCTGGGCATGTGGATGGCTGGGAGTGCACTTCTTTTGACGGTCCAGCAGCTGGGGCAGGGAAATTTGCCTGCTAGAATCGGACGTCGGTGTACTGCTAGCAGAGTGGCCGCAAGTACTTGGCTGTGACACACCTAATTCTACACCTTCATTCCTCTCAGTGCATGTTTCAGAGAGGACTGAAGTTATAGTGGGGTTGGAGATCCCAGCTGATGCGGTGCAAGGAGAGGTCCGCTTTGTTCTTTGGTGTGGGTCTTTGAGGTAGGCTTGCCAACGAGCTGCATGGCAGGTCAACATATGTCTGGTCAGGCATGTGGTACCCAAGCGGCTGATGTTTTGGCCACACGATATACGCTTGAGACATATGTTGCAAACAGCAGCTTTGCGATCTGATGCACTAGCCTCAAAAAAGGCCCACACCAAAGAACTTTTTGAATGACGGGCAGAGGCAGCGCCCTGCACAGCCGGAGCTCTGCGGTGTGATTCCGTCGGTGTACTGCCCTTACGCTGGCCACCAAAGGGCATCCTGCCTCGTTGGAGATGTGCCTCCTCCTCATCCTCCTCCTCCTCCTCTCTCCTATTAGGCACCCACGTGGAGTCAGTGACCTCATCATCCCCTCCCTCCTCATCACTGGAGCCAATCTGGCAGTATGCTGCAGCTGCTGGAACATGACTGCCAGATTGGTGTCCTTCTTGAGCATCCCCTCTGTCTGCTCTCACGCTACTGCCTTCCTGTAGCTGGGTTTCATCATCAGACCCTTCGAAACGCTGGGCATCCTCCTGGAGCATGTACCCAACACTGTGCTCAAACAGTTCGGGGGACTCCTCAGGAGGAGGACATGGTGGGTCTAGGGAAGGAGTGACTGATGATGAGTCTGACATTGATACCAGGGAAGAGGACGCTTTGGCAGCTGCTTTGCCAGTACCCTGAGCCTGGGTGAGAGAGGATGAGGAGGAGGAGGAGGGCTTGGTCATCCACTCTACCAAGTCTTCGGCATGATGTGGCTCAACATGTCCAGCTGCCGAAAAGAAGGACAAGCGTGTCCCATGGCCATGTGCTGATGACAATGCACCGCGTCCACGACCAGCACTGTTGCCCCCAGACACAGAGCCTGCTTGCCTTCTTTTATTGCCTCCTGACTGTCTGCCTCTCCTTGTTTGCCTTCCAGACATTCTAATAGATGGCCTGCAGGGAGATGGGAAAAAAGCAATACGGGCTACCTTCAGGTGTCCTTCTCTGTCCCTTTACTTAAGGATTTCTAAAT
This sequence comes from Rana muscosa, assembly GCA_029206835.1. NCBI lineage: Eukaryota > Metazoa > Chordata > Amphibia > Anura > Ranidae > Rana > Rana muscosa. The sequence continues at coordinate 432,298,069 of CM055121.1, read as the reverse complement.
ATGGTTGAGGATGATTGCTTTTGCACAGAATAGCACAACGACAATTTCCCTGACTGTCCAAAAAACAAGGATTTCAAAGATGGTTGATGAGGAATGCTTTAGCACACTATAGCACAAGGAGAATTTCCCTCACTGTCCTTCCCTGTCCCTAGAAACAAGGATTATCGCAGTGAAAGAAACTGACACTCTTCCTACCTATAGTTTTCTGTCCCTAGAAAAAATGTTTTTTTAAAGCACACTATAGCACAAGGAGAATTTCCCTCACTGTCCTTCCCTGTCCCTAGAAACAAGGATTATCACAGTGAAAGAAACTGACACTCTTCCTACCTATAGTTTTCTGTCCCTAGAAAAAATGTTTTTTTAAAGCACACTATAGCACAAGGAGAATTTCCCTCACTGTCCTTCCCTGTCCCTAGAAACAAGGATTATCACAGTGAAAGAAACTGACACTCTTCCTACCTATAGTTTTCTGTCCCTAGAAAAAATGTTTTTTTAAAGCACACTATAGCACAAGGAGAATTTCCCTCACTGTCCTTCCCTGTCCCTAGAAACAAGGATTATCACAGTGAAAGAAACTGACACTCTTCCTACTGTGAGGGGGTTAGCTCGGCAGCGGGTGTGTGTGACCCCCGAGATGGGCTCCCCACACAAAAACAGGCCCAGCAAACGGAGGTTGTGGTTTTCAAAATCAAAAAGGTGCGGTTTATTTTCTATTTACAGTGACAAAACACAGCAAAGCAAAAGAAACATAAACAAAATAAATCCTGGTCAACTTGACCTCTGACTAAACATACAGGTTTCCTAACTAACAACTGGGATCAGCCTAGTGCTGTCCTAGTCCCTAAGTCCCTGGTTTTAAATGTCCAAGCAAATAGCCACACAGGCTTTGTCTCACCGCACAGGGGTTCACTCTCCCTAGACAGTCCACACAGGTCTGGGTCCAGGCATGAGCTAACACCTAATGAATCTGGGAGTTTTTATAGAGGCCTAAATGAGCTGACAAGCTTCAGCTGGTCTCATCAACTCCCTGTCTGCACGACGCCCCACACTCTCCCTAGAGGTATGAGTCATCCATGAGCCCACTAGCCTTATACAACTCTCCACCTAGTTGTATAAGTCGGCGTAAAGCCTGAATCTGGGAGAAATATATCTACCCCCCTGGATGCAACCAGGTGACTTTACCTTACTGCTGTCACATACCCCCCCTCTTGTTTTAACCTCGGGGTTGGAACACCAGCAATCAGGCATTCATGTACTCGAGACAAAGCATCCACATTCCCCATTTGAACGCCAGGGCGATGCTTTACTGTGAAGTTGAATTCCTGGAGGGCCAGGAACCACCTATTCACTCTTCTATTTGTTTCCTTGTTTTGAGCCATCCACTTTAACGGAGCGTGATCCGTAACCATGTCAAAGTGCCTACCCAGCAGGTAGTACCAAAGGGAATCTAGAGCCCACTTCACCGCTAAACACTCCTTTTCAACGGTGGCGTAATTTACCTCATGGGACTTCAACTTCCTGCTGAGGTAAATGACTGGGTGCTCTTCCCCATTCCAGACCTGGGACAATACTGCTCCTAACCCCACATCTGACGCATCACTTTGTACGACAAAGTCTTTAGAGAAGTCGGGTGAGTACAACACTGGCTGGCTACATAAGGCTTGTTTCAAGAATTGGAATGCTGCCTCAGCCTCGGGGGTCCATTTAATCATGACCGACCCTTTCCCCTTCGTCAGGTTGGTTAGGGGCACAGCCTTAGAAGCAAAGTGGGGAATGAATCGCCGATAATACCCAGCGATTCCCAGAAAGGCTCGTACCTGCTTCTTGCTGTTGGGACGTGGCCAACTCTGGATGGCCTCGACTTTGTTGAGTTGGGGTTTTATTACTCCCCTCCCAATGGTGTACCCAAGATATTTGGCCTCCTCCTGCCCAATGGTACACTTCTTGGGGTTAGCCGTAAACCCCGCTTCCCGAACAGAGTCCAGGACTGCTTGCACTTTTGGCAGATGTGAGGCCCAATCTGTGCTATGGACAATTATGTCATCCAGGTAAGCCGCAGCATACTTCCGATGGGGCCTCAGCATCTGGTCCATTTTCCACTGGAATGTGGCCGGCGCATTCTGTAACCCGAACGGCATTCTTTTATATTGGAACGCCCCGTCTGGGGTTACAAATGCGGTTTTCTCTTTGGCCGACTTGGCCAGGGGGATTTGCCAATACCCTTTTGTGAGGTCAAGAGTCGTCATGTATCGGGCTGTTCCCAGCCGGTCGATCAACTCATCTATACGTGGCATGGGGTAGGTGTCAAATTTTGTAACTTTGTTCAACTGTCGAAAATCGTTACAAAATCGCCAGCTCCCATCCGGTTTAGGCACCAACACAATGGGACTAGACCAATCACTTTGGGACTCCTCTATCACCCCTAAGTTCAGCATTTTCTGTACTTCCTCCCGTATTGCCTCCCGTCGGGCCTCTGGGATCCGATAGGGTTTTAACTTCACCCTTTCACCGGGCGGGGTAATGATGTCATGCTCTACCCCAGATGTTTGTCCCGGCAGCTCAGAGAATACCTCCTTGTTGCGAAGCACAAACTCCTTAACCTCCTGTTGTTGGGGTTGTGACAAGGTGGCTGCTATTACAACCTCCGGAATCACGCAACCAGTCTGAGCTGGTGACCAAGTGTCTGCGACTAGGGACTCTCTATCCCTCCAGGCTTTCAACAGATTAACGTGATAGATCTGTTCGGGCTTTCGCCTTCCTGGTTGTCTGACCTTGTAATTCACTTCGCTCACTTTTTCCATTATCTCGTAGGGGCCTTGCCATTTGGCAAGGAATTTACTTTCAACCGTAGGGACAAGTACCAGTATCCTATCCCCCGGGGAAAAGGTACGGGTCTTGGCTCCACGGTTGTACACTCTCTGCTGTGCTAACTGCGCTTGGGCCAAATGTTCCTTCACGATGGGCATTACCTGTGCAATTCGGTCTTGCATCAGGGCGACATGCTCAATCACACTCCTGTGGGGAGAACTCTCACTTTCCCAAGTTTCCTTGGCAATATCCAACAGCCCTCTTGGATGTCTCCCATACAGTAACTCAAAGGGGGAGAATCCCGTAGAGGATTGGGGCACCTCCCTAATAGCAAACATCAGATAAGGAAGTAGACAGTCCCAATCCTTTCCATCTCTATCCACCACTTTCTTCAACATTTGTTTTAGGGTTTTGTTGAACCTTTCAACCAGCCCATCGGTTTGGGGGTGATACACAGATGTACGTAATTGCGTCACTTTGAACAATTTACACAGCTCCTTCATAACCCGGGACATAAAGGGTGTACCTTGGTCCGTAAGCAGTTCTTTACAAATACCCACCCGGCTAAACACAAGAGATAGCTCTTTGGCTATGGTTTTGGCCGAGGTATTTCGGAGAGGGATCGCTTCTGGATAACGGGTGGCATAGTCCATTATAACTAATATGTACTGGTGCCCCCTAGCGGACTTGATTATAGGACCTACCAAATCCATGGCGATCCTCTCAAACGGGACCTCAATGATGGGTAGAGGGACCAGCGGGCTACGGAAATGTGGCATCGGGGCCAACCTCTGACACACAGGGCAGGAGGAGCAATAATTTTCTATGTCCTTCATCACCCCCGGCCAATAGAATCTCTGTAATACCCTCTCTCGGGTTTTCTCTGTCCCCAGATGACCTCCAAGAATGTGCCCATGGGCCAACTCCAACACCAACTTCCTGTAAGGTTTGGGCACCACAAGCTGCTCAACGGTTTCTTCTGCCCTTTTTGCCACCCGATACAGTAGGTCCTTCTCTACGCTGAAGTATGGGTAAGTGCAGGTTTTATCTGGGTTCACTAACTCGCCATTTATTTTCACTACGTTTTCCCGTGCCTTTATTAGGGCGGGGTCTTTCAACTGTTCTGTGGCAAAGTTTTCCCTGTGAACCTCAAGATCAGAAAACTCCACAGACGGTAGGTTTTCGTCTGAGGAGGTGGGCTCCTCTCCAGTTTCTTGAGTCTCCCCTGCCAATACTGATAAGGGAAATTCCGGAGAGTCCTCACCACTCTCAGGGGAGTTCTGGCTATCACATTCCTTGTACATAGGGGCACCAGTCGGGGGCTCAGGATCATCCCACAGTTCCCAGAACTTCGGAAAATCCCTTCCCACAATGGCGTCATGCGGTAACTGAGATACTAAGCCCACTGGATGAGAGAGGGTACCTTTGGGGGTCTCGAAACACACTGTAGTCACTGGATACTCTCGGGTGTCCCCATGCACACAAATGACAGCTACCTTGCTATTCCCAGAGACCTCTGTTTTAACTAACTCAGCCTTTATCAGGGTCACAAGGCTACCTGAATCCAGCAATACCACAACATTTCTACCATTAACACACATTTTGCATAAATGTTTCTCAGTTCCTCGAATGGCAGTGCATGCGACTGTCGCACACAGCGACTGACGTCTGCCCGTCAGAAAGTCACACTGCATGGGTTCCTCCACAACCGGGCAATTGGCTGCAATATGTCCGGCAGCGGTAGCAAACGATCCTTCTTGCGGCCTCTTGAGCCGCTGATTTCCCAGGCTGTTCTCGCCAAACTTGGGGTAGAGCTCCCACCCTCTCACTCTCTCCACCCTCACCCCTTGGAATCCTCTTATCCGCCCCTGGGGATGGTCTGGTCTTAGGGTGGAAAGTCCGAGTGTCTCTGGAAGAGGCCGTCAGGTTCTCTGTAGCCAAGTATTTCTCCACACGATCCACAAGACCATCGGCCGTCTCTGGGTCTCCATGGCTTACCCACTTTTGGATGGCAGTAGGAAGAGCTCTCAAAAACCGATCCATTACAACACGTTCCACAATCTTTGGTGCGGACAAAGTCTCTGGCTGTAGCCACTTTCTGCTCAGGTGAATGAGATCATACATTTGAGACCTGGGGGGTTTTCCAAGCTGGAAAGTCCAGTTATGCACACGCTGAGCCCGGACAGCCTGGGTGACACCCAGCCTTGCCAATATTTCAGCTTTTAGCATCGCATAGTCTTTTGCTTGGTTAGGCTCTAGGTCATAGTAAGCTTTCTGCGATTCACCAGTTAACAGAGGAGCCACCAGTCCAGCCCACTGCTCCTCAGGCCACTTTTCTCTTTCAGCGGTCCTTTCAAATGTGGTCAAAAATACCTCTGGATCATCCTCTCCAGTCATTTTTGTCAATAAACGACTCACCCCAAAGGACGCGGTATTAGTGGGACGGCTTTCCTCACTGGTCTGCGGACGTTGCTGCATTGCTGCTTCCATCTGTTGTTGTAGTCTCTGCTCTTGCTTCTGTAACAGGTCTATGAAGCGGGCCTCAGATTGCTGCTGGGCTTGTTGCTGAGCCTCCAGACTCTGTTGCAAAGTTGCGTTTGTCTGCTGCTGGGCTGCAAGGCTCTGTTGATGAGCTTGCTGCTGGGCTGCAAGGCTCTGTTGATGAGCTTGCTGCTGGGCATTTGCTAGAGCCAGCTGCTTCAGTATCTCCTCCATGCTGGCTTAAAAAAAAACTGCCCGCATTCTCCACCAACTGTGAGGGGGTTAGCTCGGCAGCGGGTGTGTGTGACCCCCGAGATGGGCTCCCCACACAAAAACAGGCCCAGCAAACGGAGGTTGTGGTTTTCAAAATCAAAAAGGTGCGGTTTATTTTCTATTTACAGTGACAAAACACAGCAAAGCAAAAGAAACATAAACAAAATAAATCCTGGTCAACTTGACCTCTGACTAAACATACAGGTTTCCTAACTAACAACTGGGATCAGCCTAGTGCTGTCCTAGTCCCTAAGTCCCTGGTTTTAAATGTCCAAGCAAATAGCCACACAGGCTTTGTCTCACCGCACAGGGGTTCACTCTCCCTAGACAGTCCACACAGGTCTGGGTCCAGGCATGAGCTAACACCTAATGAATCTGGGAGTTTTTATAGAGGCCTAAATGAGCTGACAAGCTTCAGCTGGTCTCATCAACTCCCTGTCTGCACGACGCCCCACACTATCCCTAGAGGTATGAGTCATCCATGAGCCCACTAGCCTTATACAACTCTCCACCTAGTTGTATAAGTCGGCGTAAAGCCTGAATCTGGGAGAAATATATCTACCCCCCTGGATGCAACCAGGTGACTTTACCTTCCTGCTGTCACACTACCTATAGTTTTCTGTCCCTAGAAAAAATGTTTTTTTAAAGCACACTATAGCACAAGGAGAATTTCCCTCACTGTCCTTCCCTGTCCCTAGAAACAAGGATTATCACAGTGAAAGAAACTGACACTCTTCCTACCTATAGTTTTCTGTCCCTAGAAAAAATGTTTTTTAAAGCACACTATAGCACAAGGAGAATTTCCCTCACTGTCCTTCCCTGTCCCTAGAAACAAGGATTATCACAGTGAAAGAAACTGACACTCTTCCTACCTATAGTTTTCTGTCCCTAGAAAAAATGTTTTTTTAAAGCACACTATAGCACAAGGAGAATTTCCCTCACTGTCCTTCCCTGTCCCTAGAAACAAGGATTATCACAGTGAAAGAAACTGACACTCTTCCTACCTATAGTTTTCTGTCCCTAGAAAAAATGTTTTTTTAAAGCACACTATAGCACAAGGAGAATTTCCCTCACTGTCCTTCCCTGTCCCTAGAAACAAGGATTATCACAGTGAAAGAAACTGACACTCTTCCTACCTATAGTTTTCTGTCCCTAGAAAAAATGTTTTTTTAAAGCACACTATAGCACAAGGAGAATTTCCCTCACTGTCCTTCCCTGTCCCTAGAAACAAGGATTATCACAGTGAAAGAAACTGACACTCTTCCTACCTATAGTTTTCTGTCCCTAGAAAAAATGTTTTTTTAAAGCACACTATAGCACAAGGAGAATTTCCCTCACTGTCCTTCCCTGTCCCTAGAAACAAGGATTATCACAGTGAAAGAAACTGACACTCTTCCTACCTATAGTTTTCTGTCCCTAGAAAAAATGTTTTTTTAAAGCACACTATAGCACAAGGAGAATTTCCCTCACTGTCCTTCCCTGTCCCTAGAAACAAGGATTATCACAGTGAAAGAAACTGACACTCTTCCTACCTATAGTTTTCTGTCCCTAGAAAAAATGTTTTTTTAAAGCACAATATAGCACAAGGAGAATTTCCCTCACTGTCCTTCCCTGTCCCTAGAAACAAGGATTATCACAGTGAAAGAAACTGACACTCTTCCTACCTATAGTTTTCTGTCCCTAGAAAAAATGTTTTTTTAAAGCACACTATAGCACAAGGAGAATTTCCCTCACTGTCCTTCCCTGTCCCTAGAAACAAGGATTATCACAGTGAAAGAAACTGACACTCTTCCTACCTATAGTTTTCTGTCCCTAGAAAAAATGTTTTTTTAAAGCACACTATAGCACAAGGAGAATTTCCCTCACTGTCCTTCCCTGTCCCTAGAAACAAGGATTATCACAGTGAAAGAAACTGACACTCTTCCTACCTATAGTTTTCTGTCCCTAGAAAAAATGTTTTTTTAAAGCACACTATAGCACAAGGAGAATTTCCCTCACTGTCCTTCCCTGTCCCTAGAAACAAGGATTATCACAGTGAAAGAAACTGACACTCTTCCTACCTATAGTTTTCTGTCCCTAGAAAAAATGTTTTTTTAAAGCACACTATAGCACAAGGAGAATTTCCCTCACTGTCCTTCCCTGTCCCTAGAAACAAGGATTATCACAGTGAAAGAAACTGACACTCTTCCTACCTATAGTTTTCTGTCCCTAGAAAAAATGCTTTTTTAAAGCACACTATAGCACAAGGAGAATTTCCCTCACTGTCCTTCCCTGTCCCTAGAAACAAGGATTATCACAGTGAAAGAAACTGACACTCTTCCTACCTATAGTTTTCTGTCCCTAGAAAAAATGTTTTTTTAAAGCACACTATAGCACAAGGAGAATTTCCCTCACTGTCCTTCCCTGTCCCTAGAAACAAGGATTATCACAGTGAAAGAAACTGACACTCTTCCTACCTATAGTTTTCTGTCCCTAGAAAAAATGTTTTTTTAAAGCACACTATAGCACAAGGAGAATTTCCCTCACTGTCCTTCCCTGTCCCTAGAAACAAGGATTATCACAGTGAAAGAAACCGACACTCTTCCTACCTATAGTTTTCTGTCCCTAGAAAAAATGTTTTTTTAAAGCACACTATAGCACAAGGAGAATTTCCCTCACTGTCCTTCCCTGTCCCTAGAAACAAGGATTATCACAGTGAAAGAAACCGACACTCTTCCTACCTATAGTTTTCTGTCCCTAGAAAAAATGTTTTTTTAAAGCACACTATAGCACAAGGAGAATTTCCCTCACTGTCCTTCCCTGTCCCTAGAAACAAGGATTATCACAGTGAAAGAAACTGACACTCTTCCTACCTATAGTTTTCTGTCCCTAGAAAAAATGTTTTTTTAAAGCACACTATAGCACAAGGAGAATTTCCCTCACTGTCCTTCCCTGTCCCTAGAAACAAGGATTATCACAGTGAAAGAAACTGACACTCTTCCTACCTATAGTTTTCTGTCCCTAGAAAAAATGTTTTTTTAAAGCACACTATAGCACAAGGAGAATTTCCCTCACTGTCCTTCCCTGTCCCTAGAAACAAGGATTATCACAGTGAAAGAAACTGACACTCTTCCTACCTATAGTTTTCTGTCCCTAGAAAAAATGTTTTTTTAAAGCACACTATAGCACAAGGAGAATTTCCCTCACTGTCCTTCCCTGTCCCTAGAAACAAGGATTACCACAGTGAAAGAAACTGACACTCTTCCTACCTATAGTTTTCTGTCCCTAGAAAAAATGTTTTTTAAAAGCACACTATAGCACAAGGAGAATTTCCCTCACTGTCCTTCCCTGTCCCTAGAAACAAGGATTATCACAGTGAAAGAAACTGACACTCTTCCTACCTATAGTTTTCTGTCCCTAGAAAAAATGTTTTTTTAAAGCACACTATAGCACAAGGAGAATTTCCCTCACTGTCCTTCCCTGTCCCTAGAAACAAGGATTCGCACAGTAAAACACACTGACACTCTCCCTACCTATAGTTTTCTGTCCCTAGAAAAAATGTTTTTTTAAAGCACACTATAGCACAAGGAGAATTTCCCTCACTGTCCTTCCCTGTCCCTAGAAACAAGGATTCGCACAGTAAAACACACTGACACTCTCCCTACCTATAGTTTTCTGTCCCTAGAAAAAATGTTTTTTTAAAGCACACTATAGCACAAGGAGAATTTCCCTCACTGTCCTTCCCTGTCCCTAGAAACAAGGATTCTCACAGTAAAACACACTGACACTCTCCCTACCTATCCTTCTCTTTCCCTAAACTAAAGGAATCCAGGTTAAGCAAGAAAAAATAAATGTCACTGTCCCTGCCTATGCTTCTCTTTCCCTGCTCCGGAACACACTACACTAGGCCGCCGTGCTGGCGACCTTTTATAGTGTGGGGCGTGTACTAAACACCCTCAGCAATAATTGGCCACAGGCATCCTGCCTGTGGCCAATCATTGCTCTCCTCGCTGCCGGCGCTGTGATTGGCCAAGCATGCGGGGTCACAGTGCATGCTTGGCCAATCACAGCGCCTGGATGACACTGCGATGGCGTAGTGCATTGTGGGCCGTTCGCGTCACTCGAATTAGGCGCGAACGGCCCAAATCGTTCGATCTTCGTCGAACGATCGAACAGCCGATGTTCGAGTCGAACGTATGTTCGACTCGAACACCGAGCTCATCCCTAGATATAGAGGTCTTCTCACTTATATGTGCACTTATATACATAAAAGCTTCCACGGGCTCCAAGGTACAAATGTGCAGCCCACTAAAGATTTAAAGGTGTTTTTGGCTCCATAGACTTCAATAGGATCTCCTGAAAATTAGTGTTTTTCAATCCTAATCAACCATCTACCTATTAGCAACTACATTTTAATTAAAGGGGTAGAGAAAAAGGAAGCGCCACCTAAGTGCAGTATTAAAAGATTATTATTTTAATGACACAAATATCAATCACACTTACAGGAAAGGAAGCAAAGGAAGGCTCATCTTTAAAGATCCTGTAGTCCTCGTCCCGGATCCATGGGCTGCACAGATGTAGAAGATGCAGAGTAGGAAACAGGAAATACAAAGTCTCATCTGTGTCAGTGGTCTGTAGGGAAGCTTCAGATCCAGATCCGTTTTTCTATGCAGAGATGGTAAACTGCAGTCGTTGTTGCTGTTCATCCTGGAGCAGATCCTGTGGCCATCAGAAAGAAGCTGTGGCTGAGGTCACGGGATCACTTCCGGGGGAGGATTCCACAGAGTGAGAAGGGTTTGGATAGGCAGGCTACGCGCTCGGAGTCACTGCTCCTTCTATTGGCCTGATAGGAAGCTGAAAGAACTGATGTTTTTAAGCCTGTGCTGGAGCCGTGGGACTACAGGTCTAAAGCAGCAAGAGACCAACTAAATAAAACAAAAAAAAGGGCTACTGCACCTGGTATTCCCAGGCGGTCTCCCATCCTGGTACTAACCAGGCCCAACCCTGCTTAGCTTCCCAGGTCAGACAAGATCAGGCGCTTTCAAGGTAATATGGCCGTGGGCAATAAATAAGTGGACTGACAAGGAATATAAACTAAGTACGGGGCATATTGGTAAAAACACTGGGATATAAAAGGACTACACGTATGTATAAAATATATTAAAAAAGGGTTAAAAACACCATCTAGACTATTATAGTTTAAAAACACCATCATTAGACTATTATAGAGGACACAATAGGAACAGTCTGCTTACATAAAGCAGTGAGCCAATATTATAGGTAGCCTATTCAAAAGAGTTTACAACACACATAAGAGGGAAACTAAGTGGCATAAAATGTCAATATAGTAAAATGGCAGCAAAATATAATATTGGAAATGGGCCAAAATGTGTGAGGAAATACTATAACCATAGTCACAATTTCGCAGCTAGTACTAACCATGGTAGCAGATCAGACAGAAAGTCTGGGACTTTAAATGAGGCCTGAGACATTTAAGTCAGTAAGCCTCCATCCCTGTGAGTACGAAAACAGAAAGGGTCGGGACTTTGTATGAAGCATGCGGATTGAAAGCAAAAATGAGCTAGTGTGTCAAATATTGTAAATTTATTAAATATTGTACAGTAAAATACATAAGACACCATAGTACGAATTCCATCACCCAACAAGGTTAGTTAGTTCATATACTGGCAATTGTTCATAAAATAATTGAGTAAAACAGTATACACGTGAGGTGGAACTACATGATTGAACGTAGTTTAGGCATCTGAAGCTCGATGCGTTTCGCGGCTGTCATGCCGCTCATCAGGAGCTGATAGGTAATAGAAGTCTATAAAACAAGAACATTGTATCAAATAGTAGGTTAGGCTCATTATAAAGAGAGAAGAAGGGGGAGAAAGATATGCCCTTGATCCAACAGCTCATACTTACAGGTCGGGTGATAGTATGGGCACGGAAGAGGGCATGCAGGCGGCCGGGGACATTGTCTTACACGGGAGCTGAACAGGTGGCACAGCATGGAGGCAATAAACATTGTGTGAGCTGAACATGTGATCTTCACCAGGGTCAAGGGGCACATGCAAAATGACTCCTGGGCCATCTGAAACTAAATGTGAAATGCAAAGAGTTTGCTGTTGGTGTTGGATAGCTGAAGGGTGATGAGCCCTATGTACAGCAGTGAAAGAGTGAAAAGTAAATGTGAATGAAAAGGATGGTGATAGACAAGATAACTGAGATATGTGATAGTGTAGCTATGTTGAAAGGAATGAAGTGCTCCAACGTTGAGAACGCTATCATTGAGAAGTGAAATGAGTGAAAAGAGGTAAATGTGTGATGGTGAAGTTGTTTGCGAGCAATAGCGATGCTCCAACATGTAAACACCGTCATTGGGGGATTAAAAGATGGAGGGGGGGTCCGACCTGTAATGTGTGCTAGTGAAACGTGGTATTACAGGGCCTTAAAAAAGTATTCTTACCCCTTGAAATTTTGCACATTTTGTCATGTTGCAGCCAAAAACATAAATTTATTTAATTTGGATTTTATATAATAGGCCAACACAAAGTGGCACATAATTGTGAGGTGGAAGGAAAATTATTTGCAAATAAATATGTGAAAAGTGTGGCGTGCATTTGTATTCACCCACCCCCTTTACTCTTCAGAAGTCACCTAATTAGCAAATAGAGTCCACCTGTGTGTAATTTAATCTCAGTATAAATACAGCTGTTCTGTAAAGCCTTCAGAGTTTTAGAGAACCTCTGTGAACAAACAGCATCATGACAAGTCAGGGATAAAGTTTTGGAGAAGTTTAAAGCAGGGTTATGATACACGGGTCGAATTTCGAAAGAATTTTCTTTTGAAAATCTTATCTAAGAATTTTCGTTCCTATTTCACACCATTAGTGGGCTGCAGCAACAGCCGATTTTCGTGCGGCCATCGAATTTGAGTAATCGGACATGTTAGAAATTTTTGGAAAAACAACCGATTTTCTAATCAATGATGGGAGAGTTGTGCAAGAAATTAAATCGAAAAAGAAATGCGCATGTGCAAGAAAAGAAAATTCCCGGAAAGAAAAGAAGATTCCCAGCCACAAAAATTCTTTCTGTAGCAACATGAGGCGAAAGTGAAGACTTGGTTGGTCAAATTTCGAATTTCGAAATCAATGTTGGCACCATCGGATCACAAAACACACAAACTTTCTGATTTTCAAAAGATTTTTTTTTTCGAAATTCGACCATGTTAGGTTATAACAAATATATAAATCAAATCTGGTGGACCACAAGATCCGTACACCCACACTTAAGGTCCCACCACTGCACCAGGAACACACTAGTCTAAAGAAAATATGAAGCTGTCACTTTAAATGAAACAAAATATGAAAAAAACATTTACCATATAAACAAATACAAGTAAATAGTAGCGCTTGGTGACTAAAATCATATAACACCCAGTGACTGGTAAACTGTTGGTGACAGGTAAACTGATGGTACAAAATATATAAAAATATATAAATATAAATATGACCATAATCAATGATTAAATAGTCCATCTATAAGACATGATGTCTCAAGCAAAATTTGATCTTGAATTCTTCCACCACACCACATGCACTTGGTGATTCCACTCCCCTCTGGATATGCACTCACCAGATGAAGATGCCTTGCACTCTTATGATCAGCAAATCAGCATCAACCCTCACAGGGTTAAACATCCACGAATATCCAATCATGAATCCGAGTCATAAACTCTCCACATATAATAAAACAAAGTGCTCCGATAGTGCAGTAAAGTAGTGGTAAATTCATTAAATTAAAAAATCTTCAAACATTGCAGATTTTTAAATTTAATAATCACATGTAAGCATGAGTAAAAACATGTATTCATCCACTTGCAGCAGAAAGTACTGGCATGATATGGCCACAGCGGACCCAGCGTGTGTGATCTGGATCTAACCCACACAAGATCGCGAACCTCGGAATGTCACTTCCGGTATTGCATCAAACGTCACAACTGGTTGCCGTACAGCCACGTTTGGCATGTTTCGTCTTCACGACTTACTCAATAAATCCCATTAGTAAGTCATGATGGCGAAACACGTCGGAACATGGCTGTACGACAACCAGTTGTGATGTTTTACGCAAGCCTTCTTTTTTTAGACTTGACTTCCTTTATTTTCACCTAGTGCTAGTGATCCAGTCAATACATTTGATATTTTTCAACTTCCTTTAATAAGCCACAATGTCCAGTATAAGTGGCTCAAAGGGTTGAGACAAACGATTTACCACTGTCATGGGGTGCTTACAATGGTCAACTTTTATTAATTTATGTAAAACATTTATCCAAAAAGGCTTTAATTCATTAGTCAAGTCCATTTAAATCTACCAATGTACCTAACACTACCCTCCCTTCAGGCTGACAATGCTGCTGTTTAACCACTTGCTGCTCACCATATAGCAATATGACGGCGGCAAAGTGGTTATTTTTTCCTGATCGGACTTCATTTGACATGATCAGGATAACAAGCTGGTGCACGCCCACGGGGGTGCGCAGTGCGGCGATCGGAGGTGCTGTGTGTCAGTCTGACACACCGCAACTCAGATCGTGGTATGGAGCCTCTGACAGAGGCTTCTTCCACAATCCAGATTGGAGACACCTTTGGCCAGGAAATGTGCTACTGGCTAGATCACCAGGTAAAAATAAAGGGAAAACATATGTAATGCAGCCACCACATCTAGAGATTGTTGAACAGCAGGATATTAAATGTTTGTTTTTGGGTTTAATACCACTTTAATAGATAAGAATAATTTTTCCTGTGTATTCCCATGTTGGAATACAAGCAGCCATACCAACACATGGTCTGCAAACACATTATTCTGTTGTCACCAGTAGTTAAACTATGGAATCCAGTTGCTACTGGAATAAGCACATCAACAGGAAGTTCATACAAACACCAGTTTGGATACCTTTAGGTTGGCCATAGACAGTTTGAATCTCGGCCAGTTCCTGCTGGATTCAAACTGTGTGTGTGGGCAGGCTAAATGTACCAGGTTGATTGATCAATTAACTTGGTTACCACTGGCCTGCTGGATTGACTTGCGATTATTGCTAGCAGCTGCTTTAGTCATTAGCAATAACTATTGTCTTCTCCTGGCAGGGACGGCTTCCCCAGCTTGCCCCTGCCCACACCCGCACATTAAATGATATGAGTAAATAGTAAGAGCATAAACGAGCATACAGTACATATATATAGACATAGTCTGCTAGACAATGTAATCACTATACCAAAGTAACTTAGACTAACATTCTGTACCACTAGACTGGGATTAACTCATGAATCAGCAAAGTCAGCAATAAATAGTGCATATTGTTGTGGAATTTCTAGGCTGTTGTTTACAGAGCACACAGCCTATAATTCCTGTGCTATCTAAGCACACACTTTAGATTCATCTTTTTGCAATAATGCTATCTTTAGCTAAGTTTGCTAAGATCCACTCACCGTTCATACGTCCCATACATCCCAAGAAGGCAGCATCACACAGCTTATGTTCTCATCTCTCAGCAGACCAGCATGACTGCCTAGCCGACGCCTAATCATAGGCTTTTATTAAACTCAAAAGATCTCACACAGGAGGTGATTGGCTGCAGCAACCAATCCCCTCCCCCATGGGCGGGGACATCACAGGATGTCCCTTCCACACAGGAAAATGGCAATACCTGGACATTCCTTCCAACAGGAGATGCCATACATGAATCCCACTCAAGAAATATGGCTTAAAGGATTCAATACAATAATACATACAATGAATACAATAACGTATGATGGCTAAAGTTACCGTTGATAGGAATTCTTATTCTGCGCTATTCCATAGAATAACGCATATTAAGATTATACTATTATTGAATGGGGGAGGGAGGCTATCTGCAGACGCGCACTACGAATCCCAATCAATGTTGATCAGACACAGCAGAGACAAGAGCACGCATTTGCTCATAACCAATGATGTTGTTGCAGAGCGAGGACATCC
Source organism: Rana muscosa (assembly GCA_029206835.1). Lineage (NCBI taxonomy): Eukaryota > Metazoa > Chordata > Amphibia > Anura > Ranidae > Rana > Rana muscosa. The sequence goes on along the minus strand of CM055121.1, from coordinate 432,282,509 downwards.
CCTCCTCAACGATCGTCCGTGCTAATGCACAGAGGGCCCCCGTCGGTGGACATATCCGCACCCTGCAAACATCACACTCCAACCTCAAGACGTTTTCCCCTATCAGACGGGATTCAACCAGCCTCAGACTACCCCAATCAGTTCTTTTAGAGCGGGTTGCGGAAGTACTAACACTGGGTGACACTATGACAATACATATTAAATACATCTCCATAAAAATCTCCACAACAGTCCTCCCTTTTTTTTGTCATATGCACCCCATGTGTCCCTCGATGAAAGTTGATCTGCTTCTTACACCCGGAAATGAATCAGTCCTTAGTCCATAAAAAGGAAAACATGGCTTGACATGTAGACTCTACTCTTCAGGGGCATGACTTATAAAGGAGGACACGACATGGTGAGCTGTAGTAATCACCGATCCGTCTGTGATCCTCTGTGTCTTGTATGTGGGTCCGGCTTCGGGGCGTCTCATCAAGGAAACTGGTCACGCGTCAAATCAGGCAACAGGAGCACCTCGTCACGACATAGAAAGAATAGAAATAAAAACGACATGAGTATATATATTCCCACTTCCTTTAACCACGATCCGCTGTAAAATAAAAATTAGATCCCCAAAGATTCCCAGACCCTTAAAATAGACTCCCAACCTTCACTTAGCTACAGCTCTGGCTTCAACAATTACATGAAGAACCCTATCCTTAACGGATGAGAATTGTTCAATCGTATCCCAAGCCCGAGCCCCCCCCTCATGCAGGACACCATGCCCAGACCTGGTCGGGGTTGGTGAACAAATCCCTTCTAGCTGTCCCTGACATTCTTAATTTCCTGCGCCATCAGATCCTCGCGATCGGCCGCGACCTAAGATGTTGGGACAGCTTCACCATCACGCATGAACCTCTTGCTTTGGGGGAATTACCTTTATAAGCTGCAGATCCGCATAAACACCAAACTAAAGTTCAAACCCACTTGTGGGCTACCTAGATACCCAAACCGACAAGAGGCAGAGCCATTAAAACTAAAACAATTTTACCCTCTAAAAATACATCGTTAGATTCCATTGACAAGTGTCTGTTTGGAGTCTTCACTAGTTTGTCAAAACTCCTCATACCCATAATAACATCATAAATGGCATGTACCACTGTCATCGCTGGGGACTAAAACTCGGTGAAGACTCAGAACAGACCATCGGTCCTGTTCGCTTTCTGAGCTAGTCAGGACATACACTTTACATAATAACTTGGGATGCTTTTCACCGTTACCCTCGCTAAAATTTACTAAACAACAAAAATATAAATACCGGTAAACAAAGATACTCCTCATTCTTTGGTGTGGTTGAGCCGCTTCTTGCAGTGGCTGGCGTGGTCTCATCCCTCAAGCTTCTTTACAACAACCCAGTCACCTGGTTGGAAAGAATGTAAACTGATTATTAAGTCAGGGTCCAGGAGGGACTCGTGAACCCTGTGGTGGACATTTTGAAGTTCATATCACAATGATCGCACCTCCCCCATCAGCCGAGAATATAAGTGACAGCTAATGAGGAGAGTACGATCCTGGTTTTGATTGACCTCCAAACAACCCTCATATGACAATAACCCAGACATCGGGACTGTGGTCACTGCATAACCTGTGCGTGGCTTACAATACCTGGAACCATTGACAAAAGGTTCTTAGCCTCTGGGATGGGAACCTACTTCACCAGACTGCTGCTCGCCGATTCAAATTCTATCAAAAGAAAGACCGTCTTGGCACAAACTTGGTTAGAATTACAGAGGTTAACATTATTCGTTTGACAAAAAAAAAACTGTCACTCTTACGTTTATCATTCTCCCCCCTTTTCTTCCTCATTACAGACTGAAGGAAGAAATGCGTGGTGCAGGAAAAAAGAAACAATGAAATAGCCTATGATACTTTTACCTCCCTTAGACTCATATTTATCCATATGTACAGCTGTCTACATACACCTGTTCTCTGTGTACAAACTCCTTGGACCTGAAAAATACTTATAAGCAAAATCATTACTCTATCCTTCATATTTAACCTGCAAAGAATGGTAAATTGTCAATGACATTCTTTCAAAACCGATTCAGACAAAACCCTCCGTAACCCTTACTTTTCCCGTTCCTACAAACATACAACAGCCGCGACGCATCGGAGGATCGCCGCGGTAAGTTCGAACATATTCACGTTACTACATACAAACATTCAGATACAAACGTGGGGGAGATACTTCATAGTTTCCAAAACCAAAAATGAAAAAAAACAAAAAAAAAACAGCCAGAATTCTCCCTTCACTCTTTCAGCAATAGAAAAAAAAATACTATGAGACAAACATGAGAGCAGCTCGAGAACCTTCATGGATCAGCCATACAAAGTTCAAACAAATGGGCATGAGCCACCGTTCCTCATCATTACAGATTTCTGAAGCCGCAGCTCAACTACATCCATTCCAGAGGGATACCCAAAATAGTATCCTTGGACCACCTATGTTAATCTTTTTGGGGTTCAAAGGCCTTTGCCCCAAAACTAGGCTTTGTGCACTGTGTGACCGTCTGACTATGGGAAGCCTCCATTCCTTCCCTTTGCACAGACCTCCTTGTGTCCATGGCGATTCGAATCGGCTTATCGTCTTAAACCTGCGTCCAGGTTAAACCGTTGCACCCATTTTCGGAGAGCACCGCCCGGTGTCTTCTTATACGGTGGATTGAAGAACTACAACCACTATATGGTCAAGTCCTCCAACTAGAAACCCTAACCGAGGCGTCAACTTTATGGCTTGTTGTCCCAACACTTTTGGAACTACAGAACAACCACAGATCAACCCCCGAATTAGGCCTCTACCCCTCACAGTGCATGCATACACAAGCATTTTCCGCTATACACCCATACACTGCGTTGTCAGACTAAACCTCGCAGAACACTTACACCAGTTTACCACCTGCAGAACAATGTGGCTAATCTCTGTATCTAGATGATAAAACAATGGTGACGCCCCCCTGTTTTTCTCTCTACCCAAAACTGTATTACAGTACAAAACTTCACAAAACTGGAACAAAATATAAAACACTTTTAAATGCAAAAATGTTTTTCTATTTTCCTTCCAAACACAAATCTCATTGCTCACCTTTAAAAACCCCAAGCTCCTCCCACCAACTTTCTGCTGATATATAAATGCTGAAAAGAAACTTCCGGTTATGCTCAGCTACTTAAAAAAAAATGGTTTATTTACATATCAATTGTTCAGGAAGAGGGAGGGGGAGGGGAGGCCTTAGCCCTAATCGCCTTGTCTATCAAGACTTCAAAAAAATCCATGGCTACACATCATATATATTTCAACCATTTAAAACCTTGTCAAGGAAATGATGGAGTAAACCCCCCTTTGCAAATGGGAGGGAATCCCCCCTGACCCACATTCCCTGGAAGTCAGACCATAAGTTGGGACTCAAAATACAAACTCCTGCCAAAAGATGGCTATACAGTACAAGTTCCAAAAAATGAATTGCCCTCTGGGAAACTCCCAAATATTTAAACATAAAAACACATCATTGTACAAAAACTCTGTTAGTCTTACAATCTATCAAAATTCAGTGTAAAGTGAAGTTTTTCTTAAAACCAAAATCCAATGCAAAAAAAAACGCCGCTCATATACTGCAAAGTCAGCTGACCCTGCAATAGCTTACATTCACTTAAATGAAAACAGAGAAACCTTCCTCCTAACACCATCTGCATGGATTTTGCATGTTGTCCCTGTCTCTGCGTTGGCCTCCCCCCACACTCCAACTGCTGGTAGGTCAGCCAGATCCCATCCATAAATAGGCCCCAGCATGTGTGTGTGTCCGCAAGCGTGGCCCCTCGGGGTAAGACCGCGCTATCTCAAGATACCACTCTACTCAACTCAAAAGGCGATGCTTAGAAAAACTATTTAATCTAGCAAACGCATAAAACAGGACAAAACTGCGCCAATCAACAAATGCCAACACAGTATCCAGGGGCTGATGTGCACCAACTACTAGATACCAAAAAAACAATGGCCAATGATTATAAAACATATGACAAAAGTCCAGATGAATGCCCAGATGATGCAATAAAAACCCCAAAAATTAAACCACAATACTGAATCATAGAGCTAAAAATGATGGATTAATAGTCCCACTGCAAAGGCATAAATCCTGCAAAATCACAAGCTGAGATCAGTAGATGATTATGCAACACACAGTGACATCAGCAAACAAAGGTAAGGCAACAGCCTACCAGAGGCAAGCCCATGAATGGTGGATGAACCATCGCAAGCCTCATGGACAACAATTTTTCCCGCCAAAACCAGCATCTCTTTAAAAGAAAATCAAAAATGTTTTTCTCCACAAAGACAGACTACACCATTGAGATTTTTCTTAATGATCATCAAAATCCACTGAAAAATATGTGTCTTGAGTCACCTACACTCCACAAGGCTCATGCCATCTCCACAAAGCCTCACACCTGAGACACCACATGACCACTAAAACATTTTAAAACCCTTTGGCCACTAACAGCACATTTAAAAAATTTAAGTTACATGCACAACATTAAAACAACACTTTTCTCTACACATACACACTGTGGCATCAGCTTCCATAACAAGCCATTGAGAAATATAACTCCTCAATGCTAGCATCCAAAACAGCCTGCAACCATTCAAAGGGCATATTCCTTTCAACAAACAGCTACTATTGTCTGGCTTCCAACAATGCCTGGCCACTTGAATATGCGGCAGGAATTTTCAACTTAAAAACCAAACACTTTTGTTAAAATATTTTTACACTTATGGAGACATGTGTCTTTGTCCCCTACAAAAATCACAATCTATCCATTTCTATTTTTCATAGAAATCACAAACACTACACACATACAGTATATTGTTGTCCTACATGTCTGCCCAGAGATTCCTTCCCTCAGGGCACAGCCCCAGCAATACAAAGCAGTGGGCAAGCCCTTCCCCCATTCAAGCACATGGCTCACAAACAAGCCTCTGAGAAATACAAAAAGCTCAACCAAACACATTGCAGGCTGAATAATCCCACATCTATATCTTCATTTCATACACAATATACAGTTTTCATCAGCATTCACACAGGCTCAAACACTACACACAACTTTGTTCTGAAAATTGGAAAGTCAGATATACACAACTTTCAAACATGTTGGCAGTGATAGCCATGCTGCCTGCCCCTCCCTCGCTAAACCTCATGGGGGAAGCCATTTTCAGCTTCTCTCACACAAACATCCAGGCACACCCAGGCATACCCACACAGGCACACACAATCAAATTCACAGGCATACGATCCATGACAAAATCACACACACATCTCTCGTACTGCAAGCATTATTTCAAAAAGACGAAAAATGTGTTCTTTTACAAAGTACAGCCTCTTCACGCATCACATCGCAGGTCCACTCTTCCCCCTCTGCTGATGTGATGCTCAAAGAGGCCGCAATTGGTCCAATCAGAGTCGCCATTCTGTTGTGGAATTTCTAGGCTGTTGTTTACAGAGCACACAGCCTATAATTCCTGTGCTATCTAAGCACACACTTTAGATTCATCTTTTTGCAATAATGCTATCTTTAGCTAAGTTTGCTAAGATCCACTCACCGTTCATACGTCCCATACATCCCAAGAAGGCAGCATCACACAGCTTATGTTCTCATCTCTCAGCAGACCAGCATGACTGCCTAGCCGACGCCTAATCATAGGCTTTTATTAAACTCAAAAGATCTCACACAGGAGGTGATTGGCTGCAGCAACCAATCCCCTCCCCCATGGGCGGGGACATCACAGGATGTCCCTTCCACACAGGAAAATGGCAATACCTGGACATTCCTTATTCTGCGCTATTCCATAGAATAACGCATATTAAGATTATACTATTATTGAATGGGGGAGGGAGGCTATCTGCAGACGCGCACTACGAATCCCAATCAATGTTGATCAGACACAGCAGAGACAAGAGCACGCATTTGCTCATAACCAATGATGTTGTTGCAGACGAGGACATCCCCTCCTCAACGATCGTCCGTGCTAATGCACAGAGGGCCCCCGTCGGTGGACATATCCGCACCCTGCAAACATCACACTCCAACCTCAAGACGTTTTCCCCTATCAGACGGGATTCAACCAGCCTCAGACTACCCCAATCAGTTCTTTTAGAGCGGGTTGCGGAAGTACTAACACTGGGTGACACTATGACAATACATATTAAATACATCTCCATAAAAATCTCCACAACAATATGAGCATAAACTGCTAGTGCACAGTTCACTGTAGGAGACTGGCTAGGATATACTGCAATGTCCTCTGAGAGGTACCTCTTAGCAAAAGCAATAGGTGAAGGTCTCTGTGCAGCTGCTGTAACAGGACAGTCTTTAGTCCTAACTCCTCAGCCGGCTAACATTGAGGGCCAGTTGTACCATTGGTGCACTTTAGAATAGCCCCAGTCAAGCCTACAGGCAGCAATAAGACAACTATATGGCTGTATGGTCAGTTCTTAAAGGGCTCAGCCTCTCTAGCAGCAGATAGTAAATCCCAACAGCAGCAGCTCACCAGTCCTAGTGATATTACAGCTCCCCATCCAGTCACACAAAGGGATTTGTTTATTCTCTGCTCTGCACCCAAGTGACTCTGGCTGACAGTGACTCTGGAACACAGCACCCTGGATTCATCTCAGGTTGCCATTTTGCAGCCCTGATCATGCACACCGGACAGCGATGTGCACTCTCGGGTCTCCCTTACAGCAAGAAGAAGCAATGTCCTGTACAGCCTGATAAAATGCAGATCTTCCCCATGATCTCTGCAATATTCCAGTACAAAAGCTCTTTACATTACAGTAGAATCTCTCTCCTCTGGACTGTTCCCACAGCGCAGTGCTGCATCTGCATGACTCAGTCTATTGTATTTTCCTGCTCAGCAGACGCCTCTTCTTGCTGATATAGCTTTTAACTAGTTCAGCACCACAGGGTAGCTACAGAGAGCAGCTGCAGCCAGTGTTTCTCTCTTCATTCTTAGACAAGCACCTCACTACATATACTGTACATTATATATATATATATATATATATATATATATATATATATATATATATATATATATACACACTAAATTTGGTTTTGGCATATTACTCAATGGTTATCAATATTCTCCCTTATCTGATATCTGCAAGCAGGTTTATTCTCAGTTCTTGTACATATCTTCACTCATTACAGTTCCTCTCCTTTACAATACTAAATAGCAGGTATACTTTACAGTTTTCATAAAACCCTTTAATAAACAAGCTTGTAAAAAATAAACCTAAATTTGTCTACTTGTGTTAGATGTGTGTTTCCTTAAAATGCAAATCCTCGTTATGGTCCATACCCAACCTTTTAATAAGCAAACAATCATTATTGAAAATCTATTTACTTCATGTTGGTACCCTTTCTACAAGGCGGCTCTGGAGAAAAGCCAAACAGAATTTTATCCACAACAAATTCATCCTGTCATGCTTTATTTCTGCTCTTTCATAATCCAGGCAAACATATTTCACATTTTTCACCAACACAAATCAAAGCCAAGTTATAGCTAATTCTGTTTTTTATTCTCCTTGACCTTATCCTAGCACAGAAGATGCTCAATTTATGCCCCAAGACTTTGCCAAATGTATCCTACAAAAAAGCAAAGATGTTCCAGTCCTTCATTACAAAAGATTACATGGCACCTCTACTAAATTCTTCAAAGTTTATTGCAGCCTTGGCCCTATACTCAAGTATGGAAGGTGCGTAAAACCTGCCATTCTCCTAGTTCCTACTTAAAGTGGTCTTTTTCATATTTCACAAAGGGAGACTGGCGCTTGTATTTTGTGGCTGAGGGGGGCTTTTTGTACATAGAACTAGTGAAAATCTTAAGTGTCTTTAATATTGAAGCAATCACTAACACTTGAGGACATGAACTGTGGAAGCTGTGCCAAATTAAATGCATAGGACTAGTACTGTATGTAGGCTCTTTGCAACTGCCTGTTTCCTCATTACTCACTTGTTCTGCACTGTATCGGTGTGAAGATGGCCAACTTCATAGAGGCAGAGCTTACATTCTGTCAAATCTGCTCCTGTGATGATTGGCAATCCAATGACTGATGGAGGAGTAATCAAGAACCAGCAGGAACAGTTTAGAAAGCCCAGATCCACAGAACGAAAGAAGCAGAAATATGCTAGCTGTGCAGTTCCTTAAGTATAGTAAGAAGCACAGCAGTGACATCACTGAATATTGTGAGAAGAGTAGTCCGGGGCTCTTATACTGCAGATATACACATATGAGGCTATAGGCACAAGAATGCTATTTTTTAGAAGGCAGGGCTGCTAAGTCACAATTAAAGTGGTTGTAAAGCCCAAACATGTTTTACCTTAATGCCTTCCTTGCATTAATGTAAATATTTTTTAGGTGTCAGCATCCCCCCCTTTACCCCCCCCCCCCCATTTTTGATTACCTGAGCCCTCATTTGATCCTGCACCGTCCACGTCTGCAGCTCTTCTCTCCCCTCACTTCCGGGTTTCGCTGGCTTTGCTGGGGCACCCGGTGCTGTCAATCAAATCCAGTGACGAGGAAGTGGGGGAGAGAAGAGCTGCTGACGTGGATGGCACAGGATCAAGTGAGAGTCCCACTGTCTGTGTCAATGGATGCAGCATGCACGAGTGCCCCCATGGGAAGCGGCTTCCTGTGGGAGCACTGGACAGATGGGAGGGGCCAGGAGCACGGGGGACCCAAAAGAGGAGCAGGTAAGTATAGACATGTTTCTTATTAAAAAAAATTACCTTTCCAACCACTTTAACTTTTCTACATGTTCCCTATAAGATAGTAAACCTTTTGATTTCAAGTCAGGAAAATTTTTAAGTAGAACAAAACCTTCACAAAACAATATTTCAGAGAAGGCTTTGCCATAGTACAGACATATGCAAATGCTCTGGCCAAGAACTGGCTGGGCAGTTGTGCACATAAGTGAGCAGATGCGCACGCACATAGGCACGCACATTCCCAGGTACATGCTCGTCATCAATACTGGTGCCAAACAGCCTATTTAAACAGGGCTTATGTACTGGCTAATTGCTTTTTGGTCTACAGCATTCTGTGTGTGTTCCTGATTCCTGTGCGTAGCTTCTGATTGCTTACTCCAGACCATCCTTGGCTGTTACCTGCCCTGACCTCGGCTTGTCCCTGGATTCTGCTTCTGCCTTATGCTCTTGTCTGATATATTCATCGTTGCTGACATTGGTCTGTGACCAGACCATTCTTCTGTCTGTCGTCTATGCCTGATCTGCCTGCCTATTACTGACCCAGCTTTTCTGACCCTGCATCCAGCTCTTCCAGCCTGCTACAGCTTCATCAGTCCAGCACATCATCCTCTGGCATGTGCTTCCTGCTGCACATCCACAGCCTGTCTGCTTCCAGCGTGCCCTGCTGTCCCATCAGCTTGCTTTCAGCTGTTTTGTCTCTTGGCATTCCTCCAGTGAAGTTTCAGCTACTGCTAATGCAGACTATTGGACTGATCATAAGCACTCTTACCTCGTGTGCTGTCGTGGTTACTGTTCCACTGTCAGTGATCCCCGAGCCAGAGGTATACGAGAGGCCTTCCTCTGCACATCAGGTTCTCTATTGATAATATATTCAGGCAATACAGCCAATATAGTTTACAGTTTTTTATTTATTTTATTTTATAATTGCACTTCTGCTTGTCAAAAGGCAATATTTTAATTTTTTTTGTGAAACTTGGTTTTATTTAAAAAGATGTTAGCTATATCACAACAGTTACAGTGCCTTGAAAAAGTATTCACACCCCTTGAAATTTTCCACATTATGTCATGTTACAACCAAAAAATCTAAATGTATTTTATTGGGATTTTTATGTGATAGACCAACACAAAGATGCACATAATTGTGAAGTGGAAGGAAAATGATAAATGGTTTTCAACATTTTTTACAAATAAATATCTGAAAAGTGTGGCGTGCATTTGTATTCAGCCCCCTTTACTCTGATACCCTTAAATTAAAGTCTAGTGGAACCAATTGGTTACCTAATTAGTAAATGGAGTCCATCTGTGTGTAATTTAATCTCAGTATAAATACAGCTGTTTTGTGAAACCCTCAGAGGTGTGTTAGAGAACCTTAGTGAACAAACAGCATCATTAAGGCCAAGGAACACACCAGAGAGGTCAGGAATAAAGTTGTGGAGAAGTTTAAAGCAGGGTTAGGTTATAAAAAAAAATCTCATGCTTTGGACATCTCACAGAGCACTGTTCAATCCATCATCTGAAAATGGAAAGAGTATGGCACAACTGCACACCTACCGATACAGGGTTGTCCATCTAAACTAACAGGCCCATGGTTAGCAGCCAAGCAGCCTGTCACGAATATCACATTTACCCCAACGCAGGTGGTTAGACACTAAAGCTGGTTACTGTGTGCTTCACCTATAGCAGCCCTTTTTCCCTTAAGACAAGCAGGCCTACCGGTACTTGGTTGCCCTCTGAACTTATACACAATGCTATAGTGTCTGGCTACCATGCCAGGGCAGATGCAAACTGAGCAAAGCAAACAGGTACTTGCAGTTTAGCAGACAGATAGCGTGGTTCAAAGGCAGTTCAGGTAATAAGGCAGGCTGAGTCCAGGGGATAATCCAGTATCCGTTCCAGGTAAAAGGCAGGCTGAGTTCAGGGAATAGTCCAGTATCCAATCCAGGTCATACACAGGAGATCCAACAGCAAGCAAGGCAGACTAACGGGAGGCTTGATCTAGAACAATGCCGGTAAGTCTGTCTCTATCACAAGCAAGGGATAGAGTGTTCGGTTTGCTTATATCAGGTGACTGAGCAGATCAATCACCAACAGATGAACACAGACAGGGAGGATGCAACAGCCAACACCCAGCTGCTGGAATAGGGAGCAGGAGCACTTAAGTGATCATGACACAGCCAAGAGGCCCATGGTGACTCTGGAGGAGCTGCAGAGATCCACAACTCAGGTTGGAAGAATCTGTCCACAGGACAACTATTAGTCGTGCACTCCACAAATCTGGCCTTTAAGAGTGGCAAGAAGAAAGCCATTGTTGAAAGAAAGCCATAAGAAGACCTGTTTGCAGTTTGTGAGAAGCCATGTGGGGGACACAGCAAACATGGGGAAGAAGGTGCTCTGGTCAGATGAGGCCAAAATTCAACTTTTTGGCCGGAAAACGAACACTACACATCACCCTGAACACACCATCCCCACCATAAAAAATGGTGGTGGCAGCATCATGTTGTGGGATGCAGCAGGGACAGGGAAGCTGGTCAGAGTTAATGGAAAGATGGATGGAGGTAAATGCAGGGTAATCGTAAAAGAAAACCTGTTAGAGTCTGCAAAAGACTTGAGACTGGGGCGGGGGTTCCCATTCCAGCGGGACAACGACCCTAAACATACAGCCAGAGCTACAATGGAATGGTTTTGATCAGGGATCTCCAAAGTGTTGCCCGCGGGCCACATCCGGCCTGCTAGGACGTTTTGTCCGGCCTGCAGCTTCAGTCATCAGACTCACTGCAGGGCTGCAGGGACGGACTCTGCTTGAATTGCGGGGTTTGCTCTGCCTTCTGTCAGGCATTGAGGGTGTGTGCCAACAAAGCCAGCCTCCCCCCCAGCACATTCTTTTCCCCATTCCCCATCACCGTCTGCTATTTCCCCATAGATCAGCGTATTCTGTGCTGCTTCTCTGAAGGGCTGGCATTAGAGCAGACACACTGCACTTCCCGGGTCCCGCCCACTTTTACACAGACACGCTGATCTAACTGCGGGACAGGAGCTGGGACTCTGCACTGAAATAACATAGGCTCATAGATCAGCGTGTCTTTTTTAAAGTGGGCGGGACCCGGGAAGTGCAGTGTGTCTGCTCTAATGCCAGCCCTTCAGAGAAGCAGCACAGAACACGCTGATCTACGGAGAAATAGCAGATGGTGATGGGGAAAATAATGTGCTGGGGGGGGAGGCTGGGGACATAAGTGAGGGAGGGCTCTGATGGGGGAGAAAACTGTGTGCGGGGCTGTGAAGTAGAAAACAAATGTGGGAGATCTAATGGGGACAAAACTTTGTGTGGGGTCGCTCTGATGGGGATGTAGATGTTCTGGGGGGGTGGTCTGATGGGACACAAGTGTGGAGGGGACCCTGATGGGGGACACAGGTGTGGAGGGTGCTGTGATGGGTGACACAGGTTTGGAGGGGACCCTGATGGGTGACACAGGTGTGGAGGGGACCCTGATAGGGGACACAGGTGTGGAGGGGACCCTTATGGGGACACAGGTGTGGAGGGGGCCCTGATGGGGGACACAGGTGTGGAGGGGTCTGTGATGGGGGAGACAGGTGTGGAGGGGACCCTGATGGGGGACACAGGTGTGGAGGGGGCTGTGATGGGGGACACAAGTTTGGAGGGGGCTGTGATGGGGGGACACGAGTGTTGAGGGGACACAAGTGTGGAGAGGGCTCTGTTGGGGGGACACAAGTGTGGAGGGGGCTCTGATGGGGGGACACGAGTGTGGAGGGGGCTCTGATGGGGGGACAAGAGTATGGGAGGGGGCTCTGATGGGGGGGCACAAAAGTGTGTTGGGGGACACAAGTGTTGGGTGAAGGACTCTGATGGGGACACAAATGTGGGACAAACATGTGGGGGTGCTGATTGGGACATGGGCAGGAAGGGTTTAAATGGGGGGAGGTGGCTCTGGGGGGACACAAGCGTGTGGCAGGAGTTCTGATGGGGACACAAATGTGTGGGGGGGGGCTGTGATGGGAACAGAAATGTGCAAGGGGGGGGTGTTAATGGGGACAGAAGCATGTAGGGAGGGTCTGATGAGGACACAATTGTGTGGGAAAATTCAGCTGGGGACACAAATGGGTGGGGAGGCTCTGACAGGAACACAGATGTAAAGCCTCATGCACACTTAATGTTTAGCCCTGGTGCACGAGGCTCTGGCATTTAGGTGAAGGCAGAGGATACAGGTGCACCATCCAGCCCCGCTGATGGCAGCCTTTTTTTAATTCTACTCTATTCCATAGCTGAGGAGTCATTTATAAATAGCTTCTTTTTTTTTCCGGCCCGCGAACATCTGTAAAATATACAATGTGGCCCTCAAAGTAAAAAGTTTGGAGACCCCTGGTTTAGATCAAAGCATATTCATGTGTTAGAATGGCCCATTTAAAGTCCAGACCTAAATCCAATTGAGAATCTGTGGCAAGACTTGAAAATTGCTGTTCACAGACGCTCTCCATCCAATCTGCCAGAGCTTTAGCTATTTTTCAAAGAAGAATGGGCAAAAATGTCACTCTCTAGATGTGCAAAGCTGGTAGAGACATCCCCAAAAAGACCTGCAGCTGTAATTGCAGCGAAAGGTGGTTCTACAAAGTATTGACTCAGGGGGGCTGAATACAAATGCACACCACACTTTTCAGATATTTATTTTGTAAAAAAAAATGAAAATCATTTATAATTTTTTTCTACTTTACAATTATGTGCCACTTTGTGTTGGTCTATCACATAAAATCCCAATAAAATACATTTACGATTTTGGTTGTAACATGACAAAATGTGGAAAATTTCAAGGGGTATGAATACCTTTTCAAGGCACTGTAAATCTGTGTCTGTAGTGCATGTTCAAACCATAAATAATAACATCTTATTAGATTTTTTACTCCAGGCAGGGACTGTACAAGGCAGGGGCAGGAGGGGCACGTGTCCTGGGCGGTACCATTTGCTATAGGAGGGGGGCGCGCAGCCTGCAGGTGAAGTTATGCCACGGCCCCCGCCCGCCAGTGTGTACAACTTAAGTCACCTGTGTCAGTGCCCAGCGGCACTGTACAAATTGTGTGTGCTGAGTGCGTGCGCTCCTGCATCCTCCCTTCCCTCAGCTTCACTGACAGCTTCACTGTCTCCTACTGTCATGTTTACTCCCCCATACGGAGGAGTCTCTTAGTCCCTGCCAGCGGCGTGACGTCACTCACGGCCATAGGCGAGGTAAGTATGTAATGCAGCATGGACAGGGGTCGGCAAGGTGTCCCCACACGGACAACGGTCCGTGTGCGGTCCTTGCAATGTCCACAGCCGCCACTGACTTTTTTTTACATTTTTTATAAGGCTTCTTTCACACTGGGGTGGCGGGTCCATTAGTGGTAAAGCACCGCCAGTTTTAGCGGCGCTTTACCACTATTTAAGCGGTACTTTTCAGCCGCTAGCAGGGAACTTTTAATCCCCAAGAAGGAGTTAAAAGCGCCTATGTTGCTAGCCGGAGGTGGCTGAGGGGAGGTTAATTACAATGGTATTTAATTTCTGTAATATGCAGCATGGAGGAGGGTTAATGTGTTGCCACATTCGTGACTGATGCATTAGTGACCAGTGGCAGTTAGTTAATCCCTTTGTGCTGCATTGGTGGCATCAGTGTTAGTGTTAATGCATCTGTGACCAATGGCAATACATTAACCACTTAAGGACCGCCGCACGCACTTATACGTCGACAGAATGGCAAGGACAGGTAGATGGGCATACAGGTACGTCCCCTTTAACTTGCCACCGTGTGGTCGCGCTCTCCGTGACCATGGGACTCAATGTCATTTTCATTTATTCCCTTGATTTCTATTTTTTTTCTATTTTCTAATTGAACTTGTTTAGCTTTAAGTATATTCTTGTTTTGAAACAACATTGATTATTTCTTAAAAACGGGGGCGGGGGGGGGGGGCGCAGTTTGCCATCTTCGCCCTGGGCACCAAATGGCCTTGTCCCAGCACTGACTCTAGGAGTATATATATTAGGTTTGGAAATTCTAGAGAAATGCCTAAATAACGCATTTTGCATTACAATTTACCTAAACCCATTACATTTCATTAAAGCTGATCAGTTGATCAGCTTTAATTTCATTTAGCTCTGCTGCAAAATTCCTGAAGACAGGCTTTCTCTAATTTCCCTAAATAGCCAAGCAGCAAAGTGTCTGAGCAATGTGATCCTTACCATATGTTGCTGTTCTTGACTTTTTCATAGAAAGTATACGACCCTCTAAACACTTTAATAAATGAGCAGCTTCATGTTTTGAAATTGCAGCAGGAAAAAAAGACTCAATCAACAATTTAAACAAGTCCACAGCTTTCTCAATTAGAAGTACACTTGTAACACAAACTCTGCATCTTCATTTAAATGTTCTTCAGCATCTCAGCACAGTGATCAATAATCAGCAAATTAACTTCTGCAGACAACTAGTGACAGTAGAGAAAAGCAAATCACAGTTGCCTGATACTGATTTTCTTTTTCTAACTATATGCTTAAAATGGCATTTCATAGAAGGTTGCATTAATACATTACATACTGGAAGATAGCAAATGTTTAACTTAGCCCACAGAAACCAGATTCCAAATGGCATTTTTTACAGGTCAGTTTAGAAACAAAAAAATTACTTTTGATTGATTTAACCACTTCCCTACCGTGCACGAAAACCCCCTTCCTGCCCAAGCCATTTTTCAGCTTTCAGCGCTGTCACATTTTAAATGACAATTACGCGGTCGTGCGTCCTTTTTTTCCCACAAATAGAGCTTTCTTTTGGTGGCATTTGATCACCTCTGCGGTTTTTATTTTTTGCGCTATAAACAAAAGAAGAGCGTCCAGTTTGAAAAAAAAACACTATTTTTTACTTTTTGCTATAATAAATACCCATTTTTTTTTCAAATAAAAATTTCCTCAGTTTAGGCCGATACGTATTCTTCTACATATTTTTGGTAAAATAAAAATTGGACACTTTTGACACATTTTTGGAACCATGCACATTTATACAGCGATCCCTGCTATAAAAATGCATTGATTACTGTATAAATGTGATTGGCAGGGAAGGGGTTAACCACTAGGGGGCGGGAAGGGGTTAAATATGTTCCCTCAATGTGTTCTAACTGTGGGGGGAGGTGACTGACTGGGGGAGGTGACCGATGGTTGTCCCTATGTACAAGGGACACACCATTGGTCCCCTCTCCCTCACAGGACGTGGATCTCTGTGTTTACACACAGAGATCCACTTTCCTGCTCGTTTCCCGGGCAATCGCGGGTGCCCGGCGGCAATCGCGGCCGCCGGGCACGCGCATCGGGGCCTTGGGAACGCGGCGGGCGCGTGCGCGCCCCCTAGCTCGTTTTAAAGGGAGGACGTCATATGACGTCCTCCCAGAACGAGAGTGTCCTCCGCCCGCCGTCAATTGACAGTGGGCGGGGGACAAGTGGTTAAAGGACAATGCTGTCTGATGTTTTGCTACATACAGTGGCTTGAAAAAGTATTCATACCCCTTGACATTTTTCACTTTTTGTCATGTTACAACCAAAAACGTAAATTTATTTTATTGAGATTTTATGTGATAGACCAATACAAAGCGGAACATAATTGTGAAGTAAAAGGAAAATGATAAATGGTTTTCATTTTTTTTTACAAATAAATATATGAAAAGTGTGGCTTGGATTTGTATTCAGCCCCCTGAGTCAAAACTTTGTAAAACTCCCTTTTGCTGCAATTAAAAATGACAAAGTAATGACAAAGTAATTACAAATGGGGATGTCTCTAGCAGCTTTGCACATCTAGAGAGTTAAATTGTTGCCCATTCTTCTTTGCAAAATAGTAAAGGGGGCTGAATACAAATGCATGCCACCCTTTTCACATATTTATTTGTAAAAAAATTAAAACCATTTATCATTTTCCTTCCACTTCAGAATTATGTGCCACTTTGTGCTGGTCTATCACATACAATCCCAATAAAATAGGATTTTTATAACAGCTTACCTGTAAAATCCTTTTCTTAGGAGTACATCACGGGACACAGAGCGACATAGTCATTACTAATGGGTTATATAGATACCGTCAGGTGCTGGCACTGGCAACTTCCAAAACCGGAAGTACCCTCCCCTATATAAGCCCCTCCCATCCGGGAGCACCTCAGTTTTGTAGCAAAGCAATAAGTGTCCCCAAAGAGGGGCGGGAGCTCTGTGTCCCGTGATGTACTCCTAAGAAAAGGATTTTACAGGTAAGCTGTTATAAAAATCCTATTTTCTTTCTCGTACATCACGGGACACAGAGCGACATAGTCATTACTAATGGGATGTCCTAAAGCAATGCCCAATGAGGGGGGGGATACACCATATATAAGCTGAGCGCTATCAGACATGAGGATCTTTTGCGGCCTGCAACACACTGCGCCCAAAGGCGACATCCTCCTGACTTCTAACGTCCACCTGGTAGAACCTAGTAAACGTGTGAACTGAAGACCATGTTGCGGCCTTACAGATTTGAGCCAGGGAGGCCTGGTGATGCACTGCCCATGAAGTTCCAACTGCTCTCGTGGAGTGCGCTCTAACTTTGAACGGAGGCGGTCTCCTTCTCAAGCCATAGGCTTGTATTATGACCTGTCGAATCCACTCGCTAAAGTAGATTTTGACGCTGCCTGACCCTTTCTGGGGCCTTCCGGCAGAATAAACAAAGTATCCATTCTGCGAATCTGAGCAGTGGCTTTTAGATAAGCTTTAACTGCTCTTACTACATCCAAAGAATGCAATAACTTTTCCTCTACCGAAGTAGGTTTGGGGAAAAAAGAAGGAAGAACCACATCTTGGTTCAAATGAAACCTCGATACCACCTTAGGAAGAAAGGCTGGATGAGGGCGTAACACTACTCTATCCTTATGGATAACCAGATATGGCTCCTTACAGGACATAGCTGCTAATTCCGACACTCTTTTAGCCGAACAAACGGCTACTAGAAAAATCAATTTCCTGGTGAGAAGAACCAAAGAAATATGCTGTAATGGTTCAAATGGTTGTTTCTGTAGAACCGACAGAACCAAGTTTAGATCCCATGGACATATGGGAATATTAACCGGAGGACTAATACGCATCACTCCTTGTATAAAGGCTTTGACTAGTGAATGCGAAGCCAAGGGCCTTTGAAAAAATATTGACAAGGCCGAAATCTGACCCTTGATAGTACTCAAGGCAAGCTTCCTATCTACAGCCCATTGTAGGAAGTCCAGAATCCTACCTATTACGTATTTACGTGGATGCCATTTCTTGGCCTCACACCAGGCGATGTACGCCTTCCAGATTCTATAGTAGATCTGCCTGGATACCGGCTTCCTGGCATTGATCATGGTAGATACCACAGAATTAGAGAGCCCTCTCTTTTTTAGAATGTGGGCTTCAATAGCCAGGCCGTCAAACCTAGGGCTGGTAAGGAAGGGTGGTATATCGGTCCTTGCGAAAGCAGGTCCGGACGATGTGGGAGAGTCCAAGGACTCCCCACTGACATTTTACAATCTCCACGTACCACGCTCTTCGGGGCCACGCTGGAGCCACCAGAATCACTGGTTTCTTTTCTACCCTGATTCTGCGGAGTAATCGAGGTAACCATTGTGGCGGTGTGAATGCATATATCAGCTTGAACTGATCCCAAGGGAACACTAGGGCATCCGAGCCGCAAGCTAGGGGATCCCTTGTCCGAGAGACAAACCTGTCCACCTTTGCGTTGAATCTGGATGCTAGAAGATCTACATCCGATGTTCCCCACCGCTGACATATTGTCCAGAAAACCTCGGGGTGAAGGGACCCTTCCTCTGGGCATAATTGCTGGCGACTTAGAAAGTCCGCCTTCCAATTCTCCACTCCTGGAATGAATACCGCAGATATGGCTGGGAAATATCTTTCTGCCCATTTCAGGATGTAATTTACTTCCCTCTGGGCTGCACGACTCCTGGTACCCCCCTGATGATTGATATATGCCACTGCTGTGGCATTGTCTGATTGAATTCTGACAGGGGACCCTTGGAGTTTGGATGTCCATGCTACTAGGGCATACCGGGCTGCTCGTATCTCTAAGAGATTGATGGGCAGGGCCTTTTCTGCATCCGACCATCTGCCCTGGAGAGACCACTGCTCCAGTACTGCTCCCCAGCCTATAAGGCTGGCATCTGTAGTGACCACCTTCCAAGAAATCGGACTGAAGGATTTCCTTTTTTCCAGATTCTGGGGAACCAACCACCAACGGAGGCTCTTGCGAACGGAAGGGGACAAGGACATTGTAAGTCTAGGGCCTGAACTTTTTTGTTCCAGGCCGACAGTATGGCCCTTTGTAAATTCCTTGAATGGAATTGACCGTAGGGTACTGCTTCGAATGATGCCACCATTTTTCCCAGCAGCCTCATGCACAGGCATATGGACGGCTGTCTTTTTTGTACCCACTAAGTGGATCAAATCTTTCAAAGACAACACCTTTCCTCGAGGCAAGAATATTTTTCTCTGGCCTGAATCCAACCTTAGCCCCAAGTATTCCAGACTTTTGACTGGTTTTTAGGGCTGACTTGTCTCGGTTGATAATCCAACCGTGAGATTCCAGATACTTGATTGTCTTGTGAACGACCACGTCTAGTTTTTTCACTGAGTGGTCTATCAGCAACAAGTCATCTAGATATGCCATTATCATTACACCTTGTGTTCTTAGATTGGCCAATAAAGGGCCAGAATTTTTGTAAACACTCGTGGTGCTGTGGCCAAACCGAAGGGTAAGGCTCTGAACTGAAAATGGCGCCCTTCTACTGCAAAACGTAGAAATTTTTGGTGGACTGGAAAGATGGGAATGTGCAAATAAGCATCTTTGATGTCGATCGCGGCTAACCAATCCTCCCCCTTGTAGGGCAGTGGCCACCGATCGGATCGACTCCATCGGAAAGTCCTGATATACAGGAATTTGTATAGCCTTTTTTAGAATTAATATGGGCCTCCCGTCCGCGTTTGCTTCGGGACTGTAAAGAGGTTTGAGTAAAACCCGAACCCTCATTCTTCCAGGGGAACCTCCATAATTACTCCTTGGAGCAATAGTTGTTCTAGTGCCAACAGGAGGGACTCTCTCTTCCGGGGATCCCTTGGCACGTTTGACCTCAAAAATGGGAAGGAGGAGAGTCTTTTAACTCCAAACTGTATCCCAAACATACTGCGGAGAGCACCTATCTGTCTTGATCGTGTCCCGCCAGGTCTCTTGCGAACAACTGGAGTCCTCCCCCCACCCGACTGAGTGGGGGCAACCCTTCAATGAATTTAACTTTGGGGGAGGTTTTGTACCTCCCCTGACCCAGGGTTTCTCATTACCCTGCTATTGTCCCTGTTTTTTTACCCCCGGGAATTGACCGAGGAGGCCGTCGGAACTGTTACACAGCCGATGCCCCAGGGACTGGAGAAGCAGGCCTCTTAAAGAGGGACCTCTAACTCTGTTTTTAACCGGCAAGAGCGTATTTTTACCGCTGGAAATTTTCTGGATATATTTGTCCAGGTTTTCCCTGAATAAGCGTTCTCCATGAAATGGGACGCTAACCAGCCATTCTTTACAGGGAGCTTCAGCAGACCAGTTTCTGAGCCATAGAAGCCTACGAATATGTACTATAGACAGCGTAAGGCGGGAGGCCTGATGGACTGAATCCTTTATGGCGTCAACCGCAAAGCCTAAGGCTCTAGGTAGATCAGCTAGGGCAAAGCCTGCTGATCTGTCAAGTCCCTCAAGACCTGTTTCAACTGATCCTTCACTGCTTAGCAGACCCCAATAGCTGCTACTGCTGGTTGTGTCACCAAGCTTGCTGTAGAAAGAAGCAGACTTTCATAAGGACTCCAATCTTTTATCTATTGGGTCCTTGAACATTTGGACATTATCCACTGGACATGTCAGTGATTTATACATACAAGAGATGGCTGCGTCCACTGTAGGGACCTTCCATTTTTTTTTTTTTTTTTTTGATGAACTTATCCTCCATGGGATAGACCACCGGAAATCTCTTGGGGGAATAAATATTTTCTCAGGACGTTCCCAATCCTGGTAAATAAGCCCTTTCAGTAAAGGGTGAAGTGGAAAAGAACAGACAGTCTGGGGGCTTCTAGCGACCCCAACGAGGATACAGTAGTGGTTGATGGTTCCGCAAGGTGCATTTTTAAATGCTGATCGGACCATGTTTAGTCAGAGACTGAACCCATAATCTTTCAGCTTGAGATGCTGAGAAAAAGGTTCCCCCACTGTTGACTCCTCTAGAACAGAATCAACCTTATCCTGATCCCCTTCAGGCAGGTCGATCCCTGTATGGGACTGTTGCTCTGCTAGCCAGGCACTTTGAAGGAGGAGATGGAGATCGGGCGTGCTTTCCCTGACAGGGAGGCAGCGATCAATGTTGACAATCTCTCTCTAATCCTCCCCAAAGCTGAGGAAAAAACCTCCTCTGTTACATACACAGGAGCAGGTGAACTGAGGACAGCCACAGTACCAAGTACCCCTGCGGGGTCTCTACGGTCACTTACCTCTGAACTTCAGGGGAGACTGGTGCAGCAGAAGTATGCCCAAGATCCTCAGAGCCCGATGAGACCCCCTTCGCTTCCTGGAAGATTCAGTTCCGGAGCTTCTGGACGGCATATTCCTAAGCCTAAAGCTGAGGTATTCCAGCCGTAATACACCACTTTTACTGAGAATAGTCTAGCACAATTGCTGCTATATCACAGTTGGTGTCTACTAAAGTGCCTTTCTAGGGGATGCCTGCATCAACCGCCTCTATGTGCCTTTATATTGTTGCTAGCTCTGTCTATGCACTTCAACAGCCAGCTATAATGTGCTTTAAAACACGCTGGACGCCCGCACATGCGCAGTAGCGCCGCGGCGCACACCTGAGCATCATCCACCCGCTCCGCCCCTTTTTCCAGATCGCCTCTATGAATAGAGGCGCGTGCACGCGCACACGCGTGGGCACGTGCGCCTTTGGCGCCTTTTTTGAAAACAACAAGGAGCTAGATGGGAGCCAGGGTCCCTTTGCCGCAGGGCCCGGGGATGGATGAGCGCAGCAACAGGGCAGAGGAGACAGCTTCCCAGGAGAGAACATACCAACTGCCTGGATTTGATTCTGGAAGAAAAAAATCCACATTACAAGAAAAAGAACCATAGCGGCCTCTAGTGTCTAACACAGGTACCGCGGTCTTACATTTTTTTTTTTTTTTTTTCTTGCCTACTATTAAAATTTTTACATTTTCTCAGTAGTAACAGGCATACACAGAATATTAGTGGGAATACCGTTAGGTAACAGACAGAAAGACAAATTAGGCTTGGGGGTCCCCCAATAGAACCAAGTTCCTGGGGGCCCCCACTTACCTGTTCCCCGCCGCAGGACTTTGTTTGGTCCACAAAAGCCCAAACTTCACCTATCACGGCAGGCATTGTAATCAAACCTTCAGGGACCGGGTTCCCAAGGATTCCACTCCCCTGGACCTGTATAGCACCCTGCACAGAAAACATCTTGGTCGTGGGTATGACCAGAGCTCTGGATCCCAGGGTCCAGCTCTCCTAAGAGAAGCATTACAGGCAAAACCTTGCTCTTCTCTGCAAGGCCCGGGTACCGACCGTTTAGCTATGAAGCTTTTTTGGTCGGATCCGGAATAGCTTACTGAGGCCCAAAAGAACCTGTACGCAAGCTCAGTGAAAAACACATGTTTCTTCTTGGCCAACACCTTAGACATTGGCAAAAAACTGAGGTGCTCCCGGATGGGAGGGGCTTATATAGGGGAGGGTACTTCCGGTTTTGGAAGTTGCCAGTGCCAGCACCTGACGGTATCTATATAACCCATTAGTAATGACTATGTCGCTCTGTGTCCCGTGATGTACGAGAAAGAAAATACATTTAGGTTTTTGGTTGTGACATGACAAAATGTTGAAAATTTCAAGGGGTATGGGTAACTTCTCAAGGCACTGTGTCTAAAGAGACCCTGTCACTTTACCCAGTTTAAGCAGAGTCTCATACCAGCTCACCCCCTGACTTACTAATAGTTACCCTCTCCCTCTCTTGCTCCATCAGAGACATTACAAATACTTGTAACTCCTGGGCATGGGAGAATGTGTGACCTCCTGCAAGGATGCTACTCTCACCAGGCCTGAATAGTGTCACCTGGTGAGGTTGATGTGATCCCCACCCTGTGTGCTCACAAAACCTGACCATACATTGATCAAAAAAAGTATAAGTGGATTTGGAGGTGGACTAGTAAGATACTCTGTCACTTTGCCCTAAACTAACAAAGAGATAGGGTCTCTTTAAGCAACCCTTTTGTACGTAGTCAAACAACCTAATATGGTTTCATTTGGCAGTATCCCCCTTTACTACATTTCTTCTCTGGAGTGTTGATGGCTAGTAATTATTAAAGTATAACTAAACACGTTTTCAAAAACTGCAAGCAGGCAACTTTTTATTGCAGAAGAGACATGCTATGCCTTTTCTGTAATAATACAAACTTACCTACCTGCTTGCAGCTTTCTCCCAAATGCACATTGAGCTGTGCATGCACAGTTCGCCATGATGATGACTTGGCAGTTCTGTCAAGAGCACAATTATTGTTTTAAAGATCCATTTAAGTTATCTGTTTATCATTTCACTGTCTGTTCAGTATGTTGGTTGTTAATATTACTGTCATTATCTATAAATGGGTGATTATGTGATTATAATTAGATGTAAATACTTTTTTTTTATAAGTCATTGATTCCCTTAATAAACAAAGCAGTGAGTCACACACCTGTGTTCTTTGCATTACAATGTGCTGGAAAAAATATGTTTAATTATGTATATACAGTATATTTGGTTTCAAGTTAGTTACGGTGATGTGCATATAGGAAGCCAATGATGGTTTTAGTGGGTCAATGATTGTGGGAATGTCAATTTAGGGAGGGCTCACCCTTTACTTTACTTTTAAAATAAAATAGAACTACCTCGTATATTAAACAAGTGAACAATAGTTGTTGATTGTTTCAATAGAATAGGTCATTATATTTAATTCTAAGGTAATCAGTAAGCCAACCCAAAGCTTATACACCAAATTAGATTGCACACTTGATCTACTGGCTTCTTATAGTTCTGAAGGACTGCTGCAAAGAGGGAGCCCTCTGGAAGTCTCCTTTCTGCCTCTCTGACATGAAAAGCTTGTGAATGGGGACTTCCCACTAGGGATGGGCCCAATGGACAACTGTTCAGTTCGCATCAGAACTTCCAAATTGTGCCCATGAAACCTATACAAAAACATTCTTCCAGATGAAATGATTGAACACCCTCAAAGCTAGGCAGCCTCAAAGTCCTGCAGAGATTCCAAGATTCCACATCCCAAAAAGACTTAATCAGTGACATTGGCATCAGGGGCTTCATAGCTGGTAATCCAGGACTGATTCATTTTTATAAAAGTCAAACGGTCCACGGAGTCTGTGGACAGACGCATTCTATGATCAGTAGGGATGAGCTTCGAGTTCGAGTCAAACTCATGTTCGACTCGAACATTGCCTGTTCGCCCGTTCGCCGAACAGCGAACAAATTGGGGTGTTCACGGCAAATTCGAAAAATCTATGGGAGAAATCTAAAGTGCTAATTATAAAGGCTTATATGCAAGTTATTGTCCTAAAAAGTGTTTGGGGACCAGGGTCCTGCCCCAGGGGACATGTATCAATTCAAAAAGAAGTTTTAAAAACGGCCGTTTTTTCGGGAGCAGTGATTTTAATAATGCTTAAAATGAAAAAATAAAAGTGAAATATTCCTTTAAATTTCGTACCTGGGGGGTGTGTATGATATGCATGTAAAGTGGCGCATGTTTCCCGTGCTTAGAACTGTCCCTGCAAAAAATGTAATTTTTGAAAGAAAAAAATGCATTTAAAACTGACTCGCGGCTATTAATGAATTGTCGGCTCCCGGCAATACATACAAAAGTCATTGATAAAAATAAAAAAAAGCGTGGGGGTTCCCCAGAATTCAATTACCAGGCCCTTCAGGTCTGGAATGGATATTAAGGGGAACCCCGCCGCAAATTTAAAAAAAAATTGACGTGGGGTTCCCCCAAATATCCATTCCAGGCCCTTCAGATCTGGCATGGATTTTAAGGGGAACTCCACCCCAAATTTAAAAAAAAATGGCGTGGAGTCCCCCTAAAAATCCATACCAGACCCCTTATCCGAGCACGCAACCTGGCCGGCCGCAGGGGAAAAGGGGGGGACGAGAGAGCGCCCCCCCCCTCCCTCCTGAACCGTACCAAGCCACATGCCCTCAACATGGGGAGGATGTCCCCATGTTGATGGGGACAAGGGCCTCATCCCCACAACCCTTGCCCGGTGGTTGTGGGGGTCTGCGGGCGGGGGGCTTATCGGAATCTGGAAGACCCCTTTAACAAAGGGGACCCCCAGATCCCGCCCCCCCATGTGAATTGGTAAGGGGTACATTGTACCCCTACCATTTCACGAAGAAAGCGTAAAAAAATGTTTAAAAAAACACACAAACACCTTAAAAAAGTCCTTTATTTAAAAAAAAAAACAAAAAAAACATTCCAGCGGTGAAATCCAGTGTCCCGCGGCGATCCCGATGTCCAGCGCTGTCCTTCATTGGTTGTGCCTGAGCGGACCTGATGGGGAACTCCCTCTCAGTGTTTTAAATGTATAGACCCGCCCCTTCTAAAGTTCCCCATCAGGTCCGCTCAG
The DNA here is from genome assembly GCA_029206835.1 of Rana muscosa. Lineage (NCBI taxonomy): Eukaryota > Metazoa > Chordata > Amphibia > Anura > Ranidae > Rana > Rana muscosa. Next base: position 432,256,974 of record CM055121.1, on the reverse strand, counting down.
CGGACCAGATGCGGAACATGACAAGGGGCGGGTCTATACATGTATTACCAAAGTGAGAGCAGTTCCCCATCAGGTCCGCCCCCTCGGTATGTCGGACCCGCCTACGTCATTGGCTTGAGCGGGGAACTTTCTTCACTGTGTAATTTAAATTTACATAGTGAAGGAAGTTCCCCGCTCAAGCCAATGACGTAGGCGGGTCCGACATACCGAGGGGGCGGACCTGATGGGGAACTGCTCTCACTTTGGTAATACATGTATAGACCCGCCCCTTCTCATGTTCCGCATCTGGTCCGCTGAGCAGACCTGATGGGGAACTTTAGAAGGGGCGGGTCTATACATTTAAAATACTGAGAGGGAGTTCCCCATCAGGTCCGCTCAGGCACAACCAATGAAGGACAGCGCTGGACATCGGGATCGCCGCGGGACACTGGATTTCACCGCTGGAATGTTTTTAGTTTTTTTTAATAAAGGACTTTTTTAAGGTGTTTGTGTGTTTTTTTTAACATTTTTTTACGCTTTCTTCGTGAAATGGTAGGGGTACAATGTACCCCTTACCAATTCACATAGGGGGGGGGCGGGATCTGGGGGTCCCCTTTGTTAAAGGGGTTTTCCAGATTCCGATAAGCCCCCCGCCCGCAGACCCCCACAACCACCGGGCAAGGGTTGTGGGGATGAGGCCCTTGTCCCCATCAACATGGGGACATCCTCCCCATGTTGAGGGCATGTGGCTTGGTACGGTTCAGGATGGAGGGGGGGCCGCTCTCTCGTCCCCCCCTTTTCCCCTGCGGCCGGCCAGGTTGCGTGCTCGGATAAGGGGTCTGGTATGGATTTTTAGGGGGACTCCACGCCATTTTTTTTTTAATTTGGGGTGGAGTTCCCCTTAAAATCCATGCCAGATCTGAAGGGCCTGGAATGGATATTTGGGGGAACCCCACGTCAATTTTTTTTTAAATTTGCGGCGGGGTTCCCCTTAATATCCATTCCAGACCTGAAGGGCCTGGTAATTGAATTCTGGGGAACCCCCACGCTTTTTCTTTTTTTTTTATCAATGACTTTTGTATGTATTGCCGGGAGCCGACAATTCATTAATAGCCGCGAGTCAGTTTTAAATGCATTTTTTTCTTTCAAAAATGACATTTTTTGCAGGGACAGTTCTAAGCACGGGAAACAAGCGCCACTTTACATGCATATCATACACACCCCCCAGGTACAAAATTTAAAGGAATATTTCACTTTTATTGTTTCATTTTAAGCATTATTAAAATCACTGCTCCCGAAAAAACGGCCGTTTTTAAAACTTCTTTTTGCATTGATACATGTCCCCTGGGGCAGGACCCGGGTCCCCAAACACTTTTTAGGACAATAACTTGCATATTAGCCTTTATAATTAACACTTTAGATTTCGAACGTTCGAGTCCATTGTATTTAATAGGGTTCTAAAGTTTACACGAACATTTTGTCTGTTCGCAGCTTCTGATGTAAACCGAACAGGGGGGTGTTCGGCTCATCCCTGATGATCAGTAACGAAACCTCCTGCAGCACTGAATGCCCCTTCTGAAAGCTCGCTGGATGCAGGGCAGCCCAACAACTCAATAGCATACTGGGCAAGTTCTGGTCAGTGGTCTATTCTCATGACCCAGTCAGTCAGTGGATCATCAGCTGGAAAGCTCTCCATCTCTGTTTTGGCCCTGAGGTAATCGTCCACCATGTGATGTAGACGCTGCCGATGGGATGTGGAAGCTGACAGCCCTGGGCGGCGATGACTAAAAAAAATCCGAAATGCCTCACTTAGACAACGTTCCTTTCTTGACCAACAAAAGACTCAAAACGACGTTTTCCACCACACTGTAACCTACTAGAGTCAGGAAAAACGTTCAATAAAATCCTCTTTAATGTGTCCTCAAGAGATTTTATTCTCTGCACTCTCTGTGGGGACAGGATGAGTTCTGAGACCTTCCCCTTATAATGTTGGTCAAGGAGGGTTGCCAACCAGTAATCATCCTTCTTCTTTATGCCACGTATTCTTGGGTCCCTTTGCAGGCTTTGAAGGATGAGGTTTCCCATGCATCTCAAATTTGCAGAGGCTTGAGAAGCAGACTCCTCGGTGTCACTCAGGATGACAGCATCTAGAACTTCCTCCTCCCAGCCACGTAATACTCCCAAGGGTCCTGGGGTTGGAAAGCCATCGCTAACAGATTGACGCATGTCTTCCTCTTCTTCAAAGCCTATTAAAGTGCCAGAATCCTCCTCCTCATCCTCCTCCCCCTCTCCTCCTGTGTGTTCTGTGACATAGGAAAGATGGTGTCTGGATAAAGTGGGCCTTGAGAGGAAAGGAAGTCCTCCTCTTCCTCCTACTGCTCTGCCTTCAGTGCCCTGTCCATAATGCCACGCAGAGTCTGCTCCAGCAGGAACACAACAGGGATTGTGTCACTGATGCATGCACTGTCACTGCTCACCATCCTTGTGGCCTCCTTAAATGGTGACAATACAGTGCATGCATTCTTAATGGTCAGCCATTGGTGTAGGGAAAAAAGCAGAGGCGGCCTGAGCCTGTCGTCGTGCTGTACTGACACAAGTACTCGTTGATGGCCCTCTGCTGCATGTATAGCCACTGCAGCATTCCCAAAGTTGAGTTCCACCTGGTGGGCATGTCACAAATCAGGCGGTTTATGGGCAGGTGGAATTCCCGCTGCATTTCAGCCAACCGAGCACTGGCTGTGTATGACCACCTGAAATGGCTACAGACTCTTCTGGCCTGCTTTAGTACATCTTGCAACCCTGGGTACGTACTTAGGAAACGCTGCACCACCAAATTGAGGAAATGTGCCAGGCATGGCACATGTGTCAACTTTCCCTGTCTAAGGGCGGACAGGAGGTTTGAGCCATTATCGGACACCACCATTCCTGGCTCCACCTGGCGTGGTGTGAACTACCTCTGGGCCTGTCCTTGCAGAGCTGCAAGAATCTCTGCTCGGGGGTGGTTCCTGTCCCCTAAACACACCAGCTGAAGCACTGCATGGCATCTTTTAGCCTGACTCTGGGAATAGCCCTTTGAATGCTTAGGGGTACCTGATGTTCATTGGACAATTCTGCAGAGGAGGGCATGGAGATGGCGGTGGAGGAGGAGGAGGGGGTAGAGCTCACAGGTCTGGCATCATCACCACCAGCTGTATGGAGATGTGGGGGCACAACAAGCTGCAGCACCAAGCCCTGTCCTGCATCCATTCGAGTTGCAGGCAGCGCTACCCAGTGTACTGTGAACGAAATATATCATCCCTCCCCATCCTTACTGGACCACGTGTCAGCAGTAAGGGGGATTTTATGGCTGACTGCCTTGCCCAATGATGCCAGAACATTCCCTTCCACGTGATGGTAGAGAGATGGAATGGCCTTACGTGAAAAGTAGTAGCAACTGGGAACCTGCCACTGTGGTACAGCACATTGTGTGAATTCATGGAGGGGGGCAGAATCCACCAGGCTGAAAGGCAGAAGTTGGAAAGCCAACAGCTTTGACAAGCTTGCATTCAGGCGCTGGGCATGTGGGTGGCATGAACTGTATATTTTTTTCCGCTGCAGAAGATGGGGCAGAGAAATTTGCTGCCTACAGTCTACAGCTAGTGGTGTGCTGCTGGCAGATGAGCTGCTAGGACCTTTGACACCCTGTGCTATACCATCATCCCTGTCAGTGTAGGCTGCTGAGAGGTAATGACTTGGTATCGCAGGGGCAAACTGAAGTGGGTAAGGAGGAGGAGGAGGGACAGATTTGTGACCCTTTTGTGTGGCTTTCAGGTGCTCTTGCCAACTGGCTGAGTTGTTGGACGTTAAATGCCTTGTTAGGCATGTGGTACCCAAATGGTTGATGTTTTTGCCATGTTTGATGTGCCTGAGACACAGTTTGCAGATAGCAACAGTGCGATCTGCTGCAGATGTGCTGAAAATGGCCCAGACAGCTGAGCTTTGGGGAGTGGGCCGGGAGATAACAGCTACAGAATGTGATGGAATAGGGTGGCTGCTCTCTACTCTTTCTTGATGTTGGCCTCCTTGGGGTTGTGCCGCCTCACCTTCAGTTTCCCCCTCTGCTCTATCTGGCACCCAAGTCGCATCAGTGACCTCATCATCATTTTTTAGGGGCACAAAAATTGGGCCTTAGGCACTGGTGCTGTTGCCACAACACTGCAACCCCTCACAGATACTCTAGTTGGAGCGCATGAATGAGCCCTGCTGCAAAGTTTTGCAGCAAAAATTGTAATTACATGCCCCTGCTAAACAGGGGCAAAAAAATTGGGCCTTAGGCACTGGTGCCACAACACTGCAACCCCTCACAGATACTATAGTTGGAGCGCATGAATGAGCCCTGCTGCAAAGTATTGCAGCAAAAATTTTAATTACACGCCCCTGTTAAACAGGGGGCAGAAAAATTGGGCCTGATGCCGCGTACACACGATCGATTTTCTCGACGGTGAAAACACCGTCGAGAAAATAGACGGGAAAAATGAGGGAACGGCTTGGTTCCCTACACACATCCGTTTTTTCCCGACATTTTTTTTTTGGTCGAGAAAAACGACCGTGTGTGGGCTCCGTGGCAGTGTTTCCCTATGGGAAAACTGCCACGTAAAAAAACGACGGGAATCACGACGAGAAAAATTAGAGCATGTTCTAATTTTTCTCGTCGTGATTAATGCCGTTTTTCCTGTCGGGAAAAATGACAAAAAGCCCACACACGGTCGTTTTTCTTGTAAAAAAAAATTAAATTTTTCCCGACGAGAAAAATGATCGTGTGTACGCGGCATTAGGCACTGGTGCTGGTGTCACAACACTGCAACCCCTCACAGATACTATAGTTGGAGCGCAGGAATGAGCCCTGCTGCAAAGTATTGCAGCAAAAACTGTAATTACACGCCCCTGTTAAACAGGGGCAGAAAAATTGGGCCTTAGGCACTGGTGCCACAACACTGCAACCCCTCACAGATACTATAGTTGAAGCGCAGGAATGAGCCCTGCTGCAAAGTATTACAGCAAAAATTGTAATGACACGCCCCTGTTAAACAGGGGCTGGAAAATTGGGCCTTAGCCACTGGTGGCGGTGCCCAGAACCAAAAATGTTCTTACAAGCTATCAACATGAACATTGAGGAGGAAGAGGATAGTCACTCAGCATAACAGGATAGTCACTCAGCATCAGCATAGGCAGTCTTGAAGGGATCTCACATTCAAAAAAATATTATTCGGTTACATCAGCATCAGGTGCTTGGTAGCTGGTGATCCAAGACTGATTCATTTTTATGAAGGTCAGCTGATCGACCGAGTCAGTGGACAGGCGCACCCTGTGATCGGTTACAAAGCCTCCAGCAGCACTGAATGTGTGTTCCGAAAGAACGCTGGATGCAGGACAGGCCAGTAGCTCAATTGCATACTGTGCAAGCTCTGGCCAGTGATCTATCCTCAAGACCCAGTAACCCAGAGGATTTTCGGTGGGAAAGGTGTCCAAGTCTGATCTTGCCCCTAGGTATTCCTGCACCATGTGAATCAGACGCTGGCGATGGTTGCTGGAACCGATCATACCTTGGGGCTGTGGACTAAAAAATTGACTGAACGCATTGGTCAGACGGCCACCTTCTCCACCGCTCCTTCTGTGACTGACTGAAGCCTCAGCAACACGTTGTCCAGGACCAGGAATTTGTAACCTCCCAGGCTCTGGAAACGCGTTGCACAAACCTTTCTGCAAGGCCTCCCGAAGATGTTTCATCCTCTGCACCCTCTGCGATGGCTGGATAAAGTCTGCAACCTTACCCTTGTAACATGGATCAAGGAGGGTTGCCAGTCAGTAATGATCCCTCTCCTTGATACCACGAATACGAGGATCCGTTCGCAAGCTTTGCAGGATCAGGGAGGCCATGCAGTGTAGGTTTGCTGAGGCATTCGGTCTGGAGTCCTCTGGGTCTCTAAGGATGACATGATCCGCAGCCACCTCCTCCCAGCCACGTACAAGTCCATGGGTTTCTGGGGACTGTAAATGATCCCTTGAAGACTGCTGCTGATGCTGAGTGCTAGGCTCCACCTCCATACTGAAACAATCCTCCTCCTCGTCCTCTTCCTGTGTGATCGACGGGGCCGCAGGAACACTGTCTGGTTAAAAGGGGGCCTTGAGAGGTAAGGAAGTCCTCCTCTTCATCCCTCTGTTCTGCCTCAAGTGCCCTGTCCATTATTCCACGCAGCGTGTGCTCCAACAGGTGGACAAGAGGGACAGTATCACTGATGCATGCACTGTCCCTGCTCACCATCCTCGTGGCCTCCTCAAATGGTGACAGGACAGTGCATGCATCCCTGATCATGACCCACTGGCGTGGCAAAAAAACAAAACAAGCTCCCCTGACCCTGTCCTGGTGCCATAGTTGCACAGGTACTCATTGATGGTGGATAATTAGTGCAGTGCTAATTGTCAACAAAAAAGTGCACACTGAAAGTACCACAATGTGAATAGTGAAAAATAAACAGAAATGTGAGTAATGTGAACTAATAATAAAAGTTCAGAAAAGCAGGTAGGCTTCATAAAACAATGTGGAAAAGGGTCCATGTGAAGAAAACACAATGAAGGAGAAATCTTCCCGTTGGGTTTCTCAGACTTAGAGGAAAACTAGTTGTCTGCAGTTACTCTCAAAATCTTCAAAGCATGAACGGGTTAGGAACTTTTACCGAATAAGGTGGACACATCTGTTATACAACAGTGGGTCATACAGGCTTGAGATCCCAGAAGGTCTGGATCAGTGTTAAATGGATCTTTGTGGTCCCCGGAGGCCTGAGTCAATCCTGGATGGAAATGGTGGTCCAGCAGGGTGAGGTATGGAGTTCACGCTCTTCCACCGACAGATGAATAGCAGGGTGGTTCCATACGAACTCCAAAAATGTAAGGAACAAGAAAGAGATGCTCCCAATGGTGCAGGTCAAACCAGGTTTGGTTTATTTATAAAAAATGTCATACAAGAATTACAGATAAAATGGTGATCACAATAAAACATGTATAAAAAGCAATGTGGGGTGCAGTAATGCTCTCCCGATGCGTTTCGACTCAAGCAGTCTTCAACTGGGGCATAATTCATTGATGGCCCTCTGCTGCATGTGCAGCAGCTGCAGCATGGCCAATGTTGAGTTCCACCTGGTGGGCATGTCACAGATTAGGCGGTTCCTGGGCAGGTTAAATTCCTTCTGGAGGTCAGCCAGCCGAGCACTGGCATTTTATGACCAGCGGAAATGCACACAGACTTTCCTGGCCTGCCTCAGGACATCCTGTAAGTCCGGGTACCTGCCCAAGAACCGCTGCACCACCAAGTTAAGGACGTCAGCTGTCCCTGTCGGAGAGCGGAGAGTAGGTTGGTGCCATTGTCGCAAACCTGACAGAATCTCTGCCCCAGTGTGGCTCCTGTCCCCCAAGCACATCAGCTCAAGCACCGCATGGCATCTTTTTGCCTGCGTACTTGCATAGCCCCTTGAACGCCTACGGAGCACCGCTGGTTCCGAGGACAATTCAGCAGAGAAAGAGGCCATGGAGGAAGAATAAGAGGAGGGAGTGGAGGAGAGAGGTGTGTCAGAATCACCACTAGTAGCATTTTGGAGGCGTTGTGGCAGAACAACCTCCAACATTACTGCACCCTGTCCTGCATCCTTCCCAGCTGCCAGCAGAGTCACCCAGTGCGCAGTGAAAGATAGGTAATGTCCCTGTCCATGCCTGCTGGACCATGAGTCAGTGGTAATATGCATCTTACTGCTGACCGCCCTGTCCAGCGAGGCAAAGACATTGCCTTCCACATGCCGGTAGAGAGTTGGAATCGCCTTCAGTGAGAAAAAGTGGCGTTTGGGAACCTGCCACTAAAATACTGCACATTCCACAAACTCACGGAAGGGGGCAGATTCTACCAACTGAAAAGACAGCAGTTGAAGTGCTAGGAATTTAGCCAAGCTAGCATTCAACCGCTGGACATGTGGATGGCTGGGAGCGAATTTCTTTCGCCGGTGCAGCAACTAGGGCAGGGAAATTTGCCTGGTACAATCGGACGTTGGTGTACCGATAGCAGATTGCCCGCAAGTACTTGGCAGTGACACACCTAATTCTACGCCTTCATTTCTGAGAGGACTGAAGGTATAGTGGGGTTGGAGATCCCAGATGATGAGGAGCAAGGAGAGGTCGGATTTGTTCTTTGATGTGGTCTTTTATGTACACTTGCCAACGGACTGCATGGCAGGTCAAGCATGTGGTGCCCATGCGGCTGATGTTTTGGCCACGCGAGATACGATTCAGACATATGTTGCAAATAGCAACGGTGCGATCTGCTGTGCATGTCTCAAAAAAGGCCCACACCAAATAACTTTTGGAATTACGCGCAGAGACAGCAGTGCCCTGCACATGCTGAGCTCTGCGGTGTGATGCAGTCGTTTGGCTGCCCTTAAGCTGGCCCCTGGAGGGCATGCTGCCTCATTGGAGATGTGCCTCCTCCTCCTCTCTCCTATCAGGCACCCACGTAAAGTCAGTGACCTCATCATCCCCTCCCTCCTCGTCACTGGAGCAAACCTGGCAGTATGCTGCAGCTGGGGTAACATGACTGCCAGTTTTCTGTCCTTCTTGAGCACCCCCTCTCTCTTGGCTCACGTTACTGCCTTCCTCAAGCTGGGTACCATCATCGGAGCCTTCAAAGCGCTGCGCATCCTCCTGCAGCATGTACCCAACACTGTGGTCAAACAGTCCGGGGGACTCCTCAGAACATGGTGGGGCTAGGGAAGGAGTAACTGATGCCATTGAGCCGATGGAAGGGGACGCTTTGGCAGCTGCTTTGGCAGACAAAGTACCCTGAGCCTGGGTGAGAGAGGATGAGGAGGATGAGGACGGCTTGGTCATCCACTCTACCAACTCTTCAGCATGTTGCGGCTCAACACGGCCAGCTGCCGTACAAAAAAGGACAAGCGTGCCCCATGGCCACGTGCTGATGAGGATGCACCATGTCCATGACCAGCACTAGTGCCTCTAGACACAGAGCCTGTTTGCCCTCTTTTATTGGCCTGTGTATGTCTGTCTCTCCTTGCTGGCCTTCCAGACATACTGTATTTGATGTATTGGAATAGGTACACAAGGAATTGGCTGCAGTCAGCTTTACGTGCACACTGTGCCCAGTATACAGTACACTGACTTAATATACTGCAGGTTAGCTCAATCAACTGCCTGTATTATTAGGAATAGAACAGGAATAGTCTGCAGTCAGCTTTACGTGCACACTGTGCCCAGTATACAGTACACTGACTTAATATTCTGCAGCTTAGCTCAATCAACTGCCTGCCTATATTATTAGGAAGAGAACAGGGATGGTCTGCAGTCAGCTTTACCTGCACACTGAGCCCAGTATACAGTACACTGACTTATTATACTGCAGCTTAGCTCAATCAACTGCCTGTGTGTATTATTGGGAAGAGAACAGGGATGGTCTGCAGTCAGCTTTACCTGCACACTGTGCCCAGTATACAGTACACTGACTTAATATACTGCAGTTTAGCTCAATCAACTGCCTGTCTGTATTATTAGGAAGAGAACAGGGATGGTCTGCAGTCAGCTTTACCTGCACACTGAGCCCAGTATACAGTACACTGACTTAATATACTGCAGCTTAGCTCAATCAACTGCCTGTCTGTATTATTAGGAAGAGAACAGGGATGGTCTGCAGTCAGCTTTACCTGCACACTGAGCCCAGTATACAGTACACTGACTTAATATACTGCAGCTTAGCTCAATCAATTGCCTGCCTATATTATTAGGAAGAGAACAGGGATGGTCTGCAGTCAGCTTTACCTGCACACTGTGCCTGCCCAGTATACAGTACACTGACTTAAAATACTGAAGCTTAGCTCAATCAACTGCCTGTCTGTATTATTAGACAGAGAACAGGGATGGTCTTCAGTCAGCTTTACCTGCACACTGTGCCCAGTATACAGTACATTGACTTAATATACTGCAGCTTAGCTCAATCAACTGCCTGTCTGTATTATTAGGAAGAGAACAGGGATGGTCTGCAGTCAGCTTTACCTGCACACTGAGCCCACTATACAGTACACTGACTTAATATACTGCAGCTTAGCTCAATAAACTGCCTGCCTATATTATTAGGAAGAGAACAGGGATGGTCTGCAGTCAGCTTTACCTGCACCCTGTGCCTCCCAGTATACAGTACACTGACTTAATATACTGCACCTTAGCTCAATCAACTGCCTGTCTGTATTATTGGGAAGAGAACAGGGATGGTCTGCAGTCAGCTTTACCTACACACTGTGCCCAGTATACAGTACACTGACTTAATATACTGCAGCTTAGCTCAATCAACTGCCTGCCTATATTTTTAGGAAGAGAACAGGGATGGAGAACAGGGACCAGCAGTAATCATCCCTCATTACTGCTGGTCCATTCTTTCCTATCAAATGTCCCACACAGCAAAGTTGCAAGCACAATCAGTCTCAGATGATAAATGTGAAGGACCATGGTAATTTACCCAGTTTGTGGGACTTATGCCGCGTACACACGATCGATTTTTTCGACGGTGAAAACACCGTCGAGAAAATCGACGTGAAAAACGAGGAACAGCTTGTTCCCCCCACACACGGCCGTTTTAAATGTCATTTTTTTGGGGGTCGAAAAAAACGACCGTGTGTGGGCTCCGCGGCAGTGTTTCCCTATGGGAAACACTGCCGCGGAAAACATGTCGAAAAAAACGACGAGAAAAATTAGAACATGTTCTAATTTTTCTCGTCGTTTTTAATGTCGTTTTTCTCGTCGAAAAAAACGACAGAAAGCCCACAGACGATCGTTTTTCTCGTGGAATGGGAAAAATGTTGTTTTTCTTGACGAGAAAAACGGCCGTGTGTACGCGGCATCAGAAGTATAGGAAAGTAGACCGTCAGTGTGGGGATGAATGATGATATCAAGCTGACCCAATTAACCACCATCACACCATTGCCATAAGTCTGCTCTCCCGTACTCCAACACACTGCACACTGTTCATAGTTCACTGTAGCAGAATAAATCAAAATAATTCACATAAAGCCTCTGCGACTGACTGTACTAGTGTCTGTAGCAGGGAGGCACTATAGGTTCTGGTGAGGCATTCTCTTCTAATGTCTCCATATGAGGTTGACTCTGTCTGAATGGGAATTCTTCAGTAATAATGCACATGTTAAAACAGGCAACAGTTCAGAATAGACATGTGCACTGCCAAAAAATTTGTTTCATTCGTTTTTTTTTTTTTTTTCGTTTTTCGGGTCATTCGTTATGATCGCAATTCGTAAATTCGTAAATTTGTACATTCGTAAATTTATACATTCGTAAATTTGTACATTCGTAAATTTATACATTCGTAAATTTGTACATTCGTAAATTTGTACATTCGTAAATTTATACATTCGTAAATTCGTAAATTTATACATTCGTAAATTTATACATTCGTAATTTCGGAAATTTGGAAATTCGATATTTTCGAAAACCCGAAAATGTGAAAATCTGAAAAAAATAACTATTAAATTATAGTTGTAATTTCCTTTCAAATTTGGCTGTTAGCGAACGTAACGAATACAAATTTATCTGAAGTTACGCATAACCTGAAATAACAAATGCCGCATCTAAACAAATGGAACGGAACAAATTAATAATAATAATAATAAAACGTTTTTATTATTATTATTGTTATTTATTATTATTATTAATTCATTACGTTCCATTCGTTTAGATACAGCATTCATTATGTCGGAAAACAATTCGTAACTTCGTTAAGTTCACTAACAGCCAAATTTGAAAGGAAATTACAATACCTATAATTGAATAGTTAGTAATAGTTAAGTTATTAGTTAATTATTATTTCAGATTTCCGAATTTACTAATTTACGATTGTACGAATATTCGGAAATTCGTAAATTCAAATTTACGAATTTCCGGATAGTTGTACATTCGTAAATTCGTGCATTGGTAAATTCGTATATTCGTAAATTCGTACATTCGTAAATTTGAATTTACGAATATTCGTTAAAATTCGTTAAATGAGTTTTCGTTAATTCGGATATTTCCGAATTAACGAATTTGTCGAAATTCGTTAAAAAACGAATTCGGAACGAAACGAATTGCACATGTCTAGTTCAGAAGAAAGGAGATGCATGCCCAAATTGGGCCTGGACATCTGTAACTGTACCACTGCATGTATAATGTCATTTCTGGCATCCAACCTCTGTTCAAGGTCCATTGTAAAGGAAACACCTCTATTTCACTCAGGAGATCACAGACTGTTCAACCAAAGTAACAGTTCCTAAAAGATTATCTATGAGCCACCAAGGAACTCATTAATGTTTATTTTTCAGTAAAAAAATAGTTTTAATTTAAGGCAGAGGTGCAAAATCATCAATTACGAATTACATCTATTGCCCTCTCTTACTATGGTATTTCTTTTGTTATTTACAGTTACAGTTACCAAGAATGTTCCAGTTTACTAGTGCTTGGAAACAGAGATCTCCACAAAAATCCAGTTTTTCCCCAGGCAGCAACTATTCTGGGCATTCTTTTATGAGTTTCTGACTTGTTAACAGAACAAAGTGGAATACCTCGTTATATGGACCCTACACAGGATACAAATCAACAAGCAATGTCCTGTACTTCCAGAAAGGATGCTGAGAGTGAAGGCAGACAACATAAAATATACTTCTAAAGGCAAGCCTGACCTTTCTCTCATCACGGCTGTCACACTGTTATATTGCTATAGATAGCTGTTCAGTCACAATTGATGGAGATTTAAAGCAGCATGTATAAATTTGATGCAATTGTCAAAATTGGCTTTTTCAGCCCAAAAAGTAGCCCATAAAATAAGTAGCACTTACAGCATTTATGACTTAGTCACAGATATATACAATTTTTCTAGCCAATTCAGCACTGTCTGCCATTGACTCAACTAAAAAAAGGAGCTTTGTTCTGCATTGTGCACCAAAATTTCAGACAAAATATCTGTGTTGCTTTGTTTGCAAAGTCCTGATTGCATGCCTCTTTTATATTTTAAGTAAATAATTTCATAAATATCTCTGAGTCTCTGAGACTCAAGTTGAAAGAAATATTCAAATTTGAGATTAAAGCAATCCTGTATTAAAGTGTACGTAAACCCTAACAATGAACCTCTCTTATATGCTCCCCTAATTAATGGTTATGAGGAAAGGGGAGGTGTTTTGTAGCTCTGTCCTAGGTCGACTATACTGCCCTCTCTATACATATAGTATAGGAAGTAGGCGTTGTCACCCCAGGACATAAATGTATTATTAGCAGTTAGGGTTGCACCGATACTAGTATCGGTGCCGATACCGATACCAAGCAGTTGCACGAGTACTTGTGCCAATGCTTAGATGCCTAATCCGATACCTGGTCAGTCAGGGGATGATTGCTGCGGCAGTGGGGGACCATACCAGCACCAATCTCCCTGTATAGATTTCAATAAAACAGCTGAAAGTCGCTTCTCCTCCTCTCCCTCCTGCGGCTTTCAGCTGCTTTATTGAAATCTATACAGGGAGATCGGTGATTGTAACTCCTCCCCAGCACCGCACTGATCACCCCTGACTGTCCCCTGTGTCCTTCTGCGTGCTCCTAAGGTCCTCCACCATGTCCTCCTCCAGTCTCCCTCCGTGTCCTCCTCCGCTCTTTCTCTGCTCCCCTCCGTGTCCTCATCAGCTTCTTCTCCGCTCCCCCTCCGTGTCCTCCTCCACTCCCTTTCCGGCTCCTCCTCCGGTCCCCCCTGCCCCAGATCTGTCTGGATGGAAAGCGGAGGAAGTAGCCAGTAAATCTGTAATTTACCAGCTCCTTCCTTTTCCGAATGCACTGGCTCTGTCCATTCATAACTGAGCATAATAAACTATGTTAAAAAAAAAAATAACAAAAAAATATAAATTGTAAAAAATTTTTTTTTTTAAATATATAAAAAAATAAATACAAATAAAATGAAAAACTACAGTCCATGACTCATCAGTGCCACCTATTAGTGCCCATCAGTGCTGCATATTAGTGCTACTGTCACATGACATAAAAAATTAATATCGGTAATCGGTTTTGGCGAGTACTTGAAAAAACGTATTGGTACTTGTACTCGGTCTTAAAAAAGTGGTATCGGTGCAACCCTACTAGCAGTATCACCAGGTGGAAATAAAGGTGATATCCCCTATTTACTATACTTTCCCAATATTCACAGCAATGTTTAGCCACTTTCTATATCGAGGGAAGTAGCTAGCCTGTGGGAAAATAGTGGGAGAGATGGAGCAGTAAGACATGTGTCAAGGGGACAAGGGGGTAGACCTTAGACCAGGAGTCTGGGAAAAGAAAGCAGATGTTGTCAGGAAAATAACCAAGTTGTGAGCACCACAGAGCCCCTCTATTGACACCTGACACATGGGAAAAAACATGTTTTTATTTTTATTTTTTATTGTGTATTTTTTGTGTGAATTCTGCTATATTTTTTTACCTATTTAATTTATTTATTTGTACCTATTAAAAAAAATAATTTTCTGTTTGTTTTCTATAACTGTGATATTTTTCATTAAAAAAGTATAAAATAAAGAAGTGTCTTGCTGATGTGTTCATTGGAGAGAATGAGCATATAAAGTAAAGCTTGGCTGGGTAACAATCTTTCAGCAGCCAGGTGTGGTGAGTAATGCTGATGGTCATAGGCGTGCCCATGGGGTGTGCCGTGTGTGCCCAGGCACACCCTAATCATCCCTGTGCTCTGTCTGTGCTTTAAAACCTTTTGCTAGTGCTGACTGCCTGCAACATGTATGTCCCTGTGTAGCTCACAGTCACCACCACTGGGGTCGGGTCCGGCCGGCAAAAACAGCTGTGCTGCGAGTGGGAGATGATTGAGCAGGGAACTAGGGACCACAGCCGCGGAGTAATCCAGGCGCATTTTCCGATGCAGCTTCTATAGTTCCGGCTGCAGGTCCCATAAGCCGCCGGCGGATTGATCTACATCTGCACTCCGCCCCCCCTCCGTCCTCTCTCTCCCCCTTTGAAGCAGCGGACTAGCGGAGCAGTGGCTGCTGCCTGCTAGATCGAGGTGTGCATTGCAGTGAGAGACAGTGCTCTGCCTCGCAGTAATAACCAAGGGCAGATAATGGGACTCTGCCTGACTTGGAGAGCCATCTTGCTCGGGAGTCGGATTGTAAGTGCTCAGTGTCCGATTGGTCCTGTTCGTTCTGCCAGCTCCTCCCTCACTTCACTAACTGTCCAATGTCACACTCCACCTCCCATTTGTGTCCGCCCAACCCCGCCCACAGTCCAACCTGCAATGAGCTGTGATCAGGGTTTTGTGAGAAGCTGGGCGGGAGATATGAAACAATGGCTGCTATAGCTGCTTAAGCCACCTAAAGGGGAACCAGCCTGACAGCAGGAAGGCATAATTGGTAAGTGAAACTTTTGCACACAGAATAAAACCCCTGTCTCCCCCACCACCTTTTGCACTGCCCCCCCTCCCTCCTGCCTCCATCTCTCCATTCTCTCTCCCCTTCTCACTTCCTCCTCTACCCCCCCACACTCTCTCTCTCCTCTTTTGCTCCACCCTCTTCTCTCATCTCTTTCTCTCCCTTCCCTCCCCCTCTCATCTCTCTCTCTCTCTCCCCCCTTTCTCTCCCCCCTCCTCTCTCTCTCCCCCCTCCCCCTCCCCCTCTCTCTCCTCCCTCCCCCTCTCTCTCCCTCCCCCTTTCTCTCCCTCCCCCTCTCTCTCCCCCTTCCCCTTCTCTCTCCCCCTCCCCCTTCTCTCTCGCCCTCCCCCTTCTCTCTCGCCCTCCCCCTTCTCTCTCGCCTCCCCCCTTCTCTCTCTCCCGCCCCCTTCTCTCTCTCCCTCCCCCTTCTCTCTCTCCCTCCCCCTTCTCTCTCTCTCTCCTCCTCTCTCCCTCTCCTCTCTCTCTCTCCCTCTCCTCTCTCTCTCCCTCTCCTCTCTCTCTCTCCCTCTCTCTCTCTCCCTCTCCTCTCTCTCTCTCTCCCTCTCTCTCCCTCTCCTCCTCCTCTCCTCCCCCCTCTCTCTCTCCCCCTCTCTCTTTCTCTCCCCCTTTCTCTTTCTCTCCCCCTCTCTCTCTCTCCCCTCTCCCTTTCTCTCTCTTTCTCCCTCTCTCTTCTCCCCCTCTCTCTCCCCCCCCTCTCTCTCCCCCCTCTCTCTCTCCCCCTCTCTCTCCCCCTCTCTCTCTTTCCCCCCTCTCTCCCCCCTCTCTCTTTCTCTCCCTCTCTTTCCCCCCTCTCTCCCTCTCTTTCCCCCCTCTCTCCCCCCTCTCTTTCCCCCCTCTCTCTCTCTTTCCCCCTCTTTCTCTCTTTCCCCCTCTCTCTCTCCCCTCTCTCTCCCCCTCTCTCTCCCCCCTCTCTCTCCCCCCTCTCTCTCCCCTCTCTCTCCCCTCTCTCTCCCCCTCTCTCTCTCCCCTCTCTCTCCCCCTCTCTCTCCCCTCTCTCTCCCCCTCTCTCTCTCCCCCTCTCTCTCTCCCTCTCTCTCTCCCTCCCTCTCTCCCTCTCTCTCTCCCTCCCTCTCTCCCTCTCTCTCCCTCTCTCTCCCTCTCCTCTCCCCCTCTCTCTCCCCCCTCTCCCCCTCTCTCTCTCCACCTCTCTCTCTTTCTCCCCTCTCTCTCCCCCTCTCTCTCTCCCCCTCTCTCTCTCCTCTCTCTCTCTCCCTCTCCCCCTCTCTCTCTCCTCTCTCTCCACCCTCTCTCTCTCCCCCTCTCCCCCTCTCTCTCTCTCCCCTCTCTCTCCACCCTCTCTCTCTCTTCCCCCTCTCTCTCCCCCTCTCTCTTTCTCCCTCTCTCTCCCCCCTCCCCCTCTCCTCTCTCTCTCTCTCTCTTTCTCTTTCTTCCTCTCTCTCCCCTCTCTCTCTTTCTCTCCTCCCCTTCTCTCTCTTTCTCTCCCCCCTCTCTCTCTCTCTTTCTCTCCCCCTCACTCTCTTTCTCTCCCCCCTCTCTCTTTCTCTCTCCCTCTCCCCCCTCCCCCCTCTCTCTCTCCAAAAAAGTGTATGTGTGTGTGTGTGTGTATGTATGTGTATATCCACTTCCCTACTGTGCACGAAAACCCCCTTCCTGCCCAAGCCATTTTTCAGCTTTCAGCGCTGTCACACTTTGAATGACAATTGCGCGGTCGTGCGACGTGGCTCCCAAACGAAATTTGCGTCCTTTTTTTCCCACAAATAGAGCTTTCTTTTGGTGGTATTTGATCACCTCTGCGGTTTTTATTTTTTTGCGCTATAAACAAAAGAAGAGCGTCCAGTTTGGAAAAAAAACACTATTTTACTTTTTGCTATAATAAATACCCATTTTTTTATTTATTTTTTTTCATAAAATTTTCCTCAGTTTAGGCCGATACGTATTCTTCTACATATTTTTGGTAAAAAAAAAAAAAAAACGCAATAAGCGCGCATTGATTGGTTTGCGCAAAAGTTATAGCGTCTACAAAATAGGGGATAGATTTATAGCATTTTTTTATTTTTTTATTTTTTATTAGTAATGGCGGCGATCTGCAATTTTTATTGTGACTGCGATATTGCGGCGGACACATCGGACACTTTTGACACATTTTTGGGACCATTCACATTTATACAGCGATCCCTGCTATAAAAATGCATTGATTACTGTATAAATGTGATTGGCAGGGAAGGGGTTAACCACTAGGGGGCGGATAGGGGTTAAATATGTTCCCTCAATGTGTTCTAACTGTGGGGGGAGGGGACTGCTGGGGGAGGTGACCGATGGTTGTCCCTATGTACAAGGGACATACCATCGGTCCCCTCTCCCTCACAGGACGTGGATCTCTGTGTTTACACACAGAGATCCACTTTTCTGCTCGTATCCCGGGCAATCGCGGGTGCCCGGCGGCAATCGCGGCTGCCGGGCACGCGCACCGGGGCCTTGTGAACGCGGTGGCGCGCACGCGCCTCCTAGCTCGTTTTAAAGGGAGGACGTCATATGACGTCCTCCCAGAACGAGAGTGTCCTCCGCCCGCCGTCAATTGACAGTGGGCGGGGGACAAGTGGATATATATATATATATATGTATGTGTGTGTATGTATATATATATATATATATATATATATATATATATATATGTATATGTATATTAAAAATACACACTTTTTTGTTGACAAGCCAGGGTTCATATAGTTTTGAATTGTATATGTAATACATATATATTTATGTTTACACAATATATATATGTATACACACACACAATTCAAATCGATATGAACCCTGGCTTGTCAGCAAAAAAAGTGCATATTTATTTATATATATATAATATACACACAGACGCATCTGTGTTTGAACTTTGGTTTGAGGTGCACACCTTAATGCAATAGGCTGCGCACGCCTATGCTGATGGTTAATATGCTGGACTGTTTGATCGGTCTTTTAAAGATGGGAAAGCACAGATAATACCTGGAGAGATTTGAAAAATATAGGGGGCGCTGGGTTGATACCAATACAAATTATAATACAATTCAATATTAAGTGGTTAATACTTGATACAATAGATAATAATGTCCCAATTTGTGATCTAAACATAAAAATTCAAAAGTCCATCCACCAAACGAAGAGAAAAACACTCGCTGTCAAGGGTGATCCTGAAGTAGTTATGTTAGAAATTGTCCAACCATCAACCGTGCTCCTACGATCGGTGTTAACAAAATACTTAAAGTGAT
Source organism: Rana muscosa (assembly GCA_029206835.1). Taxonomy (NCBI): domain Eukaryota; kingdom Metazoa; phylum Chordata; class Amphibia; order Anura; family Ranidae; genus Rana; species Rana muscosa. Next base: position 432,238,271 of record CM055121.1, on the reverse strand, counting down.
GTAGGTAGTGATCCTTCACCAATGGAAATAAAACACCCAAAGTGCTTTGAGTTTATCCTGCTTACCAGAAATATTTGACCACTTTAGCTAAAAAGTAGGTCAAAAACTCCTGTACAGGGTTGTGCCTGTTCACATGTACTGGATCTGGAGATATTCACCTTCCTCCTCATAGTGTCAAGACCGGATATTGGAATGAGATAACAGAAAAGATTCCATAGCGTAAAACCATTTTATTTAGTTTAAAAGAACATAAAAAGAGCCAATAGGCTACTCACATTTAAAAGTGCCTTTGCCCGGCACTGGGGCTGCAGACTGTCAGAGGATATTTTATCAGGGAACCGCTACGGTGACTCCACTTCCATGGACGGCGTGCGTTCCACCTCCCTCCTTCCGCAAACCACCCAGTCCGGATGTGGGCGTACGAATGTGACCAACGTGACCAGCGTGACCAGCCTCGACGTACGTTTCGTAAAAATGACGTCCTCAGGAAGCGTATCTGGTCACTGAAATGTCACAATGTTTATATTGTCGGCACTAAAAGCCCCGGGAAAACCAAATTGGATTGCGCAGCCTCAGTCTCGGGTTAGACTTATTATGAACTGGTTGCCGCATATTCATAGTCAATTAGTTTTACATCTTGGCATACATATTTTGCATTCCAATGCAAAAGTCGAACTGCACATTCCCATATAATATATATATATATATATCTTAGCAGTCAACAAAATCTGGATATTATCTAAAGGATAAACCTAAACTCCTTAGTGCAAAAAATGGGACTTTTTTTTGTTCCCCCATGCCCCCTTGTATTCATAATACAAATTTCACCAAAAAAAATGGTATAAATGGGTATGTGGACATACAGATTCTTATCCTAATTGATAAAAAAATACAAATGGACAAAAATACAGGCAAAACTGGAGATAAATAGAACAGATGCAGATATCTAATTATTGGAGAGGAAACAATTAAGGTCTAGTTCGATATTCATTCCATATGGGTGCATGCACCTTAATTTATAAAGCCATTTGGTCTCATTTTTAGAGACCTCCCTGGTCATATGTGTACCTCTCCAGTATTTAGCAATTTTATCAATGCCATAAAACTTACATAGCGAGGGGTCACTATTGTGACACATCTTGAAATGTCTGGAGACACTATGGTTAGGGTAACCATTTTTTATATTTTTAAGATGTTCATTAATTCTAATTCTCAGGTTCCTTGTGGTGCGGCCTATGTACTGGAGGGAACATGGGCACTCCAGCACATAGGTCACATGGTCTGAGTTGCACGTGATAAATGACTTAATTTTGAAGTTTTCATTGGTGACTTTGGACTGAAAATTTGAAATTTTCTTGGGGGCCCCTGCTTTTCTAGTTGTTCTGCAGGCTTTGTACCTAGTGCAGTAATGAAAGCCCACACTATCTAGGAAGGTGGAGTTTTTTTTGGAGGATCTGGTACATTCCTAGCAATTTTATTTCTGAGCCCTGGGGCTCGCCTGTATATAAATTTAGGTTTTGCAGGAATGGTGGATGCCAGATCACGGTCCTTAAGCAAAATTGGCCAATGCTTTTTAATAATAGCTTCGACCTGCTTATATTGTCCTTTAAATTCAGATTTAGATTTGGTTTCCAGGAGAGATTGCCTATCCACTGTGGACACCTGTGTCACCACCTGGGTAAGTGTCCCCAATGAATACCCCTTCTCCAAAAACCTTTCTTTAAGTATTTTTGCTTGTTCATGAAATTCAATGTCATTGGTACAATTGCGTCTGAGTCTCATGAACTGTCCCTTGGGGACTGCCCCTATCCACTGTGGATGATGACAGCTCCGGGTTGGAACAAACCCGTTTCTGTCTGTAGTCTTAAAGTACGTTTTTGTTTCGTAGATCTCATGGTTTTTTGTTATGGTCAGGTCTAGATAGTTCACGCCAGTGGTACTGCACTCGGCTGTGAACTTCAGACCATATTCATTGGTATTCATTTGTTCTATAAATTATGTCAGACTTACCAAAGGTCCATCCCATAGCAAAATGACATCATCGATGTACCTTTTATAGAAAATCAAAGATTTCTTTTGATCTTTATAGATGGTCTCAAGTTCCCACTTGTTGAGAACTACATTGGCCACACTGGGGGCGTACCGTGCCCCCATAGCAACGCCCCCGTCTGGTTGTAGAACTCATCTTTGGCCCAAAATAAATTATTGCCCATAGCCAACTCAAGGCCCCTTATCAAATAATTGATCTGGGCCTTTTTGAGCTTGGACTCTCTCAAAAGAGCCCATTTTATGGCTGTCAGAGCATCTTTGTGTCTAATATTGGTATAGAGTGACTCGATGTCTATTGTCACCATGATGGTATTTTCTGTGGCTTTGATTTTGTCTAGAAGAACCATGAGGTCTTTACTATCTTTCAAATAAGAAGGGCTTAGTGACACTAAGGCCTCGTACACACGGCCGAGATTCTCGTCGAAAAAAACATGTCGTTTTTTTCGACGAGATTCTTGGACAAGAAACTTGTCCCGGTCGAGTGTACAGACGCTCGATTCAAAGAACCCGCGGTTCTTTGAATGGAGCGTACGCGGTGACGTCATCGACTACGACGAGCATGCGCTCGTCACATTCGATGCCGTCGCCGCCATCTTGGTATACCCTACGTATGCCTAGGAAGCTACCGCGCATGCGTCAAATTCATTTCGAACATGCGCGGGCTTCCAGGAGGACAGGTAAGTGTACACACACTCACTTTTCTCATCGAGAAACATGCCGACGAGAATCTCGACGAGAAAATAGAGAGCAGGATCTCTATTTTCTCGTCGAGATTCTTGACGCTTTTCTTGACGAGAAACCATACACACGAACAAATTTCTCGGCAAAAAATCTCTGCCAGCAAGTTTCTTGCTGGTTTTTGCCGAGAAACTCGTTCGTGTGTACGAGGCTTAAGGGTTTGAAAAACCCATCTAGGTACTTGCCCAACCTGGAAAACAAGGAATCCAGTCCACTGATAATGGGTCGGCCTGGTGGAAATTCCTTGTTCTTGTGTACTTTGGGCACTATATATAGCACTGGAACTTTAGGTGCTTGGATTTTAATGTAATTGGCTTCCTTTGAATTTAGTAGGGATTTATGAATTCCCTCTTCTACCCAAAGGTCTAGTTCTTCTTTTAATCTTACTGTGGGGTCTCTAATTAATTTTTTGTACGTAGCTGTATCATTAAGTAATCTTTCAATTTCTTGGTAGTAGTATTCACGGGTCATTACCACTAATCCCCCTCCTTTATATGCTGGTCTCACTACTATTTGTTTATTTTCCTCTATTGATTTTATAGCTTCCCAGATATTTTGGTTCGATCCATGTTTTTGAATTACCAGTTCCCTAGCTTCATCCTGCACCATGGTCCTGAAAACTTCTATATGATGATTTTTGCCTTTACCAAGATTGAACACTGAATTATTTTTTAACCCACTATGCACATATTGCTGGTCGGTGGTGTTCACACCCACCCCAGGTACTTGGTTGGCATAATATTTTTTAATATTCAGTTTGCGGACATATTTTTCAATGTCTATGAACAACTCAAATTTGTCCACATTTTTTTCGGGTGCAAATTTTAACCCTTGGTTTAACACTTCCCATTCTTGGTCAGTAAAAGAAATCCCCGCTAAATTGTATATTCCTAATTTAATCTGTTCCTTTTTCTTTTCTTTTCTCTTTCCTCCTCGTCATCCTCTTTGTCTATGGGGTCTTTGGGGGCCTGTGGAGTGCTGGATGGAATATGATAGGGTTCCTTCCAGTCCCTCCATCCCCCCCCCCCCGGATAGGGATTCTGATAGGGACCTGGTCTTCCTCTAAAGTTACCCCTAAAAGCTCCACGCGGAGGTCTTGGTGGGTAATAGTTTCTATTCTGTTTATAGTAACCATAGTCTGATCCTCTATTTTCCAGTGGTGCAAACCTATTATAGGTGTGCACTGGATGGGCTGGTGGATAGGGATATGGACTGGGTTGTGAATAGTAGGTATTTTTTTGTTGGTGGTTAGGTGTTTTGGTGGTCTTTTTGGGAGTGCTAGAGGTTTTTGGTTTGTTTTTTTGCACTGCTGCAATTTGAGCCTCAGCCTCTTGTACTATTGATGATTCTGGTGAAGGGGTAGATGCAATTATGTCCTGCCACTTATAAACTTTATTTTCTTAAGTCTTTAATGTCTCGTTGATATTTTTTTAATTTTTCATTTTTGATTTCCCCGTCATATTTTATCAAATGGTTTTGTAAACTTTTCGCTTTCTCTACATATTCATTGTTGGATTTGAATGGTTCCATTCTTTCTTTGAGGTCTGTTATTTTAGCCTCCAGAATTACATTTTTATTTTTTTGTCTTCTAATCATGAGTTGCATGAGTTTTTGCTCACATGCATTAAAAAACTGGTACCATTCATCCAACAGTGACCAGATACGCTTCCTGAGGACGTAATTTTTACGAAACGTACGTCGAGGCGGTATCTGGTCACGTCGTACGCCCACATCCGGACTGGGTGGTTTGCGGAAGGAGGGAGGTGGAACGCACGCCGTCCATGGAAGTGGAGTCACCGTAGCGGTTCCCTGATAAAATATCCTCTGACAGTCTGCAGCCCCAGTGCCGGGCAAAGGCACTTTTAAATGTGAGTAGCCTATTGGCTCTTTTTATGTTCTTTTAAACAAAATAAAATGGTTTTACGCTATGGTATCTTTTCTGTTATCTCATTCCAATATCCGGTCTTGACACTATGAGGAGGAAGGTGAATATCTCCAGATCCAGTACATGTGAACAGGCACAACCCTGTACAGGCGTTTTTGACCTACTTTTTAGCTAAAGTGGTCAAATATTAATGGTAAGCAGGATATACTCAAAGCACTTTGGGTGTTTTATTTCCATTAGTGAAGGATCACTACCTACATCACTTTAAGTATTTTGTTAACACCGATCGTAGGAGCACGGTTGATGGTTGGACAATTTCTAACATAACTACTTCAGAATCACCCTTGACAGCGAGTGTTTTTCTCTTCGTTTGGTGGATGGACTTTTGAATTTTTATGTTTAGATCACAAATTGGGACATTATTATCTATTGTATCAAGTATTAACCACTCAATATTGAATTGTATTATAATTTGTATTGGTATCACCCCAGCACCCCCTATATTTTTCAAATATTACTGGGAGTCCTTCACTTCACAGGGGAGCAGCTTATTATAAAATTTTAGTAGGACCAGCAGGTCATTTATATATTTCACTTTATATTTAATTTCATTGTCACGGAGTTCACTCTTAAAATAATACCAGGAGAGAGTGACATTTAGCTGCAGGTCTGGGTAGGAATGCATGGTGGTTTAGTGTTGGAGGGTTTGTCAGTGGTGGTGGCTGGGAAGATTCCCCCGGATGCAAATGTCCACCATCTGGGCCCCCGTTTCTATGGATATCAGGTGTTAGATGAGACCCCCAGTGGGCTAAATCTGGAACCAATGATTAGTCAAAGCCTTGTGAGAAAAGTGTAACATAAAAAGCTGAGTCTGTGAAGAGCTGGCTCAGATGGAGCCACCCTTGCAAACCTGAACCATGGGGTCCTCTCTGTGAACTGCCTTAACAATCCAAGCAAAGGTGTGCGCAGCCTATTACATTAGGGTGTGCACCCTAAAGCTCAAGCATACATGTGTGTCTACATATATATGGCGCCATCGGGAAGATTAATCTCGAGTGCGAGTCCTGCATTTTGTCATTAACACCTCGGTGCTGTCAAATAGCGGGCAGATCCGCGGAAAATCTGCCTGCGATTCAAAACACTGTAGTGTGAATGCAGCCTTAAGCCCCATACACACTATCAGTTTTCTTGCAGGTTTTTGTCTTCAGGTTTACCAAAACCATGTAGTGCAAGGGCCTGCCTGATTGCATATGAATTGAAACTCTTAAGGTTTGACCTCATATTAGATGGTTTTGGTAAACCTGAAGAGAAAAACCTGCAAGAAAACTGATAGTGTGTATGGGGCTTTAGTCTGTGAAGTGGGTAGTGTTAGATGGATACAGGTGGATTTACATAACTGACTAACAAATTAAAGTGGAACTCCAGCTATCACTTTTTAGGCAGTTGCAGCAATCGTTTTTTGGGGGGGGATTAAGGTTTGAACTATATGAATAAAAGCTGACTATTGTAATCCCCCTGTCAGTGTTAAATGGTTTGTCTCAGCACTCCAATTGCTACTTTTGTTGAACAGCTTGTTCTGTTAAAGGAAGTTGAAAAATTACAGAAATACCGATAGGATCACCATGTAAAACAACAATGTTACTGATGGCACAGCAAAAAAACACTGTTGTGATGTTGCTGATGACAGAGTGTGTCATTTATATAATGTTTTAATTTTGCCTATCTTTCCACTTTCCACTGATGTAAGTCTCCATAATTTTTTTTTTTTTTTAACAATCAGGGGTTCTTTATTAAAGGATAAATCACAGAACAAAGAAACACGGCTGAAGCAGCCGAATATGACATGACATTACAGTAAGCACATACAGTATATACATTCACCAATAATCAACTTATATTACTAGAAGAAGCAGTGAAAGACATAACAGGTACATTAATAGGGGCAAAGTAAAGTAATAGGGGCAAAGTAAAGTAAAATCATAACCGCCAGGCTAAGCACCATTAGGAGGCAATAGGTGTATATGGGGGGGGGGAACAGGAACCAGACCCCGGAGGCAGCGCATCAAGGAGCAGGCAAGACTCCCCCACTTATGGCGAGATCCACAACTGCCACGCTTTATCAAACTTCCAGGGGAACCCGCGACTAATATATGTTAACTTATACAGTGGCAATGCAGCGTCAATCATAGATAGCCAGGAGGATACAGTAGGTGGAGCAGGAGAGGACCATTTGCAGATGATCATCTTTTTGGCGTAAAACATTAAATACGAAATTAGCAGTTTAATGTGATGAGACCTTTGGTCATCGTCAGGGATCCCAGAAGGGCCAGCTCTGGTGACATGGGGAGCGACAAATCCAATTTAGCATTAATCAAATCAAACACCTCGAGCCAGAAGGCCTGTAGCTTGGGGCAGTCCCAGAGCATAGGAAGGAGAGTACCCAACTGGGCTAGGCAACGTGGACAATGGGGGTCCCTGGCTGGATAAATTTTGTGGAGCCTGACTGGCGTGTAATATACCCTATGCAGTAGTTTCACTTAAACCAACTTGTCTTGTGACAAAGGAGCGTGACTGCCACACTACTCGCAGCACGCCGGCTCAGGAAACGCGTCGCATGCCAGTGACGTCATCGGCCCTCGCCTGCCATTCGCAACCGTCACCAAGGCCCTGCACTGCATTTCCCCACCGCTCCCGGCCGTATGAAAACCATCTACAGCGGTGAATTGAAAACCAGCAGCACAGTGCCCCAGCAGGAGGAGGTACCCCATGACAGACCTGATGACATCTTACTCTTCTAATGGAATTCGTACAAATGCCCGTTTTTACTATGTAAATGTGAGTTGCTTGTAGCACTATCCTTTATTAAATTGCTTTTAAACATCTGCACTCAGAGGCGCCTCTCCCTTGCTTTTCTTCAGAGTACCCTGGAACACGGTTTCGGTTTCTCCTTGAATGGCAGCCCTGAGATTGTATATGTGACTTTTCCCATTATTGTTCTTTCAGCCTGTTACCCCCCCTCCCCTTTCTCTCCTACGTTCTCTTGGAGCCTGGACCCCATGCCCACTGACTGTACACCTATTGTACATGCGCTATCTGATTGTATACCTATGGGATATCAGTGATTTTGGACTCATGCACATTTTTTACTTGGGTAATGACAAGATAACCAGCTTAGGGCATTGCTCTAGTGAGTCCTCCCAATCCTCCCTGTCCAAAGAAGGTATATCAGCCTTCCAGAGATCCCACAGCTGTTCAATTTTAGGGGAATCAGTCCTAAGCAAGGTCCCATATAATACAGAGAGCGGCTTCTGAAGCTCCTCCTGTTATATGACCTTCTCAACAGGGTCTAGTTGGAGTAGGGGCCTGGAGGGGAACTGAGCTCTGGCAGCATGTTGGAGTTGGAGATACCTGAAGAATATCCATCCTGGTATGTGAAATGCTCGACGGAGCTGAGCATATGTTAACATCGTACCGTCTGCCATTATGTCCCGCAAAGTTTTAATACTGAACCTAGCCCAAACCTGGGAGTAAGGGACCGTTCTAAAGTGGGCCAGATTAGGGTTCCCCCAGAGAGGTTGCACCGGGGACCAACGTGTCTCCTGAACGAATCGCCTCCTGACTGCCACCCAGACCCGAAGCGTAGTTTTAGTAGGGATCGGCACTGTCTGGTATGCCCTAGCCCCCGATAAGCCAGGTTTTGTAGGTCCTGCAGTGAGCCCAGAGAGGCTGCCTCTAGACAAACTGCTGCATTAGTGTGTGCCCCCTCAAACCACCAGTACACCGTTACCAATATAGCAGCCCAATAATAAACTTGAAGGTTGGGCAATGCGAGGCCCCCCAGTTGTGTAGGGAGGTGAAGTGTAGACCTAGCCAGTCTTGGAACAGATCCCCTCCAGAGAAAAGTACTAATGCACCTATCCACCTCTCTGAAAAAGGAGGCCGGTATCCAGAGTGGACTATTTCGAAACAAGTAATTGAATTTCGGTAACATAATCATTTTGAGGACATTGATGCGCCCGAGGAGTTTCAAAGGGAGCTCCGCCCACGGCGAGCACCCCTCCTTAAGGAGAGACAACAGAGGGAGGATATTGCGGGCATAGTACTGAGCCGTGTCCCTCCTCACCACTACCCCTAGATATTTAAATTCGGACACCCAACGTAAGGGAGAGGGTCCGGCCAGTGCAGATGCCCGTCATCCAGTGGGAAGATGACTGACTTGGACCGGTTAATTTCTAACTCCCGAATACGTTTCAAAGACATCAAATGTTTTAAGGGCAGCCAAGAGCGAGGGCCCCGCATCGTTCAGGTACAGCAGGGCATCGTCGGCATACAGGGATATCTTCTCCTTCAGCCTCCCAACCAGTAACCCATGGATCGCTCGGGAGTCCCTGACTGAAATCGCCAGGGGTTCCAACGCCAGAGCAAAGAGACTGGGGGAGAGGGGACACCCCTGCCGAGTGCCCCTGAACAGCGGAAACGGATCAGAGAGCAAAATGTTGGTACGAACCTGTGCCCTAGGCTCCCCATAAAGCATCGGAACCCAGTGTATAAATTTAGGACCGAACCCAAAACTACGCAGGACCTCCCACAGATAATCTCATTCCACAGAATCAAAAGCCTTTTCAGCATTCAGGGAGGCCACCACGCGAGATCCTACATGGTCATGGGTCAGAGATAAGTTCAGAAAGAGACGTTGAATATTGATGTCGGTGCCCTTACCCGGCATAAACCCGGTTTGGTCCACATAAACCAGGTCAGAAATGACTGTGGACAAACGCGAGGCAAGGATTTTAGCTAGGACCTTGCTGTCCACGTTCAACAAAGAAATAGGCCTGTATGAGGCATATTCCAAAGAATCCTTGCCGGGCTTAGGCACCAAAACAAAGACATCCTCCACCATGGATTCAGGTGAGGCACCCTGCTTAGCAAACTCAGATAGTAGGGCCGTCAGTTTGGGGGCTAGTAATTTAACATGCTGGGAGTAAAACTCCATAGGGAGACCATCCACTCCTGGAGTCTTACCACTCTGCAGCCCTACAATAGCAGTCTGAACCTCCTCCAGGGTAATATCTGCCTCTAGGTTATTTCTAGAATCATCCGCTAGCATAGGGAAAGTTGATACCACCCAAGTAGTCCTGGAGGTCCATAGGAGTGTAGCGAGCCCTTGAGGAGTATACTCCTCTGTAAAATTTTGAGAACCTAGCATTAATACCTTCTGGGGACGTGATCAGGTGGCCCCCCTCATCCCGAATACCAGCAATGTGGGTTGAGGATGACTGTCCCCTGGCTAGCCAGGCCAACAGCTGGCCATTTTAAGCTCCATACTCCAACACTCTTTGAGCAGAGTGCAACATGTATTTCTTAGTTTTTTCAATGCGGAATAAGGAGAGTTCCCTAAGCACCTGCTGCCAGACATAGTAGGTGGTCTCAGTGGGGGAGCCTACATATTCCCTCTCCTTACTCCCAGCCTCCGCCTCCAAGTTCTCCAGGGATTTGGCCACCTCCCTTTGTACCGCAGAGATATGGGAGATATATTCCCCCCTTACCCAGGCCTTAAAGGCATCCCACACAACACCAGAGCTGGTTAAATTCTGATTAAGGGTCCAGTAGTTACAGATAGCCTCCGTCATTGCCTCCTGAATCCCAGTGTCCAGAGCCCAGTACCTGGAGAGATGCCACAATCGCAGGCCCGGGGAATCAGTTACAGACAAGGTTAGACAGACAGGAGTGTGATCTGAGATTCCTCTAGAGAGGTGGTGCACCCCTCTGACCCATTGAAGGGCTGTAGAGGAAGCAAACACCAAGTCAATTTGGGAAAGGGCTTTATATGTGGTGGAGTGACACGTATATTCCCAGGTGTGTGGGTGGAAGTGCCTCCAAACATCTGTCAATAGGTAAGTCTCCGCCCAGCGAGGGAGCTCTGAGGAGGCCCTAGTCATGGAGTGGAGTCTGTCCAGGTCATGGGAGGAAACCATGTTAAAGTCACCAAAAATATAAAACTCAGAAGTATCATAATCAAGAATAATACGGATTAAATCATATAGTAACTGTATTTGAGCCGGGGGAGGCAAATACAAACCAACTAATACTAGACGTTTCTCATAGATAAGGAGATGCAAGATCACATATCTGTCCCCTGGGTCTGTGCGCACCTCCAAGAACTGGAATGGTAAGGATTTCCGAATGAGGACACTCACCCCCCGAGCATAACTGGAATACGTGGAGTGGTATGAGGCCCCCACCCATGAACTCCGCAAGGCAAGGACCCTAAAGGCCGTCATATGTGTCTCCAGTAGGATGCAAATATGTGGAGAAGCTCCCTGCAAATATTGAAACACCAGGGACCTCTTAATAGCCGAGTTGAGACCTCGGACATTCCAGGAAATTATTTTAAGCTGAGCCATGGAGATCTACCAAGACATAAGTGTAGACGGGGTAATTGGGAGGCATGGAGTGCGCTGACTGAGGGGACAGATCAATCCCCCACCAGTTTCCAATCAGCAATGCAACGTACCTAGCAAGGAAAAAAATTAGATATATGTTATAAAGTGTGGCGCTATGAATGAAAAAGTAGGGGGCCCTACTAAAACGTGAAACTGTAAGTATATTCACAAAGCAATGTGATATGATAAACTGAATAAGTAATACCTTAAGGTGAACAACAATCACTAAGAGAAATGAATTCATAGAATATTATCGTGATAATCATAAAAATAATCGGTTGTTACCATGGGCCAGACGGCACATATATATAGCCAACAGTGAAAATTCACATAAACCTTTTTGTGCAGTGACCCACAAAAAATAAATGAAAAAATAATATAATATAAGTGAAAAAACCTATGCAAAACAATCACAAATGAACATATGTATTGCAATATAGTTCTCAAAGTTCAATTGCATCTGGTGTATAAAGTTCCTTGGTAAGAATCCAACACAAAACTTACATCAAATGCTAACATGCTTGTAAAGATGAATGTATCAGATGGTCAGTGTAGACACATAAAATATGCAGTATCACCCGGGAGTGCCTTCACCTTGGACCGATGGGGAAGAAGTAAATACTCTTACCAGCCAGAGTGGACCCAACTCACCGTACGGTGGTGGATCACTAGTGCTTATGTCCACTGTGTGGACCCGAGGAGCAGCGGGGGACTGCAGGACACCTCCTCTCTGTGCTGACAGCACCACTGGTCTGCGTCTCCAGGAAAAGAAGGAAGGACCCAGGCGTGAAGAGGTCAGATATCCACATTCATCTTTACAAGCATGTTAGCATTTGATGCAAGTTTTGTGTTGGATTCTTACCAAGGAACTTTATACACCAGATGCAATTGAACTTTGAGAACTATATTGTAATACATACGTTCATTTGTGATTGTTTTTTTTTCACTTATATTATATTATTTTTTCATTTATTTTTTGTGGGTCACTGCACAAAAAGGTTTATGTGAATTTTCACTGTTGGCTATATATATGTGCCGTCTGGCCCATGGTAACAACCGATTATTTTTATGATTATCACGATAATATTCTATGAATACATTTTTCTTAGTGATTGTTTTTCACCTTAAGGTATTACTTATTCAGTTTATCATATCACATTGCTTTGTGGATATACTTACAGTTTCACGTTTTAGTAGGGCCCCCTATGTTTTCATTCACAGCGCCACACTTTATAACATATATACTTTCTACAATCCTGTCTGATTTTTGTGTTTGGCAGCTTTTTTATCACTTAAGGTTGGCGCAGTATTATTATTAATTATTGTAAAAAATTAGATATGTCATGTCAACGTGAATAGTAGAGAGGGCAACAGGCCCCCAACGGGGACTAGCCCCAACCAAGAACAATAAACTTCCCCTATAGTACCGCAACAGCAGTACAAACCACCCCGAACCCCACATTCCCCACAATGTAAGTAATGCTTGTATCCCCAAAACCCAATCATAACTAGAGACAATTAAACAGGGAGGGCGTGTATCTCAGTGAGGCTGAGAACAATGTTCAAAGAACTAAGCACTTCCCAGCGGAGACACTGGCAGATAGACAATCATTTCCATTCTCCTGGATATCCCAGGGGAACATTTCTTGAGGTCATAGAACGTTAGGATAGAGCAAGCTACTGAGGCTGGACAGTCAACAGCAGGAAATAGTAGCAGGTAACAGCCCCTATCCTCAGGCAGATCCTTCGGCGTAGGTTCTTGCACCAGGGACCGGTAGAACAACAAGGTCCTGCAACACAGATCCCTTCCACAGCAGGTAAGTTCAATCATCCTGCAACATTGTGACACTAGCAACATGGCGTACTTGAATGTAGTGGTAGGCTATAGCAAAGAAGATCCTCGGATCATCTCCGGGATGGCAGGGTCTCCAGCCACGCCGCAGCATCCCTGGGTGAGGTAAAGAAATGGACAGACTCACCATCCTGTACCCGGAGCCTAGCAGGAAACAGCACACTGTAGCGTATAGTCCGAGCTTGAAGTGCCGCTTTCCCCCGATCGAACGATCAACAAAGCTTTTGCGTTTCAACAGAAAAATCGGGAAAAAAAATCAGTTTGGCGTTTTGAAACTTCAGGTCACCGACTCCCCTTGCTGCTCGGAGTACTTCATCCCTGTTCCAAAAATTAAGCAACCGGAATATCAGGGTGCGAGGAGGGGAGCCCACGGGGTTAGGGGAGGGTGGAATCCTGTGAGCCCGCTCCACAGCATAGTTAGAGGTGAACTGTGCAGCCGGTAAAAGATAGCGGAGTAGGTCCTCTACAAAGGGGGTGGGAGTCTTCCCCTCCACCCCTTCAGGCAGCCCCACCAACCTCAGGTTGTTCCGCCGATTCCTATTCTCTGCGTCATCCATTTTATATTCCAGCGCCCGGGCCTTAGGTCTGCAGAGAGGCAGCATGCTCCATCACCGTATCTTCCGTCTGCCCGACCCGCTGCTCCACCGCCGTCACTCGGGAGCGGATCTTGTCCAGATCCTGTCTGATCAGCCCCACATCAAGCTGCACCTCCTCGATCTTGCCGGTAAGCGTTGCCTGACACGAGGCAATAGCAGCCATAACTTCCTAGAAGCCGATCTGTGAGGAGGCAGATGGCTCCTCCATCTCCGTTTGAGAGGCCATGTTGGAGGAAAGTCGTGAGGGAGCCGCCACATGGGATCTCAGGTCCGGGGAGACCGCCTCTGGTAACGGAGGTAAGCGGAGTTTCTTCCCCTTGTAGTGCAACCTAGTAGATCCTCGGGTCATCAAGAAGCAGCCGGGACAGAGTAACAGCTGAATTGGGTTGCCAAAACGCAGGATTAGAGTACACAGGCCAGCAGAGCTCCGGACAGTGCGACCTCTCACAGCGCTATCTTGGACACGCCCCCCTCCATAATTTATTTAGTACTGGTTTTCTGTTAGACTAGAAATGAAAAGCGAAACTCGTTAACCTCTGTAGATACAAATTGCCACTTTTTCAAGATGCCAGCAAGTAATTAGGATAAGGGATATCTGTAGATGAGGAATGATGTTAAAGTTCTCCATTACCTTGAGTTCGAGATTTGCAATATGTGTACAGATTCCCAGAGGAGCATGTTTAATTTATCAGTATATTAGTTGTTATGGTATGTTGATAGGGACTTTTTAAACTGCTTTTTTTTGCTACAAGGCTTCCCTAAAAAAAGAAAAATACTTTTGTTTCAGGGGTGATATTTTTGGAGTTTCAATTTATTTGGGGATTTTTTTTTAGTTTATTATAATAGGGCTAAGGCTTGAGGTGCTTAAAGAATAAGTTCAACTTTTCTAACATGTTACACCCATATACAGGGTGTAACATGTTACATGATAGTGCTGCAGCTGATCCCACCCCCCCCCACCCCTGCAGTGACAGCAGTCTGAGGGAACTTCTCCCCATGTTTGCTGCCACAATTCAATAAAGACACGGCCATGGGGGGCTCTGCCCACCCAGCCACATCATTCATTCACAGTATTTTGTGAATGCAGAACTTCAACTACTGACAGCCTCTGCAGCTGTTGGCTTCGGCTTGTAGTTTTCAATTAACTTCCATGGTGATTGAGGTAAGAGCACACAAGTTACACACAGAGTCTGCGAGCGCCCTGCATAGCACCCACAATCTGCTGATCTTGGGTGCAATTCTTTGAAGGCTCCCAATAAAAATAAAAATAAATGCACATATTTTTACCTGAAAAAAGATGTGCATTTATGAATTTTTTCGAAAAGGTGATTTTATCCTTTAAACCGCAGCATTCACTTACTGCTGACTATCTGGTACTTGGAACTGCTGTATGTTCTCAGCATGCCACTGCAAAAAAAAAGTTGTGTTCTTTGTCTTTAGGAATATTGGGTCTGGCTTTTCTATTAAACATTGGTGTTAATGGCCAATTTTACATCACTGTGTCATCGGTGGTCTGTTAAATTTCAATAGAATATTTGCCTCTATTTTTTTTTTCAATATTACGTTTTGTACAATTCTCCCTCATTAAAAATGTCCTGCTGTTTCCCAATGTTACACTGCGTACACTTAACTCTTAATATAAATGTGATAAAAATTGGACAGTACAGTTTTGCATTACCAAGAACAGAGACAGCCTCAGTGAACTGTACTGGTCATTCTATTTTTTTTTTTATCAAAGTGGCCTATTGCTGTTTGATGATAAGGCATGTATCACTGCTAAAACTACATGAAAAGGGCCTTTTTTCATTGAAATTGAAATGAATCAGGTTGGGGTGCTGCTGTAAACCAAGCCAATTGAGAAACAAAATAAGCCAAATTATATGCTGCTAGTGTGCAATATGCTGTCCCTGAGACTGTGAAAATCGTACTGTTCTGTAACACCACAAAGGCATCCAGGGCCTCCCCCAAGCATGTTATTTAAAGGATTCATGTATTTTCAATGCCGTCTTCAAAACTGCATGAAAAAAACTCTCTCTTCTGTATGGTATTTTTTAATACCAGCCCAGCCTCCAATGCTTTTTGACTGTAGTTGTTTATATATTAACCTTAAAGGGGTTGTTTTTTTGTTTTTTTTAAATAACAAACATGTAATACTTACCTCCAATGTGCAGTTCGTTTTGCACAGAGTGGCCCCGGTCCTCCTCTTCTGTGGTCCCTCAGCGGCGCTGGTGGCTCCTCCCCGCATCAAGTATCCACGTTGGAGAAGCACTCTTCTTGGTGGACACCCGTGCGAGCGCGCTCCTGAGTCCCGCATCTGTGTCCATTCACACAGAATGCAGGACTCTGCCCCGCCCCCCGGTGCGGCATCATTGGATTTGATTCATAGCAGCAGGAGCCAATGGCTGCGCTGCTATCAATCGATACCATCAGGGCGCGAGACACCAGCTAGAGACGGAGGATAACAGCGTTCAGGTAAGTAAAACAGGGGGGGGGGGCTGGGGGATGGGGGGGGGCTGCAGCACTACAGAAGGTTTTTCACCTTAATGCATAGAAAGCATTAAGGTGAAAAACCATGAAGGTTTGCTTTGTTTCTATTCTAGGTAGATGTTCTGCCTCTCACTGATTAATATGTCTGTCAGAGAAGGGGCTGTTATTAGCAAGTGCTGGTAGAGGGCCTAAAGCAGGGGTGTCCAAACTTTTTCTAAGAGGACCAGATTTGATGAAGTGAACATGCGTGAGGGCCGACCATTTTTCCTGACATTCTTTGAACCATTAAAATTCGGTCTAATGCCGCGTACACACGATCATTATTCACGCCGTGAATAATGACATTTTAAATGAGGGAACAGCTTGTTCCCCACACACGGTCATTTTTCTCGTCATTTTTTAAAATGACGAGAAAAACGATCGTCTATGGGCTCCACGGCAGTGTTTCCCTATGAGAAACACTGCCGCGGAAGAAATGTCAGGAAAAACGACGAGAAAAATTAGAACATGTTCTAATTTTTCTCGTCGTTTTTAATGCCGTTTTTCACGTCGTGAAAAATGACAAAAAGACCACACACGGTCATTTTTCTTGTTGAAAACAAAAAATGTAATTTTTCACGACGTGAAAAATGATCGTGTGTACGCGGCATAAGTGTGTTCATTCGAGCACTAATACACTGCCCAACAAGAATTCTCTTGTCTTTGTCGCGCTTGTTCCCGACACACAGATGAATGCTCTGCTCTTTAGGGGTACCGTTAATTCTTAATGGTACCCCACACATTGGAAAATGTGGGGTGCTTTTGGTGCAGTGCAGTAATAAAAAAAAAAAGGTCGGGGACTATTCCCTGCATTTTTGTGGGTAGGGAAACCCATTGAAATTAATGGGCTGCCCTACACGCAGCACACAGCCACACAGATGTGAACCAAGGGCTTGTTCACATGTCAGGTTGGAGGGGCAGTAAAACCACATGGTTGAGATGTTTTTACCACCTCCAACTTCTCCCCCTTTAGCTGCAGAGGCAGCAGCTGGGGGTGTACACATGCTGTGGCTGCAGCTGGAGGTATACCCAGGCTGAATGGTGCTGCACTGAAACTACCTCGCAACTGTGTGCATTGCACTGTTGCGGTATAGGCTTTACTGCCTGTCAAATGCCTCTGAAAAACGATCTGTGCATGGATTGCTTTTCAGAGGAGCAGCAGTCCTCACAAACAAGCCCTACAAAAGCAGTTCTGATGGTACAGGCATTAAAAGTAACATACACACACATGTAGACACATGCACGCACACACACGCATGCACACAGACACAGGCACAGGCACACAAACACAGACAGACAGACACTCATGTGTATAAAGCCCTTTTAACTATCTCGCGCCCGCCGTATGACTATGTACGGCCGCAAGGTGGCTCTTAAATGCTGGGAGGCCGTCTTTTTACAGCCTCCGCTCCTCTGGCCACTGGGGGGCGCGCGCACACGTGCCTGGCACGTCACTGTAATGCCGATGCGCATGCCTGGCGACCGCGATGTCCGCCAGGTACCCGCGATCGGCCGCTACACAGACAAGGATGTGGATCTCTGTGTGTAAACACAGAGATCCACGTCCTGTCAGGGAGAGGAGACCGATGCTGTGTCCCTTGTACATAGGGACACAGATCGGTCACATCCCCCAGTCAGTCCCCTCCCCCCACAGTAGTAATCACTCCTAGGGAATACATTTAACCCCTTCCTTGCCCCCTAGTGTTAACCCCTTCCCTGCCAGTCACATTTATACAGTAATAAGTGCATATTTATAGCACTAATCGCTGTATAAATGTGAATGGTCCCAAAATAGTGTCAAAAGTGTCTGCTGTGTCCGCCATAATGTCGCAGTCACAAAAAAAATCACTGATCGCCGCCATTACTAGTAAAAAAAAAAATATATATATAAAAATGCTATAAAACTACCCCCTATTTTGTAAATGCTATAACTTTTGCGCAAACCAATCAATAAACGGCGATTGCGATTTTTTTTTAACCAAAAATATGTAGAAGAATACGTATCGGCCTAAACTGAGGAAAAAAAAAATGGGGATATTTATTATAGCAAAAATCAAAAAATATTGTGTTTTTTTCAAAATTGTTGCTCTTTTTTTGTTTATAGCTTAAAAAAAACCCCCCGCAGAGGTGATCAAATACCATCAAAAGAAAGCTCTATTTGTGGGGAAAAAAGGACGTCAATTTTGTTTGGGAGCCACGTCGCACGACCGCGCAATTGTCATTCAAAGCGTGACAGGGCTGAAAGCTGAAATTTTGCCTGGGCAGGAAGGGGGTTATGTGCCCAGTAAGCAAGTGGTTAAAACTAATCTAGATTCTAAGTACCTTTGCAGTTTCCTCATTCAGCCGGGTACTGCACTCTAGGGGGGAGCAGAGAGCACAGCACACTCCCCTGCACTTTCACTTTTGAAGCTGACAGAGCTTCTCACAGTGCCGATGTATAGTTCGGCAGGGGATCGGGCTCATCTGACAGCCCTTCTCTCCCCTGATCCCGCAGCACACCTGAGAACCAGGCGGGCCGTTCAAAACTGGCCCGCGGGCTGCGATTGGCCTGCGGGCCGGACTTTGGACATGCCTGGCCTAATGGATTCTGCTCTTAAGCCTCATACACACGATCTGATATTCTGCGGACAAATCGTAGGACTTTTGTCCGAAGGGTGTTGGCCAGGAACTTGTATTGCATACAAACGGCAAAGAATTGTCGACCAACAAACAAGAAACTACGTGGTTTTTCAGCTCTTTAGCGCCATCCTTTGGGCAACTTCTGCTAATGTTGTGTTATAGTGAGCATTGCTTCTGAGCATGCGTGTTTGTACTTTGGAGTTTTGTCCGACTGACTTGTGTACACACGATCGGAAAATCCGACAACACACAATTGTTGGCAGACAATTTTAAAGCATGCTATCCCACATTTGTCCGTGGAAAATCCAACAACAATTGTCCGATGGAGCGCACAAACGGTCGGATTTTCCGAAAACAGCCTGACATCACACAATTCTCGTCGGATAATCCGATTGTGTGTACGAGGCTTTAAGCCTCGTACACACAAACGGATTTCCATTGCACAAATCCGTGGAATTTTGTGCGAAGGGCATTGGCCGTGAACTTGGTATGCATACAGATGGCAGAACCTTTTCAGCCAACATACACGAAACGACGTGGTTTTTAAGCTCTTTAGCACCACCCTTTGGGCAACTTCTGCTAGTGTTGTGTAGCGGCCCCCTCACTCCCCTCTTTCTTCTCTCAGCTCGTCTGTCTCTTGTCTAGGGGTACCTCCAGAGGGGAAGAGATCGGGGACACCACGCCTGGCCTTCACCACAGGTGTCAGAGTGGTGTAAGCAAAGTTCTTTTACCTTCGGGTCAGTGTTGTGCACCTGGAGCCTCCACCAAGAGTTACCTTGAACAATGTCTGTCAGGAAATGAGCCCCACACC
The DNA here is from genome assembly GCA_029206835.1 of Rana muscosa. Lineage (NCBI taxonomy): Eukaryota > Metazoa > Chordata > Amphibia > Anura > Ranidae > Rana > Rana muscosa. The sequence goes on along the minus strand of CM055121.1, from coordinate 432,218,752 downwards.
ATTAAAGTCCAACACTCCTTTATTCTTCTCGAATTAACACAATCAGTTGAACTCCCTTGGTAGAAACAGAACAGGAAAGGAGGTGTGGATGTGAATAGGCCCAGACACAATGTGCTCTCCACTTTCCTCCCTGAAAGTGGGCTACGGTCTCCGAGCGAGGGGGGATTTCCCTCCAGGCGGTCTCCGATGAGAGGCTCACCCGTCACTGGCAATATGCTGCACCAGGTCTTCGAGTGAGGAGCTCCCCCCCCGGTCCATTACGCCTTTTGGATTCAGGTACCCACTCCCTGGGTACCCTAGGATCTCCTTCCCTCGCGGAACTCAGTGTTGGGCACTGAGCTCCAGACCTCCATCCGAGTACCTCCCCCCAGGCTAAAGGTGCCTGGGATGGAACACGACCTCCGAACGTCCTCCAGGCCTAGGCCGCCTAGAGGACCGGCACGAACCACCGCCCACAGGCTGAAGGTGCCCGGGACTCGACCCCGTGACAAAGATGGCCGGCCCCTTTATCCCCTCTCCCAGCAAGCACGGCGGGTTCCCCGCCCCACCATACCGCTGCCGAGGGAGGACAAAAAGGAAGCCCGGCACACAGCAATGATTCAACCCCAACTCAGGGCGACAGCGCCACCTGCTGGGCTGCAGGGAATTACACATCACTGATGTCTCTGCCAAGTTTACACATAGTTTACTATGGTTAGCATTGGTTCGGAGCATGCGTGTTTGCATTTAGGATTTTTTTCAGACGGACTTGTGAACATACGATCGGATAATCCGACAAGACATATTTGTTATCAGGAAATTTGAAAGCATGCTATAAAACATTTGTTGTCGGAAATTCCGACAATAATTGTCCGATGGAGCATACAAACGGTCGGATTATCCAACAAAACCCTGCCATCACACATTTTTTGTCAGAAAATCCGATAGTGTGTACGAGGCTTTAGTGTTACAAAAGTTCTCTTTGTTGGACATACAGCTTTCAGAAACTCCCTTTTTCAATGACAGAGTAAAGCCCAGTCATGCAGAAGTTGGCTTTTAGAGTGGGACTTTTAATGGGTTCTGAGAAAGGGCCCAGAGCACCCATGTGTTGAGACAAAGGGAGGGTAAATAACAATTTGGAGTCATGAAATCAAACTAAAGTTCTGAGCAGTATGCTCTGGACAGGGAAGAGTTCCTAGAAGTGTCAGAAACCAAAATGATCTTGGACCCCTTTCACACTGAGGCAGTTTTCAGGCGTTTTAGCGCTAGAAATAGTGCCTGTAAAGCACCTAAAAAACTGCTTTCCATGCCGCCCCAGTGTGAAAGCCTGAGTGCTTTCACAATGGGGTGGTGCGCTTGCGGGACGTTAGAAAAAGTCCTGCAAGCAGCATTTTCGGGATGGTTTTGGAGCGCTGTATACAGCGCTCCCAAAACACCCCTGCATTGCAATGAATGGGCATCGCTTCCGAAGCGCCTGAAAAGCGCGTTGGAAACGCTGCAACACAGGAGTTTTTAACCCCTTCTTTGGGGTTAAAAGCGCCCGCTAGTGGCCGAAAAGCGCCGCTTTTAAAAAGACACTGCAATGATTATTTAATAAAACTGCAGAGCGAAAATCTGGTGCAGCTCTGTATAGAAACCAGTCAGCTTCCTGGTTTAATTGCCAAAGCTTTATTGAACAAGCTAAAGTTAGACATTGAAATTAGAAGCTGCTTGGCTATGATGCACAGCTGCACCAGATTCTGATTGCTCCAGTTTTATTAAATCTCCCAGTGTGTGTCTTTTTTATGTTCAGAGGGTTAATTCTTAAAAATTGCCCAGATGTGATTAACCACTTCAGAATTTACCCCCTTCCTGACCAGAGCATTTTTTGTGATTCGGCACTGCATTGCTTTAGCTGACAATTGCGCGGACGTGCGACATTGTACCCAATCAAAATTGACGCCCTTTTTTTCCCACAAATAGAGCTTTCTTTTGGTGGTATTTGATCACCTCTGCGGCTTTTATTTTTTTGCGCTATAAACAAAAATAGAGCGTCAATTTTGAAAAAAAAAAGCAATATTTTTTACTTTTTGCTATGATAATTATCCCCCAAAAATATATAAAAAAAAAAAATTTTTTCCTCAGTTTAGGCCAATATGTATTCTTCTACATATTTTTGGTAAAAAAAAAATCGCAATAAGCGTATATTGATTGGTTTGCGCAAAAGTTATAGCGTCTACAAAATAGTGGATAGATTTATGGCATTTTTCTTATTCATTTTTTTTTACTAGTAATGGCGGCAATCTGCGATATTTATCGGGACTGCGACATTATGGCGGACACATCGGACACTTTTGACACTATTTTGGGACCATTGTCATTTATACAGCGATCAGTGCTATAAATAGCCACTGATTACTGTATAAATGACACTGGCAGGGATGGGGTTAAACACTAGGGAGCGATCAAGGGGTTAAGTGTGTCCTAGGGAGTGATTCTAAAGCCCCGTACTCACGGTCGGACTTTTGCCCAACAAACTTAGTTTCCTGGTGCCTCCATGGCAGCATACCTGTGACAAGCTCAGGACAAGTGAATATTATAAAAGAGTTGATTAGCACAGCCCCAGCATTCTCCTTTTTTTCCCTCATACCTCATGGCAGTGAATTCTGGTCGAACGTCCTTACCGTCTGCATTCGGCAGCTTCCGTCCGGGTTCAAGCCTCTCCCGGACGCGGTCCCTTCTCTTGGGCAGCTAAACGCGCTTATAAGGTTGGGAGTCCCTTCTGTAGGATCTTTTGGGACAAGTAGTTTGTCTCTTAACTAAGAGCTCTACCTGCAGCACATCTTCCAGGCATTAGCTCACACATGGCAACAGAGACAGCAGCTATTTCTGCATTTCTTTTTTTTCTTCCCTTTTTTCCTTCCTTTTAGCTTTTTCTTTCTGGCTGTTTTCTTAGTGTTTCCCATTTCCTTTATGCCCCCTGTCTCCCCCTTGCCCTCTATCACCTCCTCGTCCCCCTTAGGGATCGCGCACGCTCACCCCCAGCCTTTTTATTTACGGCGTCTTTTGCCGCGTTCTGCGCATACGCCGACGCCCGGGTCCTAGAGCCGCCGGTTCGCGCATGCGCGGTAAGCGCGGAAGCCTTAGGTTAGGGAAAATTTTTTTTTTCTTACCCTTAACCCTAAATTACAGGGCAGAGGCGTTTTCCTCTATCCACCTGGTCCCATTTATCTCCCTGGCTGCTTGAGATCTACTTTACAGAAAGCTCCAGGGAAGAATACCTGTCGTTTCAGGTAAGTAAAAATATATATGTATATATATATATATATATATATATATATATATACACAATGTATAATAATTTTTTTTAAAAAGGGGGGGAAATTGTTTTTAAAATTAACTATAGTATATGCAGGTGTGCAAGTAAAACTCAAAAAAAAAATAAAAAATTGTTTAAAAAAAAAAAAAAATTTTATATGCATGTGTGCGAGAAACCCCCCACCAAAAAAATTAAAAAAAATGTTATTTTAGATAATTTATTAAAAAAAAAAAAAAAACAGAGATTTTGTTTCTCTTAGCCAGATTAGGACATGGTCGTTAACCCTTCCCTGTTCCTTTCTTAGCTGCTACCTTTGCTAAGCCACTCAGCATGAGCCATTCACCGCCCATACAAAGATCCTACTCTACTTCTGAGGTAAGGACCTACATCCAGGTAAGCTTACACATCTTAAAAAAAAAAAAAAAAAAAAAAGAGTGCAACGAAGCTGGTACTTTTATGTATTTCAGCCCTATACGCCAGAAGACGTCTAAAAAGACCTCAAGGCGAAATGAGGACTATGATGATTCTAGTCCCAGTAGAGACAGGTTGTCCAGGCATCGGGATCATAGAAGTGGCAGGAAGTCATCGCTGAGGCGCTTTTCAGGCGCTTTCACGCAAAAAAAAAAAAAAAAAGCGCCTGAAAACTTATTTCCACTAAAATCAATGAATGCTTTCACACTGGAGCAGTACACTGAAAAAAACCGCCCATCTCCATTGAAATGAATTGAAAGCGTGTCAAAAGCGCCTGAAAAGCGCTTCAAAAAGCGCTCAGTGTTTTACTGGCAGTTTTTCAAGTGCCTCAGTGTGAAAGTGGCCCAACGCTCCTGAAGCCGAGATCTCCAGGATGTCAGTCCTGTGGAGACACCCCACTTCCAGACAAAGTGATCTTTCGACAGAAAGTCCGAAAGCCTGCAAGTGGCGGACCTACTTAAGAAAGCAGTAAATAATTCCCTTGTGGAATTGGTAGCCACAATGCCGCCGCAACATCTGGCATCTCCTACTCAGGAGCAAATGGCTGAGGCATCCATTCCCAGGCCGTCCTCAAGTGAAATCTCACGCCGGACGCCTGCTTCTTCCTCTAAACATCAGGAAGAGAATGCCATCTCAGGGGGTCTCTCTGATGACCTAGATACCTTTTGGTTTTGCTTTCGCCATGGTCCAGCCTTTTGTGCAGGTGGTAAAACAAGCGATCGGCTGGGAAGAGACCGACACAGAAGTCTAAGTCGTACTTCCCCTTTTTTCAAACGCCAGATTACCCTCTTTCCCTCTCATGAAGGAGATCAGGGATGTGATTGAGGAAGAGTGGAAAAACACGGAGAAAAGATTCTCTATTAATCGACTGGGAAAATTGTACCCTCTCTCAGAGGCTGATTCCGCAATGCTGCAGGGCCCTCCAGTGATTGATGCAGCTGTGGTAAGGTTGGCAAAGAACGTCACATTGCCCATGGACGACTCGACTTTGTTTAAGGTTCCACCAGACAGAAGGATGGATCTTGATCTCCCAAAAGATGGCGGGCAACGCTTGTAAACCTGTGATAGCCCTGACGTCAGTGTCCAACGCCCTACGCGTCTGGACAGATGATATAGAGTTTGCAATCTAACAGGATATCCCAGGGGATGACATCATCAGGGCCTTTGGAGATAAAGCTCTCAGTAGATCTTATTGGTGAAGCCACGATCTATTCAATTCGATGCCCCGCAAGGTCAATGCTCCACACAGTTATGGCCAAACGGGCCTTGTGGCTGGAACCTTGGTCAGCAGATATTGCCTCAAATCAGAATTGGTGCAAGATACCCTTTGACGGAAAAGCCTTGTTTGGGGAGAAATTGGATAAGGCCATCTCTCGCGTCATGGGCGGAAAAATCGGGCCTGTTACCCCAAGACAGGCGATCCAGGCGCTCCAGGACATTTACAGGCAAAATTGGAGAAGCACGCAGTCTACCCTCCTCAAGACCCGTAGACAGAGACTCGTGCCTATCCCTCAGGATTCTGCTAAATCCTTTTGACGCCAGGCCATCCCAAGCGATCCCTGTGGGGGCCAGACTCAAACACTTCTTGAAGATCTGGGAACAAAGTGCAGGGATTCGTGGGTAGTCTCCACAGTTAAATACAGTCACTTCTGGTCGTTTCTAGACAAACCCTCCAAAGACTTCTTCTCTCCGACAAGAGTGTCAAGGTTCCCCCGAAAAAACGGAAGCACTACAGCGATTTTTTTTTCTCCTTGCAGGAACAGCAAGCAGTGGTTCCAGTGTCTTCATCAGAAAGATTTTCGGTTTTTACTCCGCCCTGTTTCTAGTCCCCAAGAGAAACAGAGGTAGGAGACCCGTGTTAGACCTGAAGAGGCTAAATCGCTATATCTTCCTAAAAAATTTAAAAAGGAGTCGCTATGAGCGATTATACGTGTAATCCAACCAGGGGATCGGATGTTATCAATAGACTTGCAGGATGTTTACCTGCATATACCGACACTCCGTCCTTTCCAGAAATATCCGAGGTTTGCAGTGGTGCCTGTACATTTTAAATTTTGGAGTCTCCCATTCGGCCTCTGCACGTCACCAAGAGTCTTTACGAAGACCCAATTGCCATTATAGCCCCTCTAATAGAATTAAGGCCTTGAGTATACCATTACTTGGATGACCTTCATCCCCGGGCGAACGTTCCAGCCCAGTTAGTGGAACAGAACGGTACAGTATCCCTCCCACCTCAAAAGGTGACATTGACTGTTCGACAGATGAAGAAAGTCAGTGTGAGATCCTACCTGTCATACTCAAACTGTCAGAGTCTGATAGGCTGGATGTCGTCATGCATCCCTAGGGTCCCTTTTGGGCTCATTGGCATTTGAGACATTTCCAGCATAAGTTCTTGAGGCTGTGGAACAGACGGTATCTATCCCAACCCATACACCTGACGACCCTGATGCTCAGGAGTCTACATTGGTGGATGAAGAAATGCACGCCTATGAAATCACGTCCATTAGTACATGTCAACTGGATCACAATTATTACCGATGCCAGTGAAGCAGGTGGGGATCACACTGCAACCAGATCTCAGGGCAAGGAAGATGGTCCTTCCATACAACAGGCCTGGTATCAAATATCCTGGAGGTCCGGGCAGCCTACCTTTTGCATTGCTAGCCCTAGAATTCAAGATTACAGGCAAACCAGTTCTTCTCCGAATGGACAACAGGGCTGCGGTGTCTTATATACACCGACAAGGAGGGACGCGCAACAGGTCCCTGCTGAAGGAAGTAAAACCATATTCTTTTGGGCAAAAGGGAATCTAAAAGACCTAAGGGCAGTCTATCTGCCCGGTCTTCTCAACTCAAGGGCCAACCGCCTATCTCGCAGGTTCGTAGATTTCAACGAATAGTCTCTGCACCCGAAAGTTTTTGACTGGTTAGTGGACCAGTGGGGTTCCCTCGGGCTGGGCCTATTTGCAACAGCATTAAATACCAAGTTTTCAAGGTTCATCTTGAGACTTCCTCATCCCCAGACGGAGGCAGTAGATGCTCTCTCAGCCCTTGGGCATGCAATCTGGCCTATGCCTTCTCTCCATGGCCTCTCATTCCAAAAAAAAAAAAAAAAACTCCTGTTGAGGCTTATGGTAGAAACCACAACGGTGATAGCAGTCCTACCGTACTGGCCAAGACGTCCCTGGTTCCCCACAGCAATGTACCTGAATACACAGCCTTCAGTCAAGGTTCCAATAATACCTTTTTCTCCTGTCACAGGGATGTCACACCCATCCAGATTCCCGCAGGTTAAATCTTCACATCTGGCAGCTGAAAGGGAAAGATTCCAATCCCTAGGGTGTCCCAACAAAGTTATCGAAACCCTGCTCAGCGCAAGAAAGCCATCCACAAACAGTATATACGATAAGGTGTGGAACAAATTCAGGGCCTTCATGATTGGCAAAAACTGCGATCCAGATTTCCCATCATCCTCTCAAATTCTAAAAACTCTTGCAGGCAGGCTTAGACCTAGGTCTTGCTTAAGTACACTAAGGGTGCAGGTAGCGGCAATTTCAGAGGCAACCAGTAAAATATGGGCTGAGAATTCATTAATAATCCAATTTTTCAAAGCTGTCAAAAAAGATCTGACCACCAACTAAACAATCTTTTCCCACTTGAGACCTTGCTATCATCCTAGAGTCTTTAATCAATCCACCTCTTGCCTCTTCGGAGTTAGCATCGCTTTGAAATTTAACCATGAAACTATCCTTCTTGATAGCCATAACTTCTGACAAACGGGTTTCAGAGCTCCAAGCTTTAGGAGCGGATCATAATCATATCATATTCTTTCCTGACAAAGTAGAACTAGGAACAGTGCAAGGATTTAGCCCCAAGGTCACATCATCCTCGAACATGTCGGAGCCCTGGGCACTTCCAACATTTTCAGAACAAGACTCGGGTTCTCTTCACGAGCTGGACATTGCCTCCACTTTGAGATGCTATCTGCAGGCTACAGCATCCTTCAGGGACACTATCAGGTTGTTCATAAACAAAGGCAAGGAGGCGTCAGCAAGAACAATTGCCTCATGGTTCGTTAAACTCATCCACAAGGGGTACAGGGCAAAAGGACTGGGATCCCCTTCGATAGTCAGGGCGCACTCCACCAGAACGGTTTCTGCCTCTTGGGTGGCAAGAGTGAATGTGTCAATTGAAACAATTTGCAGGGCAGCGACTTTGGTCGTTCCAGCATACGTTTCTGAAACATTACCGAGTAGACCCAGGAGCTCTCTCATCGGTGGAGTTTGGCAGACAGGCGGTCAAATCGGCCTTTGCTTCTTCCTCTAAATGATGATAATAATCTCTTTAAAATAAACCTCTGAGCATCATCCCACCCATATCAGCTAGTTATTTGTCACAGGTATGCTGCCATGGAGGCACCAGGAAAATGGAAAATTGTATCATACTTACCAGTAATTTTCCTTTCCTGGTGCCTATCCATGGCAGCATACAATCCCACCCTCTTTATTCTATATTACGGAGAATGCTGGGGCTGTGCTAATCAACTCTTTTATAATATTCACTTGTCCTGAGGGAGGAGCCAAGGCGGAGCTTGTCACAGGTATGCTGCCATGGATAGGCACCAGGAAAGGAAAATTACTGGTAAGTATGATACAATTTTCAGTTTTTAAGCAAGTTGGACCAACAATCCAACCGTGTGTACGCTCCATCGGACAAACTTTTTTGAGTTTGGTTTTGTTTTCATCGCACAAAAGTTGGGTCTGCAAAAGGACAAACTTTTGCCCAACAAAAGTCCTATGGAGCAAAGTCCTGCCGTGTGTACAGAAAACCATAGGAATTTTGTCCGATGGACAAAACAACCAATGTTAAAATCAACCAACAATAGCAGAAGTTGACCAAAGGGTGGCAGTAAAGAAAAGAGCAGAAAAAACAAGTGATGTTGTAAGAAGTTTTAAGAAAGTTTGCAGAAAAGTCCGAGCGTGTGTATGCTATGGGTGTTCCCGACCAACTCCGTTCGGACAAAAAAACACGGAAAAGTCCGATGGAAGTCCGACCGTGTGTACGAGGCTTTAGGCTACTTTCACACTGAGGCGCTGGATGCACTGGTGGTATAGCGGCACTATTTTTAGCGCCGCTATACTGTTTTTTTTAGCCGAGATTTGCGGGCGCTAGCGGGGGGTATTTTAACCCCCGCTAGTGGCTGAAAAAGGGTTAAAAACGCCCGCAATAACGCCTCTTTGCGGCGTTTTGCGGGCGTTTTGGAGGCGCTACCCCATTGATTTCAATGGGCAGGGGCGCTATAGGAGCGCTATTTTTAGCGCTCCTATTGCGCCTCAAAGATGTGGCTTGCAGGAGTTTTTTGACCCTCCTGCAAGCGCAACGCTCCAGTGTGAAAGCCCTCAGGCTTTCACATTGGATACTATTGAGCGGCTTTTTTGGGGCGCATTGCAGGCGCTATTTTTAGCGCAATAGCGCCTGCAAAGCGCCTCAGTGTGAAAGGGGCCTAACTGTGGGAGCGATGGGCTACTACTGACATGACAGCGATCACTGCTCCCGATGACAGGGAGCAGTAGATCCCTGTCATGTCACTAGGCAGAGCAGGGAAATGCCTTCATAGGCATCTCCCCGTTCTGCCTCTCTGTCTCACGATTGCGGGCCACCGGCGAACATCGAGTTTGCGGGACCCGCGAGGCACGCCCCCAGGGCGGGCACCCGCACAGCGCCAAATTCAAAGGGACATACAGTTACGCCCATTTGCCTGTACGAGCCCTTCTGCCGACCTACATCTGTGTGGGCCTGTCGGCTAGCCGTTAAACACAGAGAAGATATTAAACAGCGCATAACACTGAAACTTAAAAATACAGAATGGAAATACATACTTTCTGTTTCTTTTTTTGTCTCACAGCAGTCATTCATCAAGAATGCTCTTTGCAGTACCTAGTATACAACTAGCCACTAGAGGGCATATCTGTATACTTAATATGTTCATAGAAATAACACAGCTAGAATGTAGCATATAAACACATTAAAAGAAAGATTTATACAACGTGAATGTTACAGAAACAGCATGACAGAACAAAATAAATATTTTTTTCTAAATAGATTATCATTTCCTTTAAAATATAAAGCAAAGATAAAAACAACTCATATTCTGCTAATAGGCTCTATCTGTATGTAAAAGTAAATACACACCTTAGGATGTGTTCAGAAAAGCTTTACCAATTTTAATGTTGCTTAGCCCTTGCAGGAACAATACATCTTTCCAATTACAGAAAAACAGGGGCCATGTGTCCCAGTTTTCCCAAAGCAATCATAGTCTTTGCCCCTGGAAAGCTTTAGCTTAGATTTTCCTCTAGAATTCTTTTTGCCAAACCATCAAGGATTACAAAATTAATAGAGAGATCATATGATATAGCTCATTAGACTGAAAAGGAAACAATATGTGCATCTTATGGGCTGAGAAGATATCACCCTGGTGGCCTGGCTATAGGTAAAATGTTGAAAACTTAATGAAAGTATATTTAATTTCATAGAAAACTCCCATGGAGGAATTCAGGGCAGAGCAGAAAACCGTTCCCTTGAGCTTCCCTGATCTGAATAATTCTAGTAGGCAGTGGGGAAAAGAACAAGTGTGTAATCAGCCCAAGAACAGCCTGATAGAGCACCTAATGATTATTTTATATATATATAGCGATACCTCCACTTAAGAAGGCCGCAAATTTAGTTTGGGCCCTGAAAACAGCTCCACCAACCCCCGGAAATGTACTCGACCCCCTACTGGCACAGTTAGTATTGGCAGCAATATATCTATTCTTATACTGTATGAGTAAACCCAGACACCAAGACAATAATAGTAAAAGGTATAAGATTTACTTAAGCTTTTGATAAGAAAGGTTAACAGTGGTAACAGTTCACAGATAATAAATTGCAGAGCCCTGCAGCAATAACACACTATGCATTAGAATGAACAGTAAAGGTGCGCCGCGCGGGCGATCGTTAACTAGGCGTCCTGTGACGCAGTAACCAAATGAACTAACTAGCTGGCCAGGCCTAGCTCAGATATCTACAACTCAGTCTATAGGGGATGATGGTTTTCTTCACCGGCAGGTCTTTAAAGGTGGTGCACATTAACAGAATACCATTTGTAATCCAATGAGGAGGTAGAGATGAAATAAACACTTTGCTATGTAAACTCCGAGTTCAGCTCTGATAAGATTCTCTAATGAGAGTATCAAAAATAACTTGTGGGCCACGGCAGTCTATAGGCCCATTAGCAACAACAGTATATGGTCTGGGCATACGCCCTCTCACCCATCCGGACGCGGTTCCAGTCCGGGGAACTTCCACCGACTGTGTCACACACACACAGTGTCTCCAGCGATCGGGTCCCCGATCCGGTCAAGGCTGTAGACAGCGAAGTCAGATGCCACCCAGGCTCGCAGTGGGGTGGAAGGCTCTTTGGTGCTGCGCAAGGTCTCAGGCTTCAGGCCTTGCACTCCGACACATCCGCACAGGAGGATCAGTCCCTGAAGTCTCGTGTCCCAAAGAGGCCGAGCCCAGCCTCGCCTCCTCCTTTTATAACCCCTCCCATGAGTCTCTGTGGTGGAAACATTTCCGAATGGGGTTCTGGGTAATGTAGTCTCTCTCCTCTGCTTTCACTTCCAGCAATGTCTTTTCTCTACTTCCTCCCGACTCACCTCTTACCTGGAACTTCTTGTCTCTCTGCATTAAAGGGGAACACCCCGCTACACACATATATATATATATATATATATATATATATATATATATATATAGAATATTGCATAAATGCCACAATTACAGCAAATGTCACGCTCATAGGCAGAGCACCAGCTTTCTACAGGCACTTTCTATAGTTTTGCTGAAATACATGTAAAAAGCAGAGTTCAAACTACACAGACTGCAGAGTGACACATAGGGGGGCCTTCCCCGTGCCACAAAATAGACTTTCTGGCTTACTCGGCTACAGAATGGCTACCATCAAACATGCAGGCAATGCTTTTTTAGACATTTCCCAGATGTAACCCACATTAGGTATTTATTAGTAAAATAAATGTTTTGTACATATAAATAAAAATGATAAAAAAAAGTTAATAAACTTTAAAAAAAATTAAACAAACTTGACAACCATTTTTTATTGGCTTTTAGCGCTGGTTCACACTGGTGCGATTTGACATGCGATTTGACATGTCAAATCGGCGAAATTTACTGCAAATTGCGGGCAATGGCACCGTCCTAATCGGTGCGACGCCACATCTGCGGCGCTGCACCGATTTCAAAAAGTAGTTTCTGTACTACTTTTTGTGATTTCAGCCGCGATTTACATTGACATCTGTGTCAGATGTCTCTGTAATCGAGCTGAAATCATGGCTGACAGGCAGGAGTGAAATCGTGCGAGTTCAGATGAACTCGCACGGCTTCACTCCCGCAGCCCCAGTGTGAACCTGGGCTAAAAGATTCTCTGTCACTAAAGAGTCCAAATACAAGGTAGACACAGCCTATGCTATATACTTCTTTTTCTGGCAGCCCTTGTGTAAAAATTCTAAGGCATGGCCAATCTCTGGTCACCACAGGTAACCAACACTTTTAGGTCTGTCAAATGCCTACTCCCCCTGCGGCGCAATGTAGTTCTTCCCACTGGGTCATATGTCACCACAAACTGTGCTTGCTTTAGATTTGATAGGGTCACTTTAAATTCTGTATGGCTCTTAACAGAGGTTTACATAGTCCAGTAAACCTATCTTCACTTTATACAGTCATAGCCGAAATTGTTGTCACCCCAGAAATTTTTCCAGAAAATCAAGTATTTCTCACAGAAACGTATTGCAGTAACACATGTTTTGCTATACACATGTTTATTCCCTTTGTGTGTATTGGAACAAAACAAAAAAAAGGGAGGAAAAAAAGCAAATTGGACATAATGTCACACAAAACTTCAAAAATGGGCTGGTCAAAACTTGGCACCCTTTCAAAATTGTGGATAAATAAGATTTTTTCAAGCATGTGATGCTCCTTTAAACTCACCTGGGGCAAGTAACAGGTGTGGGCAATATAAAAATCACATCTGAAAGCAGATAAATGGAGAGAAGTTCACTTAGTCTTTGCATTGTGTGTCTGTGTGTGCCACACTAAGCATGGACAACAGAAAGAGGAGAAGAGAACTGTCTGAGGACTTGAGAACCAAAATTGTGGAAAAATATCAACAATCTGAAGGTTACAAGTCCATCTCCAGAGATCTAGATTTGCCTTTGTCCACAGTGTGCAACATTATCAAGAAGTTTGCAACCCATGGCACTGTAGCTAATCTCTCTGGGCGTAGACGGAAGAGAAAAATTGATGAAAGGTTGCAACGCAGGATAGTCTGGATGGTGGATAAGCAGCCCCAAACAAGTTCCAAAGACATTCAAGCTGTCCTGCAGGCTCAGGGAGCATCAGTGTCAGCGCAAACTATCCGTCGACATTTAAATGAAATAAAACACTATGGCAGGATACCCAGAAGGACCCCACTGCTGACACAGAGACATAAAAAAGCAAGATTACAGTTTGCCAAAATGTACTTGAGTAAGCCAAAATCCTTCTGGGAAAACGTCTTGTGGACAGATAAGACCAAGATAGAGCTTTTTGGTAAAGCACATCATTCTACTGTTTGCCGAAAACGAAATGAGGCCTACAAAGAAAAGAACACAGTACCTACAGTGAAATATGGTGGAGGTTCAATTATGTTTTGGGGTTGTTTTGCTGCCTCTGGCACTGGGTGTCTTGAATGTGTGCAAGGCATCATGAAATCTGAGGATTACCAAAGGATTTTGGGTCGCACTGTAGAGCCCAGAGTTAGAAAGCTGCAGGGCCGTCGGAACAGGACAGGCAAACCAAGCAACTGCTTGGGGCCCCCAGCTGGCCTGGGGCCCCAGCAGAGCTGCCTTCCGTCCCGCGATTGGCGGCCCCCCCACCCGCGATTTGGCGGCCCCCTCCTCCCGCGAATGGCGGCCCCCACTCCCGTGATTGGTGGCCCCCCCACCCGTGATTGGCGGCCCCACCTCCCACGATTGGCGGCCCCCCCACCCGTGATTGGCGGCCCCCTCCTCCCGCGATTTGGCGGCCCCCTCCTCCCGCGATTGGCGGCCCCCCGCGATTTGTGGCCCCCCATCCCGCGATTGGCACCCACCCGCGATTGGTGGCCCCCTCATTCCGCGATTTGGCGGCCCCCCCGCCCGCGATTGGCGGCCCCCCCACCCGCAATTGGCGGCCCCCCTCCCGCGATTGGCGGCCCCCCTCCCGCGATTGGCGGCCCCCCTCCCGCGATTGGCGGCCCCCTCCTCCCACGATTTGGCGGCCCCCCCTCCCGCGATTGGCGCCCCCCCTCCCGCGATCGGCGTCAATGTCCCGCGTTAGCACCCCCCCTTCTGAATTAAAAAAAAAGTAAAAAAATTGTGTAGCACCCCCCGCTTCTCCAAAAAAAATCAGTAGCACCCCCCCGCTTGGGGGCCCCAAATTCTCAACCTGCTTGGGGCCCCCAAATTCCTTCAAACGGCCCTGGAAAGCTGGGTTTGCGTCCGAGATCTTGGGTCTTCCAGCAGGACAATGACCCCAAACATATGTCAAAAAGAACCCAGAAATGGATGGCAACAAAGCACTGGAGAGTTCTAAAGTGGCCAGCAATGAGTCCAGATCTAAATCCCATTGAACACCTGTGGAGAGATCTTAAAATTGCTGTTGGGAAAAGGCGCCTTTCCAATAAGAGAGACCTGGAGCAGTTTGCAAAGGAAGAGTGGTCCAAAATTCCGGGTGAGGGGTGTAAGAAGCTTATTGATGGTTATAGGAAGCGACTGATTTCAGTTATTTTTTCCAAAGGGTGTGCAACCAAATATTAAGTTAAGGGTGCCAAGAATTTTGACCAGCCCATTTTTGGAGTTTTGTGTGACATTATGTCCAATTTGCTTTTTTCCCTCCCTTTTTTGGTTTTGTTCCAATACACACAAAGGGAATAAACATGTGTATAGCAAAACATGTGTTACTGCAATACTTTTCTGTGAGAAATACTTGATTTTCTGGAAAAATTTCTGGGGTGCCAACAATTTCGACTATGACTGTATATTTCAATTATGCTCGGGGAAATTTACCTTGGTTATATAACAGAAATGTGGGATTGTAAAGGTGCCAAAACACAGCACAGATATAAAATATATCAAATTTTTATTGAAAACATTTAACATTTTGCATAATATCATCATACAGTATCCATACGATAAAGAAAAAATACAGTCAATTCCAGCTCTCTACATGATTCACCATACGATAGCTTCACCAGATGACTTTTATCAGGTACTGCATATATGATCTCTGAGAATTAAAAATAATATATTTAGACAAACATATCAATTAATATAAGACAAGACTTAATTTTAATAATACATCACTAAAACAAAAACAAAAGCAAATTTCTCACATACAGTATGTATAAGCTTGTACATCATCCCAGGGTTTTCCCTTACCTGAATACTGATGAATATCTTAAAAACCAAAGCCAAACGATATCAATAAAGTAATGTACCTTCAGGACAAACAATAGATTACCTTTAGGTGTATTTTCATCTGGTTTCATCTCCCCTCTTTATAGTGAAGGGCACGGCATCAATCCCTGGATTGGCATCCCTGTATACCCCATCCACTTACACCAGCGTCCAATGGCATAGATGGAAAGGTGGATGCCCAGAAAAAGCCACTACACATGCGCAAGCCATGCTAGGAATTGACGTCATGCATCGCACGATGGAAAAAGACAGCGCCATGTTGGAAAATCTGCCCATGGGAGGGAGCGGTTAGGACGAACAAGACAACCCATCACCTATCGTCCCTGCACAGAGCCATCAATTACTGGCAATTTGACAGAGACACCTCTCTATGGGGACATGGCATGCGCCTGACAAATAGCACCACCCATGAAAGCAGCCAAGGAATGAACTCCCCGGCTGCCGAACCCCGTGAACCCCATGACGCTCTGGGCATCTATATGGTCATCTGATCTTATTCAAAGCCCCAGAATCAGACCCTAAACCCCATCTATTTATTGAAACTGGGAACACGTCCCTCACTGGGAAAATACATCTCAAATATAAATATGTTAATTGATAATGGAGACACTTTGAAATAGATGAAAAAAATATAGGAACATTGATTGTTTTGTATCTTTGGAGACACCATGGGAGGTTCGTACCAAGCAAATATACACAGAGTTACAGACAGTTCATACAAACAAACATAATTATGTAGTGAACAAAGCATCATTTATTGAGAGTAACTTAATTGTGGCCACTTCATGGAAAAAATATCCAATATGCTATAGAAAGGGCTTGTAGCTGATGGATTCATTCAATCCAGGATGTTTTGTAGCTGCCATCTGGTTTCACGCTGTAGTCTAACAACATCCCCCCTCGTTTGGTTATATAAACTTCCTGCCCCTTCAATAAATCAACCATCATGGCTCTGATCTCAAGGTGGTAAACTATTCTAACCAATACATAGATACATATGATACAAGTAAAATCATTTAGATCAGGCAGCTTTCATCTCATATCTATGGCTGCCTTTATTGTTCAAACCATCCAAAACTGTCTCCCTAATTTGACTGTAACCTGTAGTACCTGTGCGTGTTTCTTTGAAAAGGCAATAATAGTCACCAGTCATTCTGGTGGAGATTGCAGAATGCAATGATTATAAGTGATTGTCATTGATCCAATAATAAACCCTATACTACTGGATCATCATCAGCAATCCCCAAACCTGTTGCATTTCTCCCTTCTGTCAGTGTATAATGTAGATCCACTTAGCTTTATAATAAATATGCAATATTTTAAATACCGTATATTACCTATCTTTATTTAATGACTAGAACTAAAAATAAAATTTTAAAAATTAGAGAAAGAGAGAGGAAGAGAGAGAGAGAGAGACAGAGAGAGAGGCCTGGTTCACACTTGTCCGACAAACGCTCCGACATTAGGAGCTCATGTCGCATGACGTGTGAAAATCAATGAATCCCTATGAGAGCCGTCTTAACTGGTCCGACACAAGTCGGTCCGACATTAAAAATGCTCCCTGTACTACTTCTGTCCGACTTTGATCCTACTTCAGCCCATTGAATATCATTGAAGTCGGATCAAAGTAGGATCCTTGTCCTAACCATCCGACATTTGACATCCGACATGGTGATTACAGCAGCAGTAAAAGGAATTTATCTCACCCTGGGATTGTTTTGATTAGTCAAAGGACAAGTCAGACTAGCACAATGTCGGATCAAAGTAGTATCCTGTTCATGAATGTCGGATGGATGTCGGACCAATGTAGGATCAATGTAGGACTGATGTCGCAGAGCAAAGTAGGATGAAAGTCGGATGAATGTCGTGTCGTATCAGTGTGAACCCAGCCTCAGGCTGGGTTCACACTGATACGACACGACATTCATCTGACTTTCAGGCTGGGTTCACACTGATACTACACGACATTCATCCGACTTTCATCCTACTTTGCTCTGCGACATCAGTCCTACATTGATCCTACATTGGTCCGACATCCATCCGACTTTCCTGAACAGGATACTACTTTGATCCGACATTGTGCTAGTCTGACTTGTTCTTTGACCAATCAAAACAATCCCAGGGTGAGATAAGTTCCTTTTACTGCTGCTGTAATCACCATGTCGGATGTCAAATGTCGGATGGTTAGGACAAGGATCCTACTTTGATCCAACTTCAATGATATTCAATGGGCTGAAGTAGGATCAAAGTCGGACCAAAGTAGTACAGGGAGCATTTTCAAAGTCGGACCGACTTGTGTCGGACCAGTTAAGACGGCTCTCATAGGGATTCATTGATTTTCACACGTCATGCGACATGAGCTCCCAATGTCGGAGCGTTTGTCGGACCAGTGTGAACCCAGCCTCATCCTACTTTGCTCTGCGACATCGATCCTACATTGATCCTACATTGGTCCGACATCCATCCGACATTCATGAACAGGATACTACTTTGATCCGACTTTGTGCTAGTCTGACTTGTCCTTTGACCAATCAAAACAATCCCAGGGTGAGATAAATTCCTTTTACTGCTGCTGTAATCACATGTCGGATGTCAAATGTCGGATGGTTAGGACAAGGATCCTACTTTGATCCGACTTCAATGATATTCAATGGGCTGAAGTCGGATCAAAGTCGGACCAAAGTAGTACAGGGAGCATTTTCAAAGTCGGACCGACTTGTGTCGGACCAGTTAAGACGGCTCTCATAGGAAAACATTGATTTTCACACGTCATGTGACATGAGCTCCCAATGTCGGAGCGTTTGTCGGACCAGTGTGAACCCGGCCTATAGCATAACTAAACACATCAATGTAACTTTCCCAAAACTGTTATGTCATGACTGATCATATGTGCAGCACCATTGCGACTGTAGATGAAGCAGAGGTTAAGATTACTGGCTTTAAAGCAGTGGTCATCAACCCTGTCCTAAGGGCCCACTTACAGGCCAGGTTTGCAAGATAACTGAAATACATCACATGTGATATCATTTGCTGCTCAGTGATTGCAGTATTCTAGTCTGCATCTCCCCAAGGTATAAAACCTGGCCTGTTAATGGGCCCTGAGGACAGGGTTGATGACCATTGCTTTAACCACTTAAGCCCCGGACCATTTTGTAGCTAAAGGACCAGAGGTGTTTTCAGAATTTGGCACTGCGGACATGCAATGTTGTACCCAAACGAAATTTGCATCCTTTTCTTCCCACAAATAGAGCTTTCTTTTAATGGTATTTGATTGCCTCTGCGATTTTTATTTTTTGCGATATAAACGGAAAAAGACTGAAAATTTTGAAAAAAAATGATATTTTCTACTTTTTGTTATAAGAAAAATCGAATAACCTAAATTTTAGTCATACATTTAGGCCAAAAATGTATTCAGCCACATGTCTTTAGTAAAAAAAATGTCAATAAGCGTATATTTATTGGTTTGCGCAAAAGTTATAGCGTCTACAAACTAAGGTACATTTTCTGGAATTTACACAGCTTTTAATTTATGACTGCCTATCTCATTTCTTGAGGTGCTAAAATGGCAGGGCAGTACAAAACTCCCCCAAATTACCCCATTTTGGAAAGTGGACATCCCAAGGAAATTTCTGAGAGGCATGTTGAGCCCATTGAATATTTTTTTTTTGTCTCAAGTGATTGAATAATGACTAAAAAAAAAAAAAAATACAAAAAGTTGTCACTAAATGATATATTGCTCACACATGCCATGGTTATATGTGGAATAACACCCCAAAATACATTTTGCTGCTTCTCCTGAGTATGGGGATACCACATGTGTGGGACTTTTTGGGAGCCTAGCCGCGTACGGGCCCCCGAAAATCAAGCACCGCCTTCAGGATTTCTAAGGGCGCAATTTTTTGATTTCACTCCTCACTACCTATCACAGTTTCGAAGGCCATAAAATGCCAAAATAGCACAAAACCCCCCAAATGACCCCATTTTAGAAAGTAGACACCCCAAGGAAATTGCTGAGAGGCATGTTGAGCCCATTGAATATTTTTTTTTGTCCCAAGTGATTGAATAATGCCAAAAAAAAAAAAAAATTACAAAAAGTTGTCACTAAATGATATATTTCTCACGCATGCCATGGTTATATGTGAAATTGCACCCCAAAATACATTTTGCTGCTTCTCCTGAGTACAGGGATACCACATGTGTGGGACTTTTTAGGAGCCTAGCCGCGTACGGGACCCCGAAAACCAAGCACCGCCTTCAGGATTTCTAAGGGCACAAATTTTTGATTTCAATCCTCACTACCTATCACAGTTTCGAAGGCCATAAAATGCCAAAATAGCACAAAACCCCACCAAATGACCCCATTTTGGAAAGTAGACACAAAAAGCTATTTGCTAAAAGGCATGGTGAGTATTTTACAGCTCTCATTTGTTTTTGAAAATAAAGAAAGAAAATATATATATATTTTTTTTTTTTCAATTTTCAAAACTTTGTGACAAAAATCAAGATCTGCAAAATACTCACCATACCTCTCAGCAATAGCTTGGGGTGTTTAATCTGTAGCAAAGGCCCTACAGATTAAAATGGTGGGTGTTGCATTTTCTTTCCCACACAGTATTTGCGCAGCGATTTTTCAAACGCATTTTTGGGGGAAAAAATACACTTTTTTTAATTTTAATGCACTAAAACACACTATA
Source organism: Rana muscosa (assembly GCA_029206835.1). NCBI lineage: Eukaryota > Metazoa > Chordata > Amphibia > Anura > Ranidae > Rana > Rana muscosa. Next base: position 432,198,759 of record CM055121.1, on the reverse strand, counting down.
TCGCCCAAATGTTTGATGAAATAAAAAAGATGATCTTAGGCCGAGTACATAGATACCAAACACGACATGCTTTAAAATTTCGCACAAACGCGCATTGGCGACAAACTACATACATTTTTAAAAGCCTTTAAAAGCCTTTACAGGTTACCACGTTAGATTTACGGAGGACATCTACTGCTAAAATGACTGCCCTTGATCTGACCTTCGCGGTGATACCTCACATGCATGGTGCAATTGCTGTTTACATATGGCGCCAGACCGACGCTTGCGTTCGCCATTGAGCAAGAGCAGGGCAGGACAGGGGTGCTTTTTTTTTATTATTATTAATTTTGCTTTTTTTATTTTATTTTTAAACTGTTCCTTCCATATTTATTTATTTTTAATCATTTTTATTGTTATCTCAGGGAATGTAAATATCCCCTATGATAGCAATAGGTAGTGACAGGTACTCTTTTTTTGAAAAAAACTGGGGTCTATTAGACTCTAGATCTTTCCTCTGCCCTCAAAGCATCTGACCACACCAAGATCGGTGTGATAAAATGCTTTCCCAATTTCCCAATGGTGCTTTTTATATCCGGGGGGGGGACATTCACTCCCACTGCTTATAAAAGCAGTCCAGAGGCTAATTAGCCACTAGGATTGCTTTTAAATGAAAGCCGGCCGCTGGCTGAAAAGAATGATACCAAGATGATACCTAAACCCGCAGGCATCAATCTGGTATAACCATTCAAAGTCCAGCAACATACCAGTACGTTGCTGGTCCTTGTTGGACATGTATTGTAATCTTTTTTTTCATGCAGCCTGTTGGCTGAATGAAAAAAGAGATTGATCGGTGGGTATGCCCACCATTAGAATATCTCCCTTCATTCACCCACTTCTAATGATGGGCATACATGCACCATTTATATATGCCGAAGCATGGGGGCATCCTCCCGCAAAAGTTATGCCGCACACACATGGTCAGACTTTTCCACGGACAAGCCTCCATCGGAATTTCGACTGTATGTACGCGGCATTAGGAGCAAAATCGCTCCTCCGCCCCTGCTGCCCCAATGCTTCAGCATATATGTATATAAAGAGAGAAAATACTGCGCTAATCTAAAATAGTGAATAAAAATAAAGCTGCTACATAAAATGTGACTAAAATTAATAAACATGGAATGAAGATGTAGCGCTAAGTGAAGAAATGAAGCCCAATAATTTGGGCCTCCAATCAAACCAAAGTGATAAATAATATCAATATAATGAGTCCATACAGTGTCCATAGAAAATTTTCGTGTTGTGAAGAAAGAACATGTAGCACTGAAGGGTCATCACATAACTCTTATAGAAAAAGAGAGGTAGAATACTCTTACCGGAACATTAGACCTGTGGTTTAGGCAGGTCAAATAGGCATACGAAATCCCAGTGGCACTCCTCATCAGTTAGTCTGGAAACTGGATCAGATGGGTCCCCAATGTAGACTGTCCGGTAGGCTCCCCGACTTGACAGCAGACTCTGGGTTTCACACCGATCCAGGTAGTCCTCCGATGGAACTGGAACCGCCACTCAGCATGGAGATCCTTTACCACGGTGAATATTAGTAACCAGTGGCCAAAGGAAGCTATTACTTGACCAACCACCCATGTGAGGAGAAAAGAAGGGAAGGAATGCTCCAATGGTGCAGGTCAATGAGGGTTTATTCAACCAACATAAAAGTGATCACAAACAATAAAAACGTTTAAAAAGGGGCAGTGAATGAGGTAGTGTACCAAGCCCAAGTATGTATATATATATTTTTTAACTGTGGTGGTGAAATCACCTCCTACAGCACTGGAGTCGCAGGGATCAGGCCTGTATCTGCGAACGCTGCAGTTATGTGTGTTGTGTTTTGTAAGTGACAGTGATCGATCGATACTGCACTTGGGTGGCCTGGGCTGGACGGAGGGGCAAAACACAGGTGCTAGCAGGTATCTGGGCTGATCCCACTAACACTGCGTTTTTGGGAACCCTAAACTGCTTGGGATGCTAGTATAGATCTGATCAGATCAGATATTGATCTGTTCAGATACTATACCACTAAGGGAGGTGTATGCTTCACGCGTGGGTGTTAGCGTTACTGGCACTAACCTGACGCTGCCTGGGGTGACGCAGACCCTCTCTGACGCTAAAACCTAATTGATATCACCCACCGGGTGATCAGGGGGTTAAACCTTTATTGGGTTATATACGGCGGGTGCCCTGACACTATAAAAAGCAAACTAACTAATCAGCGTCACCCGTAACACTTATATGGTGATCACTGGTGAAAGGGTTAACTAGGGGCAATCAGGGGGTTAAACCTTTATTAGGTAATATATGGGGGTACCCGACGCTATAAAAACCTGCGGCGAACCTAAAAAAAATAACTGGCTACCTATCGGCATCACCGACACTAAGACAGCGATCAGAAAAACGATCGCTTAGTGACAGCGGTGCTAGGGGGTGAAAGGGTTACCGGGGGGGGCGATCAAGGGGTTAAACCTTTATTAGGTAATATATGGGGGTACCCGACGCTATAAAAACCTGCGGGGAACCTAAAAAAAATAACTGGCTACCTATCGGCATCACCGACACTAAAACAGCGATCAGAAAAACGATCGCTTAATGACGGCGGTGCTAGGGGGTGAAAGGTTACCTGGGGGCGATCAAGGGGTTAAACCTTTATTAGGCGGGGTTAGGGGGCTACACTGGACCTAAAACTAACTGCCCTGACACTTTTACAGTCACAAATGTCACTGATTGCAGTGATCAGTAAATAAATGGTCACTGCAATCAGTGACACTGTGACTGGGGGCTGGGGGGTGATCTGGGGGTGTCTGGGGGGGCGATTTATGTACCTATGTGTGCTGGTGTTAGTGTAGTGTTTGTGCACTAACCTGTGTGTCTTCTCTCATGCGGCGCTCGGTATATGTGAGCGCCGCATGAGGGATGACATCACTTCCTCCTGCCTGTGTAAACATTACACAGGCAGAGGAAGCATTTGATTCGCCGGGAGCAATCGCGAGGGGGTGGCCAGAATCGAATGGCGGCCCCCTCATCACGGATCGCTCCCGAAGCGATCCCGGCAGCTCACTTTACCGGAGGGGGGTCCGATTGGACGCCCCACCCATACGAAGGCAGGCACGTACAGGTACGTGATTGTGCCTGTCCGTGCCATTCTGCCGACGTATAATTACAGTGGGCGGTCGTTAAGTGGTTAAAGGATAGGAGGGTTCAGTTCTGCTTAAATGATAATCGGAAATTTGCTGCACACTCTTAGAAAACCCATTAAGAAGAATTTACTTCTTCTCTATGGGTGCTTGCCAACCAATCAGATCCTTGCTTTCATTTTTAAAACTCAATTGAACAAGCTAAAACTAGTAGCTGATTGGTTACTATTAGAGTTGAGCGGACACCTGGATGTTTGGGTTCGACGGGTTCGGCCGAACTTCAGAAAAAAGTTTGAGTTCGGGACCGAACTTGACCCGAACTTGACCCCGAACCCGAACCCCATTGAAGTCAATGGGGACCAGAATTTCTGAGGACTATTCTCGTTTGTTTCCCGTGCTTAGAACTGTCCCTGCACAAAGTGTAATTTCTGAAGGAAAAAAAGTCATTTAAAACTCACTCGCGGCTATAATGAATTGTCTGCTCCCGGCAATACATAGAAAAGTCATTGATAAAAAAAAAAAAAATGCGTAAGGGTTCCCCCAAATTCAATTACCAGGCCCTTCAGGTCTGGTATAGATTTTAAGGGGAACTCCACCCCAAATTTAAAAAAAAAATGGCATGGAGTTCCCCCAAAAATCCAGACCAGACTCTTTATCCGAGCACGCAACCTGGCAGGCCGCAGGAAAAGAGGGGGGATGAGAGAGCGCCCCCCCTCCTGAACCGTACCATGTTGATGTGGACAAGGGCCTCATCCCCACAACCCTTGCCCGGTGGTTGTGGGGGTCTGCGGGCAGGGGGCTTATCGGAATCTGGAAGACCCCTTTAACAAAGGGGACCCCCAGATCTCGGCCTCCCCCTATGTGAATTGGTAATGGGGTACATTGTACCCCTACCATTTCACAAAGAAAGTGTAAAAGAAACCTGATGGGGAACTTCCTCTGCAGTGTAATAAATGAATAGACCCGCCCCTTCTAAAGTTCCGCATCAGGTCCGCTCAGCCAATGACGTAGGTGGAAGGCTGAGGACCTGATGCAGAACGTGAGAAGTGGCGGGTCTATTCATGTATTAAACTGTGGAGGAAGTTCCCCATCAGGTCCGTCCCCTCGTATGTCAGACCCCGCCTACGTCATTGGATGAGCGGACCTGACGGGGGAACTTTTTCCGCAGTATAATAAATGAATAGACCCGCCCCATACAGTCAATTGTTCAGGTTCGGGTTCGGGTCCGGGACCCAAAAGTTCGGTACGGACGCAAACTTTACAGTTTGGGTCCGCTCAACCCTAGTTACTATGCATAGCTGCTCTAGATTCAGTTTGCTTGAGTTTTAGTAAAGTCCATGTTGTTTTTGCATAATATATCATGTTTTGACACTCTTTTGGATGAAAAACAAAAATGTATCTACAGTGGATATAAAAAGTCTACACACCCCTAGTAAAATGTCAGGTTTCTGTGATTAAAAAAATGAGACAAAGATAAATAATTTCAGAACTTTTTCCACCTTTAAACCTATAAACTGTACAACTCAGTTGAACAAATTTTCTTAGGTGGAGGGAAGTAAAAAAAAAATAATACAGTTGTATAAGTGAGCAGCACCCTTAAACTAACACTTTGTTGAAGCACGTTTTGATTTTATTACATCACTCAGTTTTTTGGGTACGAGTCTATCAGCATGGCACATCTTAACTTGGCAATATTTGCCCACTCTTCTTTGCAAAAACACTCCAAATCTGTCAGATTGCGAGGGCATCTCCTGTGCACAACCCTCTTCAGATCATCCCACAGATTTTCAATCGGATTCAGGTCGGGGCTCTGGCTTGGTCATTCCAAAACTTTAATCTTCTTTTGGTGAAGCTATTTCTTTGTTGATTTGGATGTATGCATTGTGTCGTTGTCATGATGAAAGATGAAGTTCCTCTTCATGTTCAGCTTTCTAGCAGAAGCCTGAACGTTTTGTGCCAATATTGACTGGTATTTGGAACTGTTCATAACTCCCTCTACCTTGACTAATGCCCCTGTTCCAGCTAAAGAAAAACAGCCCCAAAGCATGATGCTTTGATCCCTCTGATGCTTTAGAAGCTCTATGCAGACTATGGCTTTTGCTGTAGGATGCAACTAAGAAAATGCCAGGAAAGACCTACTAGAACAGCTGAACTTTATTTGGGATTAATCAGAGGCACTTTAACCACTTAAGCCCCGGACCATTTGGTAGCTAGAGGACCAGAGGTGATTTCAGAATTTTGCACTGCGCTGCTTTAACTGTAAATTGTGCGGACATGCAATGTTGTACCCAAACGAAATTTGCGTCCCTTTCTTCCCACAAATAGAGCTTTCTTTTAATGGTATTTGATTGCCTCTGCGATTTTATTTTTTGCGATATAAACGGAAAAAGACCGAAAATTTGGAAAAAAAATGATATTTTCTACTTTTTGTTATAAGAAAAATCGAATAAACTCAATTTTAGTCATACATTTAGGCCAAAATGTATTCAGCCACATGTCTTTAGTAAAAAAAATGTCAATAAGCGTATATTTATTGGTTTGCGCAAAAGTTATAGCGTTTACAAACTAGGGTACATTTTCTGGAATTTACACAGCTTTAAATTTATGACTGCCTATCTCATTTCTTGAGGTGCTAAAATGGTAGGGCAGTACAAAACCCCCCCAAATGACCCCATTTTGGAAAGTAGACACCCCAAGGAAATTGCTGAGAGGCATGTTGAGCCCATTGAATATTTTTTTTTTTGTCCCAAGTGATTGAATAATGACAAAAAAAAAAAAAAATTACAAAAAGTTGTCACTAAATGATATATTGCTCACACATGCCATGGTTATATGTGGAATTGCACCCCAAAATACATTCTGCTGCTTCTCCTGAGTACGGGGATACCACATGTGTGGGACTTTTTAGGAGCCTAGCCACGTACGGGACCCCGGAAACCAAGCACCGCCTTCAGGATTTCTAAGGGCGCAAATTTTTGATTTCACTCCTCACTACCTATCACAGTTTTGAAGGCCATAAAATGCCAAAATAGCACAAAACCCCCCCAAATGACCCCATTTTAGAAAATAGACACCCCAAGGAAATTGCTGAGAGGCATGTTGAGCCCATTGAATATTTTTTTGGGTCCCAATTGATTGAATAATGACAAAAGAAAAATTACAAAAAGTTGTCACTAAATGATATATTGCTCACACATGCCATGGTTATATGTGGAATTGCACCCCAAAATACATTTTGCTGCTTCTCCTGAGTACGGGGATACCACATGTGTGGGACTTTTTAGGAGCCTAGCCGCGTACGGGACCCCGAAAACCAAGCACCGCCTTCAGGATTTCTAGGCACAAATTTTTGATTTGACTCCTCACTACCTATCACAGTTTCGAAGGCCATAAAATGCCAAAATAGCACAAAACCCCCCCAAATGACCCCATTTTGGAAAGTAGACACCCCAAGCTGTTTGCTGAGAGGCATGGTGAGTATTTTACAGCTCTCATTTGTTTTTGAAAATGAAGAAAGACATTTTTTTTTCAATTTTCAAAACTTTGTGACAAAAGCGAGATCTGCAAAATACTCACAATACCTCTCAGCAAATAGCTTGGGGTGTCTACTTTCCAAAATGGGGTCATTTGGGGGGGGGTTTGTGCCATCTGGGCATTCCATGGCCTCCGAAACTGTGATAGGCAGTGAGAAGTGAAATCAAAAATTTACACCCTTAGAAAGCCTGAAGGCGGTGATTGGTTTTTGGGGTCCCGTACGCGGCTGGGCTCCCAAAAAGTCTCACACATGTGGTATCCCCGTACTCAGGAGAAGCAACAGAATGTATTTTGGGGTGTAATTCCACATATGCCCATGGCATGTTTGAGCAATATATCATTTAGTGACAACTTTGTGCAAAAAAAAAAAATAGATAAAAAAAAAACTATTTTTTTCGCAACTTGTGTTAACATATAAAATATTCCATGGACTCGACATGCCTCTCAGTATATAGCTTGGGGTGTCTACTTTCCAAAATGGGGTCATTTGGGGGGGTTTTGAACTGTTCTGGCATTTTATACACAACATTAGGAAGCTTACATCCACTCTTCTAACCACTTGAAGACAAAGCCCTTTTTGACACTTTTTGTTTAAATGAAAACATATTTTTTTTTGCAAGAAAATTATGTTGAACCCCCAAACATTTTATAAATTTTTAAAGCAAAGGCCCTACAGAATAAAATGGTGGGTGTTGCATTTTTTTTTCTACACAGTATTTGCGCAGCGATTTTTGAAACGCATTTTTTGGGGAAAAAATACACTTTTTTTAATTTTAATGCACTAAAACTCACTATATTGCCCAAATGTTTGATGAAATAAAAAAGATGATCTTAGGCCGAGTACATAGATACCAAACACGACATGCTTTAAAATTTCGCACAAACGCGCATTGGCGACAAACTACATACATTTTTAAAAGCCTTTAAAAGCCTTTACAGGTTACCCCGTTAGATTTACAGAGGAGGTCTACTGCTAAAATTACTGCTCTCAATCTGACCTTCGCGGTGATACCTCACATGCATGGTGCAATTGCTGTTTACATATGACGACAGACCGACGCTTGCGTTCGCCATTGGGCAAGAGCAGGGCAGGACAGGGGTGCTTCTTTTTTTTTTTTTTATTATTAATTTTGCTTTTTTATTTTATTTTTAAATTGTTCCTTCCATATTTTTTTTTTTTTATCATTTTTATTGTTATCTCAGGGAATGTAAATATCCCCTATGATAGCAATAGGTAGTGACAGGTACTCTTTTTTTGAAAAACTGGGGTCTAGAACCTAGATCTTTCCTCTGCCCTCAAAGCATCTGACCACACCAAGATCGGTGTGATAAAATGTTTTCCCAATTTCCCAATGGCGCTTTTTATATCCGGGGGGGGACATTCCCTCCCACTGCTTGTAAAAGCAGTCTAGAGGCTAATTAGCCACTAGGATTGCTTTTACATGAAAGCCGGCCGCTGGCTGAAAAGAATGATACCAAGATGATAACTAAACCCGCAGGCATCAATCTGGTATAACCATTCAAAGTCCAGCAACATACCAGTACGTTGCTGGTCCTTGTTGGACATGTATTGTAATCTTTTTTTTTCATGCAGCCAGTTGGCTGAATGAAAAAAGAGATTGATCGGGTGGGTATGCCCACCATTAGAATACTGCCCTTCATCCACCCACTTCTAATGATGGGCATACATGCACCATTTATATATGCCGAAGCATGGGGGCATCCTCCCGCAAAAAAGTTATGCCGCACACACATGGTCGGACTTTTCCACGAGCAAGCCTCCGTCGGAATTTTGACCGTATGTACGCGGCATTAGGAGCAAAATCACTCCTCCGCCCCTGCTGCCCCAATGCTTCGGCATATTTGCTTTTTTTTTTTAACTGTGGTGGTGAAATCACCTCCTACAGCACTGGAGTCGCAGGGATCAGGCCTGTCTCTGCGAACGCTGCAGTTATGTGTGTTGTGTTTTGTAAGTGACAGTGATCGATCGATACTGCACTTGGGTGGCCTGGGCTGGACGGAGGGGCAAAACGCAGGTGCTAGCAGGTATCTGGGCTGATCCCGCTAACACTGCGTTTTTGGGAACCCTAAACTGCTGGGGACGCTAGTATAGATCTGATCAGATCAGATATTGATCTGTTCAGATACTATACCACTAAGGAGGGTGTATGCTTCACGCGTGGGTGTTAGCGTTACTGGCACTAACCTGACGCTGCCTGGGGTGTGACGCAGACCCTCTCTGATGCTAAAACCTAATTGATATCACCCGCCGGGCGATCAGGGGGTTAAACCTTTATTGGGTTATATATGGCGGGTGCCCTGAGAGTATAAAAAGCAAACTAACTAACCAGCGTCACCCGTAACACTTATATGATGATCACTGGTGAAAGGGTTAACTAGGGGCAATTAGGGGGTTAAAACCTGACGCTATAAAAACCTGCGGCGAACCTAAAAAAAATTACTGGCTACCGATCTGCATCACCGACGCTAAGACAGCGATCAGAAAAATGATCGCTTAGCGACAGTGGTGATAGGGGGTGAAAGGGTTACCTGGGGGGCGATCAAGGGGGTTAAACCTTTATTAGATAATTTATGGGGGTACCTGACGCTATAAAAACCTGCGGCGAAGCTAAAAAAAAAATACTGGCTACCGATCTGCATCACCAACGCTAAGACAGCGATCAGAAAAATGATCGCTTAGCGACAGTGGTGATAGGGGGTGAAAGGGTTACCTGGGGGGCGATCAAGGGGGTTAAACCTTTATTAGATCATTTATGGGGGTACCCGACGCTATAAAAACCTGCGGCGAACCTAAAAAAAATTACTGGCTACCGATCTGCATCACCGACGCTAAGACAGCGATCAGAAAAATGATCGCTTAGCGACGACGGTGCTAGAGGGTGAAAGGGTTATCTGGGGGGTGATCAAGGGGTTAAACCTTTATTAGGGGGGGTTAGGGGGCTACACTGGACCTAAAACTAAACTGTAGTGACACTTTTACAGTCACAAATGTCACTGATTGCAGTGATCAGTAAATAAATGGTCACTGCAACCAGTGACACTGTGACTGGGGGCTGGGGGGTGATCTGGGGGGGCGATTTATGTGCCTATGTGTGCTGGTGTTAGTGTAGTGTTTGTGCACTAACCTTGATGTCTTCTCTTGTACGGCGCTCGGTATATGTGAGTGCCGCACAAGAGATGACATCACTTCCTCCTGCTTCCTCTGCCTGTGTTTACATTACACAGGCAGAGGGGGCATTCTCATTCGCCGGGAGCGATCGCGGGGGGGGTGGCCGGAATCGAACGGTCGCCCTCCCATCTCGGATCGCTCCCAGACGAATTCTGACCGCTCACTGTACAGAAGGGGGGTCCGATTGGACCCCCCAACTGTACAAAGGCAATCACGTACACTGTACGTGATTGTGCCTGTCGGTGCCATTGTGCCGACGTATATGTACAGCAGTGTTTCTCAACTCCAGTCCTCAAGGTGCACCAACAGGTCATGTTTTTGGGATTTCCATTGATTTTCACAGGTGATTTGAGCAGTTTCACTGCCTTAGTAATTATCACAGCTGTTTTATCTGCAGGAAATCCCAAAAACATGACCTGTTGGTGCGCCTTGAGGACTGGAGTTGAGAAACACTGATGTACAGTGAGCGGTCGTTAAGTGGTTAAATGATAGCAGGTGTGTACTGACTCCTATTTAACATTATTTTATTATTTTGTTTTTTTATTTTTACTTCCCCTCCCTAAAAAATTTTGGTTTGTTTTTCAACTGAGTTGTACGGTTTTTAGGTCACATTTGAGGTAGAAAAAGTTCTCAAATTACTTATCTTTGTCTCATTTTTTTTCATCACAGAAACCTGACATTTTAACACGGGTGTGTAGACTTTTTATATCCACTGTATCTTACAAAATGAGGTGCAAAACATCAGTGTAAACACAAAATGAAATTCAGAATATGCTGTTCTATGCTGTTCTGATTTTTGTAGCTAATACTCTAAATATCAGTTAAAATATGAACATACATGGAATGTTATATACTATATATTTGTGAACTCTATTAAAGCCCCTTTCTCTAAGGACAATTTGTGTTTTAGGATGGCTGATTCTTTATATTGTAATACTGATAACCGTAGCTTGCTTTGTGATACAGATAGGACTATTATGGGCTTTTCCCTGCATATGGCTTTGTATCGTGGCACTAATGCACTGATAATGGAGATATTATTGGCGCTGTTATGGAAATTAGCATAATGTTGTTCATTATCTCTGTCTGAAAAATGAAATTGGTGTGACATAAAATTGATATTAACAAAGTTAATATTAACTAAATAGTATTTACTACAGGTTATGTAAAAAATTGTTATATGGGGTGATTCACTACCACATGAAATAGTTCTATTAACTTGCACCATTGGTTGACTTAGATGCAAATGTCAATAGTAATTACAAAAGAGAAGCAGAAACACCAAAGCTGATGTGTTATATTATATCATCTGGGTGTGTCAATCAGGATGTAATGATGTAATGGGAATGTAGGGACCCTGCTGTAAGATGGAGTGTCCCTAGTCCACATTTAGTGTTGCAGCTAGATGTTGTAGTAAGCATGAGCTCTAATTGTTAATTTTTCTGTGTTTGTTGGGTTTTCCATAGGTTTAGGATATTGTTTGCGTCTACCTGTCATAGGGGAGTGTCCCTAGAAGATAGAGCAAGAAGAAACAATAATAGTTATGAATATTTATGTCTCCCTGTCAAATCACTAGGAGGTTTGTTGCCTGTGGTGCAGGCTGGGAGGACATAAATATTTGCAGTGACCTTGGGGAATGGTCATTGCCTCCTGTACTGTTGTGTTGGAATTTTGTGCCTCCCAGGTCTGCTGCCTGTAGTAAAATAATTTAGGGCCTGGGGCCTTGAAGAGTTGTTGCTCCTTTGATAGATTACCTGGGGAACAGGCTTTGCTGCTGAATAGTTTGTTGGAGAGCCGGGTACAAGCTCTTGTCATTTACCTTGTAGAGGCCAAGTTGACGAGAGGGCTTCCGTTACACCTACTGATCAATACAACCTGGAGTGTGTTGTAGTAGGCAAGAAGTGGCACAGATGCCTGCAGTGGTTTCAGATGCAGCAGAAGATCAGAAGACAATCTGAGAACTTCCATGCTGCTGGAAACACTTGGTCTGGTCTGTGCAGGAAGTTGGTACGCAGGTTTGGCACAGGAACATTCAGGGTTAAGTAGGGCAAGCATGATCAACAACAGCTGGGCAGCAGAGGTACCACTTTAGAGACAAAATCAAGATCAAAGTACAGGCCAAGGTCAATAACAGATGGACAGCAGGCAGAAGACGTAGTCAGGACAAAAGTCAAGGTTACTAACAGGAGATCTGGATAGAGAAGTGTGAGGAGGCAAGCTGGGTCAAACACGGGTTAGCAGGATGCAAGTTAGGTCTTGGCGCCAAATCTAGTGCTGGACGTACACGCACAAGAGGACACGCCATTAGCAAATGCTCCAATACATGCCGATGTACACACAGCTGTAACCCTATGCAGCAGGCCACAAGCCTTAAGATGTGCACAAACAAATCCCCAGGCACCCCCGTGGACTCAAACTTCCTGACAGAAGCTACTCCTAACTAACTACTTGCTCCAAAAGGTGCTGCCTGGTGCTATTCAACATTTAAGATAAACTAATTGCTGGTCTCAGCGTAAAGGCTGGAGCTGAATTTTTGTTGTTTTTTGGGGTATTCTGCGCCCTAATCCTGACTCCTGAGTTTATTGTACCTGATAAATACTCTTAAAACATTTTAAATAACTGGTGTCCAATTCTTCCATCCTATAAAGAGTCAAGGATTCTGCCATAAGGTTTAAAAATAGTAGCCCACCAAGCCTCCTGGGGATCTTCCTCATCTGTCCAGGGCTAAGGTGCTACAGGAGTCTATACAAAGGGAATAGATCTGGCATAAAAGTCCAAAAATGTTCCTAAATAGCAATTATTATAATAGGAAAAATAACAAACAAGTTAATATTGATACATTTCAAATAATTGGCAGTCCATCTTCAAGCGCAGAACATAAAATCATCATATGTATAATTAGTTAATGAATGATCCCTATTGAATGATTTCAATAGTTTTATGGACAGAAAGCTTTTTCATTTCTGAGTCAATCACAACATTATGTTTTGCCCTTAGTTCCTGAGTCACTTTGATTTATGTTGACACTCAGCTATTCATAGGCAGCTTTGTATTATTTTTTTCTCTTTGATTGGCTGAGGTGGGTGAATGAAGTCCTGATCTCCACCTCAGCCAACCAGAGAAACCTTTGTATTCATTCAGAGAATACAAAACTACCTATGATTGGTTGAGCTCTGCTCAGCCCAACTCAGTTTTGTCCCAGGTGTGGAACGGGATGTTAACGTCCCACAGCCAGAACACTAGGCTATATATTGTATGTAGCTGAGGCTACATACAGTTTATACAGCACACCCAGCAGGCACAACTGTTGGTATAGGAAATTGTCTGTTTAGGACAGCTTGACCCAAATAAACTATTTAAATGACAATAAAGCTGGAGAATATTTTTAACTCATGTAAAAAGATTCAGTTTTTAATAGTTTTTTTCTGTTGTCATGATGAAACTGACAATGCTTGTGTGAAAGGACCCTAGGGCCTAAGTTTCATCATGAAAACAGAAATAAAATTCATGAAAACGGATTCCTTTTACATTAGTTTATACATTTATTGTCAGTTTAGTTCAGTTTAGTCTCCATAATTTTACATCCGTTTATCACATGTCAGGTTTTCATCTGTTTATGTCTGCTAAAATGGAGGACACTAACGTTTTCAAATCTTTCTATGGACAGATGTCTGCAGATGTCTGCAATGGACGTACGTTGGTTTACTTTCCGCTGCTCATAGAGATATATTGTGGTCAGTCTGATCAAGACTGAATTTAAAGAACCTGTGCGAAAGGACCCCAAGGCCTCTTGCACACAGGAGTAAAAAAATGCTACTATTTTCTATTGATCAGTAATATAGCGATAAATACAGAGCCGAAACACAGATATAGAACATACTGTGAAAAAATTCTGAAATGAACAAAATAGTAGCGCTGTGTTCAGTGAATGAACAAATCTAAATATGTATATGAATAAATAACCTAGTGAAGGAAAATATCACTCATATATCAAATGCATTAAAAATTAATCAAAATTACATATATAGTGCAAAACTTGAAAAATATAGATAATAATAAATGTTCATAACGTCCATCCAGTGGCCAAAAAAACGGTAAGTGATGAGCACTCAAAGCAAGTCCACAGGTGATTAAATTGATTCCAAGTGATTAGATTCAAGTGATCACTCAATCTTCTTTAGACAACTTGCATGAGACCTTCCACCACACATAGGTGTCCGTTTAGTAAACTGAGAATTTTTTTCTCAGTTCAGTTCTCGGCAGTTCTCAGAGGAAAATTATCTCCTCTGCAGCCGGTTTATTAAACTGAGAACTTCAGTTCTCAGAGGGAGAACAGAGGAGAAGTCAGGGGAGGGCTGGTAGCCTTAGGCCTGGGGGGCAAGTCCAGTCAAGTGGCCCACTGAGCCGCCGAATCAGCTCACCATCCATGGCCCACCTGTTTTTTCAATGCAGCCTCACCAGTGCTTATCAGTGAAGCCAACTCCAGTGCCCATCAATGAAGCCTGATCACTGGGTGTATGGGGTGTATGGTGGGGGAGATGGTGGGGTCAGCTAGGGGTGTCAGGGTCTCTCACCTCAGCGATCTCAGCTCAGCAGGTCCTTGCACGCCACGGTCTCCTGGGGGTAACGCTCCTGATCCTGGGGTCAAGTTGCAGCCAGTACCCAGCCCTGCAACCCTGCGTCCCGACTCCCTGGCACACCCTGCCTCTGTCTGCTTCCAAGAATCCGGTCCCAGGGAGTTGTAGTTTCCTTTGCGCTGCTGTGTTTTCCCCCCACCGGAAGCTTGAGCGCGGACTACAACTCCCGGAATGCAACAGCTAGTGGTCGGCCGCCATGGCCGTGCTCCCCGGCCCGACTTCCTAGACCAGAATAAAATTGAAAATGGTAGCGGGCAGTGGCTGCCGGCCATTTTAAACATAAGTTAGGGCGGCCTGGGAGGCAATTGCAACCCTGCCCCCTGGCCCAGCCCTCCCCTGGGAGAAGTGTTTCCTCTGAAAACGGCCGAGATCAGTGTAAAAGTGGGTGGGCTGCCTGTAATCTCGTGAGATACTGTGAGATTACGGTGCAGCCGAGTTCAAAAAGTGAAACTAAAGTTTAAAAGAACATGTAATTACATGTTTTCAGACATGTGATAACTATATATATATCCTGTATATATACACATGTGTGTGTATGTATATACACACACACACACATATATATACAGTATTTAAATATATATATATATATATATATATATATATATATATATATGTAGCGGCCTCCTCACCCCGCCGTCTGGTTGGCTAGGGGTATGTCACGCGACAGAGTGAGGTGCGCTATGGCCCATGTCCTCCCCATAACTGTGGGTGAGGTGAAGGCCAATACTTGATGTTTCCTCGGGCCGGTGTGTCTTGGGCATGTACCGAGTCTGTTGTGCAGAAACCACCAAACCACCCTTTGCTCCCATTAACAGAGTCCATACACCGATCACAGTCCAACTGTTAGGTTTATTTCGTATCTCCACATACAGGCAATGCGATGGCAGGATACGGTGGGATGAGCAGGTCGAGGCACTATACTGATCTGGGTCCCTACACCCCCTGTGCTATGACCAAGGGTTGCAGGAGTCTTGACATGAATACCTCCGTTGCGTTGCAGCACCTATCAGGGGAAGATGTCCTCCAAGGGAGTTACCAAAGGCCCATCCGTCACCGGGTTGACACTACACCGGGTCTTCGAACGGGTGACCTCCCCAGCCTCCTCACCTCAGATGCGGGTCTCCTCGCAAGGAGCACCCTGGAATCACTTCACCCTTGCGGGACCCAGTCGGAGTCACTGGGCCCCAGGCCTCCTCAATAGCACCTCATCCCAGGCTGAAGGTGCCTGGGATGGAATCCCAGCTTCATTCCGGCCAGGCCTAGGGCGCCTAGGCCGGAACCCCGAACCGCCCGCACCCAGGCTGAAGGTGCCTGGGTGCGTGAAGAGATGATCCCCGAAGACCTCGTGGCGAGGGCGTCTCCCCCTTTTATCTCCGTTGCGTCGATACCACGGCGGGTTCCCCGCCCCAGCCGTACCATCTCCAGGAAGGGACAAAGAAGGGTAGCACTATGGTGGCGATTCTACCTGAAGCCTTTAGGTACTCCGCCACCCACAGGCAAAGGAGAATATTACATCCCCCAATCCTCCACGAATAACAAAAAGGGGTCTTAACCCTGACATAATTACACACCTGGGTCACACTACCCCCAGGTGTATCCCACTAAATCTGAAGACCCCGCTACATATATATGTATGTGTACACACACACACACATATATACAGTATATATGTATATATACACATGAATATATATATTCATGTGTTTGTGTATATATGTGTGTGTGTATAAATATATATATATATATATATATATATATATACTGTATATATATGTGTGTGTATATATTGTGAGGGTGCGACTTTGTGCGACCTTCAAGAGTGTTGGTTTACGCCAGATTTGGTAAAAGAAGACATGCTGATTGAACAGCTGTGTCTTGGGCTATTTAGTTCTGACAAGATTATCGATCAGGGCTCCACCCAACAGAGAGGAAGTCTGTGTGCATGGGAGTCAGGTGGACTCTCATCCTCTGAGTGGAGTCAGAGGCGGTGCATGTCTGCAGGAGGCAGACATCATTAGTGATACAGCAACAAAGGTGCTGACCAGGAGAAGCTAGGAGAAAGCTTAAACTCTTGGAAACTGTTTGGGTCTGAGGAGCAGACCGTCAGGCCTAGGCTAAAGGCCTGGATAGCAAGAAGGTTAAGCTACGAGGCTAAACTGTTAGTATGCAAGATACAGGAATGGTGGAACCCCCCTTTGAATACTACAGAGGTGTTTGTGAACTTTTGTGCTTTTAAATAAAAATGGGCTACCATGCCCTTAAACAGAGTTGCTGACTGGCTTGCATTACTGGAAATACGCATCCACCACAAGAGCTAACAACCCCCAATCTTACTATATATATATATATATATATATATATATATATATATATATATATATGTGTATGTGTAGCGGGGTGTTCAATTTAAGGGAAGTGTCTGAGTGGTAACCAGGTTTAGACACAGTAAATTGATAGGATTCATGGACCATTTTTGTTCTCAGGGGTTAATGCTGGTGATGTGTTCCCTCTGGTCGGTGGGTGGCGCTGCCATTCTGGGCCAGGGTTGAACTGCAAGCGCAGTGTTGTGCCTTTTGTATCCCCTCTCGGCAGCCTACAGTGGGGCGGGGAACCTGCTGTGCATGCTGGGGTAGTGTATAAAAGGGGCTGCCATCTTCTGAGAAGGGTCTTCTTCTTCGTCCATCCATGCCCAGGCACCTTCAGCCTGGGCGTGAGTGTGAGTGTGTGTGTGGTTCGTCATCTCCGGGTGCCCTAGGCCCGAAGGCCTTGTTCCGGTTCCACCTCAGGCACCTTTAGCCTGGGGTGAGGTACTAATTCACCGCTCCTGTTCGCCTGGGCAAGGAGGCCCAGGAGTTGCAGTAACGGCCTTCGGCTGGGGTCCGCAAGGGATTGAGGAGTCCAGGGTGCCGCCTTGCGAGTGGACCCACACCCTAAGAGAAGGGAGGACCTGTTCCGAAGGACCAGTGCTGTGGACACGGTGAAGGAAGGGGTCTGTTGACTCTCTGGGGGGATGTCTTCTCCCTGAAAGGGGCTATGTCCTAGGAAGGAAATCCATATTCACCAGGTCAGTGGCAGTGACCTTATCCACCAGGTCTGTGGCAGAGACCAACCTCATGGTCTGTGGCAGAGACCATGCGCCAAAACTGTTTGAGAATCTGAACAGTCCTAAGAGCTTGAGCTACGTTTGTGCCTGGACCTCCTTCACACCTTAAAGATGTCCTGTGTCTTTGCTCCAACCTTTCGTCTATCCAAGAGAATATGTGTTGTGCAAGCGGAAAATAAATATTAAGTTGGACTTTCAGCTGGTGTGGAAATTTACGTTACTGGGGAAGTCAAGGACTTGAATCTACACACTGTAGAGGTGAGAATCATTCTCAGGAGGACTTTGTGCCCGGCTGCAGACAAGGCCCAAAAACAACACCGCCTAACCTCTTAACACGGGAGGGTACAGGCTTGTGGTGCGGTGTGCTCCTTTCTCCTCAGAGGAGCCGAAACAGACAAGGAGAAGGGGGTGTGTGCGCTACACGTGGGGGCTCGAGTCCGGGATTTGTCTGCAGGTTGAAAAGTGTGAAGATCCCCCAGAGTTTGAACTTTATTCCCCAGTGAAGTTCCGTGGAGGTCGGCCATATTGAGAACTGCGCCACGAGGAGAACCCTGACTGCGTAGTTCGTGGGCGTGACCATAGAGAAAGCCCGCAAACAGTGCAGAATATGGGAGGATTCTGGCCATGTGAGGAGTTGCACGTGGGGACTTTGGCACAAAAAGGACAGTGCGCAATGGAACAGCAAGCGAGCAACATGGCGTCTTATGCCTCATGGATTCCGTCCGCAACCACCATGAATATGACCTCGTTTGCTGCTTCCGTGATGGATACAGGGATTCGGCTGAAGCCCCAGGACGTTTTGCCCTCTACGTTTGCAGAGATGTGGAGGCCCTCGAAGTGGTTTGTCCCGGCTGCTCGGGACTGGTGGTGCATCTAAAGCCCTTCGGCAGATGTAAGCAGTGCAAGGAGTTCTTGTTTGAGGTGGAGCAACCTACAGAGAAGCCTCGGGCTCTCCGTCTTAATTGCCTTACAGGTGCCACTACTTTGGAGGAAGGAGCCAGAGCTTTTGCAGCCGCCCCTATGCGCACTGTTGAGACTTCGGAGGAAGTCGCGAGCAGAGATGTTCCGGAGATTGAGGAACCGGAATCGGAGAGACCGGAGGATGTTGCCTCGGTCAACATGGAGTCCTTACTCCCACCGCCCAAGAGGAAGATTGGCTTTGTGAAGGCTTCCTGCGGCCGTGGTGGAGTTATGCCCCAGCGCTTGCTCGGAACGGATGCATCCGAAGGGAAAAGTTCCTGACGTCCTGGCTCAGCTACAGGCCGAGGTAAGCCGGGGAAAAAGGCTCTGTCGGAAGTTCGAAGTATTGGGGATGCTTGGGTCAGGGATCCCAGGGCCCTTGAACTGGTTAGAGGCGGTGACTCGTCTTCTACCCGGAGCTAATTGCCTGCAGAGGAATGTGATACCTCTGACATGGAGTCGGTCTCTGATCCGGGAGACGATGCCGCCATTGACGAGGTGTTCAAGAAAAAGGGTTGGGATAATATGCCCCTGTCCTTGTCCAGTAGAAGTAGGGACCCACCAATGTCTACTGGGGAGAGCACACCCCGGGTGGAGGCCCGGGAGCCTGAGGAGGGATCTGTCCCCTTGCTTGCCCTTCCTCCGCTGGAGATGCCTGAATCCGTTGCTGGGATGAAGCGGGTGTCATTGCGGGCCCCTGTGTCTGGTCCGGAGGTAGTGAAAGTACCTCGGCACCCGGATGCCATAGTCATGACCGGTATGGGAGATCGTCTGACCATGCCACCGCTATCCCGTTTGCAGAGGTTATTTAACCAGAAGGTTGCTAGCAAATACGGGTGGGAGTACCCGTACCTGCCAAAGGAACTTTTGTTCGAGGTGAAGGCCTATAGACACCGGTGGTACGCGGACTTTGTATGGACACATATCAAAGTACCCCCGGCCCGCAGGTTCTATTCATGTTCTCCCACAGCTACCAAGCGGTACAAGGACTGTAGGAATGCCTGGATGCTTGGTCGGCACATACATGCAGACAAGGTGGTTATTTGCCGAAAAGACAAAGATAATGTTGAGTACCATATTGACACCTTTGATAAGCATTGGAAACCGCTGGTGTTGCCGCATCCTCAGTATTATCTGTGAAGAGATTAGGCTCTTGTTGTTTGCCTTTTATGTCCGGAGTGCACTCTCTGGAGCCCAGGACTGTTTGCCATGATAAAGGGTGTTCTACTTGTTGGAGGAACGGGAGCAGTTTGTTTTTTTTCTCCCTCTTCCACACTGCAAAGACATAAGGACTTTGGGGTAGAATAGTTCAGAGCAGGGCCAAAGAAGAAAATTTTTTCAGGACGAGTGTTCTGACGGTGGCACTCCCACTAGGTGGCGGTGTTGCATTGTCTTGAAAAAAGGAATGTGTGTTTTACTTTTTGAGCGGGGGGATTGTTCCTTCGGGGAGAATCTTTTCACTTCCATTGTGAATATGTTGGTTTTATGTTTTTGCTTTCTCCCTCTGCAGGTGAATACCAATCAAGACACTGAGGATGGGGTGGGTTTGATTAGTGCAGACGGGAAGGAAATGTAATGGTTAAGATAATGTTTATGTGACATTTGAGACTGTAATGTGCACATTATGTTTTACTGAACTTCTTTTATTTCTGCTTTTAATTCCCTTTTCCCCATGTTAGGTTCCGGCACAAACAAGCAGTTTTAAAGTTTTTTTTGTTGTTGTTTTTCTGTCTCTGGACCAGGCCTATGTTAACTCGGATTTAGGAGGCATGGGTTTGTTCCAGACACTAGGGACCAGTGTCCATAAGTGGGCGGAATGTGTAGCGGGGTGTTCAATTTAAGGGAAGTGTCTGAGTGGTAACCAGGCTCAGACACAGTAAATTGATAGGATTCATGGACCATTTCTGTTCTCAGGGGTTAATGCTGGTGATGTGTTCCCTGTGGTCGGTGGGTGGCGCTGCAATTCTGGGCCAGGGTTGAACCGCAAGTGCAGTGTTGTGCCTTTTGTGTCCCCTCTCGGCAGCTGTACAGTGGGGTGGGGAACCTGCTGTGCATGCCGGGGGAGGGTATAAAAGGGGCGGCCATCTTCTGAGAAGGGTCTTCTTCGTCCGTCCACGCCCAGGCACCTTCGTGTGTGTGTGTGGTTCGTCATCTCCGGGTGCCCTAGGCCCGGAGGCCTTGTTCCGGTTCCACCTCATGCACCTTTAGCCTGGGGTGAGGTACTAATTCACCGCTCCTGTTCGCCTGAGAATGGAGGCCCAGGAGTTGCAGTAACGGCCTGGAACCCAGCAGCCTTCGGCTGGGGTCCGCGAGGGATCAAGGAGTCCAGGGTGCTGCCTTGCGAGGGGACCCGCACCCTAAGAGAAGGGAGGACCTGTTCTGAATGACCGGTGCTGTGGACACGGTGAAGGAAGGGGTCTGTTGACTCTCTGGGGGGAAGTCTTCTCCCTGAAAGGGGCAATGTCCTAGGAAGGAAATCCATATTCACCAGGTCAGTGGCAGTGACCTTATCCACCAGGTCTGTGGCAGAGACCAACTCATGGTCTGTGGCAGAGACCATGTGCCAAAACTGTTTGAGAATCTGAACAGTCCTAAGAGCTTGAGCTACGTTTGTGCCTGGACCTCCTCCACACCTTAAAGCTGTCCTGTGTCTTTGCTCCAACCTTTCGTCTATCCAAGAGAATGTGTTGTGCAAGCGGAAAATAAATATTGAGTTGGACTTTCAGCTGGTGTGGACATTTACGTTACTGGGGAAGTCAAGGACTTGCATCTACACACCGTAGAGGTGAGAATCATTCTCAGGAGGACTTTGTGCCCCGCTGCAGACAAGGCCCAAAAACAACACCGCCTAACCTCTTAACACGGGAGGGTACGGACTTGTGGTACGGTGTGCCCCTTTCTACTCAGAGGAGCCGAAACAGACAAGGAGAAGGGGGTGTGTGCGCTACATATATATATATAAATACTGTATATATGTGTGTGTGTGTATATGATAGATATATATAATGTTGTTAACATTAATTTTTAACCCACTGGTGCTGATATTAGGAAGAAATAAGCCTTCTTCCTCTAATCACACCAGCTTCTCTCCCAGATTCTCCACCTCTGAGCTGGTGAATCTGGAAGGGAGATATTTAAGTGGAAAGGCTGTGAGATCTTCAGATCACACTTTATTAAACTGTCCGTTTGTGACAAAACGGTCATGTGCTGCGATGAGAAGCGGAGAACATGTTCTCTGCTCCTTATCTCAGCTTATTAAACCGGCAATGCTCTGAAATAAGCAGTGATCATCATGATCTCGGCTTATCACGGTTTATTAAACGTACACCCAAAAGTGCTCAGTGACTTCGCACCCCAAGGAATTGTGCTTACCAATAGGATATGCCTTGCACTCTCATGCTCGGCAATACAGCTTATTAAAATCGCTCCACATGTAAAAATAAAGTGTCTCCAATAGTGAAGTATATAAAATCATTCTTAGTTTTAAATATGCACAGTGGGCGTGGTCTACCCACTGTGCATGCTGGGAGAGGGTACAAAAGGGGCAGACACCATTATTCGGGGAGCAGCTCGCACCTCCCGGCCCTCCAGGCCAGGGGTGTGTGTGTGTGTACCAACCCCAGGCACCTTTAGCCTGAGGCTGCATCGCTGTAAGTAGGCCCAGCACCTTTAGTTGGGGCCTACACCTGAAGAGGAGTCCCAGGGTACCCAAGTGAGGGGTGACCCGCTCTGGATGAGAGGAAGCCAGGGGAGGATCGGTCCCAAGGAGATTAGTAGAAGGTTCGCTGTCTCGGGAGAGGCCTGGCTACCTGTCAGAGGGAAGGATTCCTATCCGCCAAAAGCCTAATAACGTGCCCTATTGGCACCTAAGGACTTAAATGTTACTAGGCTGGGAAGTTTAGGATTTAGGAAGTAAACGTTTCGTGCTCCACACTGGCTGCTAGGACCGCTCTTGGACGGACTATCCGGGTGAGCAAAAACCCACTCTGGCCTGAGTGGTGACGATTGATGATTGAGTGCTGTGTGCCTGAACTTACCTCCTAGTTCATTTCTCTCTATCTCCAACTTTCCTATCAAGTTCCTAAGCAACCAAAATAAACCTGTATTTGGGTTTCAATACTGTCTGGACAATGGCCTTCTTGAAGTAAAGAGAGAGAATAGACTTCTTCCTACACTCTAGGTTGAAGAACCCAACGGAAGGAGGTAACTCGCTGCAGGAGCAAAATCAGATTACATTGCTCACCCTCTGCAATGAGGAGGATACTGGGCATGTGGCATGGTGTGACCCACCTGCTAGCGGAGGTAAGCAAGGAAGGGATCTGTGTGCTACATATGTAATTTTGATTAATTTTGAATGCATTTGATATATGAGTGATATTTTCTTTCACTAGGTGATTTATTCATATACATATTTAGATTTGTTCATTCACTGAACACAGCGCTACTATTTTGTTCATTTCAGAATTTTTTCACAGTATTATTTATTTAAAGTAGCAGCTTTAGGTATTGTATATACAAACTTCATTTTTTCAAGTTTGTTCCTGGGCACAGTGGGGTGTGAGAAGGGAGAGGGGTGCGGATATTTTCTTTTTTTTTTTCACCATTTTTAATAGAACATTTTACGTTTGAGTGTAGTAACAAATGTAATTTTAAATACTGAACATTGACCCTCCAAAGCTACATACATACCCTCAAAGTGCTCTTTGTAGAGAGGCCTATAGCAGTGATCCACAAGTCACGACTATTAATAAGCGAATTACTAACCTGATCACTTGAAGATTTGTACAGTCTTCAAAAATCATAAAATTCATGAATCACAAGTGCCTTGATTTCTAAACTGTGTGATTCCTCACAGATCAAACTAATGGATATATTCGGCAGAATCAAAAACTGATAAAGCAGAGATTTGCCTGATTGTTTGAATGCTATCTACAGCATCTGATTTGTCTGGACTTCTTCCACAAATATTACTTATACAACACAATTTTTTATGGTAAAACTTTCTTATGTTTAGTGTTTTTCCCTCTTCTTTCAGATTGTAAGCCCTTTGTTTGAGGCTCCGGTTCCTATTGTTTCAAGTCTTTGCTTTAAAGGAGAAGTAGGGCCAAAGCTCTTTTGGCTCTACTTCCCCTATTGCCGCGTACACACAATTGGAATTTCCGACAACAAAACCGTGTTTTTTTTTCCAATGGATGTTGTCCCAAACTTGTTTTGGATACACACGGTCGCACAAATGTTGCTTGGAAATTCCGATGGGCAAAAACGCGGAGACCTACAACACTACGACGAGCCAAGAAAAATGAAGTACAATGATTCCGAGCATGCGCAGCACTTTTGTGCATCGGAAATGGCTACACACGGTCGGAATTTCCGACAAGAACTTTTCTTGTCGGAAAATTGAGAACCTGCTCTCAAACATTTGTTGTCAGAAATTCCGACAGCAAGTGTCCGATGGAGCCTACACACGGTCGGAATATCCAACCAAAAGCTCACATCGAAATTCCGATCGTGTGTACGCGGCATTCGAGTCACAGGAGAGTATTTTGTTCTACACTCTTGTGACCCCTCTTCAGCCAACAGGGGCTAAAGTCTGCTGTCGGTGGACGTCACTTAGCCAGTCCAGGCTCTGGACCGATCCTTATGTTAGGCGAGGTAATGGGAGACTGAGTCAACTGCCCCTGCCCAGCCACAGCCCAACGCTCCAGTGAGGGTTGGAGGGGCAAAGCAGAGAGTCACCGGATCTCTGTTAACTGAAGACCAAGCACTAAGTGATAAGCAATATTAAGTATGAAGTATGTATGCTTGTATTTTTTTTATTCTCAAACTTCTCTTTTAAAGACTTTGTTATAAGCTTTCAAATGCTTTCTGTGCATCCATAGGGGAGATTGCTCTTCTCTTTCTTTTCTTTCTGATGCGATGCCCATCACATGGAAAGGAAGTGAGGAAAATCTCCATCATAGGTACACAGATAGAAGAAAAAATCCATAAAAAAAAAAACCCTGACAGAAATTATAGGCCAGCTCTTCTCAACCACGGTTTCACCAGTGGTTGTTAGGGGTTCTTGGGCTGTGGCTGATTGACTTTCCTTTTGATGGTGTCTACATGATTCCAGAGCTAACAACATTTGGGTAAGCCAGATGATATCAATGATCTTTTAATGGGGCATTCTTTTAACTGACCACCAGTGTACGAGCCATTTTCTCCACTGACTCCCAATGAATTGGTTTTAGCAGGGGTTCTTCAGAACCTGACAGTTTATTTCAAGGGATATTCTGGAATAAAACAGTAAAGGAAGGCTGTTCTAGGCCTTCGACATTTTACTCAAAAATGTGCTATTTGTTTTTGCCTGAAATCCCTTTGGAGATAGTTCCATATTTTGTGTTCTGTCTGAGACCTATGGAATTTACCAGAAGTGAGCAAAGTCTCTCTAAATAGGGGCACAAACTTAACATAGATTCTAAACATTCTATAATTTGACTGGAGTTGGTCTTCAGTGATAGGTATACATTCCTATTTTAGCTGTGGATAGGAATTACCATGCATAGGTCATGCAGACATTTACATACTTCAAGCTAATACAAATTAAAGTGATACTAAAGTCTTGTTTTTTTTTGCCTAAAAATAACAAACATGGTATACAGTAAACCCCCGCTCTATCACGGTTCAGTTTTTGCGGTCCTGGTATATCGCGCTATTTTAATTAGGACCTATTTATTCTGATATCGCTGTAATATTTCGCCATTTCGCGGTTATGTAGAGGTGAATCAGTACTGTACAGTATACTTGTTGGCACACTATTTTTGTGTTTTACAATGCTCTTGCTTTCTCTCTATCTTTTATGTGTTTCTATTGCTTAAAAGTGTGTTTAAAGACCTTTAAATGCTATTAAAAAGTTAACAAAACATGCCTAGGGTGTATTTAAATAGGGTCTTTCTATTTCGCGGATTTTCACTTATCGCGGGTGGGTCCGGAACGTAACCCCCGCGATGGAGGGGGGTTTACTGTACATACCTGCTCTGTGCAGTGGTTTTGCATAGAGCAGCCCCAATTCTCCTCTTCTCAAGTCCCTCTTTGGCTCTCCTGGCCCCTTCACCCCGACGAGTGCCCCCATAGAAAGCAGCTTGCTATGGGGGCACCTGAGCCGAGCTGCTGCTCTTTGTGTCCATTCAGACCGAGAGCCAGACTAGGCCCCTCCCCCTCTCTCTCCTCATTGGCTCACTGACTTTGATTGACAGTAGCGGGAGCCAAATGGTGCTCCGCTGCTGTCTCAGCCAATGAGGAGGAGGGTCCCGGGCAGTCGAGTCACCCCTGCAACATCGCTGGATAGAGATGGGCTCAGGTAAGTATTAGGGGGGCTGCTGAACACAGAAGGTTTTTTATCTTAATGCATAGAATATATTAAGATAAAAACCTTCTACCTTTACAATCACTTTAAGCATTATATAGACAATAAGCAGAACTGGCATTAAAATTCACTCTAAGGAATTGTGGGTAAACACATACAGTAATAAAACGCATACAGTAATAAAATATTCTATATACATGGCTATACTTTGTAGTCTGCTGGCAATAGATGCTTGTTTAAAGAATAACACTGTAAATTGACATACCTAGTTCCGCAGCATAATACTCTATTGTTATATTTAGTTTGATAGCAGTAGATTCTGTTCTTACTGTACTTCACTTTATTGAGAAAAATAGCCCAGTTAGTACTTCTATATCCAAACTTTGTTTGATGCCACATGATTAATTCATGCCTCTCCAGAAACAATTTGTAGCCCAGCATGCATTTCTGTAAAGATGGTTGTAATCAGTCAGAAATAAAAAAAAAGCTTTCTAACCGTATCTGTTAAATGCATATCACTTGTATTTGTTCGAGTTTTATCTCTACCCAACACAGCACAGAATGGATTTAAAACAAGCAGAGCAAGAAAGAAAATATTTCAAAAGATGTTTTTTTGGATCTTGTAGTATATTGTTTCCTAATGCTTTCAGTTTCTGCGGCTTGGGTTTTTCAGTCAGTAGTGTGTATCCTGGAATGTGCATAGCAGTATGAATGCAAAAGATATAAAAAAACACCTTTTTACCTAAGAGAAATTCTGAGCTGGATTAATGTAGACAAGAAGATCACAAGAACAACTTCTTCACAAAGTTTTTTATGCAGTTTGTGAGCAGGTATGTTCCTACTAGGAAGGGAATAATCTTATTATCATGGGCGTAGCATAAGGGGTTGCAGGGGTCACAATATCAACCCCGACCCTAGCTCCAGGGGGCCCCTGCAGCCCCCCTGTGATATTATTATCATGTCCTCCACAAAGTCCAGCTCCGAATTGCCTTTAGGGCCCCACAGCCATGCTCCAGTACTGGGCTTCCACTTTGCCTTCCACAGTCCACACCTCTCCATTCTCATTTTCTGGGGAGAAGCTGTGAACCATTTCCTGAATGGAGAGGTGCACAGGGTGAGAACAGCCCAGCATAGGAAAGTGTCTGAGCTGTGTGTTAGCAACATGGAATGGTAACCGAGTTTAGCGAGTTAAGAGGAGGAGAGTGCCATCCTGTAGCCACGATGGGACCACTGTCACTGGGGAGGTAAGACACCGCTCAGTGTCTCCTAGTCACCAGCTGGGATTCTCTGTACCCCCCACACACCTGGGTATGTCTGCTTACACCACTTCCCTGACAACTGGGAAAAAGACACACACCTCCAGGAGGTGACCTTCCCCCAACACCTGCCAACACTGACAGAGAAACCTTCAGAAATTGCTAAAACAAATCCCTTAACACCACCCGAGGAGCCCCTGGGGGGCTGCAGGCTCCAGAGTTTGTGTCACATGGCTTTGCCCCCCAGATCTAAGTTGCCCCCCCCCAAAGCCCAGTGACCACCCCTCTGCCATGGATGCTATGCCCAGCTGCTGATCTCCTTTTCTATTACATCACTCTATACTGCGCCTCCTCTGCAGGGCTGAAATCGCATTCCTTTACAACACAGCCAGTTAGCTACGATCTGCACAGGGTGTATATTCCTACTGCAACTACACTGTCATTCCAACCAGAGAATTTCACAAGTCAGAACGGCAACATAAAAGCCAGATACACCCTGTGAAGATTGTGGCTGACAGACTTGTGTAAAGGAATGTGATTTCAGCCCTGTGTAGTGTGGGGGAGGGGGAGGAGCTGTATAAAGTGCTGGAATGGCAAAGAAACTCTGCCAAGTGACCTGCCAGGGGTGATCCCTGTCCTCTGATTCTCCGGTGGTGATCCCAGTCCTCTGATTCTCTAGCGGGGATCCCTGTCCTCTGATGTAAGGAGGAACTCAAAACTCTTAAGCAACTTTGAGTATCTTTCCGTGCGGTGAGTGTATCTGCACGCACGGTGGAAGTGGAGGGTGGTAGTGGGGGGCATACAGCAAGTGAGGGCGCAACGACTCCAAAAAATATGTATAATGCCCAGCATAAAATAATAAAGGAATGGTATATAACATACATGAAGAGATATAAATGAAAAGTAATCAGTCCGTATGGTTTGCACAGTCTCTCAGGTCTGTATGCACATAAAGTTCATGGAACGTTAAAAGATCCAAAGTACACAGGGCTGCCCTCATAGGTGAACAGAAACCATGTTCAGGGAACTGCAAAAAAACAAGAAGAGAAGGCACCTCTGGGTGCAGTAGTTTTTAACACAGGCTTTAATGGTAAATACAATAGGTAAACTCACATTTTGTAGATGTAAAAAAGGCGTAGCAGAAATGATAGGAGTGTGTCAAGCATGATGGTCTTCAGCAGTGGGTCATCAGAGTCCTCTGGCACTGCGGTGTGGGTCCAGGAGTGTCCCTAAGCAGATGTGAAGGGATCTTGGCAACAGTCCCTATTTTCCCGGGACAATCCTGATTTTGGTACCCTTGTGCCGATCGGAGCTCGTCCCGATTAAATTCCCGGGATTTTGCCTTTGTCCCAGGAAAATCGGGAATGTTTTAGGCAAAAACGGCCAGCGGGCTACAAAAAGATGGTGGCCACCGCGGTAAGGACTAATCCCTTGTGTTCAGTGGAGAGGCCCAGGTCAACTTTTGCATCGGGGCCCACAAACTTCAAGCTACGCCTTTGCTTATTATGTAACTCATTACACTATGCTGGACTTCCAGCTTAACTGAAAAGAACAAAGATTGGTGAGTATATGTTTCAACATAATAATTCAAGAATCTACTTAGAGTGTAAGTATAGCTCACAGTGTTTTTCCTAGTCTTGTGTCCCATAAAGAGGTGTCCTAGCTGTAAGATTTTTCCTCACTTTCTGTTCTGATGACAATTGTAAAATGTTGAATTTCAGATCACTTCAGTCCAACTAATGCAGCTTCCTGTGATGATATGGCAACAATGCTGCACTGCTCCTGAATTTAGAGCAGCATTGTTGCTCTGTTGTAGGCTGTGCCAGCTTGCAGTACAGGATAAACAATTTGGAAAATGAATGTTAGGCCATGCATCCTACACTAGTTATTCCTTGCCTCATATAATAGTCATCCCATATAAATGAAAGCTGTAAAAACATTTTATTTAAAGCAGAGCTCCACCCTGATTTAAAGCAGAGCTCCACTTGTCTGCTTCATCCCCCCCTCCACTGCCACATTTGGCACCTTTTGGGGGGGAGCGGGTACCTGGTTTTTACAGCGGGTACCTGTTTTTTTGAGTGTTTTCACACTGGGGCGGTGCGCTTGCAGGACAGGAAAAAAAATCCTGCAAGTAGCATCTTTTGGGCAGTGCAGGAGCACTGTATACACAGCTCCTTCACCGCCCCTGCTATTGAAATCAATGGGCACCGCTGCCGAAGCACCTGCAAATCACTTCGGCAGCAGCGCTTTGCGGGCACTTTTAACCCTTTATTCGGCTGCTAGTGTGGGTTAAAATTGCCCACTAGTGGCTGAAAAGCGCTGCTATAACAGCGGTCAAGCGCTGCTAAAATTAGCAGCGCTTTACCGCTAACGCCCCCCCTCCCCCGCCCCAGTGTGAAAGTAGTCATAGTAAAGATGGCGGCGACAGCATCCAATAGCCGATAGAAAAGTCGACACGGGCGAGGACACCACTTGATTCCTGGACAGGTAAGTGTCCTAATATTAAAAGTCAGCAGCTATAGTATTTGTAGCTGCTGACTTTTAAAATTGGGGGGGGGACAACTCTTTAAGGAGAGAAAGAAAAAAATTCAGATTTATCGTAGTGAAGCTCTAGTAAATAAGACATCCATGAACTTATGGATAAGAGGAAATTTGAAATGATTTATAAGAAATGTGTAGACACATAAGGAGTTTGCACTGAACATTGGAGGACAGTAATAAGGAGGAGTGTGGGAGAAGATGAGATGTCTTTAGAAAAAAAAACATCAGAGAGCAATGATGAAAAGTTGAAAGAAAACCATGGGAAGGCAGTAACTTGAATGCCAAAATAATGTAGTTTGCTGTAGCAGAGGGTGATTAACAATGTCAAATGGGATAAAGGAGGAAGAGCAGGGGAAAGTTACCTTTGATTTGGCTCTGTGGAACTCATTGGTCACACATAAAAAGAACAGCACTATACAGTAGTCCTTTAAGATAACCCCCTTAAAATACACTAAAACATAAGATTATTTGCCTAGCAGGTGTTAGCTTAATGCCGCGTACACACGGCCGTTTTTAATGTCATTGAAAAAAAAATGCATTTTTCTCGACGTGATTTTTCGTGTTTCCTCTCAAGCCTGCCTTGCCTACACACTATTGTGGAAAAAAACGCTCGAGCAAAGCGCAGTGACGTCCAACACGTACAACGGCACTATAAAGGGGAAGTTCCATTCGGATGGCGCCACCCTTCATGTTAGTAAAGTTTGTTGAGCGACGATTCGCGCTTTTCAGTCTCGTGCTTTTCAGTCCGTTACAGCGTGACGAATGTGCTATCTCCATTAAGAACGCTAGTTTTACCAGAACGAGCGCTCCCGTCTCATACTTGATTCTGAGCATGCGCATTTTTTTTCACGTCGTTAAAGCGGAGGTTCACCCAAACTGACAACATTATTCTAAAACAATCATTGCACAGCACACATACTGAATTGCCACAACATTTTTTTTTTTTTTTTAAATAATTACCTTAATATAGCCATCTAAACTGTGACTTCCGGGATTCCCCTCCCGCGGGAGTAGGCGTATCTTATCTTTTCCCCGGCGCCGCAATGCGATGTGGGACTTGTCTTGTCACATTCAGCTCTCCATCACAGATTGTCCTGGAAGTGACGTTTCGTCGCCGCCATCTTGCTACACCCCACACTCCTGCACAGTAATGATAGAGTGAGCAGGGGGCAAGCGGACATCTTGTTACACCCACAGGAAGTTTCAGATTTCACAGTTATTTTAAACATAAAACGGAGCTTATATGCTTAAATACAATATTTGCAAATCCGTTTTGTGTTGAAAATAACTGTGAAATCTAAAACTCCGTTGGGTGTAACAAGATGTCCGCTTGCCCCCTGCTCACTCTATCATTACTGTGCAGGAGTGTGGGGTGTAGCAAGATGGCGGCGACGAAACGTCACTTCCTGGACAATCTGTGATGGGGAGCCGAATGTGACAAGACACCGTGACGCGAAATCTCGAGAGATTTCACCGCTTCCAGGAAGTGATTGCTTGTGGGCTTCACAATGCCCACAAGCAAAATGGAAACTCCCTCAAACAGATTTTATAAGTCCTTCTTTGCCGATAAAACGGACCACGGTTATATACAGCGACCAAAGTAGTGAGTGTACCTTCCTATTCATATACCCCAGTGAATGCTGAAGAAAAAAAAAAAAAGTTTGGCCGCGGAACCCCCGCTTTAAAGCCCACACATGGCCGTTTTTCATGATGAGAAAAATGACGATGTAAAAAACGACGATGTAAAAAACGACGTGAAAAATTAGAGCATGTTTCAATTTTTCTCGTCGCAATTCTCTGCGTTTTTCTAGTCGGGAAAACTGCTGGAAAGCCCACACACGATCATCTTTAATGACCATTTTAAAAAAATTCATTTTTCTTGTCATTAAAAACGGTCGTGTGTACGCGGCATTAGACTCTCATGTTAGTTTTAGTGGTACTTTAACATGCTTTGCTGCTGTATATAGATTAGCTTTAGACAGCCTGGAAAGGGCAAGCAAAACAACTCATTCAGGTATCTTTTGAAGCAATATGGCAGCACTAGGGTTACCATCAGTATGCTTTTTTATTATAAAATTTTATATATATATTTAAATTAACATAGCCACCTAAAATTACATTCCTATGCTCCATAGCATGTACATGCATTGCAGAACTGTTTCACTTTGCAAAAGTGAAATTTTTACTGGTTACTAGTGATGAGCCGAACACCCCCGGGTTCGGTTCGCACCAGAACCCGCGAACGGACCGAAAGTTCGTACGAACATTAGAACCCTATTAAATACAATGGATGCGAACGTTCGAATTCTAAAGTGCTAATTATAACAACTATTATGCATGTTATTGTCCTAAAAAGGGTTTGGGAACCCGGGTTCTGCACCAGGGGACATGTATCAATGCAAAAAGAAGTTTTAAAAACGGTCGTTTTTCGGGAGCAGTCATTTTAATGATGCATAAAGTGAAAAAAAAAAAAGTCAAATATTCCTTTAAATATCGTACCTGGGGGGTGTCTAAAGTATGCCTGTGAAGTGCCACGTGTTTCCCGTGTTTAGAACTGTCCCTGCACAAAATGACACTTCTAAAGGAAAAAAAAGCCATTTAAAACTGCTTGCGGCTTTAATGTAATGTCTGGTCCCGGTAATATGGATGAAATTCTTTAAGAAAAATGGCATAGCTACCCCATGACCCCCCCCCCCCCCACCCCAGCCCATTACCAGCCCCTTTGGGTCTTGTATGGATATTAAGGGGAACCCCGCACATAAAATAAAAAAGGCCCTATATACTCTGAACAGCCGTATACAGGCGGTGCATACAAGACAGGGACTGTAGGTTTGTTCTTATGTAGAATCTGTTTGTAATTTTGAACAGGTACATTGTTGAAGTGTAGCTCCAGCCCAAAAATCTATTTTTAAACTTTTTGGAAAACATAGGTAAGGGTTATCACCCCTGTAACATTTGTTTTGCTGTCTGTGCCCCTGTTCAGAACATTTCACCTCACTTTCCGTCCCAATGTCAACTGTTTTTGAAATGTGGTGTTTTTCTTGAAACAAGGATTGCTGATAAAGCATCAGTACAGAGGAGACACCTTTCTCCCATATTTATTCTTACAGGAGAGAATTTTCCTTCCTAGGGGTAGATTTCCTCTCACTTCCTGTTGTCTTCTTGCGTTTGCAAGTAGGAGTCGTTTGTAAGTTGGATGTTTGAAAGTAGGGACCTGCCGTATATACTCTGCAGAAATAGGCCCCTTAGTTGTTGGTGTTGGCACAACACTGTAAGC